>CM039676.1:342737678-345137678 GCA_022496015.1 Hordeum marinum | reverse complement strand
GAAAGGAACCAGCTGCGATTGGATCTAGAGGTCTCCAAGAACAGCCTGGAACATGCGCGGACCGAGCTAAAGACTCTGGGAGGTAATCTTTGTCGACCCAATGCATTCTACTCTCACTTTCCATCCTTTGAACCGAGTCCTCACACTCGAATAGACGTGCATGATGAAAATCATCGATTCCAAGCGCGACTCAACAATGCTATTTCTTTACATACCATGAAGAAGGCACTAGAGGACAAGGACAAGGCGCTTGCTGACGCCCAAAAGGTGGCAAGGGAGAAAACTGATGCCGCCGAGAAGAAACTGGTCGTCGTAAAAAATATAGAGGAGGAAAACTCCAAGCTGAAACTGGAACGGAGTGAACTCATCAAGAAGTCTGAGCAGCTGACCAAGAGGAGCAATGGCCTGGAGAAGCACTTGGGAGAGTTCGCGAGGAAGATGTTCATCATGCTCGATGGTAACTACCCTTGTCGAATGAATTTCCTCAATTTCCATAGGTTGGAAATGTAATCATCTTCCCATTCCTTCTTCCATATAGAATTCTGCCAAGACTTCAAAAAAGAGACCGAAGAAATCGAGTCCAATCTGGATCCCACTATCGAGCCCAATCTGGATCCCACTAAATCGCATGTTGGAGATGTTGTGGCCATGAACATGTTCCGTCTCAACATTTGACTCTAGGGTGTTCAAGCATATATCCTCCGACTGAAGGCGGCCCTAGAGAAGATTGACAATGAACTGTGGCCTAAAGACACTCTCGAGACTGATCTTGCATCCATGATGGCCCGTCTCAATGATATCCCCAGTCGAGTGCAAGCTTGGAAGAAGTCAGCTGCCCGCTGTGGCACCGATGTGGCACTCTCCCTTGTTAGAGTCCATTGCAAGGAAGCAACAGAGGACAAACTGAAGGACCTCCGAGTGATGAACACAAAGAAACATCAGTTTGAAGACTTCATGGAGACCTTCATCGAAGCAACCACTCGGATCGCAGACGGGATCGACTTGGACACCTTCGTCAAGCCAGCAAGTCCGTGTGGTGCTTAAAGAACTTTATTCGCATCAAACAACTTTATTTGCCTCGGAATGCCGAGTGGAGTTGTATTGGTCGCAAAAGTTCGTTCAGGCCTTAAGTTTGAGTACCTTTACTTGCGCACAAAACTTTTATTCACGCTAAAACCTTTGGATTTATCCGTATTTTTTTTCAATCGTTTGCTCGACTGAATTTGTTTTTAACTTAGGTGAAAGCTGGTTCGGAGCTAAGCCTCCGAGTGTGAGGATTGCTCAACACTCGGAGAAGTTTCGAACTTAGACGAATGCTGCTTCGTAGCTAAGTTTCCAAGAAAATCGATCGTAAGCCACTCAGAATTTATTTTTAACTTAGGCGAAAGATGGTTCGCAGCTAAGCCCCCGAGTGCGAGGATTGCTCAACACTCGTAGACGTTTTGAACTTAGACGAAGACTGGTTAGTAGCTAAGTTTCCGGGTGAATAGATCATAATCCACTCAGAATGGGTTGCAACTTAGGCGAAAGCTGGTTCGCAGCTAAGCCCCCGAGCGTGAGGATTTCTCAACACTCGGAGACGTTTTGAACTTAGACGAAGACTGGTTAGTAGCTAAGTTTTCGAGTGAATAGATCGTAATCCACTCGGAATGGGTTGCAACTTTGGCGAAAACTGGTTCGCAGCTAAGCCCCCGTGTGTGAGGATTGCTCAACACTCGGAGAAGTTTCGAACTTAGACGAATGCTGCTTCGTAGCTAAGTTTCCAAGAAAATAGATCGTAAGCCACTCAGAATTTATTTTTAACTTAGGCGAAAGATGGTTTGCAGCTAAGCCCCCGAGTGCGAGGTTTGCTCAACACTCGGTGAAGTTTTGAACTTAGACGAAGACTGGTTTGTAGCTAAGTTTCCGAATGAATAGATCGTAATCGACTCGGAATGCGTTGTAACTTAGGCAAAAACTGGTCCGCATCTAAGCCCCCGAGTGTGAGGATTTCTCAACACTCAGAGAAGTTTTGAACTTAGACGAAGACTGGTTCGTAGCTAAGTTACCGAGCGAATGGACTGCTATCCACTCGGTAGGGTTTTTAACTTAGGCAAAAGCATGTTTGCAGCTAAGCCCCCGAGTGTGAGGATTGCTCGACACTGAGAGTGTTCCCAAGTGTGAAATTGCGCAATTAGAATCGACAAAAGACTGCGGAAGTCATACTTGCATAAATGACATTGTTTGAAATACTTTTATTACATCAACACAACTCTGTTTTTAGGTATAGAACCGCCAGAGCAGATCTGCATTCCAAGCTCGCGACTCATCAATCTGCCTCTTGAGGTTGTAGAGGTGGTAAGCTCCGTTGTTCAGCACCTTAGTGACAATGAAACGACCTTCCCACGCTGGAGCGAGCTTGTGGGGTCATGGTTGATCCACTCGAAGCACCAAATCACCTTCATGAAATGATCGACTCTTGAAGTGCTTCACATGGAAATGTCGTAGATCTTACTTGTATGTACTCGTCCGAATTAAAGCCATTTCTCGTTTCTCTTCTAGGAGGTCTATGCCATCCTGTCTTGCTTGTTCAGCTTCAGCTTCATAATAAAGATCCACTCTGGGAGAATTATGAAACAAGTCACTCGACAGGACAGCTTCGGCTCCATAGACCAGGAAAAAAGGAGTTCGTCTAGTCGACCAATTAGGAGTCGTTCTCAAGCCCCATAAAACAGATGGCAACTCAGACACCCAAGCTCCGGCAGCATGTTCTAAATCTCGCATGAGACGAGGCTTCAGACGTTGCAAGATGAGACCACTGGATCACTCAGCTTGACCATTCGTTTGGGGGTGTGCAACGGAGGCATAATCCACCCGAGTGCCTTGGGAGAAGTAGAAGTGTCTGAACTCTTACGAGTCGAAGTTTGAGCCATTATCTGTGATGATGCTGTGGGGAACTCCATACCGGTAGATTATCTCTCTCATGAATTTGATTGCAGTACGAGAGTTCAATTTGTTTATTGGCTTGGCCTGAATCCACCTCATAAACTTGTCGACTGCAACAAGCAAATGAGTAAATCCACTTTGTCCAGTCTGAAAGGGACCAACCATATCCGGACCCCAGACAGCGAACAGACAAGCGAGGGGAATGGTCTTCAGAGCAGACGTAGGTTTGTGAGACAAGTTTGCATAGAATTGACACCCTTCACAATGATCCACAATGTCCTTGGCCATCTCATTGGCACGCAGCCAGAAGAAACTAGCTCGATACGCTTTAGCGACAATTGTCCGAGAGGACGCATGACGACCGCAAGTTCCCATGTGAATTTCTTCCAGGATCACTCGACCTTCTTGAGGGGAAATGCATTGTTGCGTAACAACAGTTACACTTTCTCTATAGAGCTGATCATCCAATAAAGTAAAATCTTTGGATCTGTGCATGATCTTCCGGGCTTCAGTCTCATCTTCAGGGAGTTCTTGCCTCAAAATATATGCAATATAGGGCACTGTCTAGTCTGGAATGATGACCAAAACCTCCATGACCAAATCAATAATTGCAGGGACATCAACTTCAGTCGGATCAGAGGAGCTCATAGCTTGCAGGGTCTCTTCGGTGAAGGGATCCTCCTACACCGAAGGAGTGTGAAGATGCTCCAAGAATACATTTCTGGGGACAGGTCGTCAAGTGGATCCAATCTTTGGCAGTTCATCGGCCGCTTGATTCTTCACTCGGGGAACATGATGGAGTTCCAGACCTTCAAACTTCTTTTCAAGGTTTTTGACAGCATTGCAATATCCATTCATAGCGAGATTCCGAACATCCCACTCTTTCATCACTTGATTGACACCAAATCTGAATTGCCATAAATCATCAGACGCTTGACGCCGAGTGTGATAGCTATGCGCAACCCATACAAGAGTGCTTCATATTCTGCTTCATTGTTGGAGGAGTCGAAGTGAGTCTGCAGGGCATAACTGAGTTTGTCGCCTTTTGGGGACACCAAAACAATGCCAACACCGGATCCATTCAACATTTTAGAGCCATCAAAGAATATGGTCCAGTGTGCCGAGTGAATCTGGGATGGCTGCTGCTGTTCAATCCACTCGGCCATGAAATCAGCAAGTGCCTGAGACTTGATCGTTTTCTTGGCTTCGAACTTGATGAAAAAGTATAGGAGTTCAACCGCCCATTTAGCCACTCGACCAGTCGCATCTCGATTGTTGAGGATATCAGATAATGGAGCATCACTGACGACTGAAATCGAGTGGTCTTGAAAATAATGTGCCACCTTCTTTGCTGACAGATAGATGCCATAGACAAGCTTCTGGTAATGTGGAGACCTTTGCTTCGAAGGAGTTAACACTTCAGAAATGCAGTAGACTGGGCATTGGACTTTGTAGGCCTTGCCTTTCTCTTCTCGCTCGACAGTCAAAACTGTACTGACAACCTGATTAGTAGCCGCGATGTACAGGAGCAAAGCCTCTTTGCTGCGCGGAGCAGCAAGCACCGACTGGGTGGAAAGTAGGGCTTTCAGCTCGACAAACGCTGCTTCAGCTTCTGGAGTCTACTCAAACGTGTCAGATTTCTTCATCAGTCGGTATAAAGGCAATGCCTTCTCACCGAGATGAGAAATGAATCGACTCAATGCTGCCAAGCAACCTGTTAGCTTCTAAAATTCGTGCAATTGCACGGGACTCTTCATTTGGGTAATGGCGCTAATTTTCTCAGGTTTGACGTCGATTCCTCATTCGGAAATGAGAAAACCGAGTAACTTGCCGCCAGGGAACCCGAAAGTACACTTAGCCGGATTCAGCTTGATATCATACCTCCTTAGATTGGCAAAAGTCTCAGCCAAGTCAGCCAGCAGGGCGGAACCTTTGCGGGACTTGACAACAATATCATCCATGTACACTTCAACATTCTAAGGGATCTGGTCGAGTAAACACTTCTGAATCATGCGCATGAAAGTAGCGCTGGCATTCTTCAAACCAAATGGCATGGTGATATAGCAAAAACACCTGAATGAGGTGATGAAGTCTGTTTTTTTTCATCCGGACCGAACAGACGGATCTGATGGTAACCGGTGTATACATCTAGAAACAACAAACGCTCGCACTCCGCAGTCGTGTCAACAATGTGATCGATGCGAGGGAGCAGGAAATGATCTTTTGGGAAGACCCGATTGATATGCTTGAAGTCAATACACATGTGGAGTGACTTGTCCTTCTTGGGGACCATGACAACATTTGAGAGCCACTCGGCGTGGTAAATCTCCTGAATGAACTTGGCCTGCAAGAGACGAGCCACCTCTTCGCCGATTGCTTTACGCTTCTCTGCCGCCGACCGATGCAAATGTTCTTTCATCGGTTGGGCATTTGGATAAACTCTCAGTTGGTGCTCAGCTAGCTCCCTCGGAACCCCTGCCATGTCAGCAGGCTTCCATGCGAAGATGTCCTAGTTCTCATGGAGGAACTAGATGAGCTCGGCTTCCTATTTGCTGTCAAGTGTTGATGATATGTTGGTCGGGGCAGGAGTCGAATCTTTCGGGTGAATGTGCACCTTTTTCACTTCCCCTGCCAACTAAAAAGCTGACTCTAAAGCAGGCTTCTTAGCACGCAGCAAATCAGCAGGGTCAGCGCTCTTCTTGTACTCTTCTAACTCGACCATATCCATTTGATGATCGGCAATTTTGGAGCCCTGCTGGAGGCAATCCTCAGCCTCTGTTGATTGCCAGTGACCGTGATCACACCCTTGGGCCCAGGCATCTTCAGTTTGAGGTACACGTAACATGGACGGGACATAAAATGAGAAAAAGCTGGTCGACCAAGAATGTCATGGTACGTGCTTTGGAAGTCCACGACTTCAAACGTCAATTTCTCCTTGCGAAAATGTTTATCCGTCCCGAATGTAACATCCAATGCAATTTGGCTAAGTGACTTGGCCTTCTTCCCTGGGATGACTCCGTGGAGGTGCATGTTACTCTCACTAAGTCGGGACATCGGAATGCCCATCCCTTTAAGGGTATCCGCATACAAAATGTTCAAACCACTTCCACCGTCCATGAGGACCTTGTAGAGTCGAGTGCCTCCCACAATGGGATCGACAACCAAAGCCTGCCGACTGGGAGTGGCCACATGAGCAGGATGATCTGACTGATCAAATGTGATGGCAGTCTGAGACCACTTGAGGTAGGTGGGGGTGGTAGGCACGGCCATGTTGACCTCTCTGTTTATAACGTTAAATCGACTCTTGCTTTCGACATCAGCAAAAATCATCAATGTAGCGTTGACATCAGGAAAAGTTTCTTTGTCTTCATCATCATCCTTTTGTTGGAAACATGCCTTAGAGGCAATAATAAAATGGTTATTATTGTATTTCCTTGATCATGATAATTGTCTATTGTTCATGCTATAATTGTGTTAACCGGAAACCGTAATGCATGTGTGAATACATAGAGCACAACGTGTCCCTAGTGAGCCTCTAGTTGGCTAGCTCGTTGATCAATAGATGGTCACAGTTTCATGACCATGGACATTGGATGTCGTTGATAACGGGATCACATCATTAGGAGAATGATATGATGGACAAGACCCAATACTAAGCATAGCACAAGATCGTGTAGATCGTCTGCTAAAGCTTTTCCAATGTCAAGTATCATTTCCTTAGACCATGAGATTGTGCAACTCCCGGATACCGTAGGAGTACTTTGGGTGTCCCAAACGTCACAACGTAACTGGGTGGCTATAAAGGTGCACTACGGGTATCTCCGAAAGTGTCTGTTGAGTTGGCACGAAACGAGACTGGGATTTGTCACTCCGTGTGATGGAGAGGTATCTATGGGCCCACTCTGTAAGACATCATCATAATGAGCTCAATGTGACTAAGGAGTTAGCCACGGGATGATGTGTTACGGAACGAGTAAAGAGACTTGCCGGTAACGAAATTGAACAAGGTATAGGGATACCGACGATCGAATCTCGGGCAAGTGTCATACTGGTAGACAAAGGGAATTGTATACGAGATTGATTGAATCCCCGGCATCGTGGTTCATCCGATGAGATCATCGTGGAGCATGTGGGATCAACATGGGTATCTAGATCCCGTTGTTGGTTATTGACCGGAGAGGTGTCTCGGTCATGTCTGCGTGTCTCCTGAACCCGTAGGGTCTACAGACTTAAGGTTCGATGACGCTAGGGTTATAGGGAAATGTTGTACGTGGTTACCGAAGGTTGTTTGGAGTCCTGGATGAGATCCCGAACATCAGGTGGAGCTCCGGAATGGTCCAGGGGTAAAGATTGCTATATAGGAAGTCCAGTTTTGGTCACTAGAAAGTTTTCGAGCTCGTCGGTAGTGTACCGGGAGTGCCGGGAGGGTGCCGGAGGACCCCCGGGAGGGGTGTGACGACCAAAGGACTTCATGGACTTTTAGAGGAGGTGTACCAGCCCTTATTTGGCAGGCCAAGTCCTTCCCTAAAGGCCCATGCGGCTAGGGATAACAAGATAAGGCAAAAGGAGATGCAAAAGGAAGAGATCCACCTCCCTTGTGGGAGGTGGACTCCTCCCTTATCTCGGCCGAACCTCTCCTCCTTGGAGGAGGGGCCAAGGCAGCCCTCCCTCTCCCTCCTCCTATATATACCCGAGGTATTGGGGCTGATTTGAGACAAGAGTTCTCTCTCTCTCTCTCAGCGCAGCCCTACCCTTCCTCTTCCTCGTTCTCCGCAGTGCTTGGCGAAGCCCTGCTGGAGACCGCGCAGCTCCATCGTCACCACGCCATCATGCTGCCGGAGCTGTCCCTCAACGTCTCCTTCCTCCTTGCTAGATCAATGCGTAGGAGACGTCATCGGGCTGCACGTGTGTTGAACGCGGAGGCGCCATTGTTCGGCGCTAAAATCGGAATCTACCGCGATCTGAATCGTTGCGAGTACGACTCCACCAACCGCGTTCTTGTAACGCTTCCACTTAGAGATCTTCAAAGGTATTAAGATGCACTCTCCCCTTACTCATTGCTGGTTTCTCCATAGATGGATCTTGGTGGTCGTAGGAATTTTTTTGATTTACTACTACTTCTCCCAACACCTTTTGGGGGGGTTTCTCACTTGAGGGGCCCTCCTTGAACTGCTGGATCAACAGACGGCACTGTCGAGTGGTATGCTTGGGCAATATCCGATTGCCTTCTTCATCTTTCCTCGTGTGGATTGCACACGGTAAATCCATAACATCAGTTCCTGACTGATATTTTCCTTTCTTGGGGTTGAATTGTCCCTTGGACTTCCCCTTGTTTTTCCCTTGGGCTGCCAGAGCCGCTTCCTCTGCCTGAACAGGGTCATCAGCCTTCCGCTTCTGCTTCCGACTGGAATTGCCGCCGGCATCATTGTCGACAGTTTTTTCCGTTGCCACTACGGAGGCGGTCTTCTTCTTCGCCATTGGCGTACCGAGTGGCGATTTTCATCATCTTACTTAGTGAAATATCATCCGTTCGCCCAAACTTTAGGTAGAGCTCTCTTTATTTGACTCTGGCCTTGAAAGCACAAACAACCTGATGCTCGGAAGCATTCTCCATTGTATGATGCAAAGTGGACCAGCGGTGAATGTAATCTCTCAAAGATTCGTTGGGCTTCTGAACACAATGCTGCAAATCAATCAAACTGGCAGGACGCTTGCAAGTGCCCTCGAACGTTCTTGCTAGAAACCTATAGCAGCCACGTAAAAACTTGCAACTACAAATTAGAGGACGTCTAACTTGTTTTTGCAGCATATGCCTTGTGATGTGATATGGCCAAAGGATGTGATGTGATGCATTGTGATGTATGAGATTGATCATGTTCTTGTAATAGGATTCACGACTTGCATGTCGATGAGTATGACAACCGGCAAGAGCCATCGGAGTTGTCTTATTTTATTGTATGACCTGCGTGTCAATCATAAATGCCATGTAATTACTTTACTTTATTGCTAATTGTTAGCCATAGTAGTAGAAGTAATAGTTGGTGAGACAACTTCATGAAGACACGATGATGGAGATCATGATGATGGAGATCATGGTGTTGTGCCGGTGACAGAGATGATCATGGTGTCCCGAAGATGGAGATCAAAGGAGCAAGATGATATTGGCCATATCATGTCACTATATTGATTGCATGTGATGTTTATCATGTTTACATTTTATTTGCTTAGAACGATGGTAGTAAATAAGATGATCTCTCTATAAAATTTCAAGAAATGTGTTCACCCTAACTATGCACCGTTGCTAAGGATCGTTGTTCCGAAGCACCACGTGATGATCGCGTGTCATAGGTTCTAAAGTTCGCATACAACGGGTGTAAGCCAGATTTACACACGTAACACACTTAGGTTGACTTGACGAGCCTAGCATGTACCGACATGGCCTCGGAACACGGAAGACCGCAAGGTCGAACATGAGTCGTATAGAAGATACGATCAACATGGAGATGTTCACCATGGATGACAAGTCCGTCTCACGTGATGATCAGACACGGGCTAGTCGACGTGGATCATGTGTCACTTGGATGACTAGAGATATGTCTATCTAAGTGGGAGTTCATTAAATAATTTGATTATGTGAACTTAATTATCATGAACTTAGTCTAAAATTGTCTTTACAATCTATATTGTAGATCCAATGGCCAATGCGAATGTCAGCCTCAACTTCAACGCGTTCCTAGAGAAAACCAAGCTGAAAGATGATGGAAGCAACTATGCGGACTGGGTCTGTAGCTTGAGGATTATCCTCATAGCTTCCAAGAGATTGTGTGTCCTTGATGCACTGCTAGGTGACCCACCCATTTTCCCAGCGGACAAAGACGTTACGAACGCTTGGCAGTCACTCTATGATGATTACTCCCTGGTTCAGTGCGGCATGCTTTCCAGTTTAGAACCAGGGCTCCAAAAGCATATTGAGCAACACGGAGCATATGAGATGTTCCAAGAGCTGAAACTGGTTTTCCAAGCTCATGCCCGAGTCGAGAGATATGACGTCTCCGACAAGTTCTTCAGCTGTAAGATGGAGGAAAATAGTTCTGTTAGTGAGCACATACTCAAAATGTCTGGGTTGCACAACCGCTTGACTCGGCTGGAAGTTAATCTCCCGGATGACTCGGTCATTGACAGAATCCTCCAGTTGCTTCCACCTAGCTACTAGAGCTTTGTGATGAACTACAACATGTAGGGTATGGAGAAGTCCATTCCTGAGTTGTACTCAATGCTGAAATCAGCGGACGTCGAGATCAAAAAGGAGCATCAAGTGTTGATGGTGAATAAGACCACTAGTTTCAAGAAAGGCAAGGGTAAGAAGAACTTCAAGAAGAACGGCAAAGGTGTTGCCGTGCCCAGTAAGCAAGTTGCCGGGAAGAAGAACAAGAATGGACCCAAGCCTCAGACAGATTGTTTTTATTGCAAGGGTACCGGTCACTGGAAGCGGAACTGCCCCAAATACTTAGCGGATAAGAAGGCCGGCAACGTTAAAGGTATATGTGATATACTTGTTATTGATGTGTACCTTACAAGTGCTCGTAGTAGCTCCTGTATTTTATACCGGTGCAGTTGCTCACATTTGTAACTCCAATCAGGAGCTGCGGAATAAGCAAAGACTGGCAAAGGACGAGGTGACGATGCGCGTCGGAAATGGTTCCAAGGGCGATGTGATCGCCGTCGGCATGCTACCTCTACATCTACCTTCGGGATTAGTTTTAAACCTCAATAATTGTTATTTAGTACCAGCTTTGAGCATGAACATTGTATCTGGATCTCGCTTGATGCGAGATGGCTACTCATTTAAATCTGCGAATAATAGTTGTTCTATTTATATGAGACAAATGTTTTATGGTCATTCCCCGCTGGTCAATGGTTTATTTTTAATGAATCTCGAACGTGATGTTACACATGTCCATAGTGTGAGTACCAGAAGATGTAAGGTTGATAACGATAGTCCCACTTACATGTGGCACTGCCGCCTTGGTCATATTGGTGTCAAACGCATGAAGAACCTCCATGCCGATGGACTTTTGGATTCTCTTGATTTCGAATCATTTGACACGTGCGAACCATGCCTCATGGGCAAGATGACCAAGACTCCATTGTCCGGAACAATGGAGCGAGCAACTGACTTGTTAGAGGTAATACATACCGATGTATGCGGTCCAATGAGCGTCGAGGCTCGCGGTGGCTACCATTATGTTCTCACCCTCATTGATGACTTGAGCAGATATGGGTATGTCTAGTTAATGAAACACAAGTCTGAAACCTTTGAAAGGTTCAAGGAATTTTAGAGTGAGGTAGAGAATCAACATGACAAGAAAATAAAGTGTCTACGATCTGATCATGGCAGAGAATATTTAAGTCACGAGTTTGGCATGTACCTAAGGAAATGTGGAATTGTTTCACAACTCATGCCGCCTGGCACACCTTAGAGAAATGGTGTGTCTGAATGTCGTAATCGCACTCTATTGGATATGGTGCGATCTATGATGTCTCTTACCGACTTACCACTATCATTTTGGGGATATGCATTAGAGACTGCCGCATTCACTTTAAATAGGTCACCGTCAAAGTCCATTGAGATGACATCGCATGAATTATGGTTTGGAAAGAAACCTAAGCTGTCGTTTCTAAAAGTTTGGGGATGCGATGCTTATGTGAAGAAACTTCAACCTGAGAAGCTCGAACCCAAAGCGGAAAAGTGTGTCTTCATAGGATGTCCCAAAGAGACTATTGAGTATACCTTCTACCTCAGATCCGAAGGCAAAGTCTTTGTTGCCAAGAATGGATCCTTTCTCAAGAAAGAGTTTCTCTCGAAAGAAGTAAGTGAGAGGAAAATAGAACTTGATGAGGTAATCGTACCTCCACTCAAACCGGAGAGCAGCGTAGCAGGGGAAGTTGTTTCCGTGGAGCCTACACCAGCTGGAGAGGAAGTTAATGATGATGATCATGAAACTTCAAATCAAGTTACTATTGAACATCGAAGGTCCACTAGGACACGTTCCGCACCAAAATGGTACGGCAACCCTATCCTGGAGATCATGTTGTTGGACAACGGTGAACCTTCGAACTATGAAGAAGCAATGGCGGCCCGGATTCCAACAAATTGCTTGAAGCCATGAAATCTAAGATAGGATCCATGTATGAGAACAAAGTATGGACTTTGGTGGACTTGCCTGATGATAAGCGAGCCATTGAAAATAAATGGATCTTTAAGAAGAAGACCGGTGCGGATGGAAATGTGACCGTCTATAAGGCTCGGCTTGTCGCTAAGGGTTATCGACAAGTTCAAGGAGTTGACTACGATGAGACTTTCTCACCCATAGCGATGCTGAAGTCCGTCTGAATCATGTTAGCAATTGCCGCATTTTATGATTATGAGATCTGGCAAATGGACGTCAAAACGGCATTCCTTAATGGCTTCCTTAAGGAAGAACTATATATGATGCAGCCGGAAGGTTTTCTCGATCCTAAAGAAGCTAACAAAGTATGCAAGCTCCAGTGCTCCATCTATGGGATAGTGCAAGCATCTCGGAGTTGGAACATTCTCTTTAATGAGGTGATTAAAGCGTTTGGGTTTATACAGGTTTATGGAGAACCCTGTATTTACAAGAAAGTGGGTGGGAGCTCTGTAGCATTTCTCACATTATATGTGGATGACATATTGTTGATGGGAAATGATATGGAACTTTTGGAAAGTGTAAAGGCCTACTTGAATAAATGTTTTTCAATGAAGGACCTTGGAGAAGCTGCTTACATATTAGGCATCAAGATCTATAGAGATAGATCGAGATGCCTCATAGGCCTTTCACAAAGCACATACCTTCACAAGATATTAAAGAAGTTCAATATGGATCTGTCCAAGAAGGGGTTCTTGCCTGTGTTACAGGGTGTGAGATTGAGTAAGACTCAATGCCCGACCACAACAAAGGATAGAGAAGAGATGAGTGTCATCCCCTATGCTCCAGAAATAGGCTCTATTATGTATGCCATGCTGTGTACCAGACCTGATGTGAACCTTGCCATAAGTTTGGTAGGGAGGTACCAAAGTGATCCCGGAGCGGAACACTGGACAACGATCAAGAATATCTTGAAGTACCTGAAAAGGACAGAGGACATGTTTCTCGTATATGGAGGTGCCGAAGAGCTCGTCGTAAAGGGTTATGTCGATGCTAGCTTTGACACAGATCCGGACGACTCCAAGTCGCAAACCGGATATGTGTATATTCTGAACGGAGGGGCAGTCAGCTGGTGCAGCAGCAAGCAAAGCGTCATGGCGGCATCTACATGCAAAGCGGAGTATATAACTGCTTCGGAAGCAGCAAAGGAAGGAGTCTAGATGAAGGAGTTCATCACCGACCTAGGAGTGATTCCCAATTCGTCAGGACAAATGACTCTATTCTGTGACAACACTGGAGCTTTTGCCCTTGCGAAGGAGCCCAGGTTTCACAAGAAGACAAGACACATCAAGCACCGCTTCAACTCCATTTGTGATTACATTTAGGAAGGAGATATAGATATATGTGAAGTACATATGGATCTGAATATCGCAGATCCGTTGACTAAACCTCTCTCATGAGCAAAACATGATCAACACCAGAATGCTATGGGTGTTCGATTCATCACAATGTGACTAGATTATTGACTCTAGTGCAAGTGGGAGACTATTGGAAATATGCCCTAGAGGCAATAATAAAATGGTTATTATTGTATTTCCTTGATCATGATAATTGTCTATTTTTCATGCTATAATTGTGTTAACCGAAAACCGTAATGCATGTGTGAATACATAGACCACAACATGTCCCTAGTGAGCCTCTAGTTAGCTAGCTCGTTCATCAATAGATGGTCACGGTTTCATGACCATGGACATTGGATGTCATTGATAACGGGTTCACATCATTAGGAGAATGATGTGATGGACAAGACTCAATCCTAAGCATAGCACAAGATCGTGTAGTTCGTTTGCTAAAGCTTTTCCAATGTCAAGTATCATTTCCTTAGACCATGAGATTGTCTAACTCCAGGATACCGTAGGAATACTTTGGGTGTGCCAAACGTCACAACGTAACTGGGTGGCTATAAAGGTGCACTACGGGTATCTCCGAAAGTGTCTGTTGGGTTGGCACGAATCGAGACTAGGATTTGTCACTCCGTGTGACGGAGAGGTATCTCTGGGCCCACTTGGTAAGACATCATCATAATGAGGTCAATGTAACTAAGGAGTTAGCCATGGGATGATGTGTTACGGAACGAGTAAAGAGACTTGACGGTAACGAGATTGAACAAGGTATAGGGATACCGACGATCGAATCTCGGGCAAGTGTCATACCGGTAGACAAAGGGAATTGTATATGGGATTGATTGAATCCCCGACATCGTGGTTCATCCGATGAGATCATCGTGGAGCATGTGGGAGCCAACATGGGTTATCAGATCCCACTGTTGGTTATTGACCGGAGAGGTGTCTCGGTCATGCCTGCGTGTCTCCCGAACCCGTAGGGTCTACACACTTAAGGTTCGATGACGCTGGGGTTATAGGGAAATGTTGTATGTGGTTACCGAAGGTTTTTTGGATTCCCGGATGAGATCCTGGATGTCACGAGGAGATCCGGAATGGTCCGGAGGTAAAGATTGATATATAGGAAGTCCAGTTTTGGTCACCGAAAGTTTTCGGGCTCGTCGGTAGTGTACTGGGAGTGCCGGGAGGGTGTCGGAGGACCCCCGGGAGGGGTGTGACGACCAAAGGACTTTATGGGCTGTTAGAGGAGGTTTACCAGCCCTTATTGGGCTGGCCAAGTCCTTCCCTAAAGGCCCATGCGGCTAGGGATAAAGAGATAAGGTAAAAGGAGATTCAAAAGGAAGAGATCCACCTCCCTTGTGGGAGGTGGACTCCTCCCTTATCTCGGGTGAACCTCTCCTCCTTGGAGGAGGGGCCAAGGCAGCCCTCCCTCTCCCTCCTCCTATAACCCGAGGTATTGGGGCTGATTTGAGACAAGAGTTCTCTCTCTCGGCGCAGCCCTACCCTTCGTCTTCCTTGTTCTCCGCGGTGTTTGGCGAAGCCCTGCCGGAGACCGCGCAGCTCCATCGTCACCATGCCGTTGTGCTACCGGAGCTCTCCCTCAACCTCTCCTTCCTCCTTGCTGGATCAAGGCATAGGAGAAGTCACCGGGCTGCACGTGTGTTGAACGCGGAGACGCCGTTGTTCGACGCTAAGATCAGAATCTACCGCGATCTGAATCGTTGCGAGTATGACTCCACCAACCGCATTCTTTTAACGCTTCCGCTTAGTGATCTTCAAAGGTATGAAGATGTAGTCTCCCCTTACTCGTTGCTGGTTTATCCATAGATGGATCTTGGTGATCGTAGGAAATTTTTTGATTTACTACTACGTCTCCCAACACCTTTTTGGGGGGTTTCTCACTCGACGGGCCCTCCTTGAACTGTTGGATCAACAGACGGCACTGTCGAGTGGTATGCTTGGGAAATATCCGATTGCCTTCTTCATCTTTCCTCGTGTGGATTGCACACGGTAAATCCATAACATCAGTTCCTCACTGATTTTTTCCTTTCTTGGGGTTGAACTGTCCCTTGGACTTCCCCTTGTTTTTCCCTTGGGCCGCCAGAGCGGCTTCCTCAGCCTGAACAGGGCCATCAGCCTTTCGCTTCTGCTTCCGACTGGAATTGCCGTCGGCATCATTGTCGAGCGTTTTTTTCATTGCCACTATGGAGGCGGTCTTCTTCTTCGCCATTGGCGTACCGAGTGGCGATTTCCATCGTCTTAGTGAAATATCACCCGTTCGCCCAAACTTGAGGTAAAGCTCTCTGTATTTCACTCTGGCCTTGAAAGCACCAACAGCCTGATGCTCGGAAACATTCTCCATTGTATGATGCAAAGTGGACCAGCGCTGAATGTAATCTCTCAAAGATTCGTTGGGCTTCTAAACACAATGCTGCAAATCAATCAAACCGGAAGGACGCTTGCAAGTGCCCTCGAACGTTCTGATGAACACTCGAGCAAGATCCTCCCAGTAGTGGATGCTAGAAGGAGCCAAGCGATTCATCCATGCATGAGTTGAACCATCTAACATCAAGGACAAATGTTTCATTGCAATGTTGTTGTTACCACCACCAATCTGAACAGCCACTCGGTAATCATCCAACCATGTCTATAGCTTTGATTCGCCTAAAAACTTGCCTATCCCAGCCGCCAACCTGAAGTTGGGGGGGATCTCTGCAGAATGAATAGCCCTGCTAAAGCACCCGAGACCAGAAATAACAACAGCGCTGCCACTCGGGAAATCTCTATCATACGCATCTCTGTGGGCTCTGCCTTTGTCGATTCGCCTCTGAGTGAGGATGTCTCGAGCATCAAACCCTGGGTTCCGCTCATCACCGAACGAGCACCTTTCGTCTTGGTGTCGGGGCACGTACGGACCACCCCGCGGAGGTGTGGGAACTCGACGGTGGTCATCATAGTGAAACTGATCTCGTCCCTGATCTCTGTACTGATCCTCACACAAAGCTCCGCCCCTATGATGCATAGGTGAACTAGGACTATGTGCCGACTAAACATTCTCTGCTCCTTGTGAATTACTGTGAATCCTATTGCGCGACTGCAAAACAACTGAATTCTGGCGTTGTGCTGCGTCAAGCAACGCTCTAATCTGCAACAAACCTCTACCAGCCTCTCATCGTGATGGTTGGATGGAAACTGCTATCCTAGCTGTTGCTGAAACAGATGTCGCTGACGTCGACTGGGAACTGGTGGACGCTGGCGAGCATGCTCGTCGAGTTCCCCCTAGAGCTCTTTGAGCCTAATGTGTCTGGCCTCTAAGGCCTAAGCCTCAGTAGTCGCAGGGACGATGGGCGTATGGAGGACCTCCTCATATCAGCGCGGCTACTCATTCGACGGTCCACCAGCCTCTCGCCTGCCGTGGCCGAAGCCCGGCGGCGGGCTCTGATGTGAACTGGCCATAAGAACCTCCGCTGCAAGATCGCAGCTCTCGCACTCGGAGGGAATGTTAGTCTGCTTGGAGTCCGACTCGAACACGCTGTGAAGTGACTCGGCGGGTTCGATCGCCGCAATCTGTGGAGATGAAACTTGGTGGGCTGCCGCATGTCTCACCCAGCATTGGAGCCGTGAGCAACCAGATCGCTTGCGACGGCGAACACCAGGGAGAGCCGAAGAGTACGGAGTCGACGGGTGCCGCAGAAGTACGCCGCAGGAGCTTGCATAGAAGTACAAAGTCCAACGGACCGGGAGCGCCTCGGCGTCGAGAGGCGCTTCTTGGAGCCATGCCGAATCGTCGGCAACAAAGGTGAGCGCTCCAAAACGGATCTCATGGCCCAAGGAGAAAACACTGCCAGAATACATGGCGAAGGGAGAAAAATGCAACCTCGCCGGAAGTCGCTTAGACGCCTGGCCCATGGTGGGCGCCAACTGTCGTGGGAACGAGTCTGACAGTAGAATATAGGGGTATGGAAGGAGAGGGCAGAGTCCTAGCTACGGCGAGGATGTACACACGAATGTATGAGTTCAGGCCCCTCTCGTGGAGGTAACAGCCCTATGTCTTAGTGCTCGGGAGCTTCTGTCGTGTGGAATATGAGTGTTACAGGGGGTGCGAACCCTTGTGCAGAGGGGAGGGGTGGCTTATATAGAGTACGCTACCCCTCATAAGTGCCAGGGATCCAAGGGTCCGATCGTGGGTATAAAGACGAGCGTTACTCGTAACGTACATCATAATTGCTACTAATGACGACTGGCCTAACGCCTGCCTGTTGGCCTCCCAAGGGTGGATTCTGGTCTTCCAGCGTCGACTAGAAGCGGGGTCTTCCGAGTGACAGGTGATTGTCGAGTGGAGGGAGAGGATACCGAGTGGATTAAATGTCGAGTAACTTGAGCGCCATGAAGAATCCAGTCGAAATCTCTCTTGTAATCTTTAAGTCCTCCAATATAGTGCCCTTAGGTAGGGTACGTAGGTCAGGTCCGGGACCCTACCCTAGGTACATATCCTCGACATATAGCAATATAGGTGGAATAGAATATGGTGGAGGTTGTGAGGAAAAGGAGAAGATAGTCTCACATCAACTAGGCGTATAAATGGGCTATGGAGATGCCCATTAATAGAAATCAATGTGAGTGAGTAGGGATTGCCATGCAACGGATGCACTAGAGCTATAAGTGTATGAAAGCTCAAAAAGAAACTAAGTGGGTGTGCATCCAACTTGCTTGCTCATGAAGACCTAGGGAAATTTTAGGAAGCCCATCATATGAATATACAAGCCAAGTTATGTAATGAAAAATTCGCACTAGTATATGAAAGTGACAAAATAGGAGACTCTCTATCATGAAGATCATGGTTCTTCTTTGAAGCACAAGTGTGGAAAAAAAAGATAGTAGCATTGTCCCTTCTCTCTTTTCTCTCCTTTTTTTGGTGGGCATCTATGGCCTTTTTTTATTTGGGCTTTGCTGGCCTCTTTTATTTTTCTTTAAATCCGGAGTCTCATCCCAACTTTTGAGGGAATTATAGCTTCCATCAACCTTTCCTCACATGGGACAATGCTCTAGTAATGATGGTCATCACACTTTTTTTACTTATAACTCAAGAATTACAACTCGATATCTAGAACAAAATATGACTCTATATGAATGCCTCTGGTGGTGTACCGGGATGTGCAATGATCTAGCATAGCAAATGACATCAAAAAAAGGACAAGCCATGAAAACATCATGCTAGCTATCTTACGATCATGCAAAGCAATATGAAAATGATGGTGCGTGTCATAATATATGGAACGGTGTCATATTATATGGAACGGTGGAAGTTGCAAGGCAATATATCTCGGAATGGCTATGGAAATGCCATAATATGTAGGTATGGTGGCTGTTTTGAGGAAGGATATATGGTGCGTTTAATGCACCGGTGAAAGTTGTGCAGTACTAGAGAGGCTAGCAAAAGTGGAAGGGTGAGAGTGCGTATAATCCATGGACTCACATTAATCATAAAGAACTCACATACTTATTGCAGAAGTCTATTAGTCATTGAAGCAAAGTATTAGACGCATGCCCCTAGGGGAGAGGTTGGTAGGAGTAAATCATCATGTGCTCCCAACCCTCACATAAAGGCTGACAATCAATAAACAAATCATGCTCCGACTTCCTTACATAATGGTTTAACATAAGTGCATGCTACGGGAATCACAAACCTTTGCACAAGTATTTTTACAAATTCACAATTACTTCCTAACATGACTCTTAATATTACCATCTTTATATCTCAAAACTTTATGCGAGGAATCAAACTTCTCATAATACTCAATGCACTTTATATGAAAGTTTTTATTATATACCTCTTGGATGCCTATTATATTAGGACTAAATTCATAACCTAAACCAATTACCATGATGTTTAAAGACTCTCAAAATAATATAATTGAGGTACGAGAGTTCAATTATTTCTATAAAACAAAACACCATCGTGCTCTAAAAAGATATAAGTGAAGCACTAGAGCAATATTGCCTAGCTGAAAAGATATAAGTGAAGCACATAGAGTGTTCTAATAAATTCACAATTCAAGTGTGTATTTATCAAAACATGTGTGCAGCAAGGATGATTTTGTCAAACTAAAAATCAAAGACTCATATCGTACAAGACGCTCCAGGCAAAACACATATCATGTGGTGAATAAAAATATAGCCTCAAGTAAATTTATCGATGGATTGAAGACGAAAGAGGGGATGCCTTACGGGGCATCCCCAAGATTAGGCTCTTTGGTATCCTTGAATATGTCTTGGGGTGCCTAGGGAATCCCCAAGCTTAGGCTCTTTCCACTCCTTATTCCATAGTCCATCAAATCTTTACCCAAAACTTGAAAACTTCACAAGAGAAAACTCAACAGAAAACTCGTGAGATCCGTTAGTATAAGAAAAATAAATCATCACTTTAGGTACTGTTGTGAACTCATTATTTATTTATATTGGTTTAATATCTATTGTATTACAACTTCTCCATTGTTCATACCCCCCGATACGACCCATAGATACATCAAAATAGGTAAACAACACAAAGAAAACAGAATCTGTCAAAAACAGAACAGTCTGTAGAAATTTGGAAACTTCAAATACTTATGTAACTCCAAAAATTCTGAAACATTATGGAAACCTGGGAAATTTATATATAAATATTTTTTAAAAAATTCAAACTCATTATATTCTCTGATAAATTTATACAATTCCTAGACTGGGCACAAAACTTTCTGTTTTTCAACAAGATCAAATCAACAATCACCATAGACCATCCCAAAGGTCTTACTTGGCTCAAACACTAATTAAAAAACCAAAACACAATTAATTAAGAGGTAATATGTGTAAAACACACAAAAACAGAAAGGAAAAAAGGAAAAATTATTTATTCATTGGGTTGCCTCCCAACAAGCGCTATTGTTTAACGCCCCTAGCTAGGCATAATGATTTCAATGATGCTCACATAAAAAGTAGTAATTTAAATATGCAAGAAATAATAATGGATCTCATGACAAGAACATTTAATTCTAACCCACTTCCTATGCATAGGGATTTTGTGAACAAACAATTTATGGGAACAAGAATCAACTAGCATAGGAAGGCAAAACAACCATAACTTCAAAACTTTAGACACATAGAGAGGAAACTTGATATTATTGAAATTCCTACAAGAATATGTTCCTCCCTCATAATAAATTTCAGTATAATCATGAAGGAATTCAACAATATAAATATCACATAAATCATTCTTCTCATGATGCACGGGCATAGAATTTTCATTACTCTCCACATAAGCAAATTCCTTTTTATCCATAGTAGTGGGAGCAAACTCAACAAAATAACTATCAAGAGACACTTGATTGACATAACCATATTGCAAATTAAAACCATGATGATAAGTTTCGCCATCATCATGAATAGGAGGCATGCAAATATCATAATAAATTTTCTCATCAGAACTTGGGGGACTAAAAATATCATCTTCATCAAACATAGCATCCCCAAGCTTGTGGCTTTGCATATCATTAGCATCATTGATATTTAGAGAACTGATATTGCAATCATGCTTTCCAATCAAGGAGATATCATGAATCACCTTATAAATTTCTTCTTTCAACACTTCATCAAAATTTTCATGATTTTCAAGCAAAACTTCATAGAGATAATCAAGTGCACTCAACTCACTAGCAATTGGTTCATCATAAATTGGTATTTTGAAAATATTAGCAAGTGGATGAGGATCCATATCAATAGATTTTTAGCAAGTGAAGATGCAAGCAAATAGAAGGCACATGGCAACACAAGCAAACAAAAAGAGATCCGGCGAGAAAAAGGTGAATAAAACGGCAAATTGGTGAAGTGGGGGAGAGGAAAACGAGAGGCAAATGGCAAATAATGTTAATGCAAAAGATGATTTTGTGATGGGTACTTGGTAGTCTTGATGTGTATCCTCCCCGGTAACGGCACCAGAAATCCTTCCTGCTACTTCTTGAGCTTGCGTTGGTTTTCCCTTGAAGAGGAAAGGGTGATGCAGCAAAGTAGATAAGTATTTACCTCAGTTGTTGAGAACCAAGGTATCAATCTAGTAGGAGATACAAGAAAGTCCCCAATCTCCACACCTACACAAACAATCAAACACTTGCACCCAACGCTATAAAGGGGTTGTCAATCCCTTCACGGTAATTTGCAAGGATGAGATCTGATAGAGATATATAGAGAAGATTACTAAACGAAAAGTAAAACAAAATTAAAAAGATTGAAACAAAGTATTTTTGGTATTTTTGGTTTATAGATCTGAAAATATAATATGGAAAATAGACCCGAGGGCCACAGGTTTCACTAGAGGCTTCTCTCATGAAGGAAAATAATACGATGGGTGCACAAATTAATGTCGAGCAATTGATAGAAAAGCGAATAATTATGAAGATATCCAAGGAAATGATTATGCATATAGGCATCACGTCCATGTCAAGTAGACCAAAACGATTTTGCATCTACTACTATTACTCCACACATCGATCGACTCCTGCCTGCATCTAGAGTATTAAGTTCATGAAGAACAGAGTAATGCATTAAGTAAGATGACATGATGTAGAGGGATAAACTCAAGCAATATGATGAAAACCCCATATTTTTACCCTTGATGGCAACAATACAAATACGTGCCTCGCTACCCCTATTATGTCACTGGGTGAGGACACCGTAAGATTGAACCCAAAACTAAGCACTTCTCCCATTGCAAGCATTACCAATCTAGTTGGCCAAACCAAACCAATAACTCGAAGAAACTTGCAAACATATGAAATCATGCATATAAGAATTTAGAAAAGACTCAAATAATATTCATGGATAATCTAAACATAAATCCACAATTCATCGGATCTCGATAAACACACCGCAAAAGAGTATTACATCGGATAGATCTCCATGAAGATCATGAAGAACATGGTATTGAAGAGCAAAGAGAGAGAAGAATCCATCTAGATACTAGCTATGGAGCTGAAGGTCTATGGTGAACTACTCACGCATCATCGGAGGGGCAATGGAGTTGATGTAGATGCCCTCCGTGATCGAATCCCCCTCCGGGAGAATACCGGAAAAGGCTCCAAGATTGGATCTCTCGGGAACGGAGGCTTCCGGCGGCGGAAAAGTATTTTTGTGGAGCCCTTTGGTATTGGGGAATATTTGGGAATTTATCGGCCGAAGAATAGGGTTAGGAGACCTGCTGGGGGGGCCACAAGCCTGCTAGGCGCGGCCAGGGGTGGCGATCGCGCCCCCTGGCTTGTGACCTCCTGGCAGGTCTTCTGCCTTCCCCTCCAAGTCTTGTAGATGTCTTCTGGTCCAAGAAAAATCATCGCGAAGATTTTATTCCATTTGGACTCCATTTAATATTCCTTATCTGCAATATTCAAAAACAAGGAAAAAACAGAAACTGGCACTAGGCTCTAGATAAATAGGTTAGTCCCAAAAATAATATAAAATGGCATATTAATGCATATAAAACATCCAAAACATATAATATAATAGCATGGAACAATCAAAAATTATAGATACGTTGGAGACGTATCCTCAGTATACATTGTTTACACTTTGACGTTTGGCCTTCAGGGCTAAGCGACTCACGGTGTTCGGACGATCATATGATCGGAAACGTTACGTGTCATCGGAGGCCGAACTAATCTTGGCCAATCATTAAATGGGAAGAAGAACTCACCCCATAAGCCGAAGACTCTAGTCACATCAAGAAGCCGAAGCTAAGACCCTTGGCGTTGGGGCCTAGTTCAGGGGCTACTGAGGAAGTCCTGGACTAAGGGGTCCTCGGGTCGTCGGCCTATCTCTTAGTAGGCCGTCTTGGTGGGCCATTCTCTGATTGCCGCAGGAAGGGCCGGATACATTGAGAGCCCACATTCCAGAAGGAAGTCCCGAAGGCGCGTCGTGCACTCCAAGTCAAGATGAGGAAATCGGTATCTCCATCCTCGGCAGGAGACCTACCATGTGTAAACCCTAGTACCCCCCGGTGTCTTTATAAACCGGGAGGGTTTGAGATCGTAGGGCAAGAAAGCTCATCTAGGGTTTTAGCTATTCGATCTCGAGGTAGATCAACTATGTAACCTTCATACCATCAATATAATCAAGCAGGACGTAGGGTTTTACCTCCATAGGAGGGCCCGAACCTGGGTAAACATCGCCTCCTTCGTCCCCTGTTACCATCGATCCTAGTCTCACAGCTCAGGACCCCCTACCCGAGATCCACCAGTTTTGACACCGACAATGAGGACGTTGTGGGACTATCGGTCTGTCCCAACATACGATCTGGCGGTCCCGATGACCTTCCTCCTTAAATCTCCATTGCAATATGTGAGGATGACAGTCATGGTTTGCAGCTGTTGGTGGCGATCGATTCTTTTCGCAGCTCTATTGCTTGCTTTGGCAAGCATGGTCTTCACTTGTGTGACATCTCACATCAAAACCGCGCTATGCATGTAGCTGATGGGATCGTGGAAAGTGGTGGCAACAATACTGGATGACTTGGATTTGGTGGTGCTTCTCAAGCATCAGCCTTGAGCTCCGGCGTAAAAACCCGAGCCTTATTGGTTGTATTTGGCAATGACGATGCTTATTGTGTCATTACTTTGTTGAAGGCATTGCTCGGATTTGCTCGGACTTGTTCGTTAGGATGAAAGACAATGATCCGGCCTTTGCTGGTTGGATCCGGTGACGGCGGCGCTTGCGCGTCGTTCCCTTCCTGAAGGTGTTGCTGTTGGAGAATCCTTCTCGAGGTATCGATGATGTCAAGTTATTGTAGGTGCGGATATGATTGTTGTTGTAGATTGTTAAGAATTGCTTCAATCGCTTTGGAGTGTTTTTTTTCAGCAATGGCATGGCTTCGGTCTTGTTTGACTGTGCTAGTTGCCGGTGTGATTTATGTGTGTGTGTTGAAGTTCGTTGTGTGCATGTAAGCTATGCAGAGGTCGGATGTATTATTTATTGTGTTTGTATCTTTTTGATGCTTCATTTTGAGATAATAAAATTCAGCCTTTTTTTTAAAGAAATAGGAACCCCTCAAGAAAAACTTTGAAATAGGAAGAATGTTCATATGAATTTGAAGCATCCTGTACATTAGGACATCTCCAACGCCGACTCTCAAACTGTCCGCATCCGTTCAGATCACGCTGTCAGAACTGTAAAAGCCATCCAACGCGTTTCTATAATATTCCGTGGCGCGATCCGAAACGTACTTTCTCCTGCAAAATGAAAAGAAAATTGCGAAGATTTATGGGAGTCCGTACATTCACCGGCGAATCAAAAAACACAAAGTACCCTTCTCTCCGCGTTCCAATAGCGGAAGGCTGGCAATTAGCATTGGCGTTTGGCGGAAGCTACTAATTAGCATGGGCATTTGGTGGAAAGTTTGCCCTAGCACTACATGCATTTGACGAAGCTACTAATTAGCATGGGCATTTGGCTGAACCTACTAATTAGCATAGGCATTTGGCGGAAGGTATGCCAAGCATTGGGCGGAAGCTTCACAAATTGGATGGCCCACTTAGTCAAAACATATATTTGATGAAGGCTACTAATTAGCATGCATTTGGGAAGCCACTTTGTTTCAAAGAAAATCTTAGAGGGTGCTTGGATCCAAGGGACTAAAATTAGTCTGATTAAAAATAGTCTCTTTAAGATGCTAAAGTTCCAAGCACCCCTGATTAAAGAGGGATTAAAACTAGTCTTGAGACTAAAAAAATTTAGTCAGGGAAACCCTACTAAAATGTGGATTAGTCATCTCTCCTCATTTAATTCCTCTCTTTAACACAGACGGTCCACTCCGACGTGATAGGATTAGGGCAGAGGGAATATAATAAATGCTCATTAACTTAATTTTAATTTCTTTAGTATTTGGATCCATGGATGAGACTAGCAAGTTTTAGTCCCACTATTTTTAGTCATGGGACTAAAACATATCCAAGCACCTTCTTACTGTACTACTCCTTCGTCCCATAATGTAAGATGTTTTTTAATACTAATGTAATGTCAAAAAACGTCTTGCGAAGTAATAGGTATGAAAGTTTCGGCGGAAGCAAACTTAATCATGCAACTGTTTGGCGGAAGCAAACTTTAATCAATACATGTAAGGGCTTAGCGGAAGCTGCGGAAGCCTTTCTTCATGCTTGGGGAAGCTGGTAATACTCCTTCCGTTTCTCTACATAAAGTGTATTTATTTTTTGAAAAAACATTAGAATTTAAAGTGCATTTTTTCTAATTTTCCCTAATTTCCTTGTTAACTTTTCTAAAAAAGGAACATGTTTCTTTTTTGATTCTTTATATTTCTTCTTATAGCAAAAGAAGAAAACTATCTCCTTGTCGATTGCATATATCTCATACTTTTTTGGACTAATTAATTCATTTTTTACTAATCAACAAATTGGATAAGGGTAATTTAATTTTAACATGTCTATAATTATATGTTTTCGTCACCGTGTCAAAATAAAAACACCTTAAATAAAGAAACAGAGGAAGTACATGGATTAGTAGGCAAAACGGTCAATATTTATGACTACACAAAACAACAAATATTTACTGTGACAGTTAGATGGCGCCTTTCCGCGTCTATGTTTATAAATTGGTCCTCTTTCCATAAACGAATGTAGGAGAAAATTCGTGAGTTTTCGTTGGAAATGCCCCTTAGGTCCTTCATTATCTAGGCCAAAATCGGTGTCAAATCAACTTTTGTGATATTTAACACCAATGTCCTACATTGCCCAGCCAATGTCATAGAATATTTTTTAGGAAACCGGAGTACCACCGGAGCACCTACTTGCTCCGATGCCCACTTCCTTCATGCAATAAAGTAGCAATATTTAACTTTTAGGTTGCTTTCATATGTGAAGGAGAGCTCATTGTGTGTCAGCTATTTTTGTATTTGCCTCAAAAAAAAGCTATTTTTGTGTATGTGTGGGACCTACTTTTTTGCATGCTGCAAACATACATTACTGGAACAATACGAAATATTTTTCCCAAGACATCACTGATGAGGTGACAAGCTTTTAAGGTATTGGGCACCGATTACATAGTACCCCACAACAACAACATCTTGCACATTTGTAGTATGGAGCATATATATATACACCGATCTCCACCTCGGCTTGGAGGATCGAGCGCCGACTGAATCAAGTAACCAGACTAATTGACACTTCAACTAATTAACCGCTTGCAAGAATCGGCTGGGGGTCTGGGGTCACTCAGTCATCGGCTTCCAAAATGGAGCTTAACGTTTGCACGGCTGCCGGACGACTCGTGCCCCTTCTGTAGGAACCACCAGCTCGCTTCCTCGTCTTCCCCAGCGTCTCACCGCCGCCGTGCGCCGTCTTGAGCGCATCGCCTTTTCCATACGCGTGGTGACTCCATCCAGCGTCCTCTGCTCCGGCGCCCTCCTCAGCGACGACGAGCGGCGCCACCCGAGCCGCCTTCCGCCCCTTGCCGCTGGCGACGACGAGCGCGGAGCTGGCCTTGACGGCGAGGGCGGCCATCTCCTGCCCGGAGAGCGGCCGGCGGAGCATGGACGCGGGCAGCGCGAAGTAGAGCCACCCGGGCTGCAGCGCCTCCTCGGCCGCCAGCGCGCGGGCGGGCGCGTCGAAGCGGAGCTCGTCGGCGCTGCAGATGAAGCTTCGTTCGCCGGTGACGTCCCCCAGCGCCTCGCTCGCCGTGACGGGCGCCGCGAACTGCGCCAAGGAGCCGCCCAGGCCGACCACCTTCGCCGTGGCCACCGCCCGCCCGGACCCCTCCCCTGACGCCGTCGAGCGCGAGACGCACGAGCCCATTTCCCTTCTTTCTCTTCCCCTGCGAGGTCGCGATTCTCGACGACGGCCGATGTCTACGTGTGGGCTTCACCTGTCGACGTGTTGACTGCTCTGTCTGTCTGAGAAAGTGGACTGGATGGGATGATCTACCCGGTGGTCTGGATACGGGGAGAACGATGGAGCTGCTATATATACATACGGGACGAAGAGCACACAGCACGGTGCACGTTCGTCCGGTGACGCATGCCAATTCGTCATGGATCAATGCGCTCGTGCTGTCAGTGTCAACGGAGACAGGGAGAGCACTTGCTGTCGCGCTGCACCTTGTCCGCTTCAGACCGGTCAAAGCACGCAATCAGTGAGGAGGGAAGAGGAATCTTCGGCTTTGGAGCTCTAATAGGGGACACTATTATGGATCCATTGAGGTCGATCGTTAGTGTGTGGTGACAGCGACTCGGAATGCATGCATATACATCGTCATGGCTCGCGGCAGCTGATCGCGACGTTCCGGAGGCTAATTTTCTTCCTCATGCACGTAGGTGCACGAGGGTCAGGTGGGGTACTAGTTTAGTTGCCTCTCTTAACACATGCATGTATGAGAATGGGAACTTTCTACTTTAAGCCAACGAGATCTCGCAAGTATCAAGTATGAACAAAACAATATGCTCCATCTCGCAAGTATGATTAATTAAGCTTGCGGTGCTGGACCTCTAGCTCCTCAAAGGGGCAAGGATCCTCCCCATATTTTTTGTACGTGCCAATGTAACCATGCAAACTTAGGTTTACTATATATAATTCTCAGTCAACTGAGAATTAGTTGACTCTTGGTTGACATGAAGCGCTGTTAATTTGATGTTGAGATCCGTGTAAAAAAAACAATAATGAACTTTAAAAGGAGACCCTGCATTTTGTTATTGCATTAGATGAGCACCTTTAAATAACACGGTTACCATTTTTTTAGATGTGTATGAACATAATTGTGAAATCAACTGAGAAAGGCAGTCAATTCTCAATGTAGCTCCGTGCATTCTTTTGAATAAGGCCTGCAACGTAGTCAAAATTAAACCAAATGTGGTTTATGCATGTGTGATCCCTTGAATTCGTATTCGATTCGAAAGAAGTTTTGAATGCTATAGTTTTAAAGACAGACGACTTATGTGTTCTTAATTGAATCAATGATCAAAGTTAAATCTTGAGATTTCGAATGTGCGCATGCCTTATTCTACGCCTAATTCTCACTTTCTTAAAAAAGCTTTGCAAATTGAAAGTATGAATCGACGTCTTAGGTGGATTTGTTGGTCATGGAACGCAGCATCACGTGCAGTATGTGAATGCGGATGGATCTGAGCATATATGGTGCGTACGTTGAAACCGACCAGGTGCATGCATCCGCGGACAACGACTGGTCGAATTCATGCTTTCTAATTTATTTATTTTAAAAAAATATGAACATATTAATATCGTGAAGATATCAATTACACCCAGTCTCTTCATCAACAAGATATCTCAAAGACATCGAGAATACACACAGCTCGGAAAAAAAAGGCCTCGTGACAGCGATCAACTCTTTTCAGCAGCAGCACACAAACAACCACAAAAAACAACACCCGGAAAACATAAATGGTATCCAAAAGCGACGCCTTCAAAAAAAATGGTGCAGAAGCGTCGTCGTCACCCGATCCAAGATCTTAGGTTTTCACCATGGAGAAAGTTTAAGCTCTCAAAACAATACCTTCAGCAAGGCAATTGCCAGACACAACCAATGAAGGCCAGACCTTATATTTTCAACCTAAAAGTCACGACTCGGCATCCGAGGGGCACCCCAAAAACGAAATCCTCCAGTGTTGCTGCCTCCACTTATCACTTTTGCTTCTGAAAATTATCAAACACCTGCTGACCCCATTGTCTTCAAGGCTCCCTCCGCCTTATTGATCCTCCGATCTCAGCCACCAGAACTTTCTCCACCGCTATCTATGCCATGGAAATCGAGAGACCGACATGTCCCATGGTGTAAACAAACAAACACAGCGTCGCGTCGCGCCCTCATGGAGCCGCGTAGGCTGATATGGACGCGCACGACCGGATTCTATCCGATCCAGATATCCTTGGGCAAGATATCCGGCAGTAGTTCCGGAACACGTCAATGGCCAGATCTAGAAGGATCGATCATGCATATTGTTGTCGTGAATGGGACAGAGCACTAGGACCACCACCAAACCGATGCTTCCACCATGTCGATACCATAGCTGCCATGGCGTTGGACACCGGCCCACGCTGCCCACAGCTCGCGCCGCCGACTAAAGAGAACGCCAGATCGGGGTGGATCCTGATCCGTCGTCATCCCCTCGCCTGCATAATCCACCACCTTGAAGCTAGGCGTGCACTGTCAATCCCAAATGACTCCGCCGTGGGGATCTGCCGCCGTACCACCACGACCCTCGCCATCAAGGTGTTCCAGCCGCGTCGCCCCGTGACAAAGGCCCTGCGCAAAAAAGCGAAACACCTCGCCGCCGCCGCCGCCGTCGGCCCGGCTTTGCCTGGCCGCGTCTTTAGGTGGCGGCGAGGGATGAGGGAGGGAGAAGGGTTGTGGAGGTGGCGGCTAGGGTGCCTTCCCCGTCACCCATGGGAGTGACGCCATGAGGTATTACCTTGCTGAAGGTATTGATTTGAGAGATTAAACTTTCTCCATGGTGAAACCTAAGATCTTGGATCGCGCGACAGGGACCAGAGTCTAGATGGTCCGATCAATTTCCCCTCCTCGACCCTCCAACCCTTCGACGACTCGGACTGACTATGAGGGACCCATGTACTCCTATCCGACCTTGGTTGAAAGAGGTTCTCTCGAGGTTTGAAGGTAGGGATTCCGCTCGTTGGGAGACATGGCTACAAGGAGTAGTAGCAGCACTAAGGGAAATAATGGGGAAGGGGTTGAGGAACTACTCAATCGTCTCGATCTGCATGAAGACGATGGAGATGAATTTGTTTGGGAAGAGGTGCCGGACTTGCAAGGAGCTCAGGGGAATCGGGTGACCAGCGTGAAGGTACACACAAATGAGGGTTTTAGCCTTTCAACCCTATACGTCGACATGAGATCCGCTTGGAATCCAGCAAGGATGTTCGTTGGTGTTTGATTGATAACAATCTATGTTGGAAATATGCCCTAGAGGCAATAATAAAGTGGTAATTATTATATTTCCTTGTTCATGACAATCGTTTATTATCCATGCTATAATTGTATTGATTGAAAACTTAAATACATGTGTGGATACATAGAAAACATTGTGTCCCTAGTATGCCTCTAGTAGACTAACTCGTTGATCAAAGATGGCTGAGGTTTCCTAGCCATAGACATGAGATTTCATGCGATAACGGGATCACATCATAGGAGAATGATGTGATGAACAAGACCCAAACTATGAACTTAGCATATGATCGTCTCAGTTTATTGCTATAGTTTTATACATGTCAAGTATCTGTTCCTATAACCATGAGATCATGCAACTCACTGACACCGGAGGAGTACCTTGTGTGTATCAAACGTCGCAATGTAACTGGGTGACTATAAAGATGCTCTACAGGTATCTCTGAGGGTGTCTGTTGAGTGGGCATGGATCAAGACTGGGATTTGTTACTCCGTGTGACGGAGAGGTATCTCAGGGCCCACTCGATAATACAACATCACAATGAGCCTTGCAAGCAAAGTGACTAAAGGGTTAGCCACAAGATCTTGTATTACGGAACGAGTAAAGAGACTTGTCAGTGATGAGATTGAACTAGGTATAAGGATACCGACGATCGAATCTCGGGCAAGTAACATACCGAAGAACAAAGGGATTGCATTCGGGATTAACTGAATCCTTGACATAGAAGTTCAACCGATCAAGATCTTCGTAAAATAGGTACGAACTAATATGGGCATCCAGTCCCGCTATTGGTTATTCACCGTAGAGGCGTCTCGGTCATGTCTACATAGTTCTCGAACCCGCAGGGCCTGCACACATAACATTCGGTGATGTTTCGGTAGTATTGAGTTATGTATGTTGGTGACCGAAGGTTGTTCGGAGTCCCGGATGAGATCCGGGACATCACGAGGAGCTCCGAAATGGTTTGTAGGTAAAGATTGATATATAGGAAAGTGGTATCTGGCCTCCGGAAAAGTTTTGGGCACTTCCAGTAGTGTACCGGGAGTGACGAATGGGTTCCAGGGTCCACCAAGTAGGGCATGTTGGGAGACGTAGTAGTCAATCAAAAAAATCCTATGATCACCAAGATCTATCTATGGAGAACCAGCAACGAGTGGGGAGAGATTGCATCTTCGTACCTTTGAAGATCGCTAAGCGGAAGCGTTACAAGAACGCGGTTGGTGGAGTCGTACTCGCAGCGATTCAGATCGTGGTGGAATCAGATCTTAGCGCCGAACAATGGCGCCTCCGTGTTCAACACACGTGCATCCCGGTGACGTCTCCTACGCCTTGATCCAGCAAGGAGGAAGGAGAGGTTGAGGGAGAGCTCCGGCAGCACGACGGCGTGGTGATGGTGGAGCTGCGTGGTCTCCGGCAGGGCTTTGCCAAGCACTACAGAGAACAAGGAGAGGGAGGAGTAGGGTTGCGCCGAGAGAGGAAGAAACTTGTGTTCTTGGCAGCCCCAAAACCACCACTATATATAGGAGGGAAGGGAGAGGGTGCCCACCCCTAGGTTTCCCACCCTAGGGTGGTGCGGCAGCCCCAGATCCCATCTGGGCAGCGGCCAGAGGGAGGGAGAGGTGGGGCGGTAGCCCTAGGGTGGGCCTAGCGCCCATCTAGGCCTAGGATTTGCCCCACCTCTCTCCTTGCTGCGCCTTGGGCCAGGTGGGAAGGGCGCACCAGCCCACCTAGGGGCTGGTTCCCTCCACCTTCGGCCCATGCAGCCCTCCAGGGCTGGTGGCCCCACTTGATGGACCTCCAGAACCCTTCCGATGGTCCCGGTACGTTACCGGTAATTCCCGAAACACTTCCGGTGGCGAAATCCTCACTTCCTATATATCAATCTTTGTCTTCGGACCATTCTGGAACTCCTCGTGACATCCAGGATCTCATCTGGGACTCTGAACAACCTTCGGTAATCACGTACACTATTTTCCTATAACCCTAGCATCATCGAACCTTAAGTGTGTAGACCCTACGGGTTCGGGAGACACGTAGACATGACCGAGACACCTCTCTGGTTAATAACCAACAGCAGGATCTGGATACCCATGTTGGCTCCCACATGCTCCACGATGATCTCATCGGATGAACCATGATGTCGGGGATTCAATCAATCCCGTATACAATTCCCTTTGTCTACCGGTATGATACTTGCCTGAGATTCGATCGTCGGTATCCTTATACCTTGTTCAATCTCGTTACCAGCAAGTCTCTTTACTCATTCCGTAACACATCATCCCGTTGCTAACTCCTTAGTCACATTGAGCTTATTATGATGATGTCTTACTGAGTGGGCCCAGAGATACCTCTCCGTCACACGAAGTGACAAATCCTTGTCTCGATTCGTGCCAACCCAACAGACACTTTTGGAGATACCCATAGTATACCTTTATAGACACCCATTTACGTTGTGACGTTTGTCACACCCAAAGTATTCCTACAGTATCTGGGAGTTGCACAATCTCATGGTCTAAGGAAACGATACTTGACATTGGAAAAGCTTTAGCAGATGAACTAAACAATCTTGTGCTATGCTTAGGATTGGGTCTTGTCCATCACATCATTCTCCTAATGATGTGTTCCCGTTATCAACGACATCCAATGTCCATGGTCATGAAACCATGACCATCTATTGATCAACGAGCTAGCCAACTAGAGGCTCACTAGGGACACATTGTGGTCTATGTATTCACACATGTATTACGGTTTCCGGTTAACACAATTATAGCATGAACAATAGACAATTATCATGAACAAGGAAATACAATAATAACCATTTCATTATTGCCTCTAGGGCATATTTCCAACAGTCTCCCACTTGCACTAGAGTCAATAATCTAGTTACATTGTGATGAATCGAACACCCATAGCATTCTGGTGTTGATCATGTTTCGCTCGTGAGAGAGGTTTAGTCAACGGATCTCCGACATTCAGATCCGCATGTACTTTACAAATATCTATATCTCCCTCCTGAATGTAATCACGGATGGAGTTGAAGTGGCGCTTGATGTGTCTTGTCTTCTTGTGAAACCCGGGCTCCTTCGCAAGGGCAATAGCTCCAGTGTTGTCACAGAATAGAGTCTTCGGGCCCGACGCATTGGGAATCACTCCTAGGTTGGTGATGAACTCCTTCATCCATACTCCTTCCTTTGCTGCTTCCGAAGCAGCTATGTACTCCGCTTCACATGTAGATGCCATGACGACGCTTTGCTTGCTGTTGCACCAGCTGACTGCCCCTCTGTTCAAAATATACACGTATCCGGTTTGCGACTTGGAGTCGTTCGGATCTGTGTCGAAGCTAGCATCGACGTAACCCTTTATGACGAGCTCTTCGACACCTCCATATACGAGAAACATGTCCTTTGTCCTTTTCAGGTACTTCAGGATATTCTTGACCGCTGTCCAGTGTTCCGCTCAAGGATCACTTTGGTACCTCCCTACCAAACTTATGGCAAGGTTCACATCAGGTCTGGTACACAGTATGGCATACATAATAGAGCCTATGGCTGAAGCATAGGGGATGACACTCATCTCTTCTCTATCCTTTTCCGTGGTCAGGCATTGAGTCGTACTCTATCTCACACCCTGTAACATAGGTAAGAACCCCTTCTTGGACTGATCCATATTGAACTTCTTCAATATCTTGTCAAGGTATGTGCTTTGCGAGAGACCAATGAGGCGTCTCGATCTATCTCTATAGATCTTGATGCCTAATATATAAGCATCTTCTCCAAGGTCCTTCATTGAAAAACACTTATTCAAGTAGGCCTTTACACTTTCCAAGAGTTCTATATCATTTCCCATCAACAATATGTCATCCACATATAATATGAGGAATGCTACAGAGCTCCCACTCACTTTCTTGTAAATACAGGGTTCTCCATAATCCTATATAAACCCAAACGCTTTAATCACCTCATTAAAGCGAATATTCCAACTCTGAGATGCTTGCACCAGCCCATAGATGGAGCGCTGGATCTTGCATACTTTGTTAGCATCTTTAGGATCGACAAAACCTTCCGGCTGTATCATATACAGTTCTTCCTTAAGGAAGCCATTAAGGAATGCCGTTTTGACGTCCATTTGCCAGATCTCATAATCATAAAATGCGGCAATTGCTATCATGATTCGGACAGACTTCAGCATCGCTACGGGTGAGAAAGTCCCATCGTAGTCAACTCCTTGAACTTGTCGATAACCCTTAGCGACAAGTCGAGCCTTATAGACGGTCACATTACCATCCGCGTCAGTCTTCTTCTTAAAGATCCATTTATTTTCAATGGCTCGCTTATCATCAGGAAAGTCCACCAAAGTCCATACTTTGTTCTCATACATGGATCCTATCTCGGATTTCATGGCTTCAAGCCATTTGTTGGAATCCGGGCCCGCCATTGCTTCTTCATAGTTCGAACGTTCACCATTGTCTAACAACATGATCTCCAGGAAAGGGTTGTCGTACCACTCTGGCGCGTAACGTGTCTTAGTGGACCCTCGAATAGCAACTTGATCTGAAGTTTCATGATCATCATCATTAACCGGTGTAGGCTCCATAGAAACAACTTCCTGTGTTGCGCTACTCTCTGGTTCGAGTGGAGGTACGATTACCTCATCAAGTTCTATTTTCCTCCCACTTACTTCTTTCGAGAGAAACTCTTTCTCGAGAAAGGATCCATTCTTGGCAACAAAGACTTTGCCTTCGGATCTGAGGTAGAAGGTATACCCAATAGTCTCTTTGGGATATCCTATGAAGACGCACTTTTCCGCTTTGGGTTCGAGCTTCTCAGGTTGAAGTTTCTTCACATAAGCATCGCATCCCCAAACTTTTAGAAACGACAGCTTAGGTTTCTTTCCAAACCATAGTTCATATGGTGTCGTCTCAACGGACTTTGACGGTGACCTATTTAAAGTGAATGCGGCAGTCTCTAATGCATATGCCCAAAATGATAGCGGTAAGTCGGTAAGAGACATCATAGACCGCACCGTATCCAATAGAGTGCGATTATGACATTCAGACACACCATTTCACTGAGGTGTGCCAGGCGGCGTGAGTTGTGAAACAATTCCATATTTCCTTAGGTGCGTGCCAAACTCGTGACTTAAATATTCTCCGCCACGATCATATCTTAGACACTTTATTTTCCTGTCATGTTGATTCTCCACCTCACTCTGAAATTTCTTGAACCTTTCAAAAGTTTCAGACTTGTGTTTCATTAAGTAGACATACCCATATCTGCTCAAGTCATCAGTGAGGGTGAGAACATAACGGTAGCCACCGCGAGCCTCGACGCTCATTGGACCGCATACATCGATATGTATTATCTCCAACAAGTTAGTTGCTCGCTCCATTGTTTCGGAGAATGGAGTCTTGGTCATCTTGCCCATGAGGCATGGTTTGCACGTGTCAAATGATTCAAAATCTAGAGACTCCAAAAGTCCATCAGCATGGAGTTTCTTCATGCGTTTGACACCAATATGACCAAGGCGGCAGTGCCACATGTAAGTGGGACTATCCTTATCAATCTTACATCTTTTGGTACTCACACTATGAACATGTGTAACATCATATTTGAGATTCATCAAAAATAAACCATTGACCAGCGGGGCATGACCAGAAAACATTTCTCTCATATAAATAGAACAACCATTATTCTCAGATTGAAATGAGTAGCCATCTCGCATCAAGCGAGATCCAGATACAATGTTCATGCTCAGAGCTGGTACTAAATAACAATTATTGAGGTTTAAAACTAATCCCGAAGGTAGATGTAGAGGTAGCGTGCCGACGGCGATCACATCGACCTTGGAACCATTACCGACGCGCATCGTCACCTCGTCCTTTGCCATCCTCCGCTTATTCCACAGCTCCTGCTTGGAGTTATAAATGTGAGCAACCGCACCGGTATCAAATACTGAGGAGCTACTACGAGCGCTGGTTAGGTACACATCAATAACAAGTATATCACATATACCTTTAATGTTGCCGGCCTTCTTATCCGCTAAGTACTTGGGGCAGTTCCGCTTCCAATGACCGGTACCCTTGCAATAAAAGCACCCAGTCTTAGGCTTGGGTCCATTCTTGTTCTTCTTCCCGGCAACTTGCTTACCGGGCGCGGCAACAGCTTTGCCGTCCTTCTTGAAGTTCTTCTTATCCTTGCCTTTCTTGAAACTAGTGGTCTTATTCACCATCAACACTTGATGTTCCTTTTTGATCTCGACCTCTGCTGATTTCAGCATCGAGTACAACTCAGGAATGGACTTCTCCATACCGTGCATGTTGTAGTTCATCACAAAGCTCTGGTAGCTAGGTGGAAGCGACTGGAGGATTCTGTCAATGACCGAGTCGTCCGGGAGATTAACTCCCAGCTGAGTCAAGCGGTTGTGCAACCCATACATTTTGAGTATGTGCTCACTGACAGAACTATTCTCCTCCATCTTACATCTAAAGAACTTGTCGGAGACATCATATTTCTCGACCCGGGCATGAGCTTGGAAAACCAGTTTCAGCTCTTGGAACATCTCATATGCTCCGTGTTGCTCAAAACGCTTTTGGAGCCCCGGATCTAAACTGTACAGCATGCCACACTGAATGAGGGAGTAATCATCACAGCGTGACTGCCAAGCGTTCGTAGCGTCTTGGTCTGCTGGGAAAATGGGTCGGTCACCTAGCGGTGCATCAAGGACATACAATCTCTTGGATTCTATGAGGATGATCCTCAAGCTACGGACCCAGTCCGCATAGTTACTTCCATCGTCTTTCAGCTTGGTTTTCTCTAGGAACGCGTTGAAGTTGAGGGTGACATTAGCGTTGGCCATTGGATCTACAATATAGATTGTAAAGACAATTTTAGACTAAGTTCATGATAATTAAGTTCACATAATCAAATTATTTAATGAACTCCCACTTAGATAGACATCTCTCTAGTCATTCAAGTGATACATGATCCACGTCAACTAGCGTGTCCGATCATCACGTGAGATGGACTAGTCATCCATGATGAACATCTCCATGTTGATCGTATCTTCTATACGACTCATGTTCGACCTTTCGGTCTTCCGTGTTCCGAGGCCATGTCTGTACATGCTAGCCTCGTCAAGTCAACCTAAGTGTATCGCGTGTGTAAATCTGGCTTACACTCGTTGTATGCGAACGTTAGAACCTATCACACCCGATCATCATGTGGTGCTTCGGAACAATGATCCTTAGCAATGATGCACAGTTAGGGTGAACACATTTCTTGAAATTTTATCGAGAGATCATCTTATTTACTACGGTCGTTCTAAGCAAATAAGATGTAAACATGATAAACATCACATGCAATCAATATAGTGACATGATATGGCCAATATCATCTTGCTCCTTTGATCTCCATCTTCGGGGCACCATGATCATCACTGTCACCGGCACGAAACCATGATCTCCATCATCGTGATCTCCATCATCATGTCTTCATGAAGTTGTCTCGCCAACTATTACTTCTACTACTATGGCTAACGATTAGCAATAAAGTAAAGTAATTACATGGCGTTTATCATTGACACGCAGGTCATACAATAAAATAAGACAACTCATATGGATCATGTCGGTTGTCATACTCATCGGCATGCAAGTCGTGAATCCTATTACAAGAACATGATCAATCTCATACATCACAATGCATCACATCACATCCTTTGGTCATATCACATCACAAGGCATATGTTGGAAATATGCCCTAGAGGCAATAAATAAAGTGTTTATTATTATATTTCCTTGTTCATGATAATCGTTTATTATCCGTGCTATAATTGTATTGATTGGAAACACATTACATGTGTGGGTAAATAAACAACACTCTGTCCCTAGTATGCCTCTAGTGAACTAGCTTGTTGATCAAAGATGGTCAAGGTTTCCTAGCCATTGACATGTGATGTCATTTGATAACGGGATCACATCATTAGGAGAATGATGTGATGGACAAGACCCAAACTACAAATGTAGCATATGATCGTGTCAGTTTATTGCTACTGTTTTCTACATGTCAAGTATATGTTCCTATGACCATGAGATCATGCAACTCATGGACATCAGAGGAGTGCCTTGTGTGTATCAAACATCGCAACGTAACTGGGTGACTATAAAAGTGCCCTACAGGTATCTCCGAGGGTGTCTGTTGAGTTGGCATGGATCAAGACTGGGATTTGTTACTCCGTGTGACGGAGAGGTATCTCAGGGCCCACTTGGTAATACAACATCACAATAAGCCTTGCAAGTAATGTGACTAAGTGTTAGTCACGGGATCTTGTATTACGGAACGAGTAAAGAGACTTGCCAATAACGAGGTTGAACTAGGTATGGAGATACTGACGATCGAATCTCGGGCAAGTAACATACTGAAGAACAAAGGGAACATCATATGGGATTAACTAAATCCTTGACATAGAGGTTCGACCGATAAAGATCTTCGTAGAATATGTAGGAACCAATATGGGCATCCAGGTCCCACTATTGGTTATTGACCGTAGAGTTGTCTCGGTCATGTCTACATAGTTCTCGAACCCGCAGGGTCTGCACACTTAAGGTTTGGTGACGTTTTGGTAGTATAGAGTTATGTATGGTGGTGAATGAAGGTTGTTTGGAGTCCCGAATGAGATCCCGGACGTCATGAGGAGCTCCGGAATGGTCGAAAGGTAAAGATTCATATATAGGAAGTCCTGTTTTGGTCGCCGAAAAAGTTTCAGGCTCATCGGTGGTGTACCGGGAGTGCCAGTAGTGTACCGGGAGGGGTATTTCGACCCAAGAGGCTTCATGGGCTGTGGGAGAGTGAATATCAGCCCTTAGTGGGCTGGTGGAAACTCTCACACAAGGCCCATGTGGCTGGAGAAGAAAACCCAATAGGAAAAGGTGGAAAAAAGGCAAAAAAAAAGGAGCAATCCTAGTCCTACTAGGATTGGAGGTGGAGTCCTCCTCTCCTAGTGGGTTCAGCCGAATCCAAGGAGCCTTGGCCCTTGCGCCAAGGCTCTCCTCCTCTCCTCCTATATATACTGGTGGGTTTTAGGGTTTTGCACTAGTTTCTTCAGCCACGTGCTACCCGTTCCTTCAGTGCACAGTTTCTCCTCTAGATCGGATTTCTGCAGTGCTTAGACGAAGCCCTACCGGAATTGCTCCACCACCATCGCCGGAGCGCCGTCACACTGCCGGAGAACTCTTCTACCTCTCTGCTCTCTCTTGCTGGATCAAGATGGCGGAGATCTTCATTAAGCTGTACGTGTGCTGAACGCGGAGGTGTCGTTCGTTCGGCGCTAGACCGGAAGGATCGTGATCAAGTTCGTGGGACGGATCGTGATCAAATTCATGGGATGGATCGTGATTAGATCGCGGGATGGATCGTGATTGGATCGCGGGACGCTCGGCGATTTGGATCGTGAAGACGTTCGACTACACCAACCACGTTTCTTAACGCTTCCCGCTTAGCGATCTACAAGGGTACGTAGATCCACTCTCCCTCTCATAGATGCTCATCACCATGGATAGATCTGCGTGCGCGTAGGAAAAAATTCCCATGCAACGTTCCCCAACAGCATATGCTGCAAAAACAAGTTAGACATCCTCTAATTTGTAGTTGCAAGTTTTTACGTGGCTGCTATAGGTTTCTAGCAAGAATGTTTCTTACCTACGCCAAAACCACAACGTGATATGTCAATTGTTATTTACCCTTCATAAGGACCCTTTTCATCGAATCCGATCCGACTAAGGTGGGAGAGACAGACACCCGCTAGCCACCTTATGCAACAAGTGCATGTCAGGCGGTGGAACCGGTCTCACATAAGCGTACGTGTAAAGTTGGTCTAGGACGCTTCATCCCACAATACCGCCGAATCAAGATAATACTAGTAGTGGTAAGCAAATTAACAAGATCGACGCCCACAACAACTTGTGTTCTACTCGTGCATAGATTCTACGCATAGACCTAGCTCATGATGCCACTGTAGGGAGACATAGTAGAAAATTAAAAAAATCCTACGATCACCAAGATCTATCTATGGAGAAACCAGCAACGAGTGGGGAGAGATTGCATCTTCATACCTTTGAAGATCGCTAAGCGGAAGCGTTACAAGAACGCGGTTGGTGGAGTCGTACTCGCAATGATTCAGATCATGGTGGAATCCGATATTAGCACCGAACAACGGCGCCTCCGTGTTCAACACACGTGCAGCCCGATGACGTCCCCGACGCCTTGATCCAGCAAGGAGGAAGGAGAGGTTGAGGGAGAGCTCCGGCAGCACGACGGCGTGGTGACGGTGGAGCTGTGTGGTCTCTGGCAGGGCTTCGCCAAGCACTACGGAGAACGAGGAGAGGGGAGAGTAGGGCTGCGCCAAGAGAGGAAGAAACTTGTGCTCTTGGCAGCCCAAAAACCACCACTATATATAGGAGAGGGAGGAGGGTGCCCACCCCTAGGGTTCCCACCCAAGGGTGGTGCGGCAGCCCCAGATCCCATCTGGGTGGCGGCCAGAGGGAGAGAGAGGTGGTGCGGCAGCCCTAGATCCCATCTAGGCGGCGGCCAGAGGGAGGGAGAGGTGGTGCCGCAGCCCTAGGGTGGGCCTAGGGCCCATCTAGGCCTAGGGTTTGCCCCACCTCTCTCCTTGCTGCGCCTTGGGCCAGGTGGGAGGGGCGCACCAGCCCACCTAGGGGCTGGTTCCCTCCACCTTCGGCCTAGGCAGCCCTCCGAGGCTGGTGGCCCCACTTGGTGGACCCCCGAAACCCTTCCGGTGGTCCCGGTACGTTACCGGTAATTCCCGAAACACTTCTGGTGGCCAAATCCTCACTTCCTATATATCAACCTTTGTCTCCAGTCCATTCCGGAACTCCTCGTGACGTCTGGGATCTCATCTGGGACTCCGAACAACCTTCCGTAACCACATACACTATTTCCCTATAACCCTAGCGTCATCGAACCTTAAGTGTGTAGACCCTACGGGATCGGAAGACACGTAGACATGACCGAGACACCTCTCCGGTCAATAACCAACAGCACGATCTGGATACCCATGTTGGCTCCCACATGCTCCATGATGATCTCATCAGATGAACCACGATGTCGGGGATTCAATCAATCTCGTATACAATTCCCTTTGTCTACCGGTATGATACTTGCTTGAGATTCGATCGTCGGTATCCCTATACCTTGTTCAATCTCGTTATTGGCAAGTATCTTTACTCGTTCTGTAACACATCATCCCGTGGCTAACTCCTTAGTCACATTGAGCTCATTATGATGATGTCTTACTGAGTGGGCCTAGAGATACCTCTCCGTCACACGGAGTGACAAATCCTAGTCTCGATTCGTGCCAACCCAACATGCACTTTCAGAGATACCCGTAGTATACCTTTATAGCCACACAGTTATGTTGTGACGTTTGGCACACCCAAAGTATTCCTTTAGTATCCGGGAGTTTCACAATCTCATGGTGTAAGGAAACGATACTTGACACTAGAAAAGCTTTAGCAGACGAACTACACGATCTTTTGCTATGCTTAGGATTGGGTCTTGTCCATCACATCATTCTCCTAATGATGTGATCCTGTTATCAACGACATCCAATGTCCATGGTCACGAAACCGTGACCATCTATTGATCAACGAGCTAGCCAACTAGAGGCTCACTAGGGACACATTGTGGTCTATGTATTCACACATGTATTACGGTTTCCGGTTAACACAATTATAGCATGAACAATAGACAATTATCATGAACAAGGAAATACAATAATAACCATTTTATTATTGCATCTAGGGCATATTTCCAATAGGGCCCACCCACCCCAGGGGCCGCATGGGCCTAGGAGGTGGCGCACCAGCCCCTGGTGGGTTGGGCAGCCAGCCCCTAAGAGCCCCTTGCGCACGGTGGGGAGGGAGTCCTACTAGGACTTCACCTCCTTTGTGGGAGGTGGACTTCTCCCCTCCTTTCGCCAAGACCCTAGGGGAAACCCTAGGGCTGCCCCCACCTACCCCCCTCTCCTCCTATATATAGTGGAGGGTTTTGAGGGCAGCCACTACCTGAAAAGCCACGTGCTTCCCTCCTCCCTCTAGATCGTCTCTATCCTCTAGATCTAATCGGTATAGCTTAGCGAAGCTTTGTCGGATCAGCTCCACCACCGCTGCCACCACGTTGTTGTGCTGCCGGAGAACTCGTTTAACTCTACACCCTTGCTTTCTGGATCAAGGACGTGGAGATCGTCATCGAGTTATACGTTTTGTGAACGCGGAGGTGTCATCCGTTCAGTGCTAAATCGGAAGGACCATGATTGGATCGTGGGACGGATTGTGATTGGATCGCGGGATGGCTTGCGATTTGGCTCGCAAAGATGTTCGACTACATCAACCGCATTTCTTAACGCTTCCCGCTTAGCGATCTACAAGGGTATGTGGATCCGATCTCTCCTCTAGTATATGCTCATCTGCATGGATAGATCTTATGTGTGCGTAGGAAAAATTTTGTTTTCCATGCAACGTTCCCCGACAGTGGCATCATGAGCTAGGTCTATGCGTAGATGAGATCATGAGTAGAACATAAAGGAGTTTGTGGGCATTGATGCTCATATTATTTCCTCCCTTGGTCTTTTCTTGATTCTGCGGTATTGTGGGATGAAGTGGCCCGGACCAACCTTACTCGTCCACGTATGAGAGACCAGTTCCATCGACTGACATGTGACTTTGTTGCATAAAGATGTCTGGCGGGTGTGTGTCTCTCCCGGCTTAGTTGGATCGGATTCAACAAAGGCGGTCCTTGAGAAGGTTAAATAGCAATTTGTGTATCACTGTTGTGGTTTTGCGTAGGTAAGAGTCATTCTTGCTAGATACCCATAGCAGCCACATAAAACATGCAACAACAATTAGAGGACGTTTAACTTGTTTTTGCAGGGTATGTTGTGATATGATATGGCCAAAGACATGATGCAATATATTTGATGTATGAGATGATCATGTTTTGTAATAGTTCGTATCGACTTGCATGTCGATGCATATGGCAACTGGTAGGAGCCATAGGGTTTTCTTTATTTATTGTATGACCTGCGTGTCAATCATTAAACGCTATGTAATGTTTTACTTTATCGCTAAGCGGTAGCAATAGTAGTAGACGCATGGTTGGCGTGACAACCCCGATGTCAACACAATGTTGGAGATCATGATGGTGGAGATCATGGTGTTATGCTGGTGATGATGGAGATCATGCCGGTGCTTTGGAGATAGAGATCAAAAGCACAAGTTCATGGCCATATCATGTCACTTATGATTTGCATGTGATGTTAATCCTTTTTATGCATCTTATTTTTCTTAGGACGACGGTAGAATTATAAGGTGATCGCTCACTAAAATTCCAAGATAAAATTGTGTTCTCCCCAAGTGTGCACCATTGCGGAAGTTCGTCGTTTCGAAGCACCACATGATGATCGGGTGTGATCTAGTGTTGCACGTGTGGAACACTCGGGTTAAACTTGACGAGCCTAGCATGTACAGACATGGCCTCGGAACACAAGATACCGAAAGGTCGAACATGAGTCATATAATAGATATGATCAACATGAAGATGTTCACCATTGAAACCACCTCATCTCACGTGATGATCGGATTTGGGTTGGTGGATTTGGATCATGTCACACTTAGACAACCTGAGGGATGTTGATTTGAGTGGGAGTTCTTTAGTAATATGATTAATTGAACTCATTATCATGAACATCGTCTAAGTTGTCTTTGCAAAATTATGTTGTAGATCAATAGCTCAAGTTGTAGCTCCCCTGTGTTTTTTGATAGGTTCCTAGAGAAAATGGAGTTGAAAGATGATGGTAGCAATTATGCGGGCTAGTTCCGTGATCAGAGGATTGTCCTCAGTTGCTGCAACTAAGGCTTATGTCCTTAATGCACCGCTCAGTGCGCCACCCCCTCAAGCAGCGATTGTGGATGTTGTGAACATCTGACAGGCATGTTCTGACGACTACTTTATAGTTCACTGTGTCTTGCATTACTGCTTAGAATTCAGACTCCAAATACTTTTTGAACGTCACGAAGCATATATGATGTTCCAAGGGCTGAAACTTGATTTCAGGCTCATGCCCGTGTTGAGAGGTATGAGACCTCGAACAATATTCTTTGCCTGCAAGATGAAGGAGAATATCTCAATCGGTGAGCATGTGCTCAGATTGTCTGGGTGCTACAATCGCTTGAATCGAGTGGGATTTGATCTTCTAGATAATATAGTGATTGATATAGTTCTCTAAGTCACTTTCACCAAGCTACTACAGCTTCGTGATGAACTATAAACATGTCAGGGATGGAAATAATGATCCCTGAGCTATTCACGATGTTTGACATTGTGAAGGTATAAATCAAGAAGGAGCATCAAATATTGATGGTTAGTAAAACCACTAGTTTTGAGAAGGGCAAGGGCAAGAACGGAAACTTCATGAATGGCAAACAAGTTGTTTCTCCAGTGAAGAAACCCGAGGTTGAACCCAAACCCGATACTAACTGCTTCTATTATGAGGGGAACGGTCACTGAAGCGAAACTCCCTAGATATTTGGTAGATAAGAAGGTTGGCAACATCGACAGACGTATATTTCATATACATATTATTGGTGTGTACCTTGCTAGTACTCCTAGTAGCACCTGGGTATTAGATACCGGTTCGATTGCTAATGTTAGTAACTCGAAGTAAATGTTGGGGAACGTTGCATGGGAAACAAAAAATTTCCTACGCACACGCAAGATCTATCCATGGTGATGAGCATCTATGAGAGGGAGAGTGGATCTACATACCCTTGTAGATCGCTAAGCGGGAAGCATTAAGAAACGCGGTTGGTGTAGTCGAACGTCTTCGCGATCCAAATCGCCGAGCGTCCCGCGATCTCATCACGATCCGTCCCATAATCCAATCACAATCCGTCCCGCGAACTCATCACGATCCGTCCCGCGATCTCATCACGATCCGTCTTGCAATCTTGATCACGGTCCTTCCGATCTAGCGCCGAACGGACGACACCTCCGCGTTCAGCACACGTACAGCTTGATGACGATCCCCACCGTCTTGATCCAGCAAGAAGGAGTGGAGAGGAAGAAGAGTTCTCTGGCAGCCTGACGGTGCTCCGGCGATGGTGGTGGAGCAATTCCGGCAGGGCTTCGCCTAAGCACTGCAGAAAACCGATCTAGAGGAGAAACTATGCACTAGAGGTTAGGGTTTGCACGTGGTTGAAAAATCTAGTGGAAAACCCTAGAAATCCACTAGTATATATAGGAGGGAGGGAGGAGGAGAGGAAGCCTTGCCTCCAAGCCTTGGAGGCTTCGGCCGAAGTGGGAGGTGGAGGAGGACTCTCCTCCTTCACTCCTAGTAGGACTAGGATTCCTCCTTTTTGCCTTTTTTCCCACCTTTTTCCTTTGGGTTTCCTTCTTCCAGCCTCATGGGCCTATTGTGGTTGTTCCACCAGCCCACTAAGGACTGGTTATTAATTTCCCACAGCCCATGAAGCCTCTTGGGTCGAAATACCCCTCCCGGAGGTCTCCCGGTACACTACCGGCACTCCCGGTACACTACCGATAAGCATGGAACTTTTTCCGGCGACCAGAATGGGACTTCCTATATATGAATCTTTACCTCCGGACCATTCCGGAGCTCCTTGTGACGTCCGGGATCTCATCCGGGACTGCGAACAACCTTCGGTCACCACCATGCATAACTCTATACTACCGAAACGTCACTAAACCTTAAGTGTGCAGACCCTGCGGGTTCGAGAACTATGTAGACATGACCGAGACACCTCTACGGTCAATAACCAATGGCGGGACCTGGATGTCCACATTGGTTCCTACATATTGTACGAAGATCTTTATCGGTCGAACCTTTATGTCAAGGATTTAGTTAATCCCGTATGATGTTCCCTTTGTTCTTCGGTATGTTACTTGCCCGAGATTCAATCGTCGGTATCTCCATACCTAGTTCAACCTCGTTACCGGCAAGTCTCTTTACTCATTCCGTAATAGAAGATCACGTGACTAACACTTAGTCACATTGCTTTCAAGGCTTGTTGTCATGTTGTATTACCGAGTGGGCCCTGAGATACCTCTCCGTCACACGGAGTAACAAATCCCAGTCTTAATCCATGCCAACTCAACAGACACCCTCGGAGATACCTGTAGAGCACCTTTATAGTCACCCAGTTACGTTGCGACGTTTGATACACACAAGGCACTCCTCCGATGTCCGTGAGTTTGCATGATCTCATGGTCATAGGAACATATACTTGACATGTAGAAAACAGTAGCAATAAACTGACACGATCATATGCTACGTTTGTAGTTTGGGTCTTGTCCATGACACCATTCTCCTAATGATGTGATCCCGTTATCAAATGACATCTCATGCCCATGGCTAGGAAACTTTAACCATCTTTGATCAACGAGCTAGTCCATTAGAGGCATACTAGGGACATGGTTTTGTCTATGTATCCACACATGCATCTAAGTCTCCGATCAATACAATTATAGCATGGATAATAAATGATTATCATGAACAAGGAAATATGATAATAACTAATTTTATTATTGCCTCTAGGGCATATTTCCAACAGTCTCCCACTTGCACTAGAGTCAATAATCTAGTTCACATCACTATGTGATTCGCATTGTTATGAATCTAACACCCAATGAGTTCTGGGGCTCGATCATGCTTTGCATGTGAGAGAGGTCTTATAGTCAACGGGTCTGCGACATTCAGATCCGTGTGTACTTTGCAAATTTCTATGTCAAACTGTAAATACTCCTACCACACTCCACTTGGTACTATTCCAAATGGCTGCTCCACTATACGTATCCAGATTGCTACTACGAGTCATCCGGATTGGTGTCAAAGCTTGCATCGACGTGCCTCTTTACGACGAACTCTTTACCACCTCCATAATCGAGAAACATCTCCTTAGTCTTTTAGTTACTAAGGATAATCTTGACCGTTGTCCAGTGATCCACTCCTGGATCACTCTTGTACCCCTTGACGGACTCATGGCAAGGCACACACAGGTGCGGTACATAGCATGGCATACTATACAGAGCCTATGGCGAAGGCATAGGGGATGACGTTCGTCCTTTCTCTTTCTTCTGCCGTGGTCGAGCTTTGAGTCTCACTCAACTTCACACCTTACAAAGCAGGCGAGAACACTTCTCTCTGACTAATCCATTTTGACCTCTTTCAAAATCTTGTAAAGGTATGTACTCATTGAAAGTCTTATCAAACATCTGGATCTATCTTTATAGATCTTGATGCTCAACAATTAGGTAGCTTTATCTAGGTCTTCCTTTGAAAAACTCTTTTCAAACAACTGTTTATGCTCTCTAGAAATTCTACATCATTTCCGAATAGCAATATGTCATCCACATATACTTATCAGAAACTCTATAGTGCTCCTACTCACTTTATTGCAAATACAAGTTTCTCGTAAACTTTGTATAGACTCAAAAACTTTGATCACCTCATCAAAGTGTATATTCCAACTCCGATATGCTTGCTTCAATTCATAGAAGAATCACTGAAGCTTGCACACCTTTTAGCATCCTTAGGACTGACAAACCCTTCTAGTTGTATCTCATACAACATTTCCTTAACGAAGGAAACGGTGTTTTGGCATCCATCTGCCAGATTTCATAATTGAAAAATGCAGCAACTGCTAACATAATTCCAAAAGACTTTAGCATCTCTACGAGTGAGAAAGTCTCATCGCAGTCAACTCTTCGAACTTGTCGTAAACTACTTTGCAACAAGTCGAGCTTTACAAATGGTAACATTTACCATCAGCGTCTGTCTTCATTTTAAAGATCCATTTGTACTTAACGACCTGTCGTCCAAAGAGCAGGTCCACCAAAGTCTATACTTGGTTTTCATACATGGATCCTTTCTCGGATTTCATGGCCTCTAACCATTTGTTGGTTTCCGGGCCCATCATCGCTTCTCCATAGTTCGTAGGTTCATCGTTGTCCAACAACATGACCTCCAAGACAGGGTTGTCGTACCGCTCAGTAGCAGTACATGTCCTTGTCGACCTACGAAGTTCGATAGTAACTTGATCTGAAGCTTCATGATCATCATCATTAACTTCCTCTTCAACTGACGTAGGCTTCACAGAAACATCTTTCTGCGCCGCGCCACTTTCTGGTTGAAGTAAAGGTTCAATAACCTCATCAAGTTCTATTTTCCTCGTAGATCGATAGTAACTTGATCCGAAGCTTCATGATCATCATCATTGACTTCCTCTTCAACTGACGTAGGCTTCACAGAAACATCTTTCTACGCTGCACCACTTTTTTGTTGAAGTACAGGTTCAATAACCTCATCAAGTTCTATCCTCCTCCCACTCAATTCTTTCAAGAGAAACCCTTTCTCGAGAAAGGACCCAGTTTTAGCAACAAACATTTTATGCTTGGATCTGAGATAGAAGGTTCACCCAACTGTCCTTAGGGTATTATATGAAGATGCATTTGTCCGCTTTGGGTTCGAGCTCATTAGGTGAAAATATTTTCCACACAAGCGTCGCAGCCCCAAACATTAAGAAATGACAACTTACGTTTCTATCAAACCATAGTTCACACGGTGTCATCTCAACGGATTTAGATGGTGCCCTATTTAAAGTGAATGTAGTTGTCTCTAATGCATAACCCCAAAATTATAGTAACAAAACGATAATAGACATCATAGCACGCACCATATCCAATAGAGCACGACTATGACGTTCGTACACACCATCACACTATGGTGTTCCAGGTGGCTTGAGTTGTGAAACAACTTTCACATTGTCTAAAGTTGTATGCCAAACTCGTAACTCAGATATTCACCTCCACGATCATATCGCAAACATTTTTATCTTCTTGTCACGATGATCTTAAACTTCACTCTGGATTTGCTTGAACCTTTCAAACGATTCAGACTTGTGTTTCATTAAGTAAATATACACTATATCTACTCAAATCATCAGTGAAGGTAAGAAAATAATGATATCCACCGCACGCTACAAGATTCATTGGATTGCATACATCAACATGTATCATTTCCAATAACTCACTTGCCTGCTTCATCAAAACAGAAAAAGGGGTCCTTAGTCATTTTGACCAAGAGGCATGGTTCGCATGTCTCAAGCGATTCGAGATCGAATGAGTCCAAAGATCCATCAGCATGGAGTTTCTTCATGCGTCTAATACCAATATGACATTTAGCGGCAATGCCACAAGTATGTGGTACTATTATTATTAACTTTGTATGTCTTTGGCATCAACGTTATGAACATGTGTATTACTATGATCAAGTTTCAACAAACCATTCTCACTAGGTGCATGACCATTGAAGGTATTATTCATGTAAACAGAATAACCATTGTTCTTTAACTTAAATGAATAACCATGTTGCAATAAACACGATCTAATCACGTTCATCCTCAACGCAAAACACCAAATAACATTTATTTAGGTTCGTCACTAATCCCGAAGGTAGAGAGAGCGTGCGATGTTGATCATATCAACCTTGGAAACATTTCCAACACACATCGTCACCTCACACTTAGCTAGTTCTCCGTTTATTCCGTAGCTTTTATTTCGAGTTACTAACATTTAGCAACCGAACCGGTATCCAATACCTAGGTGCTACTAGGAGTACAAGCAAGGTACAAATCAATAACACGTATATCAAATATACTTCTGTCGATGTTGCCAGCCTTCTTATCTACCAACTATCTAGGGTTGTTCCGCTTCAGCGACCTCTCTCCTCATAACTGAAGCACTTAGTCTCGGGTTTGGGTTCAACTTTGGGTTGCTTCACTGGAGCAGCAACTGACTTGCCATCCATGAAGTTTCCCACCTTGCCCTTGCCCTTCTCGAAACTAGTGGTTATACTAACCATCAACACTTGATGCTCCTTCTTGATTTCTACCTTCGCGGTGTCAAACATCGCGAACAGCTCAGGGATCATTAATTCTATCACTGGCATTTTATAGTTCATCACCAAGTTCTAGTAGCTTAGTGAAAGTGACTTGGAGAACTATATCAATAACTATATTATCTAGAAGATGAACTCCCACTCGATTCAAGCGATTGTAGCACCCAGACAATCTGAGCACATGCTCAACGATTGAGCTATTCTCATTCATCTTGCAGGCAAAGAATCTTGTTGGAGATCTCATATCTCGCAACACGGGCACGAGCCTGAGATCCTAATTTCAGCTCTTAGAACATCTCATATGTCCCGTGATGTTCAAAACGTTTCGAAGCCTCAATTCTAAGCCGTAATGCATGACACACTAAACTATCAAGTAGTCATCAGCACATACCTGTCAGATGTTCACAACATCTACAGACGACGCTAGAGGGGTTGGCGCACCGAGCGGTGCATTAAGGACATAAGCCTTCTGTGCAGCAACGAGGACAATCCTCAGATCACGGAGCCAATCCGCAATATTTCTACCATCATCTTTCAACTCTATTTCTCTAGGAACATATAAAAATTCAAGGGAGCTACAGCGCGAGCAAGTAATCTACAACATAATTTGCAAAGACACTACTGACTATGTTCATGATAATGAGTTCAATTAATCATATTACTTAAGAACTCCCACTCAAATTGACATCCCTCCGGTCATTCGAGTGATACATGATCCAAATTCACCAACTGAAGTCCGATCATCACGTGAGTTGTGGTGGTTACAATGGTGAACATCATCATGTTGATCATATCTACTATATGACTCATGTTCGACCTGTCGGTCTCTTGTGTTCCGAGGCCATGTCTGTACATGCTAGGCTCGTCAAGTTTAACCCGAGTGTTCTGCATGTGCAACACTGGCTTGCACCCATTGTATGTGAACGTAGAGTCTATCACATCCGATCATCACGTGGTGTCTCAACACGACGAACTTTCGCAATGGTGCACACTCGGGGAGAACACAGTTTTATCTTGAAATTTAAGTGAGGGATCACCTTATAATGCTACCGTCGTACTAAGCAAAACAAGGTGCATAAAAGGATTAACATCACATGCAATTCATAAGTGACATGATATGGCCATGAACTTGTGCTTTAGATCTCCATGTTGAAAGCACCGGCATGATCTCCATCGTCACCGGCATGACACCATGATCTTCATCATCTTGATCCCCATCAACATGTCGCCATCGGGGTTGTCGCGCACAACATGCTTCTACTACTATTGCTACCGTGTAGCGATAAAGTAAAGCATTACATAGCGCTTAATGATTGACACGCAGGTCATACAATAATTAAAGACAACCCTATGGCTCCTGCCGGTTGCCGTACTCATCGACATGCAAGTCGTGATAATCTATACATCACATGATCATCTCATACATCACATATATCACATGATGTAATTGGCCATATCACATCACAATCATACCCTGCAAAAACAAGTTAGACGTCCTCTAATTGTTGTTGCATGTTTTACGTGGCTGCTACGGGTTTCTAGCAAGAACGATTCTCACCTATGCATAAACCACAACGGTGATACATAATTTTATTTTCAACCTTCTCAAGGACCGCCTTTGTCGAATCTGATCCAACTAAAGTGAGAGAAACTGGCACCCGCAAGCCATCTATGCAACAAGTTGCGTCGAGGGAACCGGTCTCTCGTAAGCGTACGAGTAATGTTGGTCTGGGCCGCTTCATCTCACAATACCGCTGAACCAACATCCGACCAAGGGAGGAAGCAATCTAAGCATCAACGCCCACAAACCTTTTGTGTTCTACTCGAGATCTCATCTACACATAGACCAAGCTCATGATGCCACTGTTGGGGAACGTTGCATGGGAAACAAAAAAATTCCTACGCACACGCAAGATCTATCCATGGTGATGAGCATCTACGAGAGGGAGAGTGGATCTACATACCCTTGTAGATCGCTAAGCGGGAAGCGTTAAGAAACGCGGTTGGTGTAATCGAACGTCTTCGCGATCCAAATCGCCGAGCGTCCTGCGATCTCATCACGATCCGTCCCGCAATCCAATCACGATCCATCCCGCGAACTCATCACGATCCGTCCCGTGATCTCATCACGATCCGTCTCGCGATCTTGATCACGGTCCTTCTGATCTAGCGCCGAACGGACGGCACCTCCGCGTTCAGCACACGTACAGCTTGATGACGATCTCCGCCGTCTTGATCCAGCAAGAAGGAGTGGAGAGGAAGAAGAGTTCTCTGGCAGCCTGACGGTTCTCCGGCGATGGTGGTGGAGCAATTCCAGCAGGGCTTCGCCTAAGCACTGCAGAAAACCGATCTAGAGGAGAAACTATGCACTAGAGATTAGGGTTTGCATGTGGTTGAAAAATCTAGTGCAAACCCTAGAAATCCACTAGTATATATAGGAGGGAAGGAGGAGGATAGACAGCCTTGCCTCCAAGCCTTGGAGGCTTCGGCCGAAGTGGGAGGTGGAGGAGGACTCTCCTCCTCCACTCCTAGTAGGACTAGGATTCCTCCTTTTTGCCTTTTTTTTCCACCTTTTTCCTTTGGGTTTCTTTCTTCCAGCCTCATGGGCCTATTGTGGTTGTTCCACCATCCCACTAAGGACTGGTTATTACTTTCCCACAGCCCATGAAGCCTCTTGGGTCGAAATACCCCTCCCGGAGGTCTCCCGGTACACTACCGACACTCCCGGTACACAACCGATAAGCTCGGAACTTTTTCCGGCGATCAAAATGGGACTTCCTATATATGAATCTTTACCTCCGGACCATTCCGGAGCTCCTCGTGACATCCGAGATCTCATCCGGGACTCCGAACAACCTTCGGTCACCACCATGCATAACTCTATACTACCGAAACGTCACTAAACCTTAAGTGTGCAGACCCTGCGGGTTCGAGAACTATGTAGACATGACCGAGACACCTCTACAGTCAATAACCAATGGCAGGACCTGGATGTCCACATTGATTCCTACATATTGTACGAAGATCTTTATCGGTCGAACCTTTATGTCAAGGATTCAGTTAATCCCGTATGATGTTCCCTTTGTTCTTCGGTATGTTACTTGCCCGAGATTCGATCGTCGGTCTCTCCATACCTAGTTCAACCTCGTTACCGGCAAGTCTCTTTACTCGCTCCGTAATACAAGATCCCGTGACTAACACTTAGTCACATTGCTTGCAAGGCTTGTTGTGATGTTGTATTACCGAGTGGGCCCTGAGGTACCTCTCCGTCACACGGAGTAACAAATCCCAGTCTTGATCCATGCCAACTCAACAGACACCCTCGGAGATACGTGTAGAGCACCTTTATAGTCACCCAGTTATGTTGCGACGTTTGATACACACAAGGCACTCCTCCGATGTCCGTGAGTTTGCATGAACTCATGGTCATAGGAACATATACTTGACATGCAGAAAACAGTAGCAATAAACTGACACGATCATATGCTACGTTTGTAGTTTGGGTCTTGTCCATCACACCATTATCCTAATGATGTGATCCCGTTATCAAATGACATCTCATGCCCATGGCTAGGAAACTTTAACCATCTTTGATCAACGAGCTAGTCCATTAGAGGCATACTAGGGACATGGTTTTGTCTATGTATCCACACATGCATCTAAGTCTCTGATCAATACAATTATAGCATGGATAATAAACGATTATCATGAACAAGGAAAGATGATAATAACTAATTTTATTATTTCCTCTAGGGCATATTTCCAACAGTCTGCCAAATGACTCTAGTGCAAGTGGGAGACTGTTGGAAATATGCCCTAGAGGCAATAATAAAGTGGTTAGTATTATATTTCCTTGTTCATGATAATCGTCTATTATCCATGCTATAATTGTATTGATTGAAAACTTAAATACATGTGTGGATACATAGACAACACTGTGTCCCTAGTATGCCTCTAGTAGACTAGCTCGTTGATTAAAGATGGTCGAGGTTTCCTAGGCATAGACATGAGGTGTCATTTGATAACGGGGTCACATCATAGGATAATGATGTGATGGACAAGACCCAAACTATGAACTTAGCATATGATGGTGTCAGTTTATTGCTATAGTTTTCTACATGTGAAGTATCTGTTCCTATGACCATGAGATCATGCAACTCACTATCACCGGAGGAGTACCTTGTGTGTACCAAACATCGCAACGTAACTGGGTGACTATAAAGATGCTCTATAGGTATCTCCGAGGGTATCTGCTGAGTGGACATGGATCAAGACTAGGATTTGTTACTCCGTGTGACGGATCGATATCTCAGGCCCCACTCGGTAATACAACATCACAATGAGCCTCGCAAGCAAAGTGACTAAAGAGTTAGCCACAAGATCTTGTATTACGGAACAAGTAAAGAGACTTGCCAGTAACGAGATTGAACAAGGTATAGAGATACCGACGATCGAATATCGGGCAAGTAACATACTGAAGAACAAAGGGAACTGCATACGGTATTAACTGAATCCTTGACATAGAAGTTCAACCGATGAAGATCTTCGTAGAATATGTATGAACCAATATGGGCATCCAGGTCCCGCTATTGGTTGTTGACCGTAGAGGTGTCTCGCTCATGTCTACATAGTTCACGAACCCGCAGGGTTTGCACGCTTAACGTTCGGTGACGTTTTTGTAGTATTGAATTATGTATGTTGGTGACCGAAGGTTGTTCGGAGTCCTGGATGAGATCCCGGGCGTCACGAGGAGCTCCGGAATGGTCGAGAGGTAAAGATTGATATATATATATATATATATATATATATATATATATATATATATATATATAGGAAAGTGGTATTTCGACTTCAGAAAAGTTTTGGCACTTCCGGTAGTGTACCGAGAGTGACGAATGGGTTCCGGGGGTCCACCAAGTAGGAGGTGGCGCACCAGCCCCTGGTGGGCTGGGCAGCCAGCCCTAAGAACCCCTTGCGCAAGAGGTGGGGAAGGGCAAATGGGGAGGGAGTCCTACTGGACTCCACCTCCCTTGTGGGAGGTGGACTCCTCCCCTCCTTGCGCCAAGACCCTAGGGAAAACCCTAGGGCACCCCCACCTACCCCCTCTCCTCCTATATATAGTGGAAGGTTTTGAGGGCAGCCACTACCTGAAAAGACATGTGCTTCCCTCCTCCCTTTAGATCGTCTCTCTCCTCTAGATCTGATCGGTATAGCTTAGCGAAGCTCTGTCGGATCAGCTCCACCACCGCTGCCACCATGCCATTGTGCTGCTGGAGAACTCATCTACATCTCCACCTCCGCTTGCTGGATCAAGGAGGTGGAGGTCGTCATCGAGTTGTACGTGTGTTGAACGCGGAGGTGTCGTCCGTTCGGCGCTAAATCGGAAGGACCGTGAAAGGATCGCAGGACGGATAGTGATTGGATCGACGGATCGTGATTGGATCGCGGGACAACTTGCGTTTTGGATCGCGAAGATGTTCGACTACATCAACCGTGTTTCTTACGCTTCCCGCTTAGCAATCTAAAGGGTATGTGGATTTGATCTCTCATCTCGTAGATGCTCATCTCCATGGATTGATCTTATGTTTACCATACAACGTTCCCAACAATCTGTTCACGTGCAATTCGGTTGTTTGGGTGACTGAAATACTGCAATGATTAATGGACCTTGGTTATTTAGAAACCGAGCTGTTATGATGACCGAATATGACGGGTTTACAAATCCTAGATCAATAGTCTTGAACAAGGTGACGTTTGGGCGAGGATTCTGAGACTGACTGAGAACTACCTGAATGATATAGTTATAAAAGGAATGTGCAGGAAGATGGGGCAATTCTAGAAGTGCAGAACCGGTTGCCAGCAGGTTATGTAGGTGCTTTTGTTAGAGTTAAAGTGAACTTGGATGTGAATAAATATCTAGAGTGTTTTGTGTCAATCACTAAAAGAGGAACAAAGGACTGGTATCAGGTCAAGTATGAAAAAATGCCCATCTGTTGCAATCATTGTGGTTTGTTAGGCCACTGGTATGAGGAATGTGGTATAGGGGAACACGACACTTTCAAATTTGAATGGAAGATTTCATTCTGGCTGATGGTTGGAACAACCGGTGGGCTGGCACTGGCGGAGGCACACGAAGAAGTCGGACAAGAGCACCATTTGGAAGGGGTTTTGGGAGAGGCATGGTTCAAACTCAGACTATGACGGTATGACTAGTTGGCGCTGGAACGCAACATTCGGGGCACAAGAAGTTCCAAGTCGGGTTCAAGACCCACTGAAGCAAACCGTACATAACTCAGGTTTGGATACAACTATGTTGGAGAATGAGCCGATAATAAGGAAAAGGTTAGCCCTTAATTCAGTAGCTGATCGTACAGAAAGGGTTACTCCGGTCCAAACTACGGTTCCTGTAGATCATGCATCTCAGGTGGCTGGAATGATTGGTCTTTTGATGGAACCAATGTGAAGGACCTTTAAAGAGGCGAGAGGAAAAGTCAAACGGAGAATTCAAGTACCTCACATTGTTCACAACCTAAGTTGTACGCTCTTTAGTGCAAGCCAAAGGTTAGTTCATGTCTCATGGCGTCGGTTGTTTGCGGGTGTTCTCATAAAGATGCATATACATATGCGTCTTGTTATCGTCGTGTACATTTTGTATTTCTCGAAGAAGGAAATTGGCATATACACGTGCCCTGAGCTCGCACTCGGACAGAGGCCACCGATCGAGCAGGAAAAGAAGAAGTAAATGGAAGTAACCGCCAGCCGGCCGCTCTATACTTTGGGCGTCGATGGAGTTGGCGTGGTTGGAGGTTTCAGGTCTTCGTACCTTGCAAATTTACAACAGTTAATCAGACAGGGAGATGAATGGGTTATGCACTTGCGAATTCGGATGCCATTGTCGTGAGCTAGACGAGCAGGCAGGCAGACAGGGAGAAATCCGTACCTGGCGTATGGTGAGAGCGGGCGGCCTGGATCAGCAGTGGCAGGGGCGGCGGTGGGAGGAACGCCATTGGCGTTCGAATCCAACAGCGGCGACGACGACTCGGCTGCAGCCTCGGAGGTGGCGCTAGTCGCTGCCTCCGGAGAGACGGCCGAGGGCGGTGGCGAAGGAGAGGCGTCTTCCTTTTTCTTGCTGCTGCTCCTACCGGGTGTCGGGGAAGACGGTGGCTTCAAATCCTCATACCTGCGACGCCATCAGGGAATTAGTGGATCCATCAGAGGCCAAAATCTTCATCTCACATGCCATGGATGTAACATCAGTTGGTTCGCTTACGCCGCGTAGGGTGAGAGCGGCCGTTGCTTTGCAGAAGCAGCGGGGGCAGCCGGAGGAGGTGGAGGAGGAGCCGGAGCAGCTGGTGCCGGTGCCGGTGCAGGGGGCGACTCCTTCACTGCCTGACCGGTGGCGCCGCTGCTAAAGCTGGGTGTCGGGGACGATGGTGGCTTCAACCCTTCGTACCTGCAATGCAACAAAATACATCAGCAAATGATCATCCGTTACCATGAGTCCATCAGTTCAGTCGGTTCACTTACGCCGCGTACGGCGAGAGCGGCCGCTTTGCTTTTGCTGCTGCAGCAGGTGCAGGTGCCGGTGCCGGTGCCGGTGCTGGAGGTGCTGCAGCTGGTGCTGGTGCCGCTGCCGTTGCCGGAGGTGCGGGTTGTGGAGCCGCCGGCGCCGCTGGAGGCGACTCCTTCGGCGCCTCGGTAACGACGGCCGGGGCCGGGGGAGCCGGTGGCGGTGCCCTGCCGGGGTCGGAAGGGACCCTGGCGAGGAGGTCCTCCGTGGGCAGCAGCGGCGCGGTGGTCTCGGCCACGACCTCCACCACCTTGCAGTACGCCGCCCTCCTGTTCTTGGCGACGCACGCGATGAGTTCCGCGACCTGCAGGTTGGACACCAGGCCCCCGACGTACGTGTCCCGCGGCGACACCACCAGGTTGTGCGTCTCCTTGTACGCGTCCGTCGGCCTCTCCATGCCGCCCGGCCGCACGATCGTGTATGGAACGCCGCTGGCCACCAGCGCCTCCTCCGCCATCTTCTTCCAGCACAGAACGCCCCAGAACAAGCTGCTCGATCGAGTCAAAAGCTCCATTAATCCTTTGGCCAAAACAAAATCTGGTACGAAAGGAAGAAGTGGCGATGATCTGTCGGCGTTTTTACTTGAGGAGGGCGGCCGGGAAGCCGAATCTGGTGGTGCCGAGGGAGGTGACGAGGACGAAGTGCTCGACGCCGGCCTTGGCCGCGGCGCGCACGAGGTTGGCGGTCGCCACGTAGTCGATGCGGTAGGGGCCCGTGACGTCGAGGATCTCCTTCTCGCTGGCGCCGATGGAGCACACCACGAGCGCCGCGTCGCCGATGGCCGCCTTGATGCCCGCCTCGCCCTGCTTCTCCAGGTCGCACTCGACCAGCTCCAGCCTCGAGGCCGCGGCGCTCCCTTCGCCGACCTCCAGCCGCTCCACGCTCTGCACGAGGGGCGACGCCCTCTCCTTGCTCCGGACGGCGGCGCGGACGCGGAAGCCCAGCTTGATGAGCTCCCTGCACAGACGCGCGTCGCGTCAATTCTCAATGCAATGCAGCAACGAAGCTCGAGCAGAGTCGAAGGAGTACCCACCTTACGGTCCGGGAGCCGACCTTCCCCGTGGCGCCGGCGACGAAGACTAGGTCCTGCTCCTTCGCCGGCGTCGTTGCGCCCGCGGCCATAGCGTAGACGCGGCCGGCGGGGAAGGAGCGAGCAGAGGAGGAGGGGCGAGCGAGCGATCTGAGGGGCGCGCCATGGTGGTACCCGCAACTCCGCGACCTCCGCGCAGAGGCGGAGCGCGCGAGCGGGCCGCTGCCGCCGGCGACGCGGCACCGGGGCAGCGGCGCCGACAGGGAGACGGCGGCGGCCTTGGCCTCCATGACGATCGAACCGCTGTAGCTCTCTTCTCTGCCGCTGCAGTTACTCCCTGGATGTCAGTCGGATTCCCCTGATCTCCGACCCCCGCGGCGGCCGCTCGTGGCCTCGTATCACGCCGAGGGCTGATGTGCGGTGTCCGACGTGGCGCGATCGTGTGCTCCGGGCGGGATAGCGTGGGGCCCTCTCCTCATCCCCTCCTCCGTCTTCCGTTCAGTGTCCATGCAAGGAGTGAGCCGAGGTGGCATGGGGACATGGGGTGGACAGGCCGGTCGTGCGACCTGGACTTGTCGTGCCGATGGACGGCGACGCGGGCGCTGGAAAAGGCACGCGCGGGCGTCCGGCTTCGTGTACGCCGCCGTGCGTGGTGACTGCGCCCGCGCGTGTTCCACCGTTCTCTGTGCGGGGCCGAGCTCATGACCCAAATGGTTGTTCTTTTCACACGTCCGTGGGTAGGCAGGGTGTGTTTGGATTGCAACCAATAGCAACCATACCAAAAAATTGGCAAGCCCATGCAAATTGGTGAGCGTTTGGTAATGTGCGGACTCTTCGAACACTTTTTCGCTCCGCTCTATATACAAAGCAACATTATAACAGAGTACACAGTTGAATGTGGAAAGCCTCCTTACAAAATGGACCAACAAATAAACAAGAAACGAGAACAAGCCTAACACCTAGAGGAGGTTCGACCAAGGACGCATGAGCATCGCGACAACGCCCACGAAAGAGTGACGATGTGATGCGACATTGCTATCGAAGACCTCTACACTATGGAGCGCGTGGGCAAGAGAACTTTGGAGCGCGAGGAAGTCATGGTGAAAATGGTGCGGAGAGGAGAAAGGATCTAAGGGAGATGGCAACGGCTATGGCCGGGGCAGCCATTTTATATAGCGATGGTGGGCGACAGAAGGACGGGCTATCGTCGTGTCGTTTGAACGCGGAGCAGGCGCGCTCTCAGCCATCGTGCCGCTTCAATGTCGGCGTCAGTGAGAGGTCGCGTCTGTTTTAGCTGGACATGAATGCGGCATTGACGCTCTCAAGCGGCGCTGACCGTTTTGGACGAAAAGCATGTGTTGCGTTTGTCTTTCGTTTGCATGAGAAAATGTGTTTGGATCGTACTGCGGATCGGTACAGGTTCGTGCTGGATAGCATAACACGGTCCAGACATATGTAGACGGTTTAAGGGTCACCGTTGAAGATGTACTAAGAAGAGGATTAGATTTTTGTTGGATAGGAATTTGTCGGGCCAAAAGTATAGATGGGCTAGGCTGGTAAGGCTGTACAGAAAGAAGATGGACATAAATTTCCGCCTTTGAGGATACTAGGGGTTGCCTTGGGTGAATAGTGTCTGCATTTCAGCCACATCTCACTAGAGCCAGTTTGAGCAAAAACAAGCAACAAACCAACATATGCATGTTGTTTGATTGCATGCATTACATCAAAGGCCACTTTAAGGCCGGCTGTTTGGTTGCCCGCATTTGTGCTTAAGGGGTGAGCAGATGCAAACCACAACTATTTGACTACATACACGTTTGTGTTCTGCTCACCCCATTCAAATGTGGTGGCATTACCATCACATTGTGCATAACACCATGGACAACACTAACAACAACTGAACAAGCAGATTAATGGCAGCAAACAACACAAAACAAGCAGATAAACAGAACATAAACCATACTGCTCACTAGCTAGCATCAACAAAAGTAAGTTTTCAGACAGCAAGGACATCCCATGCCCCTTGCTTCAACACAGGGTGCTGAACCCTGGCAAAATATGAACAAGTTCATAGCAATGTCTCACACTACCACCTACTAACTACAAGTTCAGAGGGTCAAGATCAGAGGACGAAAGCAATGTCACCGATGCAGCTGTGTCTGCTGTAGCGCACCCTACAGCCGATGGAGCTGTCGTGGTTGTAGACTTGCACCTTGAAATCTAGGTCGGAGATGCGCAACACGACAAGGTCGCCGGGGATGATCTTGTGGCGGCGGCAGAAGTAGTCCCAGCCCTTGCCAAGGACCATCCGGTCCTTGAAGTTCTGGACCTGAACCCAGAACTCGCACCACTTTTTAGTTGTGAGCCTCACCACACGCGGGAGCTTCACTGTCATCCACTCCTTCATCACCTCCATGAACTTGGGAGGGATGATGAGCATGGCATGGTCCTCCTCATCCCTGATTTGCACGTAGAAGCGGAGAGGCTCCCGGGCCCCCTCCTCGACCGGTCCAAGGAGCTCGTCCCCTTGAACGCGGTTGCCTCATGAAGGCGACCCTGCTAGGCAGTTTCACCACCTTGAGCTAGTGGTTCGTGGGGATGAAGTCCACGGTGGCCTCGGCGCCGACAACGACATGGGATCCTCCTCCGGCCCTGTCCCAGACGGTCTTCCTCATTTTCTCAGGTAAGAAGACATCCATTAGGAACATGGATATTGGTCCTATCTAAAGTAGCAAACACCTTGGTCCTACTTAACATGAATTCCATGCACGTAGCGAACACAGAAAGAACCCTAAGCATCAAACACAGCTACAACATGCACATCAAGCAAAACATGAACCATAACATCAAACACAGTAAGAACCGTAGGCATCATCAATATGTACATCGAGTCCTAAAGCAGTAAGAACTAAGCAAGTACCCTAAGCATCAAACATATCTACAACATGAACAACAAACACAGCAAGAACCCTAAGCATCGTCAACATGAACATCAAGCAGTAAGCATGAACAATGGAACACACGGCAAGACCACTATCATGCCTATGAGCAGTAACAAGCAAAAGGGATCAAATCCTATCGATTCGATTCGATTGGAACAGAAGCAAATCGAATCGAATCCAATACAATGCATGCTAATGATGAAAACCCTAGTCTACACATGTATGAGCAAAGATGGGGTTTTGTTCTTACCGGAGCGGCTCGAGCGTACGCAGGCCAGGGAGAAAACCCCGATGGGAAGAGGATGGTTGGTGAAAAGGAGGATGAGGAGGAGCCGCCAATGTCGATAGCCATCGGACTTGGCCCGGTGCTCGTGGCTACGCGCTCGGTCGAGGAGGAGGGCGCCAGTATCCATGGAACAAACCCTCGGATGGGGGTGGAAAAAACCTCCAACAGGGGTTCCGACCAACGGCGAGGATGCTGCCCCCTCCAGCGGCACCACCAAACCCAGGACCACAAGGTTCGGAATCGGTGGAGGAGCAGGAGCGGCGGGCACCGCATTGGTCGGACATGACGGCCTGGTGCACAGCGAAGACAACGCCCACATAGCCTGACGAGTATATGTACCTAGGGTAGGGTCCTATGCCTGACCTACATACCCTACCTAAGGACATTATATTGGAGGACTTAAAGATTACAAGAGAGTTTCCAACTGAAGTCACTCGACAATGCATCCACTCTGAGGTTTCTCCCTTCACTCGATAGTCTCCTTTCACTCAGAAGAACCAATGGCCACTCGACAGCAGAAGACCAGAAGGCACCCCAGGAAGGCCAACAAGCAGGTGTTCGTCTAGTCGCCATTAGTAGCATTTATTGTGTATGTTACCAGTAACGTACGCCTTTATTCCCACGATCGAACCCTTGGTTGCCGGACATTCATGAGGGGTAGCGCACTCTATATAAGCCACCCCTCCCCTCTAGCACAAGGGTTTGCACCCCTTGTAACACATACATTCCACATGACAAGAGCTCCTGAGCATTGAGACGTAGGGTTGTTACCTCCACGAGAGGGGCCTGAACTCATACATTTGTGTGTACACCCTCGCCGTAGCTAGAACTCTGCCCTCTCCTTATGTACCCCTATCTTCTACTGTCAGACTTGTTCCCACGATAGTTGGCGCCCACCGTTGGGCAGGCGTCTAAGCAACTTCCGGCGAGGTTGCATTTTTTCCCCTTCGTCATGTCTTCCGGTGGTGGTTTGTTCTTGGGCCGCGAGATCCCTCTCGGAGCGCTCACCTTCATCGCCGATGACTCGACATGGCTCCAGGAGGCGCCTCTAGATGTTGAGGCCCTCTCGATCCGCGGGGCGGCGCACTTCCGTGCGAGCTCCTGCGGTGTTCTTCTACGACAGTCGTCAACTCTGTACCTGTCGGCCCTCCCCGTTGTTCGTCGCCGCAAGTGATCCGGACGTTCGCGACTCCAGCGTTGGGTGAGGCATGTGGCGGCTCGCCAAGCATCGTCTCTGCATATTACGGCTATCGAGCCCGCTGAATCACTTCACGGCGTGTTCGACTCGGCGTCTGATCAGTCTGACGTTCCCTCCGAGTGCGAGAGCTGCGATCCGGCTGTGAAGGTCCTCATGGCGGGCTTGCATCAAAGCCCGCCCCTGGTTTCGGCCGTGACGGACGCGAGACCAGGGGACCGTCGAGTGAGCAACGGCATCAAGATGAGGAGGTCCTCCATACCCCCATCGTCGGCGCGACTGCCGAGGCTCAGCCCTTGGAGGCCACGCGCCTTCGACTCGAAGAGATGCAGAGAGAACTCGACGAGCGCGCTCGCTAGTGTCCACCCGCTCCCAGTCGACGTAAGCAACAATTGTTTCCGAGTGCGTCTCCGAACAACGTCGAGGTATTCCGTACTCAAGTTCTTAATGTTGCAGCCGCAACTATGATTGCAAATTCCATTCAGTCGTCGCGTTCAGAAGCTGGCAGAGGTTTGCAACACATCCGAGCATTGCTCGATGCAGCACAACGTCAGAATTCAGTTGTTTCTCAGTCACGCAATAGATTGCACAACAATTCACCAAAGGCAGACACAGTTCAGTCGGCACATAGTCCAGGGTCACCTCTGTGTCGCAAGGGTGGAGGTTACCGCGAGATCAGTATCGCGATCAGGGGCAGGATCAGTTTGCTCCTCATTTTCACCGTGATGACCACCGTCGAGTGCCTACTCCTCCGCGGAGTGGTTCGTATGTGCCCCGGCACTATGACGAAAGGCACCCATTCGGTGATGAGCGGAATCTAGGGTTCGATGTGAGAGATATCCTAGCCCAGAAGAGGATCGACAGAGGCAGATCCCACATAGATGGTTATGACAGAGACTATCTGAGTGGAAGTGGTGTCGTTGTTTCTGGCCCCGAGTGTTTTAGCAGAGCCATTCGCTCAGCAAAGATTCCCCCCAACTTTAGATTGGCGGCTGGAATAAGCAAGTTCTCCGACGATTCGAGGCCGGAAACATGGTTACATGATTACCGAGTGGCGGTTCAGATTGGTGGCGGAAAAGACAATATAGCTATGAAGCATCTGTCCTTGACGTTGGATGGTTCAGCCCGAGCGTGGTTGAATCGACTGTTGGAAATATGCCCTAGAGGCAATAATAAATTAGTTGTTATCATATTTCCTTGTTCATGATAATCGTTTATTATCCATGCTATAATTGTGTTGATCGGAGACTCAGATACATGTGTGGATACATAGACACCACCATGTCCCTAGTATGCCTCTAGTAGACTAGCTCGTTGATCAAAAGATGGTTAAGGTTTTCTAGCCATGGACATGAGATGTCATTTGATAACGGGATCACATCATTAGGAGAATGATGTGATGGACAAGACCCAAACTACAAACATAGCATATGATCGTGTCAGTTTATTGCTATTGTTTTCTGCATGTCAAGTATGTGTTTCTATGACCATGAGATCATGCAACTCATGGACATCGGAGGAGTGCCTTGTGTGTATCAAACGTCGCAACGTAACTGGGTGACTATAAAGGTGCTCTACAGGTATCTCCGAGGGTGTTTGTTGAGTTGGCATGGATCGAGACTGGGATTTGTTACTCCGTGTGACGGAGAGGTATCTCGGGGCCCACTCGGTAATGCAACATCACAATAAGCCTTGCAAGCAATGTGACTAATTGTTAGTTGCGGGATCTTATATTATGGAACAAGTAAAGAGACTTGCCGGTAATGAGATTGAACTAGGTATGGAGATACCGACGATCGAATCTCGGGCAAGTAACATGCGAAGAACAAAGGGAACGTTATACGGGATTAACTGAATCCTTGACATAGAGGTTCGACCGATAGATCTTCGTAGAATGTGTAGGAACCAATGTGGACGTCCAGGTCCCGCCATTGGTTATTGGCCGTAGAGGTGTCTCGGTCATGTCTACATAGTTCTCGAACCCGCAGGGCCTGCACACTTAAGGTTTGGTGACGTTTGGTAGTATAGGGTTATGTATGGTGGTGACGGACGGATGTTCGGAGTCTCGGATACGATCCCGGACATGACGAGGATCTCCGGAAGAGTCTGGAGATAAAGATTGATATATGTGATAATAGTGTTTTGATCTCTGGAAGAGTTCCGGAATTAACCGGAAGGGGTTCCAGATGTTTACCGAAGTGTTCGGGTAAGCAACACTTTATATGGACCAATGGGGTAAAACCCACGAGGTATTGGAAAGGGCAAAAGGAAGTTTTGTTGTTGCCTTAAGCAGTAAGGCAGTACTACCGCTTGTGAAACGGTACTACCGCTCGTGAAGCGGTACTACTGCTTGTGCGCGGGACTGCAGGGATCCGAGTTGGACTCTTTTCTTGTGAAGCAGTACTACTGCTTGTACTACTGCTCATCACCATGGATAGGTTTGCGTGTGCGTAGGAAATTTTTTGTTTCCCATGCGACATTCCCAATAGTGGCATCATGAGCTAGGTTGATGGTTCGATGAGATCTCGAGTAGAACACAAAAGGTTTGTGGGCGTTGATGCTTAGATTGCTTCCTCCCTTGGTCGTGTTTTGATTCAGCGGTATTGTGGGATGAAGTGGCCCGGACTAACCTTACTCGTACGTTTACGAGAGACCAGTTCCCTCAACTGCACTTGTTGCAAAAGATGGCTAGCGGGTGTCAGTTTCTCCTACTTTAGTTGGATCGGATTCGACAAAGGCGGTCCTTGAGAAGGTTGAAAAGCAACTAGTGTATCACCGTTGTGGTTTTTGCGTAGGTGAGAATTGTTCTTGCTAGATACCCGTAGCAGGCACGTAAAACATGCAACAACAATTAGAGGACGTCTAACTTGTTTTTGCAGGGTATTTTGTGATATGATATGGCCAATTACATGATGTGATATATGTGATGTATGAGATGATCATGTGATGTATAGATTATCATGACTTGCATGTCGTTGAATACGGCAACCGGCAGGAGCCATAGGGTTGTCTTTAATTATTGTATGACATGCGTGTCAATCATTAAGCGCTATGTAATGCTTTACTTTATCGCTAAACGGTAGCAATAGTAGTAGAAGCATGCACGGCGTGACAACCCCGATGGCGACATGTTGATGGAGATTAAGATGATGGAGATCATGGTGTCATGCCGGTGACGATGGAGATCATGTCGGTGCTTTCTAGATGGAGATCAAAAGCACAAGTTCATGGCCATATCATGTCACTTATGATTTGCATGTGATAATAATCCTTTTTATGCACCTTGTTTTGCTTAGGACAACGGTAGCATTATAAGGTGATCCCTCACTTAATTTCAAGATGAATTGTGTTCTCCATGAGTGTGCACCGTTGCGAAAGTTCGTCGTGTTGAGACACCACGTGATGATCGGGTGTGATAGACTCTACGTTCACATACAACGGGTGCAAGCCAGTGTTGCACATGCAGAACACTCGGGTTAAACTTGACGAGCCTAGCATGTACAGACATGGCCTCGGAACACAAGAGACCGAAAGGTCGAACATGAGTCATATAGTAGATATGATCAACATAATGATGTTCACCATTGCAGCCACCTCAACTCACGTGATGATCGGAATTGAGTTGGTGAATTTGGATCATGTATCACTCGAATGATCGGAGGGATGTCAATTTGAGTGGGAGTTCTTAAGTAATATGATTAATTGAACTCATTATCATGAACATAGTCAATAGTGTCTTTGCAAATTATGTTGTAGATTACTAGCTCGCGTTGTAGCTCCCTTAAATTTTTATATGTTCCTAGAGAAATAGAGTTGAAAGATGTTGGTAGAAATATTGCGGACTGGGTCCGTGATCTGAGGATTGTCCTCATTGCTGCACAGAAGGCTTATGTCCTTAATGCACCGCTCGATGCGCCACCCCCTCTAGTGTCGTCTGTAGATGTTGTGAACATCTGACACGCACGTTTGGATGACTACTTGATAGTTTAGTGTGTCATGCATTACGGCTTAGAATTGAGGCTCCGAAACGTTTTGAACGTCACGGAACATATGAGATGTTCTAGGAGCAGAGATTGTGATCTCAGGCTTGTGCCTGTGTTGCGAGATATGAGATCTCCAACAAGATTCTTTGTCTGCAAGATGAAGGAGAATAGCTCAATCGTTGAGCATGTACTTAGATTGTCTAGGTACTACAATCTCTTGAATCAAGTGGGAGTTGATCTTCCAGATAAGATAGTGATTGATATAGTTCTCCAAGTCACTGTCACTAAAGCTGCTAGAACATAGTGATGAACTATAAAACACCAGGGATAGAAGTATTGATCCCTGAGCTGTTCGCGATGTTTGACACCGCGAAGGTAGAAATCAAGAAGGAGCGTCAAGTGTTGATGGTTAATCAAACCACTAGTTTCGAAAAGGGCAAGAGCAAGGAGGGAAACTTCACGGATAGCAAGTCAGTTGCTGCTCCAGTGAAGCAACCCAAAGTTGAACTCAAACCCGAGACTAAGTGCTTCTATTATGAGGTGAGAGGTCGCTAAAGCGGAACAACCCTAGATACTTGGTAGATAAGAAGGCTGGCAACATTGACAGAAGTATATTTGATATACGAGTTATTGATGTGTACCTTGCTAGTACTCCTAGTAGCACCTGGGTATTGGATACCGGTTCGGTTGCTAAATGTTAGTAACTCGAAATAAAAGCTACGGAATAAACGGAGAACTAGCTAAGGGTGAGGTGACGATGTGTGTTGGAAATGTTTCCAAGGTTGATGTGATCAACATCGCACGCTCTCTCTACCTTCAGGATTAGTGACAAACCTAAATAAATGTTATTTGGTGTTTTGCGTTGAGCATGAACATGATTAGATCATGTTTGTTGCAATACGGTTATTCATTTAAGTCAGAGAATAATTGTTATTCTGTTTACATGAATAATACTTTCAATGGTCATGCACCCAGTGAGAATGGTTTGTTGAAATCTTGATCGTAGTAATACACATGTTCATAACATTGATGTCAAAAGATACAAAGTTAAATAATGATAGTACCACATACTTGTGGCACTGCCGCAAAATGTCATATTGGTATAAAGCGCATGAAGAAACTCCATGCTGATGGATACTTGGACTCATTCGATTTCGAATCGGTTGAGACATGCGAACCATGCCTCTTGGGCAAGATGACTAAAGGACCCCGTTGGATGGAGCGGGCAATTGATTCATTGGAAATGATACATGTTGATGTATGCAATCTAGTGAGTCTTGTAGCGTGCAGTGGATATCGTTATTTTCTTACCGTCACTGATGATTTGAGTAGATATAGTGTATATTTACTTAATGAAACACAAGTCTGAATCGTTTGAAAGGTTCAAGCAAATTCAGAGTGAAGTTTAAAGATCATCGTGACAAGAAGATAAAAATGACTGCGATATGATCGTGGAGGTGAATATCTGAGTCACGAGTTTGGCATACAACTTAAGACAATGTGAAATTTGTTTCACAAGTAACGCCACCTGGAACACCATAGTGTGATGGTGTGTCCGAACATCATAGTCATGCTCTACTGGATATGGTGCGTGCTATGATGTCTCTTATCGTTTTACTACTATAATTTTGGGGTTATGCATTAGAGACAACGACATTCACTTTAAATAGGGCACCATCTAAATCCGTTGAGATAACACCGTGTGAATTATGGTTTGATAGAAACCTAAGCTGTCATTTCTTAATGTTTGGGGCTGCAATGCTTGTGTGGAAAATGTTTTCACAGAATAATCTAGAACCCAAAGCGGACAAATGTATCTTCATAGAATACCCTAAGAACAGTTGGGTATGCCTTCTATCTCAGATCCGAGTGCAAAGTGTTTCTTGCTAAAACTGGTTCCTTACTCGAGAAAAAGTTTCTCTCGAAAGAATTGAGTGGGAGGAAGATAGAACTTGATGAGGTTGTTAAACCTTTGTTCAACCAGAGAGTAGCGCAGCGCAGAAAGATGTTTCTGTGAAGCCTACGTTAGTTGAAGAGGAAGTTAATGATGATGATCATGAAGCTTCAGGATCAAGTTACTCTCGAACTTCGTAGGTCGACAAGGATGTGTACTGCTCCTAAGCGGTACGACAACCCTGTCTTGGAGGTCATGTTATTGGACAACGATGAAACTACGAGCTATGGAGAAGCGATGATGGGCCCGAATTCCAACAAATGGTTGGAGCCATGAAATCCGAGATAGGATCCATGTATGAGAACCAAGTATAGACTTTGGTAGACTTGCTCGTTGGACAGCAGGTGGTTGAATACAAATGGATCTTTAAAATGAAGACAGACACTGATGCTAAATGTCACCATTTGTAAAGCTCGACTTGTTGCAAAGATGTTTGTGACAAGTTCAAGGAGTTGACTACGATGAGACTTTCTCACTCGTAGCGGTGCTAAAGTCTGTTGGAATTATGTTAGCAGTTGCTGCATTTTTCAATTATGAAATCTGGCAGATGGATGTCAAAACATCGTTTCCTTAACGGTTTACTTGAGGAACGGTTGTATGTGATACAACCAGAAGGTTTTGTCAGTCCTAAGGATGCTAAAAGGTGAGCAAGCTTCAGTGATCCTTCTATGGACTGAAGCAAGCATCTCGGAGTTGGAATATACGCTTTGATGAGTTGATCAAAGTTTTTGAGTTTATACGAAGTTTACGAGAAACTTGTATTTACAACAAAGTGAGTGGGAGCACTATAGAATTTCTGATAAGTATATGTAGATGATATATTGTTGATTGGAAATAATGTAGAATTTCTGGAAGGCATAAGCGGTTATTTGGAAAGTGATTTTCAAAGTAAAACCTGGATAAAACTACCCATTGAGCATCAAGGTCTATAGAGATAGATCAAAGATGACTTGATGAGACTTTCAATGAGTACATACCTTGACAAAGATTTTGAAAGAGTTCAAAATGGATCATTCAGAGAAAGAGTTCTCACCTGATTTGTAGGGTATGAAGTTGAGTGAGACTCAAAGCTCGACCACGGCAGAAGAAAGAGAAAGGACGAACGTCGTCCCTTATGCTCTAGCCATAGGCTCTATATAGTATGCCATGCTGTTTACCGCACTTGTGTGTGCCTTCCCATGAGTCCGTCAAGGGGTACAAGAGTGATCCAGGAGTGGATCACTGGACAGCGGTCAACATTATCCTTAGTGACTAAAAGACTAAAGGAATTGTTTCTCAATTATGGAGGTGATGAAGGGTTCATCGTAAGGAGTTACGTCGATGCAAGCTTTAACACTAATCCGGATGACTCGTAGTAGCAATCTGGATACGTATTGTGGAGAAACCATTTGGAATTAGTACCAAGTGGAGTGTGGTAGCAGTGTTTACGGTTTGACATAGAGATTTGAAAAGTACACACGGATCTGAATATCACAGACCCGTTGACTATAAGACCTCTCTCACATGCAAAGCATGATCGAGCCCCAGAACTCATTGGGTGTTAGATTCATAACAACGCGAATCACATGGTGATGTGATCTAGATTATTGACTCTAGTGCAAGTGGGAGACTGTTGGAAATATGCCCAAGAGGCAATAATAAATTAGTTGTTATCATATTTCCTTGTTCATGATAATCGTTTATTATCCATGCTATAATTGTGTTGATCGGAGACTCAGATACATGTGTGGATACATAGACAACACCATGTCCCTAGTATGCCTCTAGTAGACTAGCTTGTTGATCAAAAGATGGTTAAGGTTTCTTAGCCATGGACATGAGATGTCATTTGATAACGGGATCACGTCATTAGGAGAATGATGTGATGGACAAGACCCAAACTACAAACATAGCATATGATCGTGTCAGTTTATTGCTATTGTTTTCTGCATGTCAAGTATGTGTTTCTATGACCATGAGATCATGCAACTCATGGACATCGGAGGAGTGCCTTGTGTGTATCAAACATCGCAACGTAACTGGGTGACTATAAAGGTGCTCTACAGGTATCTCCGAGGGTGTTTGTTGAGTTGGCATGGATCGAGACTGGGATTTGTTACTTCGTGTGACGGAGAGGTATCTCAGGGCCCACTCGGTAATGCAACATCACAATAAGCCTTGCAAGCAATGTGACTAATTATTACTTGCGGGATCTTGTATTACGGAACGAGTAAAGAGACTTGGCGGTAACGAGATTGAACTAGGTATGGAGATACCGACGATCGAATCTCGGGCAAGTAACATACCGAAGAACAAAGGGAACGTTATACGGGATTAACTGAATCCTTGACATAGAGGTTCGACCGATAGATCTTCGTAGAATGTGTAGGAACCAATGTGGACGTCCAGGTCCCGCCATTGGTTATTGGCCATAGAGGTGTCTCGGTCATGTCTACATAGTTCTCGAACCCGCAGGGTCTGCACACTTAAGGTTTGGTGACATTTTGGTAGTATAGAGTTATGTATGGTGGTGACCGAAGGATGTTCGGAGTCTCAGATACGATCCCGGACATGACGAGGATCTCCGGAAGAGTCTGGAGATAAAGATTGATATATGTGATAATAGTGTTTTGATCTCTGGAAGAGTTCCGGAATTAACCGGAAGGGGTTCCGGATGTTTACCGAAGTCTTCGGGTACAGGAACACTTTATATGGACCAATGGGGTAAAACCCACAAGGTATTGGAAAGGGCAAAAGGAAGTTTTTCTGTTGCCTTAAGCAGTAAGGCAGTACTACCGCTTGTGAAGCGGTACTACCGCTTGTGTGCGGGACTGCAGGGATCCGAGTTGGACTCTTTTCTTGCGGGCCAAACCGACCTTGTGCGGGCAAAATAGACCTTGTAGAGGTTTTTGCTCCAAGTTTAGACCCCAGGGCTCAAAATATAAATAGAGGGGCAGGGCTAGCACACGGGACACAACTTACGGCCACGTGCTACCCGTTCCACCGGTGCTCCTCTAGATCGGTTTTCTGCAGCGTTTAGGCGAAGCCCTACCGGAATTGCTCCACCACCACCATCACCGGAGCGCCGTCACGCTGCCGGTGAACTCCCTCTCCTCTCCACCTCCTCTTGCTGGATCAAGACGGTGGAGATCGTCATCAAGCTGCACGTGTGCTGAACGCAGAGGTGTCGTTCGTTCGGTACTAGATCGGAAGGATCGTGATCAAGGCCACGGGACGTTCGTGATCGGATCGCGGGACGGATCGTGACGAGATCGCGGGACGGTTCGTGATTGATTCGCGGGACGGTTCGTGATTAGATCGCGGGACGCTCGGCGATTTGGATCGCGAAGAAGTACGACTACACCAACCGCGTTTCTTAACGCTTCCCGCTTAGCGATCTACAAGGGTACGTAGATCCACTCTCCCTCTCATAGATGCTCATCACCATGGATAGGTTTGCGTGTGCGTAGGAAAATTTTTGTTTCCCATGCGACATTCCCAACATCGACTGGCTTCTTCTAGCATCTATTGCTGGGAAGATCTTGCCCGAGTGTTCATCAGAACTTTCGAGGGCACTTGCAAGCGTCCACCTGGTTTGATCGATTTGCAACACTGCGTTCAAAAGCCCAATTAGTCCTTGAGAGATTACATTCAGTGTTGGTCCACCTTGCATCACACGATGGAGAACGTTTCCAAGCATCAAGTTGTTTGTACTTTCAAGGCCGGTGTGAAGTACAGAGAGCTTTACATGAAGTTTGGGCGGACATGTGATATTTCCCTGAGCAAGATGATGGAGATTGCCACTCGGTACGCTAACGGCAAAGAGGAAGACCGCCTCCGCAACGGCAAAGGGAAAGCAGTCGACAATGATGTCGGCGGCAATTCCAGTCGGAAACAGAAGCGTAAGGCTGATGCCCTGCTCAGGCAGAGGCGGCCACTCTGGCGGCGCAAGGAAAAAATAAGGGGAAGTCCAAAGGACAGTTTACCCCCAAGAAAGGAAAGAATCAGTCGGGAACAGACATTCTGGATTTGCTATATGCTATCCATACGAAGAAACATAAGGAAGGCAATCTGATATTGCCAAAGCATACCACTCGACAGTGCCGTTTACTGATCCAGCAGTTTAAGGAGGTTCGGTCGAGTGAAAAAACTCCTGGAAAGGAGGAGGATGAAGACAATAAGAATTTCCTGAAGTCAACGCCACTCTGATGATTTTTGCTAACGTCGAGAGGAAGAGTCAACTGAAAGTAATCAACAGTGAAGTCAACATGGCTATTCCTGTGACCCCCAGTTACCTCAAGTGGTCTCAAACTACTATCATGTTTGACCAGTCGAACCACGCTGCTCATGTTGCTACCCAGGTCGGCAAGCTCTGGTGGTGGATCCTGTTGTGGGTGGCACTCGGCTCCGGAAGGTCCTCATGGACGGAGGGAGTGGTTTGAACATTCTTTATGTAGACGCCCTCAAGGGGATGGGCACCGATAAAAAAATTTGCAAGGAGAAATTGACGTTTTAAGTTGTGGATTTCCAGAGTGCATACCTGATACGTCTCCATCGTATCTACTTTTCCAAACTCTTTTGCCCTTGTTTTGGACTCTAATTTGCATGATTTGAATGGAACTAACTCGGGCTAACATTGTTTTCAACAGAATTGCCTTGGTGTTATTTTTGTGCAGAAATAAAAGTTCTTGGATTGACCTGAAAATTTATGGAGAATATTTTTGGAATTAATAAAAAATAATGGTGAAAGAATCAACCGGAGCGGGGCCACCCACAGGTGGCAAGCCTGCCAGGCGTGGCCACCCCCTGGTCGCGCCTAGGAGGCTTGTGGGCCCCCTGTTGCTCCACCGACCTCAATTCCACTCCTATATATTCCTATCCATGGAGAGAAAAAGTAAGGAGAAGAGTTCATCGCGTTTCATGATATGGAGCCGCCGCCACCTCCTGTTCTTCCTCCGGAGGCCAGATCTGGAGTCTGTTTTGGGCTCTAGAGAGGGAAATCGAAGCCATCGTCATCATCAACCATCCTTCATCACCAATTCCATGATGCTCTCTGCCGTTTGTGAGTAATCCCATCATAGGCTTGCTCGTCGGTGATGGGTTGGATGAGATTTATCATGTAATCGAGTTAGTTTTGTTAGGGTTTGATCCCTAGTATCCACTATGTTCTGAGATTGATGTTGCTATGACTTTGCTATGCTTAATGCTTGTCACTAGGGCCCGAGTGCCATGATTTCAGATCTGAACCTATTATGTTTTCATGAATATATATATGTGTTCTTAATCCTATCTTGCAAGTTGTAGACACCTATTACGGGTTATGATCCGCATCCCCTAGTGTGACAATAACTGGGATTCTTTCCGGTGATTGTCGTAGTTTGAGGAGTTCATGCAATCACTAAGTGCTAATTCTTTGGTTCGGTTCTCTGTTAAAAGCAGGCCTTAATGTCCCTTAGTTTCCATTAGGACCCCGCTGCCATGGGAGGGTAGGACAAAAGATGCCATGCAAGTTCTTTTCCATAAGCATGAATGACTATATATGGAATACATGCCTACATTACATTGATGAATTGGAGCTAGTTCTATGTCACCCTATGTTATAACTGTTGCATGATGAATGCCATCCGACATAATTATCCATTACTGTTCCAGTGCCTACGAGCTTTTCACATATTAATACTTGCTAAGTTACTTTTCCCTTACTGCTGCTACAATCACTACAATACTGCTACTGCCACTATTGCCATTGTTACGTTACTTCCATACTATTTTATTACTAAATACTTTGCTGTAGATATTAAGTCTTTCAGGTGTGGATGAATTGAAAAATCAGCTGCGAATACTCGAGAATATTCTTTGGCTCCCCTTGAGTCAAATCAATATATTTGGGTTGAATACTCTACCCTCGAAAACAGTTGTGATCCCCTATACTTGCCGGGGAGCAGAGCTCTATTCTCTGAGTCACTTGGGATTTATATCTGTTGATCACAATGAAGAATCTGAAAGATCCAAAAACCAAGATCTATCTCTCTACTACGAGGAGAGGTAAGGAACTACCATCTAGCTCTGCACTTGATTCACCTTCTGTTATGAGTAAGTTTGCGACACCACCACCTGCTAGTAATTCTGATATTTCGCAAGTTATTGATGATGCCACTTCTGCTATGCATGATGCTTATGATGATACTTTGCTTGATAATACTGTGCCACTGGGTGAATTCGTTGATGAACAAATTGCTAGAGTCAATGCTGAAAATTATGATACTTTTGAAAGTGATGAAATTATTGAAACTTGACACTATGAGACACCTGCTAGACCTAGCCCTCCTAGATATGAATTGCCTGATATTCCCGAGGGTTATGTTATGGAAGGATAGGTAGCTAGGTACTTTCTTGCTTGTAAGGATAGAGATGATCTTAAGAAATTACTATGCAAGTGGAAAGAAAAATCTTTGAATGCTAGAATGAAATATGATCCTAAGTTTGCTACTTCACCTATCTTTGTTACTGATAAGGATTATGAATTCTCTGTTGATCCTGAGTTAATTACTTTGGTTGAATCTGATCCTTTCCATGGTTATGAATCTGAAACTGTCGTGGCACATCTTACTAAATTGAATGATATAGCCACCCTATTTACTCATGAGGAAAAAATGTTATTACTATATCCTTAAGTTGTTTCCTTTCTTGTTAAAGGGTGATGCTAATATATGGTTTAATTCTCTTGCTCCTGGTTGTGTGTGTAGTCCCCGGGATATGATATATTACTTCTCTGAAAAATATTTTCCTGCTCATAAGAAACAAGTTGCCTTGCAGGAAATATGATATTGAAGAAGAGAGTCTCCCACAAGCTTGGGGGAAGATTCTCCAAGTACTAAATGCTTTGCCTGATCATCCCCTCAAGAAAAATGAAATACTTGATATCTTTTATAATGGACTAACCGATGCTTCTAGGGGCCACCTAGATAGTTGTGCTAGTTGTGTTTTTAGGGAACGAACTGTTGAACAAGCTGAACTTCTATTTAATAATATATTGAGCAATGATAATGATTGGGCTATTCCCGAACCACCTCTGAAGCTAACTCTGAAGAAAAGAGGTATTCTATTTCTCAGTCCTGAAGATATGCAAGAGGCAAAGAAATCTATGAAATAAAAAGGTATTAAAGCTGAAGATGTCAAGAATCTACCACCTATTGAAGAAATACATGGTGTTGGTAACCCGACATAGGTAGTAGAGGTAAATTCTCTTCGTAGATTTGATGAAAGCGATATTCCTTATAATAAGTCTGCTAGCCAATGCTTGGATGAGTTTGATAATTTTGTTGTTAAGAAAGAAAATTTTAATGCTTATGTTAGTAGACAATTGAAACATGATGATTTCATGCTTCATCGCTTGGGTGATTATATGAGTAGAAATATCAATGATCTTAAACTGATTAGTAAACATGCTTCCATGGTAACTACTCAAGTGGAACAAGTACTTAAGGCGCATAATGATTTGCTTAATGAGATGAATAGTAAGAACAATGATCATTCTATTAAAGTTGTGACCAGAGGTGGTAGAACGACTCAGGAACCTTTGTATCCTGAGGGTCATCCTAAGAGAACTGAGCAAGATTCTCAAAGGAGTAATGCTGATGCACCTAGTCGTTCCAGTAATAAGAGGCATAAAGATGATGATAGAACTTTGCATGCTGCTAGTGAACTTGTTATATATACACCTAAAAACCCAAATGATATTTCTATTTCTGATGCTGAGACACAATCTCGTGATGAACATGAGCCTAGTGATAATATTAATGATGATGTTCATATTGATACTCAACCTAGAACCGGCTCTTGATCTTGATAACCCACAACCTAAGAATAAAAGATATGACAAAAGAGATTTTATTGCTAGGAAGCATGGTAAAGAAAGAGAACCATGGGTTCAGAAACCCATGCCCTTTCCTCCTAAACCATCCAAGAAAAAGTATGAAGAGGATTTTGAGCGCTTTGTTGAAATGCTTAGAACTGTCTTTTTGCGTATGCGCTTGACTGATATTCTGAAAATGTCTCCTTATGCTAAGTATATGAAAGATATTGTGACTAATAAAAGGAAGATACCGGAAGCTAAAATTTCCACCATGCTTGCTAATTATACGTTTAAGGGTGGAGTGCAAAAGAAACTGGGAGATCCAGGAATACCAACTATACCATGCTCTATTAAAGGGAATTATGTTAAAACTGCTTTATGTGATTTGGGAGCTGGTGTTAGTGTTGTGCCTTTCTCTTTATATCATGGACTTGATTTGAATAAGTTGACACCTACTGAAATCTCTTTCCAAATGGCTGATAAATCAACTGCTCTACCTATCGGTATTTGTGAGGATGTGCCTGTCGTAGTTGCAAATGCTACTATCTTAACGGACTTAGTTATTCTTGATATTCCCGAGGACGATGATACGTCTCCAATGTATCTATAATTTATGAAGTATTCATGTTGTTATTCTATCATTCTTGGATATTTTGCAATCATTTTATAGCAACTTTATATCATTTTTTTGGGACTAACCTATTGACCTAGTGCCCAGTGACAGTTGCTGTTTTTTGCTTGTTTTTTACATCGCATGAAATCAATATCAAACGGAGTCCAAACACCATGAAACTTTTTGGATATTTTTTTGGACCAGAAGGAACCCAATGGGCCAGAGCTGCACCTGGGGGTGCCTCGAGGGGGGCACAACCCACCAGGGCGCGCCAGGGCCCCCTAGCTCGCCCAGGTGGGTTGTGCCCACCTCGGTGGCCTCCCGCACCCCCTCTTTGCACTATAAATTCCCAAATATTCTGAAACCCTTCGGGGTTAACCTAGATTAGAAGTTTCGCCGCCGCAAGGCTCTGTAGCCACCGAAAACCAATCTAGACCCCGTTCCGGCACCCTGTCGGAGGGGGGAATCACCTCCGGTGGCCATCTTCATCATCCTGGCGGCCACCACGATGAGGAGGGAGTAGTCCACCCTCGGGGCTGAGGGTTTGTACCAGTAGCTATGTGTTTAATCTCTCTCTCTCGTGATCTATATCATGGGCTTTGTTAATATAGATGGATCATATGATGTTTCTCCCTCTATACTCTTATTGTGATGAATTGAATCTTTACCCTTTAAAGTTTTGTTATGTCGGATTGAATGTTCAGATTTGGGAACACATGATGTATGTCTTGCGGTATGAATACTTGAGGTGACATTGGGGTATCATATTGGTTCACATGATATACGTTATGGCACTCAACTTGCGGATTCCTACGGTGATATTAGGGTAATCTATGCATAGGGGTTGATGCACGTTTTTATTATCTTTTCTCCGATAGAAACTTTGGGGACCCTTTGTAGTTATTTGTGCGGATTGAGTATTATGAATATGAATTTGCTTTGGTGTTATTTTAGTACGAACTCTTGATTAGATCGATCGGAAAGAATAGCTTGCGTTATTTTAGTACGTACTCTAGGATAGATCGAACGGAAAGAATAGCTTTGAGGTGGTTTCGTACCCTACAAACAATTTCTATCTTATGTTCTCTGCTAATAGGAACTCGGGAGTGATTCTTTATTGCACTTTGAGGGATAATCATATGATCCAACTATGTTAGCACTGTCGAGAAATTGCACTAGCGAAAGTACGGACCCTAGGCCTTGTTTTCAAGCATTGCAATACCATTTTTGTGCCCATTTACTATTTTCTACCTTACTATTTTTATTTATTCAGATTATAAAAATATATTTCTACCATCCATATTACACTTTTAGCACCATCTCTTCGTCGAACTAGTGCACCTATACAATTTGCCATTGTATTGGGTGTGTTGGGGACACAAGAGATTTCTTGTATTTGGTTGCAAGGTCGTTTGAGAGAGACCATCTTCATCCTACACCTCTCACGGATTGATAAACCTTAGGTCATCCACTTGAGCGAAAATTGCTATTGTCCTACAAAACTCTGGGCTTGGAGGCCCAACACGTGTCTACAAGAATAAAGTTGCGTAGTAAACATCAGACTACAGTATGTCGATCATCCTTGGTAGACCCTTTTTGAATACTGCAAGGGCTGTTATTGATTGCAACAAGGGTATTTTCACTTTTCATATTAATGGTAATGAGCATACGGTACATTTTCCGAAGAAACAACCTCAAGTTCATAGTATCAACTCTATTGAAAAAATTCCAATGATTATTATTAGAGGCTTTGAATCCCATCTTCCTATTGTCAAGAAGAAATATGATATACTTATTATTGGGGACATGCATATCCCCATTGAGGTAACTTAGTGTTATTAAAAAATTATCCGGTTTCATGTTACTCGAAAGAAGTTCGTTAATAAGACTTGATCAACCTTATTGATGGATTCCTTTTGATGAGCATTAGATGGTTGAATTTACAAAGCACAACTTTTTGTACCCAACCTTTACTTTCTGTTAGTTAGATTAAATTAAGTAAAAAGTGCTATTATTTTTCTGTTTTCTGAGTTTTCCGTGCAATAGAAAATTGACCTGAAAATGAAAGTTCTTCAAATGCCCTGAAAATGCAGTATGATTTTTTATGGAATGTTTAAAAATATCTGGCACTCAGCACACAGCAGGGGGCTGCACCAGTGGGTCACAAGCCCACAAGGCACGGCCACCCCCCTGGCCGCGCCTAGCAGGCTTGTGGGTCCCACGTGGCCCCCTTCAGTTATTCCAGCACCCATCCACTTCATCATCCTCCAGAAAAAATCCCACCATTGCTCAACCCGTGTTCTAGCTCATTTTGCTACCATTTTCGATCTCCTTGTGCAAAGCTTCTTTCGCAAAACTGTTTTGGGAGATTGATCTTCGGTATGTGACTCCTCCAATGGTACAATTAGTTTTTGTTCTGGTGCTTTATATATTGCAAATTTTTGCTGTTGTGGTGACCTTGTTCTTGAACTTGCATGTCAAATTTTTATGGTCCCAAGTAGTTTTGATTCATGATATAGCTTCTAGGCACTTGTGGGAGTAGTTGCTATGAGTTTTGTTCATCTTTATTTTGAGTCACTAAAAAAATTCAGAATTTTCCAGAAAAATAAATGCTGAGGAGATTGTTAAGAGGCTCTTCAAGCCGGAGTTCTAAGGAAGACGAAAATGAGAGGAGGGAGAAACCCAAGTATAATCTTCCTCGTGTCGCAGAAGTTCAACCATGTGAATGTCCATGTGACACATTCTTGAGGGCAGCCGGCATTTATGAAGATTTTTATTATTTGGCTGAGAATGCAGGCATCACCGACTTCCTCAATGATAAGTGTGACCAGTACCTCTTGCTCACGAATACCTTTGTGCAAAATTTTCATTTTCATGTTAGCGAAGACCCTCTACGGTAGAATTTCACTTATATGATGTGCCTAAGAAAAAGAACCTTTATTATTTTTGCAAAGTTTGGAAAATACCCTATGAGGGCAGCATCAGAGAACCACGTCCTAGAGACATGGAAGATTTTATTGCCGCAGTCACTGTAGGGGAAGAGAGAGGGGTGTCAAAGGCAAGAGAAGCTAGTTTACATTTTCCTATGCTACGCTATTATTCATTATTTGTAGGGAGATGTTTAGTTGGTCGCTGGGAGAGTGGAGGTCTTAGTGCCCCTGACCTCGCCATTCCATGCCATGCTTTATTTGCTGATAGAACCTTTAGTCTGGGCACTGTGGTGGACCAACGGTTGAACTCTAACCGTTCGAGGGGGGCCCATATTCGGAGGTATCTATGCATCTCGTCTGGCCAAACACTTTGACATACCCATTAGGTTTAACAAGGAAAATGAGAGGCTGCTACCCTCGAAGTTCTTAGATTATGACCGTATGGTAGCACATGACGTTATTAAGAAAAATGATGATAGGAGGCTGCTTTACAACTTAGTTTTTAGCCAAGGTACTTGTGAGATTATTACTCTGACTGCTTCTTCTTTGTTCGATATTCACTCAGGCAGGTACAACATTATGCCCGGAGATATTTACAGATATTGGGTTCTGACGCAACCCCCAGCTCCAGAACCGGCGCCAGCCCTCGATCCGAACCCTAAGCCAATCTTTCAGTGGGAGCCATAGGAGCTCGCCAACCAATGGAACTCTAAGGACGCTCCTGAGTATCCGGGAGAGAGCTCTTTCCAGCCATGGCCCTAGACCAACTTAGGCCAAAAGCCTAAGCTTGGGGAATTCCAGCTTAGTCCAATGCACGTGCACTCTTATTATTATTCACACCGTTCGGTCATGCAAGTGAAAGGCAATAATGACGATATTTGATGAAAAGATTGAGATGGAGAAAACCTGGTATGAACTCGACCTATCTTGCTTTTGTAAATATGATTAGCTCATCGTTCCACATTCTGTTCATCATGGGTGAAACATATTTGCAATGACAATTAGAGATTATAGTTACTCATGCCATGCTTAATTAGCTAAGAGTGGATAATGGTTTGTCTTGGGTGCCAACATGCATATTAAAATGGTTGCGATGTAGTATGATGGGATGATATCCTCCTCTGAACGATTCGAGTGGTTCGACTTGGCACATGTTCACGCATGTAGTTGAAACAAAATCAACATAGCCTCTACGATATTGATGTTCACGGTGATTTATATCCTACTCATGCTTGCATTCAATGTTGGTTAATCTCAAAGTATGTTGATGATTGTGTCGCTCTCTAGTTGGTCTCTCCCCAGTCTTTTGCTAGCCTTCACTTGTACTAAGCGGGAATACTGCTTGTGCATCCAATTCCTCAAACCCAAAGTTGTTCCATATGAGTCCACCATATGTGCCTATATGCGGTATTTACCTGTCATTTGAGGTAAATTTGCATGTGCCAAACTCTAAATCTTCAAACAAACACTCTGTTTTGTATGCCCAAATCGCTCATGTGGCGACTGGGGGCTGTCAATATCTCCCATGCTAGGTGGATTATTCTCATGATATGTGTTGATTCACTATCATTCACAAGAAAGTGGTTGGTAATCGGGATGACCGGTTCCATGCTTGAAATAAAATCAAAATATAATGAAACAAAACTCCCCCGAGACTGTGTTTGTATGGACGGTACCCGTGGATTTGGCTAGCCGTGGAGTGTGTTTGATTGGTGGAGGGGGATTAAAAACTTTATCGTTCTGTTTGGGAACCGCCTATAATGTATCTAGCATGGAAGATGTTGAAAACCTGTTGGTCGTTATGTGAGCAATGAAATCATACCGCTCAAAATCATACTTATCTCTATTTTAAAAACTCGAGCTCTAGCACCTCTTCAAATCAATGCTTCCCTCTGCAAAGGGTCTTTCCATTTACTTTATTGTTGAGTCATCCTCCTCTTATAAAAAGGCACCAGTTAGAGAGCACCACCGTCATTTGTATGCTTTGTTGTTAATTGATATTGAGTATGAGCATGACTAGATCTCTTTCACCGTGAATTACAATGTCTAGTCGGCCCTTGTTCTTTAGAGGTGCTCTGCATTTATGTTTAGCGGACTCAGAAAGGGCTAGCGAGATATCAATTCATCATATTGTATCATGATTGTTTTGATAAAAGTGTTGTCATCCGAGAGTTATTATTATTGCTCGCTAGTTGATTATGTCAATGATATGAGTAAATGTGAGATCTAAATGTTGTTGTGAACGTGGTTAGTCCATGATCTTTGCTGAAAATCTGAACATCAGATAGACATATTTACAACAACAAGATCAAACAGAGTTTGTAAAAGTTTTTCTTTATCTCTTTCAGTTTATCAACTGAATTGCTTCAGGATAAGCAATGGGTTAAGCTTGGGGGAGTTGATACGTCTCCATAGTATCTACTTTTCCAAACTCTTTTGCCCTTGTTTTGTACTCTAATTTGCATGATTTGAATGGAACTAACCCGGACTGACACTGTTTTCAGCAAAATTGCCTTGGTGTTATTTTTGTGTAGAAATAGAAGTTAACGGATTGACCTAAAAATATACGAAGAATATTTTTGGAATTAATAAAAAATATTGGCAAAAGAATCAACCGGAGGGGGCCACCCACAGGTGGCAAGCCTGCCAGGTGCGGCCACACCCTGGTCGCGCCTAGCAGGCTTGTGGGCCCCCTTGTTGATCCACCGACCTCAATTCCACTCCTATATATTCTTATTCGCGGAGAAAAAATCAAGGAGAAGAGTTCATCGCGTTTCACGATATGGAGCCACCGCCACCTCCTGTTTTTCCTCGGGAGGCTAGATCTGGAGTCCGTTTTGGGCTCCGGAGAGAGGAAATCGATGCCATCATCATCACCAACCATCCTTCATCACCAATTCCAGGATGCTCTCCGCCGTTCGTGAGTAACCCCATCGTAGGCTTGCTGGACGGTGATGGGTTGGATGAGATTTATCATGTAATTGAGTTAGTTTTGTTAGGGTTTGATCCCTAGTATCCACTATGTTCTGAGATTGATGTTTCTATGGCTTTTCTATGCTTAATGCTTGTCACTAGGGCCCGAGTGCCATGATTTCAGATCTGAACCTATTATGTTTTCATGAATATATATGTGTTCTTGATCCTATCTGTTGGGAGACGTAGTAGTAAATCAAAAAAATTGCTACGATCTCCAAGATCTATCCATGGAGAAACCAGCAATGAGTGGGGATATATTGCATCTTCATACCTTTGAAGATTGCTAAGCGGAAGCGTTACAAGAACACGGTTGGTGGAGTCGTACTCGCAGCGATTCAGATCGCGGTGGATTCCGATCTCAGCGCCGAACAACGGCGCCTCCGCGTTCAACACACGTGCAGCCCGGTGATGTCTCCTACGCCTTGATCCAGCAAGGAGGAAGGAGAGGTTGAGGGAGAGCTCCGGCAGCACGACGGCATGGTGACGGTGGAGCTACGTGAACTCCGGCAGGGCTTCGCCAAGCGCTACGGAGAACGAGGAAGAGGAAGGGTAGGGCTGCACCGAGAGAGAAAGAAGTCGTGTCTCAAATCAGCCCACAACCCTTGCATATATATAGGAGGAGGGAGAGGGAGGGCTGCCTTGGCCCCTCCTCCAAGGAGGAGAGCTTCGGCCGAAGGTGGGGAAGAGTCCACCTCCCACAAGGGAGGTGGATCTCCTCCTTTTAAATCCTTTTTCCCTTTATCTCTTGATCCCAACCGCATGGTCCTTTCTAGAAGGTCTTGGACAGCCCACTAAGGGCTGGCACACCTCCTCTAAGGGCCCACAAAGTCCTTTGGTCGTCACACCCCTCCCGGGGGTCCTCCGGCACCCTCCCGGCACTCCTGGTACACTACCGATGAGCCCGAAAACTTTTCGGTGACCAAAACTGGACTTCCTATATATCAACCTTTACCTCCGGACCATTCCAGAGCTCCGCGTGACGTCCGGGATCTCATCCGGGACTCCGAACAACCTTTGGTAATCACGTATACCATTTTCCTATAACCTTGGCGTCATCGAACCTTAAGTGTGTAGACCCTACGGGTTCGGGAGACACGTAGACCTGACCAAGACACCTCTCCGGTCAATAACCAACAGCGAGATCTGGATACCCATGTTGGCTACCACATGCACCATGATGATTTCATCGTATGAACCATGATGTCGGGGATTCAATCAATCCCGTATGCAATTCCCTTTGTCTATCGGTATGATACTTGCCCGAGATTCGATCGTCAGTATCTCTATACCTTATTCAATCTCGTTACCGGCAAGTCTCTTTACTCGTTCCGTAATACATCATTCTGTGGCTAACTCCTTAGTCACATTGAGCTCATTATGATGACGTCTTACCGAGTGGGCCCAAAGATACCCCTCCGTCACACGGAGTGACAAATCCCAGTCTCGATTCGTGCCAACCCAACAGACACTTTCGGAGATACCCGTAGTGCACCTTTATAGCCACCCAGTTAATGTTGTGACATTTGGCACACCCAAAGCATTCCTACGGTATCCGGGAGTTGCACAATATCATGGTCTAAGGAAACGATACTTTGACATTGAAAAGTTTTAGCAAACGAACTACACAATCTGGTGCTATGCTTAGGATTGGGTCTTGTCCATCACATCATTCTCCCAATGATGTGATCCCGTTATCAACGACATCCAATGTCCATGGTCATGAAACCGTGACCATCTATTGATCAACAAGCTAGTCAACTAGAGGCTCACTAGGGACATGTTGTGGTCTATGTATTCACACATGTATTACGGTTTCCGTTAACACAATTATAGTATGAACAATAGACAATTATCATGAACTAGGAAATACAATAATAACCATTTTATTATTGCCTCTAGGGCATATTTCCAACAGTCTCACACTTGCACTAGAGTCAATAATCTAGTTACATTGTGATGAATCGAACACCCATAGCATTCTGGTGTTGATCATGTTTTGCTCGTGAGAGAGGTTTAGTCAACGGATCTGCGACATTCAGATCCGTATGCACTTTACAAATATCTATATATCCCTCCTGAATGTAATCACGGATGGAGTTGAAGCGGCGCTTGATGTGTGTTGTCTTCTTGTGAAACCTGGGCTCCTTCGCAAGGGCACTAGCTCCAGTGTTGTCACAGAATAGAGTCATCGGGCCCGACGCACTTGGAATTACTCCTAGGTCGGTGATGAACTCCTTCATCCAGACTCCTTCCTTTGCTGCTTCCGAAGCAGCTATGTACTCCGCTTCACATGTAGATACCGCCACGACGCTTTGCTTGCTGCTGCACCAGCTGACTGCCCCTCCGTTCAAAACATACACGTATCCGGTTTGTGACTTGGAGTCGTCCGGATCTGTGTCGAAGCTAGCATCGATGTAACCCTTTATGACGAGCTCTTCGGCACCTCCATATACGAGAAACATGTCCTTTGTCCTTTTCAGGTACTTCAGGATATTCTTGACCGTTGTCCAATGTTCCACTCCAGGATCACTTTGGTACCTCCCTACCAAACTTATGGCAAGGTTCACATCAGGTCTGGTACACAACATGGCATACATAATAGAGCCTATGGCTGAAGCATAGGGGATGACACTCATCTCTTCTCTATCCTTTGCCGTGGTCGGGCATTGAGTCGTACTCAATCTCACACCTTGTAACACAGGCAAGAACCCCTTCTTGGACTGATCCATATTGAACTTCTTCAATATCTTTTCAAGGTATGTGCTTTGTGAAAGACCTATGAGGCAACTCGATCTATCTCTATAGATCTTAATACCTAATATCTAAGCAGCTTCTCCAAGGTCCTCATTGAAAAACACTTATTCAAGTAGTCCTTTATACTTGCCAAGAGTTCTATATCATTTCCCATTATCAGTATGTCATCCACATATAATACAAGAAATGCTACAGAGCTCCCACTCACTTTCTTGTAAATACAGGGTTCTCCATAAACCTGTATAAACCCAAACGCTTTAATCACCTCATTAAAGCGAATGTTCCAACTCCGAGATGCTTGCAACAGCCCATAGATGGAGCGCTGGAGCTTGCATACTTTGTTAGCATCTTTAGGATCGACAAAACCTTCCGGATGCATCATATACAGTTCTTCCTTAAGGAAACCATTACGGAATGCCGTTTTGACGTCCATTTGCCAGATCTCATAATCATAAAATGCGGCAATTGCTAACATGATTCGCACAGACTTCAGCATCGCTACGGGTGAGAAAGTCTCATCATAGTAAACTCCTTGAACTTGTCGATAACCCTTAGCGACAAGCCGAGCCTTATAGACGGTCACATTACCATCCGCGTCAGTCTTCTTCTTAAAGATCCATTTATTTGCAATGGCTCGCTTATCATCAGGCAAGTCCACCAAAGTCCATACTTTGTTCTCATACATGGATCCTATCTCGGATTTCATGGCCTCAAGCCATTTGTTGGAATCCGGGCCCGCCATTGCTTCTTCATAGTTCGAAGGTTCACCGTTGTCCAACAACATGATCTCCAGGACAGGGTTGCCGTACCACTCTAGTGCGGAACGTGTCCTAGTGGACCTTCGACATTCAATAGTAACTTGATCTGAAGTTTCATGATCATCATCATTAACTTCCTCTCCAGCCGGTGTAGGCTCCACAGAAACAACTTCCTGTGCTGCGCTACTCTCTGGTTCAAGTGGAGGTACAATTACCTCATCAAGTTCTATTTTCCTCCCACTTACTTCTTTCGAGAGAAACTCTTTCTCGAGAAAGGATCCATTCTTGGCAACAAAGACTTTGCCCTCGGATCGTAGGTAGAAGGTATACCCAATAGTCTCTTTGGGATATCCTATGAAGACACACTTTTCCGCTTTGGGTTCGAGCTTCTCAGGTTGAAGTTTCTTCACATAAGCATCGCATCCCCAAACTTTTAGAAACGACAGCTTAGGTTTCTTTCCAAACCACAATTCATACGGTGTCGTCTCAACGGATTTTGACGGTGCCCTATTTAAAGTGAATGCGGCAGTCTCTAATGCATATCCCCAAAACGATAGCGGTAAGTCGGTAAGAGACATCATAGATCGTACCATATCTAATAGAGTGCGATTACGACGTTCAGACACACCATTTTGCTGAGGTGTGCCAGGCGGCGTGAGTTGTGAAACAATTCCACATTTCCTTAGGTGCATGCCAAACTCGTGACTTGAATATTCTCCGCCACAATCAGATCGTAGGCACTTTATTTTCCTGTCACGTTGATTCTCTACCTCACTCTGAAATTCCTTGAACCTTTCAAAAGTTTCAGACTTATGTTTCATTAAGTAGACATACCCATATCTACTCAAGTCATCAGTGAGGGTGAGAACATAACGGTAGCCATCACGAGCCTCGACACTCATTGGACCGCATACATCGGTATGTATTATTTCCAACAAGTTAGTTGCTCGCTCCATTGTTCCGGAGAATGGAGTCTTGGTCATCTTGCCCATGAGGCATGGTTCGCACGTGTCAAATGATTCGAAATCAAGAGACTCCAAAAGTCCATCAGTATGGAGCTTCTTCATGCGTTTGACACCAATATGACCAAGGCGGCAGTGCCACATGTAAGTGGGACTATCGTTATCAACCTTACACTTTTTGGTACTCACACTATGGACATGTGTAACATAATGTTCGAGATTCATCAAAAATAAACCATTGACCAGCGGGGCATGACCATAAAACATTTCTCTCATATAAATAGAACAACCATTATTCTCAGATTTAAATGAGTAGCCATCTCGCATCAAGCGAGATCCAGATACAATGTTCATGCTCAAAGCTGGTACTAAATAACAATTATTAAGGTTTAACACTAATCCCGAAGGTAGATGTAGAGGTAGCATGTCGACGGCGATCACATCGACCTTGGAACCATTCCCGACGCGCATCGTCACCTCGTCCTTTGCCAGCCTCCGCTTATTCCGCAGCTCCTGCTTGGAGTTACAAATGTGAGCAACTACACCGGTATCAAATACCCAGGAGCTACTACGAGCGCTGGTTAGGTACACATCAATAACAAGTATATCACATATACCTTTAATGTTGCCGTCCTTCTTATCTGCTAAGTACTTGGGGCAGTTCCGCTTCCAGTGACCGGTACCCTTGCAATAAAAACACTTAGTCTCAGGCTTGGGTCCATTCTTGTTCTTCTTCTTCCTGGCAACTTGTTAACTGGGCGCGGCAACAACTTTGCCGTCCTTCTTGAAGTTCTTCTTACCCTTGCCTTTCTTGAAACTAGTGGTCTTATTCACCATCAACACTTGATGCTCCTTTTTGATCTCGACCTCCGCTGATTTCAGCATCGAGTACAACTCAGGAATGGACTTCTCCATCCCTTGCATGTTCTAGTTCATCACAAAGATCTTGTAGCTAGGTGGAAGCGACTGGATGATTCTATCAATGACCGAGTCATCCGGGAGATTAACTCCCAGCTGAGTCAAGCGGTTGTGTAGCCCAGACATCTTGAGGATGTGCTCACTAACAGAACTATTCTCCTCCATCTTACAGCTGAAGAACTTGTCGGAGACATCATATCTCTCGACCCGGGCATGAGCTTGGAAAACCAGTTTCAGCTCTTGGAACATCTCATATGCTCCTGTTGCTCAAAACGCTTTTGGAGCCCCGGTTCTAAACTGTAAAGCATGCCGCACTGAACAAGGGAGTAATCATCGCAGCGAGAATGCCAAGCGTTCGCAATGTCTTGCTCTGCTGGGAGAAGGGGTGGGTCACCTAGTGGTGCATCAAGGACATACAATTTCTTGGAAGCTATGAGGATGATCCTCAAGCCATGGACCCAGTCCGCATAGTTGCTTCCATCATCTCTCGGCTTGGTTTTCTCTAGGAACGCGTTGAAGTTTAGGGTGACATTCGCGTTGGCCATTGGATCTACAATATAGATTGTAAAGACAATTTTAGACTAAGTTCATGATAATTAAGTTCACATAATCAAATTATTTAATGAACTCCCATTTAGATAGACATCTCTCTAGTCATCCAAGTGACACATGATCCATGTCAACTAGCCTGTGTCCGATCATCACGTGAGACGGACTAGTCATCCATGGTGAACATCTCCATGTTGATCGTATCTTCTGTACGACTCATGTTTGACCTTTCAGTCTTCCGTGTTCCGAAGCCATGTCTATACATGCTAGGCTCGTCAAGTCAACCTAAGTGTATCACGTGTGTAAATCTGGCTTACACCCGTTGTATGCGAACGTTAGAACCTATCACACCCGATCATCACGTGGTGCTTCGGAACAATGATCCTTAGCAACGGTGCACAGTTAGGGTGAACACTTTTCTTGAAATTTTATTGAGAGATCATTTTATTTACTACCGTCGTTCTAAGCAAATAAGATGTAAACATGATAAACATCACATGCAATCAATATAGTGACATGATATGGCCAATATCATCTTGCTCCTTTGATCTCCATCTTCGGGGCACCATGATCATCACTGTCACCGGCACGACACCATGATCTCCATCATTGTGTCTTCATGAAGTTGTCTCGCCAACTATTACTTCTACTACTATGGCTAACGTTTAGCAATAAAGTAAAGTAATTACATGGCGTTTATGATTGACATGCAGGTCATACAATAAAATAAGACAACTCCTATGGCTCCTGCCGGTTGTCATACTCATCGACATGCAAGTCGTGAATCCTATTACAAGAACATGATCAATCTCATACATCACAATGCATCACATCACATCCTTTGGCCATATCACACCACAAGGCATATGCTGCAAAAACAAGTTAGACGTCCTCTAATTTGTAGTTGCAAGTTTTTACGTGGCTGCTATAGGTTACTAGCAAGAACGTTTCTTACCTACGCCAAAACCACAACGTGATATGCCAATTGCTATTTACCCTTCATAAGGACCCTTTTCATCGAATCCAATCCGACTAAGGTGGGAGAGACAGACACCCGCTAGCCACCTTATGCAACAAGTGCATGTCAGGCGGTGGAACCAGCCTCACGTAAGCGTACGTGTAAAGTCGGTCCGGGCCGCTTCATCCCATAATACCGCCGAATCAAGATAAGACTAGTAGTGGTAAGCAAATTAACAAGATCATCGCCCACAACTGCTTTGTGTTCTACTCGTGCATAGATTCTACGCATAGACCTAGCTCATGATGCCACTGTTGGGAGACGTAGTAGTAAATCAAAAACTTTCCTATGATCACCAAGATCTATCCATAGAGAAACCAGCAACGAGTGGGGAGAGATTGCATCTTCATACCTTTGAAGATCGCTAAGCAGAAGCGTTACAAGAACGCGGTTGGTGGAGTCATACTCGCAGCGATTCAGATCGCGGTGGATTCCGATCTCAGCGCCGAACAACGGCGCCTCTGTATTCAACACACGTGCAGCCCGGTGACGTCTCCTATGCCTTGATCCAGCAAGGAGGAAGGAGAGGTTGAGGAAGAGCTCTGGCAGCATGACGGCGTGGTGACGGTGGAGCTACGTGAACTCCGGCAGGGCTTCGCCAAGCGCTACAGAGAACGAGGAAGAGGAAGGGTAGGGCTGCACCGAGAGAGAAAGAAGTCGTGTCTCAAATCAGCCCAAAACCCTTGCATATATATAGGAGGAGGGAGAGGGAGGGCTGACTTGGCCCCTCCTCCAAGGAGGAGAGCTTCGGCCGAAGGTGGGGAAGAGTCCACCTCCCACAAGGGAGGTGAATCTCCTCCTTTTAAATCCTTTTTCCCTTTATCTCTTGATCCCAAACGCATGGGACTTTCTAGAAGGTCTTGGCCAGCCCACTAAGGGCTGGCACACCTCCTCTAAGGGCCCACGAAGTCCTTTGGTCATCACACCCCTCCCGGGGGTCCTCCAGCACCCTCCCGGCACTCTCGGTACACTACCGATGAGCCCGAAAACTTTCCGGTGACCAAAATTGGACTTCCTATATATCAATCTTTACCTCCGGACCATTTAGGAGCTCCTGGTGACGTCCGGGATCTCATACGGGACTCCAAACAACCTTTGGTAATCACGTATACAATTTCCCTATAACCCTAGCGTCATCGAACCTTAAGTGTGTAGACCCTACGGGTTCGGGAGACACGTAGACATGACCAAGACACCTCTCCGGTCAATAACCAACAGCGGGATCTGGATACCCATGTTGGCTCCCACATGCACCACGATGATTTCATCGGATGAACCACGATGTCGGGGATTCAATCAATCCCGTATGCAATTCCCTTTGTCTATCGGTATGATACTTGCCCGAGATTCGATCGTCGGTATCTCTATACCTTGTTCAATCTCGTTACCGGCAAGTCTCTTTACTCGTTCCATAATACATCATCCCATGGCTAACTCCTTAGTAACATTGAGCTCATTATGATGATGTCTTACCGAGTGGGCCCAGAGATACCTCTCCGTCACACGGAGTGACAAATCCCAGTCTCGATTCGTGCCAACCAACAGACACTTTCGGAGATACCCGTAGTGCACCTTTATAGCCACCCAGTTATGTTGTGATGTTTGGCACACCCAAAGCATTCCTACGGTATATGGGAGTTGCACAATCTCATGGTCTAAGGAAACGATACTTTGACATTGAAAAGCTTTAGCAAACGAACTACACTATCTTGTGCTATGCTTAGGATTGGGTCTTGTCCATCACATCATTCTCCCAATGATGTGATCCCATTATCAACGACATCCAATGTCCATGGTCATGAAACCGTGACCATCTATTGATCAACGAGCTAGTCAACTAGAGGCTCACTAGGGACATGTTGTGGTCTATGTATTCACACATGTATTACGGTTCCGGTTAACACAATTATAGCATGAACAATAGACAATTATCATGACCTAGGAAATACAATAATAACCATTTTATTATTGCCTCTAGGCATATTTCTAACACTATCTTGCAAGTTGTAGACACCTATTACGAGTTATGATCCGCATCCCCCAGGGTGACAATAACTGGGATTCCTTCAGGTGATTGCCGTAGTTTGAGGAGTTCATGCATTCACTAAGTGCTAATTCTTTGATCCGGTTCTCTATTAAAAGGAGGCCTTAATATACCTTAGTTTCCATTAGGATCCCGCTGCCACAGGAGGGTAGGACAAAAGATGTCATGCAAGTTCTTTTCCATAAGCATGTATGACTATATATGGAATACATGCCTACATTACATTGATGAATTGGAGCTAGTTCTATGTCACCCTATGTTATAACTGTTGCATGATGAATGCCATTCGACATAATTATCCATCACTGATCCATTGCCTACGAGCTTTTCACATATTGATCCTTGCTAAGTTACTTTTCTGTTACTGCTGCTACAATCACTACAAAACTGCTACTGCCACTATTGCCATTGTTACCATTACTTCCATACTACTTTGCTACTAAATACTTTGCTGCAGATATTAAGTCTTTCAGGTGTGGTTGAATTGACAACTTAGCTGCGAATACTCAAGAATATTCTTTGGCTCCCCTTTGAGTCGAATCAATAAATTTGGGTTGAATACTCTACCCTCGAAAACGGTTGCGATCCCCTATACTTGTGGGTTATCAATACCATGCCATCCTTGGTCGTCCGGCTTATTCCCGTTTCATGGCCCGTTCATGCTACGTGTATCTCAAACTGAAGATGCCCGGGCCCAAGGGTGTGACCACAGTCACTGGCAATCGATAGAGGGCTGAGGAGTGCCTTTAGCAGGGCTCCAAAATTGCCGACCATCAAATGGTTGTGGTCGAATTGGAGGAATACAAGAAGACTACTGATCCTGCTGAACTGTTGCGTGCCAAGAAGCCCGCTTCTGAATCAGCTTTCCAGTCGGTAGGCAAAGTGAAGAAACTACACATTCACCAGACAGATCCTAATGCTGCCCCAAGAACATCTCTACGACACTCGACAACAAATTGGAAGCCGAGCTCAACCCGTTCCTCCATGAGAACTAGGGCATCTTCACATGGAAGCCTACTGACATGCCGAGGGTACCCAGGCAAATGGTTGAGCACTGACTGAGAGTCGATTCGAAGGCCAATCCTGTGAAAGAGCACTTGCGTCGGTCGGCGGCAGAGAAGCGGAAGGCAATCGGCGAGGAGATGGCTCGTCTCTTGGCGGCTAAGTTCATACGCGAGATTTACCACTCTGAGTGGATCTCGAACGTCGTCATGGTCCCGAAGAAATATAAGTCACTCTGCATGTGTATTGACTTCAAACATATCAATCGGGTCTACCCGAAAGATCACTTTCCGCTCCCCCGCATCGATCAGATTGTCGACTCGACTACGGGGTGTGAGCGTTTATCTTTTCTTGATGCATATTCCGTCTACCATCAGATCCGTCTGTTTGGTCCGGATGAAATAAAGACAGCCTTCATCACCCCTTTCGGGTGTTACTATTATATCACCATGCCTTTTGGTTTGAAGAATGCTGGCACTACTTTCATGCACATGATTCAAAAATGCCTACTTGATCAGATCCCTCGGAATGTCGAAGCTTGCATGGATGATATTATCGTCAAGTCTCTCAAAGGTTCCGACTTGTTGACTGACTTGGCTGAGACATTCGCCAATATGAGGAAGTATGATATCAAGTTAAACCCATCCAAGTGCACTTTTGGTGTTCCTGGTGGCAAGTTACTCGGTTTCCTCGTTTCCAAACAAGGAATCAACGTCAAACCTGAGAAGATCAGTGCCATTACCCGAATGAAAAGCCCTGAGCGCGTGCACGATGTCCAGAAGCTCACAAGTTTCCTGGTGGCGTTGAGTCGATTCATTTCTTGTCTCGGTGAGAAGGCATTTCCTTTATACCGACTGATGAAGAAGTTTGATACGTTCGAGTGGACTCCATAAGGTGAAGCAGTCTTTGTTGGGCTCAAAGCCCTGCTTTCCACCCAGCCGGTGCTTGCTGCTCCGCACAGCAAAGAGCCCTTGCTCATGTACATCGCGGCCACTAATCAGGTCATTAGTACAGTTCTCACTATCGAGCGGGAAGATGAAGGCAAAGCTTACAAAGTCTAGCGTTCGGTTTATTATATTTCTGAAGTGTTGACTCCTTCAAAGAAAAGGTACCCCCACATTACTACAAGCTCGTCTATGGTATATATCTGTCAGTGAAGAAGGTGGCACGCTACTTTCAAGATCACTTGATTCCAGTCATCAGCGATGCTCCATTGTATGAGATCCTCAACAATCGAGACGCCACTGGTCAAGTGGCCAAATGGGCTATTGAGATCCTTTACTTCGATATCAAGTTTGAAGCGAAAAAGTCAATCAAGTCTCAAGCACTTGTTGATTCCCTGGCTGAGTGGATAGAATAGCAACAACCAATCATAATCCACTCAGCGCACTAGACCATGTTCTTTGATGGATCGAAGATGCTGAATGGGTCCGGTGCTGGCGTAGTTTTGGTATCCCCGAAAGGTGACAAACTCAGTTATATCCTGTAGATTCACTTTGACTCCTCCAATAATGAAGCTGACTACAAAGCACTCCTATACAGGTTCCGTATGGCCATCTCACTCGGTGTCAAGCGCCTGATGGTATACGGCGACTCTGATTTGGTGGTTAATCGGGTGATGAAAGAGTGGGATGTCAGGAACCCTGCTATGATTTGATACTGCAATGCAGTAACAAAGCTTGAGAAGAAGTTTGAAGGTTTGGAACTCCATCATGTTCCCTGAGCGAAGAATCAGGCAGCTGATGAGCTAGCAAAGATTGGATCCACTCGGAAGCCTGTCCCCAGCAATGTGTTTCTGGAACACCTACATTCTCCTTCGGTGTAGGAAGATCCCTTCATCGAAGAGCCCCCGCAAGCAATAAGCACCTCTAATCCGACTGAAGTTGATGTCCCGGCGGTCATTGATCTGGTCATGGAGATTCTGGCCATCACGCCCGATTGGACGATGCCATATATTACATATATCCTGAGGCACGAACTCCCAGAGGATGAGGTTGAAGCTCGACAGATTGTTTGCAGATCCAAGGCCTTTACTGTGATGGAGGATCAACTTTACATAGAAAGTATAACAGGCGTAATTCAGTGATGCATCTCTTCTGAAGAAGGTTGAATGATTCTGGAGGAAATACACTCAGGAACTTGTGGTCATCATGCGTCCTCTCGGACGATCGTCGCCAAAGCATACCAAGCTAGTTTTTTCTGGCCACGCGCCAACAAGATGGCTAAGGAGATTGTTGATCACTGCAAAGGGTGACAATTCTATTCAAACTTGTCACACAAGCCTGCATCTGCCTTGAAGACTATTCCACTCGTATGGTCGTTCGCCGTCTGGGGTTTGGATATTGTTGGTCCCTTTCAGACGGGCCAGAGTGGATTTAGTCACTTGCTTGTTGCAGTCAACAAGTTCACTAAGTGGATTGAGGCCAAGCCTATAAAGAGCTGAACTCGCGTACTGCAATCAAATTCATGAGAGAGATAATATTTCGGTATGGAGTTCCCCATAGTATCATTACAGACAATGGCTCAAACTTTGACACGGAAGAGTTCAGACACTTCTGCTTCACCCAAGACACTCGGGTGGATTACGCATCCGTGGTGCACCCTCGGACTAATGGTCAAACTGAGCAAGCCAATGGCCTTATCCTTCAAGGGCTGAAGCCTCGACTCATGCGAGATCTAGAACATGCAGCCGGAGCCTGGTTTACTGAACTGTCGTCTGTTCTGTGGAGCTTGAGAACGACTCCTAATCGATCGACTGGGCGCACTCCTTTCTTCCTGGTGTATGGAGCTGAAGACATTTTGCCGAGTGATCTCCTTCACAATTCCCCTTGGGTGGACCTCTACTCCGAGGCAGAGGCTGAACAAGTACGACAAGACAGCATAGATCTCCTGGAGGAGGAGCGTGAAATGGCTCTAATTCGGTCGACTGTGTATCAGCAAGATCTGCGCCGCTTTCACGCAAAGCACGTTAAGAGTCAGTCGTTCCATGAAGGTGATCTGGTGCTCTGAGTGGATCAACAGCGAACTCACAAGCTCGCCCCAGCATCGAAAGGTCCTTTCGTCATCACCAAAGTGCTAAAGAACGGAGCCTACCACCTCTACAACCTCAAGAAGAAGATTGACGCGTCGCGCGCCTGGAACACAGATCTACTTTGACATTTTTATACCTGAAGACAGTGTTGTTTTGATGTAATAAAAGTATTCCAGACAATGTCGTTATGAAAGTTATGACTCCCGCGGTCTTTTCTCAATTCTGGTCACACAATCCTACATTCAAAAACACTCTGAGTGACGAGCGATCTTCTCACTCGACGGCTTAGCTGCGAACCAGCTTTCGCCTAAGTTAAAAAAATCCTGGCGAGTGGATAGCAGTCCATCCACTCAGAAACTTAGCTGCGAATCAGTCTTCGCCTAAGTCTGAAAATCACTTTGAGTGACAAGCGATCCTCTCACTCGGAGGCTTAGCTGCGAACCAACTTTTGCCTAGGTTAAAAAATACTGCCGAGTGGATAGCAGTCCATCCACTCAGAAACTTAGCTACGAATCGGTCTTCGCCTAAGTCCGAGAACTTCTCTGAGTGATGAGCGATCCTCTCACTCGGGGGCTTAGCCGCGAACCAGCTTTCGCCTAAGTTAGAAACCTTACCAAGTGTATTACATTCTATTCACTCGGAAACTTAGCTAGGAACCAGTCTTCGTCTAAGTTCAAAACTCTCCGAGTGTCGAGCGATCCTCTCACTTGGGGGGCCTAGCCGCGAACCAGCTTTCGCCTAAGTTAGAAACTCTTTCGAGTGTACTACATTCTATTCACTCGGAAACTTAGCTACGAACCAGTCTTTGTCTAAGTTCAAAACTCTCCGAGTGATGAGCGACTCTCTCACTCGCGGGCTTAGCCGTGAACCAGCTTTCGCCTAAGTTAAAAACCCTTCCGAGTGTATTACATACTATTCACTAGGAAACTTAGCTACGAACCAGTCTTTGTCTAAGTTCAAAACTCTCCGAGTGTCGAGCGATCCTCTAACTCGGGGGCTTAGCCGCAAACCAGCTTTTGCCTAATTAGAAACCCTTTTGAGTGTATTACATTCTAATCACTCAGAAACTTAGCTACGAACTAGTCTTCATCTAAGTTCAAAACTCTCCGAGTGACGAGCGACTCTCTCACTTGGGGGCTTAGCCACAAACCAGCTTTCGCCAAAGTTAAAAACCCTTTTGAGTGTATTACATACTATTCACTTGGAAACTTAGCTACGAACCAGTCTTCGCCTAAGTTCAAAACTCTCCGAGTGACGAGCGACCCTCTCACTCGAGGGCTTAGCCGCGAACCAGCTTTCGCCTAAGTTAAAAACCCTTCCGAGTGTATTACATACTGTTCACTTGGAAACTTAGCTATGAACCAGTCTTCGTCTAAGTTCAAAACTTCCCCGAGTGACGAGCGATCCTCTCACTCGGGGGCTTAGCTGCGAACTAGTTTTCGCCTAAGTTAAAACCCCTACCGAGTGGATAGCATTCTATTCACTCAGAATCTCAGCTGCGAATCACTCTTCGCCTAAGTTCAAAATTCTTCTGAGTGATGAACATCCATTCCAGTCGGGAACAGAACAAATTCAGCCAAGCAAAGAGTTGAAAACAAATTGCAAATAAATCCAAAGTTCCTAATGTGGATAAAAGCTGTTCGCGCAAACGAAAGTGCTCAGGCTTAAGGCCTGGATGAAGTTTTCAACGGTTACATTTCCACTCGGCATACTGAGGCAAATAAAGTTTTAATTGTGATCAAAGTTTTATCAAGAACCTGTGGAGCTCACGGGCTCGATGAAGGTATCCAGGTCGATGCCGTCAGCGATCCGAGTGGCCACATCGATGAAAGTCTCCATGAAGTCCTCGAATTGAAGTTTCTTCGTGTTGATCACCTGGAGAGCCTTCAACTTGTCCTCCTTTGCCTCCTTGCAATGGACTCTGACGAGCGACAGTGCCACATCAGCTCCGCAACGAGTAGCAGATTTTTTTCCATGCTTGCACTCGACTTGGAATATCATTGAAGTGAGCCATCATCGAATCAAGGTCAGTCTGGAGGTTGTCTTCTGGCCATAGCTCTTTATCAATCTTCTCTAGTGGGCCCTCAGTCAGGTGATGTAGTCTTGAACGCTCTTGAGATGGAAATCGAGGCGAAACATATTCATGGCCACAGCGTCCCCAACGGGCGACTTGGTGGGATCCAAATTTGGTTCAATCTCCTCGGTTTCCTTTTCAACGTCTTGGTAGAATTCTATATGAAGAGGGAATGGAAAAATAGTCATGCTTATGTCCTATGGGAATTAACGAAGGTCACTCGGTGAAAGAAGGTTACCGTCGAGCATGCTGAACATGTTCTTCGCAAAGTCCCCCAAGTACTTCTCCAGACCTTTGCTCCTCTTGTTCAACTGTTCGGTCTTCTTGATCCAGTCGGCGCTTTCTTGCTTGAGTTTGGAGTTCTCTTCTTCCAGCTTCTTGGTTGCGGCAAGTTTCTTCTCGGGAGCTTCAGTTTTCTCCCTTGCCACCTTTTGAGCATCAGCGAGTGCCTTGTCCTTGTCCTCCAGCGCCTTCTTCATGGTATCTAAAGAAACAACATTGTTGAGTCGCGCTTGGAGTCGGCAATTCTCATCACGCACGTCTGTTCGAGCGAGAACACTCGGTTCAAAGGATGGAAGAGGAAAGTAATAGTGCAGTTGGTTGACAAAGATTACCTCCCAAGGTCCTCAGCTCAGCCTGTGCACGGTCTAGATTGTTCTTGGAGACCTCCAGATCCACTGAAGCTGATTCTTCTCCTTCTCTAGTTCGATGTATCGATTCCCAAGTTCACAAGCTTTCAGAAATAAACAAAATAATTCAGTCGACATTAATATTTCTTCACTTCTAAGTGGCAAGGAACAAGCTCAGCCGACTGAAGGGTGGCCCGCTGCCCCACCCCACTCCCTTGCAAAGCGTCATATCATGGTTGATGGAAATGATGTTCATGAAACCTATGTCATATCATGGTTGATGGCAATGATATCCATGAAACCTGCTGAATGGGCTTTGGCCTCTCTACCCCGAGGACAAGCATTCAAAAGCACTTGGCGAACCGAGTGACAAGCGTACTCCGCGTACGAAAAGGACCTTGAGTCCATGTTCTTAAGACTACTGCCCATCGTCAACGATCGACGGTAGTCTCGGGGACTACACCCAGTGGGTGCACTTGGCGTGCCCCCACTGGATATGAAACCACTCGATCAGGTCTGACCTGTCCGAACAAAAAAAATGTGCCTCTATTAGACCCCCGCCAATGCAAGCACTCGACGGCGGTCTCGGGGACTACACCCAGTGGGTGCACTTAGCATGCCCCCACTGGACCTGCTATCACTCGACCTGTTGAGTGACAAGCGACAAAAAAAGAGTCTGCAAGCCTACAAACATCGTCTCTATTAGACCCCCGCCGATGCAAGCACACGACGGTGGTCTCGGGGACTACACCCAATGGGTGCACTCAGCGTGCCCCCACTGGACCTGCTAACCATTATAAGACCACTGTCGATGTCATCACCATTCGACAGCGATCTCGGGGACTACACCCAGTGGGTGCACTCGGCGTGCCCCCACTGGACTAGAAACCACTCGACTAAGACCTGGTCTACTCGAGAGGAAAACCAGCGAATTTTCTTCAGAAGGAAAACACCCAGTGGGTGTACAATCAAGAAAGACAAAAATTCAATCGGAAATGAACTTACAATCGCACTTACTCGGACATTGGTGCGAAGCGCCGAGCTGACATCGTAAGACAGCTTTGCTAGCCTCGTATGCATCCTTCGTGCGGAGCATCATCTGCTCTGCTTGGATCATGGCTTCTTTGCCATCTCCAGTCCGGTCCTCTAGGACACGATACATAGGAAAGGCGGTCGTCGGGTGAGTTGGTGTTGTGGCTGGAGTAGCTGAAGTCGCTGGAGCCTGTCCAATTGGCGTCCAGGCCACATGGTCGAAATGGTTGGTGGGGCACTCGACAGCGGGGTTGCCGGCTCAGTTCTGACTCTAAACGAGTCACCAAGCCCTGGAGACAACGCGGCAGTCGACCTACGAGGCGTCAACCCTAACGACGTCCTCTGAGCGTGTCCGCATGGTGGCTCTTCATCATCCTCCAGTTGAATGACTTCAGCATCTACCAGTCGACAGTGTTAATTAATTCAATCGGCGAATCATTCACAAAAAATAGGACAGAGTGAAGGTTTGTTATACCTCGTTTGGAGGTGGCTGTGTCAGCAGTGTCCATTGCCATATGCTCCCCTTCGTCCCGTGGAGGTGACGTCACCGAGGTAGCGGCACTGGCAGACAGATTCCACTCAGTCAGCAAAGATATGAAGTTTCACACAACAACAAAGGAAAAAAGAAAACGAACACTCACGTTGAAACAACAGGTACATTTATCTTCATGCGGGCGGAGCCTTCCGAGGTTTTGGCGCGTCAGATTTGGGCTGTTTTGCGGCCCGCTCACTCGGCTCAACTGTTGAAGCTCGGTCATGCTTCGGATTCCTGCTGCTCGACGTTAAGGTCTTGTTTGGATCAGCCACTGGGTCTTGGCGCTGCTTAGAACAATGCTCGGTGCGCAGAGGAGACTCGGCCTCTTGTTTGTTCTCACCCGAGTCCTCATAATTGTCTTTGCTATCCTCAGCATAATCAGCATCAACGATGTCGCCCTCGCTCTCCCTCCATCTTCGGGCTGATTTCCATTCGGCACAGGCGAGTACATGTTCGTCAGCTCCTGGAAGATTCAAACAGTAAAGTCAGTCGACTGATGCCCCAATCACTCGACGAAACATCAAAGCATTTGACAAGGATATAACTAACCAGATTCGGCGGTGGGTTCTCAGCAGAGAAAGGCAAGATCCGCTTGGCTCCCAAGGGATTGTCACAAGCTCCGGTGATGCTCCGAAGCCACTGTGCAACAGTTTCCTCCGGGACTTCCTTTAGATGTGTCCGAGTGGTGTCCTCGGGGCCTGAGTAGTGCCACATGGCATGGTCCCTCGCTTGAAGAGGCTGGATTCATCGACTGAGAAATGTCTCCAGCAGATCCATGCCAGTCACTCCGCCACAAACCAGATTCACTAGAGCATTCACTAAGATTCCCACTTGGACTTTCTCCTCTTCTAGCACTAGCAGTGATTTGGGGGTAGTGGGTCGATCTGGTGTGAAGGGGGAAAGGCCAGTCGACATGTTGGGAGATGCAACGTCTTTGCAATAGAAACAAGTCGACTGCCAGCCCCGAACAGATTCAGGAAAAGTCATAGACGGAAAGGAGCTTCTAGCTCTCTTTTGGATCCCCAAGCCACCACATAACTTAATGACATGGGTCTTATCGTCCTCTGGATTGGCCTTTTTGACCAACTAAGATCTAACGGTGAAGATGTGTTTAAACAAACCCAAATGGGGAGGACAACCCAAGAAGCACTCGCACAAGGTGATGAAAGCAGCAAGGTACAAAATGGCATTCGGAGGAAAGTGCTGAAGTTGGGCTCCGAAAAAGTTCAGAAACCCGCTGATGAAAGGATGGGGAGGCATAAAAAAACCTCGCTCGACGTGAGTGAGAAGGAGGACCCGCTCCCCTTCGCACGGCACCGGCTCGATCTCCCCCTCCGGTAGCCTCCACGCGCCATTGGCTACGAGCCCGTCGACGATGAGGTTCTCAACGTCCCTCACCGTGACCGTCGACGAGGGGAAATCTCCCTGGATCCACCCCGCCGGCGTCGTGAATCGGGCGCTCGACGGCTTATTCACCTTGGCCCCTCCCTTCTTGGCGCGCTCAAGCTTCTCTGTCTTGCCTTTCGTCATCGCGGCGGCGGTCGTCGAGGCGGAGTTGAGCATCGCGCGTGGAGCAAAGGAGGCGGGGGAAAAGAGAGGATTTGGGGGAGAAGGACTGTGTTGTCCGCAATGCGGCCTAATTTTATACCAGCCCGAGTGAGTCACTGACCTGTGGGCCCGCTAGATCTCTGTGTATCTCGACTGCAGACGTCGCGCGATACGTGGCGTAATGGGCGACATGGAAATCAAGGCATTGTGCTCCCACTTGCCCCAGTCGTGGCATCATCTTCGTGCGGCGCGCGCTTCCCAAATTTTCGAATCCCGTGAAATCTGGGTCTAACGAAGCAACCTGTCGCATCAAAGATCCTCTTGAGTCACTCGGATTTGAATCTGCACTCGAATTCACTCGGACACTTATCAAGGTTGAATTGATCAGGGCGAATGATAAAGATTTGAGTCGACGCAGGTTTCCGTAATTCCCTGGAATACACTCGGAGTTTCTGTGCTTTATCAGAACCAGCATCGACCCCTTTTTCACTCGAACCCCGATCCATTCGGGGGCTAATGACAATTATATGTACCTAGGGTAGGGTCCTAGGCCTGACCTACATACCCTACCTAAGGACACTATATTGGAGGACTTATAGATTACAAGAGAGTTTCCGACTGAAGTCACTCGACAATGCATTCACTCGGAGGTTTCTCCCTCCACTCGAAGTCTCCTTTCACTCGGAACAACCAATGGCCACTCGACAGCAGAAGACCAGAAGGCACCCCAGGAAGGCCAACAGGCAGGCGTTCGTCCAGTTGCCATTAGTAGCATTTATTGTGTACGTTATTAGTAACGTATGCCTTTATTCCCACGATCGAACACTTGGTTGCCGGACATTCATGAGGGGTAGCACACTCTATATAAGTCACCCCTCCCCTCTGGCACAAGGGTTTACACCCCTTGTAACACATACATTCCACACGACAAGAGCTCCCGAGCATTGAGACGTAGGGTTGTTACCTCCACGAGAGGGGCATGAACTCATACATCCGTGTGTACACCCTCGCCGTAGCTAGGACTTTGTCCTCTCCTTACATACCCCTATTTTCTACTGTCAGACTCGTTCCCACGACATAGCCCGCATCAGATCCACCCCGGAGTTCACCAAGCCGGCAACCCACCGCTCTTGGATGCGGTTCTGGCCGGCGCTGATGGGGGTCAGCGGACGGCGGGGCAGTGGGTGACTCATCGGAGCAGAGAGAGAGGAGAGCAAGGGACGGTGAGAGGGAGTGATATGAATGGAGTAGTGGGCAGTGACAGGAGAGCGAGAGGGAGTTATGAGACGTCTCGTCCGTCTCCTACGCTCCCCGAGGCATGCAACCAAGAGCCACGCGTGGCCTCGCTCTGCCTGGATGTGGAGAAACTACCGATTCAGCAGTAGCTCTCGGGTCACAGTTGTGGGTGTTTTAATCTTCGTGCTATGCATGCCTAATAGTGAATGCAGGAACTAAACAGCCCGTTTTCTTTCTGTGCAGACCTGCTTGAGAGTTGAGCCTAATGCAGTCAACCAAACGCACCCTTAATGAATTTCCATTTCCGCGTGACTTTCATTGGGAAAGCATCGTTTGGCTTTCGTTTCGATTTCATTGTCGTTCTGTAAATTTCTGTTTCCATTTCCATATTTCCGTTCCATTTGTATTTTAATGAAACAAAATATGAATAACATAGAATATTCAAATTTCACGTCGTTACCCTGAGGCGATTTCCATCCCTGTGAAAATAGAACAAGGACATGAGGTAGAAGTGCATATCTGGTTCATCAGAGTTGTCAGGCACAAGAATATCTTTTCACTTCTGATTACTCCACCGGTAGTTTCCGATCTTACATACATACATAGCCTGGTTGGCATTCTGAACCCCGATCAGGAACTAGATGCTGCGAAAGCAAAACGAGATTTCTTGATGCTGTAACTTCCTCGGTCAGTCTCACAGGAGACAAGACTTGTCCCTCACACAAGCATCAAAACCTGGCTTTACCGCATCGTGTAACAAGGCTGCTGCTCCTGCAGCAGCAGAACTGCTAGCTGTGGACGAATGGGTCGAATTAACAGCAACACCATGGTCCATGGAGAGGCCTTCCTGCTCAAGCCTTCGGCCTTCCATATATGGCCTCACGCAAGTGCCCAAAATATGTACTCCGGACTCTGGAGCAAGCGACATGAGCAGGTGCGTGTCCATGAACCCGAGAAACCTCAGCGGCAAGCTGCCGACCGGAGACGATGGCGTTCTCGCTGAGACGAGCCAGAGCCAGCCGCTGCAGCACGAGCCCGAACACGGCGGCCGCGGCGATGACGGCGAGATGGTGCATTTCAGCCACCCGGAGCACCGGCTGGCCCGGTTCGACTTCCCGTACCTCTTCCTCTGCATGGGCTGCAAGGAGTACGGCGCCGGCAAGCGCTTCATGTGCCAGATCTGCGGCTTCCAGCTGCACGAGTTCTGCGCCATGGCGCCCCCCTCCCTCCACGACCACCCCTTCCACCCCAAGCACCAGCACCTCCTCTTCTTCGAGAAGCCAGGTAACGCCGACGAGCCATCACGCGCCACGCACGCTGCCTACTCACGATGAAGATGCATTTTGAATTTTTGATCATCAGGCGGGTTTCTCCGGTGCAAGTGCGACATCTGCGGCAAGTCGGTCAAGGGCTTCTCGTTCCGGTGCGCGTGCTGCAGCTTCGACGTGCACCCGTGCTGCGCGGCCATGACGCGCCGGATGGAGCTCCCGGCGCACGGCCACCCGCTGCTGCTGGCCCCCGACGCGGGCGCCGGCGTCGCCACGAGCTTCGTGTGCCAGGTGTGCCGGAAGCGGCGTTCGGGACGCGTCTACCAGTGCATGCCGTGCGGCTACTACCTCCACGCCAAGTGCGCCAAGGACATGGTGAACGGGCTCTACGAGCACGGCGTGGTGCCGCCGGAGAAGAGCAACCCGCTCGTGGCCGTGGCCAAGGTCACCATCAACGCGCTCTTCAGCGTCATCGGCGGCCTCATCGAGGGCATCGGCGAGGGGATCGGGGAGGGCTTCGTGGAGAACATTGGCAGGAGCAGGGGCAGAAGCTTGAGATGAATGAAGACTGAAAACATGATGTGTGTCTGAAGGCGAGTTGATGCTTATCGTTGTAGAAGTGTACCTCGTAGATGTATGTCAGGGCCTTTTGGTTTGTTTGAGGGAAAAAACAGGGGACTTTTCATAAAAAGTTTGAATGGATGCTAAATTGCCTATGAAATATGGTTTGAGAAAAAACAGAGTTTTCTGCTGAAAAAGTTTGAATGAAATTGCCTATGAAATGTAGTCTGAGAAAAAAACAAAAGTATTTTTTTCAAGAGGTTTGAGTAGACGTTGAATACCCTATGCGTTCAAACAAATCTTCTAGGAAACCTTTTCAAAAATTGCAAAAGGTTTTGATCCTCCAAAAGTTCTCTGAAAATATTTTGAATCAAATAGGCCCTAAAAGAGTAAGCTAAAAACTCACCTTATCTCCAATCTCCTTGATGGTTTCTCCGGCTACCAAGTAGCAATTAGAGCAAAATGTGAGTGAACACCAACTGAACATAATGCAATAACATAAAACACAGAGGTATAACAACAGATAACCATAACCACAAGACCACAAGACATATGTCCAAAATAAATCTATATAATTATTATATGTTCACTTTAACGAATATATGTCGCCACCATCCGATAAGTCTACCACAATGCACTCCCAACACAATCTATGAGGTAAATAGGTACAGTAACAACATCAACGGTTCAAACAGAAAAAGTAAACCATGTCTAGGCAGATCAACCAAGTTTCTGCAGAACAACTATCCGGCTTTTCTATCATCAGAAGCCACCTCCACCTCCCTACGGCTGCAGATGAAGAATATGTGCACAGAATGCCTCGCCATCCATAGGGGGTAGTACTAACTAATTCAGAAGCGAAGAGAACTTAAACCAGGGAGGTCTAAGGTTCTGCCGGCCAGGATCAACGCGACGACAGCTACGGCGACCGCGACTCCAATGAGGATGTACTGCCGCGTTCTCCTTTTGCCCCTGTTACGCAGGGGTGCGGGCATGGGCTGCATCTGCCTCAATGTTGGTTTGATGACCCTCCCCCTCCCACCGGGTGGTGGTTGAGGAACCTCAGGATCCCTCACATTTTCAGATGTGTTGCTTTCAGTGTCTGCTGTAGCTATAGCTGCAGAGTTGCTCTCGCCACTTGCTAAGTCTGCTGGTGTACTGCCAGCCTTTTTAGACTTCTTTGCTTTCTTCTGCAGATGTTTGGAAATAAGGATGAGAATTAATAATTTGTTGTGTGGGCAGTACAGTGTATCAAGAAGGAATGAAACATGAAGGCAGAAAATTGTGGACACATACCTTTTCCTTCATCTCAGCTTCCTTGCGGGCTTTGAACTCCGCCCTTTCCTGAGCCTTCTCTGCCTTCTTTTTCTTTCTTTCCTCAGCTTCCTTAGCTTTGGCTATTTGCTCCAAGCGGAGTCGTTCCTTTTCAGCTGCAGCCCTCTGCTCCCTGAGTTCCTCCTCCTTGCGTGCCAACTCCTCCGCCTTCCTTGCTAACTCCAACTCCTCCTTAAGACGAGCCTTTTCCTTCTCAGCTTGTTTTACATCTACCACTTCTTGAGCTGGAGCTGGAGCTGGAGCTGGGGTTATTTCTTTCTGGGATGAACCAACAGCTGCCTTTGGCTTGGCCTGCTTATGGATCTGGGTTGGTGGTAAAACAGGAAAGGAATCCTCTTCTACAGGGACAACAACTGCAGCAGACTTTTCAGGTGCTGCTTCTGAAGTTGTAATGGGCACGTTTGTTGGACTTGAAGCAGTGAGTTGAGATGGATTGTTCAGTCTTCTACTGTAATTGTTACTGGTAATGACGGGAGGCTCCTCATCAGGACCAAGTGATCTTCCATCATGGGTACCTAATCTCCTCAGAGTGCTAATCTGGTTTGCTTCAACATACAGCCTGCGGAAGTCATCATCTTTGTTCCACATCTCCATAAAGCCCTCTACCTGAAAGAGGAAGACCATTCAAAATTTAGTAAATTACTGATCAAAGTAAAATAGCATCAGGTTATATGAGGATCAAGAAAGAACAACTGTCATAGTTTAACAACTATTTAAAGAGCATAAGAAATGAGTCATGAGGATGCTGGTACTGATCAGTCATAGGAGGGACTATGATCGAGTTAGCATAGTGCTTAGTTGTAGGGGAATAGGAACTTCTCATCTAAAGGTAGATCATAACCCTAGTACATTCAAATATGTATTATAGCTCTGGCACCGCCATGTTTTGTACCGAGATAACAAATTGCAAATGTTAGTGGACTGTATCTATACTGTTGGCCAATTGGCTCAAAAGCGCATGTAAGTTGACCAGCTCAAGCAACTGAAACATCAAACCCAAGGCCAAATATCCATCCTACCAAATGCATAACTAAGATAATAACAGAGATGGGGTCGTGTGATTTACCTGATTATTACAATATGACTTAAGTCCATCCATGTCACCAGTTGCTAAGAGGTTGCCCACAGCATCACGATCCTTCTTGTACATGAAGAAGTACTTGTTCTGCCATGCCAAAGAAATAGAAGGATTTTCAGTTTTTTACACAACTAACCAGAAATACTACAGAATAGACTCTGCATTATTAGCCACTAGCACATTAATATTTCTCCTAACAAAGGAAATAATAATCTATAACGCCATGCCGACTTTGTTTATTTAGCATGAAAATACTGCACTACAGAATGAACACTACAAGCCAACAAGAAGCTTCTTACCTTCTTGCCCGGTTCCCCTCTCAGCTCAACCCAAGTCTCGTAGGCCTGTTGACGAAGTTCATTGGCAGCATACAGGTCATCATTTAACTTTCTGAGAGCAGCTCTTTCATCCTCGAAAGATTTTTGAATCTTTTTTCGGTTCTCCTCAAGGGACTTCAGGTTTTTGAAAAGTAAATCTGCTTCCTTCTTCAAAGTCTAGAGAAGAGAACATAGGTCAGTATAAAATTAATGAAATACTAATTGAAAAGAACAAGGTGTGGCTTAAGAAAATACCTTATGTTGCTCATGAATGTGATCCTTTTGATGGAATGCTTCACTCATTTCAGCCTCTGAGCCCATATTGGAGCATGCTTGCTTCCTTTGGGCTTTCAGTTCATTAATTTCTTTAATCAAAAGCTTCTCTTCTTTCAAAGGAATTGTCTCATGTTCCATAGTCTTATGTTTCCTCGCGATCTAAATCATCAGAATTTTTAACACAAGATGCCAGATCAAAAATCACAATAATATAACATGAAAAATGGTAATAAGGTTAATACACCAGCGCAGAATTCTTACCAACTCATCAATTTCTTCAACTGAAGTTGCTTGATTCAACTTCCCAATTGTTGACCGTACACCATCTAGAACATTCCTCTTGCCGGCATGTGCAGCTCTCGCTTCATTCTCTTCTTTCCGTGCTTCGTCTAACTTCTCCCGATACTCGTCAAAGGCAGCCTGCAATATATTAATACAAAAGTGAGAAACATGCTAAGGAAGGAGAAGGAGACTCGAACATTTGGAGGCTCTGTTACCCTTTGCTTTTTCTTGCGAACATTAATTGCATCTCTTTCCTGAGTCAGCCGATCTAGATGAGCTTGAGCATCCTGTACCCTTGCCCAGACATCATCACCCGCAAGTTTAGGAACCTTTACGATGAAGAACTTGTGTGGCCTCATGAGCTGTATATTTCCCTTGTCACTCTCAAGATCAACAGCCGACTCACTGGAGTCGTCAGCAATCTTCTCCTCGCCTTTGTGTGCATGTTCATCATCATTCTCGTCTTCCACCGGAATTACACCGTCAACAGATGAAGGTTCCACTACTGTTATGCAATAACTAGGGTCAGAATTTGTACTTAAACAAACAACCATACTCAGCACCAACTTCAAGGAGAAAATATATAAATACGTAAAAACGAAAAGTATGGCCAGATAAAAACAACGCATACCTTCCAAAGATTTGGTTTCAACCTCAGTAGAAGATATATTGCATGCATTTATATTTTCAGTATCTTTGGATGTCTCATCTGACGTCCCCGTCGCCTTGTTCGAGTGAGGAGCCTTAACTCCAGATTCCAATGTAACAACTGGCAGGCTAGGATATTCAGTCAGAGAAACTAGCTCTTCACGCGTAGTTGATGCGTCAAGAATGTCTGACTGGTCATTATTAGATTGGCAATCTATAACCAAATCACGTGATTCGCCTATTTGCGAAACATCACCAGCTTCACGAGCCACATCAGATTCACTTCCTGTAGCAGAAGAGGCTTTAACTTCATCTACAACAGCAGCTTTATTATCACTCAATGCAACAGCTTCACCTTGATCAACAACAGCAGTTTCACTAAGAGATGCATCTCCTGTATCATATCTGAGTTCAGCGTCATCTGCCACAGCAGTTCCATGTTCCATGGAAACACCAGATATAACCTCATCGACAGCGGTGCTAGATATTTCATCAGAATTACACTCCTCCGCTTGTACATGATCACAACTTTCCAACTCAGTATCCGGTTTGACGTAGTTGTTATCAATGAAATCAATGGACCTTGGCTCATTATGGAAAGTAGATGCTGCAGAGGCATGCAACGCAACGTCCTCAACAACCTCCATCCCTTTACCTGGTTCTGCCTCTACCACAGCATTGTCACTTTTATCAGCTGCAGCTGCACCAGTGCCAGGTAATTCTAACTGCTCGTGCTTTCCAGTCTGTACAGAAGAACAGTCATTCTGGGCTAAATGTGCATCCTCAGGGTAAATTTCTTTGTTTACCTTGTCCTCAACTTGGTCAGACGAATTCACAGGCAATGGTACACTCCTGCCTTCAGATGCCAACTTGAGATCTTGTGTTTGAACGCTATCTGCTGTGTTCATTTCCACAATGACAGCCTTTACATCAGAAACTGACATGTTTCCATCACCTGTAGCATCTTCTACAGGGAGCATTTGATCCCCCTCAGGTTCAACAACTGGATCTTCTGAATTTACTGACTGAAGTGTGACAGAAGGGACATCATCCTGAACGGATTCATTATCTTGCACAATTTGTTCACTTATTCCCTCCTTCACAACTTCAGCAGGAATGGCCTCATTTGTTCCCTCCTTTGCGGGAGGTTTTGCTTCCTCGTCAGATGAGAGGACAAAAGCCATACGACCATCATGCAAATCCCCCTCACCATCCTTTCCTACTACGTCTGCCACTTCAACAACACCAGAGGCAACTTCGCTCTGTCCCTTAAGCTCCAACGAAGTGTCAGCAGTGTCCTTGGCACAGCCAAGCCCGTTTGCAACAACTTCCTCTTCTGAAGGTCCCTTAGAAGTCCCGTCACAATCGCCTCCATCCAATACTTCAGGCTCAGTAGTCAGTGCTTCTATTTGCTGCCCTTTGCTCCCATCAGCATCAATCTCAGGAGCAGATGTGCAAGAATCAGCAATCTGATCAACATGGTCATGCCCGTTGCTCCCATCCTGCTCCACCAGTTCTGTGATTGCAGCATCCTCATGTTGGCCCTCATCAAGGTGAATCGCAGGATCAGCAGCAGTCACACTTGGGTCAGCATCATGCTGTGCAGTCACCCCCGAAACATCTGATCCATCTGTACCTGGCTTCATGATCTCAGCAACAATCTCGTCACTGCCCTCAGACTTCAAGACAATGGAAACAGACTCAGCATGTTTGGGGGGCTCATCTGAACCACTGGACTCTGCTGGAGCATTCTCTACATCCTGCTGTTCTTCAGGAGCAACAACCTCAGTGGCAGCACTTTTTTCACTTTCTCCATCCTTGGCATTAAGCACGGATTCCACCGCAGTTGGAGCAGAATCATCATCAGCCTCAGCATGGTCGATCCTAAGTTCTGCTGGAGCATCTTCACTATCAAGCTCTCCAGCGGAAGCAGTCCCCTGGTCCCCCAGTCCAGCTTCAGAATTGTGGCTTGCCTCCCCTTGGACTTCGACCACACCATCAACCTCAGAGTCCACCACCGCGGGGCTAGCATGCCCGTTGGAAGCAGGAAGGTCGACGGCGCCGTCCAGAGCCGCCAATTCCCCACCGGCGGTGGGGTGATCTCCGGCCGCGTCAGCAGCCGGGGCTGCATTGGCCCGGGGCAGATCCTCCTCCTCCGAGCGGGCATCCGACTCGGCCCCGGCGCCCGTGTCCGAGCCGGGGTCGGAGTGGCCGTCGGAGTCGCCGTTGACGATCACGAAGGGGCCGCCCACCCCCTCGCGCTCCTCCCCCGTGGGGGAGACCACCTTGGTGACCGCCAATTCCGCCTTGGGCGCCTCGCCGGCGCCGCCGCGCGCCGTCCCCTCGGCCGTCATTGCCTTACAACCGCGGATCACGCCCCGATCCTGCACGCCACAGCCAAAAAAAACAACACGACCCATCCCGTCAGCCCCCACCTCGCCCGGATCACAGATCAAACACGCAATCCGCCGACGACGAACGAACCCGGCACGAAAACGAGGCCCTCGTCGCACACAGATTGACGAAAACAACAAAACGGAAGAGAAGATCTCGAAGCAGGGGGAGCAACTTACAACTCAGGCCGCGGATCCGGGCAGCACCTCCCCTCCGCCGTCCTCCCCTCTCCGCTCCGGGCGCGGGCGAGCGCGAGATCGATCCGAGCGTGCGCGATCGGCGAGACGGATCTGTGCGTCTGTTGTCTCGCGGCGTCGGCTTCCGTTGTGTGTGTTCCTGTTGTGCGCTTTGGGTTTTGGCGTGATTTTATTCCGAGGACTCCCTGCTCAGATCTCTCAGCCTCTCTCTTCCTGCGGGCGCTGGCCGCGGCTACTTGTAGTGAGGGACGGAGGAGGAGGCGTGGTGCGGCCTGCCTGCCTGCTGCCTGGCTGCACCCACCCGGCCGAAAAGCAGTTCGGATATGACCCGATCCGCAAACAAACTGCCTCCAGCCTCCCTCCCTCCCTCCCTACCTCCCTACGGGTCTTTTTTATCTTTCCTCTTCTTTGTTGGGTCGCAAACAAACCCTGCCCGCTCACGGACGGACTCCTCTCGCGATTTCGTGTGCCCTTCGAGGTCCTGTCTGTAAAAGGCCTGCAGGAGGTCATTGTAAAATGCGAAACTCTTCGAGGTGTGTTTGGAGGAACCCAATTGTAATTGTGTTGCCGGATAGAGCAAGATGGTCATATACCATCCAGGGCGTGATGATGTCTTACGAGTAGATGGTTGTGAGCTTATACTTGGGATAGATTTGAATTTTTGTTTTAAACGTCGACCGTTGGTTAAGCGCGCGCAAATCCAATCGACGGTTACTCTTATAAGTTTGAAAAAAAGGTGACGGGCGTCCGCCATGCAGTCCCGTGCTTCTCCTTTTTTTTTCCGCGTTGTCGCTCGTTTTCCTTTTCGGCTTGTGTGATAGCCCGTATCGGTGCCGAATATTTTGGACTCCGCCAATGTTTTTAGAAGTCAATATTCTTTTGCGTTATCATGTAGAGCGAGACGATACGAACCTAACCCATGATGAAAGTTTTTAAAGAGGTGGTCGGTTTGAAAAACGACAACCGTTGATTAAGCGCGCGAATCCAATCAACGGTTACTCTTAAGTTTGAAAAAAGGTGACAAGCGCCCGCCATGCTGCTTCTCCTATTCTTTTCCCGCGTTGTCCACTCGTTTCCTCTCTTGACTTGTGTGATAGCCCGTGTTGGTACTAGGTATTTTGGACTTCATCGGCGTTCTTAGAAATTATTTTCTTCTCTGCTATCATATAGAGTAAGACGATACGCACCTTGCCCATGATGAAAGATTTTAACGAGGTGGTCGGTTTGAAAAATGACGACAGTTGATTAAGCACGCGAATCCAATCAACGGATGCTCTTAAGTTTGAAAAAAGGTGGCAAGCACTCGCCATGCAATCCCACGCTTTTCCTTTTTTTCGCGTCGTCCGCCCGTTTCCCCTTTCGGCTTGTGTGATAGCCGGTAACAGTGTTAGGTATTTTAGACTCCGTCGATGTTCTTAGAAGTTATTTTTCTTCTCTGTTATCATATAGAGTAAGACGATACACACCTAGCCCGTGATGAAAGTTTTTAACAAGGTGGTCGGTTTGGAAAATGATGACCGTTGATTAAGCACGTGAGTCCGATCAACGACTACTCTTAAGTTTGAAAAAGGTGGCAAGCGTCCGCCATGCAGTCTCGCGCTTCTCCTATTCTTTTCCCGCGCCGTCCACTCCTTTCCTCTTTCGACTTGTGTGATAGCCCGTGTCGGTGCCTGGTATTTTGGACTCCATCGGTGTTCTTAAAAGTTATTTTCTTCTCTGTTATCATATAGAGTAAGACGATACGCACCTAGCCCATGATGAAAGTTTTTAGTAAGGTGGTTGGTTTGAAAAATGATGACACTTCATTAAGCACGTGAATCCAATAAACGGCTACTCTTAAGTTTGAGAAAGGTGGCAAGCATCCGCCATGCAGTCCCGCGCTTCTCCTATTCTTTTCCCGCGTTGTCTACTAATTTACTCTTTTCAACTTGTGTGATAGCCCATGTCTGTGTTAGGTATTTTGGACTCCATCGGTGTTCTTAGAAGATATTTTCTTCTCTGTTATCATATAGAGTAAGACGACACGCATCTAGCCCATGATGAAAGTTTTTAACGAGGCGGTCGGTTTGAAAAATGATGACCATTGATTAAGCGCGCGAATTCAATCAACGGCTACTATTAAGTTTGGAAAATGTGGCAAGCGTCTGCCATGCAGTCTCGCGCTTCTCCTATTCTTTTCTCGCATCGTCCATTCGTTTCCTCTTTTCGACTTGCGTGATAGCACATGTTGGTGCTAGGTATTTTGGACTCCATCGATGTTCTTAGTTATTTTCTTTTGTGTTATCATATAGAGCAAGACAATACACACTCTAGGCCGTGATGAAAGTTTATAAGGAGATGATCGGATTTGAAAAACGACCCCCATTGGTTAAGCACGGGAATCCAATCAACGGGTATCTTGATTTAAAAATGTCACAAACGCATGCCATGTCATCCCCTCCCCCCTCCCACCAACTCGTTTCCCGCGTGTTCCCCTAATTTATCTTTTCAGCCTTTTTAGCATATGTTAGTGTTCGGTATTTTGACCCCGAGGTGTTCTTAGAAGATCGCATTATCAAATATAGTAAGGCGATATATCATCCAAAGCTATGCTTTTTTTGAAGGGATGGTCGTTAGCATATGATCGAAACAAAATGCAATATTAAAAAACGATGACCGTTACATAAGCGCGTGAATCTAATCAGCTGATACCCATGTATCCAATTTGAAAATTCACCAATGCCCGCCACATGGTCTCACGCTTCTCCAACTCTTTTCCCGCATCTTATTCCTCGTTGGAATTTTTGGCTTGTTCAGAGCTCATGCCGGTGCTAGGGGATTTCGTTTCTAGCATTATTTTTACAAGGTTGTTCTTATTTACTTTGTCAAACGGAGTAAGATGATACGCCATCCAAGCCATAACAAGTCATTTAGCTCAAATGGTTGCATATTCGAAAAATGGCAACCGCTAGTTAAGCACGGGAATTTAATCAACGGTTACTTTAATTTGAATTTGAATATCCATCGATGCCTGCCACGTGGTCGTGCGCTTCTTCTACTCATTATTCCACGTCTTTCCCTCATTTCCTCTTTCGGTATGCTTGGGAGCCCATGTCGGTGCTAAGTATTTTAGATCCCAACGGTCTGTGTAGAAGAGTGCCTTTTGTCTTATTGATAGGGTAAGATGGCACATCATCCAAGATATCACAAAATGGAGTTTCCAGAGCCCATGACAGAGCTGAGTATTTTGGAGCCAGCCGGTGTATGGAACAATCCCTTTTCCATTATCGATCAGGTAGATGACACGTCATCCATGCTATGACAAAAGACGTTTTCATGAGATGACCACTCACTTTTGTTCGAACGTAAATACTTTCAAAAACAACAACCACTGGTTAAGCATGTGAATTTAGGGGGTTAGACAAAATAGAAAATGAGGAAACATAACGACAAAGTGGGTGGATAAAATGGAAATCTCAAGGTGACCCACGTGTCATCTAATCATCTCATCCATGAGAGTGTCCTTTAATCTACTGCCCACCAAATCCATCTTACTCATACATTTATGTAATCCCGCCTCCAAGTCACTTCAATGTTTAGCACCAAAGATATTTAGTGTTAAACATCTACCCCGTCGTCAAAGTATGTTGATTCAAAGACCTAGATTGCTTCACTAGCGTTTAACGTGGCAACTATAACTCTTAATAACTATTGATAGTTCAACCATGTAGTTATCTCCCACAATATATTTCTTCTTCCAAATAAGGCCACACCAAAAATCCTACCAATATAGGACAATAATCGCATGGATCCGGGACATTCTCTTCTTGATATACGAATTGAATTCTTGAAAATTAAATTAGTATTCGTCAATTGCAAATCTGGCCTAAGTCTTGTGATCTTAAACTGCAATTATCGATTATTTTTATGATCACGCGTGTGATGCGCGTGCACATGCGTGGTAAATAGTACATAAGAAAAGTTATATAAATAACAACATGAGACTTCAAACCCATAACAATAGAAGGCACCAATCAGTCCTCCGCATATTCTTCTAGACTCTTCAATGGATCGATGCCAACAACGAGGTTGTTCAAAGTCCTGACACCCAGCACTATGTGGTTGTGATTATTTAGTAGTAGCTCTAGTGTGGCTTCCTCCTATCGACTATGATCTACCGTCGATTTGGACTCGCCGAACTCCTTCCTTATTGTTCATTACTGTTATTGTGAGATTTGTTAGTGATTTACCCATGTATCTGACTGAATAAACTTCCATTGTATCACTTTGGGTCAATAATCACCGCATCGACTCACACATTGTCTCCCTTCAATCATTATGATATCCTGTTATGCTGCAAGCCCCCCTCCCCCCCCCCCCCCATCTATCATTTGCCTGTGTTTGCTAAAGGGTTACTCTTCACATGTTTTGTTTGTTATAGTGTTTGTGCAGGCCTCAAGGTTAAAATTGTTGCAACATACGTTCTTAGCTTCCTTAGGATCTCAATCCATAAGGACAATGGTGTTATGTGGCGGCAACGTTGATCTCAATGGAATCCCTCCTTAACCTACATAAATCAAAGACTATCTCCTTGTGCTACCGGTGGTAGGCACGATGGGATATTCAAGCATTACCTCATGTATCTAGTCCTTTACTTTGACACCATCAACTTCCTTCGAGAGGACACCCCGAAATTCCAAGGTATTTTTTGTAAAAAGTAAACCAAGGGTGTATGTGCATTTTATTATATTTTAGGACTACATATGTGAAAGTTGTGACATGCCATTTTTTTTCTACCATGCCCGAAGCTTCTAGGTGTCTCGACTCAGTAGGTAGCAATTTCTTAAAATATATGGGGGACAATAAATCAATGTACTCCTTGAATAACACATTTTTGTGAAATAATATTTTTTAATTGTGGCATGTTAATGCGTAATATTTCTCCAAATCTTCTAATTAAAAAAATCTGAATATTTGCCCATATATTCTTTTGCAAAACATTAATACCATATTTCAATTTTAGGATGATATTAAATGGGTACTAAAACTGTTATTTAAATACTACAAAGTGATGAGTACACATTAAATTTCCAAATTTAATGGTTAAAGCAAAAAATCTTAATGAGTATGATGTTGCTCGTATTTTTGGAATACTTTCATAAAACATTAATGACATTTTTTGCAGGATCCTTTTTTTCTTCTTCCTTCGTACTAGTATCGAGATTTGCATTTGCTAGGAATCTTTTATTTTCTTCCTAAAATTGAAGCATGGCATTAATTTTTTGCAAAAGAAAGATGCACTAGATAATGCCTGGATTCGTATTGAGGTTGCATTGCTAGTATGAATCATTTATTTTCTTCCCGAAATTGAAGACGCACTACTGGCACCCATTTACATTCTTCCTAACATGGAAACCCCGTTGATAGAACTCATTTAACTTCTTCCAATTTTAGACCGTAGCATTAATTTGTTGCTGCAAAAGGCTGATGATGATAAGGCACGCCCGTTTTGCGGGTGCTATATTAGAGCACGATTGACCGAAGGAGCAAAAATTGATTGTCCGTGGTGCAAGCAAATAAATGATGGCCATTTTTGCAAGATATTCTAGAATTTTCCCATTATACGGTGACGTTTGTAGTATGTTGCACAGCCCGTTTTATTTTTTGTGCTGCTGTAGAGTCACCTGTGGGCCCCGATGCACAGGAGAAACTTCTTCCTGGCCGCCTGCTTCTTGCTGCCGGTCTAGACGGGTCTGGGCTATGGACCGCTATTTTTTTCATCATGTGCGCCACGTTGATGCCCAGAATAGTCTCTGGACCACAATGAAAAACGTCCCGAGAACCTGAAAACTCGGGATAATCCCAGTTTATCTGGACCCGTTTTATCTACCGCGACCGGTAGGTGGGTAGGCACCCCACGGCAGATCTGGCGTCACCGTACCGTAAAGGCGCGGTAGATCTCCGCGAACCCGGATGCGTTTCCCTCTTTTGACCGGGGCCTCCGGAGCAGTTCGCGATGCTGGCGCAACCCGGGAAAGATATACGCGAACCATTTTGACCGTACCCCATAGGTTGGCGGAGCGATGACCCCACCCCACCCCACCCCACCGTCCCCACGCCACCACGGCGGTAGATCGGAGCCGGGCCGAGAACCATGGAGGAGTATGCGGTAGAGACAACGGATTACGCTCCCCGTCCACGGTCCCGGCCCCGCACCCGCGCCCGCGCTCCGTTTTTCCTACCGTTTTCCGCCGGTTTCCGGCTGACCCGGCGGCCCGGCGCGGCGCGGGTCAAATCGAGACGCGACCGGCCGACTCACCGGCCCTCGCGTGCTCGCGTGGCGTGGGCACGTACCTCGGACGGGCCCGAGCCTACGTCGCGTCGGTCCCCGCCCCGCGTCGCGTCCTGATCTGGCCGCTCGGCCGCAAGCAGCCAGCAGGCGTGCGTCGCGTCGGCGTCGCATTCTGTTGGACGTCGACGGGGACACTGTTCTTTTTATTGTGCGGCTCCCCGGACATGTCGACGGGGGCGTGTACTGCACTGCCTCCCACTGGCCACTGCCCGCATCGCCGTCGGGATCGCTGCACGCTGCGCATATTCTGATGCTCCCTGCTCTATATTCTTTCCTCAAGTCCTCCTCCCCCTACGGCGGGTTCGCCGATCACGATGCTCCGTCCGTCCGTAGGCCGTAGCAGTATGATTCGGTCATTAGCGTAAGTATTTGATTATTATTAATCGCCCGGTGGATCTGCGGTGACATCCGTTGCTTTCGGTGTCGCCAGCGGAGCACGCGGGCGGGCATGTGGCCGCAAAGGCGCGATCTCCCGCCATTGACAGCGATGAGAACCTCGGGCTAGAGAGAAGAACGAGAGCTTTGTCGTCCGTCCGTCCATCTGGCCGAATGATGCGGTCCGACTCCGACCTCCCCGAGCCTTTTGACCGGTCGAGGAGACAGACGCTGTTTGTTTTTAACTTGCTTCTGCTGCTGGCTACAGAGCGTGGAAAAGCTGTGCTTGCATCTCGATTTGTTTGGCTTGCAAGCCTGGCATCGCCGGCGTTGGGCGTCGCTTCCAACTGCGAATTTACCACTTACGTACGTACAGGAGCCTGGCAGCTGGCGGGGCAGGGATCGGTCGCTGGTTTCTTCGTGATTCAGATCTCACATGTACTGTAGGTGCCCGGGATAGATATTTGTTTTGCTGGATCCAGAACGCCCTGTACATTCTCAGCTGTCCAGTACTGCTGACCGTTCTGCCCCGTTCCCGTTCCGTTCCGTTCCGTTCCGTCCACCTCTATCATCGACTGCTTACCCAATCTGAAATGAACCAACCGAAATAGCATTATCACGTCACATCGCACCATGAGTGACGCTGGCAGAAATTGTTGACCCTAGCGATATATCTCTGTATCTCCTGCCTCGGATAGAGCAGTAACAGGTGTCCTGGACGTCACCACCCACTGCTGTAGCCTAGAGCTAGCGTAATACCCCAAGCCAAAGTTCCGTTTGCGCGCACGAGAATCCGTCACGTCGCCCAAGAAGACGCAGAGATAGATATAGATAGATAGTTAGATATAGAGGAGAAAAAAGGCTGCACGTCACGGTCGATCTAGAAGCCGTTCCGGATGGTGACACAACGGCCAGGGTCGAACCGCGCCATGACCACGACAGGCCGGAACCACCACCACCGCCGATTTCCCTGCGTCGGGCAGCGAGGGCGCGCATTTTCTCGGCTGCAAACGGGATGCCCGGCCGACGCTAGCGCTAGGCCCGCCTGTGACGTACGCTGCCGGCTTCGCTTTGGACACCGGCCGGCCGGCCGGCCGGCTTTGGTCCCCGTGTGTCGCGTCACTGGCCGGGGGGAAAGCTGGCTCAGGCATACGTGCTGCACGCCACGCGCGTGCGCGCGGTACGTGCCGACGTCGGTCGCCGCGCGCGGCTGCGTCCGTCAGCAAACTTTGCCGGGACGGCGCGCATGGGCAGGCGCCCGCACGGTTCGCCGCCCGTCTGTGGCTCTGCGGGGCGTGTAAAGGCGCGCGCTCGCCCGCCGACCCGGGTGCGTCACGGCGCAGCGCCGTGCGCACGCAGAGCGCGCCCGGTCGTTCGTTGGAGGCCGGCCGGATGCCAGCCGCAACCACCCACGACGCACGCGCGCGCGCGTCGGCGTGCACACCTGTCCGGCCTGCCTGTTGCTACTCGTAAATGCTTGCACTGGACTCCACCGGAAAGATATGCTTAAGCTGGATCTGAGGTGCGTACGGGCACGCGGATCGATCGGTGTGACCATCAATGTACCGCCAGGGCGCCAGCCTGATCGTGATCATGGCAGAGAGAAAATGGGACGGAGACCTCGATCGGAGCTGAGGTCTTTGAAAACCGACGTTATGTCGGGCCGCTCGCGGGCCATCTAGCACGTTCTCTGAAACACGTTGTAAAACCATTCTAGGAGTTTTGGAGTCGAGGGGTGTTTCAGATTTTCCAAAAGTAGCCTCTTTATATGCTTTCCTATTGTTTGTCACGATTTGTGCATAGGAACTTCGTTTCGATTGTAGATTTTTACCAATACGGTTGAAACTTTTATGTTCCAACCTTACAAATACAACAACACTGAAAAATCCATAAATTTCGATAATCAACGTTGTGGCCTTTGATGTGATACGGGGTTGGCTCGTGGGTGTTAGAACAACTCTAACACGTTCATTAAAAGTTGTTCTAAAATCATGTAAAATCATGAGTTTGAAACGAAGTGTTATTTTAGAACCGTAAAACTACTCATTCTATGTATAGTGTTCTTTTATGTTTATGTATATAAACTTTCTTTTGAAACATGTGTGTTTCAACCTCACATAATTCAATAACATTTGAAATACAATTTTTTTCACAATTAGAAATTATAATTCAATTGTAACACAGAGTCCAAATACGCCAAATGATCCACGAAACATGATTAATGTTATCCAAAAGACAAAGATCATCCACATATGTCCAACATGACAAGCATTGCACGTCACCGCAACTACCACCCCTCCCCTAAATTGTGTGCCGCCCCATTGCATCCTACATGCCAAAAAAATGCCCTGTTTGTCTCCCCACAAGATTCTTGCGTCCACGATTCCTTTTTCTTCATGTTGATCCGAAGACCTTGTAGACGGGCCACCGTGAGGGCCTTTCGTTCTGTGGGAATCTCTTTGACAAAATGGCCAATAATGCATTTGCCAAATTTTTGTTTACAACTCGGGATCTCCGATAAAAGGAAATCAGCGTCACCGATATAGCAGTTTCACTGCATAGTGCTTCGTCGGTGAAACCGACATGAATCACTTCGGTGCCACCGATATCCCTCCAAACCTAAAGGTCACTTCGGTCCTACCGATTCACCTTATCTCGGAGCCTCCGATATTTGCTGTCACGACATTTCTTTGCCAAATCTTAAACATTTTTCAAGACTATTCTCTATAACCCTTCTCTCTAGGACCCCTTACCCTCCGGGCCTTCTTGGAAATTGATTCCAAAGGAGGAGAAATATCAAATCTTAAATCTATCAAAAGGGGGAGAAACATTTAGGGGAGAGACCAAATGAAGACTATTTTAATCGAGAGAGACTATGTGATGTGGATTTGACTGACTATGTGTGTTAGACTTGTCTCACCCTACCTACTTCCAATATCTACATGCTAAGGTTCAAGGGGAGAGGAAGAAATAAAATTCATACTTAGGGGAGAAAGTCCTAAACACTCTTGGAGATATGTCAATCTCAAGAGAATACTATTTCCTACATGTCTTCCATATCTTGGTACATTTGAAATCTCTTGCATTGGTATGAAAGAAACATTCTTGTGTTATCTAACCCTGTTTTCTCAAGTATGTCTCTCTAGTTAAAATGCTCTAGTGTTTCAAGGTAAGTATATGCATATTCTTCGTGATCAGGGCTATCTTTTGCTTATTGCGCATATTGTTTGCAAATGTGAGTCATGAACATGGACATACTTCATTCACATATATGTTTGATGCATGCAGACTAGGTACATATGACTTCTCATGTCTTCTCTACTTTGGGTGTGTTCATGCATTCCAAAAGCAACTATTATTTAAAAGGAATCGCACACCTGTAGGGGAAGCTTGCTCTAGTCATATGTCTATCAAAGCTATCATATATTATTGCATATTTTAATTTTAAGCTTTGATTGTGTGTTGTCATCAATTACCAAAAGGGGGAGATTGAAAACACTAATGCTCCCTTGGAGGTTTTGATAATTAATGACAACATACATTATCTCTTGGACTAACAGTTTTATCTAGTCTATTTCAGATGAAGTCCAAAGATAGGAGTGGCTGGGAATTATGAGAAGGATCCCCAAGATGGAAAGGATTCATATTGGCAAGAGCTTGAAAAGCTTCAAGACACTACATTTTACTTTATGTGAGAAATCACAATTGAGTCCATAGGAAAAGCCAATACTACTAAAAAGGGATGAGGTATTGATAATGATCTGGTTTCTCAAGTGCTTAGAGATTAATTTGCCACCAAAAGCCTCAACCAAACTCTCAGAAAACATTATGTCCAAAACCCTAACTGCCAAAATCGGTGCCACCAATTTTCCCATATCGTCCTCACCGAATTTGCCAAGACAGAACCCGGAGACAAAACACTAGGACCTCGGTACCATCGAGATTTGGTTCGGTACAGCCGAAAAAGTGGTTTCCACCTCTCTGTGATCGATGTGTTTTAACTTTGGGATTCCTGAGTTTTTCATTTCGGTGCCACCGAGATTTGGATCTGCCCTAGGTCAACCGAATTGGTCTCAAATCGGTCTCTGATACGTCCCAAACGTATCTACTTTTCCAAAGACTTTTGCTCTGGTTTTGACCTCTAATTTGCATGATTTGAATGAAACTAACCCAGATTGACGATGTTTTCAGCACAACTACCTTGGTGTTATTTTTGTGTAGAAATAAAAGTTCTCGGAATTGGACGAAACTTTTTGTGAACTATTTCTGAGAGTAATAATGAATTATGGAGTGAAGAGTTGCGAGAGGGTGTGTGCCAGGGAGCACCACACATCAGGGCACGCCTGAGGGAGTCCTGGATTAAGGGGTCCTCAGGAGGTCGACATGTTTCTTAAGGGTCGGACTGTATGGGCCGCTTGCCGAACATTGATCGATCGAAGGCCCTGTCTCCAGGAAAGGAAGCTTCGGGAATCGTGGCTTGTCCTCCATGTTTGGTGTAGCAAATAGACATGTTTTTCTCTTCGACATGTAACCGACCATGTGTAAACCCTAGGTACCCTGGGCGTCTATATAAGCCGGAGGGTTTTAGGTTGTAGAGACAGAACAACTCATCTAGGGTTATCTATTGGATCTCGAGGTAGACCAACTATGTAACCCCCATATCATCAATACAACCAAGCAGGACGTAGGGTATTACCTCCATAGGAGGGCCTGAACCTGGGTAAATCCTTGTCCCCTTTGTCTCCTGTTACCATCGATTCTAGTCTCACAACTCGGGACCCCCTACCCGAGATACACTGGTTTTGACACCGATATTGGTGCTTTCATTGAGAGTTCCACTGTGAGCACCCAAGGAATCGATGTCTCGCCTTGTCATCAACGAAGAGGTCTGTAACATGGACACTTTTGTCCCCGGGCAGATCTTCGCCTTTGGCAATGTTGTGCTGCACGCCAACCGGACCAGCCATCTAGGCCGTGTCGGAAGCTACGCCCTTTGTGAAGAGATCAGATTCGGGAACCTAGAGTTCTCCGTGGATCCTAGGGGTGACTTGTCACTAACCGGGCTCGCAGTCTCGCCTGCCATACCCGAAGACTCTGAGGCTTTAACCTCGAGCTCTATTTTTGGTCATGCCCACGAGGTTAACTCCGGCGATGGCTCGACTTTTAGTCCGGGTCCGGTCATAGTGCCGGAGGACCGGATACTTGTTCTTGCCAAACACTCCACTCAGCCGGACACGTCGGGAATCAACTCCGACAACTCCATGCGGTTTGACCCGATCGAGCTCTCGACATTGAACGAGGCCTTAGATTGGATCTTGTCGATGACAATTACCAACGATTCAAACCCGATCCGTGCTTGGATCAGCCACCAAGAGGGTCAAGGCGAATTTTGACCCACCCACCACCCACTTCATAGCCACAGTCGAAGACTTAACCGACATGTTGGACTATGCCTCTGACGAGGCAGGATACATGGATGAAGAAGACTGCGCTCCAACCCCTGTTAACACCGGGCGATGGGCTGCCACTTCTACATATGACATCTACATGGTGGACACCCCTACCGCTAATGGCAACAAAATGCTTAATAATGATGGAGACAAGTTGGGGGACGCATCGTCAAGGCGCCGAAAACCGCATAAGCGGTCCAAAGGCAAAAAGGGAAGGAAAGCTATTATCAGCATCGGGGACGGAGATATCCCTGAGGATCGTGGCGATCCCGATATCCTCGAACACCCATTAGAGGGTCAGGAAAGGCCTGAGGACCAAAGCAACCCCGACGACTTCAACGATTCTGAGGATGACAACTACCTCCCTCCTGTCGAGGAGGAGGACATCCCGGAAGCCGATGACCTAGACATTCCCGATAACTCTGAAGATCAGGAACTGTTCAAGCAACAACTCATAGCAACGGCCCGCAGCCTGAAAGCGAAGGAACGATAACTTAAAGCCGAACAAGACGACCTCAACGATCGATGGACTAGAGTCCTCTCAGCTGAGGTGGGATACGGTACCGGTCTGTCAGACCAACCTAAGTGTTATCCACGCAGAAGGCTGCTGCCGCAGTTTGATGACGAGCTCACTAATACCCCGTCTCCCAAACATACCCCGTACGACAAGCCGGACCACCCTCCTCGCAGGCGTGACAGGACGACTGACGATATCGGTTACAGACCGACTATGCCCCGAAGACGGGGAAAGGAGCCGCTAGAGCCCAGTGACAGGTTCGACCTGCGAGACTACCTAGACTACAGAGCAGGTCGCACAAGATCCATCTACGGATCAAGAGGAGACTCACCCGATAAACAGGATGGGTACATACCATGGCTCGATTGAAGCAATAGCAGAGACCGGGAACGCAACCGGGCTAGAACAAATGTCGAATATAGGCGCGATATAGCTCGGGTTCGAGGTGCCGCTCACCCTCTGTGCTTCACAGATGAGGTAATGCAGCACCAATTCCCAGAGGGGTTTAAACCCGTGAACATCGAACAGTACGATGGGACAACTGATCCAACTGTATGGATTGAGCACTTCCTCCTCCACATCCACATGTCACGAGGAGATGATCTCCATGTCATCAAATATCTCCCCCTAAAACTCAAGGGCCAGCTCGGCACTGGTTAAACAGCCTCCTCGAAAACTCCATCAGATGCTGGGAAGACTTAGAGGATGCATTCCGATCTAACTTCCAGGGCACCTGTGTTCATCCGCCGAATTCCTCTGACTTAAGAAACATCGTACAGAAGCCCGGAGAGTCTGCGCGACAATTCTAGAATCAGTTCTTGACCAAGAAGAACCAGATTGTCGACTGCCCGGATATTGAGGCAATAGCCTCTTTTCGGCATAATATTCGGGATGAATGGCTGGCTAGCCAGCTCGGCTAGGATAAACCTCGGACTATGTCCGCCCTTACATCCCTCATGACCCGCTTTTACGTGGGCGGAGACAATTGGCTAGCATGACGCAACCACAAATCCGAAGACCCTAGAACCTCAAAAGTTAGGGACAACAACGGGAAAACAAGCGCAATAAGAACAAGCGCCGACACAATAACAGTGATGCCGATGATACAACTGTTAACGCCGGCTTTTGCAACTCCTGGTCTGGGCAGCTAAAGAAGCCTCCTAAAGGCAATCGCGACGGACCCACTCCGCTGGAAAAGATCATGGAAAGGCCTTGCCAAATCCACAGGACTCAAGAGAAGCCCGCCAATCACACACACCACAATTGTTGGGATTGTAAATAGGCCGGAAAGCTCCCGCCAGAGGATCAAGGCAAGAGCCCTCGCAGCGAGGATGAGGATGAGCCTCGGGGTCTAATTGGTGGCAGACAAAAGAAATTCCCTGAGAGGTCAAAACAGTAAACATGATATATGCCACCCACATACCCCAGAAGGAGAGGAAGCGTGCCCTTCGTAACATCTATGCCATAGAGCCCATAGCTTCGAAGTATAACCCCAGGTCGGCATATCCGATCACCTTTGATCGACATGATCACCCGACCAGTATCCATCATGGGGGGTTTGGCCGCAATCGTCCTAGATCCCATCATAGATGGGTACCACCTCACAAAGGTCCCAATGGACGGAGGAAGTAGCCTAAACCTGATTTACTCAGACACGGTGAAAAAGATGGGCATAGATCCGTCAAGGATTTAACCCAGTAATACCACCTTTAAAGGAGTGATCCCAAGAGTCGAGGCCCGGTGCATGGGATCCGTAACCCTGGAAGTTGTGTTCGGCTCGCCCGATAACTTTCGCAGCGAAGACTTGATTTTCGATATTGTGCCCTCCCGCAGTGGTTATCATGCCCTACTCGGCCGGACATCGTTCGCTCGTTTCAACGCCGTCCCACATTATGCATACCTCAAGTTCAAGATGCCCGGCCCCAAGGGGTTCATCACTGTTAACGGCAACACGGAATGCTCTCTACGAACCGAGGAACATGCGCTGACCTTGGCGGTTGAATTTAATTACAAAGATGATCGGCAAGCTCCGGCATCTGCCGTAAAGGCACGCAAGACTAGGAAGCGAGTTCGACTTTAGTACGAACTCTCGAAGCCTTCCTCTCCCCTTAAATAGGGACTCGCCCCCCATCGCACAACCCTAGGACCAGCGAAGTACGTGCCAAGGAGGCACAACTTTGCACTTAAAATTCCATGGGTAGCAGTGGGGAAACAAAGGTGGGTGTCCGACTGGACCGAACCACTACCATTAACGTGTCTTTGGACACAACACAGGCACAATTGAAAGGCCTGCCAATGGCGTAAAGCTCATCCACAATTCGGCGACTTCTCAAGACCTTGTTTGCAAGATCCGTTCGCCAAACAAAATCACCTATTAAGGTGCACCAAGATGCAGGAGTACATAAGCGGCAGGGCACACTAAAGACTTAAGGTCACAAATTGAAGACCCATGGTACAACCACTCTTGTAAAACTTCCTTTTTTCTTCACATACCTATAAGCAGTTGCTTTGTCACTCCGAGTAATAAGAGTTGAGAAAAAATATAGCATCATTATACATGTTTGTCTTGTTGTCCTTTTTGGCACATATTTTTCTTTTCTCCCTCTTCTCGTGAAACAGTTCGGTATGTTATGATGCAACCGGGTAATACACCAGGGGCTCGAGCTTACAAATAAATCGCCTTACGTACATCTTATTATGTGTTCGGCATCTTGGAATTCACTTTATATGCATTGGTTCCAAACTATGTCTTGGGGTCAATAGTTGGGTTGCCCGGCTCTTGTGCTTGCCCCTTTATGTTCCGCTCGTTCGGCCAAAAGGGCAAAGGGAGAACCCCTGCGATTGTGTTTCCGGATAGTCTGGTCAAGCACCTCGGGGGAGAAAGCCAAAAACTGACTGTCATAGTATGCGAGAGCCGGTCTGTGAATCTGAGCTTAGAGTGTTATACTTTCGTCAGAGAATATTCTGTGTTATGCGAGGGGTTTGCTCTCCATGCAAACCATGTGATGCCGGCCCTAGCCACGGTTCATCCGAACATCACAGCACTCCGGGGGCTAGTCATCAGCCCCCCCCGCAGTCCTTTTCGCGCCCCTACGGCTAAGTGAAAGAAATAAAGCACTATAGTCTGATTACCTAGTCCGCCGCACTCTACCGCCTTCGGGTTCCGATCACTCGGCTAAGGGACATAGTGCATTGGCAGAGACACCCCATGTAGTATCTACATGGGGGATGAAGCCGACGACTTGCATCTTTTAGTTTCAAATGGCCACACTGGAGTTATAAATGAATGCAAAACATCAAAGCATGATAGATTATAACATTAAAGCTTTAAAATGTCTTCGGACACATTACAAATTCATACATGCATGTTATCTTTCGAACACCATGACACTATCGCCCGAGCACCTTCCATTACTCTCGCGAAGTACAGCTCGAGGTGTCTATGTTCCTTCCTGGTAGGCGGCGGGGCGGTGGCTATCTTCATTGGATCCATCCCTAGCTAGTGCACCTTGGCCTTGGCAAGGGCCATACGGACTCCCTTGATGCACGAGGAGTGCTTCACAGTGCCGAGGCGAGGCTAAGCGGCGATTAACTTCTGCAGCAGGCCAAAGTAGCTGCCTGGCAGTGGCTTGTCGGGCCATAGGCGGATGCAGAGGTCCTTCATGGCCGACTCCGCCATCTGGTGCAACTCCATCAGTACTTCAATTGCTCCACAAGAAGAGGAGAGCGCTCGGGGGCTCCGAACTGCGCCCAGAACAGACGAGCTTCGTCGCCTTCTTCTCTCGACACGTATAGCTGATTGGTGTCTGCTACACTCTTCTGGAGGTCGGATGAAGCGCCTGTGGAATGCCACACCTAGGTAAGCAATTTGAACTTGCTATCCCTGAAGACACACTGCTGTAAGTATGACTTACCACCCATTATGTCCTTCGCTTGGCGAACCTGCTCCTCGAAGAACCGTCTATCCACCTGCTCCTTTTGGAGATCAGCTTTTAGGGTGGATAGTCCAACTGCGTGCTCCTTGCCTTCTTGCTCAAGGACCTCGCACTTATGGCTAGCGTCCTTGAGTTCCTGCCGGATCTCCTACACCCGCGCCTCATGTTTGTCGCTGGTGGCCCTCAAAGCTGAAAGCGCAGTGGCTGCTTGTCTGGCCACCGCCCTCTCAACCGCCGCCTCTTTCCTTGGCCTGTCGTAGCTCGGCCTTGAGCTTTTCCACCTCCTTCGCCGAGTCTGTTTGATCATTAACACTATGGAAACTTGCATGGATAGTATTCCGACAAATGTGTTCGGATGTGGATTCAGACTTACCTTGCGCCTCGTCGAATCTTTTGTTAAGAGCATCAAGCTCGTCTTCGGAGCTTTTGAGCTTCCGATTCAGCTCGTCCAGCTCGACACCATTCACGGTCGCCGCCGATGATGAAGCCTACAACACACAAATATTTTTCAAGTTGCATGAGTTATATACTCCTGAATTGTCGCCAACCCGATCATATGACCGGCCCTCTTAAGGGCTAGAGTAAGGTTCCGAACAAATACTATGTATATAGTTCGGAATCGAGTACATTATTGACCCCTAGAAAGTTTTTTCAAACTCACCTAGGGCTCGGGGGCTGCCATGTATACAATCATAAAAATAAATAAACATTTTTGTAGATAAGAGTGTCTCTTGACTTACTTGAAAGCCCGTCAAGAGACTCTTGAAGGCCTCCTTCAGTCTGTTGTCAATGGACTGAATGCTCTATAATACCACACCCTTATGGATGCAATGCTCTTTGAAGATGGAGGCTCTCGATAATGCCTCCTCCATGACTGGCCACCCATTGGTCGATGGCGCCGGTGGTGATCGGATAACTGATCACAAACCGGGGTTTGAACCAGTACCTACGGAGGCGTGGTGCGCTCCGGAGATGCCCTCAGAGGGGAATTAGCGGCCGCTCGTCCGACCTCCTCAGTATTCGGGTGGGGTACCCCCCGGTCTTTGGTGACCGAGGTGTTAGCCTCGGCCATGATATTGTCTCCTCCACCGCTAGTGCCCGACTCCATAGGAGCATGCTGGGATGACACCTCCGCGGTGTCCTTCGCGGCGCTTGGAGTGGCGGGATGCGACGCATTCCCGCTCTTTGCTAGTTCGGTGGGCGGGGTCTCCCAGTCCGAGACTTGGTCGGTGGGGAGCACATGTGGGGGGCTGGAAAGTCAATAAATGCCCACATATTATTAAAACTATGAACTTATTAAATAATAACTAAAGGAGACTTCAGATTCTCACCTTCGAGCAGGGGGCTTGACCCTTAGGGTCCTTTGTGGAACCTCTCGAGTCATCGGACTCGGTATCCGAGTCCGAACTATCATCGAACAAGATTACTTGTGATCGATGCGCCCTCTTCGGGGCAGGAGAGGGTGCCACCTCCACGACGTCTGATGACGCCGCTCTCTTTCTTGTGAGAGGGGAATTGCCCTCCCCCTCGTCTTCTCCTCTTCCTCATGCTCCTCTTGATCAAAGATGCATGGGTTTCTTCGGACGCAGCCTCTGGCTGGTCCCTGATGCACAGGCCTTCTCGGCCTAGTTTCTTCTTCTTCTCTTTCTTCACGGGCGCCTCATAAGGCGCCTCCATGAGCATCTCCACTAGCAGCCCAGACTTGGGGTCTTTGAGCTGAGGCGTCGGGCAGTCGATGCCTGTGGCTTTACTCAGCCATTTCTGCGAAGTGATCAGAAAGGATGTTATAGATCTTCTCTATGGAGGACAAATCCTATCAATCAAAATTTTACCATACCTTGGAAGCGGGCTTGGCGGCGTGCAGACCCTGATCTTCCTCTTCGGATGGCCAGTCCTCTTACGACTTGAAAAGCGCTTTCCACAACTTCTCTCGCGTCGTGCGGAAGAGATGCAGAACTATGGGCGCGTCGTCGAGCTGACGAGCCCACAGGGGAGTATCCTGGCGCTGACAGGGGAGGATGCACCATTGAAGCATAACCTAGACCACGTTGGTCAGCGCTTCTGTAGGTCGCTCACTTCCTTGTTCGGTCCCTAGCTGAGGCCCTTACGGAGCCATGAAGTTAATCTGGTGGGGGGACCAGATCTGAATTCGGCAGGGGCAATCCAACCTTCCTCCTATGGCTCAGTGATGTAAAACCACTCCTTATGCATACCTTGATGGTGTCAATGAAGGTGCCAGAGGGCCATACAACGCGGGTGAGCTTGCCGACGACAGCCCCGCCACAGTCTGTGTGTTTGTCATCGACGCACTTAAGCTTGACGTTGAACACTTTGAGCCAGAGCCCATGTGTGGCTCGACCCGCCGGAACGCCTCGCAGACGAGGATGAAAGCCGATATATGCATGAAGGAGTTCAGCGGGAGGTCATGGAAGTCGAGGCCGTAGAAGAACATAAGTCCCCTAACAAAGAGGTGGAGCGGGAAGCTCAGTCCCTGGACAAAGTGGGGGATGAAGACCACCCTTTTCCCCGGCCTGGGAGTGGGGATCACTTGGCCCACCTCTGGCGCATGGTGAGGGATGTTTGCGGGAAGGTAGCCGGCCTTCTTGAGGTCTAGGATGTCCCGTTCAGTGAGCACGGAAGCCTCCCACTTGCCATTGGAGCCCGCCATAGGTAAATTCGAAAGGGGAGGAGTAGGAAACCTCGATCTGGCAGAGGAGGCGAATGAGAGGTGTGGTTAGCCCCTAGGGTTTTCTTTCCCTTTTACGAGGCTTATCACTATTTTGCCTCCCTCTGTTGCGCCATGGATCCCTCTTCTTCCCGAGGCATGCATGCCGTTGTGCACGCATGATTAAAATATCCCGTGTAAAATGGGGCACGATATGTGCATTGATAGATCATGTTGATTGAAATGGCCCCGAACCACGAATCGAGTTTTTGCAACTGGCCTAGCGGGCGTGGTGGACCGTGACCCTTCGTCAGAAATGTCGTCAGGGGACATGGTTTTTCCTCTTGATGCTTGGCCTTCAGGGACAACCTATTCACGGTGTCCGGACATGCCACTATTCGGAAGACTACAAGTCGTCGGAGGCCAAACTAAGTTCCACGAGAAGAACTCACCTCGCAAGCCGAAGACTCTAATTACACGGAGCGACTGAAGCTAAGACCCATGGCATTGGAGGCAAGTTCGAGGGCTACTGAGGGAGTCCCGGATTAAGGAGTCCTCGGGAGGCCGACCTGTTTCTTATGGACCGGACTGTATGGGCCGCTTGCCGAACATTGATCGATCGAAGGCCGTGTATCTAGGAAAGGAAGCTTCGGGAATCATGGCTTGTCCTCCATGTTTGGTGTAGCAAATAGGCATGTTTATCTCTTCGGCGTGTAACCGACCATGTGTAAACCCTAGGTACCCCCGGCGTCTATCTAAGCGAGAGGGTATTAGGTTGTAGAGATAGAACAACTCATCTAGGGTTAGCAATTGGATCTCGAGGTAGATCAACTCTGTAACCCCCATATTATAAATACAATCAAGCATGACGTAGGGTATTACCTCCATAGGAGGGCCTGAACCTGGGTAAATCCTTGTCCCCTTCGTCTTCTGTTACCATCGATTCTAGTCTCATAGCTCGGGACCCCCTACCCGAGATCCGCCGGTTTTGACACCGACAACGCCGCCCTAGGCCATGCCCTAATGGCTTATGGGGCCCTCGAGGCCTCTACGACCCTAATTCCAGTCCTATAAAATCACATCTCTGGAGAGAAAAATCAAAGAGAAGTTTTCATTGCGTTTTACGAGACGGAGCCTCTGCCACTTCCTGTTCTAGCTCCGAAGGGCTGATCTGGAGCCTGTTTTGGGCTCCGGAGAGGGGAAACCGCTGCCGTCGTCATAACCAACCCTTCTGTATCAACACCGCCATGATGCTCACCATCGGCAGTGAGTAATTCCTTTATAGGCTTGCTGGATGGTGGTGGGATTGGATGAGATTGATCCTGTAATCGAGTTAAGTTCGATAGGGCCATATCCGTAGTGTCCACTATGTTGTGAGATCGATATTGCTATGACTTTGCTATGCTTAATGCTTGTCACTAGGGCCCGAGTGCGATGATTTCAGATCTGAACCTATTATGTTTCCATGAATATATGAGTGATTTGGATCCTATCTTGCAAGTTGTATGCACCTATTACGTGTCATGATCCACATACCCCAAGGTGGGAATAATTGGGATTCTTTCTGGTGATTGCCGTAGTTTGAGGAGTTCATGTATTCAACATGTGTTAATGCTTTGTTCCAGTTCTCTATTAAAAGATGGCTTTAATATCCCTTAGTTTCCAATAGAACCCCGCTTCCACGGAAGGGTAGGACAAAATATGTCATGCAAGTTCTTATCGCAAGCACATATGACTATATACGAAATACATGCCTACATTACATTGATGAATTGGAGCTAGTTCTGTGTCGCCATGGTGTGTAATTATTATATGATCAATGTCATCTAAATTGTTATCTATCACTGATCCACGTGCCTATGATTTACATATACTGAATCTTGGTAAGTTACTATTGCTACTGCTACTGTTACAACCGCTACAAAATTGCTATTGTCACCACTATTGTTACTTTTGCTACTACTATTTGCCGTAATACTAAATCTTTCTTGCAGAGAGATATCCCAGGTGCGGTTGAATTGACAACTCAACTATCAAGGCCAATAAATATTCTTTGGCTCCCCTTGTGTCGAACCAATAAATTAGGGTGAAATACTACCCGTGAAGACTGTCGCGATCCCCTACACTTGTGGGTTATCAAGACCTTTTTCTGGCGCTGTTGCCGGGGAGCCTAGCTCTATTTATTGTGTTAACTTGAAGGATATCCAATTGCTACTATGAGAGGAGGTAAGGAACTTCCATCTATCTCCGCTTTAGATTCACCTACTGTTTTGGATCAGGTTGCTACACCACCACCTGTTGATCATCCTGATATGTCACATGAACTTGATGATGCCACTTCTAAAATTAATGATGAAACTATTGCCACACATGTTGAAACTGAAAATGTGCCACTGAATGAATTACTTGATGCTCATATTGCTAAATCTAGAGAACTTGAAAATGCTGAAGTTGAGGAATACTTTGAATCACCTATTACCCCTCGCTCACCTAATAGTTATGAATTGCCTCATGTACCTAAAGGTTATGTTATGGATGGTGAGGTAGCTACGGACTTTCTTGATTGTAAGGATAGAGTTGATGTGAAGAAACTATTATACAAACTAAAAGAAAAATCTATGATGGGAGAAAATGAAACGTGATCCTAAGTTACTTCTCCTATATTTGTTACTGATAAGGATTATGAGTTCTCTATAGACCCCGAGTTAATTCCTATAGTAGTGGCTGATCCTTTCCATGGTTATGAAAATTAAACTGTTGTCGAACACCGTATGAAACTGAATGATATTGCTGCTCTGTTTACCAATGATGAAAAGATTCACTACTATTATATCCTGAAGCTTTTTTTCCTTTCTCGCTAAAAGGCGAGGCCGAGGAATGGTTCCTTTCACTTGTGCCTAGTTGTATGCGTACTCCCCAGGATATGCTTTACTACTTTTTTGAAAAATATTTTCCTGCTCATAAGAAACAAGCTGCCTTACAAGAAATATTTAACTTTGCTCAAATTGAAGAAGAGAATCTCCCTCAAGCTTGGGGGGAGGCTTCTCCGATTACTAAGAGCTTTGCTTGATTGTCCTCTTGAGAAGAATGTAATACTTGATATTTTTATAATGGACAAACTGATGCTTCTAGGGATTTCCTAGATAGTTGTGCTAGTTCTATTTTCAGGGAAAGAACTATTGGACAAGCTGAAGAATTATTGAATACCATATTGCAAAATCCCGATGATTGGACACATCCTGAACCACCTCCAGAACCTATTCAAAAGAAAAGAGGTATTCTATTCCTTAGTCCCTTATGAGTTCACCTACATGAGGTAGGGTCAAGGACTAGACATTTGGGGCCCACCTAAGGGTCCACACCATCATAAGAGTCCCTAGAGTACTCTAGCATTCGGACTATACTTTGGTATCCACTCAGATCTTTGGAAGTCACTCGAACGTCATTCGTCCATGCCACAACACTCGGACGATAGGAAGCAGAGGCGACACAAGAGCGACAAAGTTCGAGGGACTTAACTCACATAAAGGGTTGTGAATAAAGCGTTACCTGTAACGCTGCCAGTTAACTCAGTCGTTTCTAGTAACTCTAGCAATTATCAGCATTTATTTCCGTTATCATGGCACTCGGTAGGTGGTGGCGCACTCTATATAAACCACCCCTCACACTAGAGCAAGGGTTACAAACTCTCTGTAATTAGACTCACACATAAGCAAACACTAAGCCCCAGGGCTCAAGACGTAGGGTCTTTACCACTTCCGAGTGGGGCCCGAACTCGTACATCCGACTGTTACCCTTGCGTCGCAGCTAGGCTTCACCCTCACTCGTATGTAACCACCGTACTACTATCAGTATTACTCCCACGAGGTTGGCGCCCACCTTGGGGCCACATGTCTAGCAAATTCTGGCATAGGTGGGATCCCAACTTTTCCAATCATCATGTTGGCTCTAGGCGGTGAGATCCTCTTCGACACCCTTCGCTTCTTCACTGATGGCTCGGCATGGTTGCGCGAGGCACCACTAGATCCGGATGTATTCCCCGCCCGAGGAGCGACGCACTTCAGCGTAGCGACACATAAAGTTCTTCTTTGAAAGCCTTCGGAGCCTTACGGCTCCCCGTCTGTCTACCTCTCTCGAGGTCGCCGCAAGCATTCTGGACACTCACGACTATGATGATGGATTGATCATGCCGTGGCACGCTAGTCCATAGTTGGCCAAGTGGCCGTGCTCGACTTTGATGAGCCCACCGTCAACTTGTTCCCCTCTTCGGGTGATGAGTTATGCGATGAGTCAGAATATGAGAGCAGCGGAGTGTTGGAAATATGCCCTAGAGGCAATAAATAAAGTGTTTATTATTATATTTCCTTGTTCATGATAATCGTTTATTATCCATGCTATAATTGTATTGATTGGAAACACATTACATGTGTGGGTAAATAGACAACACTTTGTCCCTAGTATGCCTCTAGTGAACTAGCTCATTGGTCAAAGATGGTCAAGGTTTCCTAGCCATTGACATGTGATGTCATTTGATAACGGGATCACATCATTAGGAGAATGATTTGATGGACAAGACCCAAACTACAAACGTAGCATATGATCGTGTCAGTTTATTGCTACTGTTTTCTGCATGTCAAGTATATGTTTCTATGACCATGACATCATGCAACTCACGGACACCGGAAGAGTGCCTTGTGTGTATCAAACATCGCAACGTAACTGGGTGACTATAAAGGTGCTCTACAGGTATCTCCGATGGTGTCTGTTGGGTTGGCATGGATCAAGACTAGGATTTGTTACTCCGTGTGAAGGAGAGGTATCTCAGGACCCACTCGGTAATACAACATCACAATAAGCCTTGCAAGCAATGTGACTAAGTGTTAGTCATGGGATCTTGTATTACGGAACGAGTAAAGAGACTTGCCGGTAATGAGGTTAAACTAGGTATGGAGATACCGACGATCAAATCTCGGGCAAGTAACATACCGAAGAACAAAGGGAACATCATACGGGATTAACTAAATCCTTGACATAGAGGTTCGACCGATAAAGATCTTCGTAGAATATGTAGGAACCAATATGGGCATCTAGGTCCCGCTATTGGTTATTGACCATAGAGGTGTCTCGGTCATGTCTACATAATTCTCGAACACGCAGGGTCTGCACACTTAAGGTTTGGTGACGTTTCGATAGTATAGAGTTATGCATGGTGGTGACTGAAGGTTGTTCGGAGTCCCAGATGAGATCCCGGACGTCACGAGGAGCTCCAGAGGTAAAGATTCATATATAGGAAGTCCTGTTTTGGTTGCCGGAAAAGTTTCGGGCTCATTGATAGTGTACCGGGAGTGCTGGTAGTGTACCGGGAGACCACCGGGAGGGGTATTTCGACCCAAGAGGCTTCATGGGCTGTGGGAGAGTGAATACCAGCCCTTAGTGGGCTGGTGGAAGTCCCACACAAGGCCCATGCGGCTAGGGAAAGAAAATCCCAAAGGGAAAAGTGGAAAAAAGGGAAAAAGGGGAGGAATCCTAGTACTACTAGGATTGGAGGAGGAGTCCTCCTCTCCTCCCGACTTCGGCTGAACCAAAGGAGGCTTGGCCCTTGCGCCAAGGCCTCTCCTCCCTCCCTCCTATATATACTGGTGGTTTTAGGGGTTTTGCACTAGATTTTCAGCCACGTACTACCTGTTCCTCCGGTGCATAGTTTCTCCTCTAGATCGGATTTCTGCAGTGCTTAGGTGAAGCCCTGCCGGAATAGCTCCACCACCATCGCCGGAGCGCCGTCACGCTGCCGGAGAACTCTTCTACCTCTCCGCTCCCTCTTGCTAGATCAAGAAGGCAGAGATCGTCATCAAGCTGTACGTGTGCTGAACGCGGAGGTGTCGTCCGTTCGGTGCTTGATCGGGATGGATCGTGATTGGATCACGGGACGCTCGACGATTTGGATCGCGAAGACGTTCGACTACACCAACCGCATTTCTTAACGCTTCCCGCTTAGAGATCTACAAGGGTATGTAGATCCACTCTCCCTCTCGTAGATGCTCATCACCATGGATAGGTCTTGCGTGAATGTAGGAAAAAATTTGTTTCCCATGCGACGTTCCCCAACAGTGGCATCGTGAGCTAGGTCTATGTGTAGATGAGATCTCGAGTAGAACACAAAGATTTTATGGGCGTTGATTCTTAGATTGCTTCCTCCCTTGGTCGTGTTTTGGTTCAGCAGTATTGTGGGATGAAGCGGCCCGGACCAACATTACTCATACGCTTATGAGAGACCGGTTCCCTCAACTGCAACTTGTTGCAAAAGATGGCTGGCGGGTGGTAGTTTCTCCTACTTTAGTTGGATCGGATTCGACAAAGGCGGTCCTTGAGAAGGTTGAAAAGCAACTAATGTATCATCATTGTGGTTTATGCGTAGGTGAGAATTGTTCTTGCTAGATACCCGTAGTCGCCACGTAAAACATGCAACAACAATTAGAGGACGTGTAACTTGTTTTTGCAAGGTATGTTGTGATGTGATATGGCCAATTACATGATGTGATATATGTGCTGTATGAGATGATCATGTGTTGTATAGAATATCATGACTTGCATGTCGATGAGTACGGCAACCGGTAGGAGCCATAGGGTTGTCTTTAATTGTTGTATGACCTGCGTGTCAATCATTAAGAGCTATGTAATGCTTTACTTTATCGCTAAACGATAGCAATAGTAGTACAAGCATGATGGGCGCGACAACCCCGATGGTGACACGTTGATGGAGATCAAGATGATGGAGATCATGGTGTCGTGCCAGTGACGATGGAGATCATGCCGGTGCTTTCAAGATGGAGATCAAAAGCACAAGTTCATGGCCATATCATGTCACTTATGATTTGCATGTGATGTTAATCCTTTTATGCACCTTGTTTTGCTTAGGACGACGGTAGCATTATAAGGTGATCCCTCACTCAAGATGAATTGTGTTCTCCCCGAGTGTGCACCGTTGCAAAAGTTCGTCGTGTCGAGACACCACGTGATGATCGGGTGTGATAGACTCTACGTTCACATACAACGGGTGCAAGCCAGTGTTGCACATGCAGAACACTCGGGTTAAACTTGACGAGCCTAGCATGTACAGACATGGCCTCGGAACACAAGAGACCGAAAGGTCAAACATGAGTCATATAGTAGATATGATCAACATGATGATGTTCACCATTGAAACCACCTCAACTCACGTGATGATCGGACTTGAGTTGGTGAATTTGGATCATGTGACACTCAGATGACCCGAGGGATGTCAATTTGAGTGTGAGCTTTAGTAATTTTATTAACTAAACTCATTATCTTGAACAATAGTCTAAGTAACCTTTGCATATTTATGTTGTAGATCAATGGCTCGCGCAGTAGCACCCCTGAATTTTAATGCGTTCCTAGAGAAAGCTAAGTTGAAAGATGATGGAAGCAACTTTGTTGACTGGGCCCGTAATCTGAGGATTATCCTCACGGCTTCCTGGAAATCATATGTCCTTGATGCACCGCTTGGTGACCAACCAGAAGACATGTCATCCGAAGACATTAAGAACGCTTGGGAGGCACGTTTTGGAGATTACTTAATAGTTCAGTGTGCAATATTGTATGGCTTAGAACTAGGACTTCAAAGACGTTTTGAACGTCATGGAGCATATGAGATGTTTTCAGGAGTTGAAGTTTATCTTTCAGAAGAATGCCCGGATCGAGAGGTATGAGACCTCTGATAAGTTCTATGCTTGCAAGATGGAGGAGAACGGGTCTATCAGTGAACATATACTCAGAATGTCTAGGTATTCGACTCGTCTAGCGGAGTTGGGAATTGCCCTTCCGCCAGAGGCGATCACTGACAGAGTTCTTCAATCACTACCACCTAGTTACAAGAGCTTTGTGATGAACTATAACATGCACGGGATGAACAAGTTAGTCGTCGAGCTGTTTGCGATGCTAAAAGTCGCTGAGTCTAAAATCCAGAAAGAACATCAAGTGTTGATGGTCAATAAAACCACTAGTTTCAAGAAGAATGGCAAGGGTAAGGGCAAGAAGGGTAAAACCAAGAAGGATGGCAAAGCAGTTGCTACTCCTATAAAGAAGCCCAAGCATGGACCCAAGCCAGAAACTGAGTGTTTTCATTGCAAGGGAACTGGTCATTGGAAGCGAAACTGCCCTAAGTACCTGGCTGACAAGAAGGCGGCCAACGAGAAACAAGCTATATATGATATACATGTTATTGATGTGTACCTTACTAGCTCTCGTTGTAGTGCCTAGGTATTTGATACCAGTTCGGTTGCTCACATTTGCAACTCAAAACAGGAACTACAGAATAGACGAAGGCTGGCAAAGGATGAAGTGACGATGCACGTGGGAAATGGTTCCAAGGTTGATGTGATCGCCGTCGACACGCTCTCTCTTAGATTACCATTGGGATTAGTGATGAACCTGAATAATTGTTATTTAGTGCCTGCATTAAGCATGAACATTATATCTGGATCTTGTTTACCGCGAGATGATTACTCATTTAAATCAGAGAATAAAGGTTGTTTTATTTATATGAGTAATATCTTTTATGGTCATGCACCCAATGTGAGGGGTTTATTCATATTGAATCTTCATAGTGATGATACACATGTTCATAACATTGATGCCAAAAGATGTAGAGTTGATAATGATAGTACCACTTTCTTGTGGCACTGCCATTTAGGTCATATTGGTGTAAAACTCATGAGGAAGCACCATGCTGATGGACTTTTTGAGTCACTTGATTTTGAATCACTTGACACATGTGAACCATGCCTGATGGGCAAGATGACTAAAATGTCGTTCTCTGCAACAATGGAACGGGCAAGTGACTTATTGGAAATCATACATACTGATGTGTGCGGTCCAATGAATGTTACAGCGCGTGGTGGATATCGTTATTTTCTCACCTTCACTGATGACTTAAGTAGATATGGGTATATTTACTTAATGAAACACAAGTCTGAAACGTTTGAAAAGTTCAAGTAATTTCAAAGTGAAGTTGAGAATCATCGTGACAAGAAGGTTAAATTCCTGCGATCTGATCGAGGAGGTGAATATCTGAGTTATGAGTTTGGTAGTCACTTAAGACAGTGTGGAATTGTTTCATAGTTGACACCGCCTGGAACACTACAGCGTAATGGTGTGTCCGAACGTCATAATCGAACCTTATTAGATATGGTGCATTCTATGATGTCTCTTGCTGATTTGCCACTATCGTTTTGGGGTTATGCATTAGAGATAGCTGCATTCACTTTAAATAGGGCACCATCAAAATCCGTTGAGACGACGCCATATGAGTTATGGTTTGGCAAGAGGCCAAAGTTGTCGTTTCTTAAAGTTTGGGGATGTGATGCTTATGTCAAAAAGCTTCAGCCTGAAAAGCTGGAACCCAAAGCGGAGAAATGCGTCTTCATAGGATACCCGAAAGAGACAGTCGGGTATACCTTGTATCTCAGATCCGAAGGCAAAGTGCTTGTCGCGAAGAATGGAACATTTCTTGAGAAAGAGTTTCTCTCGAAAGAATTGAGTGGGAGGAAAATAGAGCTTGATGAGGTTATTGAACCTTTACTTCAACCAGAAAGTAGCGCAGCGCAGAAAGATGTTTCTGTGGAACCTACAGCAATTGAAGAGGAAGTTAATGATGATGATCATGAAGCTTCGGATCAAGCTGCTATTGAACCTCGTAGGTCGACAAGGCCGCGTACTACTCTTGAGTGGTACGACAACCCTGTCTTGGAGGTCATGTTGTTGGACAACAATGAACCTACGAGCTATGAAGGAGCGGTGATGGGCCCGGATTCCGAGAAATGGTTAGAGGCCATGAAATCCGAGATGGGATCCATGTATGAAAACAAAGTATGGACTTTGGAAGTATTACCTGAAGGGCGAAAGGCCATTCAGAACAAATGGATCTTTAAGAAGAAGACAGACGCGGACGGTAATGTCACCGTCTATAAAGCTCAACTTGTGGCAAAGGGTTTTTCACAAGTTCAAGGAGTTAAATACGATGAGACCTTCTCACCCGTAGCCATGCTTAAGTCTGTCAGAATCATGTTGGCAATATCTTCTTATTTCGACTATGAAATTTGGCAGATGGATGTCAAAACAGCGTTCCTCAATGGTTTCCTTGAGGAAGAGTTGTATATGATGCAACCAGAAGGTTTTGTCGATCCAGAGAATGCTGACAAAGTTTGCAAACTCCAACGATCCATTTATGGGCTGGTGCAAGCATCTCGGAGTTGGAATAAGCGTTTTGATGAGGTGATCAAAGCGTTTGAGTTTATACAAGTTTATGGAGAAGCTTGTATTTACAAGAAAGTGAGTGGGAGCTCTATAGTGTTTCTAATATTATATGTGGATGACATATTGCTGATTGGAAACAATATAGAAATGTTGGAAAGCGTGAAGGAATATGTGAACAAGAGTTTTTCAATGAAGGACCTAGGAGAAGCTGCTTTCATATTAGGCATCAAGATCTATAGAGATAGATCGAGACGCTTAATAGCACTTTCACAGAGCACATACCTTGATAAAGTTTTGAAGAAGTTCAAAATGGATCAATCCAAGAAGGGGTTCTTGCCTGTTTTACAAGGTGTGAAGTTGAGTAAGACTCAATGCCCAGTGACTGCAGAAGATAGAGAAAAGATGAGTGTCATCCCCTATGCTTCAGCCATAGGCTCTATCATGTATGCAATGCGGTGCACAAGACCTGATGTCATCCTTGCCATAAGTATGGCCGGAAGGTTTCAAAGTGATCCTGGAATGGAGCACTGGGCAGCGGTCAAGAATATCCTTAAGTACCTGAAAAGGACTAAGGAAATGTTTCTCGTTTATGGAGGTGATGAAAAGCTCGTCGTAAAGGGTTACGTCGATGCAAGCTTTGACACTGATCCGGATGACTCTAAGTCACAAACCGGATACGTATTTATTCTCAACGAGGGAGCGGTAAGCTGGTGCAGTTCCAAGCAAAGCGTGGTAGCCGATTCTACGTGCGAAGCGTAGTACATCGCAGCCTCGGAGGCAGCGAAGGAAGGTGTCTGGATGAAGCAGTTCATGACAGATCTTGGAGTAGTGCCCAGTGCACTGAATCCAATGAACCTATTCTGTGACAACACTGGTGCCATTTCTCGGGCCAAGGAACCAAGGTTTCACAAGAGGACCAGACACATAAAGCGACGCTTCAACTCCATTCGTGATTACATCGAGGAAAAGGACATAAATATTTGCAAAGTGCACACGGATCTGAATGTTGCAGACCCATTGACTAAACCTCTTCCAAGGGCTAAACATGATCAACACCAGAACTGCATGGGTGTTCGATTCATTACAATGTAAATCACATAGTGATGTGAATTAGATTATTGACTCTAGTGCAAGTGGGAACTGTTGCAAATATGCCCTAGAGGCAATAAATAAAGTGTTTCTTATTATATTTCCTTGTTCATGATAACCGTTTATTATCCATGCTATAATTGTATTGATTGGAAACACATTACATGTGTGGGTAAATAGACAACACTTTGTCCCTAGTATGCCTCTAGTGAACTAGCTCGTTGGTCAAATATGGTCAAGGTTTCCTAGCCATTGACATGTGATGTCATTTGATAATGGGATCACATCATAAGGAGAATGATGTGATGGACAACACCCAAACTACAAACATAGCATATGATCGTGTCAGTTTATTGCTACTGTTTTCTGCATGTCAAGTATATGTTTCTATGACCATGAGATCATGCAACTCACGGACACCGGAAGAGTGCCTTGTGTGTATCAAACGTCGCAACGTAACTGGGTGACTATAAAGGTGCTCTACAGGTATCTCCGAGGGTGTCTATTGGGTTGGCATGGATCAAGACTAGGATTTGTTACTCCGTGTGACGGAGAGGTATCGCAGAGCCCACTCGGTAATACAACATCACAATAAGCCTTGCAAGAAATGTGACTAAGTGTTAGTCACGGGATCTTGTATTACGGAACGAGTAAAGAGACTTGACGGTAACGAGGTTGAACTAGGTATGGAGATACTGACGATCGAATCTCGGGCAAGTAACATACCGAAGAACAAATGGAACATCATACGAGATTAACTAAATCCTTGACATAGAGGTTCGACCGATAAAGATCTTCGTAGAATATGTAGGAACCAATATGGGCTTCTAGGTCCCGCTATTGGTTATTGACTGTAGAGGTGTCTCGGTCATGTCTACATAGTTCTCGAACCCGCAGGGTCTACACACTTAAGGTTTGGTGACGTTTCGGTAGTATAGAGTTATGCATGGTGGTGACCGAAGGTTGTTCGGAGTCCCGGATGAGATACCGGACATCACGAGGAGCTCCGAAATGGTCTGGAGGTAAAGATTGATATATAGGAAGTCCATTGGTCGCCGGAAAAGTTTTAGGCTCATCGGTAGTGTACCGGGAGTGCCGGTAGTGTACCGGGAGACCACTGGGAGGGGTATTTCGACCGAAGAGGCTTCATGGGCTATGGTAGAGTGAATACCAGCCCTTAGTGGGCTGGTGGAAGTCCCACACAAGGCCCATGTGGCTAGGGAAAGAAAAGCCCAAAGGGAAAAGTGGAAAAAGGCAAAAAGGGGAGGAATCCTAGTCCTACTAGGATTGGAGGAGGAGTCCTCCTCTCCTCCCCACTTCGGCCGAACCAAAGGAGGCTTGGCCCTTGCACCAAGGCCTCTCCTCCCTCTCTCCTATATATACTAGTGGTTTTAGGGTTTTTGCACTAGATTTTCAGCCACGTGCTACCCGTTCCTCTAGTGCATAGTTTCTCCTCTAGATCGGATTTCTGCAGTGCTTAGGCGAAGCCCTGTCGGAATAACTCCACCACCATCGCCAGAGCGCCATCATGCTGCCGGAGAACTCTTCTACCTCTCTGCTCCCTCTTGCTGGATCAAGAAGGCAGAGATCGTCATCAAGCTGTACGTGTGCTGAACGTGGAGGTGTCGTCCGTTCGGTGCTTGATCGGGACGGATCGTGATCTGATCGCAAGACGCTCGGTGATTTGGATCGCGAGGACGTTCGACTACACCAACCGTGTTTTTTAACGCTTCCTGCTTAGCGATCTACAAGGGTATGTAGATCCACTCTCCCTCTCGTAGATGCTCATCACCATGGATCGGTCTTGCGTGAACGTAGGAATTTTTTTGTTTCCCATGCGACGTTCCCCAACACAGAGATGCTTCGTAGATCTTGATGGCCAACACCACCAACAACGGGCTTCCTGGATACTTTACGAGCGGTTCTCATGGCCGAGATGGTGACCGCCACGTCGGCGACACCAGCGGCTGCATCCCCCAGCCTCTCACTTAGGAGCAACGGAAGGAGAGGAGGAGCAGAGACGATGAAGTTCCGCTAACTCCCATCACGGGGACTACCCCACAAAAGATAGCTTTGGAGGCCACGCGTCAAGCCACTTTGGCTGAGCGCGAGTGGCTCGAGTGACTCGAGCAGTCACTCGACGACCACACAGCCAGAGAACAATAGAGCTCCAGTCGACCGTGCGTCCACTGTTCCAGAACAACAAACCGCCCAAGATCTCGGTGATGCGCATGCCTATGGAGAACCTGGCCGCGACCACTTGGATCGCGGAATCTATTCAGTCATCCGGTTCTACGACTGGGGAAGGTATTCGTTAGATCCAGACTCTACGGAACATTGCGCTGAGGCAGAATTCATAAGTCTGACACTCACACCAACGTATACACAACAAGTCCGCGCGGGCTGATATTGTCCAGTCTGTGCATAGCCCACATCCGTATGGAAAGCATAGCCACTCCCCTCCTCTTCCGAGAGGCCAACACGGAGAGCATTGGTGCGATGACCATGAGGTCAGTCGAACACCCCCTTCGAGGGGCGATTTGTACAACAAGCGGCCTTACGACGGCGGTTGACCTCACCGGGAAGACCACGAACGGAGTCTGCCCCAGCCCAGAAGTTATGAAGAGGGTGGCCGATGAACCCCCGCAGCTCAACGCCGGATCAATCATCACACAGAACGTGGTGGACAAGATAAGGCTCATCAGATACCGAGTGGGTGGTTGGGGGACTTTAGGGATCGAATGTTTCAGTAGGTACATCCGAGAGGCAGATATCCCTACCAACTACCGATTGGCGACGGGTATCAGAAAATTCAACGACGAGTCCAAGCCGGAAACTTGGCTCGAGGATTACCGAGTGGCCGTCCAGATCGGCGGTGGTGACAACTTTGTCGCTATGAAGCATCTTCCTCTCATGTTGGAAGGTTCGGCGCGAGCCTGGCTAAATCAGTTACCCTCCACCAGCATTTCCTACTAGGAAGACCTTACGCATGTGTTTATAAAGAACTTTGAGGGCACATACAAGCGTCCATGTGGGTTGACGGAATTGCAGCACTGTGTCAAAAAAGCAATGAAACTCTCCACGAGTACATTCAGCGCTGGACCACGCTGTACAATACACTTGAGAACGTTACCGAGCATTAGGCGGTCTGCGCCTTCAAGGCAGGCACTCGGTATTGTGAGATCATCCTGAAGTTTGGTCGATCGGGAGATCCATCTCTTAGTCGGGCCACGAAAATCACCAATAAGTATGCTAATGGCAAAGAAGAAGACCGCCTCCGAAGCGGCAAAGGACGAGCTGACGACACCCCTCAATCGGGGGGGGGGGGGGAGGAGGACACCGACAAAAAGCAGAAAAGGAAAGCCGATCCTCCGGGAAAGGCAGAGGTCACTGCAGTCCCTGGTCAAGGGAAGCCCAAGCCGAAGAAGAAGAAGGAATGGGACAATGAGAAGAAGCCCGAGTACCGGACTGATACATCTCCAACGTATCTATAATTTTTGCTTGTTCCATGCTATTATATTATCAATCTTGGATGTTTTACAATCATTTTGTAGCAACTTTATATCAATTTTTGGGACTAACCTGTTGACATAGTGCCAAAGTGCTAGTTGCTTTTTTTGCTTGCCTTTTACTTCGTAGAAAATCAGTACCAAACGGAGCCCAAACGCTGCAGGGATTTTTGTGGATTTTTCTGGACCAGATGGAAGAAGTTGGGCCAAACAATACCAGAAGAGGGGGCCTAAGGTGTCCACCCTCCACTAGGGCATGCCAGAGGCCCCTAGCGCGGCCTGGTGGAGGGTGGGCACCTTGGGCACCCCCTCAACCGACTATCAAGCCTATCATTTCCCTGAAAATCCAAAAAAACTAGGGGATTCGACGAAACATAATTCCAGCCGTCGCAAGTTCCAGAATCTCGAGATCCAATCTAACACCATCACAAAGGGGTTCATCTTCTTCATAGGTGCCTCTCCGATGATGCGTGAGTAGACCACCATAGACCTAAGGGTCCGTATGCAGTAGCTAGATGGCTTCCTATCTCTCTCTATGTTTCTCAATACAATGGTCTCTTGGAGATCTATTTGATGTAATGACTTTTGCGGTGTGTTTGTTGGGATCTGATGAATCTTGAGTTCATGTTCAGTTTCTATCGATGAATATGATTTGAGTCTTCTTTCATCTCTTATTTGCATGATTACTTATAGCCTCGTATTTCTTCTTCGAATCTTTGTTTTAGTTAGGCCAACTAGATCGATTTTTATTGCCATGGGAATAGGTGCTTTGTGATGGGTTTGATCTTGCTGTGTTCTTTCCCAATGACAGAAAGGGCAGCAAGACACGCATGTATCGTTGCCAACTTTCCATTCAGGATAACAAGATGGGGTGTATTCCTACCTGAATAGATCTTTTCTACATCATGTCACCGTTCTTATTGCGTTACTCCATTTTCCCATGAACTTAATACACTAGATGCATGCTGGATAGCGGTCGATGTGTGGAGTAATAGAAGTAGATGCAGAATTGTTTCGGTCTACTTATCTTGGACGTGATGCCTATATAATGATCATTGCCTGGATATCATCATGATTATTTGATATTCTATCAATTACCCAACAGTAATTTGTTCACCCATCGTGTGCTATACTCATGAGAGAAGCCACTAGTGAATCCTACGGCCCCGGGTCTACTTTTCCATCATACTTCTTTCCGATCTACTATTTGCAACTTTTGTTTTCAGATCTTTTAATACAAAAGACCAAAAATTCCTTGCTGCACTTTTATTTATTTATTTTACTTTGTGTTCTTGCGAGATCTATTTGCCCAAACTATCATCACCTACTCTATCTTATTACCGTAGAGAGCGTGACAACTTCTCTTTCACGTCGGGTTGCAAGTATTTGTTGTTTGTGTGCAGGTGCTGTTTACGTGGGTGCGTGATCTTGCTCTGTGGATTGATACCTTGGTTTCATAACTAAGGGAAATACTTACTATCTCTATGCTGCATCATCCCTTCCTCTTTGGGGAAACACTGACGCAGTTTCAAGCCACGTGAAAGGAATTTCTAGCGCCGTTGTCGGGGAGGAAGCAATCTCATCTACCAGGTTCCTAATCACAAATCTCATCTACTTGCAATTACATAATTTTCCATTTGCCTCTTGCCCCCCCTACTTCACAAATTTGACATTTTATTCGCCCTCTCTTTTTCGTTTGCCTTTTTCTCGTCAGATCTCTTGTTCGCATATCTCTTCACTATGACTAGCATCACTACCCCCTTGTCACCAGATTTTAAAGTTCTATATATAGTTCAAACAAAAACAAGGGGGGAATCTAAAAGATGCTTGGTATATATTGATGGAATCATATCATATTTTCAACCTAAAGGAAGATGCAAAAGTTTTGCTTTGAAAATTTTACATAGGATTAACTTTGCATCATAGACAACTTCTGGATTTTGCCGCTGAAGAAAATTTTACTCAACTTGATCCCAACACTGCTTATGAAATATTTGAAGGGATATTGGGAGTTCCTCGACCTAAAAAGGTTCCCTCTCACACAAAAAGGGGTTCAAATTTTAGACAAATTGAGTGATAAACATAAACACTTGGTTGAGTTGCAAAAATATCATGAGCCTCTTAAACATATCAGGGGAAATTTTGAATCGCATTAACACTTTGATTACTCTTTGCAATAAGCGTTTGGATATTTTATATCTCAAGATGGTCTCTTCTCCTGAAAATGTAGGGAAGCGTAAAGAACCTCCCGAATTTGAGAAATCTCTCATAAAAGTTGCAAAAACCAAGGATGACAATACTTGAATCTATGTGTTATGCCTAGCTAGGCGCGTAAAACGATAGCGCTTGTTGGGAGGCAACCCATTGAATAATTTATATTAATCTTTTGCTTTATGTTTTGGAGTGTTTTGCACAATTATTATTCTGTTATGATTGTGTTTTTATGTTTTATTTAGTGTTTGTGCCAAGTAATGCCTTTAGGATGATTAATAAGATGAGTAGAAACAATGCTGAATCTGAAACAGAAACTTTCTTCCAAGTGCACGGATTTTAGTTTTTTACTAGAACATGATATTGAGATGAAATTTTAACACAGTATTTCTATACAAATTCTTTAAGTTTTCCTAATTTTTCAGAATTTTTAGAGTTCCATAAGTATGGGTAGAGTACATATTACTACACACTGTCCTGTCTGAAACAGATTCTGTTTTTGTTGCATTGTGTGCTTGTTTTGATGAATCTATGGCTTGTATCGTGGGTATAAGTCATGGTAAAGTTATAATATAGTAGCTATAATGCAATAATAAAATATGAATGGGTTTACAGCAGTACCTAAAGTGGTAATTTGCTTTATTATACTAACAGATCTCACGAGAATTTTGTTAAGTTTTCTGTGATTGAAGTTTTCATGTTTTGGGTGAGATCACGATGGATGAAGTAATAAGAAGTTAGAAGAGCAAAGATTGGGTATGATACAAAACCCCAAGGTAATATCCAAAGATTAAAAAGCAACTAAGCTTGGGGATGCCCCGAGTGGCATCCCCTCTTTCTTCTAACAACCATCGTTATACTACTTGGAACTATATTTTTATTCGTCACATATCATGAGTTTTGCTTGGAGCGTCTTGTATGTTTGCTTTGTTGGCTTTTATACATGCTACACACACCTATTTGAGTGAACCAAAATTATTCTATGATTTGTTAGAATTTCTCTTTATGCTTCACTTCAAACTTTTGAGCAAAGGTATCGCTCTAGTGCTTCACTTATATCCTTTTGAGCACAACATGCTTTTACATGTTTGAAGAAATGATCTCATGCTTCAATTATATTAATTTGAGAGTTATTAATTTTGAAGAAAACTTCTCATGATTCACTTATATTATTTTGAGAGATGAAACTTATATGCCCATGTTCTTCACTTATATCCATGTGAGCTTATCAAAAGCAATTGGGATATAATAAAAAATTCATGAGGATCATTGCACAAATTAAAACTTGATTCTTTGTAATAGTTTTGAGATATGACAAAATTGAGTTCTTTAATTGCCCAAAATGCTTTATGTTCTAACTCTACAGGCAAATGACAAGCTTTCCCATATACCATTTTGTATGGAGACATACACATAGGATTTTTATAAGCTGTTCTATAGGCCCAAAGTGCATCATACAATTTCTTAGACCAATTCTTTCGAGACCTATTGACAGATTTTTGTAATATTAATTATATTTCTCTATTGCTAAGTTCAACTTAACCACTAGATTGAGGATGATAGGGCGATGCAATTCTATGGTTAACATCATATTTAGCAAGCATTTTACAGAAAGCACCATGGATAAAATGTGAACCATCATCAGTCATTAGATATCTAGGGACTCCAAACCTCGGGAAAATAATTTCTTTAAGCATTTTAATGGAAGTTTTAATATCAACACTACTAGTTGGAATAACTTCTACCCACTTAGTGATATAATCAACAACAATCCAAATATGAGTATACCCATTAGAGGAAGGAAAAGGTCCCATATATCAAAACTCCTAACATCCAATTGTTCAACAACAAGTGAATAATTCATAGGCATTCACTAATGCTTACTAATAACCCACAAGTATAGGGGATGAGTTGTAGCCTCTTTCGATAAGTAAGAGTGTCGAACCCAACGAGGAGTTAAAGGTAGAACAAATATTCCCTCAAGTTCTATTGACCACCAATACAACTCTACGCACGCTTAACGTTCGCTTTACCTAGAACAATTATGAAACTAGAAGTACTCTGTAGGTGTGATAGGATAGGTTTGCAAGATAATAAAGAGCACATAAATAAAAACTAGGGGCTGCTAAGATAGAGAAACAACTAAGTTAGTTTAACGGGTGTGGAAAAGTGGTCGTATGAGTTGCGGAATTGTCCCTAGGCAATCGAAAACTAGACCGGTAATCATTATTGCAATTTTATATGAGGGAGGGGCATAAGCTAACATAATTTCTCTACTTGAATCATATGCACTTATGATTGGAACTCTAACAAGCATTCGCAACTACTAAAGATCATATGCACTTATCATATGCACTTATTTTTCTTTTGTTGGTATGTGAAACTAGGTGGAATATATTTAGCAACAATGTAATTAGCATAATCATCATACCATGGAGTGTTTTGAGAAACATTTATTGCAGCTAATTGCTCATCAGTAAAACTACCATCAATAGGTAGTGGGTCATCAAGAATATTTTCTAACCTAGACAAGTTATCAGCTACGGGGTTCTCAGCTCCTTTCCTATCAGTAATATGTAAATCAAATTCTTGAAGCAGGAATACCCATCTAACGAGTCTAGCTTTAGCATATTTATTTTCCATAATATATTTTATAGCAGCATGATTAGTGTGAACAATAACCTCGAAATCAACAATGTAAGATCTAAATTTATCACAAGCAAACACAACTACTAAAAATTCTTTTTCAGTAGTAGCATAATTTCTTTGGGCACTATCTAGAGTTTTGCTAGCATAATGGTTAACATTTAAGTTCTTATCAACACGTTGTCCTAGAACAACATGAACATCATAATCGCTAGCGTCACACATCATTTCAAAAAGCAAGTTCCAATCAGGTGGTTGAACAATAGGTGCAGTGGTTAAGGCTTTCTAAGTGTTTCAAAGGCTTCCACACAATCATCATCAAAAATAAAGGGGATATCCTTTTGTAAAAGATTAATAAGAGGCCTAGAATTTTTCAAGAAGTCTTTAATCAACCTCCTATAGAAACCAACATGACCAAGGAAACTTCGAATACCTTTAATATCTTTAGGACAAGGCATTTTCTCAATTGCATCAAATTTAGCTTGATCCACCTCAATACCTCGTTCGGATATTTTATGCTCCAAGACAATACCTTCATTAACCATAAAGTGGCACTTCTCCCAATTCAAGATGAGATTAGTTTGTTCACACTCTGCAAAACTCGATCATGGTTGCTTAAGCAATCATCAAAACAAGTTCCGTAAACAAAAAAAATCATCAATGAAAACCTCCACAATCTTTTCACAAAAATCAGAGAATATAGCAGTCATACATCTTTGAAAGGTAGTAGGTCCAATGCATAAACCAAAAGGCATATGTAGATAGCATAGGTTCCAAAAGGGCAAGTAAAGGCATTTTTCTCTTGATCAGATTGTGACACGGGTATTTTAGGGAAACCAGAATATCCATCGAGGAAACAAAAGTGTGTGTGCTTAGATAATCTTTCATGCATTTGATCAACAAAAGGCAGAGGGTAATGATCTTTTCTAATAGCTTTATTTAGTTTTCTAAAATCAATTACCATTCTATAGCTAGTAACAATTCTTTGTGGGATAAGTTCATTTTTATCATTAGGAACAACAGTAATAGATCCCTTCTTAGGGACACAATGAACGTGACTTATGCATCTACTATCAGCTATGGAATAGATTATACATGCTTCCAGAAGCTTTAATATTTCAGTTCTTACCACTTCTTTCATCCTAGGATTCAATCGCCGTTGGTGATCAAAAACGGGTTTAGCATCGGGTTCCACATTGATCTTGTGCTGACATAGAGTGGGACTAACGCCCTTAATATCGTGAGGAGTATATCCAATAGCAGCTCGGTGCTTCCTCGGAATTTTCAATAATCTTTCGTCTTCATGTTCTAAAAGGTTAGCACTAATAATAACAGGATATATCTTTTTCTCATCAAGATAAGCATACTTCAAAGTGTCTCACAATTGTTTTAATTCAAACACAGGATCACCTTTAGGTGGAGAGTACCTCCCAGAGTTTCATAGGCAAATTGTGTTTTAGTAGAGGTTGTTGTTCAAAGAATTTTTTATCTATTTCATTCCTTTCATGCAAATGCATATCATGTTCATGGTCTAGCAAATATTGTTCTAGTGGATCCATAGGAGGAACGAGAATAGAAACAAGACCAATTATTTCACCCTTACTTGGTAATTCTTTATCACGGGGTTGTCTACTAAACTTGGAAAAAATAAAATCATGAGACACATCACCAAACTTAACACTAACGGTTTCCTTTTGACAATCTATATTAGCATTAACAATGTTCAAGAAGGTTCTACCAAAGATAATGGGATAAAAGTCATCTTGTGGGGATCCAAGAACTAGAAAATCAGTAGGATATTTTATTTTCCCACACAAGACTTCAACATCTCTAACAATCCCAAGTGGTGTGATGGTGTCTCTATTAGCAAGTTTAATAGTAACATCAATATCTTATATTTCATTAGGTGCTATTTCATTCATAATTTCTTGATATAAGGTAAAAGGAATAGCACACACACTAGCACCTAAATAACATAAGCCATGATAACAATGATCTCCTATTTTAACTGAGACAACATGCAAGCCAACTACGGGTCTATGCTTATCTTTTTCATCGGGTTTAGCAATTCTAGCAGCTTCATCACAGAAGTAAATAACATGCCCATCAATGTTTTTCACCAAGAGATCTTTAACCATAGCAACACTAGGTTCTACTTTAATTTGTTTAGAGGGCATAGGTGCTCTAATATTACTCTTGCGAACCGTAGTTGATACCCTAGCATGTTCCTTATCCTAATAGGGAAAGGTGGGTTTTCAATATAGTAGGAACAACTGGATCAACATTGTAAATAATAGTTTCTTATTTAGCTATACTGGTTCTTTAATTTCTTTTTTAATAGGGGGGTGATATTTAAACCACTTCTCTGTAGGGAGATCAACATGAGTAGCAAATGATTCACAAAAAGTGGCTACTATCTCAGAGTCAAGTCCATATTTAGTGCTCTTTTGAAAAGCATTGGTATTTTAACACAATCAAATTCAAGCTTAATAACTGACTCATTACCTTCATCGAGTTGCCAATCTTCAAAGTTGAGTTTAATTCTTTCCAAAAGATCCCGCTTGAATTCAATTGTCTTCTTCATAAAAGAACCAGCATAAGAAGTATCGAGCATGGATCGATCATTATGAGAAAGCCGAGCATAAATTTTTTGAATAATAACTTCTCTCAGGAGATCATGATTGGGGCATGAATATAACATTGATTTAAGCCTCCCCCAAGATAGAGCTATACTTTCTCCTTCACGAGGCCAAAAATTATATATATAACTCCGATCATGATGAACTAGATGCATAGGATAATTTTTTTGGTGGAATTCCAATTTCAATCGATTCCAATTCCATGATCCAATATAATCACATAGCCTATACCATGTCAATGATTTTCCCTTCAAAGATAAAGTGAAAACCTTCTTCTTAACTTCATCTATGGATAAACCTGCAAGCTTAAATAATTCACAAATCTCATCCACAAGTATTAGGTGCATATCAGGATGTTCAGTTCCATCTCCTGCATAAGGATTAGCCAGCAGTTGTTCTAACATACCCGAAGGAATTTCATAACCAATAGTTTCAGTAGGTGTTGTAGGTTGTGATGCAACTAATTATGGTTCCGGTCAAGGTGAAGATACCTCGAACAAACCCCTCAAAGGATTGCTTTCCATAGTAACAAGTGACAGTAAATTTTAGTACGTAGTACAAGTTTTTCCTTACCGATTTCCACTTACCAAGAGCGTTTCACTCCCCGACAATGGTGCCAGAAAAGAGTCTTGATGACCCACAAGTATAGGGTATCAATCGTAGTCCTTTTGATAAGTAAGAGTGTCAAACCCAACGAGGAGCAGAAGGAAATGATTGGCGGTTTTTAGCAAGGTAATTTCTGCAAGCACTGAAATTGTAAATAGCAAGTAGTTTGATAGCAAGGTAATTTGTAACGAGCAAGTAAAGTTAACAATAGGTAAGGTGCAGCAAGGTATAACAATCCTTTTGTGGCAAAGGACTCGCCAAAACCATCTCTTATAATAAGCAAAGTGTTCTTGAGGGTACACGAGAATTTCATCTAGTCACCTTTCATCATGTTGGTTTGATTCGTGTTCGCTATTTTGATAATTTGATATGTGGGTGGACCAATGCTAAGGTGTTGTTATTACTTGAACTAGTAACCTACTCATGATTAACACCCTCACAAGCATCCACAACTACAAGAAAAGTATTAAGACAAAGTCTAATCGTAGCACTAAACATGTGGACCCAAATCAGCCCCTTACAAAGTAGCGCATAACTAGGGTTTAAGCTTCTGTCACTAGCAACCCATCATCTAATAACTAATCCACTGTGCATTCCCTTAGGACCAAGGATGGTGAAGTGTCATGTAGTCGACGTTCACATGACACCACTAAGGGAATCACAACATACACATTATCAAAATATCGAATACATATCAAATTCACATGATTACTTGCAACATGACTCTCTCGTGACCTCAAGAACAAAGGCAACTACTCACAAAGAATGCGCATGCTCAAGATCAGAGGTGTAATGGCTATCATAATGGATCTAAACATACAATCTTCCACCAAATAAACTGCATAGCAATCAACTACACAAGGTAATCAACACCACTAGTCACCCACAAGTACCAATCCAAGGTTCTGGTACAAAGATAGAACACAAGAGATGAACTAGGGTTTGAGAGGAGATGGTGTTGTTGAAGATGTTGATGAAGAATGGCCTCCCCAAGATGAGAGGGTTGTTGGTGATGATAATGGCTTCGATTTCCCCCTTTGGTAGGGAAGTTCCCCCGGCGGAATCGCTCCGTCGGAGGGCAAAAGTGCTCCTTCCCAAGTTCCGCCTCGAGACAGTGGTGCATCTGCCCGAAAGTCCTCTCCTTAATTTTATTAGGTTTTCTAGAATTTATACCAGAAGATGGGCTCCGAAGGTGGGCCAGGGTGAGCACCACCCATCAGGCCGCTCCGAAGAAGAAGAAGAAGAAGAAGATGACACCTCGACACCTCGACACGACACCCCGACACGACGCCCTGACACCCTGACACAATGTCCCGAAACCCTCACACAAAGCCCCGACACCCCGACACGAAGCCCCGACATGACGCCCCGACACGACACCCCAACACGACACCCCGGCGATGCCCCTCAAGTGAGCCCCCTACACGACACCCCCGACACAACACCCCGGCACGACACCCTTGGCGACGCCCCTCCGATGAGCCCCTGCACGACTCCCTGACACGACACCCCCGGCGACGCCCCTCTGGTGAGCCCCCTATAGGACTCCCCGACACAACACCTCGATGACACCACGTCACGACACCTCGCGCAGCTGTTAATACGCTGCCCTCGACGCCAGTGACCCCGACCCCCGACACCTCTTCGGCCTCTTGTTGATCGAAAAGGTGCTCTTCAGCCTTCTAGAGGCCGACGGGGTCATAGTTTTGTAAATTATGAGTTAGGTCATATATTTTATGATTTTGTTATAAAAAACATCATATTTTTGTTGATAGGGTGGATTTCAATGTGTAGTTGTTTCTTCGCTGTGAGGGTCTGGTGTTCGACGACCTCCCCGTACGTTGGCCGATCTCCGCCCGTGTGTTCGTGGGCGAGCACAAATGACATCTCCTCCCCCCCTTCATTTGCTCTGTTTTGGTCTTTGTACCGATGAAACTTGCTAGCTATAGGTAGATTAAATCATTAGTATGTGTGACCAGTATGCGTCTCCCATTTCGAAAGGGTTACAGTTATATATATGCATGTATTTGCATATTTATAACCATGACTCTTTCGAATTTTCCAACGTTATCCTTGAACAGTCTGAGTATATGTAGGTTGGGTTTGTTTTCCCATATGCTCTGCTCCGGATCCGGTGCATAATTTTGTCAGTGCCTCCCTGTTGTTCTCCAGGTACACATCCACTCTATTTATTGTCGAGACGTGTATCAGGAGAACAACGGGGAGGTGCTGCCAAAATTTAGTGTCGGATCCAGAGCAGAGCATGGAAAAATGAACCCAATCTACACATACTCAGGTGGGATTAGGACCTATCTTTACCTATTAGCATGTAGGTTGCATGGACATAATAAAGCTGACAAACTTGATTAACTGATGAGTATATATGCTGAATTATATATATATATATATATATTTCTTCTGTGTCCAGTAGCTAGGCAAGATGAGTGATCGTGCATGGATGTACACTGGTCACACTAGTCAGAAAGACATGACGAATGAATGGTTAACAAAATCCAAGGGATTTGGGAGAGCTGCATTTGCAAATGGCCAGAGAAAAACTTGGTGCCCCTGTGTCCGGTGCGACAACTTTCAAACTAGGACAGAGGTTGAAATGGGTAAACACCTATAGAAGTGGGGTTTTACGCCTGATTATACGTTGTGGACATTTCATGGTGAGTCTGCCCAATGTTCCAGAGCTGAGGTGGTTCTTCGTTGCACCGATGAGCATGGTACCGGGATCAAAGACATGGTGCAAGAATTTGATGATGCTCGGGATTCGGACGATGAAATGGAGGAATCTGCAAAGGCCTTCTCTGAAATGTTGGAGTCTTCAAAACGTCCTCTCCATGAGCACACTGAGCTTTGTCAGCTGGATGTCATCGTGCAAGTAATGGCTCTGAAGGCTCAATTCAACTTGGGCAGAGAATGCTACAACGCGATGATGACACTATTTGGATGCTTTCTACCCAAAGGACATGTAATGCCTGCAAACCTGTACCAGTCGAACAAAATCCTTCGTGTACTTAAGATGACCTATGATAAGATAGATGCCTGTGAGAATGGACTTGGACTATTGTCCCATTTGCAAGTCTTCCAGGTATGTTGTGGTAGACAACGGTATGGGTGAGAAGATTCATACCAAAATCCCTGTTAATGTTCTTCGGTATATGCCAATCATACCAAGAGTTCAACGTATTTTCATGGCCGAAGAGACGGCCAGACAGATGACATGGCACAAATTGGGCAAAAGAACCAAAATAGATGCATATGGAAATCAGATGTCGATACACGCTTCAGACGCTTTTGCGTGGAAGCACTTCGATGCATTACATAAGGATAAAGCGGCAGATCCAAGGCATCCTCGAGTCGCCATCAACACAAATGGGTTCAATGTGTTTGGTATGGCGGCAACCCAATACAATTGTTGGCCTGTATTTTTCATTCCACTCAATCTCCCCCCAGTCAGATTATGCAAAGAACGAACATTTTCCTGACATTGATAATTTTAGTGCCCAACTATCCAAGGAAGAATATGAATGTGTACATGGATCCGCTTAAGGATGAATTTCAAGAAGCTTGGAATAATGGGATGAATACATACGACACCTCTACAAACAAAACTTCTCAATGCATGTGTGGTACATGTACTCGATGCATGACTTGTCAACGTATGCGCTATTCGTTGGCTGGTGTGTGCATGGCAGACGGCAAAGTACCCGATTCTTGTAGTCTCCAAATGACTTGAAACTTCATGGATAATTTTTATAGAATATTTAATAATTATTGGGAAAAAAATATACCAGAGGGGGGCCACCTGCTGGCCACAAGCCAACATGACGCGCCCAACCCCTAGGCACGCCCTGATGGCTTGTGGGGCCCCTGTAGGTCTCCCGACCCCCCTATTCTCCTACATGGTGTGTTTTACCCTAGAAAAAATCATAAGAAATCTCTCGGGACGAAGCGCCACCCTCTCGAGGCTAAAACCTGGGCAGAGGCACTTTTGCACCCTGGTAAGATTCTATCAGTAAATCCCTCTCCGGGAGGGGGAGATCTAAGCCATCCTCACCACCAATGCTTCCTCCTTTGCGGGAGTACCAATCTTCATCAATATCTTCACCAGCACCATCTCATCTCAAACCCTAGTTCACCTCTTGTATTCAATCTTTGTCTCAAAACCTTAGTTTGGTACCTATGGGTTACTAGTTGTGTTGATTACATCTTGTAGTTGATGCTTGTTGGATTACTTGATGGAAGATATTATGTACCGATCCTTAATCATTATTATTATACCTCTGATCTTGAACATGTTGATGAGGTGTGAGTAGTTACTATTGTTCCTGAGGACATGGGAGGACTCGTGTTATAAGTAATCATGTGAAGTTGGTATCTGTTCAATATTTTGATGACATGCATGTTGTTACTTTTCTTAGTGGTGTCATGTAAACATTGACTAAATGTCACTCCACCATGTTATGCGACTAAGGGAAGTCATTGTGGACTAACAAGTAGATGATGGGTTGCTAGAGTGACAGAAGCTTAAACCCCAGTTATGCCTTGCTTGATAAGGGGTTCATTTGGATCCACACGTTTCATGATATGGTTAGATTTATCTTAATTCTTCTTTCGTAGTTGCGGATGCTTGCGAGAGGGGGTAATCATAAGTAGGTTGTTTTTTCAAGTAAGAACATCATCTTAACACCGGTCCACCGACATATCAAATTATCAATGTAGCGAATGTGAATCAACTCAACATGATGAACATGACTAGACATAAATTCCCATGTGTCCTCGGGAGCGCTTGCTTACTATAACAATACTTTCAGGCCTGTCCTTAGCTATGAAAAGGATTGGTCTACCTTGCCGCACCTTCGTTACTATTATCACTTGTCTCTTGTTACAAATTATCTTGCTACTTTTATCTACTATTGTTACTCACAGCACTTGCAGAGAATACCTTGGTGAAAACCACTTATCATTTCCTTCTGCTCCTCGTTGGGTTTGACACTCTTACTTATTGAAAGTACTAGATTGATCCCCTATACTTGTGTGTCACCAAGACTCTTTTCTGACACCGTTGCTAGGGAGTGAAGTGTCTTTGGTAAGGAAACATTTTCTATACATGCTGAAATTTACTGTTGCTTGTCACTATGAACGGTCACCATTTGAGTGGCTTGTTCGGGGCATCTTCGCCTTGAACGGAAGTTGAAGAAGTTGTTCCTCAACCTACTTAACCTGTTGAAAATATTTATAATGAAATTCCTTCGGGTATGGTAGATAAGCTATTGGCTAATCGTTATGACAGTTCAACTCATCCTGATTACCATTTGATATATGTCGATGAGATTTGTGGATTTGTTTAAGCTTTTAGGTCTACCTAGAGACAAAGTTAAAAATAAAGTTTTCCCTTTATCTTTGGAGGGAAAAGCATTAATGTGCTACATGCTATTGGATGATATCGGATCATGGGAATGGAATTGCTTGAAGCTGGAATTTCATCAGAAGTTTTATCCTATGCACCTAGTCCATCATGATCGAAACATTATCTATAATTGTTGGTCTCGTGAATGAGAAAGTATCGCTCAAGATTAGGGGAGGATTAAACCTATGATGCACACTTGCCCCAACCATGTGCTCTCGAGAGAAATGGTTATACAATTTTTTATGCTCGGCTTTCTCATGATAATCAAGCATTACTCGATTCTTGTGCTACTGGTTCCAATATGAAGATGACTATTGAATTCAAATGGGATCTTATGGAAAGAATTAAACGCAACTCTGAAGATTGGGAACTCGACAAAGGTAAAGATCTAGGTATAAAGCTTAAGTCTGATTGCGTTAAATCTTTTAAGGAAACTAATGCTTTCCATGACTTTAGCAATAAATATGGTCTTGACTCTGAGATAGTAGCTACTTTCTGTGAATCATTTGCTACTCATGTTGATATTCCCAAGGAGAAGTGGTTTAAATATCATCCTCCCATTGAAAAACCATTTGAGGAACCCGTTAACATCAAGAAGGAAGAAGTAATTGTTAGCCATGTTGATCCAATTGTTCCTACTGCTTACATTGAGAAACCTCCTTTTCCTGTTAGAATTAAGGAACATGCTCAGGATACTATTATGGTTAACAGAAGTCATGTTAGAACACCTAAACCTCCTGAACAAATAAATATTGAACCTAAAGTTGCTATGGTTAAAGATCTCCTACTTGATAATATTGATGGTTAGGTTATTTACTTATGTGATGAAGCTCCTAGAATTGCAAAACCTGTAAGAAACGATCAAGATAAGCTCAATAAAAACAAACCAGTTGTAGGCATGCGTGTTGTCTCAGTTAAAATTGGAGATCGTTGTTACCATGGCTTGTGTGACATTGGTGCTAGTGTTAGTGCTTTACATTTTACATTATACCAAGAAATTATGCATGCACCCTCTCAGATTGAAGATATTGATGTCACTATTAAACTTCCAAACTGTGATACTATTTCATCGCTTGGGATTGTTAGAGATGTTGATGTTTTGTGTGGAAAAGTCAATTACCCCACTGATTTCCTAGTATGTGGTTCGGAACAAGATAAATTTTGTCCCATTATATTTGGTACACCTTTCTTGAATATTGTTAATCTTGAAATTAATTGTGCTACTGAGAAGGTCAAAGTAAGCTTTGGTGATATGTCTCATGAATTTGATTTCTCTAAGTTTAGTTGACAACCACATGAAAAGGAATTACCTAATAAGGATGACATAATTGGTCTTGCTTCTATTGACGTACCTCCTACTGATCTGTTAGAACAATATTTGCTAGACCATGAAAATGACATGCATATGAATGAAAGAAATGAAATAGATGATATATTTCTTAGACAAAGACCTATTCTTAAACACAACTTACCAGTTGATATTTTAGGGGATCCTCCTCCACCCAAGGGTGATCCCATATTTGAGCTAAAGACATTGCCTGATACTTTGCAATATGCTTATCTTGATGAAAAGAAGATATATCATGTTATTATAAGTTCTAACCTTTCAGAGCATGAAGAAAAGAGATTACTTAAAACTCTAAAGAAGCACATGGCCGCTATTGGCTATACTCTTGATGATCTTAAGAGGATAAGCCCCACTCTATGTCAACACAAGATTAATATGGAACCTGTCATGGTTTTGTTATGGCAGATGTCCTAGTGAAAGGACTTAGATTCGAGGCCATCACTACGACGGTTAACTCGAAGGGGTTGATCGAGATGAGAGACACGAGTTTAGCCAGGTTCGGCCCCTCGAAAAGAGGTAAAATCCTACGTCCTGCTTTGTGTAGTATTGATTGGGTATCAATTACAAGGGAGTGGATTCGCTTGACCTAGCTCTTGATCAATTGTTCGTACCCTAAGCCACCTAGGGAACTCGCCTTTATATACACAGGTCGAGGCCTTGGGATTACAAGAGTTCGGGCCGTGTTACATCTAATAATTGACCTTATCTCTAAATCTCCTTGCCTTATCTAGCAAGTCATCTCCGGCAGCTTACACCTCGAGGTCACATATTGCGTTTCGGTCATGGGCCTCCACTCGGCCCATCTAGTGGATTACCTCCAGCTTTGTCTTAGTCCCCCGGCCTGCTTAAGGCCTCATTACTAAGCCACCAACTTCCTAACCTGACACCTCCTGGGCGGGTTATACCATGGGGTTATATCCCCAACATTTGGCTCCAGATTGATTTGAACCTGTTCATGTCAATCTTCAAGTCTTCTGGTTGGCGATTCTTGTATATTTCATAATCACCCATCCTGAAACAAATCTCATGACCCGCCATGTGAAAATGGATGATGTCACCTCTGGTATATCCAAAAATCTTAATGACATCACAACGGATCTTTGCATTAATTGGTCAACTTGAAAATCGAGGCGTTTTCTTGGTCAATAATCATCATGCCTCCTCGATTCCCATGTTGGACTATTGTTGTTCCACCTCCCCCTTATAAATGGGCGTGGGGGGTCCCATCCTTTTCACTTTTTCCACGTCGCCGCTTCTCCCTTCTTCCTCCAGACGCCCGTGCAGCCGAAGCTCCGTTGCGCCGTCCAGACTAGGCCGTCGTCCCCAACAAGTCCGCTGCATCACCCTGACAATGACCAGAGCTCGCCGGCGTACACCTACATCCCCTGCATCATCCAGGTTCTATTCTTTGCTCTTCTCAGATTCGCATTAGCTTGTCAGGTTTCCTCCGAGTTCGCCACCGCTAGTCGGAGTTCTTGCCGTAGATCGGAAAAGGAAATGCCTTTAGGCTTCAAACCGCTAATCAAATCACGTGGCGCTCCGCTCAATACACATACCACATTCATTGTAAACCACTCCTTCCCTGGGTCTCATGTACCAACTGCTTGTTCTTCCATGGACATTTTTAGGTTTAGAAAATATTTCCCCTTTATTTCCATCCGTAGGTTTTGTAACGAGAGTTGTATTCGGTGAAACTTGTTTGTCCATACTTAGCAGTATTTTTGATATTCACCGTCCATTGACCCGCCATCACGCTACAACAATATAATCCACATCACTCCCATAGTTGATGGCGGATCATAACTTAATAATGACCCGCCAAGTAGCGTTGCCGTCTTAGAGTCATATCTGTTTTAACCATGTAGCGTTTTTAACCAGCCACCTCTCCATGTCTTTCCACAACGTTTAACCCGCCATTATGGCTAAAGCCCCCGCCTCTTGTGATTGGGTAGGCTCCGAGGTTACTGAGGAGTTGCTTAATGATTTCGTATTCATGGGGGTTTTGCCGGCTCAAGACGTCATCCATTGGCGGGTTCTAGGTGCCGAAGTCACTCCTAAACCTAGAGAAGGGGAAGTGGTTGTATTTATGGATCATCTTCTCCGTGGCTTCTCGCCGCTCAGGTAAAAAAATCCGGGATGCCCTGCATTTTTATAAACTTCATCCTCAAGATATTGGCCCTAACTCCGTCACCAACTTGTGCCAAATTCAAATTCTCTGTGAGGCATATGTGCAAGAGGAACCCACCGTTAACCTCTTCAGGGATTTCTTTTATATCAACCGCCAGACTGAGATAGCATACGGGTCGAGTCTTGAGCTCGGAAGCGTTTCAATCCAGAGGCAGAGGGATGTGTCTTTTCCATCAGCCACTCTGCCTAGTCATCCCAAGGACTGGAACCAAACCTGGTTCTATTGCAGAGATACTTCCCCGGTTGAAGAAAATCTACTGTCGGGTTACCGTCCTTATCGACTCTGCACCACCATCGAACTTCCAGACCGACTGTACACCATAGAGCGTTCACAATATGCTACAACATTTTCAAAGATCATGGCCTTATTAGCCGATGGATTAACTGGTGGTGATATGACCCGCTGCTGGGTTTCTTGAAGAATTTTACCGTTAAGCAAATGCAACGACTTAATGTGAGAGTATACTGGCAAAGTGAATGATCCTCAGCACTTCAACCAGCCACCTTTGACAGACAAGGATCATAACTTGATTGTCAAGTCCTTGCTGGGAGAACCTCAGGAAGTCTGCAACAAGACGGGTTTAAACCCCTTTTATGCTCTTAACCCGGCTCCCGCAGTAAGACTTATTATTTTGACCTTCACTCTCTTCCTTTAGTTTTTCACTTTATACACCTCATTTAATCCTTCTGCAAATGCTCTTATGTATACAGGACGACTCTCCCTTCTGAAATAGGAGAATAACCACAACCTCTACTTAAAAGAAAAAGAAGATACCAACTAAGACTCGGGCTCCGGCTCGTAAGAAGAAAACATCCACCCAAGATCTGCTCGAACTTGATGACTCGATGGTAGAACTTGACTCCATTGGCCTTCTTTTTATGCAACTTATTGACACTGACTGCTCTCAGGATGAAGTGGAGACAAGTCGAGCCGGTGCCGTAGAGGTAACTATCATCTCCTCTGACACGGAACCTTCGCCAACAGAAAAGATACGACGGGTCCGACGAAAAGTAAAGTTTTCACATCCTCTTGCTTACTTGGATCCCACTTTCTTTTGAAGAAGCAACAACGTCAGACTCGAAGCCACGGCTCTAAAGTCTTGGTGGTTGGCTTACCCGACACTTCGACTCCTCGAAAGCGCCGTACCAAGATACTTCACAACTTATGTTTTCATTTCTTCTACACATTAATCTTGTGCTGTAACTTACTCATATTTCCCCATTTCGACTTTTTCAGGAAACGCCTCCTTCTTGCGAGTCAACCGCCTCGAAATTGCTTCCTCTTGTTATCAACCCGGGTTAAACTTCTTTGCAACCCATACTGCTTGTTAATATTATATCCTTGTATATGACTTATAATGAAATCTTTGTTCACAGGGCCCAAGCTAAAAGGAGGAAATTAAGTGGGCCATCTTCCCGTCCTGATGTCCCAGAGCCGGAGAACCCGAAGCTTGGCACTCCTGAAATTTATGTCGAGCCATCTGAAGCTGGTCAGGGAGCCCATAATGAAACTCCCCAGCCTAGTGAGCCGACAGATGTTGATATTGTGATTCCTGAAGCTCATTCGGAAACTGATCCTAAGCCGCCCAACCCTCGGCCAACAGCTCAAGATGTGACTTCTCATGAAGAAGAGATTACCATCACCGGGACAGATTACAAATCTCCAGATCCTTCCAATGTGTTGACCAAACATGTCACTAAGGATGAGACGCCTTCACCTGAGAAGGAGAAGGCTAAACTTGATCTTCTTAATCTGGAGAAGCCTACTGCTGATGAACTGCACTCTGGATATCTAAGCCGCCTCTCCACGAGCCGGGATATGGAGGCCAATCTAGTTGGCATGATGAAGAAGAAATATGAGGTACTCCACTTTCCTTGCCTTCCATATATCTTTACGTAGCCCCCAAGAGCCAGCTTACTTTCTTAAAAGCAAGCCGGGTCTTCAGCATTTTGTAGATTTCAATAAACCGTCGTGTAGCCCCAAGGGTCCGTGTCATTATACAAACTAGATGATTCTCTACGCGTTGCTACGGGATGTTAGCATGCCAATCAGTTCTTGTGAGTGGCACACATTGATGAAGAAAAGAAAAGTAATAGAAAATGTTAGGAGTGTGGTGGTGGTACAATTTTTATCTTGGGCGCATGAAAGGATTAACTAAAAAATGAATTAACAAAACATGGGCTACATGAAATTGCTTCATCTGATCAACTCAGTGTCCCGTGCACCTATGAAGTAGACTTCAATAATAAACAATGTTATAAAGAAATGTGGTAAAGGACGGGAGTGCAAACATTGAAACAGTGACCGCATAGAGAAAATGATGTAGACGATCTCGACTGGTAACCTGCAATACCCAAAGTGATTGATGTCTATTAGAATGGCCATACATGTAAATAAAGCAAACCAAAATTAAATTAATGTTTAACATGATCAATAGTGTAGAAGAATCGTCAAGCTGTACTTTCGGTTTAATTCCGAAATAAAACAGCTAATTCTGAAGCCAAGGGAACATGTAGCAAGCAAAATAATGGAATCCAATTTGGTGAATCTAATCCACAAATAAAGGGTTAATTTTAAAAAAAGAATATCATCTAGCAGTTAGTTGGGCAAGGCCATGAGGCATGGATATGTAGCTAAAAGAATCCAGTCTTTGTTTGAGAGTTGATCAGGTGTATTTGTAAATAACATATTGACAACTACTGAAAATGAAAATGCATGAAAGTTCAAGTGGTCGTACATTCATTATACCCAGAACTGCTACTCCGAAGTGCGTCAACGATATAGGAAAGGGAACAAACCAACAAATCAAGCAAGCTTCAGCCTCTGAGACAAAGTTATACAAAGCAATCAAGAAAACAATTTTCGGTTTTCTAGATTTACAAATGGAACCTGTAGGCACGATGACTGAGAGATCCAGCTACGGAGAAGGCACGTGATGTAACCCCACAAGCGAAGATTCCAATGGTGGCGAAGAGGAGGCTGCTAGACCATTCCCGTACGCCGACGGAGTCGGCGAGCGCGGTGATGGTGGACAGAAATGACGACGGCTTCCCCACGAACACCACCATCTGCTTTGCCTCCCGCAGGTATGCACAGACGCTGTAATAGGAGCTCAGATCCAGCAAACGACAGATGCCGCCGTAGAGCGGATGAGGCATGGGAAGTGGCATACCTGATGGATGGCGATCTGAGGCGAACGCGAGGGCAACGGCAAGGAGCGGGTAGTTGCTAAATACAGCCGGACAGAAGAAGAGGGCGCCACCGCCTGCGTGACGGAGGCAACATCTCCCCCGACAGCCGGCTAGTTCTAGAAGCTTCCAGCCTCCGCCTCCTCTTCGAGACTTGTACCAGCAGGTGACCGGGTGTGCAACATCGGGGCTTAAATTTAGTTTGTATCCGGCTGATCTTCAAGGGCTAAGGTTGAATACGTGACGAATCCACTCAGGCCGGTGATGAATCTTCAAGGGCTAAATTCGTTTTTATCTACTCCTCCATCTATTCGGTGGAGAAGAAGAATAGGAGCCGGTGTAGAAGATGGAAAGATTGATGGGAAATCAATCGGCGGGGAGTTAATTAGGGATATGATAAATGTGTGTATCAATTATTGGGCTGGGAACCGGCATGCAAAACGCGGCGGGCAGCAGTATTTTTCAGACTCATCCTGCGCGTGCACAAGGAAAGGCGTGTTCCCCTCAGGAAAAAAAAGGAAAGGATCGTGGATGAACCATGCGAAACTTAGAGCAAAAGCGGGTAGAAAAAATAATGGCATGCATGCAGAAGCGGGATGATGTGGCAGTGGAGGGTTAGCGCCGATGTGGTAGTAGGAGATTGGATGCTGACATGGATAGGCTGCATGCTTAGTTAAATAGATTAGTGGGATGAACTATTTAGGTATTATAGATAATGAGTCGGCACTTACTTGTATGATAAAGAAAATACCAATTTGACCCTTCAAGGGTCGGGTCATTATGTAAATAATGAACCGGCCCAAATGTAGCCCTCAAGGGCCGGGTCTTCTTTTTTAAGATGATTCAGGTCTTATTGTGTAAACTTTGAAAGAACTGATACACATTAGCCCCCAAATGTCAAGTATATTGCTCGCAATCTGCGTGGGACTTGTAACAACCTTCTTCAGTGTCCCAAGTATCATTATAAACCGTGCCGATGGCTTACAAATGAAGAAAACTTGTACCTGACAATTGTATTGTGCAGGAAGCTTTAAATGTGGCCGAGTCTAGCTTGACCGACCTTAAGAAAGATCCAGCCTTGCAACAATACGCTCGAGCTGAAGCTGAGGATAAATGACGGCTCTCCTCGATAGTGCTGGAAAAAACCAAGGCAGATTTTGAAACCTATAAACAATCTATTGAAGCTAAACAAGCTACCTTAGTCAAGCGCGCAGAAGACGCCAAGGGCCAACTTAAGCCCATTACTAAAGAACTGAACAGTCTGAACCACCCTGTAGCTCGGATGACCGAAGCTGTCTTTGGTAAGTATTGTTCATTATGAGCATTATTTTCAAAGAGTCTTTATAGAGACTTGCTCGTCAACTTATAAAATTTGACCGTGTGTAGGCCGACAAACTCGCCGGCTTCCAGACGACAGCTTCCTGAAACTAAAAGCTTTATACGCATTCACTGAACAGCTGTACGTTGGGAGTCTTTTCACCATCAGGGATTTCATGGGTGAAAAGGGCACACCAAAGCTTATTAAAAATGTGCTGACGTGCCTCTCCATCGTCCCCAAGCAATTAGAAAAACTGAAGAAATCAACCAGTCGTAGAGACGCAATGGCTGCTTTGAGCCGGGCGTTGGCTTACACCCTCGAGCTTAACCTAAAAGAAATGAATGATGGCTTTCCCCAGCTGAATGATGACGGGTCAAAATTCACTTAAGAAGATTATGCCCGTTGTATGAGGGCATCACGAGTATTGGCTAGCCGGCTGGCCGCCGAAGCTGATCTGACGACGTATCAAGCGGCTTATAATGACGAAAATGTACGAATCCGGCCGCCTACCTTTGAACCGAAGGACCTGACTCCTCAACCCCGCAAGCACCTGTTTGCCCCTGATGTTGATCCATCTCCAATCTTGCATGACAAAGCTGAATTTGAAGCCTTAATCAATTGCAACTGGGACGTGGACAACCTTCAGATTCAGAAAGACCCGGTGCAGGATGACCCTCCAACAAGCTAGGTGAGGAGCCGGCCTTAGATGAAATTAACCCGGGCATGCTAATCTGCCGGGTTATAACTTTTTGTGAAAAACTTCGGTCCAACATTGTGGGCTTAATATAGCCTTGTAACAGTCATAGTAAAAACTGATTGCATGTGCTGTGCCTTCATGCATGTTTGGAGCTTTGAAAAACTCAGGCCAACTCCAGCACACGACTTCATCTTGTCTGTGTACGTCCATTTGGGGTAAAACGGACAGACTGCACGACCCAACGCACAGAAGAATATCCATTTTCTGTCCGTTTCATGTCCGTTCTACCCCATTTTCAGACCAATTTTGCTCTGGATTTGGGGCAAAAGCGGACACAGGCGAACGCTTTCTGGGCACTCCTAGTCCGGGTTGTGTCCGTTGCATGTGAGGGCTGGCCTGCCTGTCATTGAAACGTGAGGGCCCCACTCACCCATCTTCTCTCTCCTCTTTTTCACACAACACCCGACCCATCATGTTTATGCCAATGACGAGGTTGACAGCAGGGCGGCGGGCCGACGAGCAGTAGCGACAGGAGCCGGGGCGGGTGAGCGCGGCTGGCGTGCGGGCGAGGCGGGGCGGCACATGACGGGGCGAGCAGAGCAGCAGGGTGTGGGCACACGGCCAACGAGGGTGGGCGAGCTCGCGACGACGGACATGACAGGCGGGCGAGGGCAGGCGAGCACACATGAAGAGGGCAGGCGCGTGATGGAGGGCTCCACGGAAGAGCACGTGACGCCGGTGAGGAGAAGCACCGCGGGACGCCGGTGAGGAGGCTGCGATCGGAGCTCGCGCGCCCGCATCCGCATCTGAGGCCAGACGCTGTGAGCCACTACATATGTGCTAGCAGTTGCTAGCTAGTTAGCCCGCGCTGGGCAGCTCGCCCATGAGTGCTTGCCCGCGCTGGGCAGCTCAGCTAGGTGGGAGTACGCCGGCGAGTGACGACTGCTGCTTTTGCGATGCACGCGGGTGACGACAGCAGTTGCTGTGGGCGAGCACTGCGCGCGATGAGTGCGGGACATGCATGATGCGGGTGGGAGCTACGGCGGGTGGGCACGCGGGCGAGACGGCGAGCATGCGCACACGTGAGGCGGCGAGCGGGCGCGCAGGCGAGGCGGGAGCGACAGCACGCGCAAGCGGGGCGGCGAGCGTAGTGCGAGCGGACAAAGCCGGACAGTGTTTGGGGCGAGTTGCTGCGTTAGGCGCACCCACGATCAAACGGACATGGACGTTGGTTTTCCATCCCAAACGGACAAATTTCGGACAAAATGAGGTTTATTTTGAGGTCTTGCGCTAGAGTTGGCCTCATATTCCGGCGACTGTGGTGCTATCCATGTTTATACATTTTGATGTGATCATGCTTTCTGAGGCCCGTTGGTGGGTCATAACAGCAAAAGACTTTGAACGATGAGTAATACTAAGCCAGGATAAACTGTTCACCAAAGACTTAGAATCTTATCATGAAATTTTCCAGCAAAATGACAAAGCAAAAAATATACGTATATTCTCTATTTATTGTTTAGGCGGCTTTGAAGGCACAACCCAAAGAGGTCAATCCTCGTTTTATATTTTTGAGAAAAACTCAAGTTTGTTTCTTCAAAGAAGCTAGGCATGACTGCCCGAAATCTCATAAGCCGGCTCTCACATGACATAAATCCATCGTTTTAACCTTAACCAGTTTAGGGTCTTTAAAGAAGATTGACTGTTAAGAGTACGAACGGACCACATTGCGGAGAGACTACAGAGGGCATGAGTGCCCCAAATCCCATAAGCCGGCTCTCACGTGACACAAATCCGTCGTTTTAAGCTTAACTAGTTCAGGGTCTTTAAAAAAGATTGACTGTTAAGAGTACGAACGGGCCATATAGCGAAGAGACTATAGCAGACGGGTGAGTTTATCCTAGATCTTTGTAAGCCGGCTCTCTCGTGACGTAAACCGCCGTTTTAACCTTAACAAGTTCAGGGTCTTTTTTGAAATCTTGACAAGTCCAGGGTCTTATTTAAAGATTGACCAGTAAGAGTTTGGCAGGTCACATGGTGGAGTAGCAAGTTGTAAACAGTCAGGTTTAACTCATATATGGTTTGGAAGCTAGTCAAGAGGGTATGAAAGCTAAACTTAGTGAGTTAGAAGCCCCCAAGTGACTTCATGATGATCCAACTCTTGCACAAAGAATCATTGGAAGAAAAAACGGTAGAGGCCTCGATTTATGGGGATGCCAACTTTATTATACTAAGTATAAAAAAAGGTATATACAATGATAGAGGTATGTACATTGAAGAGAGCCGATGACTCAAGTGTAGTAAGGCCAAAGATGAGAAATATTCCATGGCCTGCTAGTCTCCTGCCCGGACATGAATGACTTGTCAGCTTCCCGTGCATCTATGAGATAATATGATCCATTGTTGAGATTCTTGCTGAGCACAAAAGTTCCTTCCCAAGGTGGTGATAACTTATGCATATCTGTCTGATCTTGAATCAAACGGAGCACTAAGTCGCCTTTTTGGAACATCCGGGTCTTGACTCTACGGCTCTGATAGCGATGCATCTCTTGATAAATCGCCGACCGTCCTGCTGCAAGATCCCGCTCTTCATCCAAAGCATCTAGTGTGTTCTAACGTGCCATCTCATTGTCAGCTTCAACGTAAGCCGCCACCCTGGGCGAGTAATGACGGATATCACTGGGGAGAACTTCTTCGGCGCCATAAACCATGAAAAAAGGCGTGTAGCATGTTGATCTGTTGAGAGTTGTTCTGATGCTCCAAAGAACTGAAGGTAACTCCTCCACCCAACAACCCGGCATTCGTTCCAAAGGAACCATAAGCCGGGGTTTTATCCCTCTCAAGATCTCTTGGTTAGCACATTCTGCTTGACCATTGGATTGCGGATGGGCCACGGAGGAGACATCAAGGCGGATATGCTCACTTTCGCAGAATTCTTTCATAGCCCCCTTGGACAGATTTGTACCATTGTCAGTAATGATAGTGTGAGGGTAGCCAAAACGAAAGATCATCTTCTTGACAAACTGAACCGCCGTTGCTGCATCGCATTTGCTGACCGGCTCTGCCTCAATGCACTTGGTAAATTTATCAACCGCCACCAAGAGGTGGGTCTTTTTATCTTTAGACCTCTTAAATGGCCCAACCATATCAAGCCCCCAGACCAAAAACGACCAGGTGATTGGAATCATTCACAATTCTTGAGCCGGTACATGGGCTCGTCATCCGAATTTTTGATAGCCATCGCACTCGGTAACATTGTCCTCTACATCTTTATGAGCCGTTAATTAGAAAAAACCATACCAAAAAGCCTTGGACACCAAAGATTTTGAGCCGGCGTGATGACCACAATCACCAGCGTGTATCTCGTTTAAAATTTCTCAGCCCTCCTCCAGAGAAACACAACACTGAAAAACACCAGTCACATTGCACCTGTGTAACTCGTCATTGACTATAGTCATGGACTTAGACCGCCTCATGATTTGCCGCACTAAGGTCTCGTCCTCGGGTTAGTCGTCGTGAGTCAGATATGCTAGATAAGGCAACATCCAATCAGGAATAGCACGGAGAGCCACCACCAACTATCCCTTCGAGTCAGGTATAGCAAGATCCTCCTCAGAAGATAAGTTGACTGATGGGTGATGCAATACGTCAAGAAATACATTAGGCGACACTGGCTTATGCTGAGACCCTAGTCTTCACAATGCATCAGCCGCCTCATTCTTCCAATGATCAATATGATCCACCTGATAACCCTTGAAGTGACCAGCAAGTACGTCAACCGCCTGTCAATAAGCCGCCATACGAGGATCTTTAGAATCCCACGTGTCTGAGACTTGCTGGGCCACAAGGTCTGAATCGCCCAAGCATCTGACCCGGCTCAAATTCATTTCCTTGGCCACGCGGAGTCCATGAAGTAAGGCTTCATACTCACCTGCATTGTTAGTACAAGGAAACATTAACCTTAATACACAACAAAATTTGTCACCTCTAGGGGAAGTTAAAACAACGCCAGCCCCCGAGCCTTCGAACTGTCTGGATCCATCAAAGTGAATTGTCCAATATGTATTATCCGGCTTCTCCCCAGGCGCTCGACACTCCATCCAGTCGTTAATAAAACCATCATGATTGTATGTCCGAGGAAATAATGCTTCAGTTTGCAATTTGCCATGAACACTCCATACACCAGCTTTTGCCAATGCGGGTATGTTTGCTTGGACTCTATCAAAACCTCGCTAACATAGTAAATCGGCCTCTGGACTGGGTACTCTTTTTCTGCCTCCTTGCGCTCCACAACAACCGCAACACTAACGACCTTGTTATTAGCCGCCACATATAGGAGCAGCGGTTCTTTTTCTGCGGGAGCAGCCAAGACAGGTGGCTCAACCAACTGTTTTTTGAGCGCCTCAAGCGCATCATTGGCAGCATCACTCTAGACAAAACCATTTGTCTTTTTCATCATCTGATATAAAGGGATAGCCTTCTCACCCAAGTGGCTTATGAAACGGCTTAAGTAGGCGATATGACCCGCCAAGCGATGGACATCATTAATGCACGCCGGCTTACATAATGAGGTGATGACCTTTATTTTATCTGGTTTAGCTTCGATGCCCCATTCTGAGACCAAGAATCCCAGGAGCTTGCCTGCAGGGACACCAAAACACACTTAGCCGGATTAAGCATCATCTTGTAAACCCATAGGTTATCAAAATTCTCCTACAAATCATCAAGCAGAGTCTCCTTCATCCTTGACTTGACCACAATATCATCCAGATAAGCATGAACATTGCGCCCAATTTGACTATGAAGACAGTTCTCCACACAACGTCGATAAGTCGCCTGTGCACTTTTGAGTCCAAAAGGCATGGACACATTGCAGAAAGGCCCAAAAGGTGTAATGAAAGATGTTTTCTCTTGGTATTTGGCTGCCATCTTGATCTAATGATAACTCGAATAGGCATCCAGGAAATACAAACTCTCACAACCTGTCGTTGCATCAATGATCTAGTCGATACGGGAGAGAGCAAATGGATCAACCGGACAATCCTAGTTAAGATCCGTGTAGTCCACACACATGTGCCACGTGCCATTCTTTTTAAGTACGAGCATGGTTTGAGCCAACCACTCTGGGTGAAAAACCTCCACGATAAACCCTGCTGCTAAGATCCGGGCTACCTCTTCCCCAATAGCTTTACGCCGCTCTTCATTGAAACGACGGAGCAATTGCTTGACTGGCTTAAACTTAGGATCCACATTAAGGTGGTGCCCAGCGAATTCTCTCAGTACACCTGGCATCTCAGAAGGTTTCCATGCGAAGATGTCCTGATTCTCACGGATGAATTCAATGAGTGCTTTCCTATTGGGGGTCCATGTTAGCCCCAATAGTGAACTATTTCGATGAGTCGCCAGGAGAAAAATCCACCAACTTGGAATCTTCTGCCACGAACTTCAGGGGCGGGTCAGACTCTGTGCTGGGATTTTTTAATGGGGTCATATCCGCCGGGTCAACATTATCTATATAGAACTTGAGCTCTTCCTCCACACAGCTTGTCTCCACGTATGCGGCATCACCTTCCTCACACTCAAGAGCAATTTTCCGATCACCGTGCACCATGATCGTCCCTTTTAGACCCGACATCTTGAGCTGCAAGTAAACATAACAGGGCTGGGCGATGAATTTAGCAAAAGCCAGTCGCCCAAACAAGGCATGATACGGGCTCTTGATTTTGACTACTTCAAACCATAAGGTTTCTACCCTATAATTATAGCCATCACCAAACGCCACCTCAAGGGCAATTTTCCTTACTGGATAAGCAGACTTGCCCGACACTATGCCGTGAAATACTATAGATGACGACTTGAGATCCTTGTCAGTCAGCTCCATCCGGCGAAAGGTGTCATAGTACAAGATGTTGATGTTGCCGCCGCCGTCCATTAGTACCTTTGTGGATTTTTAGCCTCCTACTCGAGGGGCCACCACAAGCGCCATGTGTCTTGGGTTGTCAATTCGTGGTGGGTGATCCTCCCCGTGCCATGATATTATGTACTCAGACCACTTGAAATATTGTGAAAGAGCCGGTGTTGCGGCGTGAACCACCGTCTTGCGCACTTTCTGATCTCGTTTGTCCAGACCTGTGGTGGAGACATGATATTGGCCTCCATTAAGCTGCTTGGGTTACTCTGATACCCAGGCTGCTTGTTTTGCTGTTGACCACCATTACCAGGCTGCTGATGGTGGCCACCTTGATTACCTTGACCCTGATAATCCGAGCTTGAGCCGCCTCCACCGAAGCCTGACCCGTGAGAGCCAGATCTTGACCCGCCAAGCGGCCCATTGCCATTACCATGATGCTAATTAAGGCTGTAATTCTGGAATTCTCGCATGATATAACAATCCCTCCAAGCATGAGTGTACGGCTTGCCGGTTGACTGTGCTCCGGGCAGGGTTTGTTGAGCATTGCCTCTATGTTGAAAGGGGTTTTGGCCTTGCCGAAAGGCGTTTTACCGTTGCCCTTAGCACGATTGTTTACAGTGTTGGCGTTGCTACCAAATCTGACCCGCCGTCCAGGTGCTTTCGCTTGCCACCATTACCTGGGTTGTTATTTCCTGCCCCGTTCTGCTGCTGACCCTTGCCACTGTCATTCTTCTTACCTTTAGCAGACTTCTCCTCATTGGAACCCGGGTCCTTTGTGGTATCAGAATCTGCATATTTGGTGAGAGTCGACATGAGCTCACCCATGTCCTGACAAGAACGCTTGAGCCATCCAAGCTTGTGTTTAAGGGGTAAGAAGTGACAATTTTTCTCCAGAATCAGGACCGCTTGAGCCATCGAGATATTATCAGATGAGTGGATAACGATCAAAACCCGCCGGACCCAATGATGGGGCAACTCATCCTCATGCTGCACAAAATGATCGAGGTCAACAATCGTCATAGGTTGCTTGCATGTCCCTTGGAAATTCTTGATAAATCATGCTTTCAACTCGGCCGAAGAAGTAATGGTATTGGGAGGCAGACCCTTTAACCATGTACGAGACGTTCCTTCCAACACCATGATGAAGTATTTTGCAAGACCGCATCGCTGACATCCAACATCTCCATGGCTAGCTCATAACTCTCAATCCAAGATCCCGAGGGTAAACCAGCCATATAGTTAGGCACTTTGCACGATCCTTTATAATCCTTAGGCAAGCGCTCATTGCGTAGTGCCGCTGTTAAACAAGGCACACGAACAGCCCTGGAGGAGATTCCAGCTCCCACCAATGTTGTAGGGGTCACCAGAGGCGGCTCGGGAACCTCCTGGCAATCTGTCGCCACTGTAGCTCCCCGATGGGCTCTCCCCCTGTCCACAATCGCCTGGGCGTTGGTACAGGGCGGGTCATCACAGGGCGGGTTGCATCTTTGCTTGCTTCTAGAGACCCCCAGTGACTCGACGTGTCGGCTGTAACTGCGGCTTGGGATGGGGGTTGAGTGTACATGACTCCGGTTGTACGTATACTTCCCCCGCTCAGCCACCGCTGTCTGTAACAACTCGATGGTGTTCCACGCTTCCATAGAAAAAGGTGTCCCCTCGGCGAGAGGGAGTGCATTGAGCCTAGTAGCTGCCGCTATCATGTTGTCCACCGGGTTAGTATAGTGGCTAGGTGGTGTAGAAAACTGCTGCGGCAGGGTCTGATTCCTACGGGGCGGGTCTAACTGTCGTGGTGCTTCCGTGGCCCGAGTTATGGCCAGTGGCACATTCGGTCCTGCCCCAGGGGTGTTAAAAAATTCCGGGGCTCATACTGCACCGGGAGGCAGGTCTGAGACCTCCTCCGAAGGACTGCCTCAGAAGCGTGTTGATACAGATTATAACGGAAAGCCTCCGCCTTCACATGCTCCAACTCAACATCCATATGAACTTGCAACATGTTGATATCCTCTTGGGACTTAGTCATCAGCTCTTTCAGCATGGCAATCTCTATATTATGCTTTGCTTGATTTTCAACCGTGACCTTGGTTCCCATCAAAATTGGCAGCTCATTCATCAATTCCAGCAAAACATGAGCCGGCGGCTGGGCTGACCCGGATCCTGACGGGGTGGCTCCTATTGTCGCTCCGATCATTGTGGTGTTGAAAGCCGACGCCGTGGCTGCCATAAAGATGGCCGCTCGGCTTGGCAGCTCGTAGGGCTCTGAAATATTGTCGCCATCGGCACAGCCCCAAGACCACTGTCATAAAGTTGGTAGATCGATTCCATCTCTCCGCTCGAGGATCCGTCATCTGGGCAGACCAGGGTTTCTTCTTCCGATGCAGAGTCATCCACGCCTTGTGTAAAGCCGATGAAAATGCTCTTCCGGCCGGGTTGAACACGGGTGGGTTGCGTACGCCGGGCCGACTCGACAAGGTCGGTGCAGATGTCCGGCCCGAGCTCAGATTCATCGATATTTCCGATGAAGACATGAATTCCACTGAAGGCGATCCATTACCCATACTCGATTGAGTCGGCCTCGGGGCCCCAACCAGCGTCGTTGATGTAGAGCTTGCCGCTGCGACTCTTAGTCATCCTGTCGATGGCATATCCCTCAATCCCCGAGAGGGAGCCCTTCGAGAACTCCAAACCATCGCGCATATGCCCCATGGTGGGTGCCAACTATCCTGGTTTTGTCACGACAGATACCCTAGTTAAAGGATTTAGGTTCGAGGCCATCGCTACGGCGGTTAACTCGAAGGCGTTGATTGGGACGAGAGACACGAGTTTACCCAGGTTCGGCCCCTCAAAAAGAAGCAAAAGCTCATGTCCTACTTTGTGTAGTATTGATTGGGTATCAATTACAAGGGAGTGGATTCACTTGACCTAGCTCTCAATCAATTGTTTCGTACCCTAAGCCGCATAGTGAACTCGCCTTTATACACACAAGTCGAGGCCCTAGGCTTACAAGAGTCCGGGTCAGGTTACATCTAATAACTGACATTATCTCTAAATTGCCTTGCCTTATCGGGCAAGTCATCTCCCGGCGGCTTACACCTTCGGGTCACATATTGCCTTTCGGCCCTGGGCCTCCACCCGGCCCGTCCAGTAGATTACCTCAAGGCTTTGTCTTAGTCTCCCGGCCTACTTAAGGCCTCATTGCTAAGCCGCCAACTTCCTAACCCACCCCCTCTTGGGAGGGTTATACCACGGGGTTATATCCCCAACAGAACCGGATGCTAAACATGTCGTTGATTATCAATGTCGTCTCAACCCTAAGATGAAGGAGGTGGTAAGACCTGAGATATTAAACTTCTGGAAGTAGGTATATTTTATCCTATTGCTGATAGTAGATGGGCAAGTCTTGTTCATTGTGTTCCCAAGAAAGGAGGTATAACTGTTGTTCCTAATGATAAAAATGAACTTATTCCACAAAGAATCATAACTGGCTATAGGATGGTGATTGATTTCAGGAAATTAAATAAAGCTACTAGGAAAGATCATTACCCCTTACCTTTTATTGATAAAATGCCAAAAAGACTGTCTAAGCACACACACTTTTGTTTTCTTGATGGATACTCTGGCTTTTCTCAAATACCTATCTCAAAAGAGGATCAAGAGAAAACTACCTTGCCCTTTTGGAACTTATGCTTATAGGCGTATGCCTTTTGATTATGCAATGCACCTCCTACCTTTCAAAGATGTATGACTGCTATATTCTTTGACTTTTGTGAAAAGATTGTTGAGGTTTTCATGGATGATTTTTCCGTTTACGGGACTTCTTTTGAAGATTGCTTGAGCAACCTTGATCGAGTTTTGCAGAGATGTGAAGAAACTAGTCTTGTCTTGAATTGGGAGAAGTGCCACTTTAAGGTGAATGAAGGTATAGTACTTGGGCATACAATTTCTGAACGAGACATTGAGGTGGATAAAGCCAAAGTTGATGCAATAGAGAAAATGCCATGCCCAAAAGATATCAAAGGTATAAGAAGTTTCATTAGTCATACTAGTTTCTATAGGCGTTTGATTGATGATTTCTAGGCCATTAACTAATCTTCTTCAAAAAGATATTCCTTTTGTTTTTTATGATGATTGTGTAGAAACCTTTGAAATACTTAAGAAAACCTTGATTTCTGCACCTATTGTCCAACCACCTGATTGGAACTTACTGTTTGAAATTATGTGTGATGCTAGTGATTATGCTGTGGGTGCTATTCTAGGGCAAAGAGTAGACAATGAATTGAATGTTATTCATTATGATAGTAAGGCCCTAGACATTGCTCAAAGAAATTATGCTACTATTGAGAAGGAATTTTTAGGAGTTGTTTTTGCATGTGATAAGTTTAGACGATACATCGTTGATTCCAAAGTAACTGTTCACACTGATCATGCTGCTATTAAATACCTTATGGAAAAGAGAGATGCTAAACCTAGACTTATTAGGTGGGTGCTTTTACTTCAAGAATTTGACTTACATATCGTTGATAGGAAGGGAGCTGAAAACCCTGTAGCAGATAACTTGTCTAGGATAGAAAATCTTCTTGATGACCCATTGCCTATTGATGATAATTTTCCTGATGAGAAACTTGCTGTTATTAATACTTCACGTAGCACTCCTTGGTATGGAGATTATGCTAATTACATTTTTGCTAAAAATATTCCACCCGCTTCACCTATCAACAAAAGAAAAAAAATTCTTTTATGATTATTACATTACTTTTGGGATGACCCACATCTCTATAAAGAAGGAGTAGCTGGTGTTATTAGACATTATGTACCTGAGCATGAACAGGGACATATTCTAAGGAAGTGTCACTCCGAGGCCTACGGAGGACACCATGCTGGTCACAGAACTACACACAAGGTATTACAATCCGGTTTCTATTGGCCTACCCTCAAGGGCGGATCTAGGATTTGGGTATAGGGGGGCCAAGCCAAGTCGAGAAAAAAAATGGTGCAACACGAAAAATAACTACCATAATAATATGGTTCTTTAATGGAATTAAAACAATACTAGTTTAAAAAATCCCTACAATTGTCTATAAAATAAATAATAACATTAGTTTGATCTGAAGATAACCTAATTGCTAGTAATTTCTAAGAATGTATATCATCCGTAATTTCGAAGCAAGCCATAATCTCTTTCTCTTTTTCTTTGCGATGGAAAGAAAGTCAAACTCAATTGGACTAGGATTGGTAACTCGTGTAGTAGCCTCATTTACAATATTATTAGGTAGAGAACTCAAAACAACATGCTTAAAAAATAAATTAATCTTCATGATGTTTGGTGCACTTTTCTCTTCATGATCGGATCACAAATCAAACAATCAAAAGAATTCAAAAATGAGATTGAATCATTGACCTCACTATCAAAATAACTAAAAATGGATGTACAATTTCAACACGTACGAGATGTGAGTTGAGAGGGGTAGTACGCAATAGTGCTAACCTTGGCACTGAATGGTTAGAGAATTGAAAGAGTGAAGTGAAGGTTGTAGCCCACTCGGTAATACAACATCACAACAAGCCTTGAAAGCAATGTGACTAAGTGTTAGTCATGGGATCTTGTATTATGAAACGAGTAAAGAGACTTTCCGGAAACGAGGTTGAACTAGGTATGGAGATACCGACGATCGAATCTCGGGCAAGTAACATATCGAAGAACAAAGGGAGCATCATACGGGATTAACTGAATCCTTGACATAGAGGTTCGACCGATAAAGATCTTCGTAGAACATGTAGGAACCAATATGGGCATCCAGGTCCCGCTATTGGTTATTGACCGTAGAGGTGTCTCGGTCATGTCTACATAGTTCTCAAACCCGCAGGGTCTGCACACTTAAGGTTCAGTGACGTTTCGGTAGTATAGAGTTATGCATGGTGGTGACCTAAGGTTGTTCGGAGTCCCGGATGAGATCCCGGAGGTCACGAGGAGCTCCGTAATGATCCAGAGGTAAAGATTCATATGTAGGAAGTCCTATTTTGGTCGCCGGAAAAGTTTCGGGCTCATCGGTAGTGTACCGGGAGTGTCGGTAGTGTACCGGCAGACCATCGGGAGGGTTATTTCGACCCAAGAGGCTACATGGGCTGTGGGAGAGTGAATACCAGCCCTTAGTGGGCTGGTGGAAGTCCCACACAAGGCCCATGCGGCTGGAGAGAAAGCCCAAAGAGAAAAAGGTGCAAAAAGGCAAAAAAGGCAAAAATAAGGAGGAGTCCTAGTCCTACTAGGATTGGAGGAGGAATCCTCCAATCCCACTAGGTTCGTCCGACCCAAGGGATGCCTCTTTGGCAGACAAGCCTCCTCCTCCTCTCCTCCTATATATACTAGAGGATTTTAGGGTTTTGGCACAGAATTTTCAGCCACATGCTACCCGTTCCTCTAGTGCATAGTTTCTCCTCTAGATCGGATTTCTGCAGTGCTTAGGCAAAGCCCTGCCAGAATAGTTCCACCACCATCTCCGGAGCATTTTCACACTCTCGGAGAACTCTTCTACCTCTCCTCTCCCTCTTGCTGGATCAAGAAGGCGGAGATCGTCATCGAGCTGTATGTGTGCTGAACGCGGAGGTGTCATCCGTCCGGCGCTATATCGGAAGGACCGTGATCAAGATCGCGAGATGGATCGTGATGAGTTCGCGGGACGGATCATGATGAGTTCACGGGATGGATCATGATGAGTTCGCGGGACGGATCGCGACGAGATCACGGGACGGATCGTGATGAGTTCGCGGGACGGATCGTGATTGGATCGCGGGACGGATCATGATGAGATCGCGGGACGCTCGGCGATTTGGATCGCGAAGACGTTCGACTACACCAACCGCGTTTCTCAACGCTTCCTGCTTAGCGATCTACAAGGGTACATAGATCCACTCTCCCTCTCGTAGATGCTCATCACCAAGGATAGATCTTGCGTGTGCGTAGGAATTTTTTTGTTTTCCATGCAATGTTCCCCAACAGTGGCATCATGAGCTAGGTCTATGTGTATATGAGATCTCGAGTAGAACACAAAAGGTTTGTGGGTGTTGATGCTTAGATTGCGTCCTCCCTTGGTCAGATTTTTGTTCAGCGGTATTGTGAGATGAAGCGGCCCGGACCAACATTACTCGTACGCTTACGAGAGACCGGTTCCCTCGACCGCAACTTGTTGCATAGATGGCTTGCGGGTGCCAGTTTCTCTCAATTTAGTTGGATCGGATTCGACAAAGGCGGTCCTTGAGAAGGTTGAAAAGCAACTAGTGTATCACCGTTGTGGTTTTTGCATAGATGAGAATTGTTCTTGCTAGATACCCATAGCAGCCACGTAAAACATGCAACCACAATTAGAGGACGTCTAACTTGTTTTTGCAGGGTATGTTGTGATCTGATATGGCCAATTACATTATGTGATATATGTGATGTATGAGATGATCATGTGATGTATAGATTATCATGACTTGCATGTCGATGAGTATGACAACCGGCAGGAGCCATAGGATTGTCTTTAATTATTATATGACCTGCGTGTCAATCATTAAGCGCTATGTAATGCTTTACTTTATCGCTAAACGGTAGCAATAGTAGTAGAAGCATATTGGGCGCGACAACCCCGATGGCGACACGTTGATGGAGATCAAGATGATGGAGATCATGGTGCCTTGCCGGTGACAATGGAGATCATGCCGGTGCTTTCTAGATGGAGATCAAAAGCACAAGTTCATGGCCATATCATGTCACTTATGATTTGCATGTGATGTTAATCCTTTTTATGCACCTTGTTTTGCTTAGGACGACGGTAGCATTATAAGGTGATCCCTCACTTAATTTCAAGATAAATTGTGTTCTCCCCGAGTGTGCACCGTTGCGAAAGTTCGTCGTGTTGAGACACCACGTGATGATCGGGTGTGATAGACTCTACGTTCACATACAATGGGTGCAAGCCAATGTTGCACGTGCAGAACACTCGGGTTAAACTTGACTAGCCTAGCATGTACAAACATGGCCTCAGAACACAAGAGACCGAAAGGTCGAACATGAGTCATATAGTAGATATGATCAACATGATGATGTTCACCATTGAAACCACCTCAACTCACGTGATGATCGGACTTGAGTTGGTGAATTTGGATCATGTATCACTCGAATGACTGGAGGATGTCAATTTGAGTGGGAGTTCTTAAGTAATATGATTAATTGAACTCATTATCATGAACATAGTCAGTAGTGTCTTTGCAAACTGTGTTGTAGATTACTATCTCACGCTGTAGCTTCCTTGAATTTTATATGTTCCTAGAGAAATAGAGTTGAAAGATGATGGTAGCAATATTGCGGACTGGGTCCGTGATCTGAGGATTGTCCTCGTTGCTGCACAGAAGGCTTATGTCCTTAATGCACCGCTCAGTGTGCCATCCCCCCTAGCGTTGTTTGTAGATGTTGTGAACATCTGACAGGCACGATCTGATGACTACTTGATAGCTTAGTGCGTCATGCATTACGGCTTAGAATTGAGGCTCCAAAAAGTTTTGAACGTCACGGAACATATGAGATGTTCTTAGAGCTGAAATTAGGATCTCAGGCTCATGCCCGTGTTGCGAGATATGAGATCTCCAACAAGATTCTTTGCCTGTAAGATGAAGGAGAATAGCTCAATCATTGAGCATGTGCTCAGATTGTCTGGGTGATGCAATCGCTTGAATCGAGTGGGAGTTGATCTTCCAGATAAGATAGTGATTGATATAGTTCTCCAAGTCACTGTCACTAAAGCTACTAGAACTTGGTGATGAACTATAAAAATCCAGGGATAGAAATAATGATCCCTGAGCTATTCGCGATGTTTGACTCCGCGAAGGTAGAAATCGAGAAGGAGCGTCAAGTGTTGATGGTTAGTCAAACCACTAGTTTCAAAAAGGGCAAGATCAAGGAGGGAAACTTCATGGATAGCAAGTCAGTTGCAGCTCCCGTGAAGCAACACAAAGTCTAACCCACACCCGAGACTAAGTGCTTCGATTATGAGGAGAACGGTCGCTGAAGCGGAACAACCCTAGATACTTGGTAGATAAGAAGGCTGGCAAAGTCGACAGAAGTATATTTGATATACGTGTTATTGATGTGTACCTTGCTAGTACTCCTAGTAGCACCTGGGTATTGGATACCGGTTCGGTTGCTAAATGTTAGTAACTCGAAGTAAAAGCTACGGAATAAACGGATACTAGCTAAGTGTGAGGTGACGATGTCTGTTGGAAATGTTTCCAAGGTTGATGTGATCAACATCGCACACTCTCTCTACCTTCGAGATTAGTGATGAACCTAAATAAATGTTATTTGGTGTTTTTGCATTGAGCATGAACGTGATTAGATCATGTTCATTGCAACACGGTTATTCATTTAAGTTAGAGAATAATGGTTATTCTATTTACATGAATAATACCTTCAATGTTCATGCACCCAGTAAGAATGGTTTGTTGAAACTTGATCGTAGTAATACACATGTTCATAACATTGATGCCAAAAAGATACAAAGTTAATAATAATAGTACCACATACTTGTGGCACTGCCGCTAAATGTCATATTGGTATAAAACGCATGAAGAAACTCCATGCTGATGGATCTTTGGACTCATTCGATTTCGAATCGGTTGAGACATGCGAACCATGCCTCTTGGTCAATATGACCAAGGACCCCGTTTTCTGTTTTGATGAAGCGGGCAAGTGATTTATTGGAAATGATACATGTTGATGTATGCAATCCAGTGAGTCTTGTAGCGTGCGGTGGATTTCGTTATTTTCTTACCTTCACTCATGATTTGAGTAGATATAGTGTATATTTACTTAATGAAACACAAGTCTGAATCGTTTGAAAGGTTCAAGCAAATTCAGAGTGAAGTTTAAGATCATCGTGACAAGAAGCTAAAAATGGTTGCGATATGATCGTGGAGGTTAATATCTGAGTTACGAGTTTGGCATACAACTTTAGACGATGTGAAAGTTGTTTCACAACTCATGCCACCTGGAACACCATAGTGTGATGGTGTGTCCGAACGCCATAGTCGTGCTCTATTGGATATGGTGCGTGCTATGATGTCTATTATCGTTTTGTTACTATAATTTTGGGGTTATGCATTAGAGACAACTACATTCACTTTAAATAGGGCACCATCTAAATCCGTTGAGTTGACACCGTGTGAATGATGGTTTGATAGAAACCTAAGCTGTCATTTCTTAATGTTTGGGGCTGCGACGCTTGTGTGGAAAATGTTTTCACCGAATGAGCTCGAACCCAAAGCGGACAAATGCATCTTCATAGAATACCTTAAGAATAGTTGGGTGAACCTTCTATCTCAGATCCAAGCATAAAATGTTTATTGCTAAAACTGGGTCCTTTCTCGAGGAAATGTTTATCTTGAAAGAATTGAGTGGGAGGAACATAGAACTTGATGAGGTTATTGAACCTCTGTTTCAACCAGAGAGTAGCGCCGCACAGGAAGTTGTTTCTGTGAAGCCTACGTTAGTTGAAGAGGTAGTTAATAATGATGATCATGAAGCTTCGGATCAAGTTACTATCGAACTTCGTAGGTCGACAAGGACGTGTACTGCTCCTGAGCGGTACGACAACCCTGTCTTGGAGGTCATGTTGTTGGACAACGATGAACCTACGAACTATGGAGAAGCGATGATGGGCCCGAAAACCAACAAATGGTTAGAGGCCATGAAATCCGAGAAAGGATCCATGTATGAAAACCAAGTATAGACTTTGGTGGACTTGCTCGTTGGACGACAGGTCATTAAGTACAAATGGATCTTTAAAATGAAGACAGACGCTCATGGTAAATGTCACCATTTGTAAAGCTCGACTTGTTGCAAAGAAGTTTACGACAAGTTCAAGGAGTTGACTGCGATGAGACTTTCTCACTCGTAGTGATGCTAAAGTCTGTTGAAACTATGTTAGCAGTTGCTGCACTTTCAATTATGAAATCTGGCAGATGGATGTCAAAACATTGTTTCCTTAACGGTTTACTTGAGGAAAGGTTGTATGTGATACAACCAGAAGGTTTTGTCAGTCCTAAGGATGCTAAAAGGTGTGCAAGCTTCAGTGATTCTTCTATGAACTGAAGCAAGCATCTTGGAGTTGGAATATACACTTTGATGAGGTGATCAAAGGTTTTGAGTCTATACAAAGTTTACGAGAAACTTGTATTTGCAATAAAGTGAGTGGGAGCACTATAGAGTTTCTGATAAGTATATGTGGATGACATATTGCTATTCGGAAATGATGTAGAATTTTTGGAGAGCATAAATGGTTGTTTGAAAAGAGTTTTTCAAAGGAAGACCTGGATAAAGCTACCTAATTGTTGAGCATCAAGATCTATAAAGATAGATCAAGATGTTTGATAAGACTTTCAATGAGTACATACCTTGACAAGATTTTAAAAGAGTTCAAAATGGATTAGTCATAGAGAAGTGTTCTCGCCTGCTTTGTAAGGTGTGAAGTTGAGTGAGACTCAAAGCTCGACAACGGCAGAAGAAAGAGAAAGGACGAATGTCGTCCCCTATGCCTTAGCCATAGGCTCTGTATAGTATGCCATGCTGTGTACCGCACCTGTGTGTGCCTTGCCATGAGTTCGTCAAGGGGTACAAGAGTGATCCAGGAGTGGATCACTGGACAACGGTCAAGATTATCCTTAGTAACTAAAAGACTAAGGAGATGTTTCTCGATTATGGAGGTGATAAAGAGTTCGTCGTAAAGAGTTACATCGATGCAAGCTTTAACACCAATCCGGATGACCCGCAGTAGCAATCTGGATACATATAGTGGAGCAGCCATTTGAAATAGTACCAAGTGGAGTGTGGTAGCAGTGTTTATGGTTTGACATAGAGATTTGCAAAGTACACACGGATCTGAATGTCGCAGACCCGTTGACTATAAGACCTCTCTAACATGCAAAGCATGATTGAGCCCCAAAACTCATTGGGTGTTAGATTCATAACAATGCGAATCACATGGTGATGTGAACTAGATTATTGACTCTAGTGCAAGTGGGAGACTGTTGGAAATATGCCCTAGAGGCAATAATAAATTGGTTATTATCATATTTCCTTGTTCATGATAATCGTTTATTATCCATGCTATAATTGTATTAATCGGAAACTCAGATACATGTGTGGATACATAGACAACACCATGTCCCTAGTATGCCTCTAATAGACTAGCTCGTTGATCAAAGATGGCTATGGTTTCCTAGTCATGGACATGAGATGTCATTTGATAGCGGGATCACATCATTGGGAGAATGATGTGATGGACAAGACCCAAACTACGAACGTAGCATATGATTGTGTCAGTTTATTGCTACTGTTTTCTGCATGTCAAGTATATGTTCCTATGACCATGAGATCATGCAACTCACTGACACCGGAGGAGTACCTTGTGTGTATCAAATGTCGCAATGTAACTGGGTGACTATAAAGGTGCTCTACAGGTATCTCCGAGGGTGTCTGTTGAGTTGGCATGGATCAAGACTGGGATTTGTTACTCCGTGTGACGGAGAGGTATCTCAGGGCCCACTCGGTAATACAACATCACAACAAGCCTTGCAAGCAATGTGACTAAGTGTTAGTCATGGGATCTTGTATTATGAAACGAGTAAAGAGACTTGCCGGAAGCGAGGTTGAACTAGGTATGGAGATACCGACGATCGAATCTCGGGCAAGTAACATACCGAAGAACAAAGGGAGCATCATACGGGATTAATTGAATCCTTGACATAGAGGTTCGACCGATAAAGATCTTCTTAGAATATGTAGGAACCAATATGGGCATCTAGGTCCCGCTATTGGTTATTGACCATAGAGGTGTCTCGGTCATGTCTACATAGTCCTCGAACCCGCAGGGTCTGCACACTTAAGGTTCAATGACGTTTCGGTAGTATAGAGTTATGCATGGTGGTGACCGAAGGTTGTTCGGAGTCCCGTATGAGATCCCGGACGTCACGAGGAGCTCCGGAATGGTCCGTAGGTGAAGATTCATATCTAGGAAGTCCTATTTTGGTCGCCGAAAAAGTTTCGGGCTCATCGGTAGTGTACTGGGAGTGCCGGTAGTGTACCGGGAGACCATCGGGAGGGGTATTTCGACCCAAGAGGCTACATGGGCTGTGGGAGAGTGAATACCATTCCTTCGTGGGCTTGTGGAAGTCCCACACAAGGCCCATGCGGCTGGGAGAGAAAGCCCAAAGAGAAAAAGGTGGAAAAAGGCAAAAAAGCCAAAAATAAGGAGGATTCCTAGTTCTACTTCCTCCTCCAATCCCACTAGGTTCGGCCGACCCAAGGGCTGCCTCTTTGTCATCCAAGCCTCCTCCTCCTCTCCTCCTATATATACTAGAGGATTTTAGGGTTTTGGCACAGAATTTTCAGCCACGTGCTACCCATTCCTCTACTGCATAGTTTCTCCTCTAGATCGGATTTCTGCAGTGCTTAGGCGAAGCCCTGCCGGAATAGTTCCACCACCATCTCCGGAGCGCCGTCACGCTTCTGGAGAACTATTCTACCTCTCCACTCCCTCTTTCTAGATCAAGAAGGCGGAGATCGTTATCGAGCTGTACGTGTGCTGAACACGGAGGTGCCATCCGTTCGGCGCTAGATCGGAAGGACCGTGATCAAGATCGCAAGACGGATCATGATGAGTTCGCGAGACGGATCATGATGAGTTCGCGGGACGGATCGTGATGAGTTCACGGGATGGATCGCGACGAGATCGCGGGACGGATCATGATGAGTTCGTGGGACGTATCGTGATTGGATCGCGGGACGGATCGTGATGAGATCGCAGGACGGTCGGCGATTTGGATCACGAAGACGTTCGACTACACCAACCGCATTTCTTAACGCTTCCTGCTTAGCAATCTACAAGGGTACGTAGATCCACTCTCTCTCTCTCGTAGATGCTCATCACCATGGATAGATCTTCCGTGTGCGTAGGAATTTTTTTGTTTCCCATGCAACGTTCCCCAACAGCATACCCGCTAAAGGAATTGTCAATCGATAGGTGGGGCAGGCCCCTGTTGGCCCCCTTGTCTCTGCCACTTCCTACCCTTTTTAAAGATGCTCGTAAGTATGTCCTTTCATGTGATGAATGTGAAAGAGTTGGTAACATCAGTAGATGTCAAGAATTCCTATGAATTATTCACTCGCTATTGAACCATTTGATGTTTGGGGCTTTGATTTTATGGGACCTTTTTCTTCCTCTAATGGGTTTACTCATATTCTGGTCGTTGTTGATTACGTTACTAACTAGGTACAAGTTATTCCAACTAGTAGTGATGATCATAACACCTCTATTAAAATCCTTAAAGACATCATTTTCCTGAGGTTTGGAGTCCCTAGATACTTAATGACTAATGGTGGTTCACATTTTATTCATGATGCTTTTCGTAAACTTCTAGCTAAATATGATGTTAACCATAGAATTGCATCACCTTATCATCCCTAGTCTAGTGGCCAGGTTGAATTGAGAAACCAAGAAATAAAAATAATTTTGCAAATATCATCAATAGATCTAGAAAGAATTGGTCTAAGAAACTAGATGATGCTTTATGGGATTATAGGACTTCTTATAAAAATCCCATGGGGATGTCTCCATCTAAAATGGTCTATGTAAAAGCTTGTCATTTACCTCTTGAGTTAGAACATAAAGCTTATTGGGCAATTAAAGAACTTAATTACGACTTTAAACTTGCCGATGAAAACAAGTTATTTGATATTAGCTCATTAGCTGAATGGAGGACACAAGCATATGAAAATGCCAAGTTATTTAAAGAAAAGGTTAAAAGATGGGCGGATAGGATTCAAAAAAGAGAACTCAATGTAGGAGACCTTGTGCTTTTGTATAATTCTCGTTTCAGATTCCTTGCAGGTAAACTCCTCTCCAAATGGGAAGGCCTGTATGTTGTCGAGGAGGTCTATCGCTCCGGTGCTATAAAAATTAATATCTTCGAAGGAAAACAAATCTGAGAGTGGTAAATGGGCAAAGAATTAAGAATTACATCTCAAGTATGCCCATTAATGTTGAAAGTAATATTATTCAAGTGATAACACCGGAAGAACACATATGAGAGACCTTCCAGAACACTCCAGAAACCTGAAAAGGAGTAGGTATGTGATACAGTAAGTAAACCGACTCCAAAAATACCAAGTTTTTTTGTTATATTGGTTTTGGTATTTTAGATAAAATCCAAAAATAAAAAGGACTTAGGGGGACCCACGAGGGAGGCACAAGCCAACTAGGCGTGCCCACCCCCCTGAGCGCGCCCTGATGGCTTGTGGGGCGCTCGTGTGCTTCCCGGACTCTATTTTCTTCCCGAGCACGTATTCTGACCTAGAAAAATATATTATATATACTTCAATATGTTTTGACCACCACATCGTAAGTTTCTCCTCTGTTCGTGTTTCAGATTGTTTTCTGATAGATCTAGGTCATCATGGCTCCAGCGACCCTCCGCAAGAAACATCGCATAGTTCGACCTTCATCGGGCAGGCGTCCCTACAACAAGGTCTACTATGAGCTGTCCTCGGGAGAGGAGGATACACCGGAGATTACAGAAGACGTCATGAGGAAGAGCCAGGAGAATGTCGAAGGATCAAAAGGGGTTATGCCAATCACTTGTCTGGTGCTTCTAACAAGGGATAATCGCTATTACTTCTTCGTGACGATATTTCTTTACTTGAAATTGATGCCTTGAATGCCATGGAATCCGGGTGTGCACAAATTACACAGCTCACTAAATGAAGTCATCTTATTAGAAGAGAAGAACCATGCTCTCGGGAGAACAATTAATGATCTGGAACATCTCTTCAAGGACACGCCTACTACATCATCACCACCATCACTCAGGAAGGACGCTTGAGTAAATGGGTATGTGCACCACCCTTAGCTTGTTCCAAGCTTGGGGGAGGTGGCCTGGTATCGTATGACCATCACTTTTACCATTACTATCTATCTTAGTTCGATCCTTAGCTATTTGTGAATTTAGAGAAATAAACTTTCAGATTTTCTTTGCTTAGAAATTTTGCTTTGAGATCTATCTATCCTTGTAATTGTTGGAAATAAGCCCTAGAGGCAATAATAAATTAGTTATTATCATATTTCCTTGTTCATGATAATCGTTTATTATCCATGCTATAATTGTATTGATCGGAGACTTAAATGCATGTGTGGATACATAGACAAAACCATGTCCCTAGTATGCCTCTAATGGACTAGCTCGTTGATCAAAGGATGGTTAAGGTTTCCTAGCCATGGACATGAGATGTCATTTGATAACGGGATCACATCATTAGGAGAATGATGTGATGGATAAGACCCAAACTACAAACATAGCATATGATCGTGTCAGTTTATTGCTACTATTTTCTGCATGTCAAGTATATGTTCCTATGACCATGAGATCATGCAACTCATGGATATCGGAGGAGTGCCTTGTGTGTATCAAACGTCGCAACGTAACTGGGTGACTATAAATGTGCTCTACAGGTATCTCCGATGGTGTCTGTTGAGTTGGCATGGATCGAGACTGGGATTTGTTACTCCGTGTGACGGAGAGGTATCTCAGGGCCCACTCGGTAATACAACATCACAATGAGCCTTGCAAGCAATGTGGCTAATTGTTAGTTGCGGGATCTTGTATTATGGAACGAATAAAAAGACTTGCCGGTAACGAGGTTGAACTAGGTATGGAGATACCGACGATCGAATCTCGGGCAAGTAACATACCGAAGAACAAAGGGAACGTTATACGGGATTAACTGAATCCTTGACATAGAGGTTCGACCGATAAAGATCTTCGTAGAATATGTAGGAACCAATGTGGACGTCCAGGTCCCGCCATTGGTTATTGACTGTAGAGGTGTCTCGGTCATGTCTACATAGTTCTCGAACCCGCAAGGTCTGCACACTTAAGGTTCGGTGACGTTTCGATAGTGTAGAGTTATGTATGGTGGTGACCGAAGGTTTTTAGGAGTCCCGGATGAGATCCCGGACATCACGAGGAGCTCCGGAATGGTCTGGAGGTAAAGATTCATATATAGGAAGTCCCAGTTTGGTTTCCGGAAAAGTTTCGGGCTCATCGGTAGTGTACCGGGAGTATCGGTAGTGTACCGGGAGTGCCGGTAGTGTACCGGGGGACCTCCGGGAGGGGTATTTCGACCCCAAGAGGTCCATGGGCTGTGGGAGAATAATAACCAGCCCTTAGTGGTCTGGGAAAACAGCCACAAAGGCCCATGGCGCAGGAGAGAAAGTCCTAAAGCAAAAAGTGGAAAATCAGCCAATAGGAGGCAATCCTACTCCAACTAGGATTGGAGGTGAAGTAGGATTGCTCCCACCTCCTATTTTGGCCGACCCAAAGGCCTTGGCTGCCTCTCCTCTCCTCTCCTCCTATATATACTAGTGGATTGGGTGGTTTTTGGACAGAATTTCCGGCCACGTGCTACTCGTTCCACCGGTGCATAGTTTCTCCTCTAGATCGGTTTTCTGCAGCGCTTAGGCGAAGCCCTGCCAGAATTGCTCCACCACCATCACCGGAGCGCCGTCACGCTGCCAGTGAACTCTCTATCCTCTCCACCTCCTCTTGCTGGATCAAGATGGTGGAGATCGTCATCAAGCTGCACGTGTGCTGAACGCGGAGGTGTCGTCCGTTCGGCGCTAGATCGGAAGGACCGTGATCGAGATCACGAGACGGGTCGTGATGAGATCGCAGAACGGATCGTGATGAGTTCGCGGGACAGATCGTGATCAAGATCGTGAGACGGATTGTGATGAGATCGCGGGACGGATCGTGATGAGTTCACGGGACGTATCGTGATTGGATCGCGGGACGGATCGTGATGAGATCGCGGGACGCTCGGCGATTTGGATCGCGAAGATGTTCGACTACACCAACCGCGTTTCTTAACGCTTCCCGCTTAGCGATCTACAAGGGTATGTAGATCCACTCTCCTTCTCGTAGATGCTCATCACCATGGATAGGTTTGCATGTGCGTAGGAAAATTTTTGTTTCCCATGCGACGTTCCCCAACAGTGGCATCATGAGCTAGGTTGATGGTTCGATGAGATCTCGAGTAGAACACAAAAGGTTTGTGGGCGTTGATGCTTAGATTGCTTCCTCCCTTGGTCGGATTTTGGTTCAGAGGGATTGTGAGATGAAGCGGCCCGGACCAACATTACTCGTACGCTTACGAGAGACCGGTTCCCTCGATGCAACTTGTTGCTTAGATGGCTTGCGGGTGACAGTTTCTCTCACTTTAGTTGGATCGGATCCGACAAAGGCGGTCCTTGAGAAGGTTGAAAAGCAATCTATGTATCACCGTTGTGGTTTATGCTTAGGTGAGAATCGTTCTTGCTAGATACCCGTAGCAGCCACGTAAAACTTGCAACAACAATTAGAGGACGTCTAACTTGTTTTTGCAGGGTATGTTGTGATATGATATGGCCAATTACATGATGTGATATATGTGATGTATGAGATGATCATGTGATGTATAGATTATCACGACTTGCATGTCGATGAGTACGGCAACCGGCAGGAGCCATAGGGTTGTCTTTAATTATTGTATGACCTGCGTGTCAATCATTAAGCGCTATGTAATGCTTTACTTTATCGCTACGGTAGCAATAGTAGTAGAAGCATGCAGGGCGTGACAACCCCGATGGCGACACGTTGATGGAGATCATGGTGTCATGCCGGTGACGATGGAGATCATGCTGGTGCTTTCTAGATGGAGATCAAAAGCACAAGTTCATGGCCATATCATGTCACTTATGATTTGCATGTGATGTTAATCCTTTTTATGCACCTTGTTTTGCTTAGGACGACGGTAGCATTATAAGGTGATCCCTCACTTAATTTCAAGATAAATTGTGTTCTCCCCGAGTGTGCACCGTTGCGAAAGTTCGTCGTGTTGAGACACCACGTGATGATCGGGTGTGATAGACTCTACGTTCACATACAACGGGTGCAAGCCAGATTTGCACGCGCAGAACACTCGGGTTAAACTTGACGAGCCTAGCATGTACAGACATGGCCTCGGAACACAAGAGACCGAAAGGTTGAGCATGAGTCATATAGTGGATATGATCAGCATAATGATGTTCACCATTGAAGCCACCTTAACTCACGTGATGATCGGACTTGAGTTGGTGAATTTGGATCATGTATCACTCGAATGACCCGAGGGATGTCAATTTGAGTGGGAGTTCTTAAGTAATATGATTAATTGAACTCATTATCATGAACATAGTCAAAGTGTCTTTGCAAATTATGTTGTAGATTACTAGCTCGCGTTGTAGCTCCCTTGTATTTTTATATGTTCCTAGAGAAATAGAGTTGAAAGATGTTGGTAGCAATATTGCAGACTGGGTCCGTGATCTGAGGATTGTCCTCATTGCTGCACAGAAGGTTTATGTCCTTAATGCACCGCTCGGTGCGCCACCCCCTCTAGCGTCGTCTATAGATGTTGTGAACATCTGACAGACACGTTTCAATGACTACTTGATAGTTTAGTGCGTCATGCATTACGGCTTAGAATTGAGGCTCGGAAACGTTTTGAACGTCACGGAACATATGAGATGTTCTAGGAGCAGAGATTGTGATCTCAGGCTCGTGCCTGTGTTGCGAGATATGAGATCTCCAACAAGATTCTTTGCCTGTAAGATGAAGGAGAATAGCTCAATCGTTGAGCATGTACTCAGATTGTCTGGGTACTACAATCGCTTGAATCAAGTGGGAGTTGATCTTCGAGATAAGATAGTGATTGATATAGTTCTCCAAGTCACTGTCACTAAAGCTACTAGAACTTAGTGATGAACTATAATACACCAGGGATAGAAGTATTGATCCCTGAGCTATTCGCGATGTTTGACACCGCGAAGGTAGAAATCAAGAAGGAGCGTCAAGTGTTGATGGTTAATCAAACCACTAGTTTCGAAAAGGGCAAGAGCAAGGAGGGAAACTTCATGGATAGCAAGTCAGTTGCTGCTCCAGTGAAGCAACCCAAAGTTGAACTCAAACCCGAGACTAAGTGCTTCTATTATGAGGTGAGAGGTCGCTGAAGCGGAACAACCCTTGATACTTGGTAGATAAGAAGGCTGGCAACATCGACAGAAGTATATTTGATATACGAGTTATTGATGTGTACCTTGCTAGTACTCTTAGTAGCACCTGGGTATTGGATACCGGTTCGGTTGCTAAATGTTAGTAACTCGAAATAAAAGCTACGGAATAAACGGAGAACTAGATAAGGGTGAGGTGACGATATGTGTTGGAAGTGTTTCCAAGGTTGATATGATCAACATCGCACGCTCTCTCTACCTTCAGGATTAGTGATGAACCTAAATAAATGTTATTTGGTGTTTTGCGTTGAGCATGAACATGATTAGATCATGTTTATTGCAATACGGTTATTCATTTAAGTTAGAGAATAATGGTTATTCTGTTTACATGAATAATACCTTCAATGGTCATGCACATAGTGAGAATGGTTTGTTGAAATCTTGATCGTAGTATTACACATGTTCATAACATTGATGTCAAAAGACACAAAGTTAATAATGATAGTACCACATACTTGTGGCACTGCTGCTAAATGTCATATTGGTATAAAGCGCATGTAGAAACTCCATGCTGATGGATATTTGGACTCATTCGATTTCGAATCGGTTGAGACATGCGAACTATGCCTGTTGGGCAAGATGACTAAAGGACCCCGTTGGATGGAGCGGGCAAGTGATTCATTGGAAATGATACATGTTGATGTATGCAATCTAGTGAGTCTTGTAGCGTGTAGTGGATATCGTTATTTTCTTACCTTCACTGATGATTTGAGTAGATATAGTGTATATTTACTTAATGAAACACAAGTCTGAATCGTTTGAAAGGTTCAAGCAAATTCAGAGTGAAGTTTAAAGATCATCGTGACAAGAAGATAAAAATGACTGCGATATCATCGTGGAGGTGAATATCTGAGTCACGAGTTTGGCATACAACTTAAGACAATGTGAAAGTTGTTTCACAACTAAATGCCACCTGGAACACCATAGTGTGATGGTGTGTCCGAACATCATAGTTATGCTCTATTGGACATGGTGCGTAATATGATGTCTCTTGTCGTTTTACTACTATAATTTTGGGGTTATGCATTAGAGACAACTACATTCACTTTAAATAGGGCACCATCTAAATCCGTTGAGATGACACCATGTGAATTATGGTTTGACAGAAACCTAAGCTGTCATTTCTTAATATTTTGGGATGTGACACTTGTGTGGAAAATGTTTTCACCTAATGAGGTCGAACCCAAGGCGGACGAATTGCATCTTCATAGAATACCCTAAGATCAGTTGGGTGAACCTTCAATCTTAGATCCTAGTGCAAAATGTTTGTTGCTTAAATGGATCCTTTCTCGAGGAAATGTTTTTCTCGAAAGAATTGAGTGGGAGGAAGATAGAACTTGATTAGGTTGTTAAACCTTTGTTCAACCAGAGAGTAGCGCAGCGTAGAAAGATGTTTCTGTGAAGCCTACGTTAGTTGAAGAGGAAGTTAATGATGATGATCATGAAGCTTCAGGATCAAATTACTATCGAACTTCGTAGGTCGACAAGGATGTGTACTGCTCCTAAGTGGTACGAAAACTCTTTCTTGGAGATCATGTTGTTGGACAACGATGAACCTACGAGCTATGGAGAAGCGATGATGGGCCCGGATTCCGACAAATGGTTAGAGGCCATGAAATCCGAGATAGGATCCATGTATGAAAACCAAGTGTAGACTTTGGTAGACTTGCTCGTTGGACGACAGGTCGTTGAGTACAAATGGATCTTTAAAATGAAGACAGACACTGATGGTGAATGTCACTATTTGTAAAGCTCGACTTGTTGCAAAGATGTTTGTGACAAGTTCAAGGAGTTGACTACGATGAGACTTTCTCACTCGTAGTGGTGCTAAAGTCTGTTGGAATTATGTTAGCAGTTGCTGTGTTTTCAATTATGAAATCTGGCAGATGGATGTCAAAACATCGTTTCCTTAACGGTTTACTTGAGGAAAGGTTGTATGTGATACAACCAGAAGGTTTTGTCAGGCCTAAGGATGCTAAAAGTTGTGCAAGCTTCGGTGATCCTTCCATGGACTGAAGCAAGCATCTCGGAGTTGGAATATACGCTTTGATGAGGTGATCAAAGTTTTGATGTTTATACAAAGTTTACGAGAAACTTGTATTTGCAATAAAGTGAGTGGGAGCACTATAGAATTTCTGATAAGTATATGTGGATGACATATTGTTGATCAGAAATAATGTAGAGTTTCTGGAAAGCATAAAACGGTCATTTGGAAAGTGATTTTCAAAGGAAGACCTGGATAAAGCTACCTAATTGTTGAGCATCAAAATCTATAGAGATAGATCAAGATGCTTGATGAGACTTTCAATGAGTGTATACCTTGACATGATTTTGAAAGAGTTCAAAATGGATCAGCCAAAGAAATAGTTCTCGTCTGATTTGTAAGGTGTGAAGTTGAGTGAGACTCAAAGCTCGATAACGGCAGAAGAAAGAGAAAGGACGAACGTCGTCCCCTATGCCTTAGCCATAGGCTCTATATTATGCCATGCTGTGTACCGCACCTATGTGTGCCTTGCCATGAGTCTGTCAAGGGGTACAAGAGTGGTCCAGGAGTGGATCACTGGACAGCGGTCGGAATTATCCTTAGTAACCAGAGGACTAAGGAAATGTTTCTTGATTGTGGAGGTGATAAAGAGTTCGTCGTAAAGAGTTATGTCGATGCAAGCTTTAACACCTATCCGGATGACTAGTAGTAGCAATCTGGAGACGTATAGTGGAGCAGCCATTTGGAAATAGTACCAAGTGGAGTGTGGTAGCAGTGTTTACGGTTTGACATAGAGATTTGCAAAGTACACACGGATTTGAATATCGCAGACCCGTTGACTATAAGACCTCTCTCACATGCAAAGCATGATCGAGCCCCAAAACTCATTGGGTGTTAGATTCATAACAATGCGAATCACATGGTGATGTGAACTAGATTATTGACTCTAGTGCAAGTGGGAGACTGTTGGAAATATGCCCTAGAGGAAATAATAAATTAGTTATTATCATATTTCCTTGTTCATGATAATCGTTTATTATCCATGCTATAATTGTATTGATCGGAGACTTAAATGCATGTGTGGATACATAGACAAAACCATGTCCCTAGTATGCCTCTAATGGACTAGCTCGTTGATCAAAGGATGGTTAAGGTTTCCTAGCCATGGACATGAGATGTCATTTGATAACGGGATCACATCATTAGGAGAATGATGTGATGGATAAGACCCAAACTACAAACATAGCATATGATCGTGTCAGTTTATTGCTACTGTTTTCTGCATGTCAAATATATGTTCCTATGACCATGAGATCATGCAACTCACGGATATCGGAGGAGTGCCTTGTGTGTATCAAACGTCGCAACGTAACTGGGTGACTATAAAGGTGCTCTACAGGTATCTCCGATGGTGTCTGTTGAGTTGGCATGGATCGAGACTGGGATTTGTTACTCCATGTGACGGAGAGGTATCTCAGGGCCCACTCGATAATACAACATCACAATGAGCCTTGCAAGCAATGTGACTAATTGTTAGTTGCGGGATCTTGTATTATGGAACGAATAAAGAGACTTGCCGGTAACGAGGTTGAACTAGGTATGGAGATACCAAGGAGCGAATGTCGGGCAAGTAACATACCGAAGAACAAAGGGAACGTTATACGGGATTAACTGAATCCTTGACATAGAGGTTCGACCGATAAAGATCTTCGTAGAATATGTAGGAACCAATGTGGACGTCCAGGTCCCGCCATTGGTTATTGACTGTAGAGGTGTCTCGGTCATGTCTACATAGTTCTCGAACCCGCAGGGTCTGCACACTTAAGGTTCGGTGACGTTTCGATAGTGTAGAGTTATGTATGGTGGTGACCGAAGGTTGTTCGGAGTCCCGGATGAGATCCCGGACATCACAAGGAGCTCCGGAATGGTCCGGAGGTAAAGATACATATATAGGAAGTCCCAGTTTGGTTTCCAGAAAAGTTTCGGGCTCATCGGTAGTGTACCGGGAGTATCGGTAGTGTACCGGGAGTGCCGGTAGTGTACCGGGGGACCTCCGGGAGGGGTATTTCGACCCCAAGAGGTCCATGGGCTGTGGGAGAATAATAACCAGACCTTAGTGGGCTGGGAAAACAGCCACAAAGGCCCATGGCGCAGGAGAGAAAGTCCTAAAGCAAAAAGTGGAAAATCAGCCAATAGGAGGCAATCCTACTCCAACTAGGATTGGAGGTGAAGTAGGATTGCTCCCACCTCCTATTTCGGCCGACCCAAAGGCCTTGGCTGCCTCTCCTCTCCTCTCCTCCTATATATACTAGTGGATTGGGTGGTTTTTGGACAGAATTTCCGGCCACGTGCTACCCGTTCCACCGGTGCATAGTTTCTCCTCTAGATCGGTTTTCTGCAGCGCTTAGGCGAAGCCCTGCCGGAATTGCTCCACCACCATCACCGGAGCGCCATCACACTACCGGTGAACTCTCTCTCCTCTCCACCTCCTCTTGCTGGATCAAGATGGTGGAGATCGTCATCAAGCTGCACGTGTGCTGAACGCGGAGGTGCCGTCCGTTCGCCGCTAGATCGGAAGGACCGTGATCGAGATCACGAGACGGGTCGTGATGAGATCGCAGAACGGATCGTGATGAGTTCGCGGGACAGATCGTGATCAAGATCGTGAGACGTATTGTGATGAGATCGCGGGACGGATCGTGATTGGATCGCGGGACGGATCGTGATGAGATCGCGGGACGCTCGGCGATTTGGATCGCGAAGATGTTCGACTACACCAACCGCATTTCTTAACGCTTCCCGCTTAGCGATCTACAAGGGTATGTAGATCCACTCTCCCTCTCGTAGATGCTCATCACCATGGATAGGTTTGCGTGTGCGTAGGAAAAATTTTGTTTCCCATGCGACGTTCCCCAACAGTAATAGAGTGTGGAGTTATATAATAAAGATTAGTTGAGTTTGGGTGCCTCACGTTCATGCACCTATCATCATAGCATGTCAATAAAAGAAATAGAAAAGATCATATGCTTATCTCATGGGGAGTAATGACTTCACATAGAAAGAGGTATAAGTGATAAAAGATGTTGATAACTAACAAACATAGCATTAGTAATTGATATAATCTATGTAAGAGTGTGATAGAGAAGAGGAGAATTACATATACATACACTATCTTGCACACCTTTTAAGATTGTGAGCCCTCATCGAATATTATATAATGATCAAGTGTTGATGTTGGACATGGAAGACAACATAATCATCATGATTTTTTACATTTGCATAGAAGTTATATTTTCATGGATCCCTTAACATGTGATGCTTGCTTTAGATCTTTTGCTAGCCAAATTTTTCCGCACTAAGTAGAGATACTACTTGTGCATCCATATCCCTTTAAACCCAGTTTCTTTCCATGAGATTCCACCATACCTACCTATGGATTGAATAAGATCCTTCAAGTAAGTTGTCACCGGTGCACAAAGGAATAAGCATTGACTCTAAATATGTATGATCATTTATTGTAAGGGAAAATAAGCTTTGTATGATCTTGTGATAGCAAAGAAATAAAAGCGATAGAGTGCATAATAAAGTTCACTATCAGAAGGGGCAATACAAAGTGGTGTTCCTTTGCATTAAGAGTTTGCACATTCAAAACAAACAAAGCGCATCACACCCTCTACTTCCCTCTGCGAAGGGCCTATCTTTTATCTTCTTACAATAATTTATTTTCGTGCAAGAGTCAATAATATTTACCCTTGTTCCTACCTATTAACTCTTTAGTTGGCAAGCATTATGTGTTGAGGAAAGATCCAGATAAATATATCCAGTTGAATGTGGGTGATCGTGATTCATTATTGTTGACATTATCCTTGAGGTAAATAAGTTGGGTGGCAAAGATAATAAAATCCCCCATCTTCCAATGTGTCCAACGGAAACATTAGCTCCAAAAATATGCAATGTGTGTCACAATCATAGAAGTCTACATGATAGTTGAGTATGTGAACTTGCTATAAATAAAAGCTCTTACATAAACTCTTCTATTGAATATGATGTTATGATTATCTCAGTGACCAATGGTACTGTTTGTTGGTTTTCAATAAACTCTATGCTTCATACTACCTCATTTATGAATAGATTGTTACTTGTTTATGATAAGCTATATGATGCAAAACTTGATGCTATGCTAACATTCATGATGCTCTCATGTCCGTATTTTGTTTTTATCAACTTCTTTGTCTCAAATCATGTGGTTATTATTCTCGAGCTCGTCTTTCGCTTGAGGAGAAGTGAGGTCTAAGCTTGGGGGAGTTGATACGTGCATTTTGCATCATGAGTTCTTATTGATATTGGGGTTATTCTTGTCCATCATTACCTATTATCATACAATTCTTATGCCCTTTCTCTCTGAATATGCAAGGTACATCACAAAGAGGGAAATGTCTGGAAAATGGAATTCTGTACCGGGTAACCAAGAAAAAGGCAGAAAAATCACCACACTACAAATGACCTGAAACTTCACGGAGAATTTTTATGGAATATTTAAGAATTATTGGGCCATAAATATACCAGAGGGGGGCCACGTGCTATCCACAAGCAAACAACGCGCACCCACCCCCTCGGCATGCCCAAATGGCTTGTCAGGCCCTTGCAGGTCTCTCAACCCCCCTCTTCTCATATATGGTGTGTTTTACCCTAGAAAAATTGTAAGAAATCTCTCGGGCCGAAGCGCCGTAGTCTCGAGGCGGAAACCTGGGCAGAGTCCATTTTGCACTCCAACAGTTAGATTCTGTCGGGGAAATGTTGGGGAACATTGCATGGGAAACAAAAAATTTCCTACGCACACGCAGATCTATCCATGGTGATGATCATCGACGAGAGGGAGAGTGGATCTACATACCCTTATAGATCGCTAAGCGGAAAGCGTTAAGAAACACGGTTGGTGTAGTCGAACGTCTTCGCGATCCAAATCGCCGTGCGTCCCGTGATCCAATCATGATCCTTCCCGCAATCAAATCACGATCCGTCCCGCGATCCGATCACAATCCGTCCCACAAACTTGATCATGATCCGTCCCACAAACTTGATCACGATCCTTCCGATCTAGCACCGAACGGATGACACCTCCGCGTTCAACACACGTACAACTTGATGACGATCTCCACCGTCTTGATCCAGCAAGAAGGAGTGGAGAGGAAGAAGAGTTCTCCGGCAGCCCGAGGGCGCTCCGGCGATGGTGGTGGAGCAATTCCGGCAGGTCTTCGCCTAAGCACTGCAGAAATCTGATCTAGAGGAGAAACTATGCACTCGAGGAACGGGTAGCACGTGGCTGAAATTCTAGTGCAAAAACCCTAAAACCTCTAGTATATATAAGAGGAGAGGAGGCAGCATTGGCTTCCCAAGCCAAGGGCTTCGGCCGAACCAACTAGGATTGGAGGACTCTCCTCCAATCCTAGTAGGACTAGGATTCGTTCCTTTTTTTTTCCTTTTTCCACCTTTTCCTATTGGTTTTTTTCCTCCAGCCACATGGGACTTGTGTGGGAGTTTCCACCAGCCCACTAAGGGATAATATTCACTCTCCCATAGCCCATGAAGCCTCTTGGGTCGAAATACCCCTCTCGGAGGTCTCCCGGTACACTACCGGCACTCCCGGTACACTTCCGATGAGCCCGAAACTTTTCCGGTGACCAAAACAGGACTTCCTATAAATGTATCTTTACCTCCGGACCATTCTGAAGCTCCTAGTGACATCCGAGATCTCATACGGGACTCCGAACAACCTTCGGTCACCACCATACATAACTCTATACTGCCGAAACTTCACCAAACCGTAAGTTTGCAGACCCTGCGGGTTCGAGAACTATGTAGACATGACCGAGACACCTCTACGGTCAATAACCAATGGCGGGACCTGGATGTCCACATTGGTTCCTACATCTTCTACGAAGATCTTTATTGGTCGAACCTCTATGTCAAGGATTCAGTTAATCCCGTATGATGTTCCCTTTGTTCTTCGGTATGTTACTTGCCCGAGATTCGATCATCGGTATCTCCATACCTAGTTCAACCTCGTTACTGTCAAGTCTCTTTACTCGTTCCGTAATACAAGATCCCATAACTAACACTTAGTCACATTGCTTGCAAGGCTTATTGTGATGTTGTATTACCGAGTGGGCCCTGAGATACCTCTCCGTCACACGGAGTAACAAATCCTAGTCTTGATACATGCCAACTCAACAGACACCCTCGGAGACACCTATAGAGCACCTTTATAGTCACCCAGTTACGTTGCGACGTTTGATACACACAAGGCACTCCTCCGATATCTGTGAGTTGCATGATCTCATGGTCATAGGAACATATACTTGACATGCAGAAAACAGTAGCAATAAACTGACACGATCATAAGCTACGTTTGTAGTTTGTGTCTTGTCCATCACATCATTCTCCTAATGATGTGATCCCGTTATCAAATGACATCTCATGTCCATGTCTAGGAAACCTTAACCATCTTTCGATCAACGAGCTAGTTCACTAGAGACATACGAGGGACATTGTGTTTGTCTATGTATCCACACATGTATCCATGTTCCAATTAATACAACTATAGCATGGATAATAAACGATTATCATGAACAAGGAAATACAATAATAAACACTCTATTTATTGCCTCTAGGGCATATTTCCAACAGTCTCCCACTTTCACTAGAGTCAATAATATAGTTCACATCACTATGAGATTTACATTGTAATGAATCGAACACCCATGCAGTTCTGGTGTTGATCATGTTTAGCTCTTGGAAGAGGTTTAGTCAACGGGTCTGCAACATTCAGATCCGTGTGCACTTTGCACATATTTATGTCTTTCTCCATGATGTAATCGCGGATGGAGTTGAAGCGTTGCTGTATGTATCTGTTCCTCTTGTGAAACCTTGGTTCCTTGGCCAGAGCAATGGCACCAGTGTTGTCACAGAATAGGTTCATTGGATTCAGTGCACTGGGCACTACTACAACATCTGTCATGAACTGCTTCATCCAGACACCTTCCTTCGCCACCTTCGAGGCTGCGATGTATTCCGCTTCGCACGTAGAATCAGCTACCATGCTTTGCTTGGAACTGCACCAGCTTACCGCTCCCCCGTTAAGAATAAATACGTATCCGGTTTGCGATTTAGAGTCGTCCGGATCAGTGTCAAAGCTTGCATTGATGTAACCCTTTACGACGAGCTCTTCATCACCTCCATAAACGAGAAACATTTCCTTAGTCCTTTTCAGGTACTTAAGGATATTCTTGACCGCTTGCCAGTGCTCCATTCCAGGATCACTTTGAAACCTTCCGACCATACTAATGGCAAGGCTGACATCGGGTCTTGTGCACAGCAGTGCATACATGATAGAGCCTATGGCTGAAGCATAGGAGATGACACTCATCTTTTCTCTATCTTCTGCAGTTACTTAGCATTGAGTCTTACTCAACTTCACACCTTGTAACACAGGCAAGAACCCCTTCTTGGACTGTTCCATTTTGAACTTCTTCAAAAATTTATCAAGGTATGTGCTCTGTGAAAGTGCTATTAAGCGTCTCGATCTATCTCTATAGATCTTAATGCCTAATATGAAAGCAGCTTCTCCTAGGTCCTTCATTGAAAAACTCTTGTTCAAATATTCCTTCACGCTTTCCAACATTTCTATATTGTTTCCAATCAGCAATATGTCATCCACATATAATACTAGAAACGCTATAGAGCTCCCACTCACTTTCTTGTAAATACAAGCTTCTCCGTAAACTTGTATAAACTCAAATGCTTTGATCACCTCATCAAAGCGCTTATTCCAACTCCGAGATGCTTGCACCAGTCCATAAATGGATCGCTGGAGTTTGCAAACTTTGTCAGCATTCTCTGGATCGACAAAACCTTCGGGTTGCATCATATACAACTCTTCCTCAAGGAAACCGTTGAGGAACGCTGTTTTGACATCCATCTGCCAAATTTCATAGTCGAAATAAGCAGCTATTGCTAACATGATTCTGACAGACTTAAGCATCGCTATGGGTGAGAAAGTCTCATCATAGTCAACTCCTTGAACTTGTGAAAAACCCTTTGCCACAAGTCGAGCTTTATAGACGGTGACATTACCGTCCGCGTCTGTCTTCTTCTTAAAGATCCATTTGTTCTGAATGGCCTTTCGCCCTTTAGGTAATACTTCCAAAGTCCATACTTTGTTTTCATACATGGATCCCATCTCGGATTTCATCGCCTCTAACCATTTCTCGGAATCCGGGCCCATCACGGCTCCTCCATAGCTCGTAGGTTCATTGTTGTCCAACAACATAACCTCCAAGACAGGGTTTCCGTACCACTCAGGGGTAGTACGTGGCCTCGTTGACCTACGAGGTTCAATAGCATCTTGATCTGAAGCTTCATGATCATCATCATTAACTTCCTCTTCTACCGTCGTAGGTTCCACAGAAACATCTTTCTGCGCTGTGCTACTTTCTGGTTGAAGTAGAGGTTCAATAACCTCATCAAGATCTATTTTCCTCCCACTCAATTCTTTCGAGAGAAACTATTTCTCAAGAAATGTTCCGTTCTTAGCGACGAACACTTTGCCTTCGGATCCGAGATAGAAGGTATACCCGACTGTCTCTTTCGGGTATCCTATGAAGACGCATTTCTCTGCTTTGGGTTCCAGCTTTTCAGGCTGAAGCTTTTTGACATAAGCATCACATCCCCAAACTTTAAGAAACGACAACTTTGGCTTCTTGCCAAACCACAGTTCATATGGCATCGTCTCAATGGATTTTGATGGTGCCCTATTTAAAGTGAATACAGCTGTCTCTAATGCATAACCCCAAAACGATAGTGGCAAATCATAGAACGCACCATATCTAATAAGGTTCGATTACGACGTTCGGACACACCATTACGCTGTGGTGTTCTGGGCGGTGTCAACTGTGAAACAATTCCACATTGTCTTAAGTGACTGCCAAACTCATAACTCAGATATTCACCTCCTCGATCAGACCGCAGGAACTTAATCTTCTTGTTACGATGATTCTCAACTTCACTCTAAAATTGCTTGAACTTTTCAAACATTTTAGACTTGTGTTTCGTTAAGTAAATATACCCATATCTACTTAAGTCATCAGTGAAGGTGAGAAAATAACGATATCCACCACGCGCTGTAATATTCATTGGACCGCACACATCAGTATGTATGATTTCAAATAAGTCACTCGCCCGTTCCATTGTTCCAGAGAACGGCGTTTTAGTCATCTTGCCCATGAGGCATGGTTCACATGTGTCAAGTGATTCAAAATCAAGTGACTCCAAAAGTCCATCAGCATGGAGCTTCCTCATGCGTTTTACACCAATATGACCTAAACGGCAGTGCCACAAGAAAGTGGTACTATCATTATCAACTCTACATCTTTTGGCATCAATGTTATGAACATGTGTGTCATCACTATCAAGATTCAATATGAATAAACCCCTAACACTGGGTGCATGACCATAAAAGATATTACTCATATAAATAGAACAACCTTTATTCTCTGATTTAAATGAGTAATTGTCTCGCAATAAACAAGATCCAGATATAATGTTCATGCTTAACGTAGGCACTAAATAACAATTATTCAGGTTCATCACTAATCCCGATGGTAATCGAAGAGAGAGCATGCCGACGGCGATCACATCAACCTTGGAACCATTTCCCACGCGCATCGTCACTTCGTCCTTTGCCAACCTTCGTTTATTCCATAGTTCCTGCTTTGAGTTGCAAATGTGAGCAACCGAACCGGTATCAAATACCCAGGCACTCCTACGAGAGCTAGTAAGGTACACATTAATAACATGTATATCATATATACCTTGTTTGTCATTGGCCGCCTTCTTGTCAGCCAGGTACTTGGGGCAGTTCCGCTTCTAGTGACCAGTTCCCTTGCAATGAAAGCACTCAGTTTCTGGCTTGGGTCCATGCTTGGGCTTCTTTGCAGGAGTAGGAACTGCTTTGCCATCCTTCTTGGTTTTACCCTTCTTGCCCTTGCCCTTGAATTTGCCATTTTTCTTGAAACTAGTAGTTTTATTGACCATCAACACTTGATGTTCTTTCTGGATTTCAGACTCAGCGACTTTTAGCATCACAAACAGCTCGGCGACTGACTTGTTCATCCCGTGCATGTTATAGTTCATCACAAAGCTCTTGTAACTAGGTGGCAGTGATTAAAGAACTCTGTCAGTGATTGCCTCTGGTGGAAGGGCAATTCCCAACTCCACTAGACAAGTTGAATACCCAGACATTCTGAGTATATGTTCACTGATAGACCTGTTCTCCTCCATCTTGCAAGCATAGAACTTATCGGAGGTTTCATACCTCTCGATCCGGGCATTCTTCTGAAAGATAAACTTCAACTCCTGGAACATCTCATATGCTCCATGACGTTCAAAACATCTTTGAAGTCCCATTTCTAAGCCATACAATATTGCACACTGAACTATTGAGTAATCTCCAGTACATGCCTCCCAAGCGTTCTTAACGTCTTCAAAGGTCATGTCTTCTGGTTGGTCACCAAGCGGTGCATTAAGGACATATGATTTCTGGGAAGCCGTGAGGATAATCCTCAAATTACGGGCCTAGTCAACAAAGTTACTTCCATCATCTTTCAGTTTAGCTTTCTCTAGGAACGCATTAAAATTCAGGGGTGCTACTGCGCGAGCCATTGATCTACAACATAAATATGCAAAGTTTACTTAGACTATTGTTCAAGATAATGAGTTTAGTTAATCAAATTACTAAAGCTCCCACTCAAATTGACATCCCTCAGGTCGTCTGAGTGTCACATGATCCAAATCCACCAAATCAAGTCCGATCATCACGTGAGTTGAGGTGGCTTCAATGGTGAACATCATTATGTTGATCATATCTACTATATGACTCATGGTCGACCTTTCGGTCTCTTATGTTCCGAGGCCATGCCTGTACATGCTAGGCTTGTCAAGTTTAACCCGAGTGTTCTGCGCGTGCAACACTGGCTTGCACCCGTTGTATGTGAACGTAGAGTTTATCACACCCGATCATCACGTGGTGTCTCAACACGAAGAACTTTCGCAACGGTGCACACTCGGGGAGAACACAAATTTATCTTGAAATTTATGTGAGGGATCACCTTATAATTCTACCGTCGTACTAAGCAAACCAAGGTGCATAAAGGGATTAACATCACATGCAATTCATAAGTGACATGATATGGCCATGAACTCGTGCTTTAGATCTCCATCTTGAAAGCACCGGCATGATCTCCATCATCACCGGCACGACACCATGATCTCCATCATCTTGATCTCCATCAACGTGTCGCCATCGGGGTTGTCACGCCCTGCATGCTTCTACTACTATTGCTACCGTAGCGATAAAGTAAAGCATTACATAGCGCTTAATGATTGACACGCAGGTCATACAATAATTAAAGACAACCCTATGGCTCCTGCCGGTTGCCGTACTCATCGACATGCAAGTCGTGATAATCTATACATCACATGATCATCTCATACATCACATATATCACATCATGTAATTGGCCATATCATATCACAACATACCCTGCAAAAACAAGTTAGACGTCCTCTAATTGTTGCTGCATGTTTTACGTGGCTGCTACGGGTTTCTAGCAAGAACGATTCTCACCTACGCATAAACCACAACGGTGATACATAATTTGCTTTTCAACCTTCTCAAGGACCGCCTTTGTCGAATTCGATCCAACTAAAGTGAGAGAAACTGCCACCCGCAAGCCATCTAGGCAACAAGTTGCGTCGAGGGAACCGGTCTCTCGTAAGCGTACGAGTAATGTTGGTCTGGGCCGCTTCATATCACAATACCGCTGAACCAAAATATGACCAAGGGAGGAAGCAATCTAAGCATCAACGCCCACAAACCTTTTGTGTTCTACTTGAGATCTCATCAACACATAGGCCTAGCTCTGATACCACTGTTGGGGAATGTTGCATGGGAAACAAAAAATTTCCTATGCACACGCAGATCTATCCATGGTGATGAGCATCGACGAGAGGGAGAGTGGATCTACATACCCTTGTAGATCGCTAAGCGGGAAGCGTTAAGAAACGCGGTTGGTGTAGTCGAACGTCTTCGCGATCCAAATCGCCGTGCGTCCTGCGATCCAATCACGATCCGTCCCGCGATCCAATCACGATCTGTCCCGCGATCCGATCACGATCCGTCCCACGAACTTGATCACGATCCATCCCACGAACTTGATCACGATCCTTCCGATCTAGCACCGAACGGACGACACCTCCGCGTTCAGCACACGTACAACTTGATGACGATCTCCACCGTCTTGATCCAGCAAGAAGGAGTGGAGAGGAAGAAGAGTTCTCTGGCAGCCTGACGGTGCTCCGACGATGGTGGTGGAGCAATTCCGGCAGGGATTCGCCTAAGCACTGCAGAAATTCGATCTATAGGACAAACTATGCACTGGAGCAACGGGTAGCACGTGGCTGAAATTCTAGTGCAAAAACCCTAAAACCTCCAGTATATATAAGAGGAGAGGAGGAGAGGAGGCAGCCTTGGCTTCCCAAGCCAAGGGCTTCGGCCGAACCAACTAGGATTGGAGGACTCTCCTCCAATCCTAGTAGGACTAGGATTCGTTCCTTTTTTTCCTTTTTCCACCTTCTCCTATTGGTTTTTTTCCTCCAGCCACATGGGCCTTGTGTGGGAGTTTAAATCAGCCCACTAAGGGCTGATATTCACTCTCCCACAGACCATGAAGCCTCTTGGGTCGAAATACCCCTCCCGGAGGTCTCCCGGTACACTACCGGCACTCCCGGTACACTACCGATGAGCCCGAAACTTTTTCGGTGACCAAAACAGGACTTCCTATATATGAATTTTTACCTCCGGACCATTCCGAAGCTCCTCATGACATCCGGGATCTCATCCAGGACTCCGAACAACCTTCAGTCACCAACATACATAACTCTATACTACCGAAACGTCACCAAACCGTAAGTGTGCAGACCCTGCGGGTTCGAGAACTATGTAGACATGACCGAGACACCTCTATGGTCAATAACCAATGGCGGGATCTGGATGTCCACATTGGTTCCTACATATTCTATGAAGATCTTTATCGGTCAAACCTCTATGTCAAGGATTCAGTTAATCCCGTATGATGTTCCCTTTGTTCTTCGATATGTTACTTGCCCGAGATTCGATCGTCGGTATCTCCATACCTAGTTCAACATCATTACTGGCAAGTCTCTTTACTTGTTCCGTAATACAAGATCCCATAACTAACACTTAGTCACATTGCTTGCAAGGCTTATTGTGATGTTATATTACCTAGTGGGCCCTAAGATACCTCTCCGTCACACGGAGTAACAAATCCCAGTCTCGATCCATGCCAACTCAACAGACACCCTCAGAGACACCTGTAGAGCACCTTTATAGTCACCCAGTTATGTTGCGACGTTTGATACACACAAGGCACTCCTCCGATATCTGTGAGTTGCATGATCTAATGGTCATAGGAACATATACTTGACATGCAGAAAACAGTAGCAATAAACTGGCACGATCATAAGCTACGTTTGTAGTTTGGGTCTTGTCCATCACATCATTCTCCTAATGATGTGATCCCGTTATCAAATGACATCTCATGTCCATGGCTAGAAAACCTTGACCATCTTTTGATCAACGAGCTAGTTCACTAGAGGCATACCAGGGACATTGTGTTTGTCTATGTATCCACACATGTCTCCATGTTTCCAATTAATACAATTATAGCATGGATAATAAACGATTATCATGAACAAGGAAATACAATAATAAAAACTCTATTTATTGCCTCTGGGGCATATTTCCAACAGGAAATCCCTCTTCGGGAGGGGGAGATCGAATCCATCATCATCACAAACTCTTCCTCCTTCGCGGGAGGACCAATCTTCATTAACACCTTCACCAGCACCATCTGATACTTGTGATCTGCATTGGATTTTCTGTGAGGAGGAACGGGTTATCATAGCACAATGAGGGTAAGTATTTCCCTCGGTTATAAAACCCAGGTTTATGGAACCAATAGGAATACCAATCCTCAACCGTCTTCAATGGCTACACACAAAAAAGCAAGCAACTTGCACCCAACGCTGGCAAGAGGGTTGTGAATACCCTTGGTCTCATTAGTTGCAAGCAAGTGTGTATTGTAGATAATAGTAGACAATTGTAAATTGCAAAAAAATAAAAGCAAGTAAATGGCAGCAAGGTAGTAGCATTTGTAAATATATATAAGTGGATAGACCCGGGGGCCCTAGTGTTCTCTAGTGGCATCTCTCATAAAAATAGCATATGGTGGGTAAAGAAATTACTGTTGGGCAATTGATATAAAAGCAGATAGTTATGTGATTTTCAGGACAATGATCATGTGTATATAGGCATCACATCCATAAGCAAATAGGTTGACTCCTGCATGCATCTATTACTATTACTCCACTCATCGATCGCTATCCAGCATGCATCTAGAGTATTAAGTACAACAGAGTAATGCTCGGAGAACGATGACATGATGTAGACAAAGTAAATTCAATCAATATGAATTAACCTCATCGTTTTATCCTTAGTAGCAGCAACACAAAGACGTATCTTGTCCCCTACTTTGTCACTAGGATATATAAACTCGCCAGGTTGAACCTACCACAACGCACCACTCCCACCGAAGAAATACCAATCTAGTTGGACAAACTATCTCAATAGATATAAGAGCATTATGATGCTATAATCACCATGCAAATAAGAATCTTAGTAATCAGGTTTGACTCGAATACTTTTCATGAATAATTTGAACCTAAACCCACAATTCATCGGATCCCAACAAATGCACCATACAAAGGGATTACATCAGATAGGTCAAGGCAAAGATACGATGAACACTCTATTGAAGATCAAGAGAGAGAGAGAGAGATTTACATCTAGGTACTACCTCCGAACCCGTAGGTCTATGGTGAACTACTTACACATCATCATGAGGGCAGCAAGGTTGATGAAGAGGCCCTCTGTGATCGATCCCCCTCCAGCAGGGTGCCAGAAACGAGCTCTCGATGGGCTCCCGTCAGAACAGAGACTTGTGGCGGCATAAAAAGTGTTTCGGGACCTCCCTAGGGCTTTTGGAATATTGGAGAATTTATAGGCCAGACAGGGACGTCGGGAGAGCCACGAGGGGCACCACATATCAGGGTGCCCCCGGGCTCGCCCTGATGTGTGGTGGAGCCCTTGTGCGGCTCCTGGACTCCTTCTGAAGCTTCTCGGTCTTCTTTTGGTCTAGAAAAAGTCATAAAAATGTTTCGTGGAAATTGGACTTCGTTTGGTACTGTAAACCTGAAAAGTAAAAAAACATGCAAAAAAACAGCAACTGGCACTAGGCACTGGGTCAATAGGTTACTGCTCAAACATATTATAAATTGGTAAACAAATGCCCCAAAAGTATCCTAGAATGATAATATATCAGCATGGAAAAATAAAAAAATTATAGATACATTGGATATGTATCAAGCATCTCCAAGCTTAAGTCCTACTCGTCCTCGAGTAGGTAAATGATAAAAAACAGAATTTTTGAATTGATGTGCTACCTATTATGTAATCTTTTGTATGTATGCTCATTGATAAATGATGATTTAACAAACATTAACATAGCAATATTTATAAGTATAAGAAACAAAATCATTGATTTTACAAAGTATATGATCCTAAAAGAATGTTTACCCCCATTCATCTTATTATATTAGCAAATCATGACTTCTTCTTCACCACATCGATACAAATGTTAAGCATCACGGTGTGCAAGTGAGGCAATTGGATCGTACTTTTTCAGTATGCATGAACTTTTTATTCTTCACGCAATACATGAGCGTGAGCCATTGGACATAGCATGTAGGTGGAATAGAATATGATGGTAGATATCAAAGGGGTAAAAAGTGGAGAAGATAGTCTAACATCTACTAGGCATACCAGTGGGCTATGGAGATGCCCATCGATAGATGTCAATGCAAGGAGTAGGGATTGCCATGCAAATGATGCACTAGAGCTATAAGTGTATGAAAGCTCAGCTGAAGCTAAGTGGGTGCGCATCCAACTTGCTTGCTCATGAAGACCTCAGGCATTTGAAGAAGCCCGTCATCAGAATATACAAGCCAAGTTTATAATGAAAAGGTAATTCCCACTAGAATATCGAGGTGACAAAATAGGAGACTCTCTATATGAAGAACATGGTGCCACTTTGAGGCACAGATGTGGTAAAGGATAGTAGCAAAGTCCGTTCTCTCTTTTTCTCTCATTTATTTACTCTTTTTTCATGGTGGGCTTTTTTATTTTTTTGTCTCCCCCATTTTTCTGTGATGGGCTAATTTGGCCTCTCCCATTTTTCCTTTTTCGTCTGAAGTCTCATCCCGACTTGTGGGGGTATCATAGTCTCCATCATTCTTTCCTCACTAGGACAATGCTCTAATAAGGATCATCATCACACTTTTATTTACTTACAACTCAATATGAAAATTGATAGGACGATATGGCTCTATATGAATGCCTCTAGCAGTGTACCGGGATGTGCACGATCTAGCGTGACATGTATTAAAAATATGATGAACGGTGGCTTTGCCACAAATACTAAGTCAGCTCTATTTGATCATGCAAAGTAATATGATGATGAATGAACTAGTCATGTGAAGTGACGATGGAATTTGCATGGCAATATATCTTGGAATGGCTATGGAAATGCCATGATACATAGGTATGGTGGCTGTTTTGAGGAAGATATAATGAGGTTTATGTGCAACAGAGCGTATCATTTTAAGGGGTTGGATGCACCGTCGAAAGTTGCACCGATCCTCAGAATGAGAATGGGCTATGCACGATACCGAAGAGGCTAGAAAATATGAGAAGGTGAAAATGCGTATGTCCATGGTATCACATTAGTCATAAATAACTCACGTACTTATTGCAAAGTTTTATTAGTTTTATCATAAATCAAAATACTACTCACATGCCTCGAGGGAGGAGGTTGGGAGGAGTAAACCATCGTGCGCCCCCGACTCGAAACAACACTAGGATTTTAATGAGGAATAGAGATGCGCACACGTCATCACCATGCCTCTTTAATTTTTAGATGAACAACAAGTTAACACCTCTTAATATCGACACTTCTACGAATCAATAATTATGAACTCACACCTTTTTCATATCATTACATTAATGTCATTAACCCGCAATTTATGTATATGTGCTACATGATGGTTTGATTATCACTCATTGAATACCTATTATTTTTGGACTAGTCTCATGACCCATGCATATTACCGCCACTATTCATTAACTCTCAAACAAATATAACTGAAGAACGAGAGAATATTATTTGTATAAAATCTACATACCACCGTGCTCAAAAAGATATAAGTGAAGTACTAGAGCAACTGCCAAGCTCAAAGAATATAAGTGAAGCACATAGAGTATTCTAACAAATTATTATGAAGGTGTGTATCTATAAAATAGGTGTGTCTAGAAAACGATGATTTTGGCAAACTTAAAGTAAAAGATAACAAAAGAAAATGACGCTCCAAGTAAAACACATATCATGTGATGAATAAAAATGTAGCTCCAAGTGACATACCGATGGATTGTGACGAAAGAGGGGATGACTTTTGGGACATCCCCAAGCTTAGACGCTTGATTATTCCTTAGAATATTACCTAGTGGTGCCTTGGGCATCCCCAATCTTAGGCTCTTGCTACTCCTTATTCCGTGGTCCATCGTGATAACACCCAAAACTTGAAAACTTCAATCACATAAAACTTCGTGAGATCCGTTAGTATAAGCAACATATTGAATACTTTAGTACTGTTATAAATTGATATTATTTACTTTTTTCATAATAGGTACTGTATTCTTACTTATCCATGGCTTATACCCCCTGATACAATCCATAGCATAATCAAAAATAGCAAACTATGCAAGCAAATCAGAATCTGTCTAAAACTGAACAGTCTGTAAGAATCTGTAAAGATCCTATTATTATGCAACACTAAAAGTCGTCAAAAAATAGGAAAACGTGTATAATTTGTGTATAAATACTATGTAAAAATTTCAGATCATTATCAGGCTTCGGTAAAAAATGACAATTCATGTACTGGAGTTAAAAGTTTCTGTTTTGTTTCAGCATCGTTTCTACCCACCTTGTGAGTCATCCCAAAAGCTTTACTTGGCACAAACGCTAAGTAAAACAGAAAAACATAATCATTATAGAGACATTAATCATTTTATAACAAACTAAGAAGGTAAAAAGCAAAAATAAATATAACTATTGGGTTGTCTCCCAACATGCACTATTGTTTTATGCCCCTAGCTAGGCATAATGCATAGTTTCAAGTGTCGTCATCTTTGACACACCACCCATAAGTGGCTCTCATGATTGATTCATAAGGTGGTTTAATTCTCTTCCTACAGAAGTGTTTCATTCCTTTATTTAATGGGAATTGGAACCTTATATTTCCCTCCTTCATGTCAATAATTGCACATATAGTTCGTAAGAATGACTTTCCAAGTATTATGGGACAAGAAGGATTGCAATCAATATCAATCACAATGAAGTCTAAATGCACATAATTTTTATTTGCGATAATAAGAACATCATTATTTCTACCCAAAGGTTTCTTAATGGTAGAATCCGCAAGATGCAAGTTGAGGGAACGATCTTCCATATTAGTGAGACCGAGCACATCACATAAAGATTTAGGTACAGTTGAGACACTAGCACCAAGGTCACACAAAGCTTTACATTCATATTTATTTATCTTTATTTTGATAGTAGGTTCCCACTCATCATGCAATTTTCTAGGAATAGAAACTTCAAGCTCACGTTTCTCATCATAAGCTTTTATCATAGCTTCTACTATATGTTCGGTAAAAGCCTTGTATTGTTCATAAGCATTGGGTGAGATAATAATGGTTTGCAACAATTAAATACATTATAATAAAGAGCAAGTAGAATAATTAAATACCTTGTAATCCATGATAGTGGGCACATCACTAGTGAAAGTTTTAACCTCTCCAAACCCACTTTTTCAGTTTTAGCATCAAAATCATCACCCTCCAAGCAAACGGGACGCTTCTCAACTAGAGTTGACTCATCTCCAGTACCTTTATCGTATATATTTAGATAAGTAAACAGACATTCAATACAATAAACACCAATAGTTTTAAGATCTTCATCATGATTCCGGTAAAAACCGGGTAGAAGAGCTTTTTCTAAGAATTCTCGCTTCTCTCTCAACTTAGAGGTCCTCTCCTTACTTTCATTAATAGATATTTGTATAGATTTAATAGTCTCATTCAAATCATGCTTGGGTTTCAAAGCTTTACGTTTAAGAGTTTCTACATCAAGAGCAATTATGTCCATGTTCTTAGCCAAAACATCAATCACATGCAACTTTTATTCCACCATAGCATTGAAAACCTTTCGAGAATTAATAAATTCCTTAATTTTATTCTGAAGATAAGAGGATATCCTATTAGAATTTTTAGTAGAATTTCCATAGGGATTGCCATAAGAATTTCGATAGTTGTTAGAGGAATTACTGGCATACGATCTAGAATTGAAATTTCCTCTATAAGCATTGTTATTGAAATTATTTTGCGAGATAAAGTTCACATCAATAGCATCATTATTTTTATAAATCAAAGTAGAGAAAGGCATATAATCGGGATCAACATGAGTATTTGTACTAGCAACCATATTCATAAGAGCATCCACTTTTTCACTCAAAGTAGCAATTTCTTCGACGGAATTTACCTTCTTACCAGTTGGAGCTCTTTCGGTATGCCACTTAATAAATTTTCATAATGTTGTCTAGAAGGTTTGTGGACTCTCCTAAGTTCACATCCATAAAGGTACCACCTGCGGCAGAATCTAGAAGATTTCTAGACACAAAGTTTAGTCCAGTGTAGAAATTTTGGATAATCATACACAAGTTTAAACCATGAGTAGGGCAATTTCTTATCATCAATTTCATTCTATACCAATCTTGTGCAAAATTCTATTGATCTTTATGTTTAAAATTCATTATTTGATTTCTAAGGGAGATGATCTTAGCAGGAGGAAAATACTTGACAATGGAAGCATCTTTACACTTATCCCATGTTCCAATAGTATTATGGGGTAAAGATGAAAACCAAACTTTAGCTTTATCTGTTAATGAGAAAGGAAATAATTTCAATTTCACAATATCATTATCCATATCCTTTTTCTTTTGCATATCACATAATTTAACAAAGGATCCTGATTAGGACTTCCCAAAATTGATGTTTCATGACAAGATTTAGCAATGCAACATTATATCAAAAGCCTTCGCACTAGTGGTGGGTGGTATAGGAGTCCACAAACACTACTATATCAAGATGTTCTCACACATCATCATGAGAGCAGCAAATTTGATGAATAGGCCCTCCGTGATCGATCCCCCCTCCGGCAGGGTGTCGGAACGGAGCTCTAGATGGGCTCCCATCGAAACAGAGACTTGCGGTGGCGTAAAAAAGTGTTTCGGGATCTCCTCTAGGGTCTTTGTAATATTAGAGAATTTATAGGCCAATGAGGGATGTCGGGAGAGCCAGGAGGGGGCCACTACATATCAGGGTGCCCCCACCCACGGCGTGCCCTGATGTGTGGTGGAGCCCTCATTCGGCTCCGAGCCTCCTTCTGAAGCTTCCATGTCTTCCTTTGGTCCAGAAAAAGTCATAAAAAAGTTCTGTGGCAATTGAACTTCGTTTGGTACCGTAAACCTAAAAGGTAAAAAACATGTAGATAATAACAACTTGCACTAGGCACTGGGTCAATAGGTTAGTGCTCAATAATATTATAAATTGGTAAACAAATTCCCAAAAAGTATCCTAGAATGATAATATATCAGCATGGAACAATCAAAAATTATAGATACGTTGGAGACGTATCACCATCTCATCTCCAACCCTAATTCATCTCTTGTATTTAATCTTTGCCTCAAAACCTTAGATTGTTACGTGTGGGTTAACAGTTGTGTTGATTACATCTTGTAGTTTATGCTTGTTAGATTACTTGATGGAAGATATTATGGTTATATCCTTAATCATTATTATTATACCTCTAATCTTGAACATGTTGATGAGATGTGAGTAGTTACTATTGTTCCCGAGGACATGGGAGGAGTCTTGTTATAAGTAATCATGTGAGGTTGGCATTTGTTCGATATTTTGATGATATGTATATTGTTACTTTTCTTAGCGGTGTCATGTGAACGTCGGCTACATGACACTTCACCATTTTATGGGCCTAAGGCAAGTCATTGTGGAGTAACAAGTAGATGATGGGTTGCTAGAGTGATGAAGCTTAAACCCGAGTTTATGTCTTGCTTGATAAGGGCTCATTTGGATCCACATGTTTCATGCTATGGTTAGATTTATCTTAATTCTTCTTTCGTAGTTGTGGATGCTTACGAGAGGGGGTAATGATAAGTAGGTTGTTTGTTCAAGTAAGAACAGAACCTTAGCACCGGTCCACCCACACATCCAATTATCAAAGTAGCGAATGCGAATAAACTCAATATGATGAACATGACTAGACAGAAATTCTCATGTGTCCTCGGGAGCGCTTGCTTACTATAAGAGTACTTTCAGGCCTCTCCTTTGTTATAAAAAGGATCGGTCTACCTTGCTGAACCTTTGTTACTATTTTCACTTGTCCCTTGTTATGAATTGTCTTGCTACAAAAGTATCTACTATTGTTACTCACAACACTTGCAGAGAATACCTTGCAGAAAACCGCTTATCATTTCTTTCCGCTCCTCATTGGGGTCGACACTCTTACTTATCGAAAGGACTATGATTGATCCCCTATACTTGTGGGTCATCATCCACCAAGCCAAATCATATGAGAGAGTTATTGGGCGTTGAGGACACTATCTTTTGAAGCACGCATCCTTACACCATCTATTACATTTTGGAGAGTGGTGTCTCCTAAATTGGTTAGGTGTCGCTTCGGAGCCTCCGGATCATGTGGAGTTGAACGAAGAAGTTTGTAAGGGAAAGGAGATCGCCTACTTTGTGAATATATACCCCAAGTGAGGCTAGTCTTTTGTGGACGTAAGCCATGGTGGAATAGGTAAGGTTGCTTCTTTGTGGACCCTTTGTGGGTGGAGCCCTCCGTGGACTCTCGAAACCATTACCCTTCGTGGGGTTGAAAGCCTCCATCAACATGGGCGTATGATAGCACCACCTATCAGAACCACGGGAAAAATCTTCGAGTCTTCATTGTATTTGATATTTCTACTCTACCATCCTTTATGTTTCTTGCAAATGCATGATATCTACTTTCCACTGCTTAATCTGTAGATATGCATGTGTAGGAATCATTGGATGCAACTTAACTTGTGCAAAATCGGACTAAACTTCAAGTGAACTTAAAATTGATCATTTGTCTTGTTAAGTGTCTATTCACCCCCCCCCTCTAGACACCTCTTCTTGATATCATAGATACACAACTCCTATCAGTATCGTCATCACATCGGGTGGTCTTGTCGGTTTAGTTTTACCTTTAATGAATGTCTCGTGCACCGGGATTCTGAGGACACTTTGGGCTATCCCGCGGTTGAGGTTTTCCACCACAGCTTGTGGTCAGTTTGTGATGGATGAGTTGGAGCACCCTTGCAGGGTTAAATCTTTTGGAAAGTCGTGCCCACGGTTATGTGGCAACTTGGAAATTTTATGTTACCCGGTTATAGAAAACTTGAAGTAAACCCAATTAAAATACACAAGCCGTGTGCATAACCGTGGTCGTCTCTTTTTGAGGGAGATCGGGAAGAGAACGCGGCGGGGTTATGTTTGTCTCGTAAGCATGCGTTCAGGGTCACTTATTGATCATCACTAGTTCACATTCGTTTATGTGTAGATCACTCTTCTTATTATTGTACTCGTAAGTTAGCCAATTAAAAATACTTAGTGCTTACTGTTGGTGCAACCTCACCACTTAACCATACCTCACCCATTAAGCTTTGCTACTCTTGATACCCTTGGTAATGAGATTGCTGAGTCCCCGTGGCTCATAGATTCCTACAACAACAGGTGCATGTACAGGTAATGCGATGCTTTGACGTGAGAGTGATGATTGTTCTATTTGGAGTTCTTCTTCTTCATTGATCATAGGATGGATTCCTGGTCGGTAGCATGGGATTAGCAGGGTGGACATCGTCTTGTTTTTCATTTGATTTCATCCGTAGTCGGATCCTACCCTTTTGTATGATGATTGTTATGCATTGATGTATTGAGATATTTATGATGTAGCATGTGGTGCGTGTAAGCCAAATCCATATATTCATCTCTTCTTTACATGTATTGTGACAATTGCCATTATTGAGAAGCGACCCGAAATGCGCTTCTTCTATACTTATCGAGGCCCTCGGGCTGTCGGGAGGATAGTGCCACATTTTGGGCTTGAAAGCTGGGCACATGGTCCCTTGTTCCGTAGATGGATCTGGGAGGGGTTCTATACCTATGTATCTTAGTGAGTAGGTTGAAGTGCTCGGCATATCCGATCGGGTCCTTGCCGCGAGGGCGAGTCAATGCAGGGGGTTCTTTATATGCCCCTGCTGACCGATCTCGTCCTCTAGGGGGCAGTCAGCTTTGGCTATGTGGCCGTATGCAAGGGACTTGTTATCTGCCACCTCATCATCAAAGTTGGCCAGCAGCTTTTGTTGTGGGAATGACTTAGCTGCCGCACATCAGTCTTCGAGTTCATCCTCGTCCGTGAGGATTTTTTTTCCATTTTTCATTGAGCGTGTTTTCATGAACGTACAACTCTTGTTGTTTCCTCTTCATGCTCTGCATAGTTGCGATTAGCCGACATTGGAAACGTATCTACTCAGAGGGTTTTTTGGGCACCTCGAAGTCTTCGAGTACGAGTCTACACTCTTCCTAGGACTGGGGGGAGTAGTCCTCATCCGACTCATCGTCAAAGGCTTCTTTGTCCTTGGGATTGTCCTCGACACGTGTACCCATGGGCCCGTTCTGTTGTGTCAACTCAGCCTGACCGTTCTCGTCTGGGTTCTTGCCCGCGTAACGGGTGTCATTGTTATCGACAATGTTGGCTTTGTTTTTTTGCTTTTGTTGTTTCCCTTTGATTTCCTCTTGGGGCGGGGGCGCTTAGATCCCTCCTTAGGCTTCTCCTCGGGGTCTTCCTTAGGATTGTCGACCATATAGACGTCGTAGGTAGATGTTATGGCCCACTTCCTTGTTCGGGGTATGGCTGCAAGTGAGTTCGATCCGAAATTGTTGTGGTCATATTCCTCCATGTCGGTGGCATCATCGGATCCGTAGTCAAGCGTGTCGGTCAAATCCTCGTTCATAGCGACTAGGTGGGTGGTGGGTGGGAAAATTTCCCGATCGTCGGCTTTACATCAGATATGTTCATAAACTGCAGATGCGATTGCCAGGTTCTGGATTCTGTCCAACACCTCGTTTATTTGCGAGAGCTCCTCAGCTTCGAGGACCTAGCGATAAGCCCGCTGATCTGAAAAGGGTTGTTCAGGTTGCTTGACACAGGTCCTTCCTCTCGATCGCTCCGAGCATTTTTAGATTGGCGGCCAGAGAGGCTTCCTCGGAAACTACCATTAGATATGAGGGCGAGTTCGGCTTTGGATTACCATCCGAGGAGGCGTAAGCCACATTGGATGTGACAACCCCTAGATCCATCTATGGGGTGGTCTCCATTAGGAGGTCGGATTCAAGGATCAGATCGGAGGCCTTCTTTGAGGTGTTTGTGCTCGAGGGATCTTCAGATTGATCTGAGATCTGTTCTAAGAGAAGCAGATCACCCCGGGCATCTTTGACATGCTCCAGGCTTCCGAACATGATGACCTGGTTCGGTGCGAAGGTATCGACGCGGCCCAAGCGATCGGTCGGGTCGACATGCGGTACCACACTGCCGAAAGTGAGGAGCTGGACGGGGACAAAGATGTCACCACAACCAATGCCACTATCAAACTAGAGGTGAGCCATCAATCTGTGACGATAACACAATGGGATCTTAATGAAAGCACCAGTGTCGGTGTCAAAACCGACATACCTCGGGTAGGGGGGCCAAGCTATGAGATAGGATCGATGGGTAACAAGAGACAGGGGACACGAAGCTTTTACCCAGGTTTGGGCCCTTTTTAGGGAGGTAAAACATACGCCATGCCCTTGTTTATATTATGGAAGTATCAAAGTACAAAGTTGATCTACCTCGAGATCGCAAGTTGTTGTCTAAACCCTAGGGGTGATGATGATGAATGTCTATATGTCCTCTATGGGCTATACCCTTCGTCTTATATAGGCACTAGGGCTATCTAGGGTTACATAAAGGTCGAACGGCATGCCGAATCAAACGACCATTTTTGGAGTACACGCCAGGTCTTCGGTGAAGTCTGATGTGCTCATGCCACATGTTGAAGGCCTTCGTAGTCCTTCCTTCTTGAGTAGCCACCAGCTCGTCCCATGAACAAGAACAGCTCGACTGGGACCCCTAGTCTACGACACCGTCACCGTGGCCTCAGAAGATCTTTGGATATGACACTTTTTCTTTGGCATGGCTGGTTCTCACAATGATATTAATGTGCTTCAGCTTTCTCCAGTGTTTGCAAGACTTGCAGAAGGTCACTACCCAGAGGTTAACTTGGAGATTAATGGCCACCATTACAATAAGGGATACTACTCAGCTGATGGAATCTATCCTCAGTGGTCAACTCTTGTGAAGACAATATCAAATCCTAAAACACAAAAGAAACAAAAAATTGCCCAACGACAAGAGAGTGCTAGGAAGGATGTGGAGCGTGCTTTTGATGTGTTTCAGTCTTGATGGGGTATCGTTCGACACCCTGCACTAACATGGAGCAACAAGAAGTTTTGAAAAGTGATGCCTGCTTGTGTGAACATGCACGACATGATCGTGGATGGCGAGCGTGATGACAACATTTACGACCAAGGGTTTGAATTTCAAGGCGAAAATGTTGTGCGTGGGCACCAAGAACCGACAACGTTTGAATATTTCACCCAATTCCATCTCAAAATGCGTAATTGACATACTCATCAACGGATCTGAGATGACTTGGTTGAGCACATATGGGACCATTTTGACAAAAGGTAGATATATCGGTTCATTTTATTTTCATGTATTCAAGATAATTTTGATCGAGCTGTAAAACTATTTGCAATGTATTTTTATTGTGATGTGGGACGAAATCAGGACAAAATGCACATCCCATTAGGGTGTGCGTAGTAGTTGGTGCAAGAACCTGTTGACATTTCCGGCTGGTTCAGTTCTAGCTCACATTTTTTTTTTGTGAGTGCAGTTCTAGCTCACAGCTGGAACTGCCGCCTACGGTAAGACGTGCGGCCCATGTTACTGGAGGTTCCGAATTTTTTTTCTAGGAATGCTCATGCCAAAATAATCAGGTGCAACTACTTTACCGAGGCAAATTAAGCAATGCATCCAAGCTTGTGGTCCACGTCTCTTTGAGAAAATAAGCAACTTGGTGCACATCCTCACCACTTCAGGGGTGACACCAGTCACATTTTATTTTCACGGGAAATTCATGCAACAAACGACGTATCCTTTACTCTAAACAAGTGGGGTACTTCCGGTACATCCACAATCTAAGTCATAAAACTTTCCGAAAATATTAAAAAACAGGGAGATAGAAACAATTTGATACAAACCATGTCATAAAATTCAGTATCAATTTTCCCCTAAAAAATAATTCAATATGAATTTTAGATTCAAAACAAGTATCTTGAAGCAAAAGGACTAATGTAGATGTGAATGGTAGCATGTCCAATTTCGGCCAATAATTCGACCCATCAATAATGTCAACGATGGGCTTATCCTTTCCATTCCCCGGTTCACAAATGGAATTAGGCGACAAATATATGCCAGTGCTATATCTCGCTTACTAAGAGATGTAGCCGGGCCTCGACACTGGGATAGGGGCCCTCATGTCTTTAGAACCGATTTCGGGAATATTCTGTCGAGTGGTACGAACTGATTTTACAAATATCCATGCGTTTTTATTAGATATATTTATTTATTTTCATTTTACTTTTTTAATACATGTCTATGTTTTTAAAGACATGTTGTACACTTTTTGTATACACCTGAAATATTTTTCATACATGTTGGATTTTAAACTTTTTGCCGAATACATCTCAAAATAAATTCAAATACATGTTCAACTTTTTAATGATACGAATGTTGTTTTAAAGTATGCGAACATTCCTTTATATTTGATGAACATTAAAAAAGACGAACATATTTTGAAATGCATGAACTTATATTTTGAATGTCAGGATAGATTCCTTTTTAGAGTAATTAAGTGTATTTGTTTTACGTTATATAAACACTTTTTTGAAATGTGTGAAATATTTCTAAAATTTCATGATTTTGTAAATGTCAACATTTTTTGAAAAATATGTGAATATTTATTTACACTGCATGAACACTTTCAAAATGTGTCGAGGCTTTTAATTATTTTTTAAATAAAGTACATCATATATGGTGCGTCCGTGCGTGCGTGCGTGCATGAAACATCTTAGAAATATAACTAAAAGTGTAAAGGTAAACACAAAACCACTTCAATGTGTCACCTGTACTAGTAGGCCCCATCTTCTATTCGACTCCTTAAGCACTGGTTAAGGTGCATTCTGCAAACCGGCGCATACTCCTCCCACATCATGGAATGTATCTGGTGCATCGATGCTTGTGGTTCTACCGGTGCATGCGATGCACGCCGCGTATTTTAAAATGATTAGTTTTTAAGGATAAAATATCACATTCACACAACATCGTTTATGTTGTCATAAAATTTCAAATCAAAATCCAAAAACATTGCTTGACATAAAAACATAAAAAATCTGACATTAAATAGTACAATGTTAGGCTTTAGATTTGACACAATTTTCAAATTGATGTGAAAAATTCTATTTTTTGTATTATATGCGATGTTTCAAATTGTGATATGAAATTGTGACAACATACAATGATGTTGTGTCAATGTGCTAGATTTATTCATATCTTTTTAAAACATTTTCAAACACGCTACGGCAACCGGTGCGCTCATAGCACCACAAGAACTTGTGCATCACATACATTCCCCAGCTACCATGTGGTTTATTTATTTCACCCGTTTCTCATTTTTTATTCATTGTTCGCTTTTATTGAATTCATGAACTATTCACAGTTTTCGCATACTGTTTCAAAAAAATTGCGAACTTTTTATTTTCAAATATGTGATTTTTCTCAAAATCATAAGTGAATGTTTTTCAATCATATTTTTGAAATTGTTTAAGTTTTAAAGTTTAATACAAATAAATAAGTTTGCAAAAAATCCAAATTTGATAATCTTTTTTCATTTTGTTTGATAATCCTTTTGTTAAAAAATTCGTATTTAAAAAATGATCAATGGTCAACTAGGGCAACAGACGTGGTGGAAGGATCAACAATCAATAATCGCTGGTCAACCACTAAACCAAATTTAAAAATAAAGAAACTAAATTGGGCCAGCCCATATACTCTATGTGTGATTGCCAGTTATGCTAATTGGTGCCAAATGCAACAATTAGGAGCACTTCAGGTAGAACAGCCGACAGGTGTTTCCTACTAGAGCACTACTAGGTTGGGTCCATGAAAAAGAGATGCCGCGACCATCAGCTCTCTTTAAGCGGTTCTATTGGGACAGTCCGCACACACCATTTTCATCGGTGAGTTCCTTGGTGGGTTGGCCAAGAAACTTGCCCCTCATCTCTTTTGGGAACCTTGGTTCCTTCTGATTTTCCAGGTTGGGTTTCTAAGTTTTTTTTTTTACTTCGGTTTGTTGGCTTGTTTCTTTTCTTTTTTTTGTTTCTTTTCCATTTTAATTTCTATTCTCACTTAAAAAATATGAACACTTTTACAAATACATGAAGATTTTTAAAATCAAAAGAGTTATTCCCAATTTTTTTTTAGAGTGAAATTTTGAAAATCATATTTTGAAAATTTATGAATATTTTTCAAACTCGCGAACCTTTTTTCAGATCCGAGGGGCCTAGCTAGATAAGGTTTTCATGTTTATGGGTCGTTATTTATGTAGTACACATACTCGGCCCAGCTAGCCCCGATTCGCAAGCCTACCGTGCGACCACATGCTCTCTTATCTCCCCAATACAAAGTGCCAAATAGCATGTATTTGATACGGGGCGCACATCCCGTCCTCCTCGCTAGACTAAATGGACTTTCGGTTATTCCCTTCGCTGGTTCTTTTTTGTTTTTTCCTTTTATTTTTTATTTTTCATGATCTTTTACAGATTTTGAAAAAAAAAATCAAATTCATGTTTTTTTTTTGAAATTTGTGGAAAACAATTCTTTCATATTCCTGACCTTTTTTATGATTTTTTTAAAATTCATGAATCATTTCAAGTCCATGAAATTTTTGTAGTAGTGATCTTTTTTGTTTTTATGATTTTTTTAAGTCAATAAACTTTTTCAAATTCATGATTTTTTTGTATTTCGTGAATATTTTTCAAATTCATGAACTTTTTCGAAATTCATGAAGTTATTTATCAAATTTTGAAATCTTTCCATATTCCAATTTTTTTATTTTTCCAAAAAGCCAACGCTCAAAGGTCATATGGTTTGTTGTCAAGGTCAACCTTTCAATGAACAATTTGAGCGAGTGAACCTGCCGGCGATTGAAGCGGGCGTTGTGCTTTTTAAAGGGTCGACCTAATTAACCATGTGTGTGTGCACCAACAAGCTGCATCGGCGCTTAAGGCTAGGTATAGGAGCTTCTCTCTTGTCTACCTCGACTCTACTCTACCTGAGAGGGAAATGCTACAAGAGTCCATGAAGAATTTACTTGTCTACCATGATTGTTTCTGTGCACCAAAAAGCTGCAAACGCCTATGTTCGGATACTTTAAGCAGAATTTAAGTATTCAGTTATGAACTTTCATCAAATACCAACCTATACAAGCAACCTGTGGAACATATGACACGGGGCTATACCGACGTCGGGTCCCCATCTTCCTTCAGTGCGAGGTTGGATGGTTGGTTCTCATGGAGGCACAATGTTATGCGGGCCGTGCGTCATAATGGCGGCTGCTTGATTCATCGATGGATGGAGCAGATTGTAATGCCTCGGACACATCCGTATGTTACTCACTATTACTCTTCTCGAAATCTAGATTGGCCTCACATATGAATACTAGTCTTTCCTCACTTTGTCCTCACTCGTGTGCACCTGGGACTAAATTTCCACACGGTCACACATCCTTATGGGTCAAAGTTGAGCATGTTTAACATTAGAGTTATTTCTGAATAGGCACCCAAAAAAAAGAAATTCCTTATTGATATGAATAGTCTATCATCCCGATTAAGTCAGGCTCTTAGATATACCCCCATTCAAAGGAACCGGTCCTCGCTGGGCCACAAGAACATTCCCTCTTGGCACACGTTTGTGCGTCGAGTCCGACACATGTATCATGTTGTGTACCATGACAGGCCACAAACGTCATCCACAACATGACCGCACACCTGACTTGCATACACCCGTGTAACCGCGAGAGTCAACTCTGATACCAACTTGTAACTCCTCGGACACACCCGCCGGTTATTGGTCGTTACTCATGGCGAGATCTTGACTAGCCCCACGGATCAACTCTAGTCTTTCTTGCCCACTTTATCCCCACTTGTGCGCAACTCGGATCAACTTCCCACTCATTTACCCATCCTGAAATTGCACCAAGCTATGCCCTCTTAACTTTGGAGTTTTTTTAATAGGCTCTCGAAAAAGGGAATTCCTTATTGATATGAGTAGTCTATCATTCCTATTAAGCCAGACTCTCTCACACAAATGGTGGCAGTGGGGAGGACAGCGCAATGATGGTGCGTGCCAATGGTGGCGGTCGCTACGTGGATCTGATGGCTGAGCTTTTGTAGGTGATGTAGGGTGGTGGTAGTAGCCTGCTTTCTCTTGGGTCCAAGCTAATGACCTGTCTATCTAGATGGGTGTTGACTGTGGTGCTCGCTGCACACATGGCGAACTCGCGATAGTGCCCAGTAGATCCAACCTAGGGCTCACGCTCGGCGGGCCAGCTCTAGCCCGAGGCGAGTCAAGGTTGTGGCTTCGGGTATGTGAGGTTGGGCTAGGCCCAGGTGGTGCGAGTGTGTGGTGAGGTGCCTCTATTCGCGGGCGCAATGGCTTCAGGTGTAGTCTGGGATGTGGCATGTGGTAGGAAACGATGGAGGCTGACACGCCATGATGGCGTTCGAAGAGGCGATGACTCGCGCGGTCGAGGCTGTTCGGACGGGTGTATTTGTTGACCGCTTAGGGCCCCATTGTCAAGATTTGGAGTGTCCATATCTAACGGGCCGTCCGTCGTTGTGTTCTCTTGTGGTGTTTGCCGGCAGTTGGTCGACGGTGCGAGCCTTGTCGTCATTATGGGGCGAGGGCAGCCGTTGTCATATCCCTAGCTAGCTTTCTTAGAATAGCATGTGTGTGCATCATATTTCACTTTTTGCATCAATTTGAAATGGGGATTATCAGAAAACCCCAAACCCTCATTTGAATCAAACCAATTTAAAGATTGTGAAAACTCAACAAATCCAAAATGCACATAAAAAATGTCCCCTATGTCTGATAAATGTGGACATGAATATATCAGGGGTCATTCTAAATATTTGAATATTTATAGCATTTCAAAAATAAATATTAAAGCTGCTGAAAATGCCAAATAAAGCATTAAAAATATTTCAGTTTCCAAAATATTCTGAAACTTTTTGTGGAAGTTTGAATATTCAAACTAATTTCTATAAAATATTTGGGATATTCTATAATCAACATTTGTGCCTAAAAATAAATAAAACAAATGTCAGAAAAAAGCAGAGAAAAATAAAAAAAAGGATATAGGAAGGAGGCCCAGGGGAGGCTGGCCCCGCAGCCCAGCAGGCCCAGCCAGCCCCACCATCTTCAACCTCCTGCCAGTAGGGAGGAGGGCATGTGCCCGCGGCGTGCCGGCACGCGCGCGGCCACCTCCTGCTTTTCACCGAGGCTGGAGGCCGCTAGGAGCGCTAGCGTGATGCCACAGACTCCCTCGAGCCGATCTTCTCCCCTTGCCGCTCTCTCTCGCTCTTCCCCCTCTTCTTTGCTCTCTCCTTGCCGAACTGAAGCCGCCGGCGATTCGTCATCCTCCACGCGTCCCCGACCACGGCACGGCGCCAGAAGCCCCTCCGGTGAGGCCCCAGTTCTATTCCCCTAGCCCGTTGTCGTTCTCCTCCTCTAGCCCCGCCAGTCGCCGAAATAGAGAGGAGCTTGCCGCCGGCCATGGCGTAGCCATGGCCACAGCGGCCACAGCTCGTGCCTGACCACGAGCTCGTGCTTAGAGCGCTCTCAGGAGCCTGTAGCCGCCCCTAGCTCCTCCTCCCGCAGTCTGTAGTGTCGCTGCCGCCTTTGCCCGAGCTCCGACCGCCGCGAGCGAGCTCGCCGCCGTCAGCTCCGGCCGCCCCTTGCCTTCCCGTGTGTCCCACGCGATGCGGGCGAGCCCAGGCTGCGCCCCAGTGGTCTCAGCATGACCGGAGACCCCCTGCAGTGTGTTTCCGGCAAGCCTCCGTCGTCGGTTTGGTCGCCGCCGGCCAAACTCTGGCAGGGCCGACGTGGCAGCCGTTAGCGCTAACCCCTGTAGTTAAACAGCCCCGCAGAGGCTGACAGTGGGCCCCGCAAGCAGGTAAAACCCCAGTCAGCGCGGGATTTGACCCCGCTTAGTGGTGGGTCGCTGACCAGTGGGTCCCGCTGGTCAGTTTGACCTGGACCGGTCGTTTGGCCAGGCTGACATCACAGTGACGTCAGGCCGACGCAATAATGCATTTATGTTTTTAAATAAATTCCAAAAAATGTTAAAAACTTAGAAAAATCATATAAATTAATCTGTAAATCAGATGAAAATAATTTATATATGAAAATTTATCAGAAAAATCCAATGAATCCAATGGTGGTGCTATCATGCATGTTAGAGCAACCTAAGTAGATGAACATTGACAATTATTAATAGGTTAACATATGAAATATGAAATGGGGAATGATTTTGAACCTATATTCAATATCACTTCATTTAACTTGGACAATAGTTACATTAGCTCATCCATACATGCTGCCATGTCATGATCATGCATCATATTGTTGCACCTGCCGTGTATTCATTGCTTTCTATTTGCATTGCGGTAGGCCCTGCTTCTAAGGATACCTCCGAGTATTCCAACGAAGGAGAAAAACTTTCCGCTACCCAGCAAGGCAAGCAACCCCTTTGATCATTCCGATAACATCCCACTCTCTCGCTCCTGCTCTTGTTTATTGCATTAGGACAAACGTTCACTTGTCTGTCAAACACGGTAGATGAACCTATTCTTTTGCATGACCTGTCATTGTCACAGTAAATAGCTAAACCTTGCAACCTAGCATACCTGGCAGATGCTTGTGCCATGATGTGCTTTTCTTACTTTGCCTGCTATGCTTTCTATGCTTAGAGTTGTGTCAGGTCTGACTCATTTGGGTGATGAACTGGAATGAAACAATGTTGTTCTAATGTGATAAGCTTATGATGAACCCGATTTGGTAAAGGTAGCTATGAGAGGCTATGTAGTAGTACATAGCGGGTTGTCTCATTGGGACCGTTCTTAGGAAGTGAGTTCCGTGTTTGTGACCCAAGATTAGTTGCTACCACACATTGGGTTCCGGTAACTCGACCCCTCTCGACTTATCAATCGCTTAGTCCTTGGTCCAGGAGTTGCAAGTAGTTTCTGGTGTTTATAGCATGCTGGAGGCTGTGCGTAGCGCTGAACCTAGGTGTGGGTTACGATGCGCTAGGCAGTGGCACGGTGTACCAAGGGACACCCGAATGGTGGGCTTGGGAACCCTGCACACATCGTTTGGGGCCGTAGCGGAATCTTCGGCCAGACTTTCGTGCGGGTTCAGTCTCAAATAGGCGATAGCCTAGACTAGAGGTCTTATGTGGTTGACGGTCATGGCCGACTCCCTCGCTGGGCTTCCACTTGAAGGTTGTCGAGGTGCATGGTTTTATGAGCACATAGCGATAAGTGGCGAGAGTGTGTGTGAAGAAGTACACCCCTACAGGGTATGAAACTATTCGAATAGTCGCGTGCTCGGATATGGACTACTTGGAAAGCTTATGCTGTTCATAGATAATTAAATGGATACCCATAAAAATACCAAGACAAGTGTGAGTACCGTGGATGGCACTCTCGTGGGAGACGGAAGTGAATCCATGGTGATGTATTGATGTGGAGTTAGTGGACTCGTGTGCGATATCTAAAATCTAAACAAAGAGTTAAAATTGTGTAGTATAGGTTAGCCATGAGTCAAAGCTGGCATTGCTACATAAACTCCTCCACTCCCCTTGTTGATACATGAGCATGAATAGTCTAGGTCTGTTTAAAGACTTGCTGAGTACGTTTGTACTCACGTTTGCTTAATATATGTTGCAGATGAGACTCAGGACCCATTAGGTGGGTTCTATCTAGATGTCGACGATGCCGAATAGCTGGTGTCCCAGCTACGACCTTATGCCCTATGGCGGGCTGTAGATAGTCAGACCATGTGCCTTTTTACCCTTTCATCTGTCTCTACTCAGACAGCTTTATGCTTCCGTTTGGTTTGTATGAACTTGCTTGTATGACTTGAGTGTCGCGTCATGTGACCCCTACCTGTAAGAACATATTATGCAAGGCTCTTCTGAGCCTTTTAAATAAAATTTGTGTTGATGTATGGTTATGGTGTGATGCCATAGTTGTATCTATGCATATCGGGCATGTCGTGCGTATGTGTGACGTGCAACGGTATGTATGGGATCCGACACCTAGTCGTGTGCCTTTAGTAGTACTCTTTACGGGAAACTGCCTCTTTGTGCTTCCACCGAGCCTTGGTAGCTTGCTACTGCTTTGGACACATTGATTGACCGACATGTATCCTTCTTTGCTGCTGTGTCTGTCCCTTCGGGGAAATGTCTCGCAGTGTAATGGAGTCCCTGTAGCCTGCTATGACACGTCTACGTGCAGTGATGACATTTATGTCCCACGGTGTAATGGAGTCCTTGTAGCTTGCTATGACTCGTCTACACACGCTTGAGGCCGACACCTGCATTGATGGGTTACGTATGCTTGTTTCCATACAGTGTGCCACTTGGGTTCTATGGCTAGTCATGTCGGCCCAGGTTCTTTGTCGTTTTATTGCAAGAGACATGTTCACATACATGAGCCAAAAGATGCAAACGGTCCCGGCTAAGGTAAGGCTGCAGCCGTGGAGCTTACCGTGCGTGAGGCCACAAAGTGATGTGATATGTTAAAGTCTGGATTCATATGACTTAGGATCGGGGTCCTGACAGCGTTGGTATTAGAGCCTGACTGACTGTAGGACTACCAAGCCAAACCGGATGAATTTGAGTCTAGAAACACTATAGAAAAGTAGGGGAATTGATTGTCGAAGGGAACGTAAGGTTCTTTTTACTCCTCTTCCCAAGTTATTCTATTCTGAGTCATTCTCATCTTTTCTACGGGGATAAGAACTAGGCTTCTCATCTATTGCTTAGGATGACGAGTTACTAACCATGGACTAATAGCTAGCTTGTTTGCAAGTGAATGTCGGTACTTGAGTATTGTTGGTGTGACAAACAGATGGAGAAGACATTTGTGTCTAGATAGTCGAGTGGTTATGCTTTTCCAATCTTTTGCAGTTGTCTCAAAATCCTTTTTGAGCAATTACAGCCGTTATGCTGTCCAATTTCTGCTAGAGTCTCTAATGTCTTTGCATCATTCTCTATTTCAGATGCCCCCTCGTCCCTCTCGTCAAGTGGTCCGTCTGACCAGGTGCATCAATGTACCGGGTCACATGGCCATGTTGGTTAGAGTTATGATGGAGGCTGGTTACCGTTGGTACCCAAAGTACTCAGTGTAGAAACAGTATCGAGACTTCAACCAGAGCCAGTATATGTGTACTGTTAAGATATATCCCTCATATCCTGGAGCTGCAGAGCCGCTCCACTCTCCACTGGACTTATGGATTAGGTGTCACCGTAGACATGGCCGTTCAGGAGGCCGCCTACACCATGCTGACTATCATGAGGTTTCACCATGGTTTACTTCATAACATAGAGTTTTGTTATGTTCCTGCTTCTCTCGGAGGAGAGGATAGCTATGTTAGCGTAGCCTACTATGATCATTCTCATGAGGACCCTAGGCTGCAGGTGACCGCTCAGATGTTGGAGAACAGGGATCGGGATGCACGTGCCCTTCGCATGGAACTTTATGCTACCCATGCACGTCTTTGGACAGCCCTGACATAGTTGGCACCTGTCGTGCAGGCAGGCTATGGAGATTTGGAGATGCTGAACCCATCGCGGACTCATCTACCAACACACGTAGACTGGCCCGATGTTGGAGGCATCACCCCTCTTCGAGGACAGCTGTTGCCGCCAACAAGGGGACCAAGGCCACATCCGTGTCCTTACGGTTTCCAAGGATCATAGGCTAGAGTGTTTCCAGATCCTCAGGTTTAGCTCCCGGGTCACGGGGGTAACCTATATGAGGCATTCTACGGAGATGCTTGAGTACATGGATATTAGCACTAGTATGGTAGTAGTCGTATCGCCAAAGTCCTGCGTGTCTTGTGGGATATGATTGAGGTTGAGAGTTGAGTTCCGGAGGTGTAGATAGATAATGTATAGGAAGCTTGTAATGCCTCTGATGAGTTGTGTCATCTCTCTGTAGTTTGTATTTCAGCTTGGGCTTGTACTGAACTATGTCATGGTGTGTATAAATCATGGTGTTCATATGATAGTTGTTTTACCATGTTGATCGGGTGTTTACCCATGCATGCCATGTTGTCCGGTACATTCCATATCTCATGTCTTAGAGTTGATGTCCTATATGTCTAACTTGTGGGTTTGTTTTCCCAGGATGGTGGCAACTAGGAATAACCCCCTGCCTACCCCCGAGCAGGGCGAGGGAAGTCAGCCAAGGCAAGAGAACCTGCCACACGCGCCCTCTTTGGCAGAAGTGATGCTTGAAGCTGAACAGAACAAAAGGGAGACTAACAGGTTGTTGGAACGAATTGAGCAGAACACAGCGCGTGCTCCCCGCAATGATCACAATGATGGCGTGTCTCTCGATGATTTCGTCAAGCTGTGCCCACCTAAGTATCATCATCCGGTTGACCCGCTCGACGCGGCTGACTGGCTGACTAGCATGTCTCGCAAAATCCGGGCTGCCAATGTATCCGAGGCCAACAAGGTGACCTTTGCTACTTACTTTCTAGAAGGACCCGCCAATCTGTGGTGGGAAAACTATGAAGCCATGTGTCCTGCAGGCCCCGCACCAACTTGGGCGGAATTCAGCGCGACATTCCGTACCCATCACATCCCGGAAGGGCTGATGGATCGCAAGAGAGAGGAGTTCTGTGCTTTCACCCAGGGCAGAATGTCAGTGGATGCCTATAGCTGTGAGTTCGGCAATCTTGCTCGCTATTCTCCGAAGGAAGTTTCAACTGATGCCAAGAAACATGCCAGGTTCCGCAAGGGACTTAGTCCTGAGCTCCGTAGAGATCTGCACCTGGATGAGTGCACAACCTTCCAGGCTCTCGTCAACAAGGCTATCAATGCTGAGACTGGACAGACTGACTATGAGGCTACCAGGAAGCACAACCATGACTTCAACCCCACATCTCGCTCGGGCTCCAACAAACGCCGGGTGTGGGTACCCAACGCAGCTCTACCGCCAAGGTACACCGCGAGGCCATCATTCTAGGAACCTCGCCTAGCTCAGCCCAACCCTCCAGCCAGGCCATTTGGAGGTCCTCCTGCCAATGTTGCTCCCCGTGCCATCATTGTCTGCTACAAATGTGGGGAACTAGGACACTACTCCCGTGAGTGTCCTCAGAACAATGCTAAGCCAGCTGGACGTGGGAAGCCAGGAAAAACCTTCTATGTGAAGCCAGCTCCTGCTCGTGGACGAGTGAACTATGTTTCTGCAGAGGAAGCCCTTGAGGATCCTGATGTTATCCTAAGTACGCTCCTTGTCAATAACCATCCAACATCTGTTCTATTTGATACTGGGGCATCTCATTCATTCATCTCAGGAAGTTATGCATAGTTGCATAACATGTCTTTTTTGTGATATGCCTGCTCCTTTAGTAGTTCAGACTCCTGGTTCAAAATGGCAAACTCCTAGGGTAAGCCCTGAAAATGAGATTTTTGTGGATAGGCTAGTCTTCCTAGCATCCTTGATAGCCCTCAAGTCTTCGGACATCAATATCATCTTAGGCATGGACTGGATGAAAGCCCACTATGCTAAGATTGACACTCATACTAGGAATGTTCAACTTACACCTCCCTCGGGTGAGATAGTTAATGTCTCCACTCGAGCAGCCAAGTCCTAACTCTATTCTCTCAATGCTAGCCCTCTTCTAGAATTAGAAGATATTCTAGTAGTCTGAGACTTTCCGGATGTGTTTCCAGAAGAACTGCCAGGAATTTCACCTGTCAGAGATGTTGAGTTTGTGATAGAGCTCATCCCAGGGACTGTCCCAATAGCCAGAAGACACTATAAGATGGCACCCTTAGAACTAGCCGAACTTAAGATTCAACTAGATGAGGCTTTGAAGAAAGGTTTCATCCGTCCTAGTTCTTCTCCTTGGGCTTGCCCCGTCCTTTTCGTCAAGAAGAAGGATGGATCGGATCGGATGGTTGTGGATTATCGGCCAGTGAACCTGGTCACCATAAAGAACAAGTATCCGCTCCCCAGGATCAACGATTTGTATGATCAACTCGCTGGATCCTCTGTCTTCTCCAAAATGGATTTGAGGTTGGGATACCATCAAATCAGAATTAGAAACGGGGACATTCCAAAAACGTTTTTGTTACTCATTATGCCCAATACGAGTACATCGTCATGTCCTTCGGTTTAACCAATGCCCCAGCCACCTTCTCTCGCTTGATGAATTCGATCTTCACGGAGTATCTGGATAAATTCGTCATGGTTTACCTCAACGATATACTCATCTACTCGAAGAACGAACAGGAACATGACGAGCATGTAAGGCTGGTATTGATGAAACTTCGACAACACCGTATGTACGCCAAATTCTCCAAGTGTGAATTTTGGTTGCCAAAAGTGACCTACCTGGGCCATGTGATCTCTGTTAAAGGTATTGCTGTCAATCCCGAGAGAGTTCAGGCCGTCCTTGATTGGACTCAACCTGAATCGGTTAAGCAAGTTCAGAGTTTCCTCGGCTTAGCGAGCTATTGTTGCCGCTTTGTCAAGAATTTCTCCAAGGTTGCGAAACCTCTAACTGAATTCCTCAAGAAAGATAAGAAGTTCGAGTGGACCCCACAATGCGAGCACAATTTTTAGGAGTTGAAAAGACGACTGACCTCTGCTCCCGTTCTGGTGCCACCAGATTTCTCTAAGGACTTTGTTATCTATTGCGACGCCTCGTGACAAGGATTAGGTTGCATTCTCATGCAAGATCGTCATGTGATTGCGTATGCATCTCAACAGTTGCGTCCACATGAGGATAATTATCCAACCCATGATCTTGAGCTTGCAGCTGTGGTCCATGCACTGAAAACCTGGCGACATTACCTCCTGGGTAATCGTTGCGAAATTTACACTGATCACCAAAGTCTGAAATATATTTTCACCCAGCAGGATTTGAATCTCAGGCAAAGACGGTGGGTTGAGTTGATTACAGATTATGACTTAGGGATAACTTACACCCCGGGGAAAGCCAATGTCATGGCTGATGCACTAAGTCGTAAGTCTTATTGTAACAACCTGATGTTACAACAAGGTTAACCACTTCTCTATGAGGAATTTCGGAAGTTAAACCTCCACATTGTTCCTCAAGGATTCCTTTCCAACCTGGTGGCGAAACCTACTCTTACGGATCAAATCATAGAAGGCCAAAAGCATGATGCCGGGATATCTCGAATCAAGAAAAACATTAAGAAGGGTAATGTTAGATGCTTCTCGAAAGATGATCGGGGTGTTGTCTTCTTTGAGAACCGCTTGGTGATCCCGAAGAAGCAACATCTATGACAGTTGATCCTTAAGGAGGCTCATGATTCTCCTCTCACAATTCATCCTGGTAGTACCAAGATGTATCAGGACCTACGCTAGGGGTTCTAGTGGACTAGGATGAAGAGAGAAATTGCTCAGTTCATTGCTAACCGCGACGTTTGTTGTCGTGTGAAAGCAGAACATCAAAGGCCTGCTGGCACCCTTCAACCTTTAGCTATTCCTGAATGGAAATGGGATAAAGTGGGTATGGATTTCATTACCGGATTTCCCAGGACCAAGAGAGGGAATAATGCTATCTTTGTGGTCATTGACCGCCTTTCCAAAGTGGCTCAATTTCTTCCTGTTCGGGAGAGTATAACTGCTAGCCAGCTAGCGGAGTTATATGTTTCTCGAATAGTTTCTCTTCATGGTGTTCCATTGGAGATTAACTCAGACCGTGGAAGTATCTTTACTTCCTGATTTTGGGAAAGTTTCCAAACCGCTCTGGGGACTCATCTATCCTTTAGCACTGCTTTCCACCCGCAATCAAGTGGTCAAGTCGAGCGAGTCAATCAAATCCTCGAAGACATGCTACGAGCTTGTGCTATATCCTTCGGTATGAATTGGGAGAAATGTCTTCCATTTGCCGAATTTGCTTATAACAATAGTTATCAATCAAGCTTGGGCAAAGCCCCTTTTGAAGTTCTCTATGGACGAAGGTGTCGAACACCTCTTAACTGGTCAGAAACCGGTGAGCGGCAACTCTTTGGCCCGGATATGATCCAGGATGCAGAGGAGCAAGTTCGCATTATTCGTGAAAAGTTGAAAACAGCCCAATCTCGTCAAAAGAGCCAATATGATCGTCATCATAAGGCTGTGACCTATGAAGTTGACGAGAAGGCTTATCTTCGGGTTACACCTCTGAAGGGTACCCATCGATTCGGTATCAAGGGCAAGTTGGATCCTTGTTACATTGGACCTTTTCGCATTCTTGCTAAACGAGGAGAGGTTGCCTACCAATTGGAACTTATGCCACATCTTTCCAAGGTTCATGATGTCTTCCACGTCTCGCAACTCAGGTGTTGCTTCTCGGACCCTGTCCGTGAAGTAGACCACGAAGCGCTTGATCTCCAAGATAACCTTACATATCGAGAATACCCAGTTCGTATTCTTGATCAAGCTGAGCGTACCACTCGGCATCGGAACATCAAGTTTCTCAAGGTCCAGTGGTCACACCATTCTGAGAAGGCGGCCACATGGGAAAGAGAGGATCGTCTTCGACTAGAGTACCCCGTGCTCTTCCCGACGACTTCCAAATCTCGGGACGAGATTCTTTTGAGTGGGGGTGAGTTGTCACATCCCTAGCTAGCTTTCTTAGGACAACATGTGTGTGCATCATATTTCACTTTTTGCATCAATTTGAAATGGGGATTGTCAGAAAACCCCACACCCTCATTTGAATCAAACCAATTTAAAGATTGTGAAAAACCAACAAATCTAAAATGCCCATAAAAAATGTCCCCTATGTCTGATAAATGTGGACATGAATATATAGGGGTCATTCTAAATATTTGAATATTTATAGCATTTCAAAAATAAATATTAAAGCTGCTGAAAATGCCAAATAAAGCATTAAAAATATTTCAGTTTCCAGAATATTCTAAAACTTTTCATGGAAGTTTGAAATATTCAAACTAATTTCTATAAAATATTTGGGATATTCTATAATCAACATTTGTGCCAAAAATAAATAAAACAAATGTGAGAAAAAACTAAAAGCTGATAAAAATTAAAAAAAAGGATATAGGAAGGAGGCCTAGGGGAGGCTGGCCTCGCAGCCCAGCTGGCCCAGCCAGCCCCACCGTCTTCAACCTCCTGCTAGTAGGCAGGAGGGCGTGTGCCCGCGGCGCGCCAGCACGCGCGCGGCCACCTCCTGCTTGCCGTCGAGGCTGGAGGCCGCTAGGAGCGCCAGCGCGACGCCCCGGACCCCCTCAAGCCGATCTTCTCCCCCTGCCGCTCTCTCTCGCTCTTCCCCCTCTCCTCCGCTCTCTCCTCGCCGGACTGAAGCCGCCGGCGATTCGTCGTCCTCCGCGCGTCTCCGACCACGCCACGGCGCCAGAAGCCCCTTCGGTGAGGCCCCGATTCTATTCCCCCTAGCCCCGTCGTCGTTCTCCTCCTTTAGCCCCGCCAGTCGCCGGAACAGAGAGGAGCTCGCCGCCGGCCATGGCTACGCCATAGCCACAGCGGCCACAGCTCGCCCCTAACCACGAGCTCGTGCTCAGAGCGCTCTCAGGATCCTATAGCCGCCCCTAGCTCCTCCTCCCGCAGTCTGTAGCACCGCTGTCGCCTTTGCCCGAGCTCCGGGCGCCGGGAGCAAGCTCGCTGCCGTCAGCTTCGGCCGCCCCTTGCCTTCCCGCGTGTCTCACGCGATGCGGGCGAGCCCAGGCTGCGCCCCAGTGGTCTCAACGCGCCCGGAGACTCCGTACATCGCGTTTCCAGCAAGCCTTCGCCGTCCATTTGGTCGCCGCCGGCCAAACTCCGGCGGGGCCGATGTGGCAGCCGTTAGCGCTAACCCCCATAGTTAATCAGCCCCGCAGAGACTGACAGTAGGCCCCGCAAGTGGGTCAAACCCTAGTCAGCGCGGGATTTGACCCCGCTTACCGGTGGGTCGCTGACCAGTGGGTCCCACTGGTCAGTTTGACCTGGACCGGTCGTTTGACCAGGCTGACGTCACAGTGACGTCAGGCTGATGCAATAATGCAATTATGTTTTTAAATAAATTCCAAAAAATGTTAAAAACTTAGAAAAATCATATAAATTAATCTGTAAATCAGATGAAAATAATTTATATATGAAAATTTATCAGAAAAATCCAATGAATCCAATGGTGATGTTATCATGCATGTTAGAGCAACCTAAGTAGATGAACATTGACAATTACTAGTAGGTTAACATATGAAATATGAAATGGGGAATGATTTTGAACCTATATTCAAAATCACTTCATTTAACTTGGACAATAGTTGCATTAGATCATCCATACATGCTGCCATGTCATGATCATGCATCATATTGTTGCAGCTACCGTGTATTCATTGCTTTCTATCTGCATTGCGGTAGGCCCTGCTTCTGAGGATACCTTCGAGTATTCCAACGAAGGAGAAAACCTTTCCGCTACCCAGCAAGGCAAGCAACCCCTTTGATCATTCTGGTAACATCCCACTCTCTCACTCCTTCTCTTGTTTATTGCATTAGGACAAACGTTCACTTGTCTGTCAAACACGGTAGATGAACCTATTCTTTTGCATGACCTGTCATTGTCACAGTAAATAGCTAAACCTTGCAAACTAGCATACCTCGTAGATTCTTGTTCCATGATGTGCTTTGCTTACTTTGCCTGCTATGCTTGCTATGCTTAGAGTTGTGTCAGGTCTGACTCATCTGGGTGATGAACTGGAGTGAAACAATGTTGTTCTGATGTGATAAGCTTATGATGAATCCGATTTGGTAAAGGTAGCGATGAGAGGCTATGTAGGAGTACATAGCGGGTTGTCTCATTGGGACCGTTCTTAGGAACTGAGTTCCGTGTTTGTGATCCAAGATTAGTTGCTACCACACGTTGGGTTCTGGTAACTCGATCCCTCTCGACTTATCAATCGCTTAGTCCTTGGTCCAGGAGTTGCAAGTAGTTTCTGGTGTTTATAGCACGCTGGAGGCCGTGCGTAGCGCTGACCCTAGGGGTGGGTTACGACGCAGTAGGCAGTGGCATGGTGTACCAAGGGTCACCCGAATGGTGGGCTTGGGAACCCTGCGCACATCGTTTGGGGGCGTAGCGGAAACTTCGGCCGGACTTCCGTGCGGGTTCAGTCTCAAATAGGTGATAGCCTGGACTAGAGGTCTTATGTGGTTGACAGTCATGGCCAACTCCCTCGCTGGGCTTCCGCTTGAAGGTTGCCGAGGTGCATGGTTTTATGAGCACACAACGATAAGTGGTGTGAAGAAGTACACCCCTGCAGGGTATGAAACTATTCGAATAGCCGCGTCCTCGGATATGGACTACTTTGAAAGCTTATGTTGTTCATAGATAATTAAATGGATACTCATAAAAATATCAAGACAAGTGTGAGTATCGTAGATGGCACTCTCGTGGGAGACAGAAGTGAATCCATGGTGATGTATTGATGTGGAGTTAGTGGACTCGTCTTCGATATCTAAAATCTAAACGAAGAGTTAAAATTGTGTAGTATAGGTTAGCCATGAGTCAAAGCTGGCATTGCTGCATAAACTCCACCACTCCCCTTGTAGATACATGAGCATGAATAGTCTAGGTCTGTTTTAAAGACTTGCTGAGTACGTTTGTACTCACGTTTGCTTAATATATGTTGCAGATGAGACTCATCACCCATTAGGTGGGTTCTATCTAGATGTCGACGATGTCGAATAGCTGGTGTCCCAGCTACGACCTTATGCCCTATGGCGGCCTGTAAATAGTCAGGCCATGTGCCTTTTTACCCTTTCATCTGTCTGTACTCAGACAGCTTTATGCTTCCACTTGGTTTGTATGAACTTGCTTGTATGACTTGAGTGTCGGGTCATGTGACCCCTACCTGTAAGAACATGTTATGCAAGGCTCTTCCGAGCCTTTTAAATAAAAGTTGTGTTGATGTATGGTTATGTTGTGATGCCATAGTTGTATCTATGCATATCGGGCATGTCGTGCGTACGTGTGACATGCAACGGTATGTATGGGATCTGACGAGGATATGTACCTAGGGTAGGGTCCTAGGCACAGCCCACATACCCTACCTAAGGACACTACACGGGAGGACTTGAAGATCAAGCATGAACTTCCGAGTGGATCCCTGGAGACGTTCAAAGTCAGTCGACAGTAATCCACTCGGAGACTCCCGCTCTCACTCGGCAGTCGCATGTCACTCGGAAGACCTCGCTTTCACTCGACGCTAGAAGACCAGGAGCCATCATCAAGAGCCCAACGGGCAGACGCTGGTTCAATGGTCATTAATAGCTTTTACTACGTACGTTACCTGTAATGGAAGACTTTAAACCCCACGAGCAGACCCTTTGATGCGGGACCATTATGATGGGCAGCGAACTCTATATAAGACACCCCCCTCCTGCACAAGGGTTAGAAACTATTGTAATCTCAACACTCCACACGACATAAAGCTCCCAAGCACTGAGACGTAGGACTGTTACCTCCACGAGAGGGGCCTGAACTCATACAACCATGTGTACACCCTCACCGTAGCTAAGACTCTGCCCTCTCCATTCATACCCCTACCATCTACTGTCAGGCTCGTTCCCATGACAGTTGGCGCCCACCATGGGGCAGGCGTCTAATCGACTTCCGGCGAGGTTGTGATTTTCATCCTTCGACATGTCTTCCGGTGGTGTTTTTCCTCTGGGCCAGAAGATCCATTTCGGAGCGCTCACCTTCATCGCCGACGATTTGGCGTGGCTCCAGGAGGCACCTCTCGATATTGAGGCGCTCCCAGTCCGCGGGGCCGCGCACTTCCGCGTGAGTCCCTGCGGCGTGTTGTTGTGTCAGCCGTCGACCCCTATGCGTCGGTTCCTCTTGCCGGTTGCGGTCGCAAGCGGTCCGGCCGCTCAAGACTCCAGTGGTGGGTCGAACACGCAGCGACGCGTCAAGCTTCTTCGCAGGTTGCAGCGCTCGAGCCTGCCGAGTTGCTTCATGGCGTGTTCGAGTTGGATTCCGATCCGTCTGACGTGCCTTCTGAGTGCGAAAGTTGCGATCCCACAACGGAGGTCTTGATGGCGGGATCTCATCAGAGTTCACCGCCTGGCGTCGGTCGTGGCAAGCGCGAGGCTGGAGGCCCGTCGAACGTGCATCTGCGTCGTGATGAGGAGGTCCTTCATACCCCCATCATCGGTGCGACTGCTGAGGCCCAAGCTTTGGAGGTCGCGCACGTTCATCTGGAAGAGCTCCATTTGGAGATCGACGAGCGCGCCTGCCAGCGCGTGCCACGCCCCAGTCAACGTCACCGACAGCTGCTTCCAACTGGATCTCACGATGGCGTTGAGGTATACCGAACTCCTGTTCTTAATGTTGTTGCTGCTGCTAGGATAGCGGATTCCATTCAGTCGTCCCAGTCAGAGGCTGGTAGAGGGCTGTTACAGACCAGAGCACTGTTGGATGTAGCACAACGTCAGAATTCAGTAGTTTCTCAGTCCCGTCACAAGATATACAGCAATTCACCCAGGGCAGAGACCGTTCAGTCGACACACAGCCCTAGATCGCCCTTGCGTCGTCGAGGCGGCGGTTTTCATGAAGGGCAAGACAGAGATCAGCATCATCGTGAAAACCACCGTCGAGTGCCGACTCCTCCACGGACTGGCCCGTATGCACCTCGGCGCCAGGGCGACACGCACTCCATCGGTGATGAACGGGACGCGGACTTTGACGCCTGCACCTATGTTGTTCAGAAGCGGAATGAAAAGAGAAGAGCCTACAGAGAGGGACTCGACAGAGATGTTCCGAGTGGAGGCTCAGTTGTGGTGTCTGGTCCAGAGTGTTTCAGCAAAGCAATAAGTTCTACAGAGATTCCCCCCAACTTCAGAATGGCGGCGGGGATCGGAAAGTTTTCTGGTGAAACAAAACCAGAGACTTGGTTAGATGATTACCGAGTGGCTGTGCAGATTGGTGGCAGAAATGACAATGTCGCAATGAAGCACCAGCCCCTCATGTTGGATGGTTCAGCTCGAGCTTGGTTGAATCGTTTAGCTCCTTCCAGCATACATTGTTGGGAAGATCTTGCGTGAGTGTTTGTCCGGACCTTTGAGGGCACTTGCAAGCGCCCCACAGGTCTGGTCGACTTACATCACTGTGTCCAGAAGCCCAATGAAACTTTAAGAGACTATATTCAGCGATGGTCCACCCTGCATCATACGGTGAAGAATGTGTCGGAACACTAGGCTGTTTGTGCTTTCAAAGCCGGTGTGAGATACAGGGAGTTGTACCTGAAATTCGGGTGCACTGGTGACATTTCACTCGGCAAGATGATGGAAATTACCACTCGCTACGCCAATGGCGAGGAAGAAGACCGCCTTCGGAGCGGCAAAGGAAAAGCAGTCACCAATGAGTTTGGGGGCGGCAACAATTGGAAACAAAAGCGAAAGGCTGAAGACCCGGCTCCGGCAGAGGCAGCAGCACTGGTGACTCAGTCGAAGAACAAGGGCAAAGCCAAAGCTCAGTATGCCCCCAAGAAGGGGAAAGGTCAGTCAGGAATTGATATCTTGGATCAGCCGTGTGTAATTCACACGAGGAAAGATGCAGAGGGCAACCTGATTTTTCCCAAGCACACCACTCGACAGTGCCGAACCCTTATCCAGCAATTCAAGGCAGACCAGTCGAGTGCGAAGCCTCCTGAAAAAGAAGATGAAGATGAGGAAAAGGAAACATTCCCGGATGTCACTGCTACACTGATGATCTTTGCTGATGTCGAGATCAAGAGTCGTCTGAAAGTCATCAATAGAGAAATCAACATGGTTGTGCCAGACACCCCCACCTACCTCAAGTGGTCTCAATATGTTGTTACATTTGACTAGACAGACCATCCTGCTCATGTGGCCACTCTCGGTCGACAGGCTCTGGTAGTTGATCAGGTGGTGCAGGGGACTCGACTCAGAAAGGTCCTCATGGATGGCGGCAGCGGCCTAAACATTCTGCATGCGGATACCCTGAAAGGCATGGGCATTCCGATGTCCCATCTGAGCAAGAGTAGCATGCAGTTTCATGGGGTCATCCCAAGAAAGAAGGCCAAGTCACTCGGACGGATAGCATTGGATGTGGCATTCGGAGATAGCAAAAATTTCCAAAAAGAAAAGTTGTCGTTTGAAGTCGTGGATTTCAAAAGTGCTTACCACACCATCTTGGGTCGACCCGCTTATGCACGTTTCATGGCCCGACCATGTTATGTGTATCTCAAGTTGAAAATGCCAGGCCCTAAGGGCGTGATCACGGTCACTGGCAATCGGCAGCGGGCCGAAGAGTGTCTCCGGCAAGGATCCAAGATCACCGATCAATAGATGGCCATGGTCGAGCTGGAGGAATACACGAAAATCACTGACCCTGCTGATTTGCTCCATGCAAAAAAGCCGGCTTCCGAGTAGGCATTTCAGTTGGCAGGGGAAGTGAAGAAGGTGCACATCCACCCGACGGATCCAACTATTGCCCCGACGAGTATCTCAACAACACTCGACAGTAAATAGGAAGCCGAGCTCATCTAGTTCCTCCATGAGAACTAGGATATCTTTGCATGGAAGCCTGCTGACATGCTGGGGATTCCCAGGGAGCTGGCTGAGCACCGTCTGCGAGTGGATCCGAAAGCCAAGCCCGTCAGGGAGCATTTGCGTTGATTCGCGGCGAAGAAGCGCAAGGCAATCGGAGAAGAAGTGGGCTATCTCTTGCAAGCCAAGTTCATTCGGGAGATTTACCACTCCGAGTGGCTCTTGAATGTTGTGATAGTGTCCAAGAAAGATAAGTCGTTGCGCATGTGCATTGACTTCAAACATGTCAATAAGGTGTGTCCAAAAGACCATTTTCCGCTCCCCCGCATAGATCAAATTGTTGACTCGACAGTGGGGTGTGAGCGGTTATCGGTTTTAGATGCTTATTTTGGGTACCATCAGATCCGTCTGTTTGGCCTGGATGAAATAAAGACAGCTTTCATCACCCCGTTTGGGTGCTTTTGCTATATCACCATGCCTTTTGGTCTTAAGAATGCCGGCGCTACTTTTATGCGCATGATTCAGAAATGTTTACTCGACCAGATCCCTCAGAATGTCGAGGCGTACATGGACGATATAGTGGTCAAGTCCGGCAAAGGTTCTGACCTGCTGGCTGACTTGGCCGAAACATTCGCCAATCTGAGGCGATTCGACATAAAGCTGAATCTGGCCAAATGCACCTTCGGTGTCCCTGGCGGCAAGTTGCTCGGTTTTCTCGTTTACGAACGAGGAATTGATGTCAATCCCGAGAAGATCAGCGCCATTATCCGTATGAAGACTCCCATGCGAGTGCACGACGTTCAGAAGCTCACAGGTTGCCTGGCAGCATTGAGTCGATTCATTTCTCGCCTTGGTGAGAAGGCTCTGCCCTTGTATCAGTTGATGAAGAAGCCAGACACATTCGACTGGACTCCTGAAGCCGAAGTAGCATTTGTTGAGCTCAAATCCCTGCTCTCCACCCAGCCGGTGCTTGCCGCTCCTGCCAGCAAAGAGCCTTTGCTCCTGTACATCGCGGCCACAAATCAGGTCGTCGGTACAGTGCTGACTATTGAGCGAGAAGAGGAAGGTAAAGCCTATAAAGTCCAGTGCCCAGTTTATTATGTCTCGGAAGTATTGTCCCCCTCAAAGCAAAGATATCCACACTATCAGAAGCTGGTGTATGGTATTTACCTATCAGCGAAGAAGGTGGCACATTATTTCCAAGACCATTCGATCTCAGTCGTCGGTGATGCTCCTTTATCCGAGATTTTCAATAATCGCGACGCATCAGGTCGAGTGGCTAAATGGGCAATTGAGCTTGGACACTTCGACATCAGATTCGAGGCCAAGAAGGCAATCAAGTCCCTAGCATTGGCAGATTTCATGGCCGAGTGAACTGAACAACAACAACCCATCCAAGTTCACTCAGCGCATTGGACAATGTTCTTCGACGGCTCCAAAATGTTGAATGGGTCCGGTGCTGGTGTTGTTTTGATATCCCCGAGAGGCGACAAGCTCATCTATGTCTTGCAAATTCACTTTGATTCCTCCAACAATGAGGCAGAGTATGAAGCACTTTTGTATGGGTTGCACATGGCTATCTCACTCGGCGCCAAACCCCTGATGGTTTATGGCAACTCAGATTTGGTGGTGAATCAAGTGATGAAAGAGTGGGATGTTAGAAACCCTGCTATGACTGGATACTGCAATGCAGTCCAGAAGCTGGGGAAGAAATTTGAAGGTCTGGAACTTCACCATGTTCCTCGACTGAAAAGCAAGTGGCTGATAAGCTGTCCAAGATTGGTTCCACTTGACGGCCTATCCCCCGCGGAGTGTTCCTGGAGCATTTGCACACTCCTTCGATTCAAAAGGATCCCTTCACTGAAGAGCCCCCACGAGCTTTAAGCTCCTCTGACTCGATTGAAGTTGATGTTCCTGCTGTGATTGACCTGGTCATGGAGGTGCTAGTTATCATTCCCGACTGGACTGTGCCATACATTGCCTATATCCTCAGACAAGAGCTCCCTGAAGATGAAGCAGAGGCTCGATAGATTGTGCGCAGGTCCAAGGCTTTCACTGTGATGGGAGATCAGCTATTCAGAGAGAGTGTGACTGGCGTCACCCAGCGCTGCATTTCCCCTGAAGAAGGTCGAATGATTTTAGACGAAATCCACTCGGGAACTTGCGGTCACCATGTGTCTTCAAGGGCGATCGTCGCTAAAGCATACGTCGAGTTCCACTAGGACGAACCAACAACTATCTCACCTCTATGAGAAGTGGCCGCGTCAGCAGTGTCGACATCCATTGCATCCCCTCCATCTCGATGAGGCGAAGACACAGATGTAGCAGCTCTAATGAATTGAGTGTCATTCGGTCAAATACAACTCTAGACTTTAGTTGACAGTACAAGTACGGAAATAAATACTTACATGGAGACGACAGGCACGGCCACCTGCATGCGAGGAAGTGCCTTGCGAGGCTTGGTGACGGCTGGCTTGGGCTGCTTGGCCGGTTTCTCGCTCGGCTCGGCGGTCGATGGGCGGATGCGCTTCAGATTCCTCTCACTGGGGCCCGGAGCCCTGTCCTCAACAGTCGACGGATCTTGGCGAGACTTGGTGCGGCTTTCACGGCGGGGAGGTGACTTGACTTCTTCCTCCTCGCCCGAGTCCTCGTATTCTTCCTCGAAGCCGGAAGAACCGTCACCGTCCACGCTGCCGCCTTCGCTCACCATGCCGTCTTCAACATGGTTCCCGTTGGGAACAGGCGAGTGCATGTGCGTCCATTCCTGCATGATTCAAGCAAAGATGTCAGTTTGATATATCACTCGACAGTACAATACATCAGTCGACATCACCCAACTCACCAGGTTCTTCGGCGGGTTTTCAGCCGAGTATGGCAGGATCCTCTTGGCTCTCAAGGGGTTGTCGCAGGCCCCAATGATGCTACGGAGCCATTGCTCGACAGTCCTTTGAGGAACTTCCTCAGGGTGCGCCCTTGTCGAGTCCTCAGGGCCCGCATAATGCCACATTGTATGGTCCCTGGCTTGGAGTGGCTGGATGCGTTGACCTAGAAACGTCTCAACAGACCATGCCAGTCACCCCGCCCCGGATCATTTGCACCACCGCTTCTACCAAGATGCCCACTTGGACGTGCTCCGCTTAAGTCACCTTCAGGGACTTGGGAACAACTGGACGGTCGGGTGTATAGGGGGGAAGGCCAGTCGACATATTTGGCGATGCTGCATCCTTGTAGTAAAACTAGGTAGACTGCCAACCCCTTACAGATTTTGGGAAGGTCATGGCAGGGAAGGAGCTACGAGCTCTTTTCTGAACTCCTAACCCTCCGCACAACTAGAGTATATGTGTCTTCCCGTCAGCGGGGAGGGCTTTCTTCATGGTCTGGGATCTGACCGTGAACAGGTGTTTCAACAGTCCCCAATGGGGAGAACAGCCCAGGAAACATTTGCATAGAGTGACGAATGCAGACATATAAGCTATGGTGTTGGGCGAGAGGTGGTGCAGTTGGACACCGTAAAAATTCAGGAAGCCCCTAAAGAACGGATGGGGCAGCAGAGAAAAACCTCGCTCGACATGGGAGAGAAGGAGAACCCACTCCCCGTCGTGCGGCTCCGACTCGCGCTCCTCCCCTGGCAGCCTCCAGGCGCCGTCCGCCACGAGCCCATCGGAGACGAGGCCCTCCATGTCTTCACGGGTGACGACAGAGGGGAGCCAATCCTCCTGCATCCAGCCCGCCGGCGCGGTGAATCTGGCGGTCGAGGGCTTCTTGCCTTGAGCTTCGCCGCCCCCCTCTTTGCGCGCTCCAGCTTCTTCGTCAGATTCTTCATGTCCGTCGCGGCGGCTCTTGTCGAGGGAGATTGGAGTTGGGCACTGCGAGCGGAGGAGGCGGAGGAAAAGAGAGAAAGAACTGGCAAAGGTACTGTGCAAACCGCGGGGCTGACGGCTTTATACGCTGTCGAGTGTCTCACTGACCAGTGGACCCACGAGGTAACCCCGCACGCCAACCGTTGACGGTGCTCGGTACGTGGTGATACAACCGGCGCGAAAATCGAGGCGTCACACCTCCACTTGCCCTGATCGTGGCGTAATCATCACGCGGGCGCACGCGCTTCCCAAATTTTCAGATCCCGGAAAATCTGGGTCTGTCAGATCGACCCGTCGCCTCCCAAGATACTGCCAGCTCACTCGGACCAAAGCGGATGCTGAACATCCACTCGGACACCTTTAAGGCTGAATGGATCCGGGCGAGCAGAGAAGAATCTAATCGACACAAGTTTCGTTGAAGCCGCGAATATCATTCGGAAGATCTTGCATGTTGATCCTGAATGAATGCTAATGCTCAGAGTTCAATCGACACAAGTTTCATGGAAATCCCAAATATCATTCGGAGGATCTGATGCACTAACTCAAGGTCTACGTAGATACCTCCTTCCACCACTCAAACCCCGATCCATTCGGAGGCTAATGACGAGGATATGTACCTAGGGTAGGGTCCTAGACACGGCCCACATACCCTACCTAAGGACACTACATGGGAGGACTTAAAGATCAAGCATGGACTTTCGAGTGGATCCCTGGAGACATTCAAAGTCACTCGACAGTAATCCATTCGGAGACTCCCGCTCTCACTCGGCAGTCGCGTGTGACTCGGAAGACCTCGCTTTCACTAGATGCCAGAAGACCAGGAGCCATCATCAAGAGCCCAACGGGCAGACGCTGGTTCAATGGTCATTAATAGCTTTTACTACGTACGTTACCTGTAACGGCAGACTTTAAACCCCACGATCGGACCCTTTGATGCGGGGCCATTATGAGGGGCAGCGAACTCTATATAAGCCATCCCTCGCTCCTGCACAAGGGTTAGAAACTATTGTAATCTCAACACTCCACACGACATAAAGCTCCCGAGCACTGAGATGTAGGGCTGTTACCTCCACGAGAGGGGCCTGAACTCATACATCCGTGTATACACCCTCGCCGTAGCTAAGACTCTGCCCTCTCCATTCGTACCCCTACCATCTATTGTCAGGCTCGTTCCCATGACAGGATCCAATAGCTAGTCATGTGCCTTTAGTAGTACTCTTTACGGGAAACTGCCTCTTTGTGCTTCCACCGAGCCTTGGTAGCTTGCTACTGCTCCGGACACATTGATTGACCGGTATGTATCCTTCTTTGCTGTTGTGTCTGTCCCTTCGGGGAAATGTCTCGCAGTGTAATGGAGTCTTTGTAGCCTGCTACAACTCGTCTACGGGCAGTGATGACATTTATGTCCCACGGCGTAATGGAGTCCTTGTAGCTTGCTATGACTCGTCTACACACGCTTGAGGCCGACACCTGCATTGCTGGGTTACGTATGTCTGTTTCCCTAAGGATGTGCCACTTGGGTTCTATGACTAGTCATGTCGGCTCGGGTTCTCTGTCGTTTGATTGCCAGCGACATGTTCACATACGTGAGCCGAAAGAAACAAACGGTCCCGGCTAAGGTAAGGCTGCAGCCGTGGAGCTTACCGTGCGTGAGGCCGCAAAGTGATGTGATATGATATAATCTGGATTCATATGACTTAGGATCGGGGTCCCGACAACCGTGTTGGCGGGCTTGGGCTCCATCTGTTTTGAGACCGTGGTGGGAAATTAGGGGTATGATGATAACTTATTGCTTCCCTTCCTGGTCAGTTGCGTCAATGCTTTATGGCATTGGTGAAAGGTGTGACTAAGGATGTTCGGGCAGCGACCTCGGATGGTGGGCTACCCAGTCGTCTTTCTCACGGTCTCTATGGTGGCGACGCATCTTGGTCATGTGGGGTAGTAACAGGCTTTGCAGCATGTGGCCCTGGATCGTTTCCTTCTAGCGGAAGTGGCAACAACTAGATATGATTCGGGTGGGCTGGACTTCATCCTGGTGGTGACCTAGTTACATCTTGGTGTTGCGGGTGAGGTTTCGAGCGAAAACTTTGCCATCTGATGTTGGAGATGGCGACGTACGTGGGTGCCGCATCCCACTTGAGGACGTCGTCACGGTCTTCTTGCCAAGGATGGGCTTAGGGCGAACCATTGTATGTTTGGACTCAACAACAGTATAGCTTTGTGATGTTACCCTACCGGGGGTGTTGTTGTGGAGCCCAGCTGTTGTCGGTTGGTTGGTGGCAATCTGCTCATGCACCATTCATATTTTTTGGTTATCTTTTGATCTATTTTGTACGAGGGTTTTTTCACTACCTTATATGGTTTAGTCGTGTACAGTATTAGTTATTATATATAAAGCGGAGTGAAATCCGGGTTTGAGAAGATTATACCATTGGACACTACTCAGGATAACTTTTTATGGATGTGATTTTGTAGGTATAAGCAAAATATTCACAAATAGAATACCAAATATTCACAAGAGGAGCTTATGCTTGGACGGTTAATATTTGTTTCTCAACGAAGAAACTCTATAGTACCAAAACTTGTAACTCATGCACATGCACCTCTTCGTCATAGGTGCATTACATAGGCACCTTGGTGCACGGAAAAAGCTATCCAGTCATCCAGTGTTACCGGACGTGGAGCGCTCTTGCTATTTGTATTTGAGCTAGCCCGTGTAAAAGGTTATATAATAAGTTACGGGAAAAATTCACAACACTCAATTTTTAGGGGTAATTCACTAATTCATAACACTAGTACCAAATGAATCTGCCATATCACCAAATCTTATTCCAATTCTCTCATTTGTAAGGTATTTGCTAATTAGCGCTTCACGCGCCAATTATAGGCCATTTGGCAAATCGGTGCACCCCTCCTACCGCGCTGGGCTGGCCAAGTCCACTCTTTTCTGGTTTAATACATAATAAATATTGTGCGGGAGTGATTCGAACTCGCAACGTCGCATTAACCAACCAGATAGACCTCGTTTGAGGTGGATCCCACCAGACCAAGGCATAGCCTAGATTAGATGGAGCCTACAACACAGTGTGCCATGATTTTACCAGTACCTACTTGGGTACTTCAATGGTACGATGCTCAGTAACACAGACTCGGCGACCCTAGAGGCGTTAGTGTGCCGGGAAGCTATGGCCCTTTCCCTGGACCTCTCATTATTGCATGTGCAAATTGCATCAGATTGGTAGTTTGTTGTCAATGATATAAAGTAAGGAACATGTGGGGCATACACATCAATTGTCAAGGAAATTGTAGACACTACATCACAGTTCTAGAGTTGCTCTTTCATCTTCGAAGGGCGAGACAAAAATTTCGAGGCTATGCTTTAGGCCTAGACATGCTTTAGGCCCGAGGATAGGTCGCCATTTGTGGCTTCTAACTCTTCCAGATTTTATCTTGTATTCCTTTGATCATTGTTGTTTGATCAATAAAGTGTGTTTAGACTAAAAAAACAACCGGACAGATCACACATTGTTATAATTTTCTTTCTTTTTCTGTTTCAAATATTCCTCCAGTCTTTTTTTTCATTGTGGATTTTTTGGACTGGATTTTTGTTTTGCTTTTTTCTCTCCTTTTCCGTTTCTTTTTTTTCTCTTTTTTCCTTTTTTGTAAAGTGACCAAATATTTTCAAATTCAATGAACCTTTTTCAAAATTTGATGCACTTTTTCAACCTCATTGAACTTTTTATTCCAAATTGATGAACTTTTTTTCCAAATCCGATGAACCTTTTTGAATTTGATGAACTTTATTAAAAAGCAATTTTTTTTAATTCGGTGGGTTTTTTAAGAATCAATGCACTTTTTTTAAGAATTGATCAACTTTTTTCAAAATCCATGAACTTTATTCAATTCGACGATTGTTTTTCAAAATCTATTATTTTTTTGAATAGGGAAACGTAGTTTGCATGTTCATGAACTTTTTTGAAATGTGTGAAATTTCATAATTTGTTCACTTATTTTATACAAAATAAAGTATGAGCGGCTATAGTTGTTCTTAAAGTATTAGCACGGCTCTGAGTCACTTGCAACGAGATGCTCCAGTGGTTAACCAAACACCTACAGGAATCTACGGCGTGAGTTCAATTCCTTGCAGCAACTCCGTTTTTGGGTGGGGGGAGGGGTCACGCTATAACACCATTTTGTGCATTGCGCCTTCGTGGGCCGGTCCACTTAACGCTGCAGTGAGCGCTGGTTGGGTTCTGCGGTCCTAACAACGCTGAATAGGAGCACCCCGTTTGTAGATCAAGGAACGAAAAGGATAAGCCCATGGTTGATATTATTGATGGCCGAATTATTCGCCCAAACTGGATATGAATCCATTCACATCAACTAATCTTGCACCACCCATCTATATCTATAACTATATCCATACCTAATAAATAATAATATTAGAAAAAAATTTGTTTCTTTACTTTTTTTTCGTCCATCAAGGCTTTTTGTATGACTCTGGCTCGCTCCAGAAATCAGCTCGATTGGGTATGCTTTGAGCCTGGGGTCGTCACCTGCTCCAGAAGCCCACTAGGCTAGGTACGATGTGCGTTTATGTAACAATAAAAACGTAAATTGGTCATTGCATGCGTTTATGTAACAATAAAAACGTAAATTGGTCATGCACCCATCAAGAGTGGATAGCCAAGTACACTAGCTAATACATGTGATCAATCACAACTTTTGCTCTATTTAGGGGCTGTTCGGATACTCTTCGCTTCCCAATTGCATCTCCGGGAGCGAAGGGAGCTCCAGCATAAATACAGGGAGCGGCTCGAACCCAGCTCTCGCGCGGAGCGGAGTGGAGAGTTTCCGAACAAGCACTTAGTCGGTAGCTCAGCGTTTTATATATGTGTACAATCTGCTTTTCCTTTCTCGTGCAGTAGTCATCAATGAGCGGTTTGACTAATTATTAGTAGTTCTAAGATCAATGTGATAAGCTAATTAGCTTACAAAAGTAATTAAACAAGCGCAATTCACTTTCTCTTTCTCTAGGATGTAGCCATGAGTGAGTTGTTCCACTAAATTAAGAGTTCTCACGATCGGATAATATTATTAGGAAGTATAATCAGTTTTACATAGACTATTGCTACTTGTAAAATGCGTTGGATTTTTCTTCGAAGAGGAAGGGTGATGTAGTAAAATAGCGAAAAATATTTTTCTCGGTTACGAACCAAGGTTAATCAATACAAAGATATCCAAATAAACGTTAACCAGTTCCTGCATACACAAGAGCAAATACTTGCATCCAACGCGGATAAAAGGGTTGTCAAGACTCTTGTACTCGTTACTTGGAAGAATTAAATCTTATAGTCTAGGATAGATAAATAAAAATAAAAATTACATAAATAACAACAAATATATTTGTATGTTTTTGATATATAAAATATAAAGCTGGACCTGGGGGCATAGCGTTTACCAAAGGCATCTCGCTCATTAGCATAGTAGCGGTGGGTGCACAAAATATTGTTGGACAATTGAAAGAGAACTAATAATTATGTCATTATTCATGGCATGATCAATACATAGCCATTACGTCTTTGATAAGTAGATCGAAACAATTCTACAGCTACTACCATTATTTCACCAATTGATTGCTATCCAGCATGCATATATGATATTAAGTTCATGACAAACTTAGTAATGCTTTAAGCAAGATTACATAATATAGACAAAGTAAGAGAAAATAATGTTATTAAGACCTGCCGTTTTATCCTTAGTAGCAACAATACAAATAACTGCCTCACTGCTACTCCTGTCACAGAGTGAGGACACCGCAAGATTGAACCTACTACTATGCACCACTCCATCTGATGATCAACTCGTCTACTTGACCAACTCAAACTTATAGATCGGAAAGCATGCATAACTATATGAAATCACACATCATAAATCTCAGATTGGATCAATTACTTTCAATGAATAATATGAATATAAACTCACAATTCATCGGATCCCAACAAACACGCCGCAAACATTACATCGAATAGGTCTCCAAAGAGATCATTGTATTGAAGATTAAACAAGAGAGAGAGAGAGAGAGGGAGAGCCATCTAGCTACAACTATGGACCCGTAGGTCCTGTAGGAACTACTCACACATCATGTGGGAGGCAACAAGGTTGATCAAGACGGCCTCCGTGATGAATTCCCCCTCTGATAAAGTACCAAAAAGGCCTCCAGATGGGATCGCGGAGGAACATAGACATGTGGCTGCGGAAAAATTATTCGGAATGCTCCTCTAGGGTTTTCAAAACATATGTGAATTTATAGGACCGAGAGGCGGTGGAAAGGACCCACAAAGGCACCACAAGGGTGGGGGCGCATCCCTAGCCTTGTCGCTCCATCGTGCATCGTCTGGTGTCCCACCGAACCTACCTAGTCTTATTTTTGTCCAAAAAATCATCAAAAAGTTTCATCACGTTTGGAATCCTTTTGATACGATTTTTCTGAAAAACCAAAAGCACTCAGAAAATAGCAACCGACACTGGGCACTCAGTTAATAGGTTAGTTCCCAAAAGTGATATAAAATGGTATATAAGGCATACAATATTCATAAAATAATAGCATGAAACAAATAAAAAAATTATAGATACGCTGGAGATGTATCAACATCCCCAAAATTAGTTCATGCTCTTCCTTGAGTAGATAAATGATAAAAACAGGATTTTTATGTTAAATGCTACCTAACATGTCTATCATGTAATATTTTGGGTATAAACGACAAACGATGACTTAGTACATATTGAAACGATAATAAAGATAAATAGTAGCAAATGATCGTTGCCTTTCTAAATAACAACACTAAGGAATGCTATCCATAGTCATTTAATCATGTAAGGAATGGCATAACTCTATCTTCCTAAGTTAAATTATAAGTCGTGATCATCCCGATGCCTAACCAAGCACTTGACTCGTACTTGTTCAAGCGCTTCAGCTTTTTCAACATCAATCAATACATGAGCATGAGCCATGGACTTTCAAAACTTTAAGTGAAATAGAATAGTGGTAGGTATTGATAGGAGAAGATAAAAATAAGGATAGTCTCTCATCAACTTGGCAGATCATTAGACCATGGAAACGCCTTTCAATCGATATCGATGCGAGGAGTAGGAATTGTCATTCAACTTTTGATGCACTAGAGCTATAAGTGTATGGAAGCTCTCTGCTGAAACTAAGTGGGGTGTGCATCTAACCAACTTGCTCATGAAGGACTCGGGCAATCGAGGAACCTGTAAATGAAACATGCAAGCTAAGTTCTATATTGATTCCCACTATTATATGAAAATTACTAAACACGAGGACTCTCTATATGAAAAATATTGTGCTATTTGAAGCACATGTGTGGAAAAGGGATAGTAATGCCGCCCCCTCTCTATTTTTCTCTCCTTTTCTATTTTTTGGCTCTTGCGGCCTCTTTTTTTAATATCCTCATAGGTAGGGGCAACACTCTACTGATGATGATCATCATACTTCTTTTTTACTTACAACTCGATAAAACTGAAAGACAATATGATTACATATGAATGCCTTCGGTAGAGATGTGCAATGATACTAGCATAACATGTATGCAATGATGAACAGTGGCTTTGCCACAAATATCATGTCATCTATATGATCATGCAAAGCAAAATGACAATAAATGTTGAAGTCATATGAACGGTAACGGTGGAAGTTGCATGGCAATATATCTCAAAATGACTATGGAAATGCCATGATAGGTAGGTATATTTGCTATTTTGAGGAAGATATAATGAGGCTTATGTGTGATAGAGCGTATCATATCACAGGGTTTGGATGCACCGGCAAAGTATGCGCCAAATATCGAGGTGAGAACAGTCTATGCACAGAACCGAAGAGGATAGCAAAATACAGAAAGGATGGGAAGTGATTAAGGTCCACAAAATCCCATTAAACACAAGGAATTCAAATACTTATTGTGTCTTCTATTATCTCTCTTGAATCAAAGCACATAGTGTGTTCCCCTAGGAAGGTGGTTGGGAGGAGTTAACCACCGCACGTCCTTGGACAACACATGGGGTTTTCACTCAAGAATACATAACACTCCAACTTCCTTGTCATGCCATGACCGACACTTTAATGAATAGTGAATGAAAAGCCTTAATATTATTATTATTACTAATCAATTTTTGCAAACCTCAATACCGTTGATCATACGTTTCGCATTAGTGATCTACATGGAAGTTTTTATCATATCCCTCTTGTATACCTCTCATTTTCTGACTAAACATATAGCTTGTACAAATTACCACTTACTATTCAAACTCTCAAAAATATAAGTGAAGTATGAGAGTGCATATGAGTTCTACAAACTATAATTTTCGTCGTGCTCTAAAGATATAAGTGAAGCACATGAGCATAACTACCTTAACTCAAAAGATATAAGTGGAGCATAATGAGAATTCTAACAAATTCCAATGAAGTGTGTATCTCATAATAGGTGTGTGTGCAGCAAACAATGAGTGTGACAAACTAAAAAGAAAATAAGCAAAAATATAATACACGATGCTCCAAGCAAAACACATATCATATGATGAATAAAAATATAGCTCCAAGTAAAATTACCAATGGATAATAGACGAAAGAGGGGGTGTCAATCGGGGCATCTCCAAGCTTAGACGCTTGAGTCTTTCTTAAATATTACCTTGGGGTGCCTTGTGCATCCCTGAGCCTAGGGTCTTGCCGCTCCTTATTTCTTCATACATCGTGATCTTGCCCAAAATTTGAAAACTTCACCACACAAAACTCAACATAAATTTGTTGAGATCCGTTAGTATAATAATAAGATCAAACACCTTAGGTACTGTCATAAATAGGTTCATAATTTTTCTTGCACAATTCCTACTGTATCATAACTCCTCTATGACTTATACCCCCCAATGGTCAATATAATCCATATAATCGTTAAAACAAGCATACTATGCAACAATAACAGAATCTATCTAAAACAGAACAGTACCAACTGATATGTGTTGAAACCGTTCTTCTATAAATCCAAAAATTCTGAAAATTTAGTAAAACATGGTAAATTCGTATATAGATATTTTGTAAAAAAATAGCTATATATCATGTTCTAGTAAAAAAATCAAATACTGAGCGTAAAAGTTTCTATTTCTGCACCATATCAATTCAACTATCATCCATATCATCCCAAAGGGTTTACTTGGCACAAAACTCAAAATAAAAGATACACATAATGATTACCGTAGAAATAACTATGTTAACTCAAGAAAATTAAATTAAATAAAAATATAACTATTGGATTGCCTCCCAATAAGCTTTATTGTTTAATGCCCCTAGCTAGGCATAATGCATAGTTTCACGTTTTGTCATTGTCTTCCAATTCCTCAATCAAACAATGAGACTCGCTAGGAAGTTGGTAAGCATATGCTCAACCATGATACACCTAGGCACAAAGTCAAGGAATCATCTATCAAGCTAGGTCCCTTTATTATATCGATGAATTTAGGGTAAACACTAATCATTTTTAAGTCCTCATTCCCTTTACTAGACGAAGTCACCCTTATTTGGCTTAGGAACCTTAGATACATAAAAAAAATTCACCCTTTTATTGATATGTGGCTCATCATTAAGTGACATAGGTGGAAAGGCGAAACTCAAAGCATTGACAACTTTTTCTATCTTATCAATTCTAGCGGGACTTTGTTCTACTCTATCGGTAATGGGTTCTTTGTCTTTCATTAATTTTAAAGCATTCCCCACCGTAGAGCCTAATTTAATCACTTGATTACGGATCTTTTTATTCAAATTCTCGAATTGCTCCACTGTTGGCATTTTGTTTTAAATAGAATCTAGCCTTTGTATAAGGTATTCAAAAGTTAATTCCATTTCATTGATAATAATAGGTGTTGATCCCACTAAATTTTCCATAGCATTAAAAGCATCCAAAGGGTAGCTACTTAGAAAGTTTCCTTGGGTAATAGCATCAAGCACAAATCTACACCAAGTAGTAACACCCACATAAAAGTTATGGAGTAGATTAGTGGTGGATTGCTTATGAGTAGATCTATTTTGAGCATCGCAAATCCTATACCAAGCATATTTTAAACTCTCTCCTTCGTTTTGTTGAAAATTAAGCACTTCATTTTCTGGGTAGAAAGAACAAGCGAGGAGCTAGCCATAGTAACGAGCAAGGAAAGCACACGAGATATTTTGGGTATTTTTGATTTTTTGTAAACTAAAGTTAAAAGCAAGTAAAAAGTAGAACAAGAAATGATAATGTGTGTGAAGGAACCTTCAGTTGTTTGATAGCTTCCCAGCAACGGCACCACAAATTCTTCTTGTTACTTGTGAAATGTGTTGGATTTTCCTCCGCAGATAAAGGATAATGTAGTAAAGTAGTGAAAAGTATTTTCCTCAGTAAAGAACAAAAGTTTAGCGAACCAATAAGAAGATATCCAAGCAGACAATCGACATTTCATGCACATGCAAGAGAAAATCCTTGCACCCAACGCACGCAAGAGGGTTGTCAAGTCCCTTGTACTCGTTAATTGTAAGGATTAAATGTTATAGTGTAGGATAGATAAATATAAATAAAAGTAAATAAATAACATGAAATATTTTTATAGGTTTTTGATATATAAAATATAAAAATGGTCCGCGGGCCTAGCGTTGACTAGAGGCATCTCTCTCATGAGCATAGTAGCAGTGGGTGCGCAATTGATAGAAAAGTAAATAATTACGTTGTTATTCATGAAATGATAAATACATAAGCATTACGTCCGTGATAAATAGACCGAAACGATTACGCATCTACTACTATTACTTCACTAATCGACCACTATCCAACATACATCTATAATATTAAGTTCATGACAAACAGAGTAATGATTTAAGTAAGATGACATAATATAGACAAAGTAAGAGCAAATAATATGTTCATACCCCATCGTTTTATCCTTAGTAGCAACAATACAAATACGTGTCTCGCTACTCCTCCTGTCATAAAGTGAGTACACCGCAAGTTGGGTGCCCTCTCATGATCTACTCATCTACTTGATCAAAGCAAACTTATAGATCGGAAAACATACATAGCTATATGCAATCACACATAATAAATCTCGGATTGGATCAGTTACTTTCAATGAATAATCAGAACATAAACTCACAATTCATCGGATCCCAATAAATACACCATAAATATTACATCAAATAGGTCTTCCAAGAGATCATTGATTTGAAGATCAAACAAGAGAGAGAGAGAGAGAGACATCTAGTTACATCTATGGTCCTGTAGGTCCTATAGGAACTACTCACACATCATGTGGGAGGCATCAATGTTGATGAAGATGGCCTCCGTGATCGACCCCCCCCCCCCCCGACAGAGTACCGGAAAAGGCCTCCAGATCAGATGGGATCATGGAGGAACAGACACTTGCGATGGCAAGAAAATTGTTTCGGATGCTCCTCTAAGGCTTTCAGGATATATGTGAATTTATAGGGCCGAGAGGCAGTGGAAAAGACCCATAGGGGCACCACAAGGATGGGGGAACACCCTTACCCCCAAGCGCGCCCCCTGCCCTTGTCACTCCATCGCGTGGTGTCTGGTCTTCCTCGGAAGCTTTCAGGTCTTTTTTCGTTCAGAAAAAAATATCAAAAAGTTTTGTCATGTTTGGACTCCATTTGGTACAGATTTTTTGAAGAACCAAAAACACGCAGAAAACTTCAACTGGCACTGGACAATGGGTTAATAGGTTATTTACCCAAATGATATAAAATGGTATATAAAGCATACAAAATTGATAAAATAATTACATGAAGCAATAAAAAATTATAAATACATTGAAAACGTATCAATTATCAATTGTACAAGTCTAACCACACGGGCATGTGTGTATAGATGCATCGAGACTATGTATCTCTGCGTCGAGAAACAAGGTAGAAAAATAGTAGACACATTACAAACGAGAGAGAAGTATGTGCCTTTCATCATGACGGTGTATCTGGGGGAGTACGATGGGAAAGATATGATGAAGGCGAGGGCGGCATGTGGATGATAGTGCTGGACTGAGAGAGCATTGCATTGTTCATGTTCAATAGCAGATGTGTTGTGTTCGTGTCCCAGCTCGTCGTTACAACATTTGAACATATTGTAATTAGATGAAGAACGTAACCACAATCGATGAGGGTGAGAAAGAGTATAATATGTGATATAGGTAAGACACCATGCTAAAACAAAGGATGTAGATAAGTAGAGCGTCTTGAGTGTAACCAGAGAGATAGTTTGAGGGAAGACGCCTCACAACAGGGGCGATCGGCTCATATACATATGACTCGGTTACAAAGGCTTGGAAGCTAAGAAACAATCTACATGTATCAATAACAGAATAGGAAGATATGGTAGGTACAAGACGTGTCCATCTATACAAGATCTACGTACGTTAACATTCCCCCGCAGTCATTGCGTCGGTGGAGCGAATGCAAAGACTTTACCGAAAGTCCAAGAACAGCTGGGATGGAAGACCCTTTGTCATAATATCTGCAAACTGTTGCGAGGATGGCACATGAAGAACCCGAATCTGACCGAGAGACACCTTTTCCCGAACGAAATGAATATCAATCTCGATATGCTTTGTACGACGATGCTGAACCGGGTTGCAAGCCATGTAGACAGCGCTGACATTATCACAAAAGACAACTGTCTCGGTATGGAGGGAACGGTGAAGCTCATGAAGAAGCTGACGGAGCCAACAACATTCGGCCACAACGTGAGCCACAACATGATACTCGGCCTCGGCACTGGAGCGAGAAACTGTGGCATGGCATTTGGAGGACCAGGACACAAGGTTGTCACCGAGATAGACACAGTAGCCGGAAGTAGACCAGCGAGTGTCGGGACAGCCTGCCCAGTCGGCGTCCGAGTATGCAGTGAGAGACGTAGCAGGTGTGGAGTGCAACCAAAGACCAAGATCCAGCGTACCTTGGAGATACCGAAGAATCCGCTTAACCAAGTTGAGATGCATGCATGTAGAGGCAGGCTTGCTACACTGCATGAGCAATATCTGGACGCGTCAGTGTTAGATACTGAAGGGCGCCCGCAAAACTGCGATACTGAAGAAGGGCGTCAGTTTTCCCATAGAGGGCGATCTGGGACGAGGATGGCGATGGAGTGCCCGGGGCAGGGTGGGCGAGCTGGTTCTCACAAAGAAGCAGAAGAGATCGTGTCTGCAAGAACGTCGGGGCAGGGACCTACATGGTGACCAGCGTAATGATGTCGGCGAATCGGGGATTGAGTCCGCGAAGGCAGGTGAGAACCAGGGTCTGGTCGAACACCGGCTGTCCGACATCGCGAAGAGCGTCGGAGAGAGACTTGAGCCGGTGGCAGTAGGCGGTGATGGTGAGATCACCTTGGACGATGGTGCGGAACTCCGCCTCGAGGTAGACGGCGCGGGTGAGCTAGTTGTCGAGGAAGAGGTTGCGGATGAGCGCGTAGGCCTCGTACGCAGTCTGATCCTGAGCCACGATGATGTCGAGGATGTCGTCGCTGATGGAGCCGTAGAGCCACGAGCGGACGACGTAGTCAAGGCGAGACCACTCGGCGGTGCGCTCGGCGGCCGGAGTGTTGGTGGAGATGTGGCTGGTGAGCTCGTACTTGCCAAGGAGAACGCCCATCAGCATGCGCCACTTCGCGTAGTTGGAGGCCTGGAGGTCGAGGACGACGGGAACATGTGTCTTGACGCTGGCGACGTTGACAGCAAGAGAGGCCGGTGACGCAGCAGGAACAACGGTGGTGGAGAGGGCGCCGGCGGTGAGGGAAGCCACCACGGAGGAGGTCTGGGCTGGAGTCGTCATGGTGGCGGTGAAAGCGAGATTAGATCGTAAGGGCTGATATCATATGAACGTGTAACCAGAGAGATAGTTTGAGGGAAGACGCCTCACAGTAGGGGCGATCGGCTCGTATATATATATGACTCGGTTACAAAGGCTTGGAAGTCAAGAAACAATCTACACGTATCAATAACAGAATAGGAAGATACGATAGGTACAAGACGTGTCCATCTATACAAGATCTACATACGTTAACATTGAGAATGCTTATTATACTAGGAACATATTTTTTGGATGCAGATTTGTGTCGAACCGTTCGGTCTGGGGATGCCTAGCCCGAATGGATCGTCCGGCGGCACATGGGGTCGTTCAACGGCACATGGGGATCGATTGAACGATTCCGTTCGATCTAAAAATATCCCAGCACGAACCCATCGATAAAACCTTGTCGCTAATTTTTTTAGGGTGGAGAAGAAACACAATGGTTTTCTATTTTTGTAAGCTCTTTATAATAATTCTCATGGCCAAAGCCCAAAGTGGCTCGCCATGTAACACCCATGTACACACATTTGCTTCTTTAATTGAAATACCGTAGTGAGAGGCTCTCTCACTGTTTCCTGGTAAAAAACACAAATACTAGAAAAGGAAAAATGAATTGTGTAAAAAATAAATATAACAAGATGCACAGGAAGGCAAAAAGTCATATTTTGACACATGTCATGGCAGAAGCTCATAAATATCCCTATTTTCTTTGGAAAAAACACAAAGCTCCAGAATCTGTAACACACAAAAAAATAGTCTAGTACATCTCTATGTTGTGGTTTGACGAATCATCAATGTTGCAACATCGCAATTTTGTATGCTGTCAGCATTTGCCATGAAAAAACATCATGCCAAAGATTGTTTTCGAGTAATCGACAAAATCGAAAAATTCCCATGAATGTATTCGTGCATTAAATAAAATTTCATGGCCCATAAATTAGTGTTGCCCTACAGAATTAAGTTGGCATGAATGTATACTCCATGCAAATAAGTTGCCATGCTCCATGCAAATGGCATGGCATGGAAAATTTGACATGGCTAAAAAAGTTAAACTTGCCATGGCAAAGAAAGTGAAATTTGTCATGTGAATAAAAGGCTTTCTGCCATGGAAGAATAGTTTAAATTTTGCCATGGAAAAAATAGAATAAAATTTGCCATGGCTACAGCAGTAAATGCAGCATACTCATGTTCTCAAATGTAAAATTTGCCATCATATATAAATTAAAATTGCCATGTTCTTTATGATAAATTTTCCATGTATGTAAAAATCAAAAATTATGAAAACAAAAATGCCATGGCATATGAATATTCAAAATTTCCAAGGCGTGGTAGTCATAATTGTCACGCTTTGTATAGGAAAATTACCATGAATGTATTCATATGTTAAAAAACTGCCATGGCCCATAAACAACACTTGTGATGCTCCATGGAATTAAGATGCCATGGAAAATGCATGTTCAAATTTCGCAAGGTATATTTACCGAAGTTGCCATCTTTTGTGTAATAAAATTGTCGTGTATGTGAAAAACAGAAAAAATGATCAAAATTGCCATGATAAAATGTATATTCAATTTTTCATGGTATTTTTTTGTCAAATTTGCCATATTTTATAAAAGAATTGTGCCATGAATGTGAAATAATACAAATTTTTGAACAAAAATTGCTATGGCAAATGCATGTTCAAAATTTCCATGCTATATTTAAGAAAGTCGCCATCTTTTGCGTTATAAATTTGTCGTGTATTTGATTTACCCATAGCAAAACATCTTAAAAAGTTGCCATGGAAAAAAATCACATTATAGACAATTTAAGTGATGGGCAACCACCGAGTGAAAACAAAAACATGACAACATATCCCTTATAGAAATTAACCATGATAAATGAAATAAATTTGCCATGGTTACACTACTAGAGAAATGGCTATGTATCAATCAACGCTGGCACTATTTTATCTAATAGTGCCGGTGTCGCCATATTTCGTACGTCATCGCTATTGCCTTAGTGCTCGCGTCGTTTGTTTTTGTCACGCCATAGATATTTTTTGCGTTCTTTCCTTGTTCGCTAAAATTTGTTATGGTGCAGCCCGTTAGGACCATGCCAGCACTAGTCCACTTATTATGTGTCCCCTCGGGAAACAAAACCTAACTCCTTCCGATCCCCTTTGCACTTCACCTCTCGACTAGCGTTGTCGCTACTCGATCCAGGACTCGCCACTCGCCATCGCCGGACCAGAAGGTTAGATCAATCCCCTCCCTTCCCTCGCACATCTTCTTCCCCCCCCCCCCCCCCTCCGGGCCTCACCACTCATCGCCGCATATACTGGCATATATTAGTTCTCAATATCATACTTACGGTTGAATCCATGGACGTCCATGAATTGATTTTGTACTTGCTTGGATGTTGATAGAGTTAAAGTGAACAATTAATTGTTCATTACCTCCATTTGTAATTAACATTGGAGTTGGTAGTAGCTACGCATGTGTGTGTTATAAGGGAAGGCAAGCCTTGCGGTGTATCAAGACCGTAGTGGCCACTCTAAAATGTTCCACCGAGCTTATTTACTAGTGTAGTTTTGCAAAGATGTAGATTTTTGTACTTAGTGTTCAAATCCGGTTAGACTTAGTCCCCATTCAGATGTACTTTTGCAAAGATGTAGCTTTGATTTACTAGTATAGTTTTACAAATATGTAGTTTGATGGACAAGCAGGGATGCAGGCTGACAAAGTGCATCAGATCAGATTAATAACACTAGCTAGAACAAATGCACCATACTTTTGTGAACAAGCTCTCTTTTGTTTGCTAAAGTTATGCATATTATTGTCATATATAGTTCAATTATCAAATGCATGGTATAATAATATGAATAGGTACTTTACTTCATATAGTTTAGTTGTCATATATGTTTTGTAGTTGGCGTTGAGACATGTCATTATTTTTTAGTTGGCACTGACTTGTCATGACCAATGCTTGAGGCAACCAGGATGTCACGCCCAGGATGCGATCATATCCTTATTTTGGCACGAGGGCCTTGAAGGGATAGAAGCGCATCTTGTCGTGTTGCAAAAATGGATTTCATTACAAGTACATTTACAGAAGACATGAATATATGGAATTGGTTTACACTCGCCACAAGCTACATAAGAGTCACATCAATACAGCAATATATTCAAACATCATACAGAAGAGCAGGGTCCGACTACGGACAATATCAAACGATAAAATGACATCCATCCTTGCTATCCTAGGCTGCCACCTGGAACTCATCCTAGATTGAAGAAGAAGAAGAAGAAGAAGAAGAAGAAGAACTCCAAACAAACAATCAACACGCTTACATCAAATCATCGCATTATCTGTACCTGCAACTATTGTTGTAGTAATCTGTGAGGTACAGGAACTCAGCAATCTTATTTCCAAGGGTATCAAGACTATTAAAGCTTAATGGGTGAGGTATGGTTAAGTGGTGAGGCTGCAGGAAGCGACTAAGCATTTATTTGAGTGGCTAACTTAGGAATACAGAAAGTAAAGTATGGTGGTCTACACATAACGGACGTGAACTAATAATGATCACTAAGTGATCCTGAACACCTACTTACGTCAATCATAACCTCACCATGTTCTCTCTCGGATAAGGACTCACGAGAAGAGACAGTCACGGTTACGCACACAGTTGGTGTATTTTATTAGAGTTACTTCAAGTTTGCTATGACCAGGTGTTAAACAAAGTTTCTAAGTTTGCCACATAACCGTGGGCATGGCTTTCCGAAATATTTAACCCTGCAGGGGGCTCCAACTCCTCCATCAAAAATTAACCACACACAACGGGAATAACCTTGACCATGGATCTCGTGATCTTCCTAGGCAATTCCACAGGAAATCTGCCACCTCGAGATAGCGCTAAGTATTTTCGGAATTCCTCGCTCAAGGCGTTCGAGAAAGGTAAAACAAATCCAGTAAGGCCGTCCGGTAGGCTAGATCCCAATAGGAGCCGCGCATATCTCTGTCTCGGGGCACTACCAGATGAGCAGTACGTATGGTGGCCTGATAGAAATCTCTCGAGTTGCCCCGAGGTGGCCCCGCAAGTGGCTCTAGTTTGGACCAACACTCATGAGGAGCATTGGCCCGGGTTATTGATTAATTATCCGTGGGTGTCGGCAGGTCCCTATGCATTTTATTAGTTATTAGGCAAATGTAGTATCATTGTTGGGCCTTGCCATACAAGCTTTATCCTAAAACAAAAATCAAGGGGATCCCCATAACAACCCCGAGCATGTTAGGAGCGCTCAATATGGAACATAACACCGGTTCACAAGTAACTAGGGGCGGCAAAAGTGGAACAAAACACCAAGCAAAAGGCCAAGCCTTCCACCTTTTACCAAGTGTATATGTGCATTAAATTAAATAGCAACAATATTGTGATATCAAAATGTCCATGTTGTCTGTCAGACAAAATATCCATGTTGTCACAAGGAAGCAATTGCACCTGCAGCTAGAAACACTATAATAAGGGCTGATCAAGTGGTAACGTAGCCAAACAAATGTTTGCTAGGAAGATGGAGGGTTAGAGGCTTTTCATGAAAATGTTGGGAGGCTTGACAAACAAGTGGTAGGTAGAGAGACATAACGATAAAAGCGGGACAACTAGGATAGCAATGATAGTAGTGGTATCCAGGAAAATGTGTCATCTTGCCTGAGATCCTGCTTGGAAGAAGAACGAGTCCATGAAGAAGACGAGTCAACGTAGTCGAACGAATCCTCACACTCCGAATGCTTTTGGAACTCTATCGAGCAGGAACAATCCGAAAACAACAATCAACACACGGTAACATCACAACATATGCATGGCATGATGCGCAAACAAATATGATGCATGTCCGATCTAATATGCAAGGCATGGCATGGCATGGCAAGAACAACAAGCAACTACTACACATTAAGTGAAGTTCAATATGCAACGAGTTGCATATTTGACGAAACTCCACGTTCGAATTATTTAGTTCACTCCCGTTTAGTTACTCATCAATATTAAATGTTGTTAGACATGGCAAGAGGTGAAGCATAAACAACTACATCACCTAGGCACTTTAAATGAGGCCGGAAGCAACGAATAACAATTCCGGAATGACCTCATATGCATATTTTAAGTTTGGTCTAGATCTGAACTAACCATATTTTAAAGTTGTTAAACAGCAAAATAAATGTCACCATGAGATGCTACACATTTTTCTAGTCAATTTACATGTGTAAAACATTTTAATCGGAGCTATGGTTCAATAGTTTTGAAATAAATCATTTTAGCATGGCATTTATGCAAATTGCATGAAATCAGCAAGTTAAACATTTTAAACACATGTGAGAGTTGGATATTATGAATCTACATGAAATTCTAGTCATTTTTCATTTATAAAGTTTTTACATATGATGCACGGTTGAAAAGTTATTAATGCATGAAGAACGGGGGGTTTCTGCAATTTTATTATTCACTGGTTAATTGTCAAATTCGTTAACAGAAAAAAGGTAACGGGCCGAATCTGCACACTGATGGGCTCAACAGGAGGGCGCAGCATAACTAAATAGCGCCCACGCGTCTAATAGCAGAGAGCATGGGCTTCACGGGGATGCTCACCCTGGGCCTAGGCCCGGCTCGGTGATGGGATGGCGGAGCGCGGCCCACGCGCCAGAGGAGGCGGCCCAGCCGAGGAGCCTCGTCCTCCTCGTGCGCCCGCACGAGCAGGGAGGCCGGCGGCGCATTACTGCTCTGAGCGGCGGCGGGCTTGGCGGGAGGCCGAGGGGGGTGTTGGAGGGCGGATCCGGTGGCGGGTCGATGGATCCGGTCAGAGGGGCCCATTCCGGTGGCGGGGCAGCTCCCTAGCGCCATGAAGGCTTCGGCTTGCAGGGGAGAGAGAGACCGATGGGAGGTAAGGGAAGATGGAGAGAGGAGGAAGAAGGAGAGGGAAGAGATAAGGAAGGAAGGGAGGCCCGGCGACCTGGGGCACCTGGTCCGGCGAGGCGACGGCCTCCGAGGGCTCCGGCAAGGGGTTGCGCAGGGTCGAGGAGCTCGGGCGCGACGGACAGCTGCGGGATCTTCTGCTCTGTGGTTGTCCGTACAATGTTCGGCAACCATGGACAATGTCCGACAGGTCTAGGAGACGAAATCTGGGGCCCTAATTGCGGATCTGAGGGCTGAAAATGGCGGGGGAGGAGTAGATTTTAGGATTGGAGGGATGTGGGGCTACAAGGTGGAGGTTTTGAGGGGGTGGCTGCAATTTGGCAAGGGGAAACCCTAGTGGAGTGAGAGGCTCTCTCCACAAGGTGGTTTATATATAGGGAAAGGTTGGTTGGACCTCATCCGTCCAATCGCGATCCAATGACCACGAACGGAGGGGCAAGCTAGGTTGGGCTACTAGGCTGTGTAGTTGGGCTAGGTGGGTACGAGAGGAAGAATTGTGGCCCGTGACATGGGTTTGCAACACCGAGAAAATGTCCGATAATTTGATCGGCTAGTGCCGCTATATATATTTAACCATTGGGTATCAAATGACCTTGGAATGCAACGAAACTTGGCAGGCTATCTACCTGCAATAAAACAAGACCGCACGCCAACTTTCGACCCGATCCGAGAATATTTTAAACGCACTTTGAAAATAATATTTTTATCGATGCTGCGGGCGCGTGTGTGTGTGGTTGGTCTCCAAATGGTCAACGACACGAATGGAGAGAACCAGCAACTATGAACGGATGCAAGTTTTCGAAAATGAGTGACGATGATATGCAGATGATGAGAATGATGCAATGATGAATGCGACAACCAAACGATTCACACGACAAGAATGGAAATAAAAGGGGAATCTTCTGGAGCGTCGGTCTCGGGCTGTTACAACTCTCCCACACTACAACAGGATCTCGTCCCGAGATCTAGAATGAGAAGGAGAAGAGAAAGAGCAAGAGGTACAACTTAGTTGCTTCTTTGACAAATGCGTGAAACCACATGAAATTGAAGGATTGCAAGAAATGAAGAACGATATGAGAAACAAGCAAGACTTCAAAAGAAATTTGGGCAGCACTCCAGTAGGAAAGAGAGGCAAAATTTGATATGATGGAAAGAAATTGAAAGAGAGACACCAAACTTTGGTTGGATTAGAATCAAAACTTCATAAGATGGAAGGATCAAGAAAAGATTTCACAACACTCCAGTTAATGGACAAGCAAGGAAAGAACATGATCTTGATAAAACAAGATGATGGTTGAAAGAGAGCAACATGACAACGCCTCCGAAAGAAAAGAATAGAAACTAGATCATTGGAAGGAAAAGAACGAAGAAGAAAATAACAACTTCTACCACCATTGAACTTGAGAAGCATAGGGTGAACGGAGTTGATGGAGAATCAACAATGAAAAGAAGAGCTTGTTATGGGCTTGTGGAAAACATCTCAAAATTATGAGGTGACAACCTGCCACAACAGAAACAATTGATTGCTTGAGAGCAACAAGAGATGAAAAACTTGTTTCACCAAGAGGTGGAGGAGACACTTGAATCATTTATGACACCATGATAGAACAACCCTTATGAAATGCTTTAGGTGAAATCCAACCCAAGATAACTCCAAGAGATACATGATGGGTTTGCTTATCTTATTCTTAACAATTTTCCTTCGAGACTCCTCATAATCAAGAATTTAATAATACCATCTTAAAAGACAATGGAGAAGGAATTGAACTTAGAAATCCAAGATAAAGAATACTTGAGCACCTCCAACAAGAATCTTGAAGAACACTTCAAGAAGAATTACATCCTTAACAAACCACCATGAAGAAGCATCGGGATGAACTCCGGAATTAAAGGATGATAGAAAAGAATTGAAGGTTGAAAATAACAAGATTGAGGCCTTGCTATGCTTTAGATGAAGCTTCGCGAAGAGATATTTGAGAATGACTTGGAATTTGATATCATGAACAACTCCGGAAGAAAGAATTGAGATCACCTTGATGAAACAAGAATAAGAATTATGTTATGCTTATCCTTCATCAAGTTAAATTGATGACAAGCAACGGATTTCGCACACCACTTACTCTTCTTGAAAAGATTGAAGAGAGATATAGAACACAAACTTGAAGAAGTCTTCAACGAGAACACCGGTAAGAATTCACAAACGAATGAGGATACTATGATTGAACGAAGATACATGGGAACGAACAGATCACAATCCACCTAATGGAAAACTTCACTAGGCAATGGAATAATTGAGATACAAACAAAGGGACAACAATTGAGAAGAATTTGAGAACGAAAGCTGAAAGCTAAGAACGAGGAATCTTCTAAAATGATGGCCTTCGGGAGGATCGAGAAATGAAAACAACTTTGAATGCACCGGATAGATATGAAAGGGATTACTCATGCTCGAAAACAATTTAAGAGGATAGCAGGAAGCTGAAACCATGAATCATCAAGAAAATGGACGAAGATTTGAGAGAAGCTCTCTTTCGGTCTTCAAAGATGAGAATGATGGCTAGAAACACCACAAAGAATTACTGAGCCACTCCGGAATAAGAATAAAGAAAAGGTTGAGCCAATGAAGAAAAAATAATTCAAAGCGATCTTGGAGTAGGAATATGACTGATGAAAATCATTCTTGCATCATATTTGAAAATAACTTGAGGACCTCTCCGTAAAGATTAGAAGAGACAGGTAAGATCCTGGGGAAAACCTGTGGGTTATGTGCCCACTCAAAGAGATCACCGTTGACACAATTGCTTAGAAAGACATATTGCACCAGGAAAAAAATTAAGAACTTGATGAGGTGAGAACCTCAAAATAATTTAAGAGGATATGAATGGAAATGAAAGTCTTCTGAGATATCTTCAGCACTCCAGATAGAATAGAAACAGGAATAAACAAGAAAGGCTTGGATAAGAATTTCCAACAAGAAAATCATAGAACGAATGAGGAAGGATATGATGAACACCGAGAGCTTGAATCGAATCCACCGGAGAAGAAAACAAGAACGATGAATGATGAACTTGAAGCACTTGAGGACCTTCACAATGAATCATCGGATACGAAACGGAAGAAAAGATAGCGGAAGCAACACATGAATAGAAAGGCACTTGGATGATAATTTGATCACTTAAGAAAAGGGGCGGGGGGTGAGGGAAAACAAAGACAACTTAGGATGGATGAAAAGATCTCCGAAAAGAAACATGAGGATTGATCTTGCAAATATTGGAGATGATAGAATTATCTTGAAGAGAAGCACACCAGATAAAAGAATTGATATGACAACTTGGTTGAGCAAAAGAATTAGCATTCCCACCGAAATGTGAGAACACCGCTTCAAAAAGATATGAGATCACCAGTTGACATCGAAGAAACTCAAATTACCATACTCCAACAAAACAAAGGATGAGGCTTACGAATCAAGCCAGAACAAATTCATGACAGAGATTCCGCTCGATATTTTCGTGGTAAGGTTCGCGCGGGCTCGATAGTACATTGGATTTTCATATTGAAATGATGCTCGAATATGCTCCCTAGGCGTAGCGAACTACATGGCTTGATGAAGCATATCTGATGACATATATCGAGACTATCCTCTGTAAGAACGACCGTGAACAAACGAATCCACTAGATGTTGAACCCCAACCTCACATCACACATTTGTTGAAAGATCGCCTAGGTAACTACTTGAATTCCCACCTAAGAACTCCCGAAATCTTCTTGGTTATGCAATCTGGTGTTGGGGATACAGGGAGGCAAAATATCTCACACAGCTAACAAGCCCTACACTCCAACTGTATCCATCCGTCAACACATAACCAGAGGTCTCGGAAACTCATCTATCTTGGACCCTCAAAAACACAACGATACTAAACATGGCGATACCCAGACGCCTCCCCGGTACTGGGTGACTCCAACCTTATCTCGCCACGAGAAGTATTGAAGCAATTTCAAACATCCTCCGTCCTGAGATACTAAGGAAACTGAATGATAAGGATGTTTCAAGAATCCCCTAGAGCTCTACTCCTCGGTAACAGGAGGCACCAAGTACAGAACTCCGTCACATCGGCATCATATAGTTCCCAAAATATCCGCGTGATCCTAAAAAAAATTGAGTGAGAAGAGGGTAGAATCAAAATTCCTAAGTCGTAATTCCTCAGCAGAGTATAGAAGAGGAGTAAAAGAAACCTACTCTCCGATATATAACTAGACTCAAAATAGTTTTTTTTACTACACTCGACTCGGCCAAGTTTGATCAATCAAGGGGGCTCCTAGGTCGCTACAGGCTTGATACCAACTTGTCACGCCAAGGATGCGATCATATCCTTATTTCAGCACGAGGGCCTCGACAGGGATAGAAACGCATCTCGTCATGTTGCAAGAATGGATATCATTACAAGTACATTTATAGAAGAGATGAGTATATAGAATTGGCTTACACTCTCCACAAGCTACATAAGAGTCACATCAATACATCAACATATTCAAACATCATACAGAAGAGCAGGGTCCAACTACGAACGAAATCAAACGATAAAATGACATCCATCCTTGCTATCCCAGGCTGCCACCTGGAACCCATCCTAGATTGATGAACAAGAAGAAGAAGAAGAACTCCAAACAAACAAGCAACGCGCTCACGTCAAATCATCCCATTACCTATACCTGCAACTGTTGTTATAGTAATCTGTGAGCCACAGGAACTCAGCAATCTCATTTCCAAGGGTATCAAGACTATTAAAGCTTAATGGGTGAGGTATGGTTAAGTGGTGAGGCTGCAGGAAGCGACTAAGCATTTATTTGAGTGGCTAACTTAGGAATACAGAAAGTAAAGTATGATGGTCTACGCAGAACGGACGTGAACTAGTAATGATCACTAAGTTATCATGAACACCTACTTACGTCAATCATAACCTCACCATGTTCTCTCTCGGATAAGGACTCACGAGAAGAGACAGTCACGGTTACGCACACAGTTGGTGTATATTATTCGAGTTACTTGAAGTTTGCAATGACCGGGTGTTAAACAAAGTTTCCAAGTTTGCCACATAACCGTGGGCACGGCTTATTGAAAGATTTAACCCTGCAAGGGTGCTCCAACTCATCCATCAAAAATTAACCACACGCTGCGGGAATAACCTTGACCACGGATCTCATGATCTTCCTAGGCAATTCCACAGGAAATCTGCCACCACGAGATAGCCCAAAGTATTTTCAGAATTCCTCGCTCAAGGCGTTCGATAAGGTAAAACAAATCCAGCAAGGCCACCCGGCAGGCCAAATCCCAATAGGATACTCGCTTATCTCTGTCTCGGGGCACTACCGGATGAGCAGTACGTAAGGTGGCCTGATAGAAATCTCTCGAGTTGCCCCGAGGTGGCCCCGCAAGTGGCTCTAGTTTGGACCAACACTCATGAGGAGCATTGGCCCGGGTTATTGATTAATTATCCGTGGGTGTCGGTAGGTCCCTATGCATTTTATTAGTTATTAGGCAAATGTAGTATCATTGTTGGGCCTTGCCATACAAGCTTTATCCTAAAACAAAAATCAAGGGGATCCCCATAACAACCCCGAGCATGTTAGGAGCGCTCAATATGGAACATAACACCGGTTCACAAGTAACTAGGGGCGGCAAAAGTGGAACAAAACACCAAGCAAAAGGCCAAGCCTTCCACCTTTTACCAAGTGTATATGTGCATTAAATTAAATAGCAACAATATTGTGATATCAAAATGTCCATGTTGTCTGTCAGACAAAATATCCATGTTGTCACAAGGAAGCAATTGCACCTGCAGCTAGAAACACTATAATAAGGGCTGATCAAGTGGTAACGTAGCCAAACAAATGTTTGCTAGGAAGATGGAGGGTTAGAGGCTTTTCATGAAAATGTTGGGAGGCTTGACAAACAAGTGGTAGGTAGAGAGACATAACGATAAAAGCGGGACAACTAGGATAGCAATGATAGTAGTGGTATCCAGGAAAATGTGTCATCTTGCCTGAGATCCTGCTTGGAAGAAGAACGAGTCCATGAAGAAGACGAGTCAACATAGTCGAACGAATCCTCACACTCCGAATGCTTTTGGAACTCTATCGAGCAGGAACAATCCGAAAACAACAATCAACACACGGTAACATCACAACATATGCATGGCATGATGCGCAAACAAATATGATGCATGTCCGATCTAATATGCAAGGCATGGCATGGCATGGCAAGAACAACAAGCAACTACTACACATTAAGTGAAGTTCAATATGCAACGAGTTGCATATTTGACGAAACTCCACGTTCGAATTATTTAGTTCACTCCCGTTTAGGTACTCATCAATATTAAATGTTGTTAGACATGGCAAGAGGTGAAGCATAAACAACTACATCACCTAGGCACTTTAAATGAGGCCGGAAGCAACGAATAACAATTCCGGAATGACCTCATATGCATATTTTAAGTTTGGTCTAGATCTGAACTAACCATATTTTAAAGTTGTTAAACAGAAAAATAAATGTCACCATGAGATGCTACATTTTTCTAGTCAAGTTACACATGTAAAATATTTTAATCGGAGCTATGGTTCAATAGTTATGAAATAAATCATTTTAGCATGGCATTTATGCAAATTGCATGAAATCAGAAAGTTAAACATTTTAAACACATGTGAGAGTTGGATATTGTGAATCTATACGAAATTCTAGTCATTTTTCATATAGAAAGTTTTTACATATGATGCACGGTTGGAAAGTTATTAATGCATGAAGAACGGGGGGTTCTGCAATTTTATTATCCACTGGTTAATTGTCAAATTCGTTAACAAAAAAAAGATAACGGGCCGAATCTGCACACTAATGGGCTCAACAGGGGGCGCATCATAACTAAATAGCGCCTATGCGTCTAATAGCAGAGAGCACGGGTTTTGCGGGGATGCTCACCCTGGGCCTAGGCCCGGCTCGGCGATGGGCTGGCGGAGCGCGGCCCACGCGCGAGAGGAGGTGGCCCCGCCGAGGAGCCTCGTCCTCCTCGTGCGCCCGCACGAGCAGGGAGGCTGGCGGCGCACTACTGCTCCGAGCGGCGGCGGGCTTGGCCGGAGGCCGAGGGAGGGGGCGCTGGAGGGCGGATCCGGTGGCGGGTCGATGGATCCGGCCGGAGGGGCCCATTCCGACGGCGGGGTAGCTCTCTGGCGCCATGGAGGCTTCGACCTGCATGGGAGAGAGAGAGACCAACGGGAGGTAAGGGAAGATGAAGAGAGGAGGAAGAAGCAAAGGGAAGAGAGAAGGAAGGGAGGGAGGCCCGACGACCTAGGGCACCTGGTCCGGCGAGGCGGCGGCCTCTGAGGGCTTCGGCAAGGGGCTTCGTGGGGTCGAGGAGCTCGGGCACGGCGGACGGCTGCGGGATCTGCTGCTCGGTGGTCGTCCGGACAATGTCCAGCGACCATGGACAATGTCCGGCAGGGCTAGGAGACAAAATTTGGGCCTCTAATTGCGGATCTGAGGGCTGAAAATGGAGGGGGGAGTGGATTTCGGGATTGAAGGGATGTGGGGCTAGAAGATGGAGGTTTTGAGAGGGGTGGCTGCAATTTGGCAAGGGGGAAACCCTTGTGGAGTGAGAGGCTCTCTCCACAAGGTGGTTTATATATAGGGAAATAACTAGGGTTGGTTGGACCTCGTCCGTCCGATCACGATCCGATGACTACGAACGGAGGGGCAAGCTAGGTTGGGCTGCTGGGTTGTGTAGTTAGGCTAGGTGGGGACGAGAGGAAGAATTGTGGCCAGTGACATGGGTTTGAAACACCGAGAAAACGTCCGATAATTTGATCGGCTAGTGCCGCTATATATATATTTAACCGCTAGGGTATCAAATGATCTCGGAATGCGACGAAAATTGGCAGGCGGTCTACCTGCAATAAAACAAGACCGCATGCCCACTTTCGACCCGATCCGAGAATATTTTAAACGCACTTTGAAAACAATATTTTTATCAATGCCGTGGGCACATGCGTGTGTGGTTGGTCTCCAAATGGTCAACGACATGAACGGAGAGAACCAGCAACTACGAACAGATGCAAGTTTTCGAAAATGAGTGACGATGATATGCAGATGATGCGAATGATGAATGTTACAACCAAACGATTCACATGACGAGAATGGAAATTAAAGGGAAATCTTATGGAGCGTCGGTCTCGGGCTGTTACACAGGAGGAGGTATATGATATGGAGATGCTCAACCGCGACCTCTTAGAGGATCGTCAACATACCATCAACACCTTGCAGGAGGTAAATGCCTCGTTGAAGGCAGAGATGATTCAGTTGTTGAACAAGAAGGCTGAAGTCTTTGGCAAGACTCTTAGGACGAGGGACGAGAGAGATCAGTTGATCGACGAGAGGGATAAGTTGAAGAATGAGATAAAACTCCTCAGGGCCGAGAGGAATGAGCTCAATATGAAGCTAGCTCATTTCAGAAAAGATGAAGCGAACAATAGACACAAGATTACTCGGTTGAAAGTTAATCTTAGATGAAGAAATATGATCGGACAACTACCAGGCTCGCTATAGAACGATGACGTAGTTTGTCAAGTTGAACTATTTAGTTGTTTAACTAGTAACTTTTGTGAAGTTAAACTAGTTAAGTTGATCGATGAGTACCTATGTAGTTTTATGGAGTTGAACTAGTTAAATTGATGAGTACCTACGTAGTTCTTTGGAGTTGAACTAGTTGATGCAACATTACATCTTAAATTAGTCGATGGTTTAAATGCATGTAATTTTTTTATTTTTTGAAAAATCAATTTGTTGGCGTTGGCCAGCAAGGCACGATAGTGGTAACATACACTACTGTTGTCGTGGGACACGTGGCACGCTATCAACATGTGAAATACTGTGGGCTTCAACGCCATTGTTATTTTTTAACAATGGGTCATGTTGAGAACGTAGCGTGTCCATGTCAGCAAGGTCGTTTTTGCTATGATATAGTTAAGCTTTTCTGACGTTTCGTAACCTATCAAAAATACATGAAACATACTGAAGTACTGATCTCTCTCGTCCAAATACATAGTATTTCAGTATATCTCGCTCCTCGTTCGTAGTCGAAAAGTGCTTGCCGCTCCTCGTTCGTAACCTATCGGCAAGTAGTGAACCAAATACGCAGATAGTGGACTTGATCTATCGCTGGCTAGCTCATCCGACACATAACTGAACATGACAATAATGAACTAAACATTCAGAAATGGACCTGGTCGATCACTTTCTAGCTGCTCCGACAACTGGTAACCGAACATGAAAATAACGAACCAAACATTGAGAAATGAACCTGATCGATCACTCGCTAGCTGCTCCGATAATTGGTAACCGAACATGGAAATAATGAACCAAACACTGAGAAATGACTGATCGATCACTCGGTAGCTGCTTCGATAGTTAACTGAATATTAGAATACTGAACCAAAAAGAGGTGGACTCGACCGATGAATCAGATTTATGGATTTAATTATGCATGAATTAGCAATAATTATGAGCGTCCAGAGGCGGGCTAGATAGATCGAACAAACAATTGCCACTTCAACAATTATCGCCATCACATACAATTTATGCGCATCGTGCGGAGGCTCGGTAGAAATAGGATCGCCAGAGCTTGGCGATCTAGCGCAGCCGCCCGCTCCCCTGCGGCACTGCCGCACCGCACCGGGACGTCACCAGCTACCTCCTTCAGTCCCCGCCACCACTCTTCTTTCCGTCGCCGCCGCCGGCGCTGCCAGGGCAAAGCCCGAGTAGCTCGGCGGCAGCAGACTTCTTCTCGCGCGTCAGCCGTTCAAGATCACTGCTGCGGTTCTGATCTTGATCTCCTTGACGGTGATGGCGGCGACGGCATCAAGTCAGATCTGATCTGATCCCGGCGGCGGAGGCATTGGGTTTGGTCTCCGGTCAGACCCGATCCGACTGGTACGACCCCCATGCGCGGCGACAATGATCGGTGGCAGTCTCGTGCACACAATGCTGGATGGTGGGTCTTCGAGCGGATCCGGGTGAAAACCCTACGCTTGGCACGTTGCCAAGGTCGACGATGACGGCGTTTTTATGCGTCGTCTCCTTCTTGAAGGTATCGTCGTGGAGAAGTTCTAAACCCATATCCGCTACCTCCGGGGGAATCCCTAAATCAGTTGATCGGATGACGGTGAAACTCATTTATCGTACCCCTCTTGAGGGCGTCATTCTTGGAGGGGTGCATAGGCTCGAGGGACCAGTGGACGGCATCTGCGGTGGAGCGGCATTTCCTGTGATGCATTTGTTGGGGAATATTGCATGGGAAACAAATATTTTCCTACGTTTCATCAAGATCAATCTAGGAGATGAACATCTACGAGAGGAGAGATCGGATCCACATACCCCTGTAGATCACTAAGTGGAAGCGTTAAGAAACGCGGTTGATGTAGTCGAACGTCTTCGCGATCCAAATCGCAAGTCGTCCCGCGATCCAGTCACGATCTAGCGCCGAACGGACGACACCTTCGTGTTTAACACATGTACAGCTTGATGATGTCCTCGCCTTCTTGATCCAGCAAGAGGAGCGAAGTAATAGATGAGTTCCGGCAGCATGACGACGTGGTGAAGGTGGTGGTGAAGAACAATCTCCGCAGGGCTTCGCCAAGCACAACAGAAACTATGACGGAGGATAAACTAGAGGGGCGGGGTTGCCAATGCACGGCTTGGGGAAATCTTGATGTGTTCCGGGTGCTAGCCATGCCCCTCTATTTATATATTGAGCCCTAGGTTCGAAACTTGGAGAAAGAGCCTCCTCAAAGTCGGTTTGACCCGCAAGGCAAGAGTCCTCCTCGGACTCTAGGACCAGACGCCAGGGTCCTCGGCGTCTGGCCCCAGACGCTAGGGTTCCTGGCGTCTAGCCCCTGGCCTCCGCAAAACTCCTTTTGCACCTTACTAAAGCCTCGTGGGCTTTACCCCTTAGCCCAAATAAAGTGTTCTCGTACCTGAACATTTCGGGAAACATCTGAAACCCCTTCCGGTGACTTTCAATCTCGTGACCGACAAGTCTCTTTACTCGTTCCGTAATACAAGATCTCGTGGCTAACACTTTAGTCACTTTGCTTGCAAGACTTGTTGTGATGTTGTATTACTGAGTGGGCCCTGAGATACCTCTCCGTCACACAGAGTAACAAATCTCAGTCTTGATCCATGCCCACTCAACATACACCTTCGAAGATACCTGTAGAGCATCTTTATAGTCACTAAGTTACATTGCGACGTTTGATACACACAAGGTATTCCTTCGGTGTCAGTGAGTTGCATGATCTCATGGTCATAGGAACAAATATTTGACATGTAGAAAACTATAGCAATAAACTGACAAGATCATATGCTATGTTTATAGTTTGGGTCTTGTCCATCACATCATTCACATCATTTTCCTAATGATGTGATCCCGTTGTCAAATGGCATCTAATGTCTATGGCTAGGAAACCTTGACCATCTTTGATCAACGAGCTAGTCTACTAGAGGCATACTAGGGACATGGCGTTGCCTATGTATCTACACATGTATCTGAGTTTCCAATCAATACAATTCTAGTGGATAATAAAAGATTATCATGAACAAGGAAATATGATAATAACTAATTTATTATTGCCTCTAGGGCATATTTGCAACAACATCGACATTGTGTAGTCTCGGCGGCTAGGCACAGCAAAGTCTCAACGACAGATGCGTGATGATGAATGCGCATAGGGAGGAGGTGTTGCCTGGTGCTGTGGGGGCGTCGACGGCAGGCCTGACAACATTGATGCATCGGTCCCTGCTCTGAAAATGGATTGATGGAAGACGTCGGCGATGACCTATGAGAGGGTATCGGACCGGTTTGGCAGACCTGGTATGTAGCTGTTGGGGAACGTTGCATGGGAAACGAAAAATTTCCTATGCACACGCAAGATCTATCCATGGTGATGAGCATCTACAAGAAGGAGAGTGGATCTACGTACCCTTGTAGATCGCTAGGCGGGAAGCGTTAAGAAACGCGGTTGGTGTAGTCGAACGTCTTCGCGATCCAAATCGCCGAGCGTCCCGCGATCCCACCACGATCCGTCTCGCGGTCTCATCATGATCCGTCCCGCTATTCCAGCACGATCCGTACCGCGAACCAATCACGAATCGTCTCGCGATCTTGATCACGGTCCTTCCGATCTAGCGCCGAACGGACGGCACCTCCGTGTTCAGCACATGTACAGCTTGATGACGATCTCCGCCTTCTTGATCCAGAAAGAGGGAGAGAGGGGAGGAGGAAGCCTCAAACCCTCAAGATCTGGCCGAAATTGGAGGTGGAGGAGTCCTACTCCAATCCTATTAGGAGTAGGATTCCTCCTTTTCACTTGGAAACTCTTTCCACCTCTCCACCTTTGGATTTTTTCCTTCTCAAACCTCATGGGCTTTAGTGGAGGCTTCGGCCAGCCCACCAGGGGCTGGTTTGTCTCCTCCCACATCCCATGAGGCCCCTCGGGGCGTGACACCACTCCCGATGGTCCTCCGGTACCATCCCGGCACTCTCGGTACATTACCGATGAGCCCGAAACTTTTTCGGCGACCAAAACAGGACTTCCTATATATCAATATTTACCTCCGGACCATTCTGGAGCTCCTCGTGATGTCCAGGATCTCATCCGGGACTCCGAACAACCTTCGGTCACCACCATACATAACTCTATACTATCGAAACGTCACCGAACCTTAAGTGTGCAGACTTCTGCATGATTTAGCAGCTCAACAGTTCATTACAGCAGTACAAAATTCAACATATACGTGCAGCAGTATAGCAAACTACCAGTACAAATGGAGGTCACGATGCTTGACTAAGCTACTAAGCTTGCATGATAATTGATATCTGGTGGTCCTAGTCGAATCGTACCTGCTGGCTGGCTTGCCGATGGCGTGGTAGCCATCGTGTGCGGTGGCAAGAGGCGGCGGGGCCAAGAACGCATCAGATCGAGCTCCCAGATCGAGCGTCCTCCTGGTGCTTCTGCTCTGGATGTGCCGGGCAGAGGTGTCCGACCGAAGCTGAAGGAGGTGAGGGGAAGCTAGGCGCGGCCGGCCGGGGCAAAGCTAGGGGCGACCGGAGCTGGTGCAGCCGGAGTGGTAGTCACCACCATCACGTCGCACTGGGAGCCTGGGAGAATAGGAAGTGATGACCTGGGTGTTGGAATATGCCCTAGAGGTCATAATAAATTAGTTATTATCATATTTCCTTGTTCATGATAATCGTTTATTATCCATGCCATAAATTGTATTGATCGGAGACTTAGATGCATGTGTGGATACATAGACAAAACCATGTCCCTAGTATGCCTCTAATAGACTGGCTCGTTGATCAAAGATGGTTAAGTTTTCCTAGACATGGACATGAGATGTCATTTGATAAAGGGATCACATCATTAGCAGAATGATGTGATGGACAAGACCCAAACTACAAACGTAGCATATGATCGTGTCAGTTTATTGCTACTGTTTTCTGCATGTCAAGTATATGTTCCTATGACCATGAGATCATGCAACTCATGGACATCGGAGGAGTGCCTTGTGTGTATCAAATGTCGCAATGTAACTGGGTGACTATAAAGGTGCTCTACAGGTATCTCCAAGGGTGTCTGTTGAATTGGTAGGGATCAAGACTGGGATTTGTTACTCCGTGTGACAGAGAGGTATCTCAGGGCCCACTCGGTAATACAAGATCACAATAAGCCTTGCAAGCAATGTGACTAAGTGTTAGTCACGGGATCTTGTATTACGGAACGAGTAAAGAGACTTGCCAGTAACGAGGTTGAACTAGGTATGGAGATACCGACGATCGAATCTCGGGCAAGTAACATACCGAAGAACAAAGGGAACATCATACGGGATTAACTGAATCCTTGACATAGAGGTTCGACCGATAAAGATCTTCGTAGAATATGTAGGAACCAATGTAGACATCCAGGTCCCGCCATTGGTTATTGACCATAGAGGTGTCTCGGTCATGTCTACATAGTTCTCGAACCCGCAGGGTCTGCACACTTAAGGTTTGGTGATGTTTCGGTAGTATAGAGTTATGTATGGTGGTGACCGAAGGTTGTTCGGAGTCCCGGATGTGATCCTGGACGTCACGAGGATCTCCGGAATGGTCCGGAGGTAACGATTCATATATAGGAAGTCCCAGTTTGGTCACCGGAAAAGTTTCGGGCTCATCGGTAGTGTACCGGGAGTGCCAATAGTGTACTGGGAGACCACCGGGAGGGGTATTTCGACCCAAGAGGCTTCAGGGCTGTGGGAGAGTAAATACCAGCCTTTTGTGGGCTGGTGGAAGTCCCACACAAGGCCCATGCGGCTGGGAGAAAAAGCCCAAAGGGAAAAAGGTGGGAAAAGGCCAAAAAAAAGGAGGAATCCTAGTCCTACTAGGATTGGAGGAGGAGTCCTCCTCTCCTCCCCACTTTGGTCGACCTAAGGCCTGGATTTTTGGCATCCAAGACTCCTCCTCCTCTCCTCCTATATATACTAGAGGATTTTAGGGTTTTGGCACAGAATTTTCAGCCACGTGCTACCCGTTCCTCTAGTGCATAGTTTCTCCTCTAGATCGGTTTTCTGCAGTGCTTAGGCAAAGCCCTGCCGGAATTGCTCCACCACCATCGCCGGAGCGCCGTCACGCTGCCGGTGAACTCTTCTCCCTCTCCACTTCCTCTTGCTGGATCAAGACGGTGGAGATCGTCATCGAGCTGCACGTGTGTTGAACGCGGAGGTGTCGTCCGTTCGGCGCTAGATCGGAAGGACCGTGAACAAGATCGCGAGACCGTTCGTGATGTGTTCACGGGACGGATCGTGATGAGATCGCGGGACGGATCGTGATGAGTTCGCGGGACGGATCGTGATTGGATCACGGGACGGATCGTGATGTGATCGCGGGACGCTCGGCGATTTGGATCGCGAAGATGTTCGACTACACCAACCGCGTTTCTTAACACTTCCCGCTTAGCGATCTACAAGGGTATGTAGATCCACTCTCCCTCTCGTCGATGCTCATCACCATGGATAGATCTTCGTGTGCGTAGGAAAATTTTTGTTTCCCATGCAACGTTCCCCAACAGTGGCATCATGAGCTAGGTCTATGTGTAGATGAGATCTCGAGTAGAACTCAAAGAGTTTGTGGGCGTTGATGCTTAGATTGCTTCCTCCCTTGGTCGGATTTTGGTTCAGTGGTATTGTGAGATGAAGCGGCCCGGACCAACATTACTCGTACGCTTACGAGAGACCGGTTCCCTCGACCGCAACCTGTTGCATAGATGGCTTGCGGGTGCCAGTTTCTCTCACTTTAGTTGGATCGGATTCGACAAAGGAGGTCCTTGAGAAGGTTGAAAAGCAACTAGTGTATCACCGTTGTGGTTTTTGCATAGATGAGAATTGTTCTTGCTAGATACCCGTAGCAGCCACGTAAAACATGCAACAACAATTAGAGGACGTCTAACTTGTTTTTGCAGGGTATGTTGTGATGTGATATGGCCAATTACATGATGTGATATATGTGATGTATGAGATGATCATGTGATGTATAGAATTTCACGACTTGCATGTCGATGAGTACGGCAACCGGCAGGAGCCATAGGGTTGTCTTTAATTATTGTATGACCTGCGTGTCAATCATTAAGCGCTATGTAATGCTTTACTTTATCGCTAAACGGTAGCAATAGTAGTAGAAGCATGCAGGGCGTGACAGCCTCGATGGCGACACGTTGATGGAGATCAAAGATGATGGAGATCATGGTGTCGTGCCGGTGACGATGAAGATCATGCCGGTGCTTTCAAGATGGAGATCTAAACCACAAGTTCATGGCCATATCATGTCACTTGTGAATTGCATGTGATGTTAATCCTTTTATGCACCTTGTTATGCTTAGTACGACGGTAGCATTATAAGGTGATCCCTCACTTAAATTTCAAGATAAAATTGTGTTCTCCCCGAGTGTGCACCGTTGCGAAAGTTCATCGTGTTGAGACACCACGTGATGATCGGGTGTGATAGACTCTACGTTCACATACAACGGGTGCAAGCCAGTGTTGCACGCGCAGAACACTCGGGTTAAACTTGACGAGCCTAGCATGTACAGACATGGCCTCGGAACACAAGAGACTGAAAGGTCAAACATGAGTCATATAGTAGATATGATCAACATGATGATGTTCACCATTGTAACCACCTCAACTCACGTGATGATCGGACTTGAGTTTGTGAATTTGGATCATGTATCACTCGGATGACCGGAGGGATGTCAATTTGAGTGGGAGTTCTTAAGTAATATGATTAATTGAACTCATTATCATGAACATAGTCAGTAGTGTCTTTGCAAATTATGTTGTAGATTACTTGCTCACGCTGTAGCTCCCTTGAATTTTTATATGTTCCTAGAGAAATAGAGTTGAAAGATGATGGTAGCATGATTGCGGATTGGATCCGTGATCTGAGGATTGTCCTCGTTGCTGCACAGAAGGCTTATGTCCTTAATGCACCACTCGGTGCGCCAACCCCTCTAGCGTCGCCTGTAGATGTTGTGAACATCTGACAGGTACGTGTTGATGACTACTTGATAGTTTAGTGCGTCATGCATTACGGCTTAGAATTGAGGCTTCGAAACATTTTTGAACGTCATGGAACATATGAGATGTTCTAAGAGCTGAAATTAGGATCTCAGGCTCGTGCCCGTGTTGCGAGATATGAGATCTCCGACAAGATTCTTTGCCTGCAAGATGAACGAGAATAGCTCAATCGTTGAGCATGTGCTCAGATTGTCTGGGTGCTAAAATCACTTGAATCGAGTGGGAGTTGATCTTCCAGATAAGATAGTGATTGATATAGTTCTCCAAGTCACTGTCACTAAGCTACTAGAACTTGGTGATGAACTATAGAATGCTAGGGATAGAAATAATGATCCCTGAGCTGTTCGCGATGTTTGACACCGCGAAGGTAGAAATCGAGAAGGAGCGTCAAGTGTTGATGGTTAGTCAAAACCACTAGTTTCGAGAAGGGCAAGAGCAAGGGGGGAAACTTCATGGATAGCAAGTCAGTTGCATCTCCAGTAAAGCAACCCAAAGTCTAACCCAAACCCAAGACTAAGTGCTTTGATTATGAGGAGAGAGGTCATTGAAGCGGAACAACCCTAGATACTTGGTAGATAAGAAGGCTGGCAACGTCGACAGAAGTATATTTGATATACGTGTTATTGATGTGTACCTTGCTTATACTCCTAGTAGCACTTGGGTATTGGATACCGGTTCGATTGCTAAATGTTAGTAACTCGAAATAAAAGCTACGGAATAAACGGAGAACTAGCTAAGTGTGAGGTGACGATGTGTGTTGGTTTCCAAGGTTGATGTGATCAACATCGCATGCTCTTTCTACCTTCAGGATTAGTGACGAACCTAAATAAATGTTATTTGGTGTTTTGCGTTGAGCATGAACATGATTAGATCATGTTTATTGCAATACGGTTATTCATTTAAGTTAGAGAATAATGGTTATTCTGTTTACCTGAATAATACCTTCAATGGTCATGCACCCAGTGAGAATGGTTTGTTGAAATCTTGGTCGTAGTAATACACATGTTCATAACATTGATGTCAAAAGATACAAAGTTAATAATGATAGTACCACATACTTGTGGCACTGCCGCTAAATGTCATATTGGAATAAAGCGCATGAAGAAACTCCATGCTGATGGATCTTTGGACTCATTCGATTTCGAATCGGTTGAGACATGCGAACCATGCCTCTTGGGCAAGATGACTAAAAAAACCTGTTGGATGGAGCGGGCAAGTGATTCATTGGAAATGATACATGTTGATGTATGCAATCCAGTGAGTCTTGTAGCATGCAGTGGATATCGTTATTTTCTTACCTTCACTAATGATTTAAGTAGATATAGTGTATATTTAATTAATGAAACACAAGTCTGAATCGTTTGAAAAGTTCAAGCAAATTCAGAGTGAAGTTTAAGATCATCGTGACAAGAAGATAAAAGTATCTGCGATATGATCGTGGAGGTGAATATCTGAGTTACGAGTTTGGCATACAACTTTAGACAATGTGAAAGTTGTTTCACAACACACGCCACCTGGAACACCATAGTGTGATGGTATGTCCAAACGTCATAGTCATGCTCTATTGGATATGGTGCATGTTATGATGTCTCTTATCATTTTGCTACTATAATTTTGGGGTTGTGCATTAGAGACAACTACATTCACTTTAAATAGGGCACCATCTAAATCCGTTGAGATGACACCGTGTGAATTTTGGTTTGATAGAAACCTAAGCTGTCATTTCTTAGTGCTTGGGGCTACGACGCTTGTGTGGAAAATGTTTTCACCTAATGAGCTCGAACCCAAAGCGAACAATTGCATCTTCATAGAATACCCTAAGAACTGTTGGGTGAACCTTTTATCTCAGATCCAAGCATAAAATGTTTGTTGCTAAAAGTGGGTCCTTTCTCAAGAAAGGGTTTCTCTTGAAAGAATTGAGTGGGAGGAGGATAGAACTTGATGAGGTTATTGAACCTCTGCTTCAACCAGAAAGTAGCGCAGCGCAGAAAGATGTTTCTGTAAAGCCTACGTCAGTTCAAGAGGAAGTTAATAATGATGATCATATAACTTCGGATCAAGTTACTATCGACCTACGAGGAAAATAGAACTTGATGAGGTTATTGAACCTTCACTTCAACCAGAAAGTGGCGCAGCGCAGAAAGATGTTTCTGTGAAGACTACATCAGTTGAAGAGGAAGTTAATGATGATGATCATGAAGCTTCGGATCAATTTACTATCAAACTTCGTAGGTCGACAAGGATGTGTACTGCTACTGAGCGGTACGACAACCCTGTCTTGGAGGTCATGTTATTGGACAACGATGAACCTACGAACTATGGAGAAGCGATGATGGGCCCGGAAACCAACAAATGGTTAGAGGCCATGAAATCCGAGAAAGGATCCATGTATGAAAACTAAGTATAGACTTTGGTGGACTTGCTCGTTGGACGGCAGGTCGTTAAGTACAAATGGATGTTTAAAATGAAGACAGACGCTGATGGTAAATGTTACCATTTGTAAAGCTTGACTTGTTGCAAAGTAGTTTACGACAAGTTCAAAAAGTTGACTGTGATGAGACTTTCTCACTCGTAGCGATGCTGAAGTCTGTTGGAATTATGCTAGCAGTTGCTGCATTTTTCAATTATGAAATCTGGCAGATGGATGGCAAAACTATTGGAAATATGCCCTAGAGGCAATAATAAATTAGTTATTATCATATTCCTTGTTCATGATAATCGTTTATTATCCATGCTATAATTGTATTGATCGGAGACTTAAATGCATGTGTGGGTACATAGACAAAACCATGTCCGTAGTATGCCTCTAATGGACTAGCACGTTGATCAAAGGATGGTTAAGGTCTCCTAGCCATGGACATGAGATGTCATTTGATAACGGGATCACATCATTAGGAGAATGATGTGATGGACAAGACCCAAACTGCAAACGTAGCATATGATCGTGTCAGTTTATTGCTACTGTTTTCCGCATGTCAAGTATGTGTTCCTATGACCATGAGATCATGCAACTCACAGATATCGGAGGAGTGCCTTGTGTGTATCAAACGTCGCAACGTAACTGGGTGACTATAAAGGTGCTCTACAGGTATCTCCGATGGTGTCTGTTGAGTTGGCATGGATCGAGACTGGGATTTGTTACTCCGTGTGACGGAGAGGTATCTCGGGGCCCACTCGGTAATGCAACATCACAATAAGCCTTGCAAGCAATGTGACTAATTGATAGTTGCGGGATCTTGTATTACGGAACGAGTAAAGAGACTTGCCGGTAACGAGGTTGAACTAGGTATGGAGATACCGACGATCGAATCTCGGGCAAGTAACATACCGAAGAACAAAGGGAACGTTATACGGGATTAACTGAATCCTTGACATAGAGGTTCGACCGATAAAGATCTTCGTAGAATATGTAGGAACCAATGTGGACGTCCAGGTCCCGCCATTGGTTATTGACCGTAGAGGTGTCTCGGTCATGTCTACATAGTTCTCGAACCCGCAGGGTCTGCACACTTAAGGTTCGGTGACGTTTCGGTAGTGTAGAGTTATGTATGGTGGTGACCGAAGTTTGTTCGGAGTCCCGGATGAGATCCCGGACGTCACGAGGAGCTCCGTAATGGTCCAGAGGTAAAGATTCATATATATAGGAAGTCCCAGTTTGGTTTCCGGAAAAGTTTCGGGCTCATCGGTAGTGTACCGGGAGTGCCGGTAGTGTACCGGGAGTGCCGGTAGTGTACCGGGGGACCTCTGGGAGGGGTATTTCGACCCCAAGAGGTCCATGGGCTGTGGGAGAATAATAACCAGCCCTTAGTGGGCTGGGAAAACAGCCACAAAGGCCCATGGCGCAGGAGAGAAAGTCCTAAAGCAAAAAGTGGAAAATCAGCCAATAGGAGGCAATCCTACTCCAACTAGGATTGGAGGTGAAGTAGGATTGCTCCCACCTCCTATTTCGGCCGACCCAAAGGCCTTGGCTGCCTCTCCTCTCCTCTCCTCCTATATATACTAGTGGATTGGGTGGTTTTTGGACAGAATTTCCGGCCACGTGCTACCCGTTCCACCGGTGCATAGTTTCTCCTCTAGATCGGTTTTCTGCAGCGCTTAGGCGAAGCCCTGCCGGAATTGCTCCACCACCATCACCGGAGCGCCGTCACGCTGCCGGTGAACTCTCTCTCCTCTCCACCTCCTCTTGCTAGATCAAGACGGTGGAGATCGTCATCAAGCTGCACGTGTGCTGAACGCGGAGGTGTCGTCCGTTCGGCGCTAGATCGGAAGGACTGTGATCGAGATCGCGAGACGGTTCGTGATGAGATCGCGGAACGTATCGTGATGAGTTCGCGGGACAGATCGTGATCAAGATCGTGAGACGGATCATGATGAGATCGCGGGACGGATCGTGATGAGTTCACGGGACGGATCGTGATTGGATCGCGGGACGGATCGTGATGAGATCGCGGGACGCTCGGCGATTTGGATCGCGAAGATGTTTGACTACACCAACCGCGTTTCTTAACGCTTCCCGCTTAGCGATCTACAAGGGTACGTAGATCCACTCTCCCTCTCGTAGATGCTCATCACCATGGATAGGTTTGCGTGTGCGTAGGAAAATTTTTGTTTCCCATGCGACGTTCCCCAACAAAAACATCGTTTCCTTCCTTAAGGAAAGGTTGTATGAGATACAACTAGAAGGTTTTGTCAGACCTAAGGATGCTAAAAGATGTGCGAGCTTCAGTGATTCTTCTATGAACTGAAGCAAGCATCTCGGAGTTGGAATATAAACTTTGATGAGGTGATCAAAGTTTTTGAGTCTATACAAAGTTTACGAGAAACTTGTATTTGCAATAAAGTGAGTGGGAGCACTATAGAGTTTCTGATAAGTATATGTGGATGACATATTGCTATTCGGAAATGATGTAGAAATTCTAGAGAGCATAAACAGGTTTTTGAAAAGAGTTTTTCAAAGGAAGACCTGGATAAAGCTACCTAATTGTTGAGCATCAAGATCTATAAAGATAGATCAAGATACTTGATGAGACTTTCAATGAGCACATACCTTGACAAGAATTTGAAAGAGTTCAAAATGGATCAGTCAGAGAAAGAGTTCTCGCCTGATTTGTAAGGTATAAAGTCGAGTAAGACTCAATGCCCAGTGACTACAGAAGATAGAGAAAAGATGAGTGTCATCCCCTATGCTTCAGCCATAGGTTCTATCATGTATGCAATGCTGTGCACAAGACCCGATGTCAGCCTTGCCATAAGTATGGCCAGAAGGTTTCAAAGTGATCCTGGAATGGAGCACTGGATAGCGGTCAAGATTATCCTTAGTAACTAAAAGACTAAGGAGATGTTTCTCGATTATGGAGGTGATAAAGAGTTCATCGTAAAGAGTTACATCGATGCAAGCTTTAACACCAATCCGGATGACTCGTAGTAGCAATCTGGATACGTATAGTGGAGCAGCCATTTGGAATAGTACCAAGTGGAGTGTGGTAGCAGTGTTTACGGTTTGACATAGAAATTTGCAAATTACACACGGATCTGAATGTCGCAGACCCGTTGACTATAAGACCTCTCTCACATGCAAAGCATGATCGAGCCCCAGAACTCATTGGGTGTTAGATTCATAACAATGCGAATCACATGGTGATGTGAACTAGATTATTGACTCTAGTGCAAGTGGGAGACTGTTGGAAATATGCCCTAGAGGCAATAATAAATTAGTTATTATCATATTTCCTTGTTCATGATAATCGTTTATTATCCATGCCATAAATTGTATTGATCGGAGACTTAGATGCATGTGTGGATACATAGACAAAACCATGTCCCTAGTATGCCTCTAATAGACTGGCTCGTTGATCAAAGATGGTTAAGGTTTCCTAGCCATGGACATGAGATGTCATTTGATAAGGGGATCACATCATTAGGAGAATGATGTGATGGACAAGACCCAAACTACAAACGTAGCATATGATCGTGTCAGTTTATTGCTACTGTTTTCTGCATGTCAAGTATATGTTCCTATGACCATGAGATCATGCAACTCACGGACATCGGAGGAGTGCCTTGTGTGTATCAAACGTTGCAACGTAACTGGGTGACTATAAAGGCGCTCTACAGGTATCTCCAAGGGTGTCTGTTGAATTGGCATGGATCAAGACTGGGATTTGTTACTCCATGTGACGGAGAGGTATCTCAGGGCCCACTCAGTAATACAACATCACAATAAGCCTTGCAAGCAATGTGACTAAGTGTTAGTCACGGGATCTTGTATTACGGAACGAGTAAAGAGACTTGCCGGTAACGAGGTTGAACTAGGTATGGAGATACCGACGATCGAATCTCGGGCAAGTAACATACCGAAGAACAAAGGGAACATCATACGGGATTAACTGAATCCTTGACATAGAGGTTCGACCGATAAAGATCTTCATAGAATATGTAGGAACCAATGTGGACATCCAGGTCCCGCCATTGGTTACTGACCGTAGAGGTGTCTCGGTCATGTCTACATATTTCTCGAACCCGCAGGGTCTGCACACTTAAGGTTTGGTGATGTTTCGGTAGTATAGAGTTATGTATGGTGGTGACCGAAGGTTGTTCGGAGTCTCGGATGAGATCCTGGATGTCACGAGGAGCTCCGGAATGGTCCAGAGGTAAAGATTCATATATAGGAAGTCCCAGTTTGGTCACCGGAAAAGTTTCGGGCTCATCGGTAGTGTACCGGGAGTGTCGATAGTGTACCGAGAGACCATCACGAGGGGTATTTCGACCCAAGAGACTTCATGGGCTGTGGGAGAGTAAATACCAGCCTTTTGTGGGCTGGTGGAAGTCCCACACAAGGCCCATGCAGCTGGGAGAAAAAGCCCAAAGGGAAAAAGGTGGAAAAAGGCCAAAAAAAAAAGAAGGAATCCTAGTCCTACTAGGATTGGAGGAGGAGTCCTCCTCTCCTCCCCACTTTGGTCGACCCAAGGGCTGGATTTTTGGCAGCCAAGACTCCTCCTCCTCTCCTCCTATATATACTAGAGGATTTTAGGGTTTTGGCACAGAATTTTCAGCCACGTGCTACCCGTTCCTCTAGTGCATAGTTTCTCCTCTAGATCGGTTTTCTGCAGTGCTTAGGCGAAGCCCTGCCGGAATTGCTCCACCACCATCGCCGGAGCGCCGTCACGCTGCCGGTGAACTCTTCTCCCTCTCCACTTCCTCTTGCTAGATCAAGATGGTGGAGATCGTCATCGAGCTGCACGTGTGCTGAACGCGGAGGTGTCGTCCGTTCGGCGCTAGATCGGAAGGACCTTGAACAAGATCGTGAGACCGTTCGTGATGTGTTCACAGGACGGATCGTGATGAGATCGCGGGACGGATCGTGATGAGTTCGCGGGACGGATCGTGATTGGATCGCGGGACGGATCGTGATGTGATCGCGGGACGCTCGGCGATTTGGATCGCAAAGATGTTCGACTACACCAACCGCGTTTCTTAACGCTTCTCGCTTAGCGATCTACAAGGGTATGTAGATCCACTCTCCCTCTCGTAGATGCTCATCACCATGGATAGATCTTCGTGTGCGTAGGAATTTTTTTGTTTCCCATGCAACGTTCCCCAACACTGGGATGGGAAGGGATTGATCAGGTTAACTAGGTACAAGAATGTGTTGGTGCCTTGGTGGGCTGAATCGGCTGATGGGCTTCCGGCCTGCCGCTATTTCCCTTCTCATGTTTAGCGCCGCTATAACGTTTTGAAAAATAGCGTGTTTAGCGCCGCTATTAGCCGCTTAGCGCTGTAGCGAGCACATGGTGTATAACTTAGCGTTTGACTTCAAAATAAGCCATAGCGCAGCTATAGCGGCGAAATAGCGGGCTATTTTTTTCCTTGGTGCAGACCTTGCGGGTTCGACAACTATGTAGACATGAACGAGACACCTCTTCAATAACCAATAACGGGACCTGGATGCCCATATTGGTTCCTACATATTCTACGAAGATCTCTATCGGTCCAACCTCTATATCAAGGATTCAGTCAATCCCGTATAATGTTCCCTTTGTTCTTTGGTATGTTACTTGCCCGAGATTCGATCGTCGGTATCTCCATACCTAGTTCAACCTCGTTACCGGCAAGTCTCTTTACTCATTCCGTCATACAAGATCCCGCAACTATCAATTAGTCACATTGCTTGCAAGGCTTGTTGTGATGTTGTATTACCGAGTGGGTCCTGAGATACCTCTCCGTCACACGGAGTAACAAATCCCAGTATTGATCCATGTCAACCCAACAGACACCCTTGAAGATACCTGTAGAGCACATTTATAGTCACCCAGTTACGTTGCAATGTTTGATACACACAAGACACTCCTCCGGTACCAGTAGTTGCATGATCTCATGGTCATAGGAACAGATACTTGACATGCAGAAAGCAGTAGCAATAAACTGACACGATCATATGCTACGTTTGTAGTTTGGGTCTTGTCCATCACTAGTAAACCATAGCCATCTTTGATCAACGAGCTAGTCTATTAGAGGCATACTAGGGACATGGTTTTGTCTATGTATCCACACATGCATATGAGTCTCCGATCAATACAATTATAGCATGGATAATAAACGATTATCATGAACAAGAAAATATGATAATAACTAATTTATTATTGCCTCTAGGACGTATTTCCAACAGTAGCTTGGTCGGAGCATCCGGTTTTAAATGTTAGGATTTTGTGTGATGTCTGTTTGGTATTCGGCTCAAACATTCATCAATGAATAAGAGTAGCGACAAAGGTTACCAAGATGAAGGCTTCAAAGTAATGATGTATTACTTCATAAAGTTTTGTGAATAATTAATAAATTGGGTGCATGCATCTACCAGATGCAGAGGCAGGTGTCACCCTCCTTTTTTAAAATAAAAATAAAAAACAATTATCGCCACAAAATCAGATGGATTAACTGCAAAGACGGATGCATCTTGTACCTCAAGCATGCGTCAGATGGAGAGGGTCGACGACCTTGACGACGTCGTTGATCCACTCGGAGCGGCGCTCCTTGGTGTTGAGGAACTTCACGCGCATGTACACGCCAGGGTCCCAGGCGCCAAACAGCGAGTCCTCTGCCTCCTGCTTGCGCTCGACGGTCTCCCCGGTGCCCTGCCACGGGTAGTAGCTTAGGTTGAAAGGCATACCCTCGATCGCGAGCCGCACGCGACGCTGCTAGGAGGGTGGTGTGGGAACTCGTCGGGGTGGTGTGGTGGGGTCACACGATGCCGTCGCGACCTTCAGTAGCTGCTATCCTCCTCCCCGGCCACCGTACATCGAGCCATTGTTTCGTCGGGATGAGCGCGAGCATATGCACCATTCATCCCGCGTCCCTTGGAGCCCATCATGCCACGAACCCACCGCACGCCGGAGATCTTCTCAGGTTCCTCGCGCTGTCGCCGCAGCTCGTCGGGGAAATCATCGGCGAGAGAGAGTCACGGGAGGGAATGGGATGTGAACACATAATGCTTTCACACACTTACGTGCAGTGGCGGAGCTACACACGTTTAACTGGGCGGGCCAAGATGAACTAGCTTAAGAAATACGCTCGAAATTTTCCTCCGAGAACCAAAACAAAATTCAGCATCACTCTACACTGAATTCTTATCTGGCTAGGCGGACCATGGCTTGATTTGGCCCAGCCGTAGCTTCGTCACTACTTACGTGAACGCAAAACCCCGCATCGAGATTCGTGCATGCAAAAACAACGGTGATGGGTGCGTTCCGGACGAGAATCCACAATCCTGACATTCGGTAGTTATTAGTCGCTCCGTCGAAAATATTTGTCCTAAAATGAATAAAATAGATGTATTTATAACAAAAATAAGCATAAATACATGGACGCGGCGTTTCGGCTCTCGGGTGCATCTGCACCCGCGCTCTCGAAAAAAATCAAAACAAATACTCCCTCTGTTCATTAATATAAGACGTTTTGACAGTTCAAATTGAACTGCCAAAACGTTTTATATTAATGAACAGAGGTAGTACTAGAAAAATTCAAAAAATTCTAAATTGTTTTTGTGTGGTACATATTTTGATGCGTGAGGTTTGCTCCAAATTTTAACTTATTTGGACATTTGAGGAGCTCTCAGCAAAAAAGACAAATCAGGGTCAGAAAAAAAGGTTTACTGTTCACCAATTTTTTTGATCCGATTTGTCTTTTTTGTTGAGAGCTGCTCGGATGTCCAAATAAGTTGAAATTTGGAGCGGACCTCACGCATCAAAATATATACCACACAAAAAAAATTGGAATTGTTTGAATTTTTCTAGTTTTTTTTCCATCGGCAGGTGCAAATGAGTCTGGGCTCAGAAACGAATTTTTCTAAATACATCTACTTTTAAAACAAGTATTTTCAAACGAAAAGAGTATTCTCTTATCTTTTTCTTCTTATTGCAACCCGCGGGTACGGTACATGTGCCAATACCCTGTAATAAAAAAAATAAGAACAAGTAATCCTGCCGCACATGCCGGACAGCGGTACAGGTACAGCAAGACAGCGACGAAAACAAAAGGTAAATGCGGCGCCAGCGGCCAGCGCCACGAGGAGCGCAGCACCGGCCGGCCGTCACGCCATGTGGTGCGACGAGGACCGTTGCATCATTGCATGCACCGGTTGTACGTCGTTTCTGGTGGCATGTGCATGCAGCCTGTCGATCCATCGGCGACCGCGACCGGTCGGCCCGGAGATCGTGAAAAATCCCGCCCCGCTCCTCGGGCTCGTGTCCGGTCATCTGGTGTCCCATGCAGATGCAGAGCATGGCCCCGGCAGCCATCGATGCACTCTCCGTGCTAATCACCAACAGTCGATGGCGGTTAAGCTCTTGAACACGCTGCACAGTCCGGGTCCGGGGCCCGGAACACGTGCTGTACCGGACGAAGAGGTGGCTTGCCTTGCGAGGAGTCTGTCCGTAACCACATCCACAAGTAGTGCGTCGCTCGACGATCACTGTACCCTCTTTTTCTCTGCCAATATATCAAATATATATGTGCTCCTGGTTGGAAACCATCGGCCGCCCAACATGGCTTTGGTGGCGACGGCTAAGCAAAGAGTGTCATAGTTGTACATATTTCTTATTCCTGTCAGGACTTTGTTAGGCACGAGTGCTGCGCCATGCTTGTTTCTAATAATTTCTTAACATATTTTGTCAGAGCAAACAACAGGTGGCACTCTGCTAAGGCGTGTTAATTTACAGAAAAAAGCATCGGCACTGATGTGGTAAACAAACACGGACACATGGTCACAACGAGAACAGATTCAGTTAACCAAAAAACATATTCTTTACAAGCGAGCCACCAAGGGTACAGTAGGATAGAAGGATCAAACCGACGAAACTGAACTAGTTACAATGTTACTAGAAGCATTGCTGAAGCAGTAACAGGAGGGAACAGGAACAACTGTGTATGTAAAGCAGAAGCGGGTAGTAGTAATGTAAGCTTTGGACAAAAACAAGCAAGGGGTCAGATTCAAGACGGGCAAAACAAGACGTACGCTGGGTTTGGGTTTTGGTGGTGTGGGAACTGGGAAGAGGAACAACAACATCAATCAAGAAAAGAAAGTAGGTGGTCATATCCAGGGTGGAAGCACAGGGTGGTAAATACAGGTGCTCTCTTGTCCTCCCGGAGAACCATGACCACTCTACAGACAAACCGTTGACCAGATAGGGTTTCCCTTTTCACCTCCTGACCTGAGCATGCCATGCCATTCCACACAAGAACCAACCTGTGAGTTCCCTTCCTTGTCCACTCCCACAGAGGTGAAGGGGGGGGGGGGGGGGCGGGATCATGTATCTGGCCAACATTTTCATCTTGGTTTTGTCTATTTGCACTGGCAAGGGGCCAAGTGATGCCATGCGCTTCAGCAGGCGGCCGCATTGGACATATCCTTCCTGGATCTGTTGTATTTCATGTGGCTCTGAACCAGATGGCCGGCAGCCTGAGCAGAGATAAGGGACAGCTCCCCAGCTAGGACCGCACCAGCCACCACCGTGGCAAGCAGCCTAGCATTCGATCCCGGAGATTCCCTGTTGGCTCCTTTGACGCCCAGTAGGTCCAAGCAAGCCGACTGTGAGGCTAGCTGCGTGCCTCCACCAACTGTGCCCACCTGCATTTCGATCATCACAACACACCCATCAGTTCACATATATATATCGTATAGTTGGTGGGGAACGTTAGGTATATGATGATAATTAACCCAATTATGTACAGGCGATGGATGCCTTCCTCGTCAATAATAACAAACACGACGTTACAAAATTAAGACACTAATAAAACAGCTAACTGCCGGTCTTAACCTGAGCTGGCTGATGACGAAAACAATAGCGCGCAAGTGAACAGCAACCAAAATGAATAGTAGTTTAGAAAACCAGATAGTGTGGCTATAAGAACAATGTCCCACAAAGGAATAAAACTGGCATTGGCATATACAGAGTTTATTCCGAAGAACAAGCAAGCATAGTTGAACATGTTATTTGGTTCTTCACACAGAGTTTGGAAACTCTGCATAGTGCTTAGTGCCTAATGACAACAAAATTAAGCCCGATGTATGACAGGGTTATTTTAAAATCTCTGGGTACCTAACAAAGGGAAAATTTAAACCCCACTAACATATATTTAATTGTTACCGTTTAAATAGATCTGTCTACCATAGGATTGTAGGATCAACAGCCTGTTACAAATATACAATTCTTGGCTACAAGGTATCAATATTTGTTATAGTTCCTATTTACATAGAGGATGCCACTTTTTTTAGAGGGACATAGAGGATGCCATCTAATTGATTGAATAATCAATGTAAAAGCTATCTGGCAAACTTGCTCTCTTCCGCCAGATTCGTTACACTTATTAACTCGTTTTTTCTCCTATTTTTTTACAAGATGGCTAAATATGTCCTTTTTTGCTTAGGTACATGGAATTTTTTCTAAAGAATTAACATGACATGGCAGTTTTTATAATTTTTTGAACTATATCAGATGGCAAATTTAAACAATTTTTCTAGCGTTCACAAGCGAAGTTTGTTTACATGGCAGTTTTATTATTAATAACATGGCAGTTTTATTAATAATAAGGATGGCAGTTTTTATTACTAAGTGCATGGCATATTTTTTAATAACAGGATGACATTTTTATTATTGAGAGGATAGCATTTTAATTAAAAAGAGGATGGCATTTTAATTATAAAGAGTATGGCAATTTTTTAATTATAAAGAGGATGGCATTTTAATTATAAAGAGTATGGCAATTTTTTAATTATAAATAGGATGGCATTTTAATTATAAAGAGTATGGCAATTTTTTAATTATAAAGAGGATGGCATTTTAGTTATAAAGAGTATGGCATTTTTTTAATTATAAAGAGGATGGCATTTAAATTATAAAGAGTATGGCAATTTTTTAATTATAAAGAGGATGGAATTTTAATTATAAAGATTATGGCAGTTTTTTAATCATAAAGAGGATGGCATTTTCATTTTAATGGCATGTTATTTTTTATTTGGGGCCTATCCAGATAAAACATTTTTTATCTAGAGGATGGCAGTTTTATAAAGTAGCATGGCAGTTTTCACATTTTCAGAGCATGGAATTTTATAAATTTATGTGTACCTTTGGTTCATGGCATTTATAAACTTATGTGTATTTTTAGTTCATGCATTTTATAAATTTATGTGTAATTTTGGTTCTTGGCATTTTGTATAAATTTATAATAGCATGTTTATTTCTTTTCTGGGCCAGATGAGCTCGCGCTGGGAACCAGCTAGAGCAAATGTACTAGGGGAGGACTTCTCATTCACTGGTTGCGAGCCATTGTGTCCAGAGCGAACGAACAATTCGCGCTAGGCTGGCTGCAAGCTGACGGCAGCCAGATATTACGGTCCATAATCAATGGTTCTTGACAAAGTATCAGGGTTTGAAGTGCAAAAGGCATCATGTGTAGATAACAAAATAAGGGAATAAATGACAATCAACATAAACTCCAGACTTATCATGTAAAAAAGAATATGAAGAGCATGACTCAATCATGAAGAAAAATATTGCTTCGTACCTCAATGGATGGCATAGTAACGGAGATGTGAAGGTCTCTGCCACCATTTACAGCTTCCAACATCGTGATACACTGTGAGCTCTCAACATTCTGTGCAGGATCCTGACCAGTGGCAATGAAGATAGCAGTTACAATGTTGCTTGCGTGGGCATTGAAGCCCCCAAGAGCTCCAGCAACAGCTGAACCAGCAAGGTTCTTGATCACGTTCAACTCGATGAGAGACTGAACGTTGGTCTTGAGAACCTTTTGCACAACTTCCTCTCTGATAACTGCCTCACAAACCACAGATTTTCCACGCCCCTCAATCCAATTTACAGCAGCTGATTTCTTGTCAGAACAAAAATTGCCTGTTTTTGAAGGAAGTTCAGTTAGGAAATTATGTAGCACCAAAGATATGTGAAAAAGCTAGATGCATACCACTAGGCTAGTATAAATGTACTGCTATGAATAGGGCGATCTGGTCTTAATCAGCAACACTAAACTAGATACATACCGCTATCCTAAGTGTAAACCTATGAGTAGTCTTCAATATATATAAACCACTTGAGATTTTTACAGATTGGAACGTCGCTCTATGACTGTACTGTGCAAAATTCGGCGACTGGTATTACTTGTGTTATGACAAAACATGAGTAAGACATAATAGGGAAGACAAGGATGAGGTGGCCTTGTCCAAATTTCCTTGTGTGAATTTTCGTCCTCTCTCGAAGTACTAAGAGCTGGCAGCAAGCTGGAGAGATTGGACAAAAAGGTGGCCCAACTACTACAAATGAGTACAACTGGAGTCCACGTCAGTTTGGATCGTGTGCTGAAACCAAAGGGATATCCAATTAAAATAACAATGCAGGCTCATCTGCCGCTTTCCTTTGCATAACAAGTAGGGGAATCCAATTAGAACACCTTAAACATCTATCATGCCAGTTGCTTCATTCATCAACTCTCTGGGCTTGAATATTTGCAAAATGGGATTGAATCAAGGGAATATGTTGTGCTCTTATTCTTTGATGCCATCATCTAACCAGCCATCAACTATAAAATTATCCTAAATGTTATAGAACTGACGTCGGTTCTTTAAGCAATCTGAGCAAACGCCCTCAGGCACATCGGATCCCACGCACGAATCTTAAAGTCTTCGGTCCCACGTACCCCTCTGGGCAAACTACGAAGCTGACGGCCAAAATGGTGAACACATTCGGGATGGCAATTTCAGTTTTTAGAGCATGTCAATTTTCATCTTTTTCTATTGACATAGCATGGCAATCCCCTTCAGTCAACATGGCAATTTCTGAGCATGGCAATTTTTACTTTAGAACATGGCAAATCCTATACAACAGCACAACAATTTATCTGTTTTCGCTTGGCAGTTCTGAAGTAATATTGATGTAACTGGTTCTTTTGAGCGAACATTCGTTCATTCCACCCTGCCTGGGGGAACGATCTTTAACCCGAGCTGACGTCAGATGTATATTGGCGTCCAAAATTATTAGAAGGGTCTCTGATAAGTCATAACTAGCCACAATAATATTAATAATCTATCAATGGTACAACGTCGATTTATAAACGTGCGAAAATACCTGAGATGCTGACGACATCCATATCAGGGAAATCCTCCTCTAGGTAGTCCAGCACGTGTTGCACGCCCTTGGAAATCATGTTCATCCCCATGGCATCACCAGTGCTGCAGGTGAACCTCATGTACAGGTTCCTCCCTGCCAACGCGCATTTGACCCCCTGCAGCCTTCCGAATCTCGTTGATCTGCACAAACGAAGCATTTTGGGTTAAAAACGAAACCGCGCTGATTTGATTGATGGGGACATATCGTTTGAACATAAGACAGCGAGTGGAGCATGGGCTGAATATGACAGATAGTAGGGGAGCACTAATCTGGAGTTTAGTCTATTGCCTGCTAAAGACCACAGACAGAGTGTCGAAGTTGGCCGGGTTCTCCAAGAATTCCATGAGCTCGGCGGCGCGGCGGGCGGACGGGAACCTGGCGACGGGGGCGCGGCTCATCCCGTCACGGAAGACGACGCTGGAAGCACCGCCAGACTCGGCAATGGCCTTGCATCCCCGGTTCGTGCTGGCGACGAGGCAGCCCTCAGTGGTGGCCATCGGGACGTAGATTCGGCGGCCGTCGAGGAGGAGCGGCCCGACGACGCCCACCGGCAGCTGCACGTACCCCACGGGCATCTCGCAGCACTGGCCGAGAATGGAGGCGTAGTCGAAGCCGTCGAGCGGGAGGCCGTTGATCTCCCTCCCCGTGATCCGGCGCAGGGCCTCGCGGCGGATCCCGGCGGCCCGGCGGCAGTCGCCGAGCCTGGTCTCGAGCACGTAGGAGGGGATCTTCCCGGCGACGACCTCGGCGACGATCTCCTCGTCCTCCTCCGGCATTCTCTCGGGGGCGGGCCCGGCGCTCTGCAGCAGCGCGCACTGCGCGGGCGCGGGCGCGGGCTTGGGCTGCTGGGCGGAGGCGATGAGGAAGTCCTCGTCCTCGTCGTCGCTGCTGGAGACGACGGACTGGACGAAGGCGATGCCGAAGAAGCTGAGGAGGTAGATGAGGGAGGCGACGAGGCCGCAGATGGCGAAGATCTCGGTGAGGCCGACGACGTGGAGCGGGGTCGAGGAGCGGATCTTCTCCCGCCAGCGGCGCATGAGGTAGGCGAGCGAGGCGGCGAAGAGCGCGGAGAAGATGAGGTTGGTGTGGCGGATCGGCAGCGGCAGCGCGTCCCCGGCCTGCACCCGCGCCCTCCCCTCCGCGGGGCGCGCGCCGCCGCGCGTCGCGGGCGCCCTGCGGCGAACCTCCACGGCCATGGGGGGCGGCGGCGCTGGGCTCGTCGGCGGCGGGAGCGGGCGGGCGGGGCGTGGGAGGGGGGGTTTGGGTTGGGAGATTGGGGAAGAAGGATCCGGCCGGCCGGGCGTTTTAATAGCACCGGCGCTCGCGGGCTGGGCCCAGTGCCAGCCGCGGTTTCGGGGCCCGCGGTCCAGGGTGTCTCTTGTTTTTTGTTCTCGCCGTCGGGGCCCGCCGTCCGGTCGGGTCCGGTCGGGTCGGGTCTCCGCCGGTCTCGGGTGGTGGCTGTATGTTTCGTCGCCGCGGTAGTGTCACGTAGGCGGCATACGTGGTGGTATCGTGAAACTGCGGGCTGCGTCGCGTCGCGCACGTCCGGGGTGGTGGTGGGCACCCATGCCGCTACGTGCTCCGATCCCTTGCTCGCACGCGACGTCCAGAGCTTCTTTCTCGTTCAAAAGTTAGGCGTTGAGATATGCGGTGGTATTTTAAACGGTGGATCCGGTGCTGCCTACTCTCCTTAAGATTACTTGTGCTTTGTTTTGAATTGAATTGTAAGAAGTTCTAGAAGTGGTTTTTATTCCGAGTCGGATGTACTTAGACGCGTTTTGTGTGCTTGTTCAGACGTTCCAGTATTCATGTACTCCCTCTTGTTCAAAATATATATTTTTAGCGAGGTAAATTTTTGGTCTATTCACCAACTATCAAGGTAGTAAAGAAAACGTCATAAGTAAAAAAAAAAACATCTGGGTCTGTAAATTATCTAACAACGACTACAAATACTGAAGCGAGACGAAGATGCACCGCCAATGATGTCATAAACACCACTAGGGACGTGGGCTAGGCGGGAAGGACCTTTTTTATCTTCAAAAAGTGTCTCTCTAAGCACGAGACAAACTCTAACAAAACTCAAAAAAAAATGAACATGGAGCTCTCCTACAGGCAAAGATGGGGATCCACCGCGCTTCCATGGTCCTAACACCAGAAGATGAGATAGACCGACGACACTGCCGACGGGAGGCACAAGAAACCCAAAAGCGTAGGGTGCTCTCGCATACAAGAACGAATGGGGAATCTGAGCCAAGATGACCTCGGGTCCAAAATAATTGTTTGTAGTTTTAGTTCAAATTTGAACTAAAACCATGACAATTATTTAAGAATGGACGGAGTAGTTCATATTGACCAAACGTTTTATAATTTGAAACATATGTGGTTGTATTTTCTCTTCACGCTTAGATTAGTATAGTAAACTCTAATATTGTGAATTTTGACAAACTTTATAAAAAAAATAGCAACATCCACATCACAATTCGATTCATCATTGTGTATATTTCCACCTCATATCTACTCCCCTTGTTTTAGAATATAAGATTTTTTGTTTTTTATGAATCAGATGTACAGGAAACAATTTAATATGTTTATTCACTCATTTCAGTATGTATGTAAACCATGTTGAAACATCGAAAACATCTTATATTCATGAATGGATGGAGTACTAGTTTTTAGTATAAATTTCAGTCACACTTCATGAGCTCGACTAATGACAAAGCTAATTAACACAGTAAATCAAAGTAGAGGTACTGCTAGCGAGGAGGTGGAAACTGATTGGATGATGTCAAAGAATCCCAACAAAGAATTGATTTGTTTATAGTCATATCCAAATGCTACCTACAAATATGTAGGTAAAAAGGTTAAACATTTTGGCATGCACAAGAAAAAACAAATTGAACATCAAATGTTACACCTATTTTTTTCACCGACGAAACACTTTTAACCTCTTTGCATGAAAATTGTCAAGCATGCTTGCGACAGGGGAAAAACATCTACAAAATCAGTTTTCGAAAAACACTTTTTTTTTATTTTGATGTTCTTACGGGAGCAAATGCACCCAGAAGACAAAACGCCGTCCCCGAGGGATAGAATCGCTGAAATGGGCTAGCATACTTTTACTTGGACACATGAAAATGCATATTTTACATCCATATTAGGTTCAGAATCCAGCACCAGGCTTATTTTTCCATTTCTATTGATACATTGGCCTTTATTTCACATTTTTAATTCTATCAATATTGGAATGCGGATATTTACTTGCCATATATATGCCGCCTCATTACGATAACCCAATGCTAGTTCACACCCTTGGATAAACTTCTGCGAACGTACGCAACTCGATTGAGTGGGTCCGAACCTTCCAAGTTCAACATCACGATTTTTCTCCCTCTCTTCAAAATGGGTCACCGCTCATCAACATATGCACGTGACTACTTTGGGGCTTTGGGGGCCTATTAGGTGTGATCTTTTCACCACACAAAGCGAAGCGTGATTTCTAAAAAAAACGACGATGCTACCTTTTTTAAGGGTTAAAAGGAGTTTTATTTCATAGATATAAAGTTACAATCTAGAAGCAAAAGATCTTCAATACATGATGGTCCTTGGTGCAACCACACATCAATGATGCGCTCGGTTTGACTATAGTTCGTGTAGCATAGGGCAAAGGGTAAACATTTGCATTTTGCCCTTACAAAAACAATCTACTCTTACTGCTCTTTTTGTAATGATTTACTACAAGTCTACAACGGATGTTGTGGGCTTGTGGCATGTTTCGCCACCTTGACGTTTTCACTGCACATGTTTTCTTTTTCTATAAGTTCAAGTGCATTTTTCTTCCTCGAAAAAAGGGGTCTGCGGCCTGCATGCTTTTCTAATCTTCAACTACTTTAGCATTTGGATGGATTAAATTGCGCACTCATCAAGGATCCACCTAAATGTGACCTCCGTTAAATCTGACAATAGGTGCAGTTTTGTTTTTGTTTTTCCAAAATAGGCGTAGTTAGTGCTCCATGTATATCGAAGCCACACATTGTAACATGGAGCGCTTGGACTTAGTTTGTGTGTGCTGAACTGTGATGAGTGTATTTTATGCTCTGATTAATAAGTAAAAAAAAGTTTGCTAAAATAGGTAATGTAAACAAAGTAAAAGACCAAACAAATCAAATTATCATAATATAGCCTAAAAGAACAAGAAACTTCAGCATATTCCACTACCTCTTTTGTTGGATATTGTTGTTATAATGCCTTTTACTACGAAACCGATAAATTGTGGTGATCAGGCAACACACATGCTGTTTTTATGTCCCTTGATCAAATGACCAATGCTAGAAATTAACCCATATCAAACTGACCGTAAACCTTACGAACTTCTCTACAAGTCTTTGCTCTACGGACCATATACAAGCACGCATACTAATTCATAGCGCCGTCATGGTATAGCAGCCGGCAGCCGGCAGCCGGCAGCCGATCGATCGATTGGTTAAACAAGATATATATGGGCGGTGTCAGTCATGATTCTCTCTTTCACAGTGCATTACTCTTCCACCCAATTAATATATGTCACATATTTAAAACAAATTGATATAGTCACATCCAATAAATTTATACAATTCTTTGATGTCTTTTCGCATAGTTTCCAGTTGTAATTTTGTAATAACTATTTCCCGGTCATTTCGGAAATAGCGAAACCAAAGAAAGCAATCAACACTCCACGAATGAGCTATCACAGACATGGCTTCGGTGAATAGAAAATTTCATCATTTTCCACTTCCATTTTTATTGGGTCTTTTTTATACTAACAAAAAAAATACCACCGTCGCCGTAACGATCAGCAATTAATAGATATTTGGCGTTGTTTACGTCCCTATGATTGGATGGCTAAAACCATATAACTACTCCTACGTGGCGGCCACGCACATAACATGACAGCCGACAACTAATTGATCAATGGGATTGCTAAATATCAGTCGGCCGAAGTCTTTGTTGATGCTATATTTGTGAGATCTTATGTACGCTCAAAATTTCTTTTTAATGTTTTATTTCTTCTTTTTTAGATGTTGTGTCACTTGTCTAAGACGTGATTAAGTTTCAATCGGGAGGTTTTTTAACATGCTTCCTCTTACCTCTCCTTTTCACATGAAAGGTAAGAGTATAAAATAAATATGAACCATTGATTTCATTAGGTAGTGGGTTTGATTAACGCTTACCTTCTTACCTTTCATGTGAAAAGAGAGGGTAAGAGGGAGCACGTTAAAACTATTTCTCAGTCGAATGAGACCTAGCCACATCATTCGATCAATGAGAGTTAACCTAGATATTGAAAGGGTCAGTGTCGGGAATATGCCCCGTGGTATGACCCGGAAACAGTTCTAAGCCGCCAAATAGTTTCTAAGCCGGCAAACAGTTCTAAGCCGGCAAACAGCTTTAAGCCGACAGACAAGTTCTAAGCCGGCAGACAGTTATGACCTGTCAGACAGGTTTAAAGATAAGCCTTAGTTAAGCCGTCCGGTTAAGCCGCCCGGGACTCAGAAGCCCATGAAGAGAAGCCCACAATGGGAAGTCATAATAGATTAAGTCTCAATCCGACTTAGACTCTACATGTAAGCCGCCCCTTCAACTTATATAAGGAGGGGCGGGTCACCCCGAGAGGGGCAGGTTTTTAGACGTCTCAATAGACAAGTCTTAGACAAGTTTTCAAGTTTAGACAGACACAAGTCATTAGAGATAGACAGATTAGAGGCTCTCGAGATTAGAGATAGCAAGATAGCACCCTTGTAACTGAGAGATCTTCCTCATCATCAATACAAGACAAGCAGGACGTAGGCTTTTACCTCATCTAGAGGGGCCGAACCTGGGTAAAACTCGCCTCTCTCGATTCCGACCAACCCCTCTCAAGCCGCCACATAGTTACGATCGCTCCGAACCTAAGTCCGTTCACCCGGACATCTGCTGTGAAAAATCCATGACAATTGGCGCCCACTGTGGGGCCAGATCGCACAGTGGTATCGTGTTCTTGAAGGGAAATTTTTAGGGATCAAGGAGTTTGCGACTGATCAGATGAAGAAGAAATGGCAGGGATGCAGGATAAACCGGCATGGATCAACCTGTGGCAGAGCCGACAAGTTCATCTTTTTGTGCTCAGAATCGTGAATCGCCAAACTGTTTAAAAGATTCTGCCGCCTGCCAGCAGCTGTGCGATGCGACAGTACAAACCAGGCTAAAATATTGGATCAAAGTGCCAAAGCCCAATCCGAGTCGTTATTGGTTACAAATTTACGATGCTACAACTTTACGTGAAGACTGAATCCATGAGTCAATCAGATCAATATCAAATTGTTGTGCACCTTCACGCGGCCTCTACTCCGACTCGTCTCCGCGTCCTCGCTACCGGGTTCGCCTTTGAGCTGGCTGGTCTCCGCCGTTGCCACCTCGGCCTTGCTTTGAGCCATCGTCGAGGGGGTGGGCTCCAAGTCGCTCCGAGCCGCCATCGCTGGCTCGCCTCCGCCCACGAGTCGCCTCACTCAGCCATCTCCACGTCCCGCACCGGCCGGCTAGCCGCCGCGCCTCCTGCTCGCCAGTTCGCCCGCCCGCTCCGGCCCAAGTGCCTCCAGCCGTCTTTGCACCGCCTCACCGAGTTTCCCTCGCGCTGCGCCCGCTTCTGACACCGCCGGCCTATACTGGCCTCGCCTCCGCTCTGCCCGCAGGCTTTCCCTTGCCCGAGTTGGCCGTGACCTCGCCCTTGCCCGGCTCGGAGTCGGCCTGCTGTGCCCTGCGCCGGATCTTCCCACCGAGCCCCTGCGCCTCCGGACCGCTGCCTCGCCTTGGTCGCTGAGGCGGACTTCCACCATGGCCTTGCTCTACTCCGGCCGGCTTCGCCACGCCACCTCGCTCCATCGCGCCGCGCTCACCCGCGTCCCCGCTGAGTCGTGTCGGACGCAGCGCTCCTCGACGATGTCGTTGCACTCAACCTCGAGCCACGACCCATGCTGTGGTTCCGCACCCGTCGCCCTGCCGCTCTTCCTCGTGCTGCGAGTTGCCGCCCTCGTTGCGCCGTGTGCCGCCTCGCCTGAGCCGCCACCGTCTCTCCGGCTCTGCCTCCAAGTCGTCATTCTGTGCGCCGTCTTAACCTTAGCAAGGGCAAGCCACCGTAGGCCCGCGAAGCCGCCTCGTTGCACTCAAGACGGCCCTGCCTCACCTTGTGCCACTTCTGCCGTCCTGGCTCACCTCTGCCGCAAGCCGCCATCTCCGCTCCAGGCTGTTTCCGCGTCTTCGCCGCTGAGCCGCCCCAGCACAGAGCCGCCATCGTCGGTTGCACCGCCTTGCCACGGGGGCTCTGCCCCGTCAAGCCACCGGCGGCCTAAGTCACTTCTGCCTGCCCAACGGCTTGCCTCGCCGCGTCTCACTCCAACCTCGAGCCGTCGTGCCTCAAGCCTCTGCCATGGCCGACCACCGCAACACCGCTTGTGTCGCCTCTCCCACAGCTGTCGTGAGCTGTCTGGCTTCGCTTCCGGGCCACCGCTCTGAGCCTGCGAGTCGCCCCTACCGGTGTGGCGCTGAGCCACCGCCTTCGCAAGCCTCGGACGGCCCTCTACCGCGTTTCTGTGCTATGGGTGGGAAGAGGGCGAGACTATTTATCCACATATGGGTGGGAAGAGGAAGATCACGTAGTGGATGAATCAATTGCTGCTGGTGGTACTTCATGAAGAATCACATCCACATTGCTGGTGCCTTCGTATATAATTTCGGGTCTACGTGCGGGTCATCTGTCATCCAGATAAATCAGGTGATATCCATCCGATTTGTTCTATCAATATATACTAATTTTTCTATGAGAACAGTTACTTTTCCTTGTAATTTTTGTACTGACAATTATTCAAAGTGGCGTTATTCTTCCGTATCGCGCTGCTCAACGGATGCTTATGAGTGTTGGAAATATGCCCTAGAGGCAATAATAAATTGGTTATTATCATATTTCCTTGTTCATGATAATCGTTTATTATCCATGTGCTATAATTGTATTGATCGGAAAGTCAAATACATGTGTGGATACATAGACAAAACCATGTCCCTAGTATGCCTCTAATAGACTAGCTCATTGATCAAAGATGGTCATGGTTTCCTAGCCATGGACATGAGATGTCATTTAATAATGGGATCACATCATTAGGAGAATGATGTGATGGACAAGACCCAAACTATAAATGTAGCATATGATCGTGTCAGTTTATTGCTATAGCTTTCTGCATGTCAAGTATTTGTTCCTATGACCATGAGATCATGCAACTCACTGACACCGGAGGAGTACCTTGTGTGTATCAAATGTCGTAATGTAACTGGGTGACTATAAAGGTGCTCTACAGGTATCTCCGAGGGTGTCTGTTGGGTTAGCATGGATCAAGACTGGGATTTGTTACTCCGTATGACGGAGAGGTATCTCAGGCCCCACTCGGTAATACAACATCACAATAAGCCTTGCAAGCAATGTGACTAAGTGTTAGCCACGGGATCTTGTATTACGGAACGAGTAAAGAGACTTGTCGGCAACGAGATTGAACTAGGTATGGAGATACCGATGATCGAATCTCGGGAGAGTAACATACCGAAGAACGAAGGGAACATCATACGGGATTAACTGAATCCTTGACATAGAGGTTCGACCGATAAAGATCTTCATATAATATGTAGGAACCAATGTGGACATCCAGGTCCGCTATTGCTTATTGACCGTAGAGGTGTCTCGGTCATGTCTACATTGTTCCCGAACCCGCAGGGTCTACACACTTAAGGTTCGGTGACATTTTGGTAGTATAGAGTTATGTATGGTGGTGACCGAAGGTTGTTCGGAGTCTCGGACGAGATCTCGGACATCACGAGGAGCTCCGGAATGGTCTGGAGGTTAAGATTGATATATAGAAAGTCCTATTTTGGTCATCGGAAAAGTTTCGGGCTCATCGATAGTGTACCAGGAGTGCCGAGAGGATGCCGGGGGACCATCGGGAGGGGTGTCTCGACCCAAAGGACCTCATGGTCTGTGGGAGGAGTCAAACCAGTCCCTGGTGGGCTGGTCTATGCCCCCACTAAGGCCCATGCGGCTCGGGGTGGGAAAACCCCAAAAGGTGGACAGGTGGAAAGAGTTTCCAAGTGGAAAGGAGGAATCCTCTCCTAATAGGATTAGAGTAGGACTCCTCCACCTCCAATTTTGACCAAACCTTGAGGGTTTGAGGCTGCCTCCTCCCCTCCCTCCCTCCTATTTATACTAGAGGATTTACAGGGGAAAGCTAACCCTAATTGCCACGTGCTGCCCTCTTCTTCCTCTAGATCTGTTTCTCCTCTAGATTAGTTCTGTGGTGCTTAGGCGAAGCCCTGCAGGATTAGTTCCACCACCATCGCCGCCACGCTGTTGTGCTAATGGAGAACTCATCTACCTCTCCGCTCCCTCTTGCTGGATCAAGAAGGCAGAGATCTGTGCTGAAAGCGGAGGTGCCGTCCGTTCGGCGCTAGGTTAGAAGGACCGTGATTAAGAATGCGAGACAAATCGTGATTGGATCGCGGGACGGATCATGATGAGACCACGGGAAGGATCATGATTGGATCGCGGGATGGATCGTGATGGGATCGTAGGACGCTCGGCGATTTGGATCGCGAAGATGTTCGACTACATCAACCGCGTTTCTTAACGCTTCCCGCTTAGCGATCTACAAGGGTATGTAGATCCACTCTCCCTCTCGTAGATGCTCATCACCATGGATTGTTTCCCATGCAACGTTCCCCAACAGTGGCATCATGAGCTAGGTCTATGTGTATATGAGATCTCGAGTAGAACACAAAGGAGTTTGTGGGCGTTGATGCTTAGATTGCTTCTTCCCTTGGTCGTGTTTTGGTTCAGTGGTATTGTGGGATGAAGCGGACCGGACCAACCTTACTCGTACGCTTACAAGAGACTGGTTCCATCAACTAACGTGTAACTTCGTTGCACAAAGATGGCTGGCGGGTGTTTGTTTCTCCTACTTTAGTTGGATCGGATTCGACAAAGGCGGTCCTTGAGAAGGTTGAAAAGCAATTTATGTATCGCGGTTGTGGTTTTGCGTAGGTGAGAATTGTTCTTGCTAGATACCCGTAGCAGCCACGTAAAACTTGCAACAACAATTAGAGGACGTCTAACTTGTTTTTGCAGGGTATGTTGTGATGTGATATGGCCAATTACATGATGAGATATATGTGATGTATGAGATGATCATGTATTGTATAGAATATCACGACTTGCATGTCGATGAGTACGGCAACCGGCAGGAACCATAGGGTTCTCTTTAATTATTGTATGACCTACGTGTCAATCATTAAGCGATATGTAATGCTTTACTTTATCGCTAAGCAGTAGCAATACTAGTAGAAGCATGGTTGGCGCGACAACCCCGATGACGACATGTTGATGGAGATCAAGATGATGGATATCATGGTGTCATGTCAGTGACGATGGAGATCATGTTGGTGCTTTAAGGATGGAGATCAAAAGCACAAATTCATGGCCATATCATGTCACTTATGATTTTCATGTGATGTTAATCCTTTTTATGCACCTTGTTTTGCTTAGGATGATGGTAGCATTATAAGGTGATCCCTCACTTAAATTTCAAGGTGAATTGTGTTCTCCCCGAGTGTGCGCCGTTGCGAAAGTTCATCGTGTCGAGACACCACGTGATGATCGGGTGTGATAGACTCTGCGTTCACATACAACGGGTGCAAGCCAGTGTTGCACGTGCAGAACATTCGGGTTAAACTTGATGAGCCTAGCATGTACAGACATGGCCTCAAACACAAGAGACCAAAATGTCGAACATGAGTCATATAGTAGATATGATCAACATGATGATGTTCACCATTGAAACCACCTCAACTCACGTGACGATCGGACTTGAGTTGGTGATTTGGATCATGTATCACTCTAATGACCGGAGGGATGTCAATTTGAGTGGGAGTTCTTAAGTAATATGATTAGTTGAACTCATTATCATGAACATAGCCAATAGTGTCTTTGCAAATTATGTTGTAGCTCACGCTGTAGCTCCCTTGAATTTTTATATGTTCCTAGAGAAATAGAGTTGAAAGATGATGGTAGCAATATTGTGGACTGGGTCCATGATCTGAGGATTGTCCTCATTGCTGCACAGAAGGCTTATGTCCTTAATGCACCGCTCGGTACGCCACCCTCTCTAGCATCGTCTGTAGATGTTGTGAACATCTGACAAGCGCGTTCCGATGACTACTTGATAGTTTAGTGCGTCATGCATTATGACTTAGAATTGAGGCTCCAAAACATTTTGAACATCACGGAACATATGAGATGTTTTAAAAGCTGAAATTGGGATCTCAGGCTCGTGCCCGTGTTGTGAGATATGAGATCTCCAACAAGATTCTTTGCCTGCAAGATGAAGGAGAATAGCTGAATTGTTGAGCATGTGCTCAGATTGTCTGGGTGCTACAATCGCTTGAAACGAGTGGGAGTTGATCTTCCAGATAAGATAGTGATTGATATAGTTCTCTGAGTCATTATCACTAAGCTACTAGAACTTCGTGATGAACTATAATTATGCCAGGGATGGAAATGATGATTCCTGAGCTGTTCACGATGTTTGACACCGCGAAGGTAGAAATCAAGAAGGAGCATCAAGTGTTGATGGTTAGTAAAACCACTAGTTTCGAGAAGGGCAAGGGCAAGGAGGGAAACTTCATGGATGGCAAGTCAGTTGCTGCTCCAGTGAAGCAACCCAAAGTTGAACCCAAACCCGAGACTAGTGCTTCTATTATGAGGAGAGCGGTCGCTGAAGCGGAACAACCCTAGATACTTGGTAGATAAGAAGGCTGGCAACAGCGACATAAATATATTTGATATACGTGTTATTGATGTGTACCTTGCTAGTACTCCTAGTAGCACCTGGGTATTGGATACCGGTTCGGTTGCTAAATGTTAGTAACTCGAAGTAAAAGCTACGAAGTAAATGGAGACTAGCTAAGTGTGAGGTGACGATGTGTGTTGGAAATGTTTCCAAGGTTGATGTGATCAACACCGCACGCTCTCTCTACCTTCAGGATTAGTGACAAACCTAAATAAATGTTATTTGGTGTTTGCTTAAGCATGATCATGATTAGATCGTGTTTATTGCAACACGGTTATTCATTTAAGTTAGAGAATAATGGTTATTCTGTTTACATGAATAATACCTTCAATGGTCATGCACCCAGTGAGAATGGTTTGTTGAATCTTGATCATAGTAATACACATGTTCATAGCATTGATGCCAAAAGATACAAAGTTAATAATGATAGTACCACATACTTGTGGCACTGCCGCTAAATGTCATATTGGTATAAATCGCATGAAGAAACTCCATGCTGATGGATCTTTGGACTCATTCGATTTCAAATCGGTTGAGACATGCGAACCATGCCTCTTGGGCAAGATGACTAAGGACCCCATTTTCCAATTTGATGGAGCGGGCAAGTGATTTATTGGAAATGATACATGTTGATGTATGCAATCCAATGAGTATTGTAGCGTGCGGTGGATATCATTATTTTCTTACCTTCACTGATGATTTGAGTAGATATAGTGTATATTTACTTAATGAAACACAAGTATGAATCATTTGAAAAGTTCAAGCAAATTCAGAGTGAAGTTTAAGATCATCGTGACAAGAAGATAAAAATGTTTGTGATATGATCGTGGAGGTGAATATCTGAGTTACGAGTTTGGCATAAAACTTTAGACAATGTGAAAGTTGTTTCACAACTCACGCCACCTGGAACACCATAGTGTGATGGTGTGTTCGAATGTCATAGTCGTGCTCTATTGGATATGGTGCATAATATGATGTCTCTTATCGTTTTGCCACTATCATTTTGGGGTTATGCATTAGAGACAACTACATTCACTTTAAATAGGCCACCATCTAAATGCGTTGAGACGACACCATATGGTTTGGCAGAAACCTAAGCTATCATTTCCTAGAGTCTGGGAATGCGACACTTATGTCTGATAAGCTCAAACCCAAAACGGAAAAATGCATCTTCATATAATACCCTAAGAACAGTTGGGTATACCTTCTATCTCAGGTCTGAGTACAAAGTGTTTGTTTCTAAGACTGGGTCCTTTCTCGAGAAAGAGTTTCTCTCGAAAGAATTGAGTGGGAGGAAGATAGAACTTGATGAGGTTGTTAAACCTTTGTTCAATCAGAGAGTAGTGTAGAGCAGAAAGATGTTTCTGTGGAGCCTACGTCAGTTGAAGAGGAAGTTGATGATGATGATCATGAAGCTTAGGATCAAGTTACTATCGAACCTCGTAGGTCGACAAGGACACGTATTGCTCCTGAATGGTACGACAACCCTATCTTGGAGGTCATGTTGTTGGACAACGATGAACCTGCAAGCTATGGAGAAGCCTTGATGGACCCGGATTCTGAAAAATGGTTAGAGGCCATGAAATCCGAGAAAGGATCCATGTTTGAAAACCAAGTATAGACTTTGGTAGACTTTCTCATTGGACGACAGGTCGTTGAGTACAAATGGACCTTTAAAATGAAGACAAACGTTGATGGTGAATCTCACCATTTATAAAGCTCGACTTGTTGCAAAGAAGTTTCCGCCAAGTTCAAGGAGTTGACTACTATGAGACTTTCTCACTCGTAGCGATGCTAAAGTCTGTTGGAATTATGTTAGAAGTTGTTGCATTTTTCAATTATGAAATCTGGCAGATGGATGTCAAAACATCGTTTCCTTCCTTGAGGAAAGGTTGTATGAGATACAACCAAAAGGTTTTGTCAGTCTTAAGGATGCTAAAAGGTGTGCAAGCTTCAGTGATCCTTCTATGGACTGAAGCAAGCATCTCGGAGTTGGAATATACGCTTTGGTGAGGTGATCAAAGTTTTTGAGTCTATACAAAGTTTATGAGAAACTTGTATTTACAATAAAGTGAGTGGGAGCACTATAGAGTTTCTGATAAGCATATGTGGATGGCATATTGTTGACCGGAAAGGATGTAGAATTTTTGGAAAGCATAAAGGGTTGTTTGAAAAGATTTATTCAAAGGAAGACCTGGATAAAGCTACTTAATTGTTGGGCATCGTGATCTATAGAGATAGATCAAGACGTGTGATAAAACTTTCAATGAGTACATACCTTGACAAGATTTTGAAAGAGTTCAAAATGGATTAGTTAAAGAAAGAGTTCTTGCCTGATTTGTAAGGTGTGAAGTTGAGTTAGACTCAAAGCTCGACCACGGCAGAAGAAAGAGAAAGGATGAACATCGTCCCCTATGCCTTAGCCATAGGCTCTATATAATATGCCATGTTGTATACCGCACTTGTGTGTGCCTTGCCATGAGTCTGTCAAGGGGTACAAGAGTGATCCAGGAGTGGATCACTAGACAGCGGTCAAGATTATCCTTAGTAACTAAAGGACTAAGGAAATGTTTCTCGATTATGGAGGTAATGAAGTGTTTGTCGTAAAGAGTTACGTCAATGCAAGCTTTAACACTGATCCGGATGGCTCTTAGTAGCAATCCAGATATGTATAGTGGAGCAGCCATTTGGAATAGTTCCAAGTGGAGTGTGGTAGCAGTATTTACAGTATGACATAGAGATTTGCAAAGTACACAAGGATCTGAATGCCGCAGACCCATTGACTAAAAGACCTCTCTCACATGCAAAGCGTGATCGAGCCCTAGATCTCATTGGGTGTTAGATTCATAACAATGCAAATCACATGGTGATGTGAACTAGATTATTGACTCTAGTGCAAGTGGGAGACTGTTGGAAATATGCCCTAGAGGCAATAAAAAATTGGTTATTACCATATTTCCTTGTTCATGATAATCGTTTATTATCCATGCTATAATTGTATTGATTGCAAACATAGATACATTTGTGGATACATAGACAAAACCATGTCCCTAATATGCCTCTAATAGACTAGCTCGTTGATCAACGATGGTCAAGGTTTCATAGCTATGGACATGAGATGTCATTTGATAATGGGATCACATCATTAGGAGAATGATGTGATGGACAAGACCCAAACTATAAACATAGCATATGATCGTGTCAGTTTATTGCTACAGTTTTCTGCATGTCAAGTATCTGTTCCTATGATCATGAGATCATGCAACTCACTGACACCGAAGGAGTACCTTGTGTGTATCAAATGTCGCAACATAACTGGTGACTATAAAGGTGCTCTACAGGTATCTCCGAGGGTGTCTGTTGGGTTGGCATGGATCAAGACTGGGATTTGTTACTCCGTGTGACGGAGAGGTATCTCAGGGCCCACTCGATAATACAACATCACAATAAGCCTTACAAGCAATGTGACTAAGTGTTAGCCACGGGATCTTGTATTACGGAAGGAGTAAAGAGACTTGTCGGCAATGAGATTGAACTAGGTATCGAGATACCGACGATCGAATCTCGGGCAAGTAACATACCTTAGAACAAAGGGAACATCATACGGGATTAACGGAATCCTTGACATAGAGGTTCGACCGATAAAGATCTTCGTAGAATATGTATGAACCAATATGGGCATCCAGGTCCCGCTATTGGTTATTGACCGTAGAGGTGTCTCGGTCATGTCTACATAGTTCTCAAACCCGCAAGGTCTACACACTTAAGGTTCGGTGACGTTTTGGTAGTATAGAGTTATGTATGGTGGGGACTGAAGGTTATTCGGAGTCCCAGATGAGATCCCGGACATCACGAGGAGCTTCGAAATGGTCCGGAGGTAAAGATTGAGATATAGGAAGTCCTGTTTTGGTCACTGGAAAAGTTTCGGGCTCATCGGTAGTGTAGCGGGATTGTCGGGAGGGTGCCGGGGGACCATCGGGAGGGGTGTCTCGACCCAAAGGACCTCATGGGATATGGGAGGAGTCAAACCAGCCCCTGGTGGGATGGTCTAAGCCCCCACTAAGTCCCATGCATCTACGGGTGGGAAAAACCCAAAAGCTGGAGATGTGGAAAGAGTTTCCAAGTGGAAAGGAGGAATCCTACTCCTAATAGGATTGGAGTATGACTCCTCCACCTCCAATTTCGACCAAACCTTGAGGGTTTGAGGCTGCCTCGTCCCCTCCCTCCCTCCTATATATACTAGAGGATTCAGAGGGGAAAGCTAACCCTAATTGCCACGTGCTGCCCTCTTCTTCCTCTAGATCTGTTTCTCCTCTAGATTAGTTCTGTGGTGCTTAGGCGAAGCCCTACAGGATTAGTTCCACCACCATCGTCGCCACGCCGTCTTGCTGTCGGAGAACTCATCTACCTCTCTGTTCCCTCTTTCTGGATCAAGAAGGCGGAGATCATCATCAAGCTGTACGTGTGCTGAACGCGGAGGTGCTGTCCGTTCGGCGCTAGATCGGAAGGACCGTGATCAAGATCGCGAGACGATTCGTGATTGGATCGTGGGACGGATCGTGATGAGATCGCGGGACGGATTGTGATTGGATCACGGAACAGATCGTGATGGGATCGCGGGACGCTCGGCGATTTGGATAGCGAAGACGTTTGACTACATCAACCGCGTTTCTTAACGCTTCCCGCTTAGCGATCTACAAGGGTATGTAGATCCACTCTCCCTCTCGTAGATGCTCATCACCATGGATAGATCTTGCGTGTGCGTAGGAATTTTTTTATTTCCCATGCAACGTTCCCCAACAATGAGCCACCACCCTACAGCCCTATCTATATCAGCACAACGTGGCTGACCTGCCCGTCCATGCCCGCTTACAATGCCACGAGCGGCTCACCGTCTACGCCGGGTTATACACACCACAGCCGGTTCACCTCAGGTCGCCACTACTTTACAAGCCGCCCGACGGATAGGCGCACAAGTCGCCGCCACTACAGTTTGGGTAATTTCAAACAACCAGCCGGGACGAACCATCGACCGGGTTATTAAAACAATTCATACGGCATTGCCTATAACCTGCCACAGTCAACCTCAACCTTCAGTGGAGATTCTCAAGCCGCCTCTTCGAGTCAACTTAAGACTCGGGGGCTACAGACATGGCTAGACACATTTGGTCGTCTTCAAAGAAAACTCCGGGTCTTTTCAAAAGAAAGTTAACCCGATCCTGGGGGCTACTATAGTATTGGCGGAAGATTAAAAGTTGCCCAAGAGGATGAGTTGCCATGATGCACCGTTCAAACATGGGTATCCTGATTTATTTGAACATCATAAAGTAACTTGGAGTTTTCTGCTGTTTATGTATTTCAAGTTGTGCAAAGGATGGCGGCTTACAAAAACAGCGGCCCATGCGATGGTGGCGTGCAAGATGGATAAAGGTTCAAGGTCACTCAAGAGGATGAGCCGCCACGTTGCGAGCCGTTCAAACAAGGGTGCACCGCCTTACCGGCGCAAGGCTTAAAGGTAGCTCAAGAGGATGAGCTGCCACGTTATGAGCCGTTCAAACATGGGTGCACCGTTTTACTGATGAAAGATTTAAGGTTACTCAAGAGGATGAACCACCATGTTGCAAGCCATTCAAACATGGGTGCCTTACCTTATCGACGAAAGATCTCAAGCCGCTCAAGAGGGTGAGCCGCCATGATGTGAGCCGTTCAAACATGGGCGCTAAGTCGCTCAAGAGGACGAGCCGCCATGATGTGAGCCATTCAAACATGGGTGCCATGGGAGCCAAAGAGGATGAGCCGCCAGGATGCGAGCCTTTCAAACATAGGCCCATGCTGCAAGACGGGTCGTGGACCAGAGCAAGGCGCCAGAGTGGGTGAAGGCTGCCCCCACTCTTGGCAGAGTCGTACCTGCATGTATGTAGCTGCCGCTCGCGCAAGGGTGCAGGGAGCTGTCAACTCACCCCCTCTGAGGGCCTCATACATCAACGAGGTAAAGCTCTCTCTCATCTGCTACGTACTCTCCACCAAGTGGCCCATCGTACTCTTAAACAAGTGACGTTGTTTAAGGTTCAAACGACAGATTTATGTCACGTGAGAAGTAGCTTATGGGCCCCGGGGCACTCTTCCCGTTATAAATTCTGTTCCCCCTCAAAAGGGTCAGAATATGAGTTTTCAAAAAACAAAAAAAACAAGGGGAGAGCAAGATCATCATGCATTACATCACATATTGCATCATACATTGCATCATATATTGCATCATACATTGCATTCATGTTATAAGTCGGGCCAGAGCAAGATTGTGAAAGATGAAGCAAGACTATATTAGGATCTCCGGGTTATGCTTTTCCAAAGCCGCCCAAGCAAACATTGCAGAGTATTCTGTTTGTTTTTTGCAGGCTTTATCTCTTAAGATGAGCCTCCGTTAAGTATGATGAAAAAACTTCTACAGGAACAAACCGATCTTTGATAGCCAAAATGGCTGGATCTTCATCATGGTTTATCATAACCAGTATTAAGTGATTGGGATTTTATCAAGCCAGATTGAAAAGTTGATTATTCTTGAAGAGCCTCCCTATCAGATATGATGTCATGTCATCTAGTTGACCGGTTCTCGGATTTCTTCAATTTTGCTCTGTAGTAATCTACAACACTCCTGGATTTATCAAATATATATTTGCTGAGTTGCACCGCAACCATGAGCAGGGATTTCATGCCAAAGGCAAAGGAATTATTCCAGGATATTCATTCTGGGTTATATTACAACCACGATCAAGGACTCTTTTCAATTCAGCTCAATATCAGTTCAAGAGAACTTCTGAGGTGCATTATGATGGGTTATTCTCACACAATCCTAAGTCGCCACAGGCGTGCGATCCGGCACTTGGGGGCTACACTATTCAGATCAAAATTGTTAAAGTTTGCAAGTCGTCTTAGGCGTGCAGCCTAGCCCTTGGGGGCTACACTATTCAAGTCTAGTTTATGTCAAATATGCAAGTCCCATGTCGCTGCAAGCATGCACCACTGCACTTGGGGGCTAATGCAAGCCGGTTTTCAAATCATTACATTGTCAGCAAGACCCTATTATCTCAAGGAGATGAGCCGGCCTTTCTATGTTTTTCTAAGTTCCAGCCCAGTAATTCTTACTGACTCGGCACTTGGGGGCTACACCATTCAAGTCAAAATTTCTGAAGTCCCAAGTCGCTGCAGGCATGCGACCCGGTACTTGGGGGATACAGTATTCAGTTGTTCAAACAGATTATGAGGTTTAAATTGAAGACCCGGCCCATCACATACTGATGAGCCGGCCCTTGGGGGTTACACTCGTTGAAGCTTTATAAGGTATAAGACAAATACAAGTCCCAGGCTACTGCAGGCAAGACAAGCTGGTACTTGGGGGCTACATGATCAAAGATATTATTGCAAAGCACCAAGTCATCATGGATAAACTTGGAGCTTGGGGGCTACAGGTAATATGGATATATCAAAAAATTGAAGAGAGTTTTCAAGACTGGCTCAACAGATTTTTATTTTAGCTGAAGCATTGAAAGACCGGTTCTACATCATATGGATTTTCATCCCAATATTTTTATCAAGTTAGCTGGATTCTAGTTATTTGACCCGGCGTCACCGACAATAATGACCCGATATCATCAATGATCATGACATGGCGGAGATAACCCGTTGAGAGCATTGGAGGCAGATTCTATATGAGCAACCCGGCTTCACAGGTTGAAGTGGTGTAACAGTGGACGAAGTTCTATTCTCAATGTTTTTATCAAGGCGAAGCAATGGAAGCCGTCTCAACTTCATATGGTTTTCTTATCTCCAATAATTTCATGGAGCCAAAGTATTGGAAGCCGACTCAATGGCATATGGGTATTCTATTCCCAATATTTTCCAAAGGACACTGACAAGCAAGACGACTCATTCATATGTAGAAAAGACCCGGATTTCTGAGGAGCCATTTCATAAGCCGGCCAAACGAGCAAGACGACCACTTAACATATTTACTATTCCTATTTCAGGAGGTTACCATGAATAAATTCAAGCTAACTTGGGGGCTAATGTTGGGAATATACCCCGTGGTATGACCAGGAGACAGTTCTAAGCCGCCAAATAGTTTCTAAGCTGGCAAACAGTTCTAAGCCGGCAAACAATTCTAAGCCGGCAGGCAAGTTCTAAGCCGGCGGACAGTTATGACCCGTCAGACAGGTTAAGTCCCAGAGACGAGTCTCAGAAGATGAGTATTGAAGATAAGCCTTAGTTAAGCCGCCCGGGACTCAGAAGCCCATGAAGAGAAGCCCACAATGAGAAGTCATAATAGGTTAAGTCTCAATCCAACTTAGACTCTACATATAAGCCGCCCCTTCAACTTATATAAGGAGGAGTGGGTCACCCCGAGAGGGGCAGGTTTTTAGACGTCTCAATAGACAGGTCTTAGACAACTTTTCAAGTTTAGACAGACACAAGTCATTAGAGATAGACAGATTAGAGGCTCTCGAGATTAGAGGTAGTAAGATAGCATCCTTGTAACCTAGAGATCTTCCTCATCATCGATACAAGACAAGCAGGACGTAGGCTTTTACCTCGTCTAAAGGGGCCGAACCTGGGTAAAACTCGCGTCTCTCGATTCTGACCAACCCCTCTCAAGCCGCCACATAGTTGCTATCGCCCCGAACCTAAGTCCGTTCACCCAGACATCTGCCGTGACAAATCCACAATAGTCAGTCATGAAGTTCTCGTTGCATCAGTCAGATGGTCTCGATTCATGTATACTAGTCAAAGTCGGAACATGAGATATAGCCTCAAGCCTGAGCAACATATAGGACTTAAGACTCATTTTGCTTGTCCTAAATTGTGCCGGATAAATTTTATGATCTGGTTAAACATGAAAGATTGTGCTAAAAGATTAATGTAAACAAACCAAAAGTCCAAAAAAATCCAATTATCAGAACATAGCCTCAAGAAACTAGAAACTTAAGCACTTTTTACTTCGTCTTTTATTGAACTCTTTCAATATTAACAATTTTTTAACTACCAAACCTGTAGACTATGGTGATCATAAACACACATGTTAGTTAGCCATTTGCGCCCTTTAATTGGATGGTGGATGCTACAAATTAATCTATACTAGTCTCGCTGTAAACCTTACGAACTTCTCTACAAGTCATGTCTCTACAAACCCTATACATACAATACATTCATAACTATATGGCATCGTCATGGTATATCAGCCGACAACGAATAGACCAATTGGTTAACCTAGATATATGTCGGCAGTGTCAGACACTCAATTAATATAGTCACATCCAATAAACTTGTTCAAATATTGTTGATGTCTTTTCGCATGGTTCCTAGCTTTAATTTATAAATATTTATTTCTTAGTTGCTTCAGAGATAGCAAAACCGAAGAATATCGTAACTATCATAGTTTATATTTCCGCTTTCCCCAAGCTCTTTTACATAAAGGGGAAGGGACTCGGCAGTCCTAAAGAAAGAGTGGATGAACCCTCTATGACAAGCCTTGAATTTACCAAAACTGAAGTTTTCGGAGGTTCTAGGCTCATCAATCACTAAACCAATAGAATCAGAGTAGATAAAACCTCTTCTAACAACTTTCATCCGTCCAAGTTGAACGCCATGTTTTTCTTGCTTGGAGATAGGTTCTCTTGCATCACTAGTAGAAAACATGCCATTATTTCTAGTTGGGAAGGGCCTTTAGTCCCGGTTCGCCAACCGGAACTAAAGTATAGAGACTAAAGGGTCCAGGCCTTTAGTCCTGGTTGGCCATGACCCGTGACTAAATCCCTGCCACGTGGTCGGTAGGGCACACCATGGGATGGCAATCTTTAGTCCCGGTTGGTGACACCAACTGGGACTAAAGATTTAGGACTAAAAATCTCGTCAGTTTGACCGTTGCTGACTGTGCGTGTGGGCGGTTCCCGGTCAACCCCACCTTCCCATCGCCTGCACCGCGCCTTCTGCCTCGCCTGCACCATGCCTTCGCCTGCGCCATTGTTGCCTCGCCTGTCGCGCCCTCCCGCCTCTCCTGCCGTGCCGACACCTCGCCTGCCCTGCCTTTGCTGCGTCGCCGCCTTCCCGGCCACCTCGCCTCTCGCGCCCTCCCGCCTCGCCTCCCGCGCCAACCCCTCGATTGCACTGCGCCTTCCGCCTCATATGTCGCGCCTTCTGCCTCGCATGCTATGCCTTCCGCCTCGCATGTCGCACCTTCGTCCGTGCTGCCGCTGCCTCACCTGTCATGCCTTCCCGCCTCTCCTGCCGCGCCGACACCTCGCCTGCCCCACCGCCTTCCGGGTCGCCTCGCCTCTCGTGCACTCCCGCCTCACCTCCCATGCCAACCCCTTGCCTGCCCCGCCTTCACTATGCCGCCGCCTTCCCGCCTCGCCTCCCGCGCCTTCGACGCATTGTCGTCGCTCGCCTGCCCCGGCCGGCTATATAAGTCGCCGCCCTTGGCCGGACACAACCCCCATCCCTCTTCTTTCTTGTCCTCTAGCCCTTCTCCCTCACTCCGTCGTCGGGTGCCATGTCGAGCTCCGAATCCGAAGGCGACATCCCGGTTCCGACGGGCTCCTGGCCGGCGAGCATGACGAAGGAGCAGGCCGCCGACCTGCATCGGTTCTGCCTCTACATCCCGCCATTAGCCCATCTGCCGAAGGGGTACCACATCACCCGCGAGGGCCTCGCCTCCCCCATAACTGACCCAAACTTTGCCGTCGGTATCGATGTCCAAGGTCGGCACAACATCAAGAACCGTCGAAGGTTTTGGCGGAGCAAAAGCTATGACACCGTGATGGAGGCGTTCAAGCTTGCCGAGGTTGGCATCACCCCCGACATCCTTGGCCCCGGTATGGGCAACGACAACGTGCCCGTTGGCTCTTCCAACAGACGCTGATGTCGTCATCGTCGCTCCTACCCCCGCTCCCCACACCGTGCCTCTTCCGCCCCACCTCGATCATCCGCTGCCGCGGGAGCAAAGGGCCCTCCAATAGGAGGGCGACCCGGCGGACATACCATGGCTGCAGGCGGTTCTCCGCGCATACGCACAGGAGGCGGCTGCGGGAGTAGCGGACGACGACAGGGAGTTCACCGACGACGATGACGACAGCGGTGACGGCGCCGGACCATTGGGCGCGGGTGGCCCGGATATCATCGAGATCGATGATTATATTTCCTATTTTAATATTTTAATGTTTTTTAAGAAATTATGTAATGCCTGCCCACCTCTCTATATGAAAAAATGTCATTTTCTATGCCTACAAAAAATATCATTTGCTGAATTTTCAAGCACTAGTACACACACATTTCACTTAGCATCATATGAATTTGTATACATATTTCAAATCGGAGAGGGAGAGGAAGCTAGGAGAGAGGTGGAGGCTCACCGTGGGAGGAGGGAGAGAGCAGTAGGGGCTCGTCGGCGGCGGGTAGTAGCAGGGGAGCGCGCGGGAGGAAGAGACGATGACGACGCCACTCGCGGTGGCCTGGTGCGGTACGACGGTGGCACGGGAGGAAGACGATGACCACTTGACGAGGATATGTACCGAGGGTAGGGTCCTAGGCCTGACCTACATACCCTACCTAAGGACATTGTATTGAAGGACTTAATGATTACAAGGAAGACTCCGACTAAAGTCACCATGGCGCATGAGTCACTCGACAGATAATCCACTCGGAGGTTTCTCCCTCCACTTGACAGTACCTATTCACTCAGAGGAGCTAATAGCCAGTTGACAAGGAGCAGACCAGAAGACACCTAGGGAGGCCAACAGGCAGGCATTGAACCAGTCGCCATTAGTAGCATTTATTACATATGTTATCAGTAATTTATCCCTTTATTACCACGATCGAACCCATGATTGCCTGCCATTCATGAGGGGCAGCGCACTCTATATAAGCCGCCCCTCCCCTCTGGCACAAGGGTTTGCACCCCCTGTAACACTCATATTCCACATGACACAAAGCTCCCGAGAACCGAGACGTAGGGTTGTTACCTCCACGAGAGGGGCCAGAACTCATACATTCATGTGTACATCCTAGTCGTAGCTAGGACTCTGCCCTCTCCTTACGTACCCCTATCTTCTACTATCAGACTCGTTCCCACGACAGTTGGCGCCCACCGTGGGGCAGCCGTCTAAGCGACTTCCGAAAAGGTTGAGATTTTCTTCTTCATCATGTCTTCCAGCGGCGGTTTGTTCCTTGTCCACGAGATCCATCTCGGAGAGCTCACCTTCATTGCCGATGACTCGACATGGCTTCAGGAGGCGCCTCTAGACGTTGAGGCACTCCCGATCCGTGGGGCGGCGCACTTCCTTGCAAGCTCCTGCGGTGTTCTTCTTCAGCAGCCGTCGACACCGTACCAGTCGGTTCTCCCCGCAGTTCATCGCCACAAGTGATCCGAACGCTCACGGATCTAGCATTGGGTGAGGCACACGACGGCTCGCCAGGCCGCATCTCCGCGGATCACGGCTATCGAGCCTGTCGAATCACTTCACAGCGTGTTCGACTCGGCGTCGGATCAATTTGACATCCCTTTTGAGTGTGAGAGCTGCGATCTAGCAGTGGAGGTTCTTATGGTTGGTTCTCATCAAAGCCCGCCGCCCGGCTTCGGCCACGGTAGACGCGAGACCGGGGTACCGTCGAGTGAGTAATAGCACCGAGATGAGGAGGTCCTCCATACCCCCATCGTCAGTGCGACTGCCGAGGCTTGGGCCTTGGAGGCCATGAGCCTTCGTCTCAAAGAGATGCAGAGAGAACTCGACGAGCGTGCTCGCCAGCATCCACCCGCTCCCAGTTGACATCAGCGATAGTTGTTTCCGAGTGGATCTTAGAACAACGTCAAGGTATTCCGTACTCCAGTTCTTAATGTTGCAGCCGCTGCTAGGATTGCGGATTCCATTCATCCGTCACGTTCAGAGGCTAGCAGAGGTTTGCAGCAGATTCGAGCGTTGCTTGATGTAGCGCAGCGACAGAATTCAGTTGTTTCTTAGTCGCGCAATAGATTACACAACAATTCACCCAAGGCAGATACAGTTCAGTCGGCACATATCCCTGGATCGCCTCTACATCGCAGGGGTGGTGGTTACCATGAAGAACAGTATAGAGATCAGGGAGGAGATCAGTTTGCTCCTCGTTTTCACCGTGATGACCACCGGCGAGTGCCTACTCCTCCGTGGAGTGGTTTGTATGTGCCCCGACACTATGACGATAGGCGCCCGTTCGGTGATGAGCGGAATCCTGGATTTGATGCGAGGGATATCCTTGCACATAGGTGGATTGACAGAGGCAGGTGTAGGTATCAAAACCAGCGAATCTGGAGTAGGGAGTCCCGAACTGTGGGACTAGAATTGACGGTAACAGGAGACGAAGGGGACACAGATTTACTCAGGTTAGGTCCCTCCTATGGAGGTAATACCCTATGTCCTGCTTGGTTGTATTGATGATGGGGGGTTACAGAGTTGATCTACCTTGAGATCGAATAGCTAACCCTAGATGAGTTGTCCTCTCTCTGTACCCTAAAACCCCTCGGCTTATATAGACGCCGAGGATGCCTAGGGTTTACATATGGTCAGTTACATGCCGAAGAGATAAACATGCCTAACTACAACTAATAACTTGGAGAATACGACAGGTCTTATCGAAGCTTTCATCTGGCATAGGTGGTCTTTGATCGTCCGATGCTCCCTTTGTGGCCCACACAGTCCGGCCCATAAACAACAGGTCGGCTATCCGAGGACCCCCGAATCCAGGACCCCCTAAGTAGCCCCTGGACTAGCCTTCAACACCGATATATATCCGGTCAATCTCCTCATGTCATCATCTTCGGCTTGCGAGGCGAGTCCTTCATCCCTCCTTGTCCGGCAACCGACCAGTCTTCGGTAAGACCCCAGGCGTCACGGGCGCAGGTTCATTATAATAGCCACACGTGTTCCTCGATTTTCGTGTGTCGTGGGGAGGCGAGTGGTCAGTGATTTTTACAATCTTACCTCTCCGTAACAGAGGCACCACCCATTTAATCAAACAAAATCATGGCTCAGACCACATTATCTTCCTCCTCATCGAAAGAAACTCCAAGCGGAAGCTCCATGCAAAACATGGCTAACGCCCCCAGCTCCTCCACACGTCCCTATGGCTCACACCCAGGGGACTGGACCAGCTATTCCATTACACTCCTGCAGCTCCGCAATATGGAGACCCAGGGGTATCTTCCTTCTTCAGATCTGGCGGTGACCTGCGCAGGTCTGCTCTCTTACGGTGACGAAGTTTTCGACGAGCGTTTCCCCAATCCTAACAAGGGGGAGCACGTATGTTTCGTCCCCTTCCTCCTCTAGGGCCTTGGGTTTCCAATCCATCCGTTCCTGAGGGGGGTTGCTAGAGTTCTGCGGGATCCAACTCCACCACCTTACTCCAGGGTCCATTTTACACATCTCGGGCTTCGTCGCTCTCTATGAGATGTTCTTGGGGTGCGAAGCAGATTTTGCTTTGTGGAGAAAATACTTCTGCCTCGTCCTCTGAACTTGGGACAGGACAATTTTGGAGGTCAGTAGAGCTGAAGTGTGCCGCATAGCGGGGACGGGGTATCCAGTAGGCAAATCGAAGAAATACGAAGAATGGACTTTGGAATTGTTTTATATTGAAGATGTACCCCTGTTCGAGCCAACTCGGATAGGTCTTCCCGAATACTCTGACGTCCTACCAAAGAAGAGGTACAACTGGCAGCCAAGGAGCTCGTCCCAAGAGGAAATCGTCGAAGTGCGGTGCCTAGCCGCGTAGGTGCGGATGCTCGTCCACCACCAACTAACCATGATCGACGTCATGGTCGCCGCCATATCCCGGTGTGTGTAGCCCCTCCAACAAAGGGTACATCCCTTATGGAAATACAACAGGACAAGTGACACCATGCGCTCCCGAAAGGAAGGGCCTGCCAACCTGACGGCGCTGGCCATCGCACTTGCCGACCTGTATAAAGGAGAGCAAGAAGACTTTGTTCGGCGGGCAACCAAGGAAGGATATTCGGCCCACAATCCCATCAAATGGGTAAGCCTTTCTCTTTCAAACTTGAAAATAGTTCAGGATTTCCGTTCCGCACTTTATTTGACCTAAGCCTAGTGTGAACAGGAATGGAGGAGTTTCATCGAGACAGTAAACTGTCCGACTCCTCTGCCCGAGAACCATTCCCGCGACAACGATCCGGGTTTCAACGAGGACCTGGATCTTCTTCTTGACTTTGAAAACGAAGCCTATTTCCAGGACAGCATCGTCCAATCCCCGGTGGCTATCATAGTTGATTACCCCAAGTCATTCTCCATCCCTGCAGCGGGCAAGAAAAAAAGCTCCTCCCACAAGAGGCCAGCTACCAAGAGCACCCCAGACATGCCGGTCCCGACTCCCAAACACCGCCGATCCACGCGCCATACACCGTCAGCCGAAGCTGTGGCCGAGTCGGAGGCCAACAGGGATCCTGCGAAGGAGCCGGTTATGGGGACGAATCCGCCTGCCCGCTCATCCCGAAGGTACATTGTTCGGTTATCCACTTATTGTTGCGGTCAATAGAGTGTTACAAAAATTTGTTTCATTGAAATACTTAGGCGAAACGCCCAATCCTCTCCTACTGAAGGGGTTACCCTGTTGTCTGGAGACGCCCGAAGTTCTCGCGCCACGGCCCATGCGGCTTCTGCTATAGAAGCCCCCATGGCCAATCTGGCGCCCGCCGATTCTGGTGATGGTGTATCCGTCACCAAATTGGAGGTGGAGAGTGCCATGCGTCATCGACAACGATAGGAAGCCATGCGGCCCCCAATTTTCTCCGAATAGGAGTTCGGCGCCCTACGCTCGGCGGATGCGCACCGTGGTGCCGCCCGAGCTGGGTTCGGCGAAGCTATGAAGTTGATAACAACCAGCATACAGGTAAGTGATCGGTTTTTATAGAATCCGAACATTTGTGTAAGCCCAGTAGCCCCGAGCCTTAATTTGGTTTGAAACAAATGAATGAAGGATCTCCGCACTGTTTGACTATTGTCCCAGGCCTCAAAGCAACAGTCTAAACAATTGGCCAAGGAGCTCGAGGAGAGCCGTACGGCAGTACAATCCGTGAAGGCTGAACTGGCACAAGTAAAGAGCTTCATGCGGGAGGCCCATGGTGAGTGTACATTTACTGCTAATCTTAATGTATCATCGTGCCTGACACACGGATTCCGTGTAGCAGCCGAATCAATAGGGCACATGGAAAGGCAGTTGGAAGAAGCCCGAGACTCTCAGAGGTATGCCGAGTCCCAGCACCAGGCTGGCTATCTTGTTGTGCAAAAGCAGGCTGAAGAAATTAAGAGTTTGAAGTTTCAATTGGCCCAAGCTCAAGAAGAAAACCGAAAGCTTCAGAGGGGCGTGTTCGGTAAGTACAATTCTATTATCAGCAAATATTTCTGATGTAGGGAATAGTAGTAAGCACGCTGTTGCCTTATGTACAGGCCTCTGGTCCGGGCATCCTGAAGAGGATATCGAATCATACCAGGGGGACCTACTGAAGGAACCGACCTCTCTCCATGGGTGCGTGCGGAAAGCAATGAAAGGAATGGTGAAGGCACTATGGCCTGCCGAACAGGCACCTGAAGGGCTAGCCGCACTCGTGGATCGATTCAAGGGGGATCGAAATAGGTTCGAGTTGTGGAAGACTTCGGCTTGCCGTGAGGGAGCACGAGAAGCATGGGCAATGATTAAGACCCATTTTATCGGACTTAACCCCGAGCATATGGCGCGGGTTGGTCCCATGGGATCGGATGGGAAAGAAGTGCCACTCCACCTGGTGTATGACCAGGTGATGCCTGCCACCCGTCTTTCGCAAGCGAACTGCCCCCTTAACACCATAATCGATAATCTCGATCAACAGCCACACATGTAATTTATATGTATGTTTGTATAAACAATGTGCATTGTACACTTTTTCTTAACCGTCCATCAGCTTCTCCCCCCGTGCGAAGAGCTCGGGAGTGTTCCTCCTTATTTGTCCCTCCAAAAGAGCAAACTATATTTGGGGAACCAGGCAATCCAGCCATGCGGTGCAAACAGACAGAAAGCACACAAAAAGATATGTTATATTACTACTTAGCATAAGAAACATCTTTCGAGGAAAATAGTACCACTATCGATACCTTTCGTTGGGGCTCTACGAAGATCATAGATAGAAGTCTGCATACCTTCAGTATGTGGCTAATTTGTTCTTGGGGAAGAAAAGACCCAAACAACGGTGATAACGACCGGAGCCGTATAAGGTGTTTCCGTCATAGCCGACCAATTGTCTACGTAAGATAGCTAGCTTTCGGCTTCACCCGTCTGAGGTACGTGTCTGGATGACCCGGTCGTAATAATCGTAGAGGTGCTCCCTTTACTCTCTAGCCGAACAATCGGGAACGTAGAGAGTAATCACAGGAATGAGGCAACCCAGCTTGGCAAAGTCTTAGTTCGAATTGATGCATATGATGGCTAGAACATGACAAAAGAAACATGTGCACACAGTAAGAGTGAGCAAATACTTACAACAACAACAACAACAACAACAAAGCCTTTAGTCCCAAACAAGTTGGGGTAGGCTAGAGGTGAAACCCATAAGATCTCGCGACCAACTCATGGTTCTGGCACATGGATAGCAAGCTTCCACGCATCCCTGTCCATGGCTAGTTCTTTGGTGATGCTCCAGTCCTTCAGATCTCTCTTTACGGACTCTTCCCATGTCAAGTTCGGTCTACCCCGGCCTCTTTTGACATTATCAGCATGCTTAAGCCGTCCGCTGTGCACTGGGGCTTCTGGAGGCCTGCGCTGAATATGCCCAAACCATCTCAGACGATGTTGGACAAGCTTCTCTTCAATTGGCGCTACCCCAACTTTATCTCATATATCATCATTCCGGATGCGGTCCTTCCTTGTGTGGCCACACATCCATCTCAACATGCGCATCTCTGCCACACCTAACTGTTGCACATGTCGCCTTTTAGTCGGCCAACACTCAGCGCCATACAACATTGCGGGTCGAACTGCCGTCCTATAGAACTTGCCTTTTAGCTTTTGTGGCACCCTCTTGTCACAAAGAATGCCAGAAGCTTGGCGCCACTTCATCCATCCAGCTTTAATTCGATGGTTCACATCTTCATCGATATCCCCATCCTTCTGCAACATTGATCCCAAATATCGAAAGGTGTCCTTCTGAGGCACCACTTGCCCATCAAGGCTAACATCCTCCCCCTCCTCGTTCCTAGTAGTACTGAAAGCGCACCTCATGTACTCAGTTTTAGTCCTACTAAGTCTAAAACCTTTCGATTCCAAGGTTTGCCTCCATAACTCCAACTTCCTGTTGACCCCCGTCCGGCTCTCATCGACTAGCACCACATCGTCCGCAAAGAGCATACACCATGGGATATCTCCTTGTATATCCCTTGTGACCTCATCCATCACCAAGGCAAAAATATAAGGGCTCAAAGCTGACCCTTGATGCAGTCCTATCTTAATGGGGAAGTCGTTAGTGTTGCCATCACTTGTTCGAACAATTGTCGCAACATTATCATACATGTCCTTGATGAGGGTAATGTACTTTGTTGGGACTTTGTGTTTCTCCAAGGCCCACCACATAACATTCCTCGGAATCTTATCATAGGCCTTCTCCAAGTCAATGAACACCATATGCAGGTCCTTCTTTTGCTCCCTATATCTCTCCATAAGTTGTCGTACCAAGAAAATGGCTTCCATGGTCGATCTCCCAGGCATGAAACCAAACTGATTTTTGGTCACGCTTGTCATTCTTCTTACACGGTGCTCAATGACTCTCTCCCATAGCTTCATTGTATGGATCATCAGCTTAATTCCATGGTAATTAGTACAACTCTGAACATTCCCCTTGTTCTTGAAGATTGGTACTAATATACTCCGTCTCCATTCTTCTGGCATCTTGTTTGCCCGAAAAATGAGGTTGAAAAGTTTGGTTAGCCATACTATCGCTATGTCCCCGAGGCCTCTCCACACCTCAATGGGGATACAATCGGGGCCCATCGCCTTGCCTCCTTTCATCCTCTTTAAAGCCTCATTGACCTCTGACTCCTGGATTCGCCTCACAAAACGCCTGCTAGTATCATCAAAGGAGTCATCCAGGTCAATGATAGAGCTCTCACTCTCCCCATTGAACAACTTGTCAAAGTACTCCCGCCATCTATGCTTAATCTCCTCGTTCTTCACCAGGAGTTGATCTGCTTCGTCCTTGATGCACTTGATTTGGTCAACATCCCTCGTATTCCTCTCTCGGCTCTTGGCCATCTTATAGATGTCCATTTTGCCTTCCTTCGTGTCTAAACTTTGGTAGAGGTCCTCATACGCCAGACCCCTTGCTTCACTCACAGCTCGCTTTGCGGCCTTCTTTGCCATCTGGTACTTCTCTATGTTGTCTGCACTCCTATCCAGATATAGGCGTCTGAAACAATCTTTCTTCTCCTTGATTGCCTTCTGGACAACATCATTCCACCACCAGGTATCTTTAGCTTCTCTTCTACTTCCCCTGGAGACTCCAAACTCCTCTGAGGCCACCTTACGAATGCAAGTCGCCATCTTCATCCACATGTTGTCTGCATCACCTCCTTCCTCCCAAGGGCCCTCCTTAATGACACTCTCCTTGAACACCTGAGCTACCTCCCCCTTGAGCTTCCACCACTTCGTTCTAGCAACTTTGGCACGCTTGTCCCGCTGGACACGAATCCGAAAGCGGAGGTCAGCAACCACAAGCTTATGCTGGGGGACATCACTCTCTCCAGGTATCACCTTACAGTCTAGGCATGCATGCCTGTCTTCTCTTCTCAAGAGGATGAAATCAATCTGGCTAGAGTGCTGCCCACTACTATAAGTCACTAGATGTGATTCTCTCTTCTTAAAGAAGGTGTTAGCTACGATCATGTCGTAGGCTAACACAAAGCTTAAGACATCTTCTCCTTCTTGATTCCTGATGCCATAGCCAAAACCCCCATGCACCCCTTAAAAACATGTGTTAGATGTGCCCACGTGGCCATTGAGGTATCCTCCTATGAAGAGCCTCTCGCCAATCGGTACACTCCTAACCAAGTCCTCCAGGCCTTCCCAGAACTCCCTCTTGGTGTTCTCATTGTGGCCTACTTGTGGGGCATATGCGCTGATAACGTTGAGGACTAAGTCCCCAACTACCAGCCTGACCAGGATAATCCGGTCCCCACGTCTCTTGACGTCTACCACTCCATCCTTGAGGCTCTTGCTGATCAAGATGCCTACTCCATTTCTGTTTGCAACCGTCCCCGTGTACCACAGCTTGAAGCCGGTACCCTCCACCTCCTTCGCCTTCTGTCCCCTCCATTTGGTCTCTTGGACGCAAAGGATACCAATGCCTCTCCTCACCGCTGTATCAACTACCTCCCGAAGCTTACCTATCAGAGACCCTACATTCCAGCTACCTAATCGAATCCTCCTAGGCTCGGCTAGCTTCCTTACCCTTCACACTCATCGAGTCAAATGCGAAGACCCTCGCTCATTTTCCACTACACCCGGGCGCCGATGTAGCGCGCCACTAAGGATGCGACGACCCGATCCTTGCTCACTTGCGACCGTATCCAGATCACGATACGGCGCGCCACCTGGGGGGGGGGACGGCCCGGCCCTTGCCCATTATCCACCACACCCGGGTTCCGATGTGGCGCGTCGCTGAGAGGGTTACGCCCCAACGAAAATCTTTTGGGTTTCATCTCCATAAGAGTGGCTGGGTTTTCACGTTGGCTCGCCAAGCCTATCACAACCCTCCTCCTTTACCCGGGCTTGGGACCGGCTATGTTGAGACAACATAGGCGGAGTTAAGTGTGAGCAAATACTTGTAATAAAAAATGTTGGCTACTAGAAGAAGCCCCCACGTGTTGTGTTCAGATTTAACACTTTATGGTGTATGCCGATAATCTTTAGTACAAGTTTGGTTCAGCCTAACATAGGGTAAGAAAAGAAATTGGCCCTGTCAAATAGCAAAATGGGAAGGGAAGAAGGAAAAAAGGCAAAAATAACAAGGGGAAAAAAGGAAAAAAATGTGGGGGAGTTTAGACGACACCGGTTTATCCGTAGAAGCACCGAAGACGAGCTGCGTTCCATGGGTTTGGTTCAAGGCGGTTATCGGATGGACTCCACAGACGATAGGCACCTCCCGCGAGTACTTCGTCGATGATGAAAGGACCCTCCCACTTGGGGTTGAGTTTATGCTTATGTTTCTCCGGGACTCGTGGGACGAGTTTGCTTACGTTGTATGCTTTTGCCCTAACCTCCCTACTTTGGTAACGTCGAGCTTACTGTTGGTAAAGAGTGGAGCAAGCCAGAGCTATGTCACGCTCTCCCTCCAAGGCGTCTAAGTCGTCCTGCCGATCGAACTCGACCTCCTTTTCCTCGTACATGCGCACTCTTGGCGCGTCGTGGATAATATCGCAAGGGAGGATTGACTTTGCCCCATAGACCATAAAGAATAGTGTGTAACCCGTTGATCTGTTCGGGGTGGTACGTAGGCCCCATAGAACGGAGTCGAGTTCCTCCACCCAATGACAGTCGAACTCGTGAAGAGATCGGACCAAACATGGCTTTATGCCGCTCATAATGAGACCGTTTGCTTGCTCGACCTGTCCATTGGTCCGCGGATGATAGACCGACACATAATCAAGCTTTATGCCCATTTTTGCGCACCAGTCCTTAACCTCTTGGGCCGTGAAGTTGGATCCATTATGCATTATTATACTATCCGGGACACCGTGATGGTGTACTACACTGGATATAAAGTCGATCACTGGTCCGGATTTATCCGACTTGATAGGCTTTGCTTCTATCCATTTGGTGAACTTGTCAACCATGACAAGTAGGTATTTATTTTTCTTGGTTCCCCCTTTAAGGGTCCCACCATGTCCAGCCCCCAGACCGCAAAAGGCCAGGTGATCGGAATAGTCCGAAGAGCTGTTGGGGGCATGTGACTTTGATTTGCAAAGAGTTGACACCCTACGCAATGTTGAACAAGTGACAGGGCGTCTGCCCGAGTTGTAGGCCAAAAGAAACCAGCTCGGAAGGCCTTGCTAACAAGGGATCTTGCCATGGCGTGATGCCCGCCCATGCCTGCATGGATTTTGTTGAGGAGGTCCCGTCCTTCTTCCTCGAATATACGCCGTTGTAATATTCCGGTTGTGCTTTTCTTGTATAACTCACCCTCGTGTACCTTGTAGGCCTTGGATCGCCAAACTATGCTCCGTGCCTGGGTTTGATCATCGGGGAGTTCCTTGTGAAGAAGGTAAGCGGGGAAGGGCTCTGTCCATGGCGCTATTACTGCCATTACCTCATGAGCCAAGGGTGTTTCGTTCATCGCGGAGCCGCCGATAATGCCATCGTTCGGCTCGTTTATGGGGGTAACAACTTCGTCCATCATATTCAGACTGGCGCCATTGTCGTCGTCCTCCCACACTACAGAATGCTTAAAGAGCTACTTCGGGAAGGTGTTTCTTGAGACGGGATTGCACTTGGCTCCCATACGGGCCAGTATGTCGGTGGCTTGGTTGTTGTCGCGAGCGACGTGGTGGAATTCCAACCCCTCAAACCGAGCAAATATCTTGAGGACGGCGTTTCTATATGCCACCATCTTCGGATTTTTGGCGTCGAACTCGTCGTTAATTTGGGATATGGCGAAGTTTGAGTCTCCCCGTACCTCTAGCCGTCGTATGCTCATTGATACCGCCATACGAAGACCATGAAGGAGTGCTTCGTATTCGACTGCGTTGTTGGAGTCAGCATACATGATTTACAATACGTATTGCACGTTGTTACCTATGGGGCATGTGAGGATAACTCCAGCCCCCAGTCTGGCCAAGGTCTTGGATCCATCAAAGTACATTGTCCAATGGGAGTATGCACTGTATTCCTTGGGGAGCTCGGCCTTTGTCCATTCAGCCAGGAAGTCCGCCAGTACCTGAGATTTGATGGCAGGGCGTGGCTTGTAGGTTATTTCAAAGGGAAGGAGCTCAATGGCCCATTTGGCTATGTGGCCTGTGGCGTCCCTATTGTTGGTTATATCATTCAGGTGACCTCAGATGCCACTGTTACCGCACACTCCTGGAAGTAGTGTTTGAGTTTCCTCGACGCCATGAATACTGTATAGGCTATTTTTTGGTAATTTGGGTATCTAGACTTGCACTGCGTTAGGAATTCCGACACATAATATACCAGTTTCTGAGTCCAGAATTTATGTCCCTCCTCCTCTCGTTCAACGACAAGCACCGCACTGACAACTTTGTTGGTGGCCGATATGTATAATAACATGGGCTCACCGGCGCCTGGTGCCGTGAGTATGGGATTGGTTGCCAGTAGTGATTTGATTTCTTCTAACGTAGCCGCTGCCTCATTGGTCCATTTGAACTTGTTAGTCCGCTTAGCAGCTTATAGAGCGGCAAAGCCTTTTCTCCGAGGCGGGAGATAAAGCGGCTTAACGCCGCTACGCACTGAGATAACCTCTGGACATGCTTCAGCTCTATGGGAATTGCAAGTTCTTATAGAGCACGGATTTTAGCTGGATTTGCCTCTATTCCTCTATGGGAGATGATGAGTCCAAGCAGCTTACCAAAGAGAACTCCAAATACACATTTTTCGGATTGAGCTGTATACCATATTCGCGTAGACTAGCGAAGGTTTGCCGTAAGTTGTTGATCAACTAGCTGACGTGTTTGGTTTTGATTACCACATCATCCACGTATGCCTCGACAATCTTACCGATCTGTGTCGCGAGACAGGTTTGGACCATGGGCTCGTATGTGTCCCCGACGTTTTTTAGCCCGAAAGGCATCGTGTTGAAGCAGAATGGCCCGTAGGGGGTGATGTATGCAGTAGCCGCTTGGTCGGATTCCTTCATTTTAATTTGATGGTATCCGGAGTAAGCGTCGAGGAAACACAACAAATTGTGTCCGGCTGTGGCGTCAATGATCTGGTCTATGCGCAGTAAGGGGAAAGGGTCCTTGGGGCAGGTTTTGTTGAGGTCTTTGAAGTCGACACACAACCGCCAGGACTTGTCTTTCTTAGGTACCATCACCAGGTTTGCCATCCACTCAGGATGTTTAATATCCTGAATAAATCCGGCCTCGAGCAGTTTAGCTAATTCTTCGCCCATGGCTTGCCATTTGGGCTCGGAGAAGTGGCACAAAGCCTGTTCCACGAGCTTAAAGCCTGGGATAATGTTTAAGCTGTGTTCGGCGAGCCGACGTGAGATTCTAGGCATATCGGAAGGATGCAAGGCAAAAATGTCCCAATTCTTGCAGAGAAATTCTGCAGTGCTTCATCCACGAGGGGATCGAGCTGGGCTCCGATGGACGCTATCTTATTGGGGTCCGTCGGATGTACCTAAAATTTAACTATTTCCTCTGCGGGTTTAAAGGACGTGCACTTGGGCCTTTTGCTAAGGATCACATTGTCCTTATTATCTGTCGACCGTAATGCTGTCAACTCTTCGGCAGCAAAAGTTTCCACTAATGCCTCGAGGGTGAGCGCTGCCATTTTGTTTTCGGTCCAAAGGGGTATGTGTGGATCACTGGCGATCGTGATCACTCCGTTTGGTCCTGGCATTTTGAGTTTCATGTACCCGTAATGGGGTATAGCCTGGAACTTTGTAAAGGTGTCACATCCCAATAGGGTGTGATAGCCACTTGGGAAGGGGACGATGTGGAAGAGAAGTTCTTCGGGTCGGTTGTTTTCGAGCGTGCCGAACACTACGTCCAAGATGATACATCCGCAACAACATGCCTCTTTCCCTGGGATAATTCCCCGGAAGGTTGTGTTGCTATGTTCGATGCGGGATCAGTCGAACTGCATTCTTTCCAGGGTGGCCTTGTATATAAGGTTAAGACCACTGACGCCGTCCATTAGCACTTTATGTAGCCTATATCCATCAATGATGGGGTTCAAGACTAGTGCGGCCGGTGAGTGACCGAGAAGAATGGGCAGCTGGTAAGTGTCCCCGAAAGTAATCGGTATGTCTTCCCATGGGCTAGTGGCTGCCACATGGTAGACTTGCTCGAGCTCCCTAAGATCTCTTTTATGCATGTTCCTCGAGGGGAGGGTCTCATAGACCGTTAGGACATCGACATTGAATCCGGGCAAAGAAGGAAAGTGCCTACTCGAGGAAGGTGTTTCAAGGATGGCCTCGCCACTTTTTGCAACTTTCCTGACAACCCAACAAGCTCTAAGGCTGTGAGTTGGGTTCATGTTTAAGAACACGGAATGTATGGGGCAAGGTTTATCCAATAGTCAATCAAAGACAATGCTGGTCCCTGAAAAGGGTTTGTTTCTTTTTTCAACGGGTTCATACCTGGCTGGCCGCTTTGGAGGTATCCTCTTTTACTGAGCTTCTCTAGGGTGTTTGGGGAAATTGGTTCCGAGAACAAAAGTTCGGATTGCCAGATGCTCTCCATGGCACAATACTTTTGTACCAAACCGGATAACTCGGAAAAGTTACTTATGCATCGGCAGGCCAAGGCATTAAGAATCCCTTCATCATGGCAATTGCGAATGAAAATTGCCGTTATATCTTGGTCACTAAGACATTTTACTCTGCTCCTAGCGAGTAGGAGTCTGGCCCAAAAGTTGTGGACTGATTCTCCTTGTAGTTGCTTGGATGGTCGTCTTGGGCGGTGGGTGGGAAAAAAATCTGATTCCATGCCGCAACGAGTGTTCGGAACTACAGTTCCCAAATCGTGCGAAGGTTTCCAGACCGGTGATGGTCTGGCTTTACAATGATTCCCCACCTCTGGTTCACCGACAGAGTCTTGGTGATCGAGGACAGAAGTATAGACAATTTTCAATTCTGGTTGTTGGACAGAATCCGTAGTCGGACACTCGATGGTGGCGACAAGGTGGGTGACCGGAGGGACATGAATCTCCCTATCATCGGGTCTGACCTCGAGCCGGTCATAGATCGGAACCTGGTCATTCGATATACGCATAGTTTCGATCCGATCGAACAACTCGTTTAAGAACGAGGCGATGGCAGGATGCGTGTCACTGATACGAGTGGATTCATCGAGCGGTGTGACGGTTCCAGAGCTACGCCGAAGCGGATCTGTGTTCCGTCCAACCATGGGACCTGATGTCTTCGACGTCAAGGTGTCCGGACTTACAGGTTTTTCTATGAAGGTTGAGGGTTCCATTAGAACAAGTGTTCCCCATGAATTAGCCGCGAACTCTAAGGTTCCGAATTTGATACTTTGATTGGGGGCAAAGCTTCCGCTCTGGCCATGACGGATGATCGGGCTGGCATGCGACAAGATGTCATTGTTGGTGAGACTCTAATCGGGGGCAAGAGTCCCCTCGATCCAGATCTCGCTACTTGTGAGGAGGTGAGCCATCGATTCCTTCGGTGCTCACAGAGGAATTCTCAATGAGAGCACCAATGTAAGTGTCAAAACCGGCGGATCTCGGGTAGGGGGTTGATAACCCACAAGTATAGGGGATCGCAACAGTTTTCGAGGGTAGAGTATTCAACCCAAATTTATTGATTCGACACAAGGAGAGCCAAAGAATATTCACAAGTATTGGCAGCTGAGTTTTCAGTTCAACCACACCTGAAGACTTAATATCTACAACAAAGTATTTAGTAGCAAAGTAATATGGTAGTAAAGGTAACGATGGCAAAGTGATAGTGGTAGTTTGTAGTGTTTGTAACAGTAGCAATGGAAAAGTAACTAAGCAAAGTTCAATATATGGAAAGCTCGTAGGCAATGGATCAGTGATGGATAATTATGTCGGATGTCATTCATCATGCAACAGTTATAACATAGGGTGACTCAGAACTAGCTCCAATTCATTAATGTAATGTAGGCATGTATTCCATATATAGTCATACGTGCTTATGGAAAAGAACTTGCATGACATCTTTTGTCCTACCCTCCCATGGCAGCAGGGTCCTATTGAAAATATGGGATATTAAGGCCTCCTTTTAATAGAGAACCAGACCAAAGCATTATCACTTAGTGAATATATGAACTCCTCAAACTACGGTAATCACCGAAAAGAATCCCAGTTATTGTCACCTGGGGGATGCGGTTCATAACTCGTAATAGGTGTCTACAACTTGCAAGATAGGATCAAGAACACACATATATTCATGAAAACATAATAGGTACAGATCTGAAATCATGGCACTCGGGCCCTAGTGACAAGCATTAAGCATAGCAAAGTCATAGCAACATCAATCTCAGAACATAGTGGATACTAGGGATCAAACCCTAACAAAACTAACTCGATTACATGATAAATATCATCCAACCCGTCACCGTCCAGCAAGCCTATGATGAGATTACTCACGAACGGTGGAGAGTATCATGGCATTGGTGATGAAGGATGGTTGGTGATGACGAAAGTGTCGATTTCCCCTCTCCGGAGCCCAAAACGGACTCGAGATTTGGTCCTCGAGGAAGAACAGGCAATGGCGGCGGCTTTGTATCATGAAACGCGATAAACTCTTCTCCTTGTTTTTTTTCTCGACAAATAGGGTTATATGGAGCTAGAGAGGAGGTCGGAGGAGCCACAAGGGCCCCACAAGCCTGCTAGGCACGGCCAGGGGGGTGGCCGCGCCTAGCAGGCTTGTGGCCTTTAGGTGGCCCTGTCTAGTTACTTCTTGTGCCAGTATTTTTTATTAATTCCAAAAGTATTGTCCGTAAATTTTCAGGACGACCCAAGAACTTTTATTTCTGCACAAAAATAAGACCAAGGTAATTCTGCTGAAAACAGCGTCAGTCCGAGTTAGTTCCATTCAAATTATGCAAATTAGAGTCCAAAACAAGGGCAAAAGAGTTTGGAAAAGTAGATACGTTGGAGACGTATCAACTCCCCCAAGCTTAAACCTTTGCTTGTACTCAAGCAATTCAGTTGATAAACTAAAAGTGATAAAGAAAAACTTTTACGAACTCTGTTTGATCTTGCTGTTGTAAATATTTCTAACTTATGTTCAGATTTTCAGCAAAAATTATAAACTAACCACATTCACAATAACACTTAGGTCTCACATTTACTCATAGCAATGACATAACCAATTAGCGAGCAATAATAACAAGTCTCGGATGACAATTTTTTAATCAAAACAATCATGATAGAATATGACATAATGGTATCTTGCTAGCCCTTTCTGAGACCACAAAACATAAATGCAGAGCACCCGTGGAGAACAAGGGTTGATTAAACATTGTAATTCATGGTGAGAGAGATCCAGTCATGCTCATACTCAATATCAATTAATAGCAAGGCATACAAATGACAATGGTGCTCTCTAACTGGTGCTTTTTATAATAGGATGATGACTCAATAATAAAGTAAATGGAAAGACCCTTCACAGAGGGAAGCATTGATTTGTAGAGGTGCTAGAGCTCAAGCTTTTAAAATAGAGATAGGTAATGATTTTGGAGCGGTATGCTTTCGTTGCTCACATAATGACCAAGAGGTTTTCAATATCTTCCATGCTAGATACATTATAGGCGGTTCCCAAATATAATGGTAAAGTTTTCACTCCCCCTCCACCAATCAGTCACACTCCATGACGGGCCGAATTCACGGGTATCGTCCATACAAACACAGTTCTGGGGGAGTTTTGTTTAATTATATTTTGCCTTTTATTTCGAGCATGGGATTGGGCATCCCGATTACCAGCCACTTTCTCGTGAATGATAGTGAATCAACACATATCGTGAGAATAACCCACCTAGCATGGAAGATACTGACAGCCCCCAGTCGCCACATGAGCGATTTGGGCATACAAAACAGAAAGTTTATTTGAAGGTTTAAAGTTTAGCACATGCAAATTTACTTGGAACGACAGGTAGATACCGCACATAGGTAGATATGGTGGACTCATATGGAACAACTTTGGGTTTATTGAGATGGATGCACAAGCAATATTCCCGCTTAGTACAAGTAAAGGCTAGTAAAAGACTAGGGAGCGACCAACTAGAGAGCGACACAGTCATCAACATGCTTTGAGATTAACCAACATTGAATGCAAGCATGAGTAGGATATAATTCACTATGAACATAAATATCATGGAGGCTATGTTGATTTGTTTCAACTACATGCATGAACATGTGCCAAGTCAAGCCACTTGAATCATCCAGTGGAGGATACCATTCTATCATACTACATCACAACCATTTTAATGCGCATGTTGGCACTCAAGACGAACCATTATCCACTCTTAGCTAATTAAGCATGGCATGAATAACTATAATCTCTAATTATCATTGCAAGCATGTTCAACCCATAATGTACTGAATTCGGAACGATCATCTAATCATATTTACAAAAGCAAGATTGGTTGAGTTCATACCAGCTTTTATCCATCTCAATCTTTTCATCAAATATCGTCATTATTGCCTTTCACTTGCATGACCAAACGATGTGAATAATAATAAAAGTGCACGTGCATTGGACTAAGCTGGAATCTGCAAACAATAAACCAAAGGAGAAGACAAGGCAATATGGGCTCTTTGTAAGATAAACAATAGTGCATATGAGAGCCACTCAACACATCATCGTGGTCTTCTCCTTATGACCCAAAGAAAAGAAAGGAAAATTATTTACACAGGAAAGCTCCCAACAAGTAAAAAGAAGAATGAGAAATCTTTTTGGGTTTTCTCTTTAATGCTACAACTAAGAAACTAGGAAATAAAGCTAGAGCTAATTTTTTTGTATTTTCCTTAGAGTTAATTAAACACACAAGAAGAAAGCATAAAGAAGAAAATAAACTACCATGGATAGTACAGTGAAAAAGTATGAACACCGACAGCTTAAATAAGTGTGTGAACATGAATGTAATGTCGGTGAGAAATACGTACTCCCCCAAGCTTAGGCTTTTGGCCTAAGTTGGTCTAGGGACATGGCTGGAAATAACCTTCTCCGGGATACTCTGGAGGACACTGAGGGTTCCACTGATTAGCGATCTCCTGTGGCTCCCACTAAAAACCGGGGTCTGATATGGATCCAAAGCCGGTGCTGGCTCAGGTGCTAGGGTTGCGCCAAACCTCAATATTGGTAGATGTCATCGGGCATAATAGAGTACCTGCCTGAATGAATATCGAACAGAGAAGAAGCAGGCAGAGTAATAATCTCACAAGTACCCTGACTAAATACCAAATTGTAAAGCAGCCTCCTATCATCATTCTTTAATAACATCATGGGCTACCATACGGTCATAAGCTAGAAACTTCGAGGGTATCAGCTTTTCATCTTTCTCGTGAAGCCTAATGGGTATCTCAAAATGTTTAGCTAAACGAGATGCATAGATAGCTCCGAATATGGGCCCCTTCAAACGCTTGGTGGTCAACCGTTGGGCCACCATAGAGCCTAGACTAAAGGTTCTATCAGCAAATAAAGCATGGCGCAAAATAGCGAGGTCAGAGGCACTAAGGCTTCCACTCTCCCAGCGACCAACTAAACATCTTCCTGCAAATAATGAATAATAGCATAGCACAGGAAAATGTAAACTAGCTGCTCTTGCCCTTGACACGCCTCTCTCTTCTCCAAAGTGACTGCGGCAATAAAATCTTCCATGTCTCGAGGACATGGTTCCCTGATGCTGCCCTCATAGGGTATCTTGCAAACGTTGCAAAAATCATAAAGGTTCATTTTCTTAAGCACATCATATAAGTGAAATTCTACTATAGGAGGATCTTCCCTAGGATGAAAGTGAAATTTTTGCACAAAGCTATTAGTGAGCAAGAGGTACTGGTCACACTTATCGTTGGGGAAGTCGGTGATGCTTGCATTCTCGGCCAAATAATAGAAATCTTCATAAATTCCAGTCGCCCTCAAGAATGTGTCACACGGCCATTCACATGGTCGGATTTCAATGATGCGAGGAAGATTATATTTGGGTTTCTCCTTCATTTCATTTTCATCTACCTTAGAACCCTGGCTTGAAGAACCTCTTAGTAACCTTCTCAACATTTCTGAAAAATTCTGAAATTTTTAGTGAACTAAAATGAAGGTGAACAAAACTCAACAAAACTCATAGCAACTACTCCCTCAAGTGCCTAGACTATATCATGCATCAAACTACTTGGGACCATACAAATTTGACATGCAAGCTCAAGAACAAGGTCACCATAATAGCAAAAATTTGCAAATATAAGGCACTAGAACAAAAACTAATTGGACCATTGGAGGAGTCACATACCGATGAGCAATCCCCTAAAACAGTTTTGCAAATGGAGCTTTGAGCAAGGAGATCGAAAATGGTAGCAAGATGAGCTAGAATACGGGTTTGAGCAATGGTGTGATTTTTTTCTGGAGGAAGATCAAGTGAATGGGTGCTGGGAAAATAAGTGGAGGAGGGCCACGTGGGACTCACAAGCCACAAGGGCGTGCCTAGGGGGGTGGCCGCGCCCTGCAGGCTTGTGGCCCACTAGTGCAGCCCCCTGATGCATTCTCAATGCCAAAAATTCTTAAATATTTCAGACAAAATCGTACTAAATTTTCAGGGAGTTCTAGGAACTTTTATTTTCACGTCATTTTTCTATTGCACGGAAAACTCAGAAAACAGAAAAATAATAGCATTTTTACTTAATTTTATCTAGGTAACAAACAGTAAAAGTTAGGTGCAGGAAGTTGTGCTTTGTAAATTTGTCCATATCATGCTTATCAAAAGGAATCCATCAATAAGGTTGATCAAGTCTTATTAACAAACTTCTTTCGAATAAGATGAAACCAAAGAATTTTCGAATAACACTAATTTACCTCAATGGGGATATGCATTTCCCCAACAATAAGTATATCATATTTCTTCTTGATAGTAGGGAGAGGGAACTCAAAGTCTCTAATAATAATCGTTGGCATTTTTTCAATAGAGTTGATACTATGAACTTGAGGTTTTTTCTTTGGAAAGTGTACCGTACGTTCATTACCATTAATATGAAAAGTGACATTGCCCTTGTTGCGATCAATAACAGCCCCTGAAGTATTCAAAAAGGGTCTTCCAAGGATGATCGACATACTCTCATCCTCGGGAATATCAAGAATAACAAAGTCCGTCAAGATAGTAGCATTTGCAACTACGATAGGTACATCCTCACAAATACCGATGGGTCAAGCAGTTGATTTATTAGCCATTTACAAAGAGATTTCAGTAGGTGTCAACTTATTCAAATCAAGTCTACGGTATAAAGAGAAAAGCATAACACTAACACCAGCTCCAAGATGACATAAAGTAGTTTTAACATAATTTCCTTTAATAGAGCATGGTATAGTAGGTACTCCGGGATCTCCTAGTTTCTTAGGCATTCCACCTTTGAAAGTATAATTAGCTAGTATGGTGGAAATCTCAGCTTCAGGTATATTTCTTTTATTTGTCACAATATCTTTCATATACTTAGCATAGGGAGACATTTTCAATATATCAGCCAAGCGCATACGTAAAAAGACAGGTCTAAGCATTGCAGCAAAGCGCTCAAAGTCCTCATCATCCTTTTTCTTGGATGGTTTAGGAGGAAATGGCATGGGTTTCTGAACTCATGGTTCTCTTTCTCTACCATGTTTCCTAGCAATGAAGTGTCTTTTATCGTATCTTTTATTCTTAGGTTGTGGGTTATGAAGATCAACAGCAGGTTCAATCTCCACATCATTATCATTACTAGGTTGAGCATCAGCATGAACATCATTATTAATATTATCACTAGGCTCATGTTCATCACCAGATTGTGTCTCAGCATCAGAAATAGAAATATCATTTGGATTCTCAGACGTATCTATAACAGGTTCACTAGCAGCATGCAAAGTACTATCATCATTCTTTTTCCTACTCTTATTGGAAGGAATAGGTGCATCAGTATAAACTCTCTGAGAATCTTGCTCAATTCTCCTAGGATGGCCCTCGGGATACAAAGGTTCCTGAGTCATTCTACCACCTCTAGTCACAACTTTAACAGAATGATCATTGTCTTTACTATTCATCTCATTAAGAAAATAATTTTGAGCCTTAAGTACTTGTTCTACTTGAGTGGCTACCATGGAAGCATGTTTACTAATAAGCATAAGATCATTGACAGTTCTACTCAAATAATTGTTGGAAATATTCCCTAGAGGCAATAAATAAAGTGTTTATTATTATATTTCCTAGTTCATGATAACTGTTTCTTATCCATGCTATAATTGCATTGATTGGAAACACATTGCGTGTGTGGATAAATAGACAACACTTTGTCCCTAGTATGCCTCTAGTGAACTAGCTCGTTGATCAAAGATGGTCAAGGTTTCCTAGCCATTGACATGAAATGTCATTTGATAATGGGATCACATCATTAGGAGAATGATGGGATGGACAAGATCCAAACTATAAACGTAGCATATGACCGTGTTAGTTTATTGCTACAGTTTTCTGCATGTCAAGTATATGTTCCTACGACCATGAGATCATGCAACTCACAGACACTAGAGGAGTGCCTTGTTTATATCAAACGTCACAATGTAACTGGGTGACTATAAAAGGTGCTCTACAGGTATCTCCGAGGGTGTCTGTTGGGTTGGCATGGATCAACACTGGGATTTGTTACTCCATGTGACGGAGAGGTATCTCAGGGCTCACTCGGTAATACAACATCACAACAAGCCTTGCAAGCAATGTGAGTAAGTGTTAGTCACGGGATCTTGTATTACGGAAACGAGTAAAGAGACTTGCCGGTAACAAGGTTGAACTAGGTATGGAGATACCGACGATCGAATCTCGGGCAAGTAACATATCGTAGAACAAAGGGAACATCATACGGGATTAACTGAATCCTTGACATAGAGGTTCGATCGATAAATATCTTCATAGAATATGTAGGAATCAATATGGGCATCCAAGTCCCGCTATTGTTTAGTGACCATAGAGGTGTCTCGGTCATGTCTACATAGTTCTCGAACCTGCAGGGTCTGCACACTTAAGGTTTGGTGACATTTCGGTAGTATAGAGTTATGCATGGTGGTGACCGAAGGTTGTTTGGAGTCCCGGATGAGATCCCGGACATCACGAGGAGCTCCGGAATGGTCCAGAGGTAAAGATTAATATATAGGAAGTCCTGTTTTGGTCACCGGAAAAGTTGCACGCTCATCGGTAGTGTACCAAGAGTGCCGGAAGGGTACCGGGTGACCATCGGGAGGTATATTTCGACCCAAGAGGCTACATGGGCTGTGGGAGGATAAATACCAGCCCTTAGTGGGCTGGCCAAAGTCCCACACAAGGCCCATGCGGCTGGGAAGAAATTCCAAAGTGGAAAAGGTGGAAAAAAGGCAAAAAGATGGAAATAAGGAAGGAGTCCTAATCCTACTAGGAGTGGAGGAGGACTTCTCCTCTCCACTTCGGCCGAACCAAAGAGGGTCTGGCCCTTGCGCCCAGCCTCCTCCTCCACTCCTCCTATATATACTAGAGGTTTTAGGGTTTTTGCAATAGATTTTCAGCCACGTGCAACCCTACCCTCTAGTCCGTAGTTTCTCCTCTAGGTCAGTTTCAGCTGTGCTTAGGCGAAGCCCTGCTGACATTACTCCACCACCATCGCCGCAGCGCCATCATGCTGCCGGCGAACTTTTCTACCTCTCTGCTCCCTCTTGCTGGATCAAGAAGGCGGAGATCGTCATCAAGCCGTACGTGTGCTGAACGCGGAGGTGCCGTCCGTTCGGTGCTAGATCGGGACGAATCATGATTGGATTGGGGTACCCTCGGCGATTTGGATCGCGAAGACGTTCGACTATATCAACCCCGTTTCTTAACGCTTCCCGCTTAGTGATCTACAAGGGTACGTAGATCCACTCTCCCGCTCGTAGATGCTCATCACCATGGATAGATCTTGCGTGTGCGTAGGAAATTTTTTGTTTCCCATGCAACGTTCCCCAACAGTGGTATCAGAGCTAGGTCTATCTATAGATGAGATCTCGAGTAGAACACAAAGAGTTTGTGGTCATTGATGCTTATATTGTTTCCTCCCTTGGTCGTGTTTTGGTTCAGCGGTATTGTGGGATGAAGCGGCTCAGACCAACCTTACTCGTATGCTTATGAGAGACTGGTTCCATCGACTGACGTGTAACTTCGTTGCACAAAGATGGCTGGTGGGTGTTTGTTTCTCCTACTTTAGTTGGATCGGATTTGACTAAGGTGGTCCTTGAGAAGGTTGAAAAGCAACTTATGTATCACCGTTTTGGTTTATGCGTAGGTAAGAATTGTTCTTGCTAGATACCCGTAGCAGCCACGTAAAACATGCAACAACAATTAGAGGACATCTAACTTGTTTTTGCAGGGTATGTTGTGATGTGATATGGCCAATTACATGATGAGATATATGTGATGTATGATATGATCATGTGTTGTATAGAATATCACGACTTGCATGTCGATGAGTACGGAAACCGGCAGGAGCCATAGGGTTGTCTTTAATTATTGTATGACCTGCATGTCAATCATTAAGCGCTATGTAATGCTTTACTTTATCGCTAAACGGTAGCAATAGTAGTAGAAGCATGGTGGGCGCGACAACCCCGATGGCAACACATTGATGGAGATCAAGATGATGGAGATCATGGTGTCGTGCCGGTGACGATGGAGATCATGCCGGTGCTTTCAAGATGGAGATCAACAGCACAAGTTCATGGCCATATCATGTCACTTATGATTTGCATATGATGTTAATCCTTTATGCACCTTGTTTTGCTTAGGACGACGGTATCATTGTAAGGTGATCCCTCACTTAAATTTCAAGATGAATTGTGTTCTCCCTGAGTGTGCACCGTTGCGAAAGTTTGTCGTGTTGAGACACCACGTGAAGATCGGGTGTGATAGACTCTACGTTCACATACAACGGGTGCAAGCCAGTGTTTCACATGCAGAACACTCGGGTTAAACTTGATGAGCCTAGCATGTACAGACTTGGCCTCGGAACACAAGAGACCGAAAGGTCGAACATGAGTCATATAGTAGATATGATCAACATGATGATGTTCACCATTGAAACCACCTCAACTCACGTGATGATTGGACTTGAGTTGGTGAATTTGGATCATGTGACACTCAGATGACCCGAGGGATGTCAATTTGAGTGGGAGCTTTAGTAATTTGATTAACTAAACTCATTATCTTGAACAATAGTCTAAGTAACCTTTGCATATTTATATTGTAGATCAATGGCTTGCGCAGTAGCACCCCTGAATTTTAATGTGTTCCTAGAGAAAGCTAAGTTGAAAGATGACGGAAGTAACTTTGTGGACTGGGCCAGTAATCTAAGGATTATCCTCACGGCTTCCTAGAAATCATATGTCCTTGATGCACCGCTAGGTGACCAACCCGAAGACATGTCATCCGAAGATGTTAAGAAGACTTGGGAGGCACGTTCTGGAGATTACTCAATAGTTCAGTGTGCAATATTGTATGGCTTAGAACCGGGACTTCAAAGACGTTTTGAACGTCATGGAACATATGAGATGTTCTAGGAGTTGAAGTTTATGTTTCAGAAGAATGCTCGGATCGAGAGGTATGAGACCTCCGATAAGTTCTATGCTTGCAAAATGGAGGAGAACGGGTCTATCAGTGAACATATACTCAGAATGTCTGGGTATTCGACTCGTCTGGCGGAGTTGGGAATTGCCCTTCCGCCAGAGGCGATCGCTGACAGAGTTCTTCAATCACTGCCAGCTAGCTACAAGAGCTTTGTGATGAACTATAACATGCACAGGATGAACAAGTCAGTCACCGAGTTGTTTGTGATGCCGAAAGTCGCTGAGTCTGGAATCCAGAAAGAACATCAAGTGTTGATGGTCAATAAAACCACTTTCAAGACCAATGGCAAGGGCAAGTAAAATAAGGGTAAATCCAAGAAGGATGGAAAGCAGTTGCTCCTCCTATAAAGAAACCCAAGGCTGGACCCAAGCCAGAAACTAAGTGCTTTCATTGCAAGGGAACTGGTCACTGGAAGCGGAACTGCCCCAAGTACCTGGCTGACAAGAAGGCGGCCAACAACAAACAAGGTATATATGATATACATGTTATTCATGTGTACCTTACTAGCTCTCATTGTAGTGCCTGGGTATTTGATACCGGTTCGGTTGCTCACATTTGCAACTCAAAGCAGGACCTACGGAATAGACGGAGGCTGGCTAAGGACGATATGACGATGCGCGTGGGAAATGGTTCCAAGGTTGATTTGATCGCCGTCGGCACGCTCTCCCTTCGATTACCATCGGGATTAGTGATGAACCTGAATAATTGTTATTTAGTGCCTGCGTTAAGCATGAACATTATATCTGGATCTTGTTTATTGTGGGACGGTTACTCATTTAAGTCAGAGAATAATGGTTGTTATTTTTATATGAGTAATATCTTTTATGGTCATGCACCCAATGTGAGGGGTTTATTCATATTAAATCTTGATAGTGATGAAAACAAAGTATATATGGACTTTGGAAGTATTACCTGAAGGGTGAAAGGCCATTCAGAACAAATGGATATTTAACAAGAAGACGCACGTGGACGGTAATGGCACCGTCTATAAAGCTCGACTTGTGGCAAAGGGTTTTTCACAAGTTCAAGTAGTTTACTACGATGAGACCATCTCACCTGTAGCGATGCTTAAGTCCATCAGAATCATGTTAGCAATAGCTACTATTTCGACTATGAAATTTGGGAGATGGATGTCAAAACAACGTTCCTCAACGGTTTCCTTGAGGAAGAGTTGTATATGATGCAACCAGAAGGTTTTGTCGATCCAGAGAATGCTGACAAAGTTTGCAAACTCTAGCGATCCATTTATGGACTGCTGCAAGCATCTCGGAGTTGAAATAAGCATTTTGATGAGGTGATCAAAGCGTTTGGGTTTATACAAGTTTATGGAGAAGCTTGTATTTACAAGAAAGTGAGTGGGGGATCTATAACATTTCTAATATTATATGTAGATGACATATTACTGATTGGAAACAATATAGAAATGCTAGAAAGTGTGAAGGAATAGTTGAACAAGAGTTTTTCAATGAAGGACCCAGGAGAAACTGCTTTCATATCAGGCATTAAGATCTATAGAGATAGATCAATACGCTTAATAGCACTTTCACAAAACACATGCCTTGATAAAGTTTTGAAGAAGTTCAAAATGGACCAGTCCAAGAAGGGGTTCTTGCCTGTGTTACAAGGTGTGAAGTTGAGTAAGACTCGATGCCCAGTGACTGCAGAAGATAGAGAGAAGATGAGTGTCATCCCCTATGCTTCAGCCATAGGTTCTATCATGTATGCAATGTTGTGCACAAGACCCGATGTCAACCTTGCCATAAGTATGGCCGGAAGGTTTCAAAGTGATCCTGGAATGGAGCACTGGACGGCGGTCAAGAATATCCTTAAGTACCTCAAAAGGACTAAGGAAATGTTTCTCGTTTACGGAGGTGATGAAGAGCTCGTCCTGAAGGGCTACGTCGATGCAAGCTTTGACACTGATCCGGATGACTCTAAGTCGCAAACCAGATACGCATTTATTCTCAACGGGGGAGCGGTAAGCTGGTGCAGTTCCAAGCAAAGCATGGTAGCCGATTCTACATGCGAGGCGGGGTACATCACAACCTCAGAGGTAGCGAAGGAAGGTGTCTGGATGAAGTAGTTCGGGATAGATCTTGGAGTAGTGCTCAATGCATTGAATCCAACGACTCTGTTCTGTGACAACATTGGTGCCATTGCTCTGGCCAAGGAACCACGGTTTCACAAGTGGACCAGACACATAAAGCGACGCTTCAATTCCATCCGCGATTACATCGAGGAGAAGGCCATAAATATTTGCAAAGTCCACACTGATCTGAATGTTGCAGACCCGTTGACTAAACCTCTTCCAAGGTCTAAACATGATCAACACCAGAACTGCATAGGTGTTCGATTCATTACAATGTAAATCACATAGTGATGTGAACTAGATTATTGACTCTATGGCAAGTGAGAGACTGCTGGAAATATGCCCTAGAGGCAATAAATAAAGTGTTTATTATTATATGTCCTTGTTCATAATAATTGTTTATTATCCATGCTATAATTGCATTGATTGGAAACACATTACATGTGTGGATAAATAGACAACTCTTTGTCCCTAGTATGCCTCTAGTGAACTAGCTCATTGATCAGAGATGGTCAAGGTTTCCTAGCCATTGACATGAGATGTCATTTGATAACGGGATCACATCATTAGGAGAATGATGGGATGGACAAGACCCAAACTATAAATGTAGCATATGACCGTGTCAGTTTATTGCTACAGTTTTCTGCATGTCAAGTATATATTCCTACGACCATGAGATCATGCAACTCACAGACACCGGAGGAGTGCCTTGTGTGTATCAAACGTCACAATGTAACTGGGTGACTATAAAAGGTGTTGTACAGGTATCTCCGAGGGTGTCTGTTGGGTTGGCATGGATCAACACTGGGATTTGTTACTCCATGTGACGGAGAGGTATCTTAGGGCCCACTCGGTAATACAACATCACAACAAGCCTTGCAAGCAATGTGAGTAAGTGATAGTCACGGGATCTTGTATTACGGAAACGAGTAAAGATACTTGCCGGTAACAAGGTTGAACTAGGTATGGAGATACCGACGATCGAATCTCGGGTAAGTAACATATCGTAGAACAAAGGGAACATCATACGGGATTAACTGAATCCTTGACATAGAGGTTTGATTGATAAATATCTTCGTAGAATATGTAGGAATCAATATGGGCATCCAGGTCCCGCTATTGGTTATTGACCGTAGGGGTGTCTCGGTCATGTCTACATAGTTCTCGAACCCGCAGGGTCTGCACACTTAAGGTTTGGTGACGTTTCGGTAGTATAGAGTTATGCATGGTGGTGACTGAAGGTTGTTAGGAGTCCCGTATGAGATCCCGGATGTCACGTGGAGCTCTGTAATGGTCCAGAGGTAAAGATTGATACATAGGAAGTCCTGTTTTGGTCACCGGGAAAGTTCCGGGCTCATCGGTAGTCTACCGGGAGTGCTGGGAGGGTACCGAGTGACCATCGGAACGTATATTTCGACCCAAGAGGCTACATGGGCTGTGGGAGGATAAATATCAGCCCTTAGTGGGCTGGAAAAAGTCCCACAGAAGGCCCATGTGGCTGGAAAGAAATTCCAAAGTGGAAAAGGTGTAAAAAGGGCAAAAAGGTGGAAATAAGGAAGGAGTCCTAATCCTACTAGGAGTGGAGGAGGAGGACTCCTCCTCTCCACTTTGGCGGAACCAAAGAGGGGATGGCCCTTGCGCCAAGCCTCCTCCTCCTCTCCTCCTATATATACTAGAGGTTTTAGGGTTTTTGCAATAGATTTTCAGCCACGTGCAACCCTACCCTCTAGTCCGTAGTTTCTCCTCTAGATCGGTTTCAGCTGTGCTTAGGCGAAGCCCTGCTGAGATTACTCCACCACCATCGCCGCAGCGCCGTCACGCTGCCAGAGAACTCGTCTACCTCTCCGCTCCCTCTTGCCGCATCAAGAAGGCGGAGATCGACATCAAGCAGTATGTGTGCTCAACACGGAGGTGTCTTCTGTTCGGTGCTAGATCGATCATGATTGGATCGCGAGATGGTCGACAATTTGGATTGTGAAGACATTCGACTACGTCAACCGCGTTTCTTAACGCTTCCTGCTTAGCGATCTACAAGGGTACGTAGATCCGCTCTCCCTCTCGTAGATGCTCATCACCATGGATAGATCTTGCGTGTGCGTAGGAAATTTTTTGTTTCCCATGCAACATTCCCCAACGATAATCACCCAAGCGATCAAGCATATAAGCATTATTTTTCAATTGTCTACTAACATAGGCATTGAAATTTTCTTGCTTCATAATAAAATTATCAAATTCATCCAAGCATTGGCTAGCAGACTTATTATAAGGAATATCTCCTTCATCGAATCTACTGAGAGAATTTACCTCTACTACCTGTGTCGGGTTATCAAGACCATGTATTTCTTCAATAGGTGGTAGATTCTTAACATCTTCAGCTTTAATACCTTTTTCATTCATATATTTCTTTGGCTCTTGCATATCTTCAGGACTGAGGAATAGAATACCTCTTTTCTTTGGAGTTGGCTTTGGAGGTGGTTCGGGAATAGTCCAATCATTATCATTGCTCAATATATTATTCAATAGTAATTCAGCTTCTTCAATAGTTCGTTCCTTGAAACCACAACCAACACAACTATCTAGGTGGTCCCTAGAAGCATCAGTTAGTCAATTATAAAAGATATCAAGTATTTCATTTTTCTTGAGAGGATGATCATGCAAAGCATTAAGTAATTGGAGAAGCCTCCCCCAAGCTTGTGGGAGACTCTCTTCTTCAATTTTCACAAAGTTAAATATTTCCTACAAGGCAACTTGTTTATTATGGGTAGGATTTTTTTCCAGAGAAGTAATAAATCGTATTCTGGGGACTGCGCACACAACCAGGAGCAAGAGAATTAAACCATATCTTAGCATCACCGTTTAACGAGAAGGAAACAATTTAAGAATATAGTAATAGCGAATTTTTTCCTCATGAGTAAATAGGGTGGCTATATCAGTCAAGTTGGTCAGATGTGCCACAACAGTTTCAGATTCATAACCATGGAAAGGATCAGATTCAACCAAAGTAATTAACTCAAGATCGACAGATATTTCATAATCCTTATCAGTAACAAGATAGGTGAAGTAGCAAACTTAGGATCATATTGCATTCTAGCATTTAGAGATTTTTCCTTCCACTTGCGAAGCAATTTCTTAAGATCATCTCTATCCTGACAAGCAAGAAAGTCCCTAGCCACCTCTCCTTCCATAACATAACCCTCGGGTATATCAGGCAATTCATATATAGGAGAGCTAGGTCTAGCAGGTGATTCATAGTGTTCAGTTTCAATAATTTCATCAGATTCAGAAATACAGTTTCAGCATTGGCTCTAGCAATTTGTTCATCAAGAAATTCATCAAGTGGCACACTATCATCAAGAAAATTATTATCATAAGCATCATGCATAGCAGAAGTAGCATCATCAATTACTTGTGACATATCAGAATTACTAGCAGGTGGTGGTGTCGCAAATTTACTCAGAACAGAAGGTGAATGAAGTGTGGAGCCAGATGGCAGTTCCTTACCTCCCCTCATAGTAGAGGGGTAGATCTTGGTTTTTGGATCTTCCATATTCTTCATAGTGATCAACAGATATATATATCCCAAGTGACTTAGAGAATAAAGCTATGCTCCCCGGCAACGGTGCCAGAAAAAGGTCTTGATAACTCACAAGTATAGGGGATCGCAACAGTTTTCGAGGGTAGAGTATTCAACCCAAATTTATTGATTCGACACAAGGGGAGCCAAAAAATATTCTTGAGTATTAGTAGCTGAGTTGTCAATTCAACCACACCTGAAAGACTTAATATCTGCAGTAAAGTATTCAGTAGCAAAGTAATATGGTAGTAACGGTAACGGTGGCAAAGTGATAGTGGCAGTTTGTAGTGTTTGTAACAGTAGCAACGGAAAAGTAACCGAGCAAATATCAATATATGGAAAGCTCATAGGCAATGGATCAGTGATGGATAATTATGCGGAAGGCATTCATCATGGAACAGTTATAACATAGGGTGACTCAGAACTAGCTCCAATTCATCAATGTAATGTAGGCATGTATTCAATATATAGTCATACGTGCTTATGGAAAAGAACTTGCATGATATCTTTTGTCCTACCCTTCTGTGGTAGTGGGGTCCTATTGGAAACTAAGGGATATTAAGGCCTCCTTTTAATAGAAAACCGGACCAAAGCATTAGGACTTAGTGAATACATGAACTCCTCAAACTACGGTAGTCACCGAAAAGAATCCCAGTTATTGTCACCCTGGGGGATGCGGATCATAACTCGTAATTGGTGTCTAAAACTTGCAAGATAGGATCAAGAACACACATATATTCATGAAAACATAATAGGTTCGGATCTGAAATCATGGCACTCGGGCCCTAGTGACAAGCCTTAAGCATAGAAAAGTCATAGCAACATCAATCTCAGAACATAGTTGATACTAGGGATCAAACCCTAACAAAACTAAGTCGATTACATGATAAATCTCATCCAACCTATCACCGTCCAGCAATCCTACAATGAGATTACTCACGAACGGTGGAGAGCATCATGGAATTGGTGATGAAGGATGGTTGGTGATGACGAAGGCATCGATTTCCCCTCTCCGGAGCCCAAAACGGACTCCAGATCTGGTCTCCCGAGGAACAGGCGATGGCGGCGGCTCCATATCGTGAAACACGATGAACTCTTCTCCTTGATTTTTTCTCGACAAATAGGGTTATATGGAGCTGGAGAGGAGGTCGAAGGAGACACGAGGGCCCCACAAGCCCGCTAGGCGCGGCCAGGTGGGGTAGCCACGCCTAGCAGGCTTGTGGACTGCAGGTAGCCCCCTCTGGTTACTTCTTGCGCCAGTATTTTTTATTAATTCCAAAAATATTCTCCGTAATTTTCAGGATGATCCGAGAACTTTTATTTCTACGCGAAAATAACACCAAGGCAATTCTACTGAAAACAGCGTCAGTCCAGGTTAGTTTGATTCAATCATGCAAATTAGTGTCCAAAACAAGGGCAAAAGAGTTTGGAAAAGTAGATACGTTGGAGACGTATCAGGGGTCCCGAACTGTGAGACTAGAATCGACGGTAACAAGAGATGAAGGGGACACAGATTTACCCAGGTTTGGGCCCTTCTATGGAGGTAATACCCTACGTCCTGCTTGGTTGTATTGATGATGGGGGGGGGGTGTTACAAAGTTGATCTACCTCGAGATCAAATAGCTAACCCTAGATGAGTTGTCCTCTCTCTATACCCTAAAACCCTCCGGCTTATATAGACGCCAAGGATGCCTAGGGTTTACATATGGTCGGTTACATGCCGAAGAGATAAACATGCCTAACTACAGCTAATAACTTGGAGAATACGACATGGATTCTCGAAACTTCCATCTGGCGTAGGTGGTCTTTGATCGTCTGATGCTCCCTTTGCGACCCACACAGTCCGGCCCATAAACAACAGGTCGGCTATCCAAGCACCCCCTAATCCAGGACTCCCTCAGCAAGGCTCGCAGAGATGGTTATGATAGAGACTATCCGAGTGGAAGTGGTGTCGTTGTCTCTGGCCCAGAGTGTTTCAGCAGAGCCATTCGGTCTGTTGAGAGTCCCCCCAACTTCAGGTTGGCGGCTGGAATCAGCAAGTTCACGAGAGAGTCAAAGCCTGAAATATGGTTAGACGATTATCGAGTGGCAGTACAGATTAGTGGAGGAAACGACAACATAGCCATGAAGCATTTGTCCTTGATGTTGGATGGTTCGGCCCGAGCGTGGTTGAATCGACTGGCTCCTTCTAGCATCTATTGCTGGGAAGATCTTGCCCGAGTGTTCATCAGAACTTTTGAGGGGACATCCAAGCGTCCAGCTGGTTTGATTGATCTGCAGCATTGTGTTCAGAAGCCCAATGAATCCTTGAGGGATTACATTCAGCATTGGTCCACCCTGCATCACATAGTGGAAAATGTTTCCGAGCACCAGGCTATTTGTGTCTTCAAGGCTGGTGTTAAGTACATCGAGCTTTACCTGAAGTTTGGTCATATGGGAGATATTTCCCTGAGCAAGATGATGGAGATTTCCACTCGATACGCCAATGGCGAAGAGGAAGACCGCCTCCGCAGCGGAAAGGGAAAAGCAGTAGACAATTATGCCGACGGAAATTCCAGTCGGAAACAAAAGCGCAAAGCCGATGGCCCTGCTCAGGTAGAGGTGGCTACTTTGGCGGCACAAGGAAAGAACAAGGGGAAACCCAAAGGGCAGTTTACCCCCAAGAAAGTAAAGAATCAGTCCGAAATAGATGTTATGGATTTACAGTGTGTAATTCACATGAAGAAAGATGAGGAAGGCAATTTGATATTGCCGAAACATACCACTCGACAGTGCAGATTGTTGATCCAACAATTCAAAGAAGGTCAGTCAAGTGAGAAATCTCCGGGAAAGGAGGATGATGAAGACAAAGAGGAATTCCCAAAGGTTAATGCCACTTTGATGATTTTTGCTGATGTAGAAAGCAAGAGTCGACTGAAAGTTATCAATAGAGAAGTCAACATGGCTGTTCCTGCCACCCCCACATACCACAAATGTTCTAAGACTGCTATCACGTTTGACCAGTCGAACCACCCTACTCATGTTGCTACCCCTGGCCGGCAAGCTCTGGTGGTGGACCCTGTTATGGCAGGCACTCGACTCCGCAAGGTTCTCACGAACGGAGGGAGTAGTTTGAACATCCTGTATGTGGATACCCTGAAGGGGATGTGCATCCCGATGTCCCATCTCAGCGAAAGGAACATGCAGTTCCACAGAGTCATTCCCGGGAAGAAGGCTAGGTCACTCAGCCAGATTGCATTGGATGTAGTGTTTGGCACCGACAAGAATTTTTGCAAGGAGAAATTGACGTTTGAAGTTGTGGACTTCCAGAGCGCATATCACGCCATCCTTGATCACCCGGCCTATGTGCATTTCATGGCCCGTCCATGTTACGTGTACCTCAAGTTGAAGATGCCCGGGACCAAGGGCGTGATCACAGTCACAGGGAATCGACAGAGGGCTGAGGAGTGCCTTCAGCAGGGCTCCAAAATCGCCGACCATCAAATGACCATGGTTGAATTGGAAGAGTACAAGAAGAGTGCCGATCTTGCCGACCTGCTGCGTGCCAAGAAGCCTGCCTCTGAGTCTGCTTTTGACTCGGGAGGCCAAGTGAAGAAAGTGCACATTCACCCGACAGATCCTAACGCTGCCCCGACCAACATCTCAATGACACTCGACATCAAATAGGAAGCCGAGCTCATCCATTTCCTCCGTGAGAACTGGGACATCTTCTCATGGAAGCCTGCTGACATGCTGTGTGTACCTAGGGAACTGGCTGAGCACCGACTGAGAGTTGACCCGAAGGCCAAGCCTCTGAAAGAGCACCTGCATCGGTCAGCAGCAGAGAAGTAGAAGGCAATCAGCGATGAGGTGGCTCAACTCTTGGAGGCCAAGTTCATTCACGAGATTTACCTCTCCGAGTGGCTCTCGAACGTCTTCATGGTCCCTAAGAAAGATAAGTCACTCCGCATGTGCATTGACTTCAAACATATCAACCGGGTCTGCCCAAAAGATCATTTTCCACTCCCCCGTATCGATCAGATTGTTGACTCGACTGCGGGATGCGAGCGATTATCCTTTCTCGATGCTTACTCTAATTACCATCAGATCCGTCTGTTTGGTCAAGATGAAATAAAGACAACCTTCATCACTCCTTTTGGGTGTTTTTGTTATATCACCATGCCTTTTGGTTTGAAGAATGCCGACGCTACTTTCAAGCATATGATTCAAAATGCCTGCTCGACCAAATCCCTCGGAATGTCGAGGCCTATATGGATGATATTGTTGTCAAGTATCGCAAAGGTTCCGACCTGCTGACTGACTTTGCAGAAACATTCGCCAATCCACGGAAGTATGATAAAAAGTTAAACCCATCCAGGTGAACTTTCGGTGTTCCTGGTGGCAAGTTGCTCGCTTTCCTCGTTTCCGAATGGGGAATCAACATCAATCCCGAGAAGATCAGTGCCATCACCCAAATGAAAAGCCCTGAGCATGTGCATGATGTCCAGAAGCTCACGGGTTGCCTAGCGGTGATAATCCCCAAGTGCAAGGAATAATTGTAGCAATTTCCAAAGGTGGAAGTGATGAGTATGGAGTGTCGAACCCACAAGGAGCTAAAGGTAAGATCAGTATTCTCTCAAGTCATATCTGCGACCGATACGACTCTACGTACACTGAACATTTGATTCCATCTAGAAAAGAGAAATAAAACTATGTTGTGGGTATGAAGAGGATAGATTTGCATGATAACGGAGAACTAAAATATTAAAATAGGTGTTGTCAAAATAATATTACAATATATTACAAATAGCGGGTGGAAAATAATGATGGGTCTGTGTGCGGAATTATCCTAGGCAATTGTTAACAAGATCGGAAGTCATCATTGCAATTTTATACGAGGGAGAGGCATAAGCTAACATACTTTCTCTACTTGGATCATATGTACTTATGATTAGAACTCTAGCAAGCATCGACAACCACTAAATATCATTAAGGTAAAACCCAACCATAGCATTAAAGCATCAAGTCCCCTTTATCCCATACGCAATAACCCCCTTACTCGGGTTTATGCTTCTATCACTCAAGAAACCCACTATAAGCGAATCATGAACGTATTGCAACACCCTACAGCAGGAATCCTTCATGTGTGCGCAGCATGGAAGGCACCATAGGACAACACCAAAATAAACATACAACTCAAACCAATCTAGATCATCAATAAACCCAAAGAACAAAAGTAATCTACTCAAAATATCATAGGATGGCAACACATCATTGGATCATAATATGTAGCATAAAGCACCATGTTCAAGTAGGTGATTACATCGGGGTGCGGGAGAGTGGACCGCTAAAAGGAGATGAGGATAGTGATGAAGAAGGTGATGTTGATGAAGATGATCACTGCGGCGATGGTTCCCCCGATGGCACTCCAGCACCACCGGTAGAGAGGGGGAGAGATTCTCCCCCTTGTGCTTCCTCCTCCATGGCCTACCCCTCTATGGGGAGAGGTTCTTGTTGGAAATATGCCCTAGAGGCAATAATAAATTAGTTATTATCATATTTCCTTGTTCATGATAATCGTTTATTATCCATGCTATAATTTTGTTGATCGGAAACTCAGATACATGTGTGGATACATAGACAACACCATGTCCCTGGTATGCCTCTAATAGACTAGCTCGTTGATCAAAGATGGCTATGGTTTCCTAGTCATGGACATGAGATGTCATTTGGTAACGGGATCACATCATTAGGATAATGATGTGATGGACAAGACCCAAACTACAAACGTAGCATATGATCGTGTCAGTTTATTGCTACTGTTTTCTGCATGTCAAGTATATGTTCCTATGACCATGAGATCATGCAACTCAGTGAGACCGGAGGAGTACCTTGTGTGTATCAAACGTCGCAACGTAACTGGGTGACTATAAAGGTGCTCTACAGGTATCTTCGAGGGTGTCTATTGGGTTGGCATGGATCAAGACTGGGATTTGTTACTCCGTGTGACGGAGAGGTATCTCAGGGCCCACTCGGTAATACAACATCACAATAAGCCTTGCAAGCAATGTGACTAAGTGTTAGTCACGGGATCTTGTGTTACGAAACGAGTAAAGAGACTTGCCGGTAACGAGGTTGAACTAGGAATGGAGATACCGACGATCAAATCTCGGGCAAGTAACATACCGAAGAACAAAGGGAACATCATACGGGATTAATTGAATCCTTGACATAGAGGTTCGACCGATAAAGATCTTCGTAGAATATGTAGGAACCAATATGGGCATCCAGGTCCTGCTATTGGTTATTGACCGTAGAGGTGTCTCGGTCATGTCTACATAGTTCTCGAACCCGTAGGGTCTGCACACTTAAGGTTCGGTGACGTTTCGGTAGTATAGAGTTATGTATGATGGTGACCGACAGTTGTTCGGAGTCCGGATGAGATCCTGGACATCACGAGGAGCCCCGGAATGGTCCGTAGGTAATGATTGATATATAGGAAGTCCTATTTTGGTCGCCGAAAAAGTTTCGGGCTCATCGGCAGTGTACCAGGAGTGTCGGTAGTGTACCGGTAGACCATCGGGAGGGGTATTTCGACCCAAGAGGCTACATGGGCTGTGGGTGAGTAAATACCAGCCCTTAGTGGGATGGTGGAAGTCCCACACAAGTCCCATGCGGCTGGGAAGAAAAGCGCAAAGAAAAAAGGTGGAAAAAGGCAAAAAAGGCAAAAATTAGGAGGAGTCCTAGTCCTACTAGGATTGGAGGAGGAATCCTCCAATCGTGGCTGACCCAAGGGCTGGCTCCTTGGGAGCCAAGCCTCCTCCTATCTTCCTCCTATATATACTAGAGGTTTTAGGGTTTTTGGCACTAGATTATCAGCCACGTGCTACCCGTTCCTCCAGTGCATAGTTTCTCCTCTAGATCGGATTTCTGCAGTGCTTAGGCGAAGCCCTGCCGGAATTGCTCCACCACCATCGCCGTGGCGCCATCACGCTGCCGGAGAACTCTTCCACCTCTCCGCTCCCTCTTGCTAGATCAACAAGGCGGAGATCGTCATCAAGCTGTACGTGTGCTGAACGCGGAGGTGCCGTCCGTTCGGTGCTAGATCGGAAGGACCATGATCAAGATCGCGAGACGGATCATGATGAGATCGCGGGACGGATCGTGATGAGTTTGCGGGACGGATCATGATGAGATCGCGGGACGGATCATGATGAGTTCGTGGGACTGATCGTGATTGGATCGCGGGACAGATCATGATGAGATCGCGGGATGCTCGGCGATTTGGATTGCAAAGATGTTCGACTACACCAACCGCGTTTAATGCTTCCCGCTTAGCGATCTACAAGGGTATGTAGATCCACTCTCCCTCTCGTAGATGCTTATCACCATGGATAGATCTTGCGTGTGCGTAGGAAAAAAATTGTTTCCCATGCAACGTTCCCCAACAGTGGCATCATGAGCTAGGTCTATGTGTAGATGAGATCTCGAGTAGAACACAAAGAGTTTGTGGGCGTTGATGCTTAGATTGCTTCCTCCCTTGGTCGCGTTTTGGTTCAGCGGTATTGTGGGATGAAGCGGCCCTGACCAACATTACTCGTACGCTTACGAGAGACCGGTTCCCTCAACTGCAACTTGTTGCAAAAGATGGATGGCGGGTGGCAGTTTCTCCTACTTTAGTTGGATCGAATTCGACAAATGCGGTCCTTGAGAAGGTTGAAAAGCAACTAATGTATCACCGTTGTGGTTTATGCGTAGGTGAGAATTGTTCTTGCTAGATACCCGTAGCAGCCACATAAAACATGCAACAACAATTAGAGGACGTCTAACTTGTTTTTGCAAGGTATGTTGTGATGTGATATGGCCAATTACATGATGTGATATATGTAATGTATGAGATGATCATGTGTTGTATAGAATATCATGACTTGCATGTCGATGAGTACGGCAACCGGCAAGAGCCATAGGGTTGTCTTTAATTATTGTATGACCCGCGTGTCAATCATTAAGCGCTATGCAATGCTTTACTTTATCGCTAAACGGTAGCAATAGTAGTACAAGCATGATGGGCGCGACAACCCCGATGGCGACACGTTGATGGAGATCAAGATGATGGAGATCATGGTGTCATGCTGGTGACGATGGAGATCATGCTGGTGCTTTCAAGATGAAGATCAAAATCACAAGTTCATGGCCATATCATGTCACTTATGATTTGCATGTGATGTTAATCCTTTCATGCACCTTGTTTTGCTTAGGACGATGGTAGCATTATAAGGTGATCCCTCACTTTAATTTCAAGATGAATTGTGTTCTCCCCGAGTGTGCACCATTGCAAAAGTTCGTCGTGTCGAGACACCACGTGATGATCGGGTGTGATTGACTCTGCGTTCACATACAACGGGTGCAAGCCAGTGTTGCACATGCAGAACACTCGGGTTAAACTTGACGAGCCTAGCATGTACAGACATGGCCTCGGAACACAAGAGACCAAAAGGTCAAACATGAGTCATATAGTAGATATGATCAACATGATGAAGTTCACCATTGAAACCACCTCAACTCACGTGATGATCTGGCTTGAGTTGGTGAATCTGGATCATGTATCACTCGAATGACCGGAGGGATGTCAATTTGAGTGGGAGTTCTTCAGTAATATGATTAATTGAACTCATTATCATGAACATAGTCAGTAGTGTCTTTGCAAATTATGTTGTAGATTACTTGCTCGCGCTGTAGCTCCCTTGAATTTTTATATGTTCCTAGAGAAATAGAGTTGAAAGATGATGGTAGCAATATTGCGGTCTAGGTACGTGATCTGAGAATTGTCCTCATTGCTTCACATAAGGCTTATGTCCTTAATGCACCGCTCAGTGCGCCAACCCCTCTAGCATCGTTTGTAGATGTTGTGAACATCTGACAGGCATGTTCTGATGACTACTTGATAGTTTAGTGCGTCATGCATTAGGGCTTAGAATTGAGGCTCCAAAACGTTTTGAACGTCACGGAACATATGAGATGTTCTAAGAGCTGAAATTAGGATCTTAGGCTCGTGCCCGTGTTGCGAGCTATGAGATCTCCAACAAGATTCTTTGCCTGCAAGATGAAAGATAATAGCTCAATCATTGAGCATGTGCTCAGATTTTCTGGGTGCTACAATCGCTTGAATCGAGTGGGAGTTGATCTTCCAGATAAGATAGTGATTGATATAGTTCTCCAAGTCACTGTCACTAAGCTACTAGAACTTGGGGATGAACTATAAAATGCAAGGGATAGAAATAATGATCCCTGAGCTGTTCGCGATGTTTGACACCGCAAAGGTAGAAATCAAGTAGGAGCGTCAAGTGTTGATGGTTAGTCAAACCACTAGTTTCGAGAAGGGTAGGAGCAAGGAGGGAAACTTCATGGATAGCAAGTCAGTTGCTGCTCCAATGAAGCAACCCAAAGTTGAACCCAGACCCGAGACTAAGTGCTTTGATTATGAGGAGAGCGGTCGCTGAAGCGGAACAACCCTAGATACTTGGTAGATAAGAAGGCTGGCAACGTCGACAAAAGTATATTTGATATACGTGTTATTGATGTGTAGCTTGCTAGTACTCCTAGTAGCACCTGGGTATTGGATACCGGTTCGGTTGCTAAATGTTAGTAACTCGAAATAAAAGCTACGGAATAAATGGAGAACTAGCTAAGGGTGAGGTGACGATGTGTGTTGGAAATGTTTCCAAGGTTGATGTGATCAACATCACACGCTCTCTCTACCTTCGGGATTAGTGACGAACCTAAATAAATGTTATTTGGTGTTTTGCGTTGAGCATGAACGTGATTAGATCGTGTTTATTGCAACACAGTTATTCATTTAAGTTAGAGAATAATGGTTATTCTGTTTACATGAATGATACCTTCAATGGTCATGCACCCAGTGAGAATGGTTTGTTGAATCTTGATCGTAGTAATACACATGTTCAGAACATTGATGCCAAAAGATACAAAGTTAATAATGATAGTACCACATACTTGTGGCACTGCCGCTAAATGTCATATTGGTATAAAGCGCATGAAGAAACTCCATGCTTATGGATCTTTGGACCCATTCAATTTCAAATCGATTGAGACTTGCGAACCATGCCTCTTGGGCAAGATGGCTAAGGATCCCTTTTTCCAGATGGATGGAGTGGGCAAGTGATTTATTGGAAATGATACATGTTGATGTATGCAATCCAATGAGTCTTGTAGCGTGCGGTGGATATCATTATTTTCTTACCTTCACTGATGATTTGAGTAGATATAGTGTATATTTACTTAATGAAACACAAGTCTAAATCGTTTGAAAGGTTCAAGAAAATTCAGAGTGAAGTTCAAGATCATCGTGACAAGAAGATAAAAATGTCTGCGATATGATCGTGGAGGTGAATATCTGAGTTACGAGTTTGGCATACAACTTTAGACAATGTGAAAGTTGTTTCACAACTCACGCCACCTGGAACACCATAGTGTGATGGTGTGTTCGAACGTCATAGTCGTGCTCTATTGATGGTGCGTGCTATGATGTCTCTTATCATTTTTCTACTATAATTTTGGGGTTATGCATTAGAGACAACTACATTCACTTTAGATAGGGCACCATCTAATTCCGTTGAGATGACACCGTGTGAATTATGGTTTGATAGAAACCTAAGCTGTCATTTCTTAATGTTTGGGGCTGCAATGCTTGTGTGGAAAATGTTTTCACCTAATGAGCTCGAACCCAAAGCGGACAAATGCATCTTCATAGAATACCCTAAAGACAGTTGGGTAAACCTTCTATCTCAGATCCAAGGACAAAGTGTTTGTTGCTAAAACTGGTTCCTTTCTCGAGAAAGAGTTTCTCGAAAGAATTGAGTGGGAGGAAGATAGAACTTGATGAGGTTGTTGAACGTTTGTTCAACCAGAGAGTAGCGCAGCCCAGGAATTTGTTTTTGTGAAGCCTACGTTAGTTGAAGAGGAAGTTAATTATGATGAGCATGAAGCTTCGGATCAAGTTACTATCGAACCTCGTAGGTCGACAAGGATGTGTTCTGCTCCTGAGCGGTATGAGAACCCTATCTTGGAGGTCATGTTGTTGGACAACGATGAACCTACGAGCTGTGGAGAAGCGATGATGGGCCCGGATTCCGACAAATGGTTAGAGGCCATGAAATCCAAGAAAGGATCCATGTATGAAAACCAAGTATAGACTTTGGTAGACTTGCTCGTTGGACGGCAGGTCGTTGAGTACAAATGGATGTTTAAAATGAAGATAGACGCTCATGGTAAATGTCACCATTTGTAAAGCTCAACTTGTTGCAAAGAAGTTTACGACACGTTCAAGGAGTTGACTGTGATGAGACTTTCTCACTCGTAGCGATGCTAAAGTCTATTGGAATTAAGTTAGCAGTTGCTGTATTTTTCAATTATGAAATCTGGCAGATGGATATTAAAACAGCGTTTCCGTAACGGTATACTTGAGGAAAGGTTGTATGTGATACAACCAGAAGGTTTTGTCAGTCCTAAGGATGCTAAAAGGTGTGCATGCTTCAATGATTCTTCTATGAACTGAAGCAAGCATCTCGGAGTTGGAATATACACTTTGATGAGGTGATCAAAGTTTTTGAGTCTATACGAAGTTTACGAGAAACTTGTATTTACAATAAAGTGAGTGGGAGCACTATAGAATTTCTGATAAGTATATGTGGGTGACATATTCTTGATCGGAAATGATGTAGAATTTCTGGAAAGCATAAACGGTTGTTTGAAAAGAGTTTTTCAAAGGAAGACCTGGATAAAGCTACCTAATTGTTGAGCATCAAGATCTATAGAGATAGATCAAGATGCTTGATGAGACTTTCAATGAGTACGTACCTTGACAAGATTTTGAAAGAATTCAAAATGGATCAGTCCGAGAAAGAGTTCTCGCCTGATTTGCGAGGTGTGAAGTTGAGTGAGACTCAATGCTCGACATCGACAGAAGAAAGAGAAATGATGAATGGCGTCCCCTATGCCTTAGCCATAGGCTCTATATAGTATGCCATGCTGTGTACCACACCTGTGTGTTCCTTGCCATGAGTCCGTCAAGGGGTACAAGAGTGATCCAGAAGTGGATCACTGGATAGCGGTCAATATTATCCTTAGTGACTAAAAGACTAAGGAAATGTTTCTCGATTATGGAGGTTATAAAGGGTTCTTCGTAAAGAAATACGTCGATGCAAGCTTTAACACTAATCCGGATGACTCTTAGTAGCAATCCAGATACGTATAGTGGAGGAGCCATTTGGAATAGTACCAAGTGGAGTGTGGTAGCAGTGTTTACAGTTTGACATAGAGATTTGCAAAGTACATACAGATCTGAATGTCGCAGACCCGTTGACTATAAGACCTGTCTCACATGCAAAGCATGATCGAGCCCCATAACTCAGTGGGTGTTAGATTCATAACAATGCGAATCACATGGTGATGTGAACTAGATTATTGACTCTAGTGCAAGTGGGAGACTGTTGGAAATATGCCCTAGAGGCAATAATAAATTAGTTATTATCATATTTCCTTCTTCACGATAATCGTTTATTATCCATGCTATAATTGTGTTGATCGGAAACTCATATACATGTGTGGATACATAGACAACACCATGTCCCTAGTATGCCTCTAATAGACTAGCTCGTTGATCAAAGATGGCTATGGTTTCCTAGTCATGGTCATGAGATGTCATTTGGTAACGGGATCACATCATTAGGAGAATGGTGTGATGGACAAGACCCAAACTAGAAATGTAGCATATGGTCATGTCATTTTATTGCTACTGTTTTCTGCATGTCAAGTATATCTTCCTATGACCATGAGATCATGCAACTCATTGACACCGGAGGAGTACCTTGTGTGTATCAAACGTCGCAATGTAACTGGGTGACTATAAAGGTGCTCTACAGGTATCTTCGAGGGTGTCTGTTGGGTTGGCATGGATCAAGACTGGGATTTGTTACTCCGTGTGACGGAGAGGTATCTCAGGGCCCACTCGGTAATACAACATCACAATAATCCTTGCAAGCAATGTGACTAAGTGTTAGTCATGGGATCTTGTGTTACGGAACGAGTAAAGAGACTTGCCGGTAACGAGGTTGAACTAGGTATGGAGATACCGACGATTGAATCTCGGGCAAGTAACATACTGAAGAACAAAGGGAACATCATACGGGATTAACTGAATCCTTGACATAGAGGTTTGATTGATAAAGATCTTCGTAGAATATGTAGGAACCAATATGGGCATCCAGGTCCCACTATTGGTTATTGACCGTAGAGGTGTCTCGGTCATGTCTACATAGTTCTCGAACCCGCAGGGTCTGCACACTTAAGGTTCGGTGACGTTTCGGTAGTATAGAGTTATGTATGCTAGTGACCGAAGGTTGTTCGGAGTCCCGGATGAGATCTTGGAAATCAAGAGGATCTCCAGAATGGTCCAAAGGTAAATATTGATATATAGGAGGTTCTATTTTGGTCACCGGAAAAGTTTCGGGCTCATCGGTAGTGTACCGGGAGTGCCGGTAGTGTATCGGGAGACCATCGGGAGGGGTATTTCGACCCAAGAGGCTACATGGGCTGTGGGAGAGTAAATACCAGCCCTTAGTGGGCTGGTGGAAGTCCCACACAAGGCCCATGCGGCTGGGAAGAAAATCCCAAAGAGAAAAAGGTGGAAAAAGGCAAAAAAGGCAAAAATAAGGAGTAGTCCTAGTCCTACTAGGATTGGAGGAGGAATCCTCCAATCCTCCTTGGTTCGGCCGACCCAAGGGCTGGATCCTTGGGAGCCAAGCCTCCTCCTCTCTTCCTCCTATATATACTAGAGGTTTTAGGGTTTTTGGTACTAGATTTTCAGCCACATTCTACTCGTTCCTCCAGTGCATAGTTTCTCCTCTAGATCGGATTTCTGTAGTGCTTAGGCAAAGCCTTGCCGGAATTGCTCCACCACCATCTCCGCGGCGCCATCATGCTGCCGGAGAACTCTTCTACCTCTCGGCTCCCACTTTCTGAATCAACAAGGCGGAGATCGTCATCAAGCTGTACGTGTGCTGAACGCGGAGGTGCCGTCCGTTCGGCGCTAGATCGGAAGGACCGTGATCAAGATCGCGAGACGGATCGTGATGAGGTCGCGGGACGGATCGTGATGAGTTCGTGGGGCGGATCGTGATGATATCGTGGGACGGATCATGATGAGTTCGTGGGACGGATCGTGATTGGATCGCGGGACGGATCGTGATGAGATCACGGGATGCTCGGCGATTTGGATCGCGAAGACGGTCGACTACACCAATCGCGTTTCTTAACGCTTCCTGCTTAGTGATCTACAAGGGTATGTACATCCAATCTCCCTCTCATAGATGCTCATCATCATGGATAGATCTTGCGTGTGCATAGGAAATTTTTTGTTTCCCATGCAACGTTCCCCAATAGTTCTCCCTCTGGTCCTTTGCCTCCATGGTGTTTATGGCCCCTCCGGGACGATGAAGATGGCCTCTGGTGATGGTGACCCCCTCCGGCAGGGTGCCAGAGAGGGCCAAGATTGGTTTTTCACGGCTTTGGAGGTGTGCGGTGGCGGAACTCTTGATCTAGATTTCTTTTTGGTGGTTTCTGGATTTATAGGAATTTTTGGCGTCGCTCTCACGTCAAGGGGGGCCATGAGGGAGTCACAAGCCTTGTAGGCGCGACCACCCCCCTGGTCGCGCCTGGCAGGTTTGTCACCTCCTCATGGATCTTCTGGCCCAGCTCCAATGCTTCGGGGGTCTCTTTTGGTCCACCAAAAATCATACTAAATTTTCAGCGCATTCCGAGAGCTTTTATTTCTACGCAAAAAACGACACCTTGGTAGTTCTGCTGAAAACAACGTTAGACCGAGTTAGTTCTAAGATAATCATACCAAAATCATATAGAATTATTGTTGACGGGGTTTATACCCGTAGGTAGGCCAAAGCAGCGGGGTCTTCTGTTGGGTAACGTGGCATGGGAAACAAAAAATTTCCTACGCACACGCACATCTATCCATGGTGATGAGCATCTACGAGAAGGAGAGTGGATCTACGTACCCATGTAGATCGCTGAGCGAGATGCGTTAAGAAATGCGGTTGGTGTAGTTGAATGACTTCGCGATCTAAATCGCCGAGCGTCCCGCGATCTCATCACGATCTGTCCCGCGATCCGATCACGATCCGTCCCGTGAACTCATCACGATCCGTCCCGCAAACTCATCACGATCCGTCTCGCGATCTTGATCATGATCCGTCCCGTGAAATCATCACGATCCGTCCCGCGAACTCATCACGATCCGTCCCATTAATTCATGACGATCCATCCCACGAACTCATCACGATCCGTCTCGCGATCTTGATCACGGTCCTTCCGATCGAGCGTCGAACGGACGACACCTCCGCGTTCAGCACACGTACAGCTCGATGATGATCTCTGCCTTCTTGATCCAACAAGATGGAACAGAGAGGTAGAAGAGTTCTCCGGCAGCGTGACGGCGCTGCAGCGATGGTGGTGGAGCTATGCCGGCAGGGCTTCGCCTAAGCACTGCAGAAAACCAATCTAGAGGAGAAGCTATGCATTAGAGGAACGGGTGGCACGTGGCTGAAAATCTTGTGCCAAAACCCTAAAATCCTCTAGTATATAGGACGAGAGGAGGAGGAGGCTTGACTGCCAAAGAGGCATCCCTTGGGTCGGCCAAACCAAGGAGGGAGGAGTCCTCCTCCTCCACTCCTAGTAGGATTAGGACTCCTTCCTTATTTGGCCCTTTTTTTGCCTTTTTCCACCTTTTTCCTTTTGGGCTTTTCTTCCCAGCCGCATGGGCCTTGTGTGGGACTTCCACCAGGCCAAAAAAGTGCTGGTATTTACTTTCCCACAGCCCATATAGCCTCTTGGGTCGAAATACCCCTCCCGATGGTCCCCCGGTACGCTCCCGGCACTCCCGGTACACTACCGATGAGCCCGAAACTTTTCAGGCGACCAAAACAAGACTTCCTATACATCAATCTTTACCTCCGGACCATTCCGGAGATCCTCGTGATGCCTGGGATCTCATCCGTGACTCCAAACAACCTTCGGTCACCACCATGCATAACTCTATACTATCGAAACGTCACCAAACCTTAAGTGTGCAGACCCTGCGGGTTCGAGAACTATCTAGACATGACCGAGACACCTCTACGGTCAATAACCAATAGCGGGACCAAGATGCCCATATTGGTTCCTACATATTCTACGAAGATCTTTATCGGTCAAACCTCCATGTCAAGGATTCAGTTAATCCCGTATGATGTTCCCTTTGTTCTTCGGTATGTTACTTTGCCCGAGATTCGATCGTCGGTATCTCCATACCTAGTTCAACCTCGTTACCGAGAAGTCTCTTTACTAGTTCCGTAATACAAGATCCCATGACTAACACTTAGTCACATTGCTTGCAAGCTTATTGTGATGTTGTATTACCGAGTGGACCCTGAGATACCTCTCCGTCACACGGAGTAACAAATTCCAGTCTTGATCCATGCCAACTCAACAGACACCCTCGGAGATACCTGTAGAGCACCTTTATAGTCACCCAGTTACGTTGCGATATTTGATACACACAAGGCACTCCTCCGGTATCCATGAGTTGCATGATCTCATGGTCATAGGAACATATACTTGACATGCAGAAAACAGTAGCAATAAACTGACACGATCATATGCTACGTTTGTAGTTTGGGTCTTGTCCATCACACCATTCTCCTAATGATGTGATCCCATTTATCAAATGACATCTCATGTCCATGGCCAGGAAACCTTAACCATCTTTGATCAACGAGCTAGTCTATTAGAGGCATACTAGGGACATGGTTTTGTCTATGTATCCACACATGCATCTAAGTCTCCGATCAATACAATTATATCATGGATAATAAACGATTATCATGAACAAGGAAATATGATAATAACTAATTTATTATTGCCTCTAGGGCATATTTCCAAAAGTCTTCTGTGCAGCAACGAGGACAATCCTTAGATCACGGAGCCAGTCTGCAATATTGTTACCATCATCTTTCAACTCTATTTCTCTAGGAACATATAAAAATTCAAGGGAGCTACAGCGTGAGCTAGTAATCTACAACACAGTTTGCAAAGATACTACTGACTATGTTCATGATAATGAGTTCAATTCATCATATTACTTAAGAACTCCCACTCAAATTGACATCCCTCCAGTCATTCAAGTGATACATGATCCAAATTCACCAACTCAAGTCCGATCATCACGTGAGTTGAGGTGGTTTCAATGGTGAACATCATCATGTTGATCATATCTACTATATGACTCATGTTCGACCTTTCGGTCTCTTGTGTTCCGAGGCCATGTCTGTACATGCTAGGCTCGTCAAGTTTAACCCGAGTGTTCTGCATGTGCAACACTGGCTTGCACCCATTGTATGTGAACGTAGAGTCTATCACACCCGATCATCACGTGGTGTCTCAACACGACGAACTTTCGCAACGGTGAACACTCGGGGAGAACACAATTCATCTTGAAATTTAAGTGAGGGATCACCTTATAATGCTACCGTCGTACTAAGCAAAACAAGGTGCATAAAAGGATTAACATCACATGCAAATCATAAGTGACATGATATGGCCATGAACTTGTGCTTTTGATCTCCATCTAGAAAGCACCGGCATGATCTCCAACGTCACCGGCAAGACACCATGATCTCCATCATCTTGATCTCCATCAACGTGTCGCCATCGGGGTTGTCGCGCCCAACATGCTTCTACTACTATTGCTACCGTTTAGCGATAAAGTAAAGCATTACATAGCGCTTAATGATTGACACGCATGTCATACAATAATTAAAGACAACCCTATGGCTCCTGCCGGTTGCCGTACTCGTCGACATGCAAGTCGTGATAAACTATACATCACATGATCATCTCATACATCACATATATCACATATATCACATCATGTAATTTTCCATATCACATCACAACATACCCTGCAAAAACAAGTTAGACATCCTCTAATTGTTGTTGCATGTTTTACGTGGCTGCTACGAGTATCTAGCATGAACAATTCTCGTCTACGCAAAAACCACAACGGTGATACACTAGTTGCTTTTCAACCTTCTCAAGGACCGCCTTTGTCAAATCCGATCCAACTAAAGTGAGAGAAACTAGCACCCGCAAGCCATCTATGCAAGAAGTTGCGGTCAAGGGAACCGGTCTCTCGTAAGCATACGAGTAATGTTGGTCCGGGCCGCTTCATCTCACAATACCGCTGAACCAAAATCCGACCAAGGGAGGAAGCAATCTAAGCATCAACGACCACAAACTCTTTGTGTTCTACTCGAGATCTCATCTACACATAGACCTAGCTCATGATGCCACTGTTGGGGAACGTTGCATGGGAAACAAAAAAAATCATACGCACACGCAGATCTATCCATGGTGATGAGCATCTATGAGAAGGAGAGTGGATCTACGTACCCTTGTAGATCGCTGAGCGGGAAGCGTTAAGAAACACGGTTGGTGTAGTCAAACGTATTCGCGATCCAAATCGCCGAGTGTCCCACGATCTCATCATGATCTGTCCCGTGATCCGATCACGATCCGTCCCGTGAACTCATCACGATCCGTCCCGCGAACTCATCACGATCCGTCTCGCGATCTTGATCACGATCCGTCCCGTGAACTCATCACGATCCATCCCGCGAACTCATCACGATCCGTCCCGCGAAGTCATCATGATCCGTCCCGCGAACTCATCACGATCCGTCTCGCGATCTTGATCACGGTCCTTTCGATCTAGCGCCGAACGGATGGCACCTCCGCGTTCAGGACACGTACAGCTCGATGACGATCTCTGCCTTCTTGATCCAGAAAGAGGGAGCGGAGAGGTAGAAGAGTTCTCCGGTAGCGTGACGGCGCTACGGCGATGGTGGTGGAGCTATTCCGGCAGGGCTTCGCCTAAGCACTGCAGAAAACCGATCTAGAGGAGAAGCTATGCACTAGAGGAACGGGTGGCACGTGGCTGAAAATCTTGTGCCCAAACCCTAAAACCCTCTAGTATATATAGGAGGAGAGGAGTAGGAGGCTTGGATGCCAAAGAGGCACCCCTTGGGTCGGCCAAACCAAGGAGGGAGGAGTCCTCCTCCTCCACTCCTAGTAGGATTAGGACTTCTTCCTTATTTGGCCCTTTTTTTTGCCTTTTTCCACCTTTTTCCTTTTGGGATTTTCTTCCCAGCCGCATGGGCCTTGTGTGGGACTTCCACCAGCCCACAAAGGGCTGGTATTTACTCTCCCACAGCCCATATAGCCTCTTGGGTCGAAATACCCCTCCCGATGGTCCCCCGATACACTCCCGGCACTCCCGGTACACTACCGATGAGCCCGAAACTTTTCAGGCGACCAAAACAGGACTTCCTATATATCAATCTTTACCTCCAGACCATTCCGGAGCTCCTCGTGACGTCCGGGATCTCATTCGGGACTCCAAACAACCTTCGGTCACCACCATGCATAACTCTATACTACCGAAACGTCACCAAACCTTAAGTGTGCAGACCCTGCGGGTTCGAGAACTATGTAGACATGACCGAGACACCTCTATGGTCAATAACCAATAGCGGGACCTGGATGCCCATATTGGTTGCTACATATTCTACGAAGATCTTTATCGGTCGAACCTCTATGTCAAGGATTCAGTTAATCCCGTATGTTGTTCCCTTTGTTCTTCGGTATGTTACTTTGGCCGAGATTAGATCGTCGGTATCTCCATACCTAGTTCAACCTCGTTACCGGCAAGTCTCTTTACTCGTTCCGTAATACTAGATCCCGTGACTAACACTTAGCCACATTGCTTGCAAGGCTTATTGTGATGTTGTATTACCGAGTGGGCCCTGAGATACCTCTCCGTCACACGGAGTAACAAATTCCAGTCTTGATCCCTGCCAACTCAACAGACACCCTCGGAGATACCTGTAGAGCACCTTTATAGTCACCCAGTTACGTTGCGACGTTTGATACACACAAGGCACTCCTCCGGTATCCGTGAGTTGCATGATCTCATGGTCATAGGAACATATACTTGACATGTAGAAAACAGTAGCAATAAACTGACACGATCATATGCTACGTTTGTAGTTTGGGTCTTGTCCATCACACCATTCTACGATCATATGCCGCCGGCCGTACCGGAGACTTTGGCCAACTGGCGCTAGGCGACGTCCCCTGGGTGGCCCGTGCCGTGGCAGGTGGGCGAGGACCAATCACAGAGCCGGCTGGCGGGCCCCAACGGGAGATGGGACTGCTTAGCCGACGGGCCCTGCCCATGACAAGACGATGCAAGCGGCGGGACCCCGTGGCCAGCCGGAGAGACTGCTAGCCGGGTCCCCCCACCATTGTACTATGACATATTGTAAGAGCCGGGGGGTTGGCCTATAAAACCCCCCGATCCCCCCATGCAATGGGGATGGACGGACGGATGGTCTCAGACACGCACCCACAGAACTCTCATTCCCTCCTCTAGTAGTAGAGGAAGACGAGTCGGCTGCTCCTTCTTCCTCCTCTAGACACAGCTCCAGGAGCATCCTTGTACACCTACCTATCCATCCAACTAGACCAAGGAGGACCAAGGGTGTTACCTCCCACGGAGGGCCCTGAACCTGGGTACATCGTGTGTCACCACTACATGTGCCCAATCTCGCACTCGGAGCCTGTCGGCGTCCTCGGTCCCCAACCACTCATGATAAGCCACCCCATGGTATCTGTCGTGAGAAAACGATGATAGTTGGTGCCAAACGTGGGGACCTACGCAGCATCGGCCTGATTCATGCTCCGAGCAGGACCCCTCACCATTCCCCGCCGTCGCCGCTCGTCCCGACGAAACCGTGGGGAGTTCGTGGGGCTTGCCTCAGCACGCCCTACGAGCAACTCCGTCGGCCTCGCAGTCGACATCGACGTGCTCACCGAGCGCTTCGGCAGGCTCAGCCTCGCCGAGGCTCCGGCTGCTGACGAGTATCCCGTGAGGGTGCTCATCTGCGCTCGCCCGCCCAGAACAGTGGGCGCACTTGCTGCGGCTCAACCCAGCGGATCCCATGATTGCATGGGGGTGATGGACATCACCTCCTCCACCATGTCCGGACGGGCACAGGTCGTGGCTACTGGTGCTGCCGCCCGCGTCGGCACGTTCGACCCGCTCGGTGCGGCCCTTCGGGGCCTGAGCACTCCGATCGCCCCGACAGCAAACCCCGACACTGCCCCAGCCGATCTCGAGGCGGCTCGCCGCATCCTGTTCCAGGATGCCACTGCCCTCGCGGCCATGCGGCGCCGCATGGAGGCGGCACAGCGGGAGTACGCTTACGCCTATGGACTCACCCCGGCTGGCACCGAGCCCAGCCGGCGTGGGGCTGTGCGTGACCACGGCCACGTGGTCGCCGAAATCCTCGGTGGCAAAATGCCCGTCTACGACAACCCTGCGGCTAACCTGCAGATTCTCAAGGTGGCCTACAAGGAGTTGGCTACCTTGGAGGGAGAAGAGTGTGTCGCCCACGAGCGCCACATCAAGGAGCTCATCGATGCTGCTGACACACAGCAGCATCTGCTGGCAACGGGCAGCCCCGCCACCGAAGTCCCTTGGCCTGAACGCGAGGACACGGGAACTTCTGGCCGCTAGGCGGCCTAGTACTCCTGCTCCCCTCGCGTTTCCGGCTGCCGAGCCGAAGTGAACAACCCCGGCACTCTCAGATGCCGGGGAGTGAGCAGCCGGCTGTTAGCAGCCGACGCACCAACGAGCCACCCTAGAGTGGCCGCCACCACGAAGCGCTGGCATCCGAAAGCCGCCGCAGCCAGGGGCATACGCCGCCACCATGGCGTGAGTCATGGCAGTCGGCGCCGCCCACCATCCGCCCTGAGCTCTCGGCTCGGCTCGGGCCGCGCGTCCCCCGTAGCGAGAACGACGCCTGCAACCGCATCGACAAACTCGCGCAATCCGCCCTTCTCGAGGAGGAGGGCTCGATTGGTCCGGCCTACTTTGTCCCCCAAATTTGCACCGAGCCGTTCCCAACCGGCTTCACGCTCCCTAGGGACACCCCGAAATACAACGGGGCCGCCAAACCCGAAGACCGGCTGATCAACTACACCACCGCGGTGGGTATCGCCAGGGGGAATAAGCCGCTAGCCATTCGCTATGCCCCCCTTATGCTGATCGGCTCGGCCCGCACCTGGCTTAACAGCCTGGCGGCCGACAGCATCAACACTTGGACGGACTTCGAAGAGGCCTTCGTCCGCAACTTCACCGGCACCTACAAGCAGCCCGACCGTCCCCATGAACTCGCCATGTGCGTTCAGGGGCAGGACGAGTCCCTCCGTGACCACCTCGCCCGGTGAACCGAGCTCCGCAACTCCTGCGAGGGGGTGCACGAGATCCAAGCCATGTAGTACTTTATCGAGGGCTGTCGGGACGACACCCCTCTGAAGCACAAGCTCCTATGCTTCGAGCCGACCCTACTTGCCGAGCTCATGACCAAGGCGGACAAATATGCCACGGCCGATTCGGCCATCCGGGTCAAAACAACCCCGCCCCCCAAGGCAACAACGACGCCGGCCACAACCCGGCCGACTGCCGACAACCGGCAGCCGCAGAACAACAAGCGCAAGAAAGACTAGCCAGATCCCCGCTCCGGGAGCCGGCAGGTCAATACCGTCGAGGATCAAGAGCCGGCTGCCCAGCCTTCCGGCCAGTGCCAGCGCACTGGCAAGGCTGCTTGGCAGTCGAAGCTCACCTTCGAGCAAATGCTTGATCTCCCCTGCAAGATCCACTCAGGGGCCAAGCCCTCTACGCACATGCTTCAGCAGTGTAGCTTATCACAGCAATTGGCCTAGGGGGACGGCCTTCCGGCTCCTCCCGCGCCGCCAGCCCCGGCCCAAGTAGCTGCCCCGGCGCCGGCAATGGCTCCGAATGATGGTCGCCTGATCGACTAGTTCCCCAACCAGGACGGATGCTACGTCGTCTTCACCAGTGAAGAGATGAGAAAACACGCTCAGCGCCAGCTCTGCCGTGAGGTGAACGCCACCATGCCAGCAATTCCCCAGTTCATGCACTGGTCGGAGAAGCCGGTCACTTGGAGCCAGGCCGATCACCCTGCCATGATGCCAAATCTCGGTAGTTACGCCTTGGTCCTCGACCCCACCTTCGCCACCAAAGAACGAGCCTGTCGCTTCTCGCGGGTGCTGATAGATGGCGGCAGCAGCCTCAACATTCTCTACCTCGACACGATGCATAAGCTGGGGCTAAAGATAGAAGACCTGCAGGCGAGCCTGATGGATTTCCATGGCATCGCGCCTGGGATGTCCTGCTCCCCTGTCGGCAAGACCGTGCTCGACGCCCTCTTCGGCGGACCTAGTCATTTCCGCCGCGAGCCGGTGCTGTTCGAGGTTGTGGACCTCGCGAGCCCCTACCACGTGTTGTTGGGTCGGCCAGCTCTCGTCAGCTTCATTGCGGTCCCCCATTATGCTTACCTCAAGCTCAAGATGCCGGGCCAAAAGGGGATCATCACCATCAAGGGCGACTACAAGATGTCGCCCGAATGCGCTCGAGACGGCAGTCGGCTCGCCGAGGCCCTAGAGATCGCCGAGGAGAAGCGGCAGCCTGACCGGCTCGTGGCTCTTGCTGCCAGCTAGCCAGCCATGCCGGCTCCACCCTCGCAATCCACCGACGAGGCCTCCTTCCAACCATCCAAGGACACCAAGCAGATCCCGCTCGACCCGGCCAACCCGGCTCAGTGCGTCACCATCGACTCCCGCCTTGACAACAAATAGGAAGGGGAGCTCGTCGACTTCCTTTGTGAGAATCGGGACATCTTTGCGTGGTCCCCCAAGGACATGTCGGGTGTTCCGAGGAAGTTCGCCGAGCACAAACTCCATGTCCGGACGGACGTCAAGCCGGTCAAGCAACCCCTACACCGCTTCTCCGAGGAGAGGCGGCGTACTATAGGCAAAGAGATCGCCCGGTTGCTCGCATCCGGGTTCATCATGAAAGTATTCCACCCGGACTGGTTGGCCAACCTAGTCTTGGTATTGAAGAACAATAAGACCTGGTGCATGTGCATCGACTACACTAGCCTGACCAAAGCATGTCCCAAAGACCCGTTTGCCCTGCCGTGGATCGATCAAGTCATCGACTCCACGGCCGGCTGCGACTTGCTGTCTTTCCTAGACGCCTACTCAGGATACCACTAGATCAAGCTAGATCCTAAAGACCGGCTCAAGGCCACCTTCATCATGCCCTTCAGGGCCTACTGCTACATCACCATGTCCTTTGGCCTGAAGAATGTTGGCGCTACCTTCCAACGATGCATGCAGAAGTGCCTCCTGCCTCAGATAGGCAGGAACGTCCACGTCTACGTCGATGACATCGTCGTCAAAACCAAGAAGCACTTCAGCCTCCTCGACAACCTTTGGGAGACCTTCGCGAACCTACGCAAGTACAAGACCAAGCTTAACCCGGAGAAGTGTGTTTTCGACGTCCCCGCCGGGCAACTCTTGGGTTTCTTCGTGTCCGCCTGCGGCAACAAAGCTAACCCTGAGAAGATTAGCACGATCGAGCGCATGCCGAAGCCAACCCGGCTCCGCGACATCCAGAAGTTCACCGGCTGCCTCGCCTCGCTCAGCCGGTTCATCAGCCGGCTGGGAGAGAAGGCCCTGCCCCTCTACGGGCTCCTTCGCAAGACGGCTCTGATCGAGCCGGGTCAAACCAAGAGGCCGGGCGCCTTCGACTGGTCTGACGAGGTAGAAGAGACCTTCCGCGGTCTCAAGAAGGCTCTCACCCGCGCGCCCATCCTGGCCGCGTCGGCTGAGAAGGAACCCTTGCTCGCCAACATCGCGACGACCACCCGCGTCATCAGCGTCGTTTTGGTGGTTAACCGGCTGGAGGAGGGCAAGTCCCTACTCGGTCCAGCGACCCGTCTACTACCTCAGCGAAGTCCTCTCCGCGGCCAAGCAGAACTACCCCCACTACCAAAAGATGTGCTACGGCATGTACTTCGCCGCCAAGAAGGTCAAGCAATACTTCCAAGAGCATACCATTACCGTGGTGAGCATGGCCCCGCTTGGCGAGATCATGAGCGGCCGGGACTCCACCGACCGGATCACCAAGTGGGTTATCGCCCTCGCCGACCATGAGATCCGGTACGAGCCAAGAACCGCCATCAAGTCGTAGGAGTTGGCGGATTTTCTCGTTGGCTGGGCGGAGACGGAGTTCGTCCCGCCTCCCCCAGACTCCACGCATTGGTGCATGCACTTCGATGGCTCGAAAATTAGGACTGGCCTGGGTGCCAGCATAGTCCTTTCCTCCCCTAAAGGTGATCAGCTCAAATATGCCCTACATATCCACTTTGCCGCCTCCAACAACGTGGCTGAGTACGAGGCCATCGTCCACGGCCTCCGGCTCGCCAAGGAGATCGGCATCAGGCGCATCCTCTACTTCGGTGACTCGGACCTCATGGCATATCAAGTCTCTGGTGAATGGGACGCCCGGGACACCAACATGGCCAGCTACCACTTCCTCGTACAACAGCTCACCGGCTCCTTCGAGGGTTGTGAGTTTCATCACGTCCCGCGGGCAGACAATGAGGCGGCGGATGCACTGGCAAAGATTGGCTCCACCCGGCAGGCCATCCTAGCCGGCATCTTCCTCGAACGGCTGCTCAAGCCATTGATCAAGCCTTCCCCAGAATCAGAGTCAATCTTCATGCCGGCAGGTGTCGTCAGCCCATAGACGGCCCCGAACGCCTCTCCGACAGCTTCACCGCGACCCTCGAATCGTCGGCCGCCCAGCCGGCCCCGATCGAGCCGACGGCGCCCGCGCCAGCTAGCCCTGCCGGCACGGCCGTCATGGCGATCACCAGCTAGCCGGCCCTAGGGGCCGGCGAGCCAAACCCAGGGGCTGGCCAACCAGCCTCGGGGGCTCCCGAGCCAGCCCCGGGGGCCGGCGAACCGATCCCAGGAACTGATCAACCAGTCCTGGGGGCTCCCGAGTCGGCCGCCGTCGCGGCCCCCTCGTGGGCCCAACCCATCTTGGCGTTCCTTCTGCGGGACGAGCTGCCTCCAGACGAGGCTCTGGCTAGGTAAATCCAGCACCGGGCCACAGCCTACGGCATTATCAACAACGAGCTCGTCCACCGCAACACCACCGACGTCTTCCAGCGATGCGTCGAGCCGACAAAGTGTCTGGAGATCCTCCTCGACATTCATCAGGGCAAGTGCGGGCATCATGCCGCCTCCCAGACCCTAGTGGCCAAGGATTTCCGCCATGGTTTCTTCTGGCCGACGGCTCTCGACACGGCCAAGAAATTGGTCGACGAGTGCGAGGGCCGCCAACGCTTCAGCACGCAAAGCCACCTGCTGGCGTCGTTCCTCCAAACCATCCCCCTCTCCTAGCCTTTTGTCGTTTGGGGGCTGGACGTGGTGGGCCCATTCAAGACCGCTCGAGGCGGCATGACACACTTCCTGGTGGCCATCGACAAGTTCACCAAGTGGATCGAGGCACGACTAATCAAGAAGAAGGACGACCCCATGGCCGTCCGGTTCATCGACGACATTATGGTACGCTACGGCGTTCCCAACAACATCATCACCGACAACGACACCAACTTCGCCAAGGGCGCACTCGCGCGTTTCTGCTCCAAGCAAGGAATCCGGCTTGACGTGGCCTCTATTGCTCATCCGCAGTCCAACGGCCAGGTCGAGAGGGCAAACGGCCTCATCCTATCCGGCATCAAGCCCTGGCTCGTGACGCTGCTGGTAAGGTTGGACGGCTGCTGGATCGACGAGCTGCCAGCCGTCCTTTGGAGTCTCAGGACCACCCAGAACCGGTCAATCGGCTACACTCCCTTCTTCCCCGTGCATGGGTCCGAGGAGATCATCCCCACCGACATCGAGTTCGATTCGCCTCGGGTCACCCTGTACACGGAGAAGGACGCAAAGGAGGCAAGAGAAGACGGCGTCGATCTACTCGAGAAGGCTCGCGAACTGGCCTTGAGCCGGACGGCGATCTACCAGTAGAAGCTCCAGCACTACCACAACAAGCGGATCCGGCCACTCTCGTTCCACGAGGGGGACCTGGTCCTCAGACGGATTCAGCGAACCGCCGGACAGCACAAGCTGTCCTCCCCATGGGAGGGCCCGTTCATCATCATCAAGGCGCTACACAACAACGCGTACTACCTGATAGACGCCCAGAAGCCGCAGATGCGCAAAAGAGATGCCTCCGGCAAAGAAACCGAGCGCTCGTGGAACGCAGCGCTCTTGCGCCCGTTTTACTGCTGAGGAAAATCAATATATGTATGTATCCCCGTCCCTTTTGGGCTGATGAATGCAATGGGCACCCCAAGCCGACTCTTGGGGCGCGCCCCGTTTTGTTCCTTTCAAAAGTGTTCCCCACTCACCAGCTCCCCGGCCTGGCTCCTGGGCCCGGGGGCTAGCCGGCTGGGCCTAGAAGCGCCTCTCTGAAAAATGGCCAAGTAGCATGAGCCGGCCAAACTTCCCCACCCTTACCAGCTATAGAACCGGCTCCCGGATGTCCGACTGACGGGGCCCTGGGGCGGCAAGGTTTGGCTCACGCGAAAGGTCAAAACAAAGGGAGACCCCTTCAGGGACCAGCCGGACCCTCGCTGCGTCTCTACCCCTCTACTTATCCCAGAAAACCCTCGCGATTCCTAAGTGTTGAACCGGCTCCCCTGAGGCGGATGCCCCGACGCAGCTACAGATTGGCTCCCGGCTGTCGGGCTGGCAGGGCCAAAACCAAGGGGGAAAAGGAGTAGAAACGGAAAGAGCCGAGGCAGACGAAAAGGGATAAGGACGAGGCGGCATGATTCACAAGGCAAACACAACAAAATGTTCATGACATAAATATTAAAAGCAAAGATGGCCTACGGCCAGCATTCGGTTCATTACACAAACACCCCCAGTGGGTTGATTCAAGTTTTTACATGTAGGGAAAAAAGAAGATAAAAAGGTGCCCGAGGGCTTAGGCCACCGGCGCGTCGCTAGCCGGCGTGCCCCCATCCGGCGCGTCGCGAAGCGGCTCGGTCCTCGCCTCGGAGGTGGTCGCAGTCTTGGGGTCAGCCTCCTTGGCCTTCGAGGGGGCTCCTCGGTTTTGGCCGTCTTGATGCTCGAGTCGGTGCTCTCGTCGGCGACTTCATCATCCACCGGGCTGTGAGGGATGCCGAAGGAGTCCTCGGGCAGCAGCTCGCCATCCTCGCCAAGGGGCGGCAGGAACTCGTCCGCGTCAACGTATGACGCGAGCTCGTTGGCCCGTTGGACAAGGGCCGGCTCGCGGGCCTCCCGCTCTGCGGTTGGCACATCCCCAATGGTCGCCAGCCGGCCTAGGTCCATGCCGCGGTACCAAGACATCACGAACTGGAGCACCATCTACGCCCCGGCTCGGGCGGCCGATGCCTTCCAGGCCTCGAAGCGGGAGACGACGTGCTCCAGCCACTAGGCCACACAGTGCGTCGGAGCTCCCCCGCGGTCTGGCCATAACGCAGCGATGACCTCCCTGCCGGTGGTCTGGAGCTGCTCCACGCTCCGCTCGAGATGGGTCATTCGCATCTCGACGGCGATCCCAATCTCGTCCATGTCCCACATGGCGTGCTCCTCGATGGAGCGACCGCACTCCCGAAGGTATTCCCGGTGCTCCTCAACGGCGCACGCAGCGGGCGATGAGTTTTCGGGAAACACACTGGAAGGAAGGAGAAGAGAAGGAAAGAAAAAGCAAGATGAAGCACGAAAAACGGCAAAGGGAAGAGCAACCGGCTAGGGAAAGAGAGAGATTGGCACTTACCTTCGATCGCGTCGTCCACCCCAATGGCAAAGTGGAGCGCCGCCTCGTGCTCCGCCTTCCGGGCCGCCTTCGAGGTGGCGAGGGAGCCCTTGACCTCCTCGAGCGTCTTCTCAAGGCGGGTCATGTCGCCTTGAAGGGCGGTGATCCTCAAGGCGGCGTCAGCCGCCTCCCTAATGGCCGCCTCCCGGGCCTCCACCTCCTTTGCCGCCTCGGCCTTGAGCCAGTCCCCGGCCGCCTCCCCGTCAACCAGCAGCGTAGCCAGCCGGTCCGTCTCCTGTGCGGCCGCCTGGACGTCCCGCGCCAGCCGGTCCCGTTCGGCGATGAGCCCAGTCTTCTCCTCCCAGAGGGTGGCCAGCTCGGCTACAAAATGTAACCAACGCCAGACGATTTCCGGGGGCTACATGGCGCTCCTACAAAGTGCAACCTACCTTGCACACGCGCCAACTCCTCCTCCAGGCGGTAGAACCCATGTTTGTCGCAGTCATGGATGCCGACCGCTTCTATAAACAGCTTCTACCATAGAGAAGCTCCCTCCTGTCACAAGAAAGGAGGGCAAGGGTCAAGACATGCTCAAAGGAGATCCGGCCTGGCTGCCCGTCAGCCGGCCCACATCTTGGGGGCTACACCCAGTGGGTGCGCTCGCGCGCCCCCACTAAAATCTCTAAGGAAAAAGTGTCGGCTTACCTCTGCACGCTGAAGGGCGGCATTAGCCACCTCCCCAAACCGGACCAGCTCCTGCCGACACCGCTCTAGGACACTAACCAAGTCCGCGAAGGACGGGACCGGGCCGCCTTCTTGGGGGGCCGGCAGAGCCGGCGCGCTTGCCAGCGCTTCCTAGTTCCGGATGACCTCCTGCATCGATCGCAAGGCCCTCCGGGCCTGGCCACCGCTGCTGCCTGGGCTCGACGCGGCTCCAGCCGCTAGGGGCGGGTTGATGACGGCAAGGGGACGGGAGTCGCCTCATGTCGGCCCCCCTCCCCGTGCCGCAGTCGCCTCCTCTCCCGGCTGCTTTGGCGCGTCAGTCGCGTCGGAAGGTACCTCTGCCTCCATGGCTGTCGTCTCCGTCGGCGCCTACGACGCCGTCTCCGGGAACACCAGAGCCTTCGTCGTCACGACCTGGGCCGGCTCGGCCGTAGGAGGGGTCACTTCCATCACCTTAGGCCGGGTCGCCTCGGGGGCCGGCTCTGTCGTTGCCTCTCTCGCCGGGGCCGTTTCTTGCACGGGCGGAGGCGCTGGCGAGTCCATGGCCGCCCCCCGCGGCTCGCTTGACAGTGGCCTCGACACGCGGGCAGACTCCGTAGCCGAGTCCGTCACTCGTGGGGGGTCCGCCGACCCCCTCCGCCTTCAACCGCTTGAGGTCCTGGAGTGCGTGGCCCCTCCTCGCGTGCCGGACCGGGAGGCTCGCAGTGCCGCGAGCCTCCTCTTTTCCTCTCGCTAGGTGTCCGCATGCTCGCGGGCCAGCCGGCCGGTGGCGTCCGTCGTCTCGCCCGCCGGCTCCTTATCTTGGAGCTCGATGGGGTCATTGCAGCGTTCAAAAACTGGTCGTCATCCGACTCACCAGGCGAAAGCAAAAACTCGCACAAAAATGAAGAACTTACGCAATAACCAGGGGCCCGCTTGGCACGTGGTGGTAGCTTCCGTGCGGCCACCTTCGCCCGCTTCGGGCCGGGCGGCGAGGCCGCTGGCCCCCCATGAGTCGGTGTCTTCCCCCGGTCGGCCACTTTGGCCGTCCGGCCCCAAGTCGGTTGCTCCTCGCTCCTTCGGTCCTGGCGCGCCGCGGGAGGGGGTCCGTCTAGAATCATCAAATCGTCATCATCATCATCGTCGTCGTCTATCCAGTCCCGGATGGAGGGGGCAAGAGGGAACTCACCCGCTCCGTTGGGTTCCCCGGTTGCGCCGGACCCTCCGGCCCCGCCAGGAGCGCCGCCTCGTGGATTCGCCGGCTCGTCCCCCCCGAGGAGTCCACTCCTTCCTCTGGGGGGCCTCCTGTTTGGAAGTCTCGAGAGTCGGAGTCCTCGCGCTCCGCCTTGAAGATCTGCGGGTGCGGGCCGTCCGGCGTGTTCTGTCACACCAGCAGCTGCTGTCAGCACTTCAACGTAAGTTCTCCAACCGGTCGCCGGCTAGGGAATACCAAACGAATAAGAGCTGCCTCAACAAGAAAAATCACCAGGGTAGGCCAGTTGATGCGGTCAAACAACTCCATGCCGAAGGACCACGAGGCGGGCTTCGCCACCTGGGCTGGCGTCAGCTCGACAGTGGACTGCCGGTAGGGGTCGTGCCGGCTAGACATGTCACAAATCCGGTGTGGCCTCATCTGGAGGGGCGACACCCGGCGCGAGACAAAGGCCGCCACCAGGTCAGCGGCGACCAGCCCCTCGGCGCTCTTCAGCTGCGAGAGCCGGGCGAGCTCGTCCAAGGCCACGCCGTGCGATGCGGGTCCCTGCCAGTTCTGCTGGGAGGACTGCCGGTCCTCGAACGGCGGCAGCCGGATGTAATCCGTCCTCGGGTCGACGTTCTTCACGTAGAAGAACGACCGGTGCCACCCCTTGACGGACTCGATCAGAGAGAGAGAGGGAAAGCAAGCGATGCCGCGGCAGCACACCACCGTGCCCCCGCACGCATCGCTCTTCAAAGACTTGAGATAGAAGAGAGCGTTGAAGAACTCGAGGAAGGGGAGGATGCCGAGGTACCCCTTGGACAACATCACGATGGCGGAGACGTACAAGATTGAGTTTGGCCCGAGGTTATGCGGCTGGAGGTCAAAAGTGTCAAGAAGAAGGCAGAAAAAGAGACTCACCGAGAGCCCGAAGCCCCGGGAAAAGTGCCAGAGGAACACGACGTGCTCCCATGGCCGCGGCACCGGCGCTATCTCGTCGCCCGGCTTGCGGGCGGCCACCCGCTCCGCCAACGGCAACATACGCGCATAGCGCAGCTCGATTATGTCCGCCTCAACCACAAAGGAGCCAGCCCAACTGCCTCCGCGTTCATTGGCCATCGCGGCGGCAGTGTGGTGTGCGGGCGCGGGCGCGGGATCGGGTGCGACAGCGTGCGAAGGAAGGAAAGAAGCGATGACGAAGCATGGCAGCAAGGAGGCAAGTGGGGCACGGGTACCTCCGCCTCCTGCCCTTCCTCCACTTTTATAGGGGAGGCCACGACCGGGGGACGTGGGATCGTATGCGCCCACTCCTCTTGGAAAGTCCGTGCGCATGGGTGGCCCCGGGCCATAACGGCTGCTTCGGGGCACAGAGGATCCTGTCATGCACCCCGAGGCCTACGAGAGCTACGCCTGGGTCCTACCGGGCTAGGCCTGGGCGACGTCCCATCTCCCCGCATGCGCAGGACCCACGGCATCATTACTCGCCGCGTGGCGTGCCGTGTGCCACCGCGGGACCCGAGACGGCATGCTGGAACCCGAGGCATCGGATCCAACGGCCGACCCGACTGCCCCTTCGCCCTTGAGCGGGGGGCGGCTGGTGCTGAGGGGAAGCCGCCGGCTCCCCACCGTCCACTGGACGCGGGCCCCCGCCGTCTTCGGGGCCTACTAACGAGTTTTATACCCCTAGTAGGCCAAAGCAACAGAGTCTTCCCCCTTTCCACTTCGAAGAAAAACTACGCGGCCGGCTGGCCATGGACGACTGAAGGACGTTCAACGCAAGCCAGTGCCGGGCGGCGCCCTGGCCGTCTGATCAAGGAACCGGTTGGGCCCTCGGCCGGCTGGGCGCAGTCGGCCGCCCACGGGCCGGCTCTTCTGTTGACATCGGGGCGGACATGCCCCGTCCCGTCCCCCTGCACGCGGGCATGACGGGCGGCCCTGTGGCTACAGTGGCCGCTTACTCACTGCTGCTCATGGCTACCGTCCACCGTCCTGGCCGTTGACCTCGATGAGCACGACCGGGCGGGGGAACAGTGCCGGCACACCCTTGCCACTCGATTACCTACCCCGACATGGCTACAGTGCCACCAGCCATACCGGAGACTTCGGCCGGCTGGCCCTAGGCGTCACCCCCTGGGCGGCCCGTGCCGCGGCAGGTGGGCAAGGACCAATCACAGAGCTGGCTGGCGGGCCCCAATAGGAGATGGGACTGCTCGGCCGGCGGGCCCCACCCACGACAAGACGATGCAAGCGGCGGGACCCCCCGGCCAGCAGGAGAGACTGCCAGCCGGGTCCCCCCACCATTGTAATTATGACATATTGTAAGAGCCGGGGGGTTGGCCTATAAAACCCCCCGAGCCCCTCATGCAACGGGGACGGACGGACGGATGGTCTCATACAAGCACCCACAGAACTCTCATTCCCTCCTCTAGTAGCAGAGGAAGACGAGCCGGCTGCTCCTTCTTCCTCCTCTAGACACAGCTCCAGGAGCATCCTTGTACACCTACCTATACATACAACTAGACCAAGCAGGACTAGGGGTGTTACCTCCCACGGTGGGCTCTGAACCTGGGTACATCGTGTGTCACCACCACTTGTGCCCAATTTAACACCCGGAGCCCGTCGGCGTCCTCCGGCCCCAACCACTCATGATAAGCCACCCCATGGCATCTGTCGTGAGAAAACGATGATAATTGTAAACATGGCATGAATACTTCATAAATTATAGATACGTTGGAGACGTATCAGCATCCCCAAGCTTAATTCCTGCTCGTCCTTGAGTAGGTAAATGATAAAAGAAATAATTTATGAAGTGTGAATGCTAGCAAGTGCACATGTTTGATCAATGATAATTCCAATCACTTTTTCTAGCATCATTATATATCATAAATAGTAGCTCATCTCATAAAACCTCTCATGATGAAGTAACAAGCTATTCACATGTTAAAGTATAGACCATAAAGTTTCTTGAAAACTAACAACTATGCCTCTAGTCACCAAACAATTGCAATTCATCGTATTTTCAGGAAGAGTCTATGTAAGAGCTTTGATTTCGCAATTCCAGATACTCAACTATCATATAGTCTTCCATGATTGCTAACTCTCCAAGCATATTTTTAGAGCAAATGGCATCCATCGAACACAAAGGAAGATAGGGGCTTAGAGTTTCCCAACTTATTTATCATATAGATAATTGTCAACAATAAGAATTCATGATTAAATATATTTGGATGACCATATATGATTGGATATTTCCCCTCCACATGATGCTTGCCAAGAGAAAAAGGCGAATATAGGAAGTGGTGAAGATCACCATGAGTCTTGTGTAAAGGTAAGTACTAGAAAATAAAAGATACGCTCGTCGCAGAGGGAAGCAGAGGTTGTCATGCGCTTTTTGTTTTTGGATGTGCAAAATCTTAATGCAAAGGAATATCACGTTGTATTGATCTTTGTGATAGCAACCCTTATTATGCAGTCCATCGCTTTTATTTCTTTGTCATCACAAATTCGTACAATGCTTATTTTCCCTTACAATAAAAGATCTTACATATTTAGGAGCAATTTTTATTGCCTTTTGCACCAATGACAACTTACTTGAAGGATCTTATTCAATCCATAGGTATGTATAGTGGACTCTCATGGAAAAACTGGTTTAAGGGTGTTTTGATGCACAAGTAGTATTTCTACTTGGTGCGGAAGTTTTGGATAGTATGAGGTGGAAGCAAGCACCACATGTTGGAGGATCCAAAACAATATAACTTCTATACAAATATACCCAAGCATAACTCATTAAGTTGTCTTCCTTGTCCAACTTCAACTAATTTGCTCAAGTTTGAAAATAATTAATGAGTATTCGCAATCATACAATATGTCCAAGATAGTATATTTATATGTGAAATCTCTCTTCCTTCAATATTATTTCATGGATTGTTCAAGTGACCAATGCGTTGTTTGCTAACTTTAAATAAATTTCACCACCTATAATTATTATGTGTGTAGTCATTACTCCCCACGGGATAAGTATATGAAGAATTTTTAATTTCACATTTATGATATTCAATTCACTCAACCCTTTACTCATAGGATATAAGTGAAGCACGAGAGTGAATGACAAACTACTCCAAAAAGATATAAGTGAAGATCAATGCATAGTCAATTAGTTAAATAGCCATGTGAGGACTCTCTCTTATTCAAAATTGAAGATCCAAACATTTTATTGAAACAGCAAACAAAATAAAAATGGCACTCCAAGAATAGCATGCATCATGTGAACGAATAAACATTTAGGCTCAACATAGGCTAACCGATAATTGTTGATGAAGAGAGGTGGGATGCGTAGCATCCCAAAGCTTAGATACTTGAGAGTTCTTGAAATATTTGCTTGGGGTGCCTTGGTAATCCCCAATCTTGAGCTTTTGTATCTTGTTAAATCCTCTCATATCCCGGTTTCATGTATTCTCAAAAACTTCATCCACACAAAACTCAAAAAGAACTCGTGAGATAGGTTAGTACACATAAGAACAAATCAACACTTCATGTACTGCCAAGACAAGTTGCACAATAATTTTAAAACATTAGGTACTGTATACTATCATTTCCACAATTTACATCTACCAATATAGGCTATGGAAACTAAAGGATAAGTAGATAACAAAACTATGACAGCAATCTGTCCAAACAGAACAGTATGTAGCAATTTATTATAACAGTGTACCTATGTAACACAAAAAAATCTGAAAATTTAGGACATGCTAAGGAATTTATATGGAAACACTATGTAAAAGTTTCAGAAAGTTTTCGTGTTCCAGTAAAATACCAAAATTCAAACACTACAGCAGAAGTTTCTGTTTTTACACAGCACACATCAAACATGTAATGCAAGCATCCTAAAGGCAATTCTTGGAACTTTTTTTTGAAAGACAAGATTAGAAATACCACCTAACATAGAACAAAAAAATAAAATGACAATCCAATAAAAAATCATATTATGTGACGAATAACAATATAGCTCCAAGTAAAATATACCGATAGTGTTGAAGACAAAAGAGGGGATGCCTTTCGGGGCATCGCCAAGCTTAGACGCTTGAGTATTCCTTGAATATTACCTTGGGGGTCCCTTGGTCATACGAAATCTTAGGTTCTTGTCACTCCTTATTATCCTCATATCGGTGTCTCACCCAAAACTTACAAACTTCAATCACACAGAACTTAACGGAACTTTGTGAGAAGGGTTAGTGTAATAGAGATAAATCATTCACTTAGGTACTGTCAAGACAAGATTCATAATTATTCCAAATGATACCTACTGTATTACATCATTATCAAAATTTATATTACTCATTATAAGCTATAGGAACACATGAAACAAGCAAACTATGCATGTAAAACAGAATCTGTCAAAAACAAAACAGTATGTAAAGATCTGAATGATTACCAAACTTCCCTAACTCTAAAAATTCCGAAAAATTAGTACATACCCACATAATTTCCGTATAAATTTTGTGTACAAATTTCAGAATTGTTTGACTCTCTAGTAAAATCATATAATTCATATACTGGACGCAAAACTTTCTATTTTGCACAGAATCAAACAAGCAAGTATCCACACTATCCCAAAGGCTTTACTTGGCACTTTATTGAAATAAAAGGCAAAAAACATGATTACTACATTAGCTCAATCATGTGAGCACATCAAAATGTAAATTAAAAGTGTTGGGTTGTCTCCCAAGAAGCGCTTTTCTTTAATGCCTTTTTAGCTAGGCATGATATTTCAATGATACTCTTCCAAGCCAAATTCCGATGATCATTTTATTCATACTCTAAAAGATATAAGTGAAGTTCGTAGAGAATTCTACAATTAATATATATTAAACGATATCCAACCTAAAAATATATAAGTGAAGCACATGAAGCATTCTATAAAGTCATACTCAAAAGATTTAAGTGAAGCACAAAGAGCATTCTACAAAGCCATAATCAAAAGATTTAAGTGAAGCACAAAGAGCATTATGCAAAGCCATACTAAAAAGTTTTAAGTGAAGCACAAAGAGCATTCTACAAATCCATCAAGGACTATCTCACAATATAAGGGAGCATAAAGGAAAAGACAAACACTAAAGACACATATTATGTGAACAAAACAAAAATCGAGGTATACCAATAATTGTTGAGGAATAAAGATGGGATGCCTTCCGCGGCATCCCCAAGTTTGGATGCTTGAGTCTCCTTGAAATATTTACTTGGGGTGCCTTGTAAATCCCCAAGCTTCAACTCTTGTCTCTCTGTATTCTTCTCATATCGATACCTCCTCGATCTTCGAACACTTCATTCACACAAAACTTAACAAAACCCTCGTGAGATCCGTTAGTATAATAAAGCAAAATACTACTTTAAGTACTGTTGAGAACTTATTACAAATTCATATTAGCATTATATCTACTGTATTCCAACTTCACCATGGTTAATACCGCCTGATACAACCCATAGATTCATCAAAATAAGAGAACAATGCATAGAAAACAGAACCTGTCAAAAACAGGACAGTCTGTAGTAATCTGGAAACTTATTATACTTATATAACTCAAAAAATTCTTACAATTTAGGAGAAATTAAAGACATTGCATATAATTACTGTGTAAAAATTTCAGAAACTTTTTATGTTCCAGTAAAAAATGTAAATTCACGCACTACAGCCAAAGTTTCTGTTTTTGCACTGCACACACCAAACAAGCAATCTAATCATCCTAAAAGAAAATCTTGGCACATTATTTTTATAATACAATGGATATATACAAGGGTATAACTATTTTTCAGAATCTTCCATGAAAAATTCTACATTTTTTCCATGAGCATGAACACAAGTGTTCAAGGTCGACCCTCACTTCTCCAATGCACAACCTTCCAATCACTTCTCTTTTTGAAAAACTTCTTAGGCAAAAGAGGCAAGTAAATCTTTTTGTATTTTTCATTTTTTTAGTTTTTTTAGTTTTTTTCACCCACAAATAAAGAAAGCAAAAAGGGAAAACAAAATCTATATAGTGAAGAAAGCAAACAAGCACACACGAGAATATCAACCCCACGCTATTCCTCCCCGGCAACGGCGCCACCGGCGCCAGAAAAGAGCTTGATAATCCCCAAGTGCAAGGAATCATCGTAGAAATTTTCAAAGGTGGAAGTGATAAGTATGGAGTGTCGAACCCACAAGGAGCTAAAGGTAAGATAAATATTCTCTCAAGTCTTATCTACCACCGATACGACTCTACGTACACCAAACGTTTGCTTCCATCTAGAAAAGAGAAATAAAACTACGTTGTGGGTATGAAGAGGATAGCTTTGCATGATAACATACAACTAAAATATTAAAATAGGTGTTGTTAACATAATATGACAATATATTAGAAATAGCGAGTGTGGAATAATGATGGGTCGGTGTGCGGAATTATCCTAGGCAATTGTTAACAAGAACGGAAGTCATCATTGCAATTTAATATGAGGGAGAGGCATAAGCTAACATACTTTCTCTACTTGGATCATATGCACTTATGATTGGAACTCTACCAAGCATCTGGAACTACGAAAGATCATTAAGTTAAAACCCAGCCATAGCATCAAAGCATCAAGTCCCTTTTATCCCATACGCAACAACCCCCTTACTCGGGTTTATGCTTCTGTCACTCAAGCAACCCACTATAAGCGAATCATGAATGCACTGCAACACCCTACAGCGGGAATCCTTCACGTGTGCGCGGCACGGAAGGCACCATAGGACAGCACCAGCATAAAAATACAACTCAGACCAATCTTGATCATTAATCGACCCAAAGAAGAAAAGTAATATACTCAAAACATCATAGGATGGCAACACATCATTGGATCATAATATGTAGCATAAAGCACCATGTTCAAGTAGGTGATTACAGTGGGGTGCGGGAGGGTGGACTACTAAAAGGAGATGAGGATGGCGATGAAGAAGGTGATGTTGATGAAGACGATCACCGCGGCGATGGTTCCCCCAATGGCACTCTGACACCACCGAGGGAGAGGGGGAGAGGTTATTCCCTTGTGCTTCCTCCTCCATGGCCTCCCCCCTCTGTGGGGAGAGGTTCTACATCTGGTCCTTTGCCTCCATGGTGTTGATAGCCCCTCCGGGATGATGAAGATGGCCTCCGATGATGGTGACCCCCTCCGGCAGGGTGCTAGAGAGGGCCAAGATTGTTTTTTCATGGCTCAGGGGGTGTGTGGCGACGGAACTTCCGATCTAGGTTTCTTTTTGGTGGTTTCTAGATTTATAGGAATTTTTGGCGTCGATCTCACGTCAAGGGGGGCCATGAGGGAGTCACAAGCCTGCTAGGCGCAACCACCCCTGGCCGCGCCTGGCAGGCTTGTCGCCTCCTCGTGCCTCTTCTAGCCTAGCTCCAATGTTTCGGGGGTCTCTTTTGGTCCACAAACAATCATACTAAATTTTCAGCCCATTCCGAGAATTTTTATTTCTGCACGAAAAAACGACACCATGGTAGTTCTGCTGAAAACAGCGTTAGTCCGGGTTAGTTCAAATAAAATCATACCGAAATCATATTGAATAATTGTAAACATGGCATGAATACTTCATAAACTATAGATACATTGGAGACGTATCAGGCGGCGTTGAGTAGATTTATTTCTTGTCTCGGTGAGAAGGCATTGCCTTTATACTGACTAATGAAGAAGTCTGATACGTTCGAGTGGACTCCTGAATCTGAAGCTGAAGCCTTTCCTTAATGGAAATTGAAATCTAATGTTGCCTTCTTTCATGTCAATAATTGCACCAATCGTTCTAAGGAAAGGTCTACCAAGAATAATAGGACATGTAGGATTGCAATCTATAACAAGAACAATGAAATCTATGGGCACATAATTCCTATTTGCAACAATAAGAACATCATTAATCCTTCCCATAGGTTTCTTAATAGTGTAATCCGCAAGATGCAAATTTAGAGAGCAATCATCAAGATCATGGTAGCCTAGCACATCACAACACTAGAACCCAAATCACACAAAGCATGGCACTCATAATCTTTTATTTCAGTCATAATAATAGGTTCCCACTCATCATGAATATTTCTAGGAATAGAAACTTCTAACTCAAGTTTTTCTTCAAAAGATTTCATCATAGCATCAACTATATGTTTAGTAATAGCCTTATTTTGACTATAAGCATGAGGAGAATTCATCATGGATTGTAAAAAGGAAATACAATCAATCAAAGAGCAATTATAGTAATTAAATTCCTTGATATCCAAAAGAGTGGGTTCATTGCTATTTAAAGTTTTGAACTCTTCAATCCCACTTTTATCAATCTTAGCATAAGATCTATAAACTCCGAATCATTGAGACGCTCTTTAACTAAAGTTGACTTATCTCCAGCCCCATATTTATCAATATTTATATTTGAAAATAGAGATTCAATCGGAGTCACATCAATCACTTTAAGATCTTCATCATTATTATCACGAGAACACACTTTTTCAAGCCATTCACGCATAGCACGTATTCTAGCGGTTCTCTCTTTACTTTCATCCATAGAAATTCTCATAGATTTTAAAGACTCATTCATATCATGCTTAGGTGGAGTGGATCTAACTTTCAAGGAATCAATCTGAAGCGAAATTCTATCAACACTCATAGGCAAAGCATCAATTTTGAGCACCTTTTCTTCAATCGTAGCATTAAAACCTTTTTGTGAACCAATAAATTCGTTAACAATATTCCCAAGATCAGAGGGCATCTTATCATAAAGTCCATAAGAATTGTTGTAGAAATTACCATAATTATTAGAGGAGTTACTAGGAAACGACCTAGGTTTGAAATTACCTCTATACACGTCATTACCAAAATTGTTCCTACCAACAAAATTCACATCCATAGATTCATTATTATTTCCAATCAAAGAAGACAAAGGCATATCATTAGTATCAATAGGAGCACTCTTACTAGCAAACAATTTCATCAATTCATCCATCTTTTCACTCAAAGTATTTTTTTTCTTCAATAGCATGCACTTTTTTACTAGTAGGAGATCTTTCGGTATGCCATTGAGAGTATTTTGTCATAATATTAGCTAGGAGTTTAGTAGCTTCTCCTAACTTGATTTCCATAAAAGTACCACCTCCGATAGAATCTAAAAGATTCCTAGATGCAAAATTCAATCCCGCATAAATTTTTTGTATAATCATCCATAAACTCAAACCATGTGCAGGGCAATTCCTAATCATTAATTTCATCCTCTCCCAAGGTTGTGCAACATGCTCATGATCAAGTTGCTTACAAATTGTTATATCGTTCCTAAGGGAGATGATCTTACCGGGTGGAAAGTACTTGGAGATAAAAACATCTTTACACTTATTCCATGAATTAATACCGTTTTTAGTCAAGGATGAAAATCAAGTTTTAGCACGATCTCGTAGTAAGAACGGAAATAGCTTCAATTTTAGAATATCATTATCCACATCTTTCTTCTTTTGCATATCACAAAACTTAATGAAAGTATTTAGATGGAATGCGGCATCTTCACTAGGAAGGATAGAAAATTATTCTTTCATAACAAGATTAAGCAAGGCAGCACTAATTTCATAAGATTCCGCACTAATGGCTGGAGCAATCGGAGTAGTAATAAAATAATTATTATTAGTATTGCAAAATTCACACAACTTGGTATTCTCAGACATCGTGACAAAGCAAGTAATATAGCACACAAGCAAACGAAAGGCAAACGAAACAAGGGCGGATAAAAGGGAAAATCTTTTTGGTATTTTCTGAAAATCGTTTTAGAAGTGGGAGAGAGGAAAACGAGAGGAAAATGTCAAATAATGTAAATGCAAGATATGAGTTTGTGATGGGTACTTGGTAGGCTTGATGTGTATCCTCCCCGGCACGGCGCTAGAAATCCTTCTTGCTACCTCTTGAGCGTGCGTTGGTTTTCCCTTGAAGAGGAAAGGGGGATGTAGTAAAGTAGATAAGTATTTCCCTCAGTTGTTGAGAACCAAGGTATCAATCCAGTAGGAGGAACAAGCAAGTCACCAATGGATGCACCTACACAAACAATCAAACTCTTGCACCCAACGCTATAAAGGGGTTGTCAATCCCTTCACGGTTATTTGCAAGGATTAGATCGGATAGAGATAGATGTAAATGAGAACGTAAAGTAAAAGGTAAATAAAATGGAGGAAAGTATTTTTGGTTTATAGATCTGAAAGTATATTATGAAAGTAAGCCCGGGGGCCATAGGTTTCACTAGAGGCTTCTCTCTCGAAGGAAAATATCATGGTCGGTAAACAAATTACTGTCAAGCAATTGATAGAAAAGTGAATAATCATGTAGTTAACCAAGGCAATGATCATGCATATAGGCATCACGTCCGTATCAAGTAGACCAAAATGATTCTGCATCTACTACTATTACTCCACACATCGACCGACTCCTGCCTGCATCTAGAGTATTAAGTTTGTGAAGAACAGAGTAATACATTAAGAAAGATGCCATGATGTAGAGGTATAAACTCAAGCAATATGATTAAAACCCCATCTTGTTACCCTTGATGGCAACAATACACTACATGCCTTGCTACCCCTACTATGTCACTAGGTGAGGACACTACAAAATTGAACCCAAAACCAAGCACTTCTCCCATTGCAAGAATTACCAATGTAGTTGGCCAAACCAAACCAATAACTCGAAGAGACTTACAAGGATATGAAATCATGCATATAATAATTCACAGGATATTCAAATAAGATTCATGGATCATCTGAACATAAACTCACAATTCATCGGATCTTGACAAACACACCACAAAAGAGGATTACATCGGATAGATCTCCATGAAGATCATGAAGAACATGGTATTGAAGATCAAAGAGAGAGAAGAATCCATCTAGCTACTAGCTATGGACCCGTAGGTCTATGGTGGACTACTCACGCATCATCGAAGGGGCAATGGAGTTGGTCTAGATGGCCTCCATGATCGAAACCCCCTCCGGTAGATTACCAGAAAAGGCTCCAAGATTGGATCTCTCGGGAACGGAGGCTTTTGGCGGCGGAAAAGTATGTGCATGGTTCATTCTAATGTTGGGGGAATATTTGGGAATTTATAAGCAAAATATTAGGGTTAGGAGACCTGCCGGGAGACGGCAAGCCTGCTAGCACTCCAAGCCTGGTTGATTTGTTTCCTTCCAGAAAAATTCTTTCCGAAGGTTTTATTCCGTTTGGACTCCGTTTAATATTCCATATCTTCAAAACTCAAAAACAAGGAAAAAACAGAAACTCGCACTAGGCTCTAGATTAAAAAGTTAGTCTCAAAAATAATATAAAATAGCATATTAATGCATATAAAACATACAAAATAGATAATATAATAGCATGGCATCATCAAAACATTTAGATACGTTGGAGACATATCAGCATCCCCAAGCTTAATTCCTGCTCGTCTTCAAGTAGGTACATGATAAAAACAGAATTTTTTATGTGGAGTGCTACCTAACATATTTATCCATGTAATATTCTTTATTGTGGCATGAATATTCAGGTTCGTAAGAGTCAAAGCAAAAGCTTAATATAAAAACAATAACGTTTCAAGCGTACTAGCAAAGCAATTGTATCTCTTCAAAATATAATGGCAAAACAAAGTTATCCCTACAATATCATATGGTCTGTCTATGCTCCATCTTCCCCACACAAAGTATTTATATCATGCACAACCCTGATGAAAAATCAAGCAATTGTTTTCACGCCTTTATTTTCTCAAAAAAATTCAACTCTCACGCAATACATGAGCGTGAGCCATGGATATAGCACTATAGGTGGAATAGAATATGGTGGGGGTTGTCAAGGAACGGGAGAAGATAGTCTCACATCTCACATCAACTAGGTGTATCAGCGGGCTATGGAGATGCTCATTAATAGATATCAAATACTAGTGCTATAAGTATATGAAAGCTCAAAAAGGAACTAAGTGTACATGCATCATGAAGAAAAATTCCACTATTTATATGAAAGTGACAAAATAGGAGACTCTCTATCATGAAGATCATGGTGCTACTTTGAAGCACGAGTGTGGAACAAGATAGTAGAAATGTCCCTTCTCTCTTTTCTCTCATTTTTTTATTGGTGGGCATCTAAGGCCTCTTTTATTTTATTTTATTTATTTGGGCTTCGCTGGACTCTTTTCTTTTTTCATAAAGTGTAGAATCTCATCCCCACTTGTGAGGGAATCATAGCTTCCATCATCCTTTCCTCACATGGTGTTGGAAATATGACCTAGAGGCAATAATAAATTGGTTATTATCATATTTCCTTGTTTATGATAATCGTTTATTATCCATGCTATAATAGTATTGATCGGAAACTTAGATACATGTGTGGATACATAGACAACACCATGTCCCTAGTATGCCTCTAATAGACTGGCTCGTTGATCAAAGATGGCTACGGCTTCCTAGTCATGGACATGAGATGTCATTTGATGACGGGATCACATCATTAGGAGAATGATGTGATGGACAAGACCCAAACTACAAACGTAGCATATGATCGCGTCAATTTATTGTTACTGTTTTCTGCATGTCAAGTATTTGTTCCTATGACCATGAGATCATGCAACTCACTAACACCGGAGGAGTACCTTGTGTGTATCAAACGTCGCAACGTAACTAGGTGACTATAAAGGTGCTCTACATGTATCTTCGAGGGTGTCTGTTGGGTTGGCATGGATCAAGACTGAGATTTGTTACTCCGTGTGATGGAGAGGTATCTCAGGGCCCACTCGGTAAAACAGCATCACAATAAGCCTGGCAAGCAATGTGACTAAGTGTTAGCCATGGGATCTTGTATTACAGAACGAGTAAAGAGACTTGCCGGTAACAAGGTTGAACTAGGTATGAAGATGCCGGCGATCGAATCTCGGGCAAGTAACTTACCGAAGAACAAAGGGAACATCATATAGGATTAACTGAATCCTTGACATAGAGGTTCGACCGATAAAGATCTTCTTAGAATATGTAGGAACCAATATGGGCATCCAGGTCCCGATATTTGTTATTTACCGTAGAGGTGTCTCGGTCATGTCTACATAGTTCTCGAACCCACAGGGTCTGCACACTTAAGGTTCGGTGACGTTTCAGTAGTATAGAGTTATGTATGGTGGTGACCGAAGGTTGTCCGGAGTCCTGGATGAGATCTCGAACATCACGAGGAGCTCCGGAATGGTCCGAAGGTAAATATTGATATATAGGAAGTCCTGTTTGGTCATAGAAAAAGTTTCGGGCTCATCGGTAGTGTACCGGGAGTGTCGGGAGGGTGCCGAGAGACCATCGGGAGGGATGTCTCGACCCAAAGGACCTCATGGGCTGTGGGAGGAGACAAACCAGCCCCTGGTGGTCTGGACTAAGCCCCCACTAAGGCCCATGCGGCTAGGGGTCGGAAAAACCCAAAAGGTGGAGAGGTGGAAAGAGTTTCCAAGTGGAAAGGAGGAATCCTACTCCTAATAGGATTGGAGTAGGACTCCTCCACCTCCAATTTCGTCCAAACCTTGAGGGTTTGAGGCTGCCTCCTCCCCTCGCTCCCTCCTATATATACTAGAGGATTTAGAGGGAATAGCTAATCCTAATTGCCACCTGCTGCCCTCTTCTTCCCTAGATCAGTTTCTCCTCTAGATTAGTTCTGCGGTGCTTAGGCGAAGCCCTGTAGGATTAGTTCACCACCACCACTACCATGTCGTTGTGCTGCCGGAGAACTCATCTACCTCTCTGTTCCCTCTTGCTGGATCAAGAAGGCGGAGATCGTCATCGAGCTGTACGTGTGTTGGACGCGGAGGTGTCGTCCGTTCGGCGCTAGATTGGAAGGACCGTGACCAAGATCACGAGATGATTCGTGATTGGATCACGGGATGGATCGTGATTGGATCATGGGACAGATCATGATTGGATCACAGGACGGATCGTGATGGGATCGTGGGACACTTGGCGATTTGGATCGTGAAGATGTTCGACTACATCAACCGCGTTTCTTAACGCTTCCTGCTTAACGATCTACAAGGGTATGTAGATCCACTCTCCCCCTCGTAGATGCTCATCACCATGGATAGATCGTGCGTGTGCGTAGGATTTTTTTGTTTCCCATGCAACGTTCCTCAACAGTGGCATCATGACCTAGTTCTATGTGTAGATGAGATCTCGAGTAGAACACAAAGGAGTTTGTGGGCGTTGATGCTTAGATTGCTTCCTCCCTTGGTTGTGTTTTGGTTCAGCGGTATTGTGGGATGAAGCGGCCCGGACCAACCTTACTCGTACGCTTACTAGAGACGGTTCCATCGACTGACGTGTAACTTTGTTGCACAAAGATGGTTGGCGGGTGTCTGTCTCTCCTACTCTAGTTGGATCGGATTCGACCAAGGCGGTCCTTGAGAAGGTTGAATAGCAATTTGAGTATCACTGTTGTGGTTTATGCGTAGGTGAGAATTGTTCCTGCTAGATACCCGTTGCATCCACGTAAAACTTGCAACAACAATTAGAGGACGTCTAACTTGTTTTTGCAGGGTATGTTGTGATGTGATATGGCCAATTACATGAGGAGATATATGTGATGTATGAGATGATCATGTATTGTATAGAATATCATGACTTGCATGTCGATGAGTACAACAACCGACAGGAGCCATAGGGTTGTCTTTAATTATTGTATGACTTGCGTGTCAATCATTAAGAGCTATGTAATGCTTTACTTTATCGCTAAGCGGTAGCAATAGTAGTAGAAGCATGGTGGGCGTGACAACCCCGATGGCGAAACGTTGATGGAGATCAAGATGATGGAGATCATGGTGTCATGCCAGTGACGATGGAGATCATGTCGGTGCTTTAAGGATGGAGATCAAAAGCACAAGTTCATGGCCATATCATGTCACTTATGATTTGCATGTGATGTTAATACTTTTATGCACCTTGTTTTGCTTAGGACGACGGTAGCATTATTAGGTGATCCCTCACTTAAATTTCAAGATAAAATGTGTTCTCCCCGAATGTGCACCGTTGCGAAAGTTCATCGTGTCGAGACACCACATGATGATCGGGTGTGATAGACTCTACGTTCACATACAACGGGTGCAAGCCAGTGTTGCACGTACGGAACACTCGGGTTAAACTTGATGAGCCTAGCATGTACAGACATGGCCTCGGAACACAAGAGGCCGAAAGGTCGAACATGAGTCATATAGTAGATATGATCAACATGATGATGTTCACCATTGAAACCACCTCAACTCACATGATGATCGGACTTGAGTTGGTGAAATTGGATCATGTATCACTCGAATGACCAGAGGGATGTCAATTTGAGTGGGAGTTCTTAAGTAATATGATTAATTGAATTCATTATCATGAACATAGTCAGTAGTGTCTTTGCAAATTATGTTGTAGATTATTAGCTCATGTTGTAGCTCCCTTGAATTTTTATATGTTCCTAGAGAAATAGAGTTTAATTATGATGGTGGCAATATTGCGTACTGGGTCCATGATCTGAGGATTGTCCTCGTTGCTACATAGAAGGCTTATGTCCTTAATGCACTGCTCGGTGCGCCACCCCCTCTTGTGTCGTCTGTAGATGCTGTGAACATCTGACAGGCACGTTCCGATGACTACTTGATAGTTTAGTGTGTCATGCTTTATGGCTTAGAATTGAGGCTCCAAAAATGTTTTGAACGTCATGGAACATATGAGATGTTCTAAGAGCTGAAATTGGGATCTCAGGCTTGTGCCCGTGTTGTGAAATATGAGATCTCCAACAAGATTCTTTGCCTGCAAGATGAAGGAGAATAGCTCAATCGTTGAGCATGTGCTCTGATTGTCTGGGTGCTACAATTGCTTGAATCGAGTGGGAGTTGATCTTCCAGATAAGAAAGTGATTGATATAGTTTTCCAAGTCACTGTCACTAAGCTACTAGAGCTTCGTGATGAACTATAAAATGCCAGGGATGGAAATAATGATCCCTGAGCTGTTCGCGATATTTGACGCCACGAAGGTAGAAATCAAGAAGGAGCATCAAGCGTTGATGGTTAGTAAAACCACTAGTTTCGATAAGGGCAAGGGCAAGGAGGGAAACTTTATGGATGGCAAGTCAGTTGTTGCTCCAGTGAAGCATCCTAAAAGTTGAACCCAAACCCAAGACTAAGTGCTTCTATTATGAAGAGAGCAGTTGCTGAAGCGGAACAACCCTAGATACTTGGTAGATAAGAAGGCTGGCAACGTCGACAGAAGTATATTTTGATATACGTGTTATTGATGTGTACCTTGCTAGTACTCCTAGTAGCACCTGTATATAGGATACTGGTTCGGTTGCTAAATGTTAGTAACTTGAAATAAAGCTATGGAATAAATGGAGACTAGCTAATTGTGAGGTGACGATGGATGTTGGAAATGTTTCCAAGGTTGATGTGATCAACATCGCACGCTCTCTCTACCTTCGGGATTAGTGACAAACCTAAATAAATGTTATTTGGTGTTTGCGTTCAGCATGAACATGATTGGATCGTGTTTATTGCAACACGGTTATTCATTTAAGTTAGAGAATAATGGTTATTCTGTTTACATGAATAACACCTTCAATGGTCATGCACCCAGTGAGAATGGTTTGTTGAATCTTGATTGTAGTAATACACATGTTCATAACATGATGCCAAAAGATACAAAGTTAATAATGGTAGTACCACATACTTGTGGCAGTATCACTAAATGTCATATTGGTATAAATCGCATGAAGAAACTCCATGTTGATGGATCTTTGGACTCATTCGGTTTCGAATCGGTTAAGACACGCGGACCATGCCTCTCGGGTAACATGGCTACAGAACCCGTTTTCAGTATGATGGAGCGGACTAGTAACTTATTGGAAATGATACATATTGATGTATACGGTCCAATGAGTGTTGTAGCGTGCGGTGGATATCATTATTTTCTTACCTTCACTGATGATTTGAGTAGATATAGTGTATATTTACTTAATGAAACACAAGTGCGAAGCGTTTGAAAAGTTCAAGCAGAATCAGAGTGTAGTTTGAGATCATCGTGACGAGAAGATAAAATGTCTACGATATGATTGTGGAGGCAAATAGCTGAGTTACGAGTTTGGTATACAACTTAAGACAATGTGAAAGTTGTTTCACAACTCACGCCACCTGGAACACCATAGTGTGATGCTGTGTCCATACGTCGCAGTCGTGCTCTATTAGATATGGTGCGAATTATGATGTCTCTTATCTTTTTGCCACTATCATTTTGGGGTTATGCATTAGAGACAACCACATTCACTTTAAATAGGGCACCATCTAAATCCATTGAGATGACATCATATGGTTTGGCAGAAACCTAAGCTGACATTTCTTAGAGTTTGGGAATGTCACACTTATGTCTGATAAGCTCGAACCCAAAGCGGAAAAATGCATCTTCATAAGATACCCTAAGAACAGTTGGATATACCTCCTATCTCAGATCTGAGTACAAAGTGTTTGTTGCTAAAACTGGGTCCTTTCTCGAGAAAAAGTTTTTTCTGAAAGAATTGAGTGGGAGGAAGATAGAACTTGATGAGGTTGTTGAACCTTTGTTTCAACCAGAGAGTAGCGCAGCGCAGAAAAATGTTTTTGTGGAACCAATGTTAGTTGAAGTGAATGTAAATGATGATGATCATGAAGCTTTGGATCAAGTTACTATCGAACTTCGTAGGTCGACAAGGATGCATACTGCTCCTGAGTGGTATGACAACCCTGTCTTGGAGGTCATGTTGTTGGACAACGATGAACCTACGAGCTATGGAGAAGCGATGATGGGCTCGGATTCCGACAAATGGTTAGAGGCCATGAAATCCGAGAAAGGATCCATGTATGAAAACCAAGTATAGACTTTGGTAGACTTGCTCGTTGGACGGTAGGTCGTCGAGTATAAATGGGACTTTAAGATGAAGACACACGTTGATGGTAAATGTCGCCATTTATAAAGCTCGACTTATCGCAAAGAAGTTTCCGACAAGTTCAAGGAGTTGACTGCTATGGGACTTTCACACTCGTAGCGATGCTAAAGTCTGTTAGAATTATTTTAGCAGTTGCTGCATTTTTCAATTATGAAATCTGGCAGATGGATGTCAAAACATCGTTTCCTTAATGGTTTACTTGACTAAAGGTTGTATGTGATAAAACTAGAAGGTTTTGTTAGTCCTAAGGATGATAACAGGTGTGCGAGCTCCAGCAATCCTTCTATGGGCTGGAGAAAGCATCTCGGAGTTGGAATATATGGTTTGATGACGTGATCAAAGTTTTTGAGTCTATACAAAGTTTATGAGAAACTTGTATTTACAATAAAGTGAGTGGGAGCGCTATAGAATTTTTGATAAGCATGTGTGGTTGACATATTATTGATCGAAAATGATGTAGATTTTCTGGAAAGCATAAATGGTTGTTTGAAAAGAGTTTTTCAAAGGAAGACCTAGATAAAGCTACCTAATTGTTGAGCATCAAGATCTATAGAGATAGATCAAGATGCTTGATGAGACTTTCAATGAGTACATACCTTGACAAGATTTTGAAAGAGTTCAAAATGGATCAGTCAGAGAAAGAGTTCTCGCCTGATTTGCGAGGTGTGAAGTTGAGTAAGACTCAAAGCTCGACCACGGTAGAAGAAAGAGAAAGGACGAAGGTCGTCCCCTATGCTTTAGCCATAGGCTCTATATAGTATGCCATGTTGTGTATCGCACCTGTGTGTGCCTTGCCATGAGTCTGTGAAGGGGTACAAGAGTGATCCAGGAGTGGATCACTGGACAGCGGTCAAGATTATCCTTAGTAACAAAAATACTAAGGAAATGTTTCTCGATTATGGAGGTGATAAGGAGTTCGTCGTAAAGAGTTACGTCGATGCAAGCTTTAACACCAATCCGGATGACTCTTAGTAGCAATCCGGATACGTATAGTGGAGCAGCCATTTGGAATAGCTCCAAGTGGAGTGTGGTAGAAGTGTCTACAGTATGACATAGAGATTTGCAAAGTACACACGGATCTCAATGTCGCAGACCCGTTGACTAAAACACCTCTCTCACATGCAAAGCATGATCGAGCCCCAGAGCTCATTGGGTGTTAGATTCATAACAATGCGAATCACATGGTGATGTGAACTCGATTATTGACTCTAGTTCAAGCGGGAGGCTGTTGGAAATATGCCCTAGAGGCAATAATAAATTGGTTATTATCATATTTCCTTGTTCATAATCGTTTATTATCAATGCTATAATTGTATTGATCGGAAACTCAGATACATGTTTGGATACATAGACAACACCATGTCCTAGTATGCCTCTAATAGACTAGCTCGTTGATCAAAGATGGCTATGGTTTCCTAGTCATGGACATGAGATGTCATTTGATAACGGGATCACATCATTAGGAGAATGATGTGATGGACAAGACCCAAACTACAAACGTAGCATATGATCGTGTTAGTTTATTGCTACTGTTTTCTGCATGTCAAGTATCTATTCCTATGACCATGAGATCATGCAACTCACTGACACCGGAGGAGTACCTTATGTGTATCAAAGGACGCAACGTAACTAGGTGACTATAAGGGTGCTCTACCGGTATCTCCGAGGGTGTCTGTTGGGTTGGCATGGATCAAGACTGGGATTTGTTACTCCGTGTGATGGAGAGGTATCTCAGGGCCCACTCGGTAATACAACATCACAATAAGCGTTGCAAGCAATGTGACTAAGTGTTAGCCATGGGATCTTGTATTATAGAATGAGTAAAGAGACTTGCCGGTAACGAGGTTAAACTAGGTATGGAGATGCCGATGATCGAATCTCGGGCAAGTAACATACCGAAGAACAAAGGGAACAACATACGGGTTTAACTGAATCCTTGACATAGAGGTTCGACCGATAAAGATCTTCGTAGAATATGTAGGAACCAATATGGGCATCTAGGACCCGCTATTGGTTATTGACCGTAGAGGTGTCTCGGTCATGTCTACATAGTTCCTGAACCGACAGGGTCTGCACACTTAAGGTTCGGTGATGTTTTGGTAGTATAAAGTTATGTATGGTGGTGATCAAAGTTTGTTCGAAATCCTGGATGAGATACGGACATCACGAGGAGCTCTGGAATGGTCCGGAGGTAAAGATTCATATATAGGAAGTCCTGTTTTGGTCATCGGAAAAGTTTCGGGCTCATCGGTAGTGTATCGGGAGTGCCGGGAGGGTGCCGAGGGACTATCGGGAGGGGTGTCTCGACCCAAAGGACCTCATGTGCTATGGGAGGAGTTAAACCAGCTCTTGGTGGTCTGGACTAAGCCCCCACTAAGGCCCATGCGGCTAGGGGTGGGAAAAACCCAAAAGTTGGAGAGGTGGAAAGAGTTTCCAAGTGGAAAGGAGGAATCCTACTCCTAATAGGATTGGAGTAGGACTCCTCCACCTCCAATTTCGACCAAACCTTGAGGATTTGAGGCTGCCTCCTCCCCTCCCTCCCTCCTATATATAACAGAGGATTTAGAGGGAAGAGCTAACCCTAATTGCCACGTGCTGCCCTCTTCTCCCCTAGATTAGTTTCTCCTCTAGATTAGTTCTGCGGTGCTTAGACGAAGCCCTACGGGATTAGTTCACCGCCACCGCCACCACGCCATTGTGCTGCCGGAGAACTCATGTACCTCTCCATTACATCTTGCTGGATCAAGAAGGCGGAGATCGTCATCGAGCTGTACGTGTGTTGAACATGGAGGTGTCGTACGTTCGGCGCTAGATCGGAAGGACCGTGATCAAGATCGCGAGACGATTCATGACTGGATAGCGGGATAGATCGTGATGGGATCGCGGGATGGATCATGATTGGATCGCGGAACGGATCGTGATGGGATCGCGGGATGCTCGGCGATTTGGATCACGAAGACGTTCGACTACATCAAGCGTGTTTCTTAACGCTTCTCGCTTAGCGATCTACAAGGGTATGTAGATCCACTCTCCCCCTCGTAGATGATCATCACCATGGATAGATCTTGCTTGTGCATAGGAATTTTTTTGTTTACCATGCAACGTTCCCCAACACATGGGACATGCTCTAATAATGATAATCATCACACTTTTATTTACTTACAACTCAAAAGAAAATCACAACTCGATACACTGAACCATGTTCTTTGATGGATCTAAGATGCTGAATGGGTCTGGTGCTAGTGTAGTATTGGTATCTCCAAAGGGCGACATGCTCAGTTATGTCCTTTAGATTCACTTTGATTCCTCCAATAATGAAGTTGAATACGAAGCAGTCCTATACGGATTGCATATGGCCATCTCACTCGGCGTCCGACACTTGATGGTATACGGTGATTCTGATTTGGTGGTTAATCAGGTGATGAAAGAGTGGGACGTCAGGAACCCTGCTATGATCGGATACTGCAATGCAGTGAGAAAGCTTGAGTAGAAGTTTGAAGGTTTGGAACTCCACCATGTTCCCCGAGTGAAGAATAAGGCAGCCGATGAGTTAGCAAAGATTGGATCCACTCGAAAGCCTATACCTAGCAATGTGCTTTTGTAACACCTACATTCACTGTCACTGACCTGCGGGGAGAAGTGTTGTGCCAGCCTCTACGCAGTCTATTTTATAGGCGCCCGATTGAGTCGCTGACCTGCGGGCCTGATGGATCTCTGTGAATAACGGCCATAGAGGAGGTGCTATACGTGGCGTAAAACGTGGCATGAAGATCGAGACGTCATGCCCCCACTTGCCCCAGTCATTGCGTTATCTTTGCACGGCACGCGCTTCCCAAATTTTCGAATCCCGTGAAACCTGGGCCTGAGGAAGCGACCTGTCGCATCAAAAGATCTTGTTGATTCACTCGGAACTGAATATGTTCTCAAGTTCACTCAGACACTTATCAAGGCTAAATCGATCAGGGTGAATGATAAAGATTCCAATCAACGCGGATTTCCGTAAAGCCCTGGGATGCATTCGGAATTTCTGGGCCTTATCAGAATCAACATCGATCCCTTTTTTCACTCGAACCCCGATCCATTTGGTGGCTAATGACGAGGATATGTACCTAGGGTAGGGTCCTAGGTCTGACCTACATAGCCTACCTAAGTACACTACATTGAAGGACTTAAAGATTACAAGGAAGACTCCGACTGAAGTCACCATGGCGCATGAGTCACTCAGGAGATAATCGACTCGGAGGTTTCTCCCTTCACTCGACAGTAGATATTCACTCAGAGGAGCAAATATCTAGTCAACAAACAGAAGACCAGAAGACACCCCAGGGAGGCCAATAGGCAGGCGTTCAACCAGTCGCCATTAGTAGCATTTATTACATACGTTATCAGTAACGTATCCCTTTATTACCACTATCGAACCCTTGGTTGCATGGCATTCATGAGGGGCAGCGCACTCTATATAATCCACCCCTCCCTCTGGCAGAAGGGTTCGCACCCCCTGTAACGCTCATATTCCACACGACAGAAAGCTCCCGAGCACTGAGACATAGGGCTATTACCTCCACGACAGGGGCCTGAACTCATACATTCATGTGTACATCCACGTCGTAGCTAGGACTCTGCCCTCTCATTATGTACCCCTACCTTCTACTGTCAGACTCATTCCCAAGACACCACTCGCGGTAGCCTGATGCAGACGAACGGCGGCACGAGAGGATCTCCGGCTCGGGCGGCGGACCGGCGAGGAGGAGCGGCGACGGCGACGATGTCGGGGCAGATTTGGGTATCATGGCGGCGTAAGTGGAGTGGCATTGGGGGGAGAAAGTGAGGAGAGGAACTAAAGGGTCTACAGACCGGTGCTACCAACCAAGACTACAGACCGGTTGGTTAGTGAATTCCGCGTGGAAAGGGACTAAATTCTGCTCGGCAAGGGACTAAATTCAACTGTTACATAGGCATTTCAAACATTTGTAACTTCATTTGCTATTTTTCATGCATTTAATGATTTTTTGGTAAATGACCCTGAAATAAAAAAGCACTAGAAACTGGATGCACTTCGTGTACAAACTGGGCCATCTACTGCAAAGTATGAGGGTTTCAGACGAAAACTCATCTGTGACATAGGTATTTCAATTTTTTAACCTGTTTTAACTCTAGACTTTTTGTGCATTCAATATGCACCATTCTAAGCCACATCCTCAATTCAACCATTTCTAACTTCATTTGCTACTTTTCATGCATTTAGTGATTTATTTGAGCTGAATGGCCCTGAAATTAAAAAGCACTAGAAACGAACTATAAAAAGGTTAAAACTTGGCATGGTATCATCATTTCATACACATAGCATGTGCTAAAAAGTTGAGAGGGTTACGATAAAAACTAGATGCACTTTGTGTACAAACTGGGCCATCTACTTCAAAGTATGAGGGTTTCGAACGAAAACTCATCTGTTACACATCTATTTCAATTTTGTTAACTTGTTTCAACTCTAGACTTTTTGTGCATCCAATATGCACTATTCTAAGCCACATCCTCAAATTTCAACCGTTTCCAATTATTTGCTACTTTTCATGCATCTAAAGATTTATTTGAGCTAAATGACCCTGAAATTAAAAAGTACTAGAAATGAACTATGAAAAGGTTGAAACTTAGCATGGTATCATCATTTCACACACATAGCATGTGCTAAAAGGTTGACAGGATTACGACAAAAACTGGATGCACTTCATGTACAAACTGGGCCATCTACTTCAAAGTATGTGGGTTTCAGATGAAAACTCATCTGTTACACAGGTATTGCAATTTTGTTAACCTATCTTAACTCTAGACTTTTAGTCCCTTTAGTCCCGGTTTGTGATACAAATCGGGACCAAAGGGGCTCGTGGGGGCCCCAGCCTGACAACAGCCTGCCACCACCCCTTTAGTCCCAGTTTGTATCAAAACCGGGACTATAGGTCCAAAACAAACTAGGACTAATGATGCGCGTGCCCCCCGACCACTCCTAGTCGTTGGAACTGGGACTAATGTCCACTTTAGTCTCGGTCCAAAGCCAAACCGAGACTAAAGGTTCAAAAGGAAGTCTGTTTTCTACTAGTGCATCATGGAACTTCAGGATTTGTAGCACTTATCTGCCCACTTATATCAATGAACACTAGTAGAAAGCAGGGCTTCGGTTGAGGCCAGGATAAGGGCATTAATCCCGGCTCACTTACGAACTGGGACCAAAGGTTGCATCAGTCCCGGTTCGTGAGGCCAGGGATTTCTTCCCGGTTCGCTAGTGTCCTTTAGTCTCAGTTTGCGCCACAAACCGGGGCTAAAGGGGTGGTGGCAACCGTTTGCCTGGTGCGAGCCCCTTTAGTCCCGGTTTGTGGCTAAAACCGGGACTAAAGGCCCAAACCGTTCACATCCCGCGGCGGTTCGTGCGATGAAAATGCTATAGTACCGCGACTGCTACAGTAACTGTAGCCATTCCCGCTATCCGTCTCCCTCTATCCTCTCTTCTTCCCCATATCTTCCACCATGTATCATCCAATTACTCGCTATGGGAAGGTGATCGCACATGGCACGACCAAACTCAGCATCGTCTACACGAACGACAGCGCCATGGTGCCGCATTTTTTTCTCCGATTTCGAGGGATGGCTTGAATAGGCGGAGGAAGAAAACAAGTTCATGGGGCTTGATCTCGAGTACGCGGCCAATCAAAATATGTTGTCATCATCCAACTTTGTTTCAAGAGACATGTCATGGTCTTCTAATGGGCAAGGTAAGTTTTGGGACTTATCTTTGATCAATAATTCATAAGTTATAAAAATTGCATAGCAACATTTTCCATTTGAATCCTATGGGAAAGATCAATAATTTTTTAGTTGCACTGAAAGAATTTTCCTTGTTGCATATTGGCAAAACCGTGGGAGAACATATATGTCATTGTTAATTTAGGGTTTCTTGATCAATTCATAGGATATGAAAATTCCATAGCTAGCTAGGATAGCAATATGTTCATTTGAATCCTATGGGAAAGATCAATTCCTCTTGTGTTGTAGTGAAACAACTTTCCTTGTTGCATGTATATGGAAAAACCGTGGGAGAACACATATATGTCATAGTTAATTTAGGGTTTATTGATTAGGATACGAAAATTGCATAGGATAGCAATATGTTCCATTTTAAATCCTATATATATATATATAGGATTCCTCTTGTGTGTTGTAGTGAAACAATTTTCCTTGTTGCATATATTGGCAAAACCGTGGGAGAACACACACACACACACAGACACACACACACACACACACACACACATATATATATATATATGTGTGTGTGTGTGTGTGTGTGTATGTGTGTGTGTCATAGTTAATTTATTAGGGATTCTTGATCAATTCATAGGATATGAAAATTGCATATAGGATAACAATATGTTCCATTTGAATCCTACGGGAAAGCACTTTCCAGTATTGAACATTGTTGCTACAGTATTTAACATTTGTTCCATTTTAATTTGTTGTTGCAGTAGTGACAAGCACTGTCCAGTACTCATGGACTTCCTTTGCAATGGCATATGTTTTGCTAGCGTTGATATAACGAATGACAAGCTCAAGATGAGGCACATCTTCAGTATTGAGATACTAGCTGCCTGCCACATTGATCTCCAAGACATATTCATGCTTAAACATAGGAGGACTTAAATAGATCATATGGCAGTCGCCATGATCGACGAGCAGTATGCTAATATAAATACCAAATTCCCCCAGATCAGCACAAAGAGTGGAAGACGACCCCACTTGATGGTATAAACATTGAGTATGCGACAATAGATGTGTATGTTGCATACGAGTTGTACTGCAAGATTAGAATCATCAATTATGGACAGCAGCACCTCGTACATCAAGCACCACCACCACCACCACTAGTTTGGGGTCGGGGATATTCTGATTCGGATGAGTAGTGTTCGCAACGGCGAACACTTCTATCTCTAGCGCTAAATCTCTAGCTATTATTATGTACTGCTTGGGAACCTCTAGCTATTCAAACGAGTACTTTTTTATATCTATATTATTATGTAGTGCTTGGGGGTCTCCTATGATCCAGACAAGTACTTTTATATATCTCTATTCGGACAAGTACTTTCTATAATGGATATCTGAACTATTATTTGTATTTATGTCCCTGTTTAAAGTAAATCATTATATGCATGAAAAATAGCTAATGAAGTTAGAAAATGGTTGAAATGGGATGATGTGGCTTTTAATAGTGCACATTGAATGCAAAAAAAGTCTTGAGTTCAAATATGTTTAATAAATTGAAATCCATTTGTAACAGATGAGTTTTCGTCTAAAATTCTAATACTTTGAAAGAGATTGTCCAGTTTGTACACGAAGTGCATCCAGTTTTTCCCGTAACCCACTCAACTTTTTAGCACATGCTATGTGGGTGAAATTATGATATCATGCCAATTTTCAACCATTTCAGAGTTCATTTGCATTGCTTTTCAATTTAGGGTCATTTTAACTCAAAATAAATCATGAAATGCATGAAATATAGCTAATGAAGTCAGAAAATGGTTGAAATGGGATGATATGGCTTTGAATGGTCCACATCGAATGCAGAAATAGTCCTGAGTTCAAATATGTTTAATAAATTGAAATCCTTTTGTAAGAGATGAGTTTTCGTCTAAAACCCTCATACTTTGAAAGAGATTCTCCAGTATGTACACGAAGTGCATCCAGTTTTTCCCGTGACCCTCTCTACTTTTTAGCGCATGCTATGTGGGTGAAATTATGATACCATGCCAATTTTCAAGCATTTCAGAATTCATTTGCATTGCTTTTTCAATCCAGGGTCGTTTTCACTCAAAATAAATCATGAAATGCATGAAAAATAGCTAATGAAGTCACAAAATGGTTGAAATGGGATGATGTGGCTTTGAATGGTGCACATTGAATGCAGAAAAAGTCTTGAGTTCAAATATGTTTAATAAATTGAAATCCTTTTGTAACAGATGAGTTTTCGTCTAAAACCCTCATACTTCGAAAGAGACTGTCCAGTTTGTACACGAAGTGCATCCAGTTTTTCCCCTGACCCTCTCAACTTCTTAGAACATACTATGTGGGTGAAATTATGGTACCATGCCAATATTCAACCATTTCAGAGTTCATTTGGTGTGTTTTTCAATTCAGAGTCATTTTAGCTGAAAATAAATCATCAAATGCATGAAAAATAGCTAATGAAGTCAGAAAATGGTTGAAATGGGATGATGTGGCTTTGAATGGTGCACATTGAATGCAGAAAAAGTATTGAGTTCAAATATGTTTGAGAAATTGAAATCCTTTTGTAACAGATGAGTTTTCGTCTAAAACCCTCATACTTCGAAAGAGATTTTCCAGTTTGTACACGAAGTGCATCCAGTTTTCCCCGTAACCCTCTCAACTTTTTAGCACATGCTATGTGGATGAAATTATGATACCATGCCAATTTTCAATCATTTCAGAGTTCATTTGCAGTGCTTTTCAATTCAGGGTTGTTTTAGCTCAAAATAAATAGTGAAATCCATGAAAAATAGCTAATGAAGTCAGTAAATGGTTGAAATGGTATGATGTGGCTTTGAATGGTGCACATTGAATACAGAAAAAAATCTTGAGTTCAAATATGTTTAATAAATTGAAATCCTTTTGTAACAAATGAGTTTTCGTCTAAAACCCTCATATTTCGAAAAAGATCGTCTAGTTTGTACACGACGTGCATCCAGTTTTTCCCGTAACCATCTCAACTTTGTAGCACATGCTATGTGGGTGAAATTATGATTCCATTCCAATTTTCAACCATTTCAGAGTTCATTTGAAGTGCTTTTCAATTCAGGGTCGTTTTAGATAAAAATAAATCATGAAATGCATGAAAAATAGCTAATGAAGTCAGAAAATGGTTGAAATGGGATGATGTGGCTTCAAATGGAGCACATTGGATGCAGAATAAGTCTTAAGTTCAAATATGTTTAATAAATTGAAATCCTTTTGTAACAAATGAGTTTTCGTCTAAAACCCTCATACTTCGAAAGAGATTGCACAGTTTGTAGACGAAGTGCATCCAGTTTTCCCTATAACCCTCTCAAACTTTTTAGCACATGCTATGTGGGTGAAATTATTATACCATGCCAATTTTCAACCATTTCAGAGTTCATTTGCATTGCATTTCCATCCAGGGTCGTTTTAGCTCAAAATAAATCATGAAATGCATGAAAAATAGCTAATGAAGTCAGAAAATGGTTGAAATGGGATGATCTGGCTTTGAATGGTGCACATTGAATGTAGAAAAAGTCTTGAGTTCAAATATGTTTAATAAATTGAAATCCTTTTTAACTGATGAGTTTTTGTCTAAAACCCACATACTTCGAAAGAGATTGTCCAGTTTGTAACCGAAGTGTATCCAGTTTTTCCCGTAACCCTCTCAACTTTTTAGAACATACTATGTGGGTGAAATTATGATACCATGCCAATATCCAACCATTTCAGAGTTCATTTGTAGTGTTTTTCAATTCAGAGTCATTTTAGCTGAAAATAAACCATGAAATGCATGAGAAATAGGTAATGAAGTCAGAAAATGGTTGAAATGGGATGATGTGGCTTTGAATGGTGCACATTGAATGCATAGAAGTCTTGAGTTCAAATATGTTTAATAAATTGAAATCCTTTGGTAACAGATGAGTTTTTGTCTAAAACCCTCATACTTCGAAGAGATTGTCCAGTTTGTACATGAAGTGCATCCGGTTTTCCCCATAACCCTCTCAACTTTTTAGCACATGCTATGTGGGTGAAATTATGTACCATGCCAATTTTCAACCATATCAGAGTTCATTTGCAGTGCTTTTCAATTCAGGGTTGTTTTAGTTTAAAATAAATAATGAAATGCATGAAAATTAGCTAATGAAGTTAGAAAATGGTTGAAATGGGATGATGTGCAATTGAATGCTGCACATTCAACGCAGACAAAATCTTGAGATCAAATATGTTTAATAAATTGAAATCCTTTTGTAACAAATGAGTTTTCGTCTAAAACCCTCATACTTCAAAAGAGATTTTCTAGTTTGTACACGAAGTGCATCCGGTTTTTCCCGTAACCATCTCAACTTTTTAGCACATGCCATGTGGGTGAAATTATGGTACCATGCCAATTTTCAACCTATTCAGAGTTCATTTGTAGTGTTTCAATTCAGGGTCGTTTTAGCTAAAAATAAATCATGAAATGCATGAAAAATAGCTAATGAAGTCAGAAAATGGTTGAAATGGGATGATGTGGCTTCGAATGGTGCACATTGAATGCACAAAAAGTCTTGAGTTCAAATATGTTTAATAAATTGAAATCCTTTTGTAACACATGAGTTTTCGTCCGAAACCGTGATACTTTGAAAGAGATTGCCCATTTTGTACATGAAGTGCGTCTAGTTTTTGCTGTAACCCTCTCAACTTTTTATAACATGCTATGTGGGTGAAATGATGATACCATGCCAACTTTCAACCATTTCAGAGTTCATTTGCACTGCTTTTCAATTGAGGGTCATTTTAGCTCAAAATAAATAATCAAATGCATGAAAAATAGCTAATGAAGTCATAAAATGGTTTAAATGGGATGATGTGGCTTTGAATGGTGCACATTGAATGCAGAAAAAGTCTTGAGTTCAAATGTGTTTAATAAACTAAAATCTTTTTTGTAACAAATGAGTTTTTGTCTAAAACCCTCATACTTCGAAAGAGATTCTCAAGTTTGTACACAAAGTGCATCTAGTTTTTTCTGTAACCTTCTCAAATTTTTAGCACATGCTTTGTGGGTGAAATTATGATACCATACCAATTTTCAACCATTTGAGAGTTCATTTGCAGTGCTTTCCAATTCAAGGTCGTTTTAGCTCAAAATAAATCATGAAATGCATGAAAAATAGCTAATGATGTCAGAAAATGGTTGAAATGGGATGATGTGGCTTTGAATTGTGCACACTGAATGCAAAAAAAAGTCTTGAGTTCAAATATGTTTAATAATTTGAAATCCTTTTCTAAGAGATGTGTTTTCGTCTAAAACCCTCATACTTCAAAAGAGATTCTTCAGTTTGTACATGACGTGCATCCAATTTTTCCTGTAACCCCCTCAACTTTTTAGCACATGCTATGTGGGTGAAATTATGATACCATGCCAATTTTCAACCATTTCAGATTTCATTTGCACTGCTTTTCAATTGAGGGTCATTTTAGCTCAAAATAAATAATGAAATGCATGAAAAATAGCTAGTAAAGTTAGAAAATGGTTGAAATGGGATGATGTGGCTTTGAATGGTGCACATTGAATGTAGAAAAAGTCTTGAGTTCAAATATGTTTAATAAATTGAAATCTTTTTGTAACAAATGAGTTTTCGTCTAAAACCCTCATACTTCGAAAGAGATTCTCAAGTTTGTACACGAAGTGCATCTAGTTTTTCCTGTAACCCTCTCAAATTTTTAGCACATGCTATGTGGGTGAAATTATGATACCATGCCAATTTTCAACCATTTCAGAGTTCATTTGCAGTGCTTTTCAATTCAGGGTCGTTTTAGCTCAAAATAAATCATGAAATGCATGAAAAATAGCTAATGATGTCAGAAAATGGTTGAAATGGGATGATGTGGCTTTGAATTGTGCACATTGAATGAATAAAAAGTCTTGAGTTCAAATATGTTTAATAAATTGAAATCCTTTTGTAAGAGATGTGTTTTTATCTAAAACCCTCATACTTCAAAAGAGATTCTCTAGTTTGTACACGAAGTGCATCTAGTTTTTCTCGTAACCTCCTCAACTTTTTAGCACATGCTTTGGGGGTGAAATTATGATACCATGACAATTTTCAACTATTTTAGAGTTCATTTGCACTGCTTTTCAAGTGAGGGTCATTTTAGCTCAAAATAAATAATGAAATACGTTAAAAATAGCTAATGAAGTGAGAAAATTGTTGAAATGGGATGATGTGGCTTTGAATTGTGCACACTGAACGTAGAAAAAAGTCTTGAGTTCAAATATATTTAATAAATTGAAATCCTTTTGTAACAAATGAGTTTTCGTCTAAAACCCTCATACTTCGAAAGAGATTCTCAAGTTTGTACACGAAGTGCATCCAGTTTTACCCGTAACCCTCTAAAATTTTTTGGACATGATTTGTGGGTGAAATTATGATACCATGTCAATTTTCAACCATTTCAGAGTTCACTTACAGTGCTTTTCAATTCAGGGTCGTTTTAGCTCAAAATAAATCATGAAATGCATGAAAAATAGCTAATGATGTCACAAAATGGTTGAAATGGGATGATGTGGCTTTGAATTGTGCACATTGAATGCAGAAAAAGTCTTGAGTTCAAATATGTTTAATAAATTGAAATCCTTTTGTAAGAGATGTGTTTTCGTCTAAAACCCTCACACTTCAAAAGAGATTCTCCAGTTTGTACACGAAGTGCATCCAGTTTTTCCGGTAACCCCCTCAACTTTTTAGCACATGCCATGTGGGTGAAATTATAATATCATGCCAATTTTCAACCATTTTAGAGTTCATTTGTAGTGCTTTTCAATTCAGGGTCGTTTTAGCTCAAAATAAATCATGAAATGCATGAAAATAGCTAATGAAGTCAGAAAATGGTGCAAATGGGATGATGTGGCTTTGAATGGTGCACATTGAATGCAGAAAAAGTCTTGAGTTGAAATATGTTTAATAAATTGAAATCCTTTTGTAACAGATGAGTTTTCGTCTAAAACTGTCATACTTCGTAAGAGATTGTCGAGTTTGTATACGAGGTACATCCAGTTTTTCTCGTAACCCTCTAAACTTTTTAGCACATGCTATGTGGGTGAAATTATGATACCGTGCCAACTTTCAAACTTTTAAAAGTTAATTTGTAGTGCTTTTCAATTTTAAGGTCATTTAACAAAGAATGAACTAAAAAATTAACTAAAATGAATGAACTAAAAAGAACCAACTAAAAAATTAACTAAAAAGAATGAACTAAAATTATCAAAGTATTTTTTGTTCAAAACTTTAATATGCAAAACATAACAAAAAAATCGCCCGCCTACTAGGCCACCACGACATGCATACGACTAGAAACCCAACTACACCTAGGCTAGGACGCAGACCCGCGAGGCAAATAGGCAAATAGGCAAATAGGGCATATAAGAGAAGAAATTTAGGCCCAAGGCCTGCTAAAGAGAGGAACTCGAGAGGGAAGCGGCATCGGAGCTTATAAACCACAACGACCGCTCTTCGGTTGGCGAGGTGGGACTAAACTCCCACCGCCCCGCGTAGGTGCGAGGAACAGCCTTTTAGTCCCGGTTGGTGGCTCCAACCGGGACGAAAGGCCCCCCTTTAGTCCCGGCTGGGGCCACAAACCGGGACTAAAGGCCTAGGCTTCCCACCCTTTTGCGTGGTGAAATTATCCTATAGTCCTGGTTGGTGGCTGCAACCGGGACTACAAATGAAAAATTCCCAAATCCATCACCCGGGACTAAAGGTTTGATTATATAAGTGGGACTTTGAAAAATTCCCAAATCCATCTTCTTTTCCTCTCCCCCGACGGCGCCGAAAACCACCTCGATGCCGCCAGGCTGCCGAATCTCACCGTCGCCTCCCCGAGCCCGCTCGCTCCTCGTCGCCGCCCCGATGCCGTCGCCTCGTCGTCGCCGCCCCCAAACACCGTCGCCTCCTCGTCGCCGCCCCCGACACCATTGTCGCCCCCTGTCGCTGCCCTTGATGCCGTCGCCTCCCCCCCGACGTTATCGCCTCCCCAACACCACCCCTACGCCATTGCCTCCCCCGACACCGTCGCCTCCCCGAGCCCGCTCCGGCCTCCTCCTCCTCCTAGGTGAGCCGTCGGCCATACCACCATTACAAATCTACTGTATACATTTACAAAAATTGCATACAAAAAAATTATGGTGAAATAAGATTAATTTTAAATTTATTTATATGAACAATAACTATGCTATAGTAAATAAATACAGTGCTTGTTACGGTATCCGTGACTTTCCTTCTTTTTTTTGCAGTAGTTTGCACTCTAGATGTGACCTCTAAATATCATCCTAATGGTATTGTTGTTTTATTGTTATTAAATAAAATGGTATTTCGTATAGCCACAATTTGTTCTCATCGACGATGCCAATCCCACATTCTCGTCGTCGACTTGTTGCCGACAACCAGTTTGAGAGGTGCCATGTCCGGGACTGGGCTCTGCCGGGCTGGCACTAGGGGGGTGCTACCTTCCGGAGCGCGCAATTTGGTGAGGAATCCGGGTATCGTCGTCGACCCGGATCTTCTTTGGTGGCAGTCGCATGGGCCACTATCGGTGCGGAGGCAGTCGGCAACCGATGAGGTGGTACATCACCGTGTCAGGGAGGAGGACGAGCACATTCGTCGCTACATGGTTGCGTTGCGTGCAAGGTTCTCCGATACCTGGTAGTTTCTTTAGGGATTTCAAGCGAGCTATGATCCTGTGATGGTTCCTTCTCTTTGGGTGTCCACCGTCCAAGCTTCAAGAACCGCGAGTGAACTAGATTATTCGATAATATTCGATTTGTATTAGTGATAATATTCGATGCTTTATTAACTGGATTATTTGAGATGTATTAGTGATATTATATGATAATATTATATGAAGAGTCGCCGACGATCACCGGTGCTATTATATGTATTAGTGATATTATATGATTGCCGTCGATTATTAATCTTAGAATCATGAACATAGGAAATGTCGACGTCGTCTGACGAGGATAGGATCCCCCAGTGCCCTTATTGCTAGGACCACAGGGGTCTATGCGACATTTATCCTCACCTGGACAATGATAGGTCATTCACCGTCAAGCTAACAGAAAAATTTAGTGAAATTACGGTATGTACAGGCGACATATATTTTTTGTTGATGAAGTCTGACGTGTGCTTTTTTTTGCTTTAATTAACCTTTAATTTGGTTTTGTACAATTGGACTAGTGTGTTTCCTATTATGCAAGATCCACAAGTTCTATTTCCAAAGGAAGGACATTACATAGCCTATGATAGCTCACCTAAGAACAGAGCATTACACTTTTGTTGTGAAGGTGAAAAATAACGAAGATCACACATATTTTGGTTGTTCTAATTGGAGAGCATTTTTTCACGCATATGGGTTGGATGAGGACATGAACATTACCTTCGAGCTTGGTAGTGACGATGTTCGTGATAATAATATAGATATTTGGGTGCATGCGGATGATGACTTGATTCCAGTGCTAACTCTAGGTGTGTTTGTCAACAGATTTGTTAGATACTTTATATTGATTATTGAAAAGTATTTGGTACTCATCCTGATTAAAAAAATTATTTTTGATTATCAGCTTATTTCCATGCTACAAAAACTACCTGACAGATAAAAGATCGGACGTACTACAATTATGACTCCAAACTTACTTGGTTGGAGAAAGATCATCTCATCTCATATGTTCATGATGTTCAACATCATAAAGAAAATTACATGATTGGTAACATTTAGCATGGATATGTGCCACTAGTGCACATGTTAAACCCTTATAACATCACTAGAGACTACTTTGTAAGATTTTTTTACTCTTGTGTCATTAGTCCATCCTTTTCATACATTGTTCTTAAGAAAAACTAGTTTGCTAACTATGTTATTATAACTGATGTTTTTCAATAGGTACTCCCGCCAGAGACCGTTCCTAAGTGGATGTTTACGGCCAATGCCGATGAGTTACCCTGGTATATACACGATATCTCAAAGTGAGAATACCATGAAAATAAAAGGATGGAGCAAGGCAATAACATCATCCATGCAAACACTTGGAGACTATAAATTGCGCAAGCCAGAAGTTGGAGATAGGTTGATCTGTATTCTTCAAATGGGAGATGCAGGAGTTTAACTTTTTTATGTTATTTTACCTAGGAGAGAACAGTAGTTAATGTTTCTAACTTGTGATAACTTGATCATTTGCTAGTATGATAACAACCAAAATGATAAGGAGTTCACATTTTTATGTTATTTTATCTAGAATGATGAAGAGTTGATTAAGATGATGATGAGTTGTAATATGACATATACCAGTACAAATTGGATGGATGCAATACATCAAGTTGAATTAGAGGAAAATACGATGTTGCGAATGGCAACATCGTATTTTTCTCTACTTCAACTTGGTCTATTGCATCCATTTAATTTGTACTGATGTTGTTGGATGTTTTTTCCCATAATTTGTATTGATGATGTTGTATATTAATATGTGTAACTGCGTGGAAATACAATATAAATATAAAAGAAAATGAAAACACAAAATGAAACACGACCCTTTAGAAAAAACCTAGACCCTAGCGCTTTGCAGGTGCTAACATGTGGATGGCCTTTTGTCCTATAGGTCCTCTGGCCTGGGCGCCCTGTTGCGGCCGCATGAAGCCCTTTTAGGGGTTCGTAAATGAACCGAGACTAAAAGGCCGGACCTTTAGTCCCGTTGCATTGTCCCGGTTCTAGAACCGAGACTAAAGGTCCTTTGAAACCGAGATAAATGCCTCGTTTTCTACTAATGGAAGCTCAATGAAAATTGATAGTGTGGATGCAATCAACACTCGGCGTATAATGAAACCCCATATATGTTGAAGCAATGGCTAAGTTGGACCCAACTCTGATACTACAAAACGTCATGGGGGTATTAAAAATTAAGGATGAACAAACAAGCGGTTAGATCAATATAAACCGGAACACGAACGAACCATCACAACCATGGCTTTAATGAACATGAAATATTCATCACTTGTCACCTTCACCTTTATTGGATTTTGTCCATACTAACAAAAAAAATTGCGACCGTCGTTGTAATGCTCAGCAATACTACCTCTACCCCGAGTTTATAAATCAGGAACACATCTTTTCGGTCACCATTTTAACTAGCAAAATATGTGTTATATGCCCCAAAAATACATCTTTAGGTTCGTCGTGGAATGAAGTTTCTAAACATATTTTACGCACAAGACACATATTTTGTTACAGAATTGCTAAATCTCAGCCGACAGAGACTTAACCAAGTCTCAGTTGATGCTATGCTCATGGGATCTTATGTGGAGATCCATGCAAAAAAATATTTATTTTAATATATTCTATCACTTGACTTAGACTTGAGGATCTAGCCACCCAATTCACCATTTTTAAGATCCATGCAAAAATTTATTTATTTTAATATATTCTATCACCTGACTGAGACTTGAGGATCTAACCACCCAATTCACCATCTTTTTAATCAAATTGAGTACATGAAAATAATAATCCGTGCATGGCTTATCAACCCGGATGAAGGGAGTACATGTATTGCATTTTTTGTAGGTCCCTACATTGGACGGCTAAAACCATATAATTAATCCTACATGGCATCCACGCACTTCACACGACACTTTCATGGTATAATGGTATAGCAGCCGGCAGCTGATCGGTCGATTGGTTAACTACATAACTAGATACCCCGGCGGCGTCAGCCACGAGTCTATATCTCTTTCGCAATGCATCACTGACTCTCCCATCCAATTAGTTCTCGTTGCATACGTTGATTCACGCATACTAGTCGAAGAAGACGGAACAAGACCGGGTTTAGCCGCCAGCCAGAAGGCGACCATACCACCATACTAGATTGACCGCATCTTTGTTTCAACATGTTTCAGCCGTCGTTGTGCCTATGGCATACTAGTACCTCAGTCGATTCATGCGCCGGCGGCCAGACGGACTGTATGATGCCACGACCGTACGCTCAAGTATTATTCCCGGCTACTAGCTTGTCTCTTTGCCAAATCATAATACTAAGCGTACCTGCATGGTTGATCAATGCAATAACTTGTCAGAGTAAAGACTCTACGGAGAGGCACTTTTTTTTAGTGTTTGGTTTTGTGAAAAGTACGGAGAGGCACTTCATGTACCGGCTATGTAGTGCATGGTTGATTAACAACTTGTCAGGGTAAGTACGCTAGAGAGAGAGAGAGACGTACGTCCAAACTACCCTGTACTTAGTCCCAAGGCAGCTTGATTAGATTTAGATTTAGTTTCGCTAAGTTTCAATATTTCGCCACGTATCAATTGATGTTATATGCCTTTGATTTTGTATCGTGATCAATATTTTGTTTTTATTTTCAATTATATGTTTCTTGTTTTTATATAGTACTATCTCACTTGATTGGGATTTTATTAAATCTCAGTCAAGTGAGACCTAACCACACCCATTTAGATTTTATTTTGGCCAACGAACCCTAATTCAACTTGCGGCAATGTGTGACGGTGTGGCTGCTACAGGCGATCGATCTGCAATTGTTTTAAGCAAGTGTGGTCTCAAAAGCATGGGCATCTTTTTTTTAAAAAAGAAGTGTTACTTTCGTTTCTGTATCAGCGTGATGCATACGGCTACTTTATTAAAAGTACGAAAACAAATAGTCTGCGGATTCAAGCACACTCCGAAGGAGCAAAGTTATAAAAATTTGAAAAAAATCAATATAAGCCACAACCGGCAAAAATAAACTTAGATGCCTAGCCATCTATCCTATTAGTGGACCGCCATCCAAACCGATTAAATATATCCCGCGCTACCATCTTCCACCGGACACACCCAGTAACCAAAGACTCCCTGGTCTTCGCAGGAGTGAGTAACGACCACGTACGGATCAACGCCGACGCCCTGTGTAGTACCTGCAAGAAAAAGGTGTCTGATGGTTTCCTGATGACTACAAAAACAACATCTTGTATTTCCTGGCCAATTGTGCTTAGCTAAATTGTCCTTGGTGAGAATCACCTTCTTATGAACAAATCACATGAAGACTTCGATTCTCAAAGGAACCTTGACCTTCCAAACGTGTATGGACTTGGATACCTCAGTCGTGTCAATAAGGTCAAGGTATATGGATTTAACTGTAAATATACCTGAAGCTGTGAGCTTCCACTAATCATATCGGGCTCATTCAATAGCTATAGGCCTTGTACAATGCTAGGTGCTTACAGAGATGCTTAAAAAAATAAACCAGATTTTACTGAAGCACTGATGCCTATTTTTACATGATAGACGCCTAACTAAGTGTCTATCCTATACAAATAAGCACCTATGCTTAAAAAAACTGATTTATTTTTCTAAACACCTCTCCTAATTAAGCACATTGCATTGTATAAGGCCTAAGGCGTCTGACTAAATGCAACTCTTGGCAGTGATGTTTGACCAACGTCATGGCAGCCGGGCACACCTAAGCTACGTGCATGCATAGAACCGACGTGTCTAGCCTTCAGTTCGCTTCGTTTTTACGTTAGTTCTCTCTCGTCCCTGACTTTATGTTAAGAACCTAGCTAATTAAACTCGATCGGGATGGGCGTGCCTCCATGCATGCACATGGACAGGCCGATGCTTGTGCAAGTACACTCCTCGTTTCTAAATATATGTTAATTTAAAAATTCCTACTACAGACAATATTTTAAAGTACATATACTTTAAAGTATATATATTCGTTTATTTTGTTTTATACGTAGTCTGTAATAATATCTTTAAGAAGATTTATACTATTTAGGAACGAAGGGAGTAAATCATAGAGTACTCTAATCATCTAGTGCAACCGTGCAATGCACATGCATCCATGCCTGCAGTGGATGGTGTCGTCGTGTCGGTATCGATCGGCATGGCCGAATGTACGACGGATCTCCAACATCGGTCCGCCATCCGGCCTCTCTAGTTCACACTGTTTCGTACATCATCACCAGTTAATGCACCGGCACGCCGTGTCGATCAGTTGTTAGGTAGTATGGCAATCTAGTAGCAGTGTAGGGGCACGCTTCGTCAAAGATTCGCCCCGCCGGCCGAAATGTTAGACGATCGATCGATCGGCGGTCCCTTTGGCTAGCTTGTCACGTACTACGTTGTGCGATCGGACACGGGCGAGGTCTCGCTCTCAGTCTCTTAATTAGTGTCGTGTCGCAACTCGTGTGTACACGTGTGCTCACGACAAAATTAGTTGACACGTACGGATGCCATGCTCCGAAACAGGGTGCCGAACACTGACACGGATTATTCGGATAACGTACCCAAGGATTGCACGTACACATGTGCACTCTCAGTCTCTTGATTAGTTTTGCAAGAAAACCTAAAAACATTAATGGGATTTTAACGGGAAAATTGCAGCTTTCATAAATTCGCAAATCTACAGGTCTAATTTGAATTTTCTTGTAAAAAACGTTTTATATTAGGAAACAAAGGAAGTAATTGTTTTATCGATGCAAATTTGCAGATTTTCGGAATTTGCACGTAGTACGACTGCCTAGCTTGTCTTCCTCCCGTGTAGCCAGGCTTGTCTTGCTCTCGTGCAGCCTGGGCTACCCGCTACCGCGGTGTCTGCCATACTTTTTTCTTCTTCCTGTCAACGTATGTGGTGTGCTGAAAAGCGTAAGATGCTAATCCCGTTTTAGGGGACAACCGTCGTTGGATGACGGCCCAGAGATAGACGGTGGATTGAGGTGTAACATAGACACGTCACACTTTGTGCCACCGTTAGTACCGGATATATGTGGTTTCCACAAATCCATGCAGAGCTCCTTTTTTCTTGAAACGGGGTAAAAAAATTGTCATTTTTATTGAGTAAGAGGAAAGTTTTAGAGGTTTAAGGCCCACGGTCGAATTACAACAATCACTCTCACGGCATTACATACTCAAGTGCTTCGTTCCCGCGAGGCTCCAAAGCGAGGCCTCATCTTTTATCCTAGCGACGACGACACCCACATGGACATCTTTATTACGGAAGATCCTTGCATTCCTCTCTTTCGATACCTCTCAAGAAATAAGCAACATCAAGGAAGCAAGCGGCTTTCGTGATTGGATTTTCTTATTTGCATTGTGGTCCCATCACTTTTTAACGGAAGTCGTGTCACTCCAATCAGAAGGATGCACATCATGGAGACCCAAACAATCTTTGATCATGTGCCAAACTCTCATAATGTATCGACACTGGAATAAAAGGTGGGCCGCCGACTCCTGGACATGTTTGCATAGGGGACAAAGATTGCAGTTTGGCCAGCCGCGACGTTGTAGCATGTCTGTCGTCCATATCCTATTGTAGATTGCGAGCCATGCAAAGAACTTACATTCAGGAGGCGCCCAAATCTTCCAAACGGTCGGGATCATGGCCGTGTCAGTATGGCCCAAGAACCGCGTCTTGTAGGCCGTCACGGTCGAGTAGAGTCCGTCAAAAGTGAGTTTCCATGTTATGGTGTCGCGTGTGTGGACGTCGAGGTAGACATGGGAGGCCCTCTCCCAAAGGAAGACAAACTCAGAGAGGTATTCGACGGTGATGCCCTGAATAATGTCGACCTGGGAAGTCCAGTAATTGTCTTGTAGAGCCATACGAACCGAGCAATTCTTCTGCTTCGACAAGCCAAAGATTTGAGGAGCCAAGTCTTTGGGCCTAATCCCATCAAGCCAAGGAGACTCCCGGAACTTGGCACGCATGCCATCCCCAACTTGGACCTTGGTAGCAACAGCAAAGATATTTCGATCATTGTCATCACAAGGGGTTTCCAAGCCAACCCATGGTTTGTCCGGGTGAAGCCACTCGGCCCACAACCACCTAAGGCGAGGGCAATGGCAAACTTCTTGAGATTTAGGATCCCAAGACAGCCCATGTAGAGCCCAACTAATGCAAGCTTGAACCTTCCAAGTTCATTGTTTTTGAGATAGCTCACCACTCATGTCGAATGGTTGAACCTTCCAAGTTCAACGTCAAAAAGGGGCCAGCGGCATGCATTGACTTTAGGCCAATCCAAGTGCCGACTTATACGAGAGCAGCCCCGCTGCCTCTGACAGTGGATGCAATCGGCACTTCACCTATATTGAGACCAAATTTTGTACCAATGGCCAAGTTAGACTCAACTTTTTTTTTCCTTTTAGAAAAAGGATCTTAGAACCATAAATACGAATATACGATGAATGACCACCTCTATTTAAAGTAGCTTAAAGTTAGAATCTGTTGTGGCTGTCATGTACAGAACTTATTTTGCGGTCGGATGTAAAAAGAATACGTCACAAAAGTAAAAGGCTGATAAAATAAACAGTAAGTTGAACGCAACAAGAAAACAGATAAATTCATCATATAGTCTTGCAAGACATGAAATTTAATCCTTCTAATTCTATTGGATTTTCGTCAATACTAACAAAATTTTACCTGTAATAACTATCATTGAAATGGTCAGCAATACGTGTTTGGCATTTCTGACGTCCCTGGATTGGATGGCCGATTGTAGAAACTCGTTAGTCTCACCGCCACAAAGTCTCTAACACTGCATAGCAGCCGGCAGCTGATGGATTGATTTACTATTTTACTGGCTTACTTATAGCTAAATACCGGTGTGACCATCAGTCATGAATCTTTCTTTGACAGTGCATGCACTACCCTGGCCATATCCAGCAGTCAGAAACACGCGAGTATAGCCGTCGACCATACCAGATAGCGGTCCGTCGATATGTCTTCTTCGTCATGCTTTAGTCAGTTCATGCGCCGGACGGACTATGGACTACATGACCATAGTCAGTTCATGTGCCAGTACGTACACAAGGATTGCATCTACTGACGTGCACTCTCAGTCTCTTAATTAATTTTGCAAGAAAAACTAAAAACATTAATGGGAATTTTAACTGGAAAATTTCAGCTTTCATCAAATTCGCAAATTTGCAGGCCTAATTTGTATTCCCTCGTCCCGTAATATAAAACAGATTTGACAATAATGTAGTATTGTAAACGTTTTTATATTATGAGACGAATGGAATAATAGTTTTATCGATGCAAATTTACAGTATTTTCTTCAGAATTTACACGTGGTACAACAGCCTAGCTTGTCCTCCTCCCGTGTAGCTTGCCTTGCTCTCCTGCAGCCTGGGCTACCACGGTGTCTGCCATACTTTTTTCATCTTTCTGCCAACGTATTTGGTGTGCTGGGGGTGGATCTGGCCATGGGCAGCCCGGCCCGATCGGCCCGGCACGCTCTCTTTCACGGATCGGGCTCGGGCTTAGATTTTAAGTCCGATGGTCGGTCCGGGTCAGGTTCGGGACCAATGGTCGGGCCGGGCCGGATCGGGCTCGAGCCTGGATTTTTAGCGCCAGGCTTTTTTCGACCCAGCCCGGCCTGAGATATGGCCAAATACAGTTGGGGAGAGCCTCCTAACACAATGACGAATGCATTATGTTTCTACTCAAGCCATATGGGTTCGAATCTCCTTACCTACGTACCTAACGACGAAAGTTAAGAGAGGAAACTTCTCCCCTTAGCCTCGTATGTTGTCTGCTGAAAAATGTATGATGCTAATCCCGTTTTAGGGGACAACTATCGTTGGATGACGGCACGGAGATGGACGGTAGATTGAGGTGTGACGTAGACACGTCACACTTTGGGCCACCGTTGGTACAGAATATACGCTTTCCACAAGCCCATGCAGGGCTCAACTAATGCAAGCTTGAACCTTCCAAGTTCATTGCCTTTGAGATAGCTCAACACTCATACCGAATGGTTGAACCTTCCAAGTTCAACGTCGAAAAGGGTCAGCAGCATGCATCGACTTTAGGCCAATCCAAGTGCTGACTTATACGAGAGCAGCCCCACTGCCTCCGGCAGTAGATGCAATCAGCACTACACCTATATTGAGACCAAAACTTGTAGCCATGGCTAAGTTGGACTCAACTTGTTTTTCTTTCTTTTAATTAGAAAAAGGAGGTTGGAACCCTAATTACGATGCATATAACCACATTTATCTAAAGTAGCGTAAAGTTAGAATCTGTTGTGGCTGTCATGTGCTGAACTTTTTTGGGGGTGGGGGGGGGGAGGGGGCGGGGGCATCATGGCTAGCTTTATTAACATCATGTGCTGAACTTATTTTACGGTGATACGGTCTGATTTAAAAAAATACGTCACAAAAGTAAAAGGCTGATAAAATAAACGGTAAAATGAACGCAACAAGAAAATAAATAAATTCATCATATAGTCTTGCACGACATGAAATTTAATCCTTCTAGTTCTATTGGATTTTCGTCGACACTAACAAAAATTTACCACTAATAACTATCATTGAAATGATCGGCAATAATACTTGTTTGGCATTTCTGAGGTCCCGGGATTGGATGGCCGATTCTAGAAACTCGTTAGTCTTACCGTGATTAAAACTTGTGAAGCTTCCGCCACACTACATAGCAGCCGGCAGGCAGGTCATAACATCACCCGGCAGTTGATCGATTGATTTACTGGCTGACTTATAGCTAAAATACCGGTGTGACCATCAGTCATGAATCTTTCTTTGACAGTGCATGCACTACCCTGACCATATCTTTCTAGTTTGGTTAGGTGTTTTTGCCGTGCTCTAAGGTGTTCGGTGTGGGGGATACGTCCTATGTGATCTATGTTCGTTCTCTTTGCTATTGTTTGGCTTGAGTTTAGACAATGTGAGTTATGTGTTGGTGTTGTCACGATGGATGTGAATGCTCATCTTTCGACGTAACACTTTGTCAAAAGGCCGTGTATGTACCGTCTTGATTCTTTTTCTATGAATATATGATACACATGTTTGTACGTATTCTAGAAAAAAAATCCAACCGTCAGAAACACGCCAGTATAGCTGTCGACCATACCAGATTGACCGTGGCTACCTATCAGCATATTTCAGCTAGCGGTCAGTCCATATGTCTTCTTCGTCATGCTTTAGTCAGTTCATGTGCCGGACGGACTTTAGATTACACACGACCATAGACATGTTGGAAAAGCACTCTCAATTCCAAGCTTGCTCGTCTTGTCTGCATGGCTAATCTTTTATTCCTAAATAGCTACAACCTACTAGCTAACTTTTTTACACATGCAACTATACCACATAGGCAATTCATGCATGCAAGTCATAACTACATTGTTTTTTTAATTACTTTATGCATGCAAGCATGGCATTATCAATTTATGCATGTTAATCAGAAGTTATTTTGCATTAGATTTTGACAATATACGTGTTGGTCACTTGCATCGTACCTATGTAATTCACATTCGCATTTTTGTTTGAACTGATATTCTTTTAACTGCAATTTATTTTTTTTCTCTTTCTATACTCTTTGTATTTTATTTTCATATTTAAGCTAACATTATCTTCCCATTAGTTATAGATGTTTCTGTATAATTTTTTATGCATTCGTTTAGCAAGTTTTTCGCAGCAACGCGTCGGGGCATCTTCTAGTTAGTCCAATGGCAGCATCAGATTGAAGTTTTATCGCTTGACCTGAAATAAATGGACCTTAACCAACTGGCACTACTATGAATTCTAAGAGTCGATCCACAATTCTTTGAAGCTACTAGAAAACGTGCACGTCCAACGCACCTGTTAAACATAGTTATACATAATAAAAACATGATTTTTCTTCAAAATATATGGTCAAATAAGTACACAATCTTGCGATGTCACTCAAGTTGTTTTTTCAATAGTGAGAAACCACCGTGGACTTGTGGTCACGCGTTACGGGACAATAATGTATGTTGTTTCACCCATTCAGTGTTCGTCGAGGTTGTAATATAATATCAAATCTACTATTCCTTGCATCACAAAAATTATCGTTCTTGCACACACATTTTCCTTTCATGGAACCCTAGCATTCCACGATTGAATCGTCGTCTACATAAAAATTATATAGACAGGTCCGTCAGCTACATAGAATGGCCTCCGTTACGGTTTTAGTTTGCTAAAGCCGGGCAAGCGCCTCCTCTCTTAGAATAGCCTTTATGAGCATCACACATAGGCCCTGTTTGGTTACAGGGCCTAGATTAAAAAAAGACACTTTTAGTCCCTATGTAACCAAACAGGAGGGATTTTTTCTTAAGAGACTAGAAAAAGACTCTACTGGAGAGTTTTTTTTTTCTTTAGTCCCTGAGACTAAAAAAAATCTAGTCCCTTGCAGTCAAACACCCCACAGTTGTATCCAAATAGGCTAGCAAAAATCTTCAAAAAGAAAATTGCTAGCACAAGCGGGGCAAATTGTAGCTAGTACACCGCCTTCTACCTCCTTGAAACCGAATAATTGTATCCAAATAAAGCATCGCCTTGCCACCAGTGTTTGAACTCGCCTACTAATGATAGGTTTATTTTATTGCTCTGCCCCAACAAGAGTCAAATGAGGAATACAGTTCGTAGTTGTAGTTTGTCCGACAACCTGAAAATTTCAGCAAAGTAATCCCAGAACTGCACTTTCAACAATTTAGTTGTATAACTCACTTTAAGTCGTCATGGCTGCTAATTTATAGACGACTTGAATGTGTTCAGAAGTTTCACACATCCTCATGCTCTATGCCCAAACGAAAACTGACAATTCAACCGGTTTCCACTATCAAATTGAGTTATTACTACCTCCGTCCTGCTTTATTGGTTCCTTTTGTATTCTGTGTCAAATTTTGACTTTAAATTTAATTAACAAAATGTTAATGCATGTCATCAAAAATAGATTGAAAACTTTGTATAAATATGAATTCGAAGCTATAAGTTTTGGTGGCATGCATTCATATTTTGTTAGTTTAATATTTGATCAAAAATTGACACGGAATACAAAAGGGACCAATAAACCAAGACAGAGATAGTACAAAATAAACACCAACAGAAGTCCCACTACTACAACACATGTCGCCGGCAACAACACCTTCTCGGCCTTGAAAAACAACTATGAAGAGTGCTCTTACAATAAAACCATATATATGTATGTAAGCATTGGCTCAATAACTTCGCTGATATGGTGATCCATTTGAATCCAATGCATCAGCATACATGGCTTGAAACTAAGACAGCCGGGAATCCTAGTATTAGGACCAGTAGTTAACTTATTAGCAATGTAAGTAGTATCTCAGACAATACTGGAACTCTCCACGCCTCCCAACCTAATTCAGTTACACAGACCAGTGTAACTCCTATTGTCTCATTGCCTGCAGTGGTAAAGGACAGTTCTGTGAATTTGACTGTGCTCATGCATTGAATTTAAATGGATCAACATGTAAAAGTGCATGACAAGCCTCTAAAATACAAACATTATGAAATCAATTTATCTATTTTCTAAGCTTGTCCGAATAGACATTTTTACTAAAAATGTGAAGAAAATGAAAAATGGATAAATTTTTGATGACACACACCACATCCAGTTTTCATGAATAACGGTGAAGCCAAAGACATTGGTCTACAATTGCATCTAAGACGTAAAGAAAAATAATTAGTATTTTGCATCTTCTGGCATCATTAGTAAGCAAAGCAAATTTAATGAACTAAGCAAGTCCTCTTCACCATCCAAGGTTATCCCTTTTCATCATGAGGTTACCGACTCTGCACGTTCCAGTGAACTGTTTTGCAAAACATGAAGGACAAATACTTTATCAGCATGGATAAGTGCATTGCCACGGACAACAAACTTGTATATCCAATCGTTGATCAAAACATCACCACAAGTCATGAAAAAGTAGTGTAGATTGCGATTATGACTTGTATCACATACAAAATTCACATGTATACTATTCCGAAACAATAATATACCACTTTGACTTCAGATGTGTTCCAAGAAAAGCTATACTTCGACATTGTATGCAAATAAAAAAATAATTATCTCCTATTAAGCTATATAGATGATCTGCTTGACTATACTTCCATTTTTTGGCTTGAGTTTAGGTAAGATGAGTTATGTGTCGGTATTGTTACGGTGAATGTGGATGCTCATCTTTTCGATGTAACACTTTACCCAAAGGCGTTGCATTTATCGTCTTGGCTCTTCTTCTATGAATATATGACATGCATGTTTGTGTGTATTCTAGAAAAAAAATCCAGCCGCCAGAAACACGCGAGTATAGCCGTCCACCAGATTGACCGTGGCTACCTATCAGCATATTTCAGCTAGCGGTCCGTCGATATGTCTTCTTCGTCATGCTTTAGTCAGTTCATGTGACGGGCGGACTATAGACTACACGACCATAGACACGTTGAATAAGAATTCCCAATTTCCCATAGCTAAGCTTGAAGCTTGCTCGTCTTATCTGCATGGCTAATTAGTCCACTGGCAGCGTCAGATCAATGTTTTATCGCTTGACCTGAAATAAACGGACCTTAACCAACTTGCACTAGTGTGGCTGCTAAGAGTCGATCGACAATTCTTTGAAGCTACTGGTGTGGCCCTCAAACACATGGGCGTCGATCTTGCTAGCGATGTTTGACCAACGTCGTCATGGCAGCCGGGGCGGCGGGCGCACTTTACTTAGGTACGTACGTGCGTGGTGGAACCTTCGTGTCCAGCCTTCAGTATTCGCTTCTTCTTCCTCCCCGCTGACTTATGCTCGGGATGGGCATGCCTGCATGCACATGGATACGACTGGTGTACGTGCATGCATCATGCATGTGCACCACATCCTAGTGCAACTATGCAACACACATGCATGCATGCATGCAGGGATGGTGTGGTCGAGTCGATACCGATCGGCATGGCAGATCGTATGATGGATCAAGATCGGTCGGCCGTCTTTCTCTCGGCGGCCCGGCCACTACCGTATACTACTAGGACGAACGGAATTGCATGACCGTCGTGTATAGTACTACTCAATTCATTTCATGCATGTACGCAGTACAGTGCGTAGTAAATCAGTTAATGCGCACGCATGCCGTATCCATCAGCTAGTGGTAGCAGTAGCTAGCCGCCTAGCATGTCAATGCCGCGTAGGAGCACCGAGTGTACGCATCGTCAAGATTCGGCTCGCCGGAATGTTAGACGACCGGTTCGCCGGCCCTTGGCAGCTTGTCCCGTTGTGCGATCGAACGCGGATGGCATCTCGATCGCTCTCACCCTCTTGATCACCTTCGGCAATGTACGCGCGTATACGTGCATGTGTGTTCACGACACGGATCGGTCGACCCCATGCTCCGGAGCAGGGTGCCCGACGGCGACACTGACGCGGCTCCAGACACGTACGTACGTACAAACATGCACAGTGCTAGTGTCCGTGAGACGGAGCACGTACGTAACTTCCATCCTCCCCGTTTCACGCAACCTGGTCGATCGATCTAGTTTCCCATGCCCAATAATTGTGCACGCACGCATGAATGCACTCTACTGACTGAACAAAGGTCGTGGCGCGGTCCGCGGCGCCCATGCCCTCACTACTGATGCACATGTATGTATGGATAGAGAACAGGAGACCGGCTGACTTCCAAGGGATACGAGTCTACTATGCGGTGGGCCGGCGGACACGGCGCTGCATGGCCACACCGACCGAGCGCGCGCCATGTCCGGGCCGGGGGCGCGCGTGCGTGCATGTGGCCGCCGTGGACAAAACGCCGTGGGCAGTTGGGGCGACGGCGGGCTGGCCAGGGGGCGGTCGAAACACGACGAGAGGGTTTTAATGGGTGACCTGGTCAGTGGCCTACGAGCTCTGAGTACCACCGCCGCGCTTGCACCGGTCGGCGGCTAAGCTCGATTGGCCAGCGGTCGCCGTCACGCGCGCCTACGCACGTAGCACGCGATACTCTCGGAGCCTCAAGTATCCAGTAGCCACAGCGGTACAGCCTACTCACAGCGGTGCTGATGACACGTACTACGTGTATTTTTGTTTAGACTGCGTTTGACAACGCTGGGACGCTACGTGCGCAGACAGACGAAAGCGAAGCGAGGAGGAAGGAGCACGTAGACGCGTCGGTGGATTCCCAAGAGCCACGGACATGTCTTCCGTCCCTGCCTTGCGGTGAAGGCGACAGCGAGCGGCCGATGAAGCCAAGGTGTGTGCTGTCGTGGCACTCCACGGCGTATAATTAAAAGCATTTACAACTGTATCCCTTCTATCCGTCTTAAAGGTAAGTCTGTTCACAAAATACGATCTAGACGGACGCCTTAAGCATACCTCAAACGTCTGGACCGATTGATATCCTTCATATTTCGTCCAAATATGAAAACGAATATAAATTGACCGGACACGCCTAGGCACGGCTACAACGTCCGCTGACAATGGGGCCTACGTGGACTCGCACGGAAATCCGATGGTTCAACGAACGCGTCTAACGTTGTTGCGATGTGAACACCGTGTGAAACCGTTCCGACTCGCTGTCCGAGGTCAGAACAGACTATTTAAGCCGACCGACATTCTAGCCACAGCACATCCATCTCCTCGCTCCATCCGCCGCCACCCGAGCCCTTCATCCTCCTTACCCCTCACTCTCCTATGGTCTTTGACATCAGCATGGTCCGTCATAGGATCATCACCTACGCTATGCTCACGTCGAAGCGGCGGATGCAAATCGAAATGGAGATTCAGGCTCGATGCGCCGCCCGCATCGCTGCGGGTCTGCCTCCGGACTCACCAGACCCAAAGGAGGAGGAGGAGGACTGTCGGAGGCGATGAAGACGGAGGAGGACCAGGCGGACCAACCTGCTCCGGCCTTGAACATAGCGGAGGCGGAAGTGAAGTTCGCCGTTGCCCAAGCCGTGAAGATAACGAAGCAGCAGGCCATCCTGGATTCCATCCGGGATGAGGCCGAGGTGAAGACCAACCGCCGGCTCGTCCGGCAGAGGCAGGCGGAGGCCGACACCCTCTTCGACGAGTTGGACGCGAAGATGACGACGAAGGAAGCCGCAGCGGAGCAGTCGGAGACGCCGAAGGGGCAGAGCTGCAGATGTCACCCATTTATTCTTTGGAAGGCACAGAGATCGTCGAAATCTCCAATGAGAAATAGTTAGTTTGTACGTAATGTAGTACGTTGGTTTTTATGTTTCATGTTTTTGTATAGATTGAAAAATCTAATATGAGATGTGCGGTTATAATAGTGTTTAATTAAGGCATGCACGATCATTCTTAGTGAACGTGTCCGCGTTCAGGTGTGTTCGCAAACGTTTGAGCGTTCATTTTTTTTATACATGATTGTAGATGATCTGACTGTACTTGATAACAGTCGCTACATAGGAGCAGGAGTAGGTTTTAGCGCGTAGCGACTGAAGTGTACACTAGGCGGAAGCAGCTATTTTGAGTCCGAGCTCAAATACACCTGTCTATTTTTTTAAACAAATCAAAAAAATATTGACAAAAATTTAGGTGCTTGCAAAATTTTATCATAAAAACACATTTATAGAAGTCGCAACAAAAATAACAAAATCAGTATTTCAAAAATGTGCCTACAAAATTTTATTATGAAAACATATTTGTGGAAGTCACAGTGAAAAAAAAATCAGTACTTTAAAAATGCGCATTTTTAAAGTACTGATTTTTTTTTCACTGTGACTTCCACAAATATGTTTTCATAATAAAATTTTGTAGGCACCTAAATTTTTTGTCAATGTTTCTCACAAAAAAATTTCTTATTTTTCTGATTTATTTTAATTTTTTTATGAATTTTTTTTCAGGCAGGTGCATTTGAGCTCGGGAGTAAAAACAGACTTTCTACACTAGGCCTACTACCCAGGATAGTAGGAGACCAGCTGAGAACGGCGTCGCAGAGACCGGGCTTCACAGAGCCTGATTTACCAAAATAATAATTAAGATATACTTTAAAGTTTTACAAAATATTATTTTTTTATATGAATACATATGCATGGTAGTTAAGTATGTGAAAAATTTCATCAGGTAATTTGACTATTTGCATGCTACACAAAAAAAGAAATATCAGGCCCACATACAACAAAGATAAAGCCCATTTTAATCTGTGTATTTGTCTTTTTTATACATTACATGAGAGCATATTTATTCTTGAAAATTTATACATATGTATTACAAAAACACATCTACAGATTTGTTCAGGGTGTGAAAAAAGTATTTCGGCTGAAAAAAATACCGAGCTACATGGAGCTCGGTCTCTAGCCATTTATCGGAGACCAGCTGGACTTCCAACGGATACGAGTCTACTATGCATGCAGTGGGCCGGTGGACCCGGCGCTGCATTGCTACACCGACCGACGGACCGAGCGTGCGCCATATATCTGGACCGGGGGCATGCGTGCATGCATGTGGTCGGTAAAAAAACACATATTTGTTCTGTTTGCAAAACTAATTCACGATATAAATTGCATTTCAAAAAAATCATAAACTGATCATTTTGTTTGGCGTCTGACAATCGGGTGCTGCACTGCACTATGCTATGCCTTGGTTTTAGGCGCCGCACTCCCGGGCAGGGTGGTAGCCCGTGGCCAGGCGTGGTCTCATAGCCAGCCGTGCAGCGCCTAAGAACTAGGCGGCACACATGTAATGTGCAGTGCCCGATCCTTAGGCGTTGCACTGTCTGTGTGTCACTTAGGCTGACCCCATCTCCCCACCCCACCCACACCCTTCTCTCCCCTCTCCCCCTCCCCCCTCTCAAATCCTTCTCAAATCTTGTAAATCCGGAATACTTGTCCGTGGATTTTGAAGCCAACCCCTCTCTTAAGGTAATCTTCTCTGATCCCCTCATTTTCATCCATAGGAATTGTCACATTTGCTCAAATCTTGCTAGTTTGGGGAAACCCTAGTTTTGGTTGGATTTGGAAATTTGTGTTGAAACATGTTATGTATCTTTCCCAATTTGCTACGGTTAGGCTTCCTACTATGCTAGGTTTAGGGTTATGTGTGTTGTTATGTTGGGGTTAGGGTTAGGGTTATGCTATGGTTAGGGTTGTGGTTATTTTTAAGAGGGGGTTAGGGTTATTGTTTCATATCTATGTTAGGGCTTGTGTATTTTGTGCAAATATTCGGTTAAGTACTTATTGGATATATATGTGTTTTGATTTTTTTAGGGATGGGAAGAACATGTGTTTATGTTCATCATGTGGATAAAGAGGCCTTTCTGAAAGGCAATGTTGAGCCGGACCTAGATGAGCTTGACATGGTGCTTGAGAGTAGTCCTAGCTATACGCATGTCTTGGTCCAACAAGAGGGAGCGGAGAGGTAGACGAGTTCTCTGGTAGCGCGACAGCGTTGCGGCGATGGTGGTGGAGCAATTCTAGCAGGACTTTGCCTAAGCACCACTGAAAACCGATCTAGATGAGAAAACGATCTAGAGGAAGAAGAGGGCAGCACATGGCAATTAGGGTTAGGGCTGCCCTAAAAAATCCTCTAGTATATATAGGAGGAAGGGGATAGGAGGCAGCCTTGCCTCTCCTACAGGGAGGGCTTCGGCCGAGGCAATAGGGGAGGAGTACACCTCCCACAAGGGAGGTGGACTCCTAGTAGGACTCCTTTCCCTACTTGGCCCCTACTCTTCCTCCTTTCCCTATGCGCATAGGGCCTTATGGGCTGGCTGCCCAGCCCACCAGAGGCTGGTGCGCCACCTCTAAGGCCCATGTGGCCCCTTAGGGTGTGTGGCCCCACTTGGTGGTCCCCCGGAACCCATTCGTCACTCACGGTACACTGTTAGAAATGCCCGAAACTTTTCCGGAGTTCAAACACCACTTTCCTATATATCAATCTTTATCCCCGGACTATTCTGGAGCTCCTCGTGATGTCCAGGATCTCATACGGGACTCCTAACAACCTTCGGTCACCACCATACATTACTCTACACTACCGAAACATCACCGAACTATGTAGAAGACACCTCTACGGTCAATAACCAATAGCGGGACCTGGATGCCCATATTGATTCCTACATAGTCTACGAAGATCTTTATCGGTCGAACCTTCATGTCAAGGATTCAGTTAATCCCGTATGATGTTCCCTTTGTTCTTTGGTATGTTACTTGCCCGAGATTCGATCGTCGGTATCTCCATACCTAGTTCAACCTCGTTACCGGCAAGTATCTTTACTCATTCCGTAATACAAGATCCCGTGGATAACACTTAGTCACATTGCTTGCAAGGCTTATTGTGATGTTGTATTACCGAGTGGGCCCTGAGATACCTCTCCGTCACACGGAGTAACAAATCCCAATGTTGATCCATGCCAACCCAGCAGACACCCTCGGAGATACCTGTAGAGCACCTTTATAGTCACCCAGTTACGTTGCGACATTTGATACACACAAGGCACTCCTCCGGTGTCAGTGAGTTGCATGATCTCATGGTCATAGGAACAAATACTTGACATGTAGAAAACTGTAGAAATAAACTTACACGATCATATGCTACATTTATTGTTTGGGTCTTGTCCACCCCATCATTCTCCTAATGATTTGATATCGTTATCAAATGACATCTCATGTCAATGGCTAGAAACCTTGACCATCTTTGATCAACGAGCAAGTTTACTAGAGGCACACTAGGGACAAAGTGTTGCCTATATATCCACACATGCAATGTGTTTCCAATCAATACAATTATAGCATGGATAATAAAAAATTTATCATGAACAAGGAAATATAATAATAAACACTTTATTTATTGCCTCTAGGGCATATTTCCAACATGCATGTATTCCATATATAGTCATACATGCTTATGGAAAAGAACTTGCATGACATCTTTTGTCCTACCCTCCCGTGGAAGCGGGGTCCTAATGGAAACTAAGGGATATTAAGGCCTCCTTTTAATAGAGAACCGGACCAAAGCATTAGCACTTAGTGAATACATGAACTCCTCAAACTACGGTAATCACCGGAAAGAATCACAGTTATTGTCACCCTGGGGGATGCGGATCATAACTCGTAATAGGTGTCTACAACTTGCAAGATAGGATAAAGAACACACACACACACACACACACACACACACACATATATATATATATATATATATATATATATTCATGAAAACATAATAGGTTCAGATCTGAAATCATGGCACTCGGGCCCTAGTGACAAGCATTAAGCATAGCAAAGTCATAGCAACATCAATCTCAGAACATAATGCACACTAGGGATCAAACCCTAACAAAACTAACTCGATTACATGATAAGTCTCATCCAACCTGCTGGGGATATAACCCCATGATATGACCCGCCCCGGAGGCTCCGGGTCATGTTGCTGGTTCATGAGCCGGCCCAAAGGTGAGCCGTAAGACTGGTGGCCCAGGAAGATAGGCGGCTCAAGGTGTGGGTCGTACAAACGGCCCGGACGGAGAAGACCCGGGCGTGCAAGCCGGTTCATAGACGGCTTGGACAGGAAGATAGAAAGAGACTCGGTTAGCAATTGTAACAACCCGATGGTCCTGACCTCTTATATAAAGGCAGACTCGGGGCGACTTAGAGGCAGGCGATCGAGAACTAGGTCAAGCTTTTAGCTCCTTGTAATCGATACACAAGCAATACAAACACAAGCAGGACGTAGGCTATTACCTCGACTCGAGGGGCCGAACCTGGGTAAATCCGTGTCTTTCATCCCAACTAACCCCTTTGAGTCCACCCCGTTAAGCGATGGCCTCGAATCCAAGTCCGTTCACCCGGACATCTGCCGTGATAAAACCATGACAGTTGGCGCCCACCTTGGGGCTAGCGCTTGGTGATGTTGAGTTCTCAAAGGGCTCTCTCCCAGGGCTTGAAGGATACGTGGTTGGAAGGATGAGCAAGAGTCGCCGCGGTCGGCTCTACATCGACGACGCCGACTAGGGGCTTGATGCTAGTTTTGTGGAGTATGGATTCCGGGTTCCGTTCGGCGGGATCCAGGTTTTCATCGGAAAGGTTGATGGATCTGCACCTGGGCCAGACATGTGCACCAACATTGTCGAGCCGGCTCGGTGTCTCCAATCTATGGGTGTTGTGCGGCCTGCCCATGCCCATCCAGGCCAAAAGCATGTTCTCGTGGGCTTTACTCAAGGCATGGACCTCGAAGCGTCTGGGTCATAAGGAACTCTCGTTTGCTCGGAAGATGAGTCCTCCAGTGGGGAGACAGAATCAGTGTATCGGCTCAGTAACGGTGGCCTTGGGGGCTACTACAACACCTATTCTGAGGAAAAGGGTTTTGAGTCGGATGATCTGAGACCCCCGGTTCATGCGGCGGTGTTCATGGCAAGATCGGCTTCAGCCGCCGGTGACACAGCGACCGGAGCCGCCGCTGTGGGTGATAGCTTGCCGCCGCCGGCTCAGGTTCTAGTGGAATTGATGGACAAACTTATGGCTCTCATGGCCACAGAAGTAACACCGGATAATCAAGCAGCAAGGAATCTAGAGGTGGCACGGATCAAGGGCCGGATGGCAGAGGAAGGACAAAGGATGGCCGAGCTGAAAAACCGGATGGAGGAGGAAGCAGAGCGTATCAAGGCCGATGCTTTCCGTCTGGAGCTGGAGCAAAGGTCAGCGGCCGTGGTGCACCGGAGGAGGCATCAATCCCGTCTGCCAGAACATTACGAAGTGAGGAACATTTTTAACACCCCCGGAGCAGGGCGGGTTACGGGCGCACCGGAAAGCCAGCCGATGGAACGCCCGGCGACTCATCCACCCCAACATAACCAAATTTCACCTAGGGCTTTTCCAACGCTGATGGGTCATTACTCTAACCCGGCCGAGAACATGGTGGCAGTGGCCGCCCGGCTTGAGACGATTCCCATCCTAGATGAAGCACTCTTTGCGGAGGATGTGCGAAATGCCATTGGATATTTACAGACAGCCATGGCCCAACAAGAGAGGTATGATCACAGCCGGAGCCGGGTTCACTCCACCCCCCTCCCTAGTCGAAGTTTCAACCGGCGCTACGAGTCGCCGGCGTGTTCCAGCAGTCATCCACGTCGTGGACCATCGGAGGACGAGCGGGCGGCTCTAGATGCACAAGCCCTCGCGGACCAAGCGAGAGACAGGCGAGAGGCGGAGATAGCGGCAACCCGTCTAGAGCCGACGCTTTCCATCTCAATGGAAGTAGTTAGTACCAGAGCCGTAGGGGTGCCATGCTAAACTCCGGCTCTAAGAAGTGAATGGCTACCGAAAGATTTCAAGGGGCCTCGAAAGGTTCCGAATTACACCGCTGATCTACCCCCTGAGGCATGGGTTGAAAGTTATGAATTGGCCATGGAGATGCTGGATGTCAGTGAGGCGGTATGCGCAAAATATTTGATCATGATGCTTGAGGGTCCGGCTCGTACATGGCTGAAAGGTTTGCCGCCTAACACGATAAGCTCATGGGCGGAGCTGAGAGCGAAGTTCATTAAGAATTTCCAGGGGACCTGTAAGCAGCCTATGACCATTGTCGATTTGGACCATTGTGTTCAACAGGAGAATGAGTCAGCCCATCATTGGGTCCGGCGGGTGTCGACCATTATTCACTCTCCAGAGCAGATCACGGCGGCTCAAGTGGTGCTTATTTTAGAAAAGAACTGTCATTTTGTTCCATTGAAACAGAAGCTCGGCCGGCTCAAGCGTACGTGTTAGGATATGGGAGAGCTCATGACGGCCTTCACGAAGTATGCCGACTCAGATAACACCAAGGATCTAGGCTCGGATGATGAGAAAGCCAATCAAGGGAAGAAAAACAAATCAAGGGAAAGGTTTTGTGAACAATGGGAATCAGAATAAGCGGAAGAGCGCTGATAGCGGGTCAGAGCTAGTAGCAAATACCAACATAGAACAGAACCATCCCAAGGGGAGTGGAAAATTCAGGCCAAGAAACAGAGGCCCTTTTAATTTAGAGGAAGCGCTTAGGAAGCCTTGTCCGGAGCACAACACGCCTGACAAACCGGCGTTGCATGCGTGGGGTGATTGTTTTATCATGCAGAGATTCAAAAACCAGCATTCCCAACCGCATAATAATCAGGGCGGTGGCCTGCCTGGCGGCTCAGGGCACGGCGGGCCAGGGGCTGGATTCGGCGCCGGCGGTTCAGGAAACGAGCATCCGGGTCAGAATAACCAAGGGGGGCACCAACAACATCCTGACAACAACAACAATAACAACAATTAGCAGCAGCGCAATCAGTCCGGGTTTCAGAGTAATCCAAAGCAGCTTAGTTCTGGACAGTATCACGTATTCACGACCGGTCACAACAAATGAGACGAGAAGTTGCGGAGGCGAGTAGTTAATGCGGTTGCTCCGTCTCTCCCGCGATATTTACCATGGTCTGAGTATAACATAATGTGGAGTCGGGAGGATCACCTGCCGCGGGTAGATGACCCGGGCCGGCTGGCTCTAGTTGTGGCCCCTCAGGTGAATGGCTATATGGTGAATAAAGTGCTTATGGACGGAGGTAGCAGCATCAACATCCTTTATTATGACACTTTCCGGCGGATGAAGTTGCTTGATAAAGACCTTAAACCTTCCTCCACCGTTTTTCATGGTGTGGTCCCGGGTAAATCGGCATACCCGGTGGGCCGGATTTCATTGGAAGTAGCTTTTAGCGATGAGTATAATTACAGGGTGGAGTCCTTGTGGTTCGAGGTGGTCAAAATCAAAAGTCCCTATAATGCACTATTTGGGAGGCCGGCTTATGCCAAATTTATGGCTAGGCCTTGCTATGTTTATTTGCAACTCAAAATGCCCAGCTTAAAAGGTACAATTACCGTTCACGGTAATAGGAAAACGGCTCTCGAGTGTGAGGAAGGAGATGCGGCATATGCAGAGTCTAGTTGTGCTCAGGAGGAGCTGAAATTCTACAAGGAGAACGTTGACCCGGAGGATATGACCCCGCTGAAGAAGCCTACGATAGAGGTTGAGCCGCCACTCAAGTTTTCAGCGGATGATACCAAGGCAGTAGATTTCAATCCGGGCGACTCATCCAAGCAGTTCATCATTGGGGCTCACATGGATCCCAAATAGGAAAGCGCGCTCATCGAATTCATCCGTGAGAATCGGGACATCTTTGCATGGAAGCCTTCTGACATGCCGGGTGTACCGAGAGAGTTCGCTGAGCACAATCTTAATGTGGATCCAAAGTTTAAGCCGATCAAACAGTTTCTACGACGGTTCAACGAAGAGAGACGTAAAGTTATTGGGGAGGAAGTTGCCCGGCTCTTGGCCGCAGGCTTTATAGTGGAAGTTTTTCACCCTGGGTGGTTGGCTAACCCGGTGCTAGTGCTAAAAAAGAACGACACTTGGCGTATGTGTATAGATTACACAGACCTTACAAGGCTTGCCCGGCTGACCCTTTTGCACTCCCTCGTATCGATCAAATTATCGATGCTACAGCCGGATGTGAAAGTTTATGCTTCCTGGATGCATATTCAGGATATCATCAGATTAAGATGGCAACGAAAGATCAGGAGAAGAATGCGTTTATTACACCTTTTGGGGCGTTCTGTTATGTCTCCATGCCTTTCGGGCTCAAGAGTGCCCAAGCGACCTACCAACGATGTGTGCAGAACTGCCTCCACGGTCAGATTGGCCGAAATATTCATGCTTACGTAGACGACATCGTGGTTAAATCCAGAAAGAAGGAAACTCTCCTAGAAGATTTGAAGGAAACCTTTGACAATATCCGGGTATACAAGATGATGCTTAACCCGACGAAGTGTGTCTTTGGTGTTCCAGCAGGAAAGCTTTTGGGTTTCTTGGTTTCTGAGCGGGGCATCGAGGCTAACCCGGATAAGATTAAGGCTATCACTTCTTTAGGGGAGCCGACGTGTATTAATGATGTTCAGCGCCTTGCAGGACGGATTGCTGCGTTGAGCCACTTCATAAGTCGGCTTGGGGAGAAAGCCATTCCCTTATACCAGATGATGAAAAAGACAGACAAGTTCAAATGGAGCATAGCAGCGGCTGAAGCACTTGAAGCTCTTAAAAAACAGTTGACTGAGCCGCCAGTGTTAGCTGCTCCGGTTGAGAAAGAGTCATTACTCCTTTATGTGGCGGCTAACAACAGAGCGGTCAGTGTAGCAATTGTGGTTGAGCGCAAGGAGGTAGGGAAGGAGTATCTTGTGCAAAGGCCGGTTTATTACATTAGTGAAGTTTTGGCAGAGTCTAAGCAGAGGTATCCGCATTGGCAGAAGTTAGTATACGGAGTTTTCATGGCCAACCGCAAGTTAAAACATTACTTTTTGGGGCACCAGATAACAGTGGTCAGTTCCGCCCTGTTGGGAGATATCATTCAAAATAGAGAAGCTACAGGGAGGATTGCCAAGTGGGCCTTAGAGCTGGGTCCTCTTAACATCAATTATGCTCCTCATACAGCAATTAAGTCTCAAGCTTTGGTGGATTTCATAAATGATTGGACCGAATGTCAAGCCCCCGAAGAGAAGCCGGATAACACGTATTGGACTATACACTTTGATGGGTCCAAGTAGCTAGAGGGGTCCGGTGCAGGAGTTGTTCTCACCTCCCCCAAGGGTGACAAGTTTTGTTATGTGCTCCGGTTAATGTTCCCTTGTACTAATAGTGCAGCTGAGTACGAAGCACTGCTCCATGGTCTCGGAGTCGCTAAAGAGATGAATTTAAGCCGGGTCAGATGTTTAGGCGACTCAGATCTGGTGGCTCAGCAAGTTTCAGGTACTTGGGACTCCAAGGATCCGCGGATGGCGGCTTATCGACAGGCGGTTGATATCATTGCCGGTCACTTCAAGGGGTACCAGGTGGATCACATTGATCGTCGCAGGAATGAGGCGGCTGATGCTTTGTCACGGTTAGGCTCTCAACGAAAGCCGGTACCACCTAATGTTTTTCTGGATGTATTGCATCATCCGACTGTCAAGTTACCCTCTGAGGAGGATCTAGCTATTCCTGACCCGGAAGCGGAATTGGTGGCGGCTCTGCATGCTACCCCAGACTGGACTATTCCTTATTTGGCGTATTTGACATGTGGCGAGTTACCTCAGGAGGAGGATCAGGCTAGAAAGATTACCCGACATTCTAAGTGTGACGATTATCAATGGTGAGTTACATAAGTGTAGTGTGATGGGTGTCTTTCAGCGTTGCGTCTCACCGGAGGAGGGCCGGCAGATCTTGAGTGAAATTCATGCTGGCGACTGTGGACATCACGCCGGGTCAAAATCTTTAGTGGCCAAAGCTTTTCGACATGGGTTTTTCTGGTTGATGACTCACAAGGATGCAGAAGACTTATTCCGTAAGTGTGACGGCTGTCAGAAGTTCGGCCGGCGGGCTCACATTCCGGCTCAAGAGTTGAGGATGATACCAATCACTTGGCCGTTTGCGGTCTGGGGGCTCGATATGGTAGGACCTTTCAAGAGATCCAAGGATAAGAAAACACACCTTTTGGTGGCGGTTGATAAATTTACTAAGTGGGTAGAGGCAGAGCCGCTCAGCAAATGTGACGTAGCTACAACAGTTCAATTTATTAAGAAGCTGATCTATCGCTTTGGTTACCCGCACAGTATCATTACGGACAATGGAACAAATCTATCCAAAGGAGCTATGAAAGCATTCTGTGAGAAGGAGCATATCCAGCTCGATGTTTCAGCCGTGGCACATCCACAGTCTAATGGTCAGGCGAAGCGAGCCAATCAGGAAATTTTAAGAGGAGTCAAACCACGACTCATGGTTCCTTTGAAGCGGACACCCGGATGTTGGGTTGATGAGTTGCCTTCCGTCTTATGGAGCATCAGAACTACCCCTAACAGATCTACATGTTTCATGCCTTTCTTCATGGTGTATGGTGCTGAGGCAGTTCTACCCAGCGATATCCGGCACGACTCACCAAGAGTGGCAGCTTATGTTGAGACGGACAATGAGGTAGCACGCCAAGATGCGTTGGACGCCTTGGATGAAGCACGAGAGTTAGCAGCAGCCAGGTCGGCAATTTATCAACAAGACCTGTGACGCTATCATAGCCGCAGGGTGAAGACCCGGACGTTCCAGGAGGGTGACCTGATGCTCCGGCTGATTCAAGACCAATCTGGAATGCATAAGTTATCTCCACCATGGGAGTGGCCTTTTGTGATCAGCAGAAACCTTAACAATGGGTCATATTACCTCATTGATATCCGAGATGAATCGGAAACCGTGGGTCAAGAGACGTTACGGCCATGGAATATCGCACATTTGCGACCATACTTTACTTAGCAGGCATTGAAAGCCTCTATCATTGTATATATCATGCTTACATGAGTACAAGCTAGCATCCCCACAAAGACAGGGGCCTCCGCTCTTATGTATACCTTTGTGCAATCAAGATGAAATTTTTCTGGCTCAAAAATTTGAGTTAAAGTGGTTTATTCACCGTCAAAACGGCTGATTCGGCTTATCAAGCGCTGTAGCAGGGAGGCTTCTTGCATTAGGGTATAACTCACATCTCCCCTACACAGTTGGCTTTTACGCTGTTGCAAGGAGGCTTCTTGCCTTCGAGTATAGCTCAAATCTCCCTCGCATAGCCGGCGTTATGCCCAATTAAGCACTATCGCAAGGAGGCTTCTTGCCTTTGGGTATAGCTTACTTCTCCTTTGCACAGCCAGCCGTTATTAAACTATTGCAAGGAGGCTTCTTGCCTCCGGGTATAGCTTACTTCTCCCTTGCACAGTTGGCTTTATGCCTAGTTTGGTTACATTAAGCGCTGTTGTTGATGGAGGCTTCTTACCTTTGGTATAGCTTACAGGACCCTAAGACAACAGCGTGTACACCAAATTCCAGTTGCTTATCAACTGCGGCCATCGAAGGGGGCTTCTTACCGACGGGTATCGCTTATCTCACCCTAATGGCCGGCTTTATGCCACTTCCGGTTACTTATTAACCGCGGTTGTCAAAGGGGGCTTCTTACCGATGGGTTCGCTTATCTCACCCTAACAACCGGCGTTTACGCCAAAACTCAGTTGCTTATCAACTGTAGCTGTTGAAAGAGGCTTCTTGCCTTCGGGTATAGCTTACATCTCCTTTCAAACAGCTGGCTTTATGCCGTCTCAGGCTGATTATTAGCCGCGGCTGTCGATGGAGGCTTCTTGCCTTAAGGTATAGCTTACATCTCCCATCAACAGCCGGCATTCGCACATACAACATTTGCTGTTAAAAGGAGGCTTCTTACCGTCAGGTATAGCTTACATTACCCTTCATACAGCCGGCTTTAAGCCGCTTCTGGTTCATAAATAGCCGCAATTGTCGATAGAGGCTTCTTACCGTCAGGTATAGCTTACATTATCCTACGACAATCGTCTCCTTAATGGATTCATCCGACAAGAATCGGAGCCATGTCGCTCCGGTTGACAAAAAATGAGTTTTCAAAGAGGTTATCCGGCTCTAATATTCTGGCGAAGGAATGGCGTCTTCAAAGATAGACACCCCTCATCAGAAAAGCTCAAGGTATATCCATGGAGAGTCGGCAACACATTACATTGAAACACAGAGAGAAGGAAAGTGCACACAGAGAGGTGAAAAATATATGCAGCCGCCAAACGACAGAGTCATGCTTACTCTATTACAAAAATTACTCCCAAAAGGAGCAGAAGGCATTGTCAACCGCTTACGGCGGGTCATTACATGAGTCTATGCTCAGAAAGGTTAAAAGAATACAATTCAGTTATTGGTCAGCTCATCCTGCTCCGGGTCTTCTGCTCGCTTTATCTGGAGATTTCCCAAGTCCCAATTACAGTCAGCCAGAGCAGCGAAAGACCCTTCAAGGAAAGGGGACGCGTCAAGCTCACAAGGGAAGAGATCCTTACTGCGGGCGGGTGTCAGATCTTTCCACTCGTAGAGAGGCCCGCGGATCCTTATCTCCTCTGCGTCATAAGCCGCCTGATAAGTGCTCAAGTCAGCTTCATCCGCCAGTACAGAGGCCACATAACGCGACTCTTTGACACACCGGATGTAATCTTCTTCGGTGAATTCTGAGCCGTCATCTCTTTTGGACGGGTAACCATCCATCATTTCAGCCGGTGTTAGCTCGGGGGCGAAAGCCAGAGCCCGACTCAATCCAGCGACGGCTCCTTGGCGGAAGGCGGACTTCTTCAGCTCTTCTATCTGCTTGGGCATTGTGGAGAAGAGTTCCAAGACCCCTTTCAGAGCGGTGGGGATCTTCTCCTTATATTGAACGCTCTTGATCGTGAAGACGGCGTCGCAGTATAGCTGTTCCGCAAATGTGTAGATGGCCTTCATTGGCAGAAGGCTATCAGAAGCCAACTGCCAGCTCCTGGGACCTGGATAAGCCGGATAAAGTTAATGAGTCACCAGTTTTTCACTAGCAATGTTAAAATACAAAGTAAAACAGAAACTTACCAAATAGGGCGGCTGACATCTTCGCTATGTGCTGCTTCAGGCCTTGGAGTTCCTCCGCCACAGTTGTAAGCCGCTGCTTGGCGTCGTCCGCCCATTTGGTCAGAGCGGCCTTTTCAGATTCTGCCATCTCCTTCAAAGAGGTAAGCTCGGCAGTGACATTGGCCAGCTCCTCAGAGAGGAGCCGACACTTTTCATCAGCAATGCTTTGGGCTTCTTGCTGAGCCGCCAGTATGCAATGCAGTTCCGGTTCATCTCCTTCGAAGCTAATCCGGAACTTGGGGGCTACACTATGGCTCTTCAATGTACTAATAATAGAAGCATCGACTCAACTTGATCAAGTTTGAGCCGGCCCTTGGGGGCTACGATTAGATCTTCAAGCTGTCTACATTAAAGACCCGACTCAAATATAATCTGAGACGGCTCTTGGGGGCTACGATTGGCAGTTCACTTTATCTACAGTACTAAGCTAAAGCAATTCTAAGGGAATTTGGCATGACTATATCTACAGAGGTCACAAAAAGACCCGGCTCAACGGTTGAGTACGTTAAACTGGCTCTTGGGGGCTAGGTAAGGATATGGTAAGAAGGAAAAGTACCTCATATTTTGTCTTCACTAAAGAGACCAACCGAAGTTCCAGATCCCGGTTGGTGGTAACCCGGTTTATATACCCGGCGTGGAGCTCTTCGACTGTCATCTTCTCGCACGAAGAGTCAAAATTCAGCTTCTTCGAGGCTTTAGGCTCTGTATGTTTGGTCAACACATGAGCCGTAGGCGTTTGATGACCAGACCCGGTGATAACAACATCTGGAGTTTTAGGGGTCTTGGCAGGAGTCGCCGGCTTTGAAGGAGCCCTTGGAGGGCTCTCCATGATGGCATCTTCAGCGGCTGGTTCCGTGGAGGCAGCCGACGAGTTTTCTTCTGGTTGAGTCTCCTCCGGTTGTTTGGGCTCCGGCTCTTTGATAGCTGGGTCGGAGGAGGGCTTGTTGGTCTTGCAACGTTTAGCTTGAGCACTGCAAAATAGAAGGATTAGCAGTTGAAGATGTTGCTATCATGTTAACAGCCGGATATCCAGATATCATGGTAAGAAATGCTTATAGCGGATTGATCTTGGGCGGTGGTAGAAGTGACTTCGAAGAGTCGCCGGAGGAAGGGGATTTCTAAAAAGAGTAAAACAGGAAAGATGAGAAAGTGTCAAGATCACAAAGGAAAGTCGAAATAAAAGTAGAGACTTAAACCTCGGTTGGGCGTTTCTTTGGAGCCGGAGAGTTTGGTAGCCCGGACATGAGCTCAGTAGAGCCGGTGCTTCGAGTCTGTCGATGCTCGACTTGCTGTTGCTTTTTTAAGAGAAAATCAGGAGCCAGATAAGCAAGAGGGTGAGAAAGAGGAACTTTTCTGATAACCCGCCGCGGCTTTCGAGGGACGAAACATTCTGAGCCGGAAGAAACGTAATTTACCTCAGGAGCATTGGCACGGCTGGTTTCCACTTCATCTTGTGAGTAAAACAAGCATTAATAGAGCAGGAAGGTAAAAGATCAAACAAGGCAGTTAAAACTTTACCTCTGAGCTGGATGATGGTGGCGGGTCAAGCAAATTATCTCGCGGGGCATCTTTTTTAGCCTTCTTAGTTGCGACCTTCTTCCTGGATTTCTTCGGAGGGGCAACATATTCCTTCTTCCAGAAGTCCGAGTCGGCCTATAGGAATGACCCGGAGAGTGAATACCAAATCAACAAAGTACAAACGACGTCTAAGAGACGGATGGGAAGAGATTAACTTACATCGGGAGCCGGATTATTGACGCAGAAAGGCGCCAGGCCGATGGCACTGCATGAGCCGGAGGCCTCATGGACAAGGCTCCGGATGGTGGTGGTAATATCGTCCTCTGACAGTGTTGATTCGCTGAAGCACAATGAGCTGTCATATTTGCCTTCATACTCGCACATAAGCCGACCTCTGTGGCTTAAAGGCATGATCCGCCAGGAGATCCAGCAGCGGATCAAATCCAATCCTATTAAGCCATTGGCCAGGAGCGCTTTGATCTTGGCATGGAACGACTCATATCTGGCACGCTCCGAGGCTGAGAGCCGGACGGGAAGCTCTATATCTGTCCTAAGCCGGGAGGGGCGGTAACCCCCCAATGAGCGCTCTTTTTCGGGAGAGGTCTCTAGGCAATAGAACCATGTCTTATTCCAATCTTTTGGGTGACTCGGCATTGGAGTAGCAGGAAAGATGATGTATCGGCGGCGTTGAATAGAAATACCACCCAGTTCCAGACTCGGGCCATCCTTCATTTCAGTTTGGCGATTGGCGTAGAAGAATTCTCGAAAGAACCCCACAGACGGCTTACTTAGCAGATAAGCTTCGCAGAGAACTTGGAAGTTGTAGATGTTGGAAACAGAGTTCGGTGCCAAGTCTTGAGGATGTAGCTTATAAAAATGAAGGACGTCCCGGAAAAACTTAGAGCCGGGCGGCACGAACCCTTGCTCGATGTGATCAGCAAAGACTACTATTTCTCCATTTTGGGGAGAAGGCCGGGTCTCGTTGCCCGGAACCCGCCAATTGAGAATCTCTTTGGGAGCGAGAGCACTCGATTCAATGAAGCCTGCTAAGTACTCCTCCGTAACGCAAGAACCAACCCAGTTGCACGAGTTGGACGCACGAGACATATTGGCGGCTTAAGTGCTGTGCAAGATAAAAGGGCGCAATGAGTAAAAGCGCATGCAAATATTTGTGACAGCTTAAAGGTTTAAGGGCTCTACGGATAAAATGGAAAGACCCGGCTCATGAGAGCCAGAGAAGCTTGGCGACACAACAGAAGGAAGGAAGATTGAAAAATCGGCTAAGTCCTAAAAACAGATTCCGCAAACTATCGCTATGGCTACGGATCTACAAAAGCGGCGAAAAAGGATTTAATCCAGACCTAGCGATGAACAACAAAAAGAAACAAAACGGAGCGGGGCTATCGCAATCCACGCATTACGCGCAGTTGGCCCGCGTGCGGTGGCGGGACGAGAGCGCGATCTAAAAGTGACAACGACGTCAAGATATGCTCGTGGCGGCGGTGCCGGAGCCCGGCTACGGCGGAGCCCCACTACGGCGGAACCCTACTACGGCGGTGAGCGATCTACAGAGAAAGGAGAACTCACCGAAGATGTTGCGGCGGCGGCGGAAGGAATCTGGTCCGCATCAGGGTGATGCAGCGGCCCAGTCGGTGCAGATGCGAAGACGGCGCCGGACGACGAGGACACTGGAGCGGCGGCGATAGGAGGAAGAAGAAGAAGCACGAGCGGGAGGATGGAAAACTCCGACCCGCATGGGTCATATTTAAAAAGGGGTTAAGGAAGGCGCGAAAATCCAGGCAACGACACCGTTTGACCGAGGAGGACGCCTCGATTCTCGGGATAACAGTTAATGAAAGATTTGGTGGTACGTCAGCAGATCTTATGACGTCATGCCGGGTCATTTCCGGGTGACTCGCCAAAAAAAACAGAGGAGAAGGATGAAGTGAGCAAGCTCAATTCAACCTGGGGCCTAATGTTGGGGATATAACCCCACAATATGACCCGCCCCGGAGGCTCCGGGTCATGTTGCTGGTTCGTGAGCTGGCCCAAAGGTGAGCCGTAAGACTCGTGGCCCAGGAAGATAGGCGGCTCAAGGTGTGGGCCGTACAAACGGCCCGGACGGAGAAGACTCGGGCATGCAAGCCGATTCATAGACGGCTTGGACAGGAAGATAGAAAGAGACTCGGTTAGCAATTGTAACAACCCGGTGGTCCTGACCTCTTATATAAAGGCAGACCCGGGGCGACTTAGAGGCAGGCGATCGAGAACTAGGTCAAGCTTTTAGCTCCTTGTAATCGATACACAAGCAATACAAACACAAGCAGGACGTAGGCTATTACCTCGACTCGAGGGGCCGAATCTAGGTAAATCCGTGCCTTTCGTCCCAACTAACCCCTTTGAGTCCACCCCGTTAAGCGATGACCTCGAATCCAAGTCCGTTCACCCGGACATCTGCCGTGATAAAACCATGACACAACCCACCACAGTCTAGCAAGCCTACGATGGGATTACTCACGAACGACGAAGAGCATCATAATTGGTGATGAAGGATGGTTGGTGATGATGATGGCATCGATTTCCCCTCTCCGGAGCCCAAAACGAACTCCAGATCTGGTCCCCAGAGGAAGAACAGGAGGTGGCGGCGACTCTGTATCGTGAAACGCGATGAACTCTTCTCCTTAATTTTTCTCTCCGCAAATAGGAATAAACAGGAGTGGAATTGAAGTTGGTGGAGCAGCAGGGGCCCCACAAGCCTTCTAGGCGCGACTAGGGGGGTGGCCGCGCCTGGTAGGCTTGTGGCCTTTGGGTGGAGCCCTCAGGTTGATTCTTGTGCCAGTATTTTTTTATTAAATCCAAAAATATTCTCCATAGATTTTTAGGTCAATCCATATATGGTAATGTATGCATATAATGTAATGTAATGTAATGTAATGTAATGTAATGTAATGTATGCATGTAACTAGCTCCAATTCATCAATGTAATGTATGCATGTATTCCATATATAGTCATACATGCTTATGGAAAAGAACTTGCATGCCATCTTTTGTCTTACCCTCCCATGGTAGTGGGGTCCTAATGTAAACTAAGGGATATTAAGGCCTCCTTTTAATTGAGAACCAGACCAAATCATTAGCACTTAGTGAATACATGAACTCCTCAAACTATGATAATCATCGAAAAGAATCCAAGTTATTGTCAGCCCGGGGGATGCGGATCATAACTCGTAATAGGTGTCTACAACTTGCAACATAGGATCAAGAAAACATATATATTCATGAAAACATAATAGGTTCAGATCTAAAATCATGGCACTCGGGCCCTAGTGACAAGCATTAAGCATAGCAAAGTCATAGCAACATCAATCTCAGAACATAGTGGATACTAGGGATCAAACCCTAACAAAACTAACTCGATTACATGATAAATCTCATCCAACCCATCACCGTCCAGCAAGCCTACGATTGGATTACTCATGAACGGTGGAGAGCATCATGGAATTGGTGATGAAGGATGGTTGGTGATGACGATGGCGTCGATTTCCCCTCCCCGAAGCCCAAAACGGAATCAAGATCTCGTCTCCCGAGGAAGAACAAGAGGTGGTGGCGGCTCTGTATCGTGAAACACGATGAACTCTTCTTGATTTTTTTCTCCACGAATAGGAATAAATAGGAGTGGAATTGAGGTCGGTGGAGCAGCTGGGCCCCACAAGCCTGCTAGGCGCGGCCAGGGGGTTGGTCGTGCCTGGCAGGCTTGTGGCATGTGGGTGGCCCCTCTGGTTGATTCTTGCGCGAGTGCTTTTTATTAATCCAAAAATATTCTCCGAGAACTTTTATTTCTGCACAAAAATAACACCAAGGCAATTCTGTTGAAAACAGCGTCAGTCCGGGTTAGTTCCGTTCAAATCATGCAAATTAGAGTCGAAAACAAGGGCAAAAGAGTTTGGAAAAGTGGATACGATGGAGACGTATCAACTCCCCCAAGCTTAACCCATTGCTTGTCCTCAAGCATTTCAGTTGATAAACTGAAAGTGATAAGGAAAAACTTTAACAAACTCTGTTTCATCTTGTTGTTGTAAATACGTCTAACTGATGTTCAAATTTTCAGCAAAGATCACGGACTAACCACGTTCACCATAATATTTAGGTCTCACATTTACTCATATCAATGACATAATCAACTAGCGAGCAATAATAATAACTCTCGGACGACAACACTTTTTCGAAATAATCATGATACAATATCATGATATGATATCTCGCTAGCCCTTTTTGAGACCGCAAAACATAAATGCAGAGCACCTCTAAAGAACAAGGACTGACTAGACATTGTAATTCACGGTGAAAGAGATCCAGTCATGCTCATACTTGTTGGAAATATGCCCTAGAGTCAATAATAACTTAGTTATTATCATATTTCCTTGTTCATGATAATCGTTTATTATCCATGCTAGAATTGTATTGATCGGAAACTCAGATACATGTGTGGATACATAGACAACACCATGTCCCTGCTATGCCTCTAATAGAGTAGCTCGTTGATCAAAGATGGTTAAGGTTTCCTAGCCATGGACATGAGATCTCATTTGATAACGGGATCACGTCATTAGGAGAATGATGTGATGGACAAGACCCAAACTATAAACGTAGCATATGATCGTGTCAGTTTATTGCTACAGTTTTCTGCATGTCAAGTATCTGTTCCTATGACCATGAGATCATGCAACTCACTGACATCGGAGGAGTACCTTATGTGTATCAAACATTGCAACATAACTGGGTGACTATAAAGGTGCTCTACATGTATCTCTGAGGGTGTCTGTTGGGTTTGCATGGATCAAGACTGGGATTTGTTACTTCGTGTGACGAAGAGGTATCTCAGGGCCCACTCAATAATACAGCATCACAACAAGCCTTGCAAGCAATGTGACTAAGTGTTAGCCACGGGATCTTGTATTCCGGAACGAGTAAAGAGACTTGCCAGTAACGAGATTGAACTAGGTATAGAGATACCGACGATCGAAACTCGGGCAAGTAACATACCGAAGAACAAAGGGAACAACATACGGGATTAACTGAATCCTTGCCATAGAGGTTTGACCGATAAAGATATTCGTAGAATATGTAGGAACCAATATGGGCATCCAGGTCCTGCTATTGGGTATTGACCGTAGAGGTGTCTTGGTCATGTCTGCATAGTTCTCGAACACGCAGGGTCTACACAATTAAGGTTCAATGATGTTTCGGTATAGTTGAGTTATATATGTTGGTGACCGAGAATTGTTAGGAATCTAGGATGAGATTCCGGACGTCACAAGGAGCTCCAGAATGGTTCGGAGGTAAAGATTGATATATAGGAAGTCGGTATTCGGGTTCCGGAAAAGTTTCGTGACTTACTAGTTCTCTGACGGGAGTGGCGGAAGTGTTCCGGGGGTCCACCGGGAGGGTCCACCTGCCTCGGAGGGCCCCATGGGATGTGAGAGGGGGCGCACCAGCACCTGGTGGGCACGGCGCCCCTCCCACCTAAAGCTCATGCGGCTGGAAGGGCTAGGGTTGGCCCAAGAGGGGGCGCCCCACTTGCCTTGGGGACTAAGTTGCCCCCCTTGGCCGCCGTCCCACCCTAGGGGAAACCCTAGGGCGCCCCCTCCTCCTCTCCCTCCTATATATATGTGAGGGGATGGAGGGCTCTAGCACCACAAGCCATGGCATAGCCTCTCCCTCCCCCTCTAGATCTGTTTCTCCTCTAGGTTGTCGCGGTAGCGCTTGGCGAAGCCCTGCCGGGACAGCTCCACCACCACCGCCACCACACCGTTGTGCTAGTAGAGAACTCATCTACCTCTCCGCTCCCTCTTGCTAGATCGAGAAGGGAGAGATCGTCATCGAGCTGTACGTGTGCTGAATGCGGAGGTGCCATCCGTTCGGCACTAGATCGGAAGGACCACGATGGGATCGCGGGACGACTCGTGATGAGATCACGGGACAAATCGTGAAGACGTTCGACTACATCAACCGCATTTCTTAACGCTTACGCCTAGCGATCTACAAGGGTATGTAGATCCATTCTCCTTCTCGTAGATGCTCATCACCGTAGATAGATCTTGCGTGTGCGTAGGAATTTTTTTTGTTTCCCATGCAGCGTTCCCCAACAGTGGCATCATGAGCTAGGTCTATGTGTAGATGAGATCTCGAGTAGAACACAAAGGAGTTTGTGGGTGTTGATGCTTAGATTGCTTGCTCCCTTGGTCGTGTTTTGGTTCAGCGGTATTGTGGGATGAAGCAGCCCGGGCCAACCTTACTCGTATGCTTACGAGAGACCGGTTCCATCGATTGACGTGTAACTTCGTTGCACAAAGATGGCTGGCGGGTGTCTGTTTCTCCTACTTTAGTTGGATCAGATTCGACAAATGCGGTCCTTGAGAAGGTTGAAAAGCAACTTGTGTATCACCATTGTGGTTTTTGTGTAGGTGAGAATTGTTCTTGCTAGATACCCGTAGGAGCCACATAAAACTTGCAACAACAATTAGAGGATGTCTAACTTGTTTTTGCAGGGTATGTTGTGATGTGATATGGCCAATTACATGATGAGATATATGTGATGTATGAGATGATCATGTGTTGTATATAATATCACGACTTGCATGTCGATGTGTATGGCAACCGACATGAGCCATAGGGTTGTCTTTAATTATTGTATGACCTGCGTGTCAATCATTAAGTGCTATGTAATGCTTTCCTTTATTGCTAAGCGGTAGCAATAGTAGTATGAGCATGGTGGGCGCGACAACCCAGATGACGACACAATGATGGAGAACATGATGATGGAGATCATGGTGTTATGCCGGTGACGATGAAGATCATGTCGGTGCTTTCTAGATGGAGATCAAAAGCACAAGTTCATGGCCATATAATGTCACTCATTATTTGCATGTGGTCTTAATCCTTTTATGCACCTTTTTTTTGCTTAGGACGACGGTAGCATTATAACGTGATCCCTCACATAAATTTCAAGATGAATTGTGTTTTCCTCGAGTGTGCACCGTTGCGAAAGTTCTTCGTGTCGAGACACCACGTGATGATTGGGTGCGATAGACTCTATGTTCACATACAACGGATGCAAGCCAGTGTTGCACATGCGGAACACTCGGGTTAAACTTGACGAGCCTAGCATGTACAGACATGGCCTCGAAACACAAGAGACCGAAAGGTCGAACATGAGTCATATAGCAGACATGATCAACATGATGATTTTCACCATTGAAACCACCTCAACTCACGTGATGATTGGACTTGAGTTGGTGAATTTGGATCATGTATCACTCGAATGACCGGAGGGATGTCAATTTGAGTGGGAGTTCTTAAGTAATATGATTGATTGAACTCATTATCATGAACATAGTCAGTAGTGTCTTTGCAAATTATGTTGTAGCTCACGCTGTAGCTCCCTTGAATTTTTATATGTTCCTAGAGAAATAGAGTTGACAGATGATGGTAGCAATATTGCAGACTGGGTCCGTGATCTAAGGATTGTCCTCATTGCTGAACAGAAGGCTTATGTCCTTAATGCACCGCTCGGTGCGCCACCCCCTCTAGTGTCGTCTGTAGATGTTGTGAACATCTGATAGGCACGTTCCGATGGCTACTTGGTAGTTTAGTGCATCATGCATTACGTCTTAGAATTGAGGCTGCAAAACGTTTTGAACGTCATGTAACATATGAGATGTTCTAAGAGCTGAAATTGGGATCTCAGGCTCGTGCCCGTGTTTTAAGATATGCGATATCCAACAAGATTCTTTGCCTGGAAGACAAAGGAGAATAGCTCAATCGTTGAGCATGTGCTCAGATTGTGTGGGTGCTACAATTGCTTGAATCGAGTGGGAGTTGATCTTCTAGATAAGATAGTGATTGATATAGTTCTCCAAGTCACTATCACGAAGGCTACAAGAACTTTGTGATGAACTATAATTATGCCAGGGATGGAAATGATGATCATTGAGCTATTCGCGATGTTTGACCACCGCGAAGGTAGATATCAAGAAGGAGCATCAAGTGTTGATGGTTAGTAAAACCACTAAGTTTCCAAAAGGAAAGGGTAAGGAGGGAAACTTCATGGATTGCAAGTCCGTTGCTGCTCTAGTGAAACAACCAAAAGTTGAACCCAAACCTGAGACTAAGTGCTTCTATTATGAGGAGAGCGGTCACTAAAGCGGAATAACCCTAGATACCTGGTAGTTAAGAAGGCTGGCAACATCGACAAAATTATATTTTATATACGTGTTATTGATGTGTACCTTGCTAGTACTCCTAGTAGCACCTCGGTATTGGATACCGGTTCGATTGGTAAATGTTAGTAACTCGAAATAAAAGCTATGGAATAAACAGAGACTAGCTAAGGGTGATGTGATGATGTGTTTTGGAAATGTTTCCAAGGTTGATGTAATCAACATCGCACACTCTCTCTACCTTCGGGATTAGTGACAAACCTAAATAAATGTTATTTGGTGTTTGCATTGAGCATGAACGTAATAAGATCGTGTTTATTGCTATACGGTTATTCATTTAAGTCAGAGAATAATGGTTATTCTGCTTACATGAATAATACCTTCAATGGTCATGCACCCAATGAATGGTTTGTTGAATCTCGATCGTAGTAGTACACATGTTCATAACATATATGCCAAAATATACAAAGTTAATAATGATAATACCACATACTTGTGGCACTGCCACTAAATTCCATATTGGTGTAAAGCGCATGAAGAAACTCCATGCTGATGGATCTTTGGACTCATTCGATTTTGAATCGGTTGAGACATGCGGACCATGCCTCTTGGGCAAGATGACTAAAACCCCATTTTATGTCTTGATGGAATAGGTAAGTGACTTATTGGAAATGATACATGTTGATGTATACGGTCCATTGAGTGTTGTAGCATGCGGTGGATATCGTTATTTTCTTACCTTCACTGATGATTTAAGTATATATGAGTATATTTGCTTAATGAAACACAAGTCTGAAACATTTGAAAAGTTCAAACAAATTTAGAGTGAAGTTTAAAATCATCGTGACAAGAAGATAAAAATGTCTACGATATGATTGTGGAGGTGAATATCTGAGTTATGAGTTTGGCATACAACTTTAGACAATGTGAAAGTTGTTTCACAAGACACGCCACCTGGAACACCATAGTGTGATGGTGTGTTCGAACGTCATAGTCGTGCTCTATTGGATATGGTGCGTACTATGATGTCTCTTATCATTTTGACACTATCGTTTTGGGGTTATGCATTAGAGACAACTACATTCACCTTAAAAGGGGCACCATCTAAATCCGTTGAGATGACACCGTATGAATTTTGGTTTGAGGGAAACCTAAGCTGCCATTTCTTAATGTTTGGGGCTGCGACGCTTATGTGAAAAAGGGTTTTCACCTAATGAGCTCAAACCCAAAGCGGACAAATGCATCTTCATAGAATGCCCTAACTAAACAGTTGGGTAAACCTTCTATCTTAGATCCATGCACAAAGTGTTTGTTACTAAAAAGGGTCCTTTCTTGAGAAAGAGTTTCTCTTGAAAGAATTGAGTGGGAGGAAGAACTTGATGAGGTTGTTGAACCTTTGTTTCAACCAGAGAGTAGTGCAGCGCAGAAAGATCTTTCTGTGTAACCTACGTTAGTTGAAGTAGAAGTTAATGATGGTGATCATGAAGCTTCAGATCGAGTTACTATCGAACCTCGTAGGTCGACAAGGACGCGTACTACTCCTGAGTGGTACGACAACCCTTTCTTAGAGGTCATGTTGTTGGACAACGATGAACCTACGAACTATGGAGAAGTGATGATGGGCCCGGATTCGGACAAATGGTTAGAGGCCATGAAATCTGAAAGGATCCATGTATGAAAACCAAGTATAGACTTTGGTAGACTTGCTCGTTGTATGGAAGGTCGTTGAGTACAAATGGACCTTTAAGATGAAGACAGACGCTGATGGTGAATGTCACCATTTATAATGCTCGACTTGTCACAAAGAAGTTTCCGCCAAGTTCAAGGAGTTGACTACAATGAGACTTTCTCACTCGTAGCAATGCTAAAGTCTGTTAGAATTATGTTAACAGTTGTTGCGTTTTTCAATTATGAAATCTGGCAGATGGATGTCAAAACATCGTTTCCTTCCTTGAGGAAAGGTTGTATGAGATACAACCAGAAGGTTTTGTCAGTCCTAAGGATGCTAAAAGTTGTGCAAGCTATAGTGATCCTTCTATGGGATGGAGCAAGCATCTCAGAGTTGGAATATACGCTTTGATGAGGTGATCAAAGTTTTTGGGTTTATACAAAGTTTACGAGAAACTTGTATTTCCAAGAAAGTGAGTGGGAGCACTATAGAATTTATGATAAGCATATGTGGATGGCATATTGTTGATCGGAAATGATGTAGAATTTCTGGAAAGCATAAAGGTTTATTTGAAAAGAGTTTTTCAAAGGAAGACCTGGATAAAACTACTTAATTGTTGGGCATCGAGATCTATAGAGATAGATCAAGACGCCTGATGAGACTTTCAATGAGTACATACCTTGACAAGATTTTGAAAGATTTCAAAATGGATCACTCAAAGAAAGAGTTCTTGCATGATTTGTAAGGTGTGGAGTTGAGTGAGACTCAAAGCTCGACCACGGCAGAAGAAACAGAAAGGATGAATGTCGTCCCCTATGCTTAATCCATAGGCTTTATATAGTATGCCATGTTGTGTACCACACCTGTGTGTGCCTTGCCATGAGTCCGTCAAGGGGTACAAAAGTGATCTAGGAGTGGATCACTGGACAGCGGTCAAAATTATCCTTAGTAACTAAAGGACTACGAAAATGTTTCTCGATTATGGAGGTGATAAAGAGTTCATCGTAAAGAGTTACATCGATGCAAGCTTTAACACCAATCCGGATGACTCTTAGTAGCAATCCGGATAAGTATAGTGGAGTAGACATTTGGAATAGCTCCAAGTGGAGAGTGGTAGTAGTGTTTACAGTATGACATAGAGATTTGTAAAGTACACATGGATCTGAATGTCGCAGCCCCGTTGACTAAAACCTCTTTCACATGCAAAGCATGATCGAACCCCAGAACTCATTGGGTGTGAGATTCATAACAAATCATATGGTGATGTGAGCTAGATTATTGACTCTAGTGCAAGTGGGAGACTGTTGGAAATATGCCCTAGAGGCAATAATAAATTAGTTATTATCAAATTTCCTTGTTCATGATAATCATTTATTATCCATGCTAGAATTGTATTGATTAGAAACACAGATACATGTGTGGATACATAGACAACACCATGTCCCTGGTATGCTCTAATAGACTAGCTTGTTGATCAAAGATGGTTAAGGTTTCCTAGCCATGGACATGAGATGTCATTTGATAACGGGATCACATCATTAGGAGAATGATGTGATGGACAAGACCCAAACTATAAATGTAGCATATGATCGTGTCAGTTTATTGCTTCGGTTTTCTGCATGTCAAGTATCTGTTCCTATGACCATGAGATCATGGAACTCACTGACACCGGAGGAGTACCTTGTGTGTATCAAACGTCACAAAATAAGTGGGTGACTATAAAGGTGCTCTACAGGTATCTCCGAGGGTGTCTGTTGGGTTGGCATGGATCAAGACTGGGATATGTAACTTCGTGTGACGGAGAGGTATCTCAGGGCCCACTCGGTAATACAACATCACAACATGCCTTGCAAGCAATGTGACTAAGTCTTAGCCACAAGATCTTGTATTACGGAATGAGTAAAGAGACTTGCCAGTAACGAGATTGAACTAGGTATAGAGATACCGATGATCGAATCTTGGGCAAGTAACATACCGAAGAACAAAGGGAACAACATACATGATTAACTGAATCCTTGACATAGAGGTTCGACTAATAAAGATCTTCGTAGAATATGTAGGAACCAATATGGGCATCCAGGTCCCGCCATTGTTTATTGACTGTAGAGGTGTCTCGGTCATGTCTGCATAGTTCTCGAACCCGTAGGGTCTGCACACTTAAGGTTCGGTGACGTTTCGTTATAGTTGAGTTATGTATGTTGGTGATCGAAGGTTGTTCGGAGTCCCGGATGAGATCCCAGATGTCCTGACGAGCTCCAGAATGGTCCGGAGGTAAATATTGATATATAGGAAGTCGGTATTCGCGTTTCGGGAAAGTTTCGGCACTTATCGGTTTTGTGACGGGAGTGCCGGAAGTGTTCCGGGGGTCTATCGGGAGGGTCCACCTGCCCCGGAGGGCCCCATGGGCTGTGAGAGGGGGCGCACCAACACCTGGTGGGCTGGGAGCCCCTCCCACCTAAAGCCCATGCGACTGGAAGGGATAGGGTTGGCCCAAGAGGGGGCGCCCCACTTGCCTTGTGGGCCAAGTTGCCCCCGTTGGCCGCCGCCCCACCCTAGGGGAAACCCTAGGGCGCCCCCCTCCTCTCCCTCCTATATATATGAGGGGAGGGAGGGCTGCAGCACCACAAGCCATGGCGCAGCCTCTCCCTCCCCCTCTAGATCGGTTTCTCCTCTAGGTTGTTGCGGTAGCGCTTGGGAAAGCCCTGCCAGGACGGCTCCACCACCACCTCCACCACACCGTTGTGCTGGTGGAGAACTCATCTACCTCTCCGCTCCCTCTTGCTGGATCGAGAAGGCGGAGATCATCATCCGAGCTATATGTGTGCTGAACGCGGAGGTGTCGTTCGTTTGGCACTAGATCGGAAGGACCATGATGGGATCGCGGGACGGCTCGTGATGAGATCGCGGGACGAATCGTCATTGGATCATGAAGACGTTCGACTGCATCAACCGCGTTTCTTAACGCTTCCGCTTATCTATCTACAAGGGTATGTAGATCCACTCTCCCTCTCATAGATGCTCATCACCATAGATGGATCTTGCGGGTGCGTAGGAAAAAAATCGTTTCCCATGCAACATTCTTGAACAATACTCAATATCAATTAACAGCAAAGCATACAAATGACGGTGGTGCTCTCTAACTGGTGCCTTTTATCAGAAGAGGATGACTCAACAATAAACTAAATGGAAAGGCACTTCGTAGAGGGAAGCATTGATTTGCAGAGGTGCCAGAGCTCGAGGTTTTAAAACAGAGATAAGTAATGATTTTTGAGCGGTATACTTTCATTGATCACAAAACGACCAAAAGGTTTTCAACACCTTCCATTCTAGATACATTATAGGCGTTTCCCAAATAGAATGATAAAGTTTTTTCTCCCCCCACCAATCAGTCACACGGCACGGTGAGCCGAATCCACGGGTACCGTCCATACAAACACAGTCCTCGGGGAGTTTTGTTTAATTTTATTTTGCTTTTATTTCGAGCATGGAACTAGGCATCCCGATTACTAGCCACTTTCTTGTGAATGATAGTGAATCAACACATCGTGAGAATAACCCAACTAGCATGGAATATATCGAGAGCCCTCAGTTGCAACATGAGCGATTTGGGCATACAAAACATAATGTTTATTTGAAGGTTTAGAGTTTGGCACATGCAAATTTACTTAGAACAGAAGGTAAATACCGCATATAGGCAGGTATGGTGGACTCATATGGAACAACTTTGGGTTTGAGGGATTGGATGCACAAGCAGTATTCCCACTTAGGACAAGTTAAGGCTAGCAAAAGACTAGGGAGCGACCAACTAGAGAGCAACACAGTCATCAACATGCTTTGCGATTAACCAACATTGAATGCAAGCATGAGTAGGATATAAATCACTATGAACATAAAAATCGTAGAGGCTATGTTGATTTTGTTTCAACTACATGCATGAACATGTCCCAAGTCGAGCCACTTGAATCATTCAAAGGAGGATACCATCCCATCATGCTACATCACAACCATTTTAATATGCATGTTGGCACCCAAGACAAACCATTATCCACTCTTATCTAATTAAGCATGGCATGAGTAACTATAATCTCTAATTGTCATTACAAATATGTTTCACCCATAATGAACTGAATTCGGAACAATGGGCTAATCATATTTACAAAAGCAAGATAGGTCGAGTTCATACCAGCTTTTCTCCATCTCAATATTTTCATCAAATATCTTCATTATTTCCTTTCACTTGCACGACCAAACGATGTGGATAATAATAAGAGTGCACGTGCGTTGGACTAAGCTGGAATCTGCAAACAATAACTCAAAGGAGAAGACAAGGTAACATGGGCTCTCTAATAGGTAAACAATAATGCATATGAGAGCCACTCGACATTTTCATTGTGGTATTATCCTTACGACCCAAAGAAAGAAAAATTAAAATAAGAACAAGAAAAACTATTTACACGGAAAAGCTCCCAACAAGCAAAAGAAGAACGACAAATCTTTTTGGGTTTTCTTTTAATGCTACAACTAAGCAACTAGAAGACAAAGCTAGAACTAATTTTTTTGTGTTTTTCAAAGTTAATTAAACACACAAGAAGAGAGAGAAACAAGGAAATAAACTACCATGGATGGTACAATGAAAAAGTATGAACACCGACTACTTAAGATGTGTGAACATGAACGTAATGTCGATGAGAGATACGTACTCCCCCAAGCTTAGGCTTTTTGCCTAACTTGGTCTATGGCCATGGATGGAAAGAGCTCTCCCCCAGATACTCAGGAGCGTCCTCAGAATTCCATTGGTTGGCGAACTCCTGCGTCTCCCACTGAAAAATTGGCTCCGGATACGGATCAAGGGCTGGTGCCGGTTCTGGAGCTGAGGGTTGCGTCAGACCCTAATATCTGTAAATGTTTCTACGCATAATGGTGTACCTTCCTGAGTGAATATCGAACAAAGCAGAAGCAGGCATAGTAATAATCTCACAAGTACCCTGGCAAAAAACTAAGTTATAAAGCAGCCTCCTATCATCATTTTTCTTAATAACATCATGTGCTATCATACGGTCATAATCTAAGGACTTCGAGGGCAGCAGCCTCCCATCTTCCTCGTTAAGCCTAATGGGTATCTCAAAGTGTTTGGCCAAATGAGATGCATAGATACCTCCGAATATGGGCCCCTTCAAACGGTTGGTGTTCAACTGTTGGGCCACCATAGTGCCTAGACTAAAGGTTCTATAAGCAAATAAAGCATGTTACAGAATGGCGAGGTCAGGGGCACTAAGACCTCCACTCTCTTAGCGACCAACTAAACATCTCCTAGCACATAATGAATAATAGCGTAGCACAGGAAAATGTAAACTAGTTGCTCTTGCCTTTGACACACCTCTCTCTTGCCCTACAGTGACTGCGGCTATAAAATCTTCCATGTCTCTAGGACGTGTTTCCCTGATGTTGCCCTCATAGGGTATTTTGCAAACTTTGCAAACATCATCAAGGTTCATTTTCTTAGGCACATCATATAAGTAAAATTCTAATGTAGAAGGGCCTTCCCTAACATGAAAATGAAAATTTTGCACAAAGGTATCCGTGAGCAAGTGGTACTGGTCACACTTATCGTTGAGGAAGTTGGCGAGACCTGCATTCTCAGCCAAGTAATAGAAATCTTCATAAATGTCATCGGCCCTCAAGAATGTGTCACACGGCCATTCACATGGTCGAACTTCTGCGACGCGAGGAAGATTATACTTGGGTTTCTCCCTCATCCCGTTTTCTCCTTCCTTGGAACTCTGGCTTTAAGAGCCTCTTAACAATCGCCTCAGCATTTCTCTTTCTGAAAAATTCTGAAATTTTTAGTGACACAAGAATAAAAGTGAAAAAAACTCAACAAAACCCATAGCAACTACTCCCACAAGTTCCTAGAGGCTATATCATGCATCAAAACTGCTTGGAACCATAAAAATTTGACATGCAAGATCAATAGCAAGGTCACATACCAAGGAACAATCTCCCAAAACAGTTTTGCGAATGAAGCTTTGCACAAGGAGATCAAAATGGCAGCAAAATGAGCAAGAACACGGGTTTGAGCAATGGTGGGATTTTTTCTGGAGGAAGATGAAGTGGATGGGTGCTGGAATAAGTGAAGGGGGGCTACGTGGAAACCACAAGCCTGCTAGGCATGGCCGGGGGGCTGGCCGCGATTGTGGGCTTGTGAACCAATGGTGCAACCCCCCGCAATGTGCTCAATGCCAGATATTTTTAAATATTGAGAAAAAATTATACTATATTTTGAGGGCATTTGAAGAACTTTTATTTTTGGGTCATTTTTCTATTGCATAGAAAACTGAGAAAACAGAAAAATAATAGCATTTTACTTAATTTAATCTAACTAACATAAAGTAAAATTTGGGTACAAAAAGTTGTGCTTTCTAAATTCAACCATCTCATGCTCATCAAAAGGAATCCATCAATAAGGTTGATCAAGTCCTATTAACAAACTTCTTTTGAATAACATGAAACCGGAGAATTTTCGAATAACACTAAGTTACCTCAATGGGGATATGCATTTCCCCAACAATAAGTATATCATATTTCTTCTTGACAGTAGTAAGAGGGAAATCAAACTCTCTAATAATAATTGTTGGAATTTTTTCAATGGAGTTATACTATAAACTTGAGGTTGTTTCTTCGGAAAGTGTACCGTATGCTCATTACCATCAATATGAAAAGTGACATTGCCCTTGTTGCAATCTATAATAGCCCCTGCAATATTCAAAAAGGGTCTACCAAGGATGATAGACATATTGTCGTTCTCGGGAATATCAAGAATAATAAAGTCCGTTAAGATAGTAGCATTTGCAACTACGACAGATACATCTTGACAAATACCGATAGGTAGAGCAGTTGATTTATCAGCCATTTGCAAAGAGATTTTAGTAGGTGTAAACTTATTCAAATCAAGTCTACAATATAAAGAGAAAGGCATAACACTAACACCAGCTCTCAAATAACATAAAGCAGTTTTAACATAATTCCCTTTAACAGAGCATGGTACAGTAGGCATTCCTGGATCTCCTAATTTCTTTGGTACTCCACCCTTAAAAGTATAATTAGCAAGCATGGTGGAAATTTCAGCTTTCAGTATCTTCCTTTTATTAGTCACAATATCTTTCATATACTTAGCATAAGGAGACATTTTTAGAATAGAGGCCAAGCGCATATGCAAAAAGATAGGTCTAAGCATTTCAACAAAGCGCTCAAAATTTGCATCATCCTTTTTCTTGGATGGTTTAGGAGGAAAGGGCATGGATTTCTGAACCCATGGTTCTCTTTCTTTACCATGCTTCCTAGCAATAAAGTCTCTTTTGTCATATCTTTTATTCTTAGGTTGTGGGTTATCAAGATCAACCTCAGGTTCAATCTCCACATCATTATCATTACTAGGTTGAGTATCAACATGAGCATCATCATTAATATTATCACTAGGCTCATGTTCATCACCAGATTTTGTCTCAACATCAGAAACAAAAATATCATTTGGGTTTTTAGGTGTGTCTATAACAGGTTCACTAGCAGCACGCAAAGTTCTATCATCATCCTTATTTCTCTTATTACTGGAATGACTAGGTACATCAACATTACCCCTTTGAGAATCTTGCTCAGTTCTCTTAGGATGGCCCTCAAGATACAAAGGTTCCTGAGTCATTATACCACCTCTAGTCACAACTTTAACAGAATGATCATTGTTCTTACTATTCATCTCATTAAGCAAATCATTTTGTGTTTTAAGCACTTGTTCTACTTGAGTAGTTACCATGGAAGCATGTTTACTAATCAGTTTAAGATCATTGATAGTTCTACTCATATAATCTCCTAAATGATCAAGCATGAAAGCATTATGTTTCAATTGTCTACTAACATAAGCATTAAAATTTTCTTGCTTAACAACGAAATTATCAAACTCATCCAAGCAATGGCTAGCTAGCAGACTTATTATAAGGAATATCGCTTTCATCAAATCTACGAAGAGAATTTACCTCTACTACCTGTGTTGGGTTATCAAGACCATGCATTTCTTCAAAAGGTGGTAGATTCTTAACATCTTCAGCTTTAAAACCTTTTTCTTTCATAGATTTCTTTGCCTCTTGCATATCTTCAGGACTTAGAAATACAATACCTCTTTTCTTCAGAGTTGACTTCGGAGGTGGTTTGGGGATAGTCCAATCATTATCATTGCTCAATATATTATTCAATAGTATTTTAGCTTGTTCAACAGTTCGTTCCTTGAAAACACAACCATCACAACTATCTAGGTGGTCCCTAGAAGCATCGGTTAGTCCATTATAAAAGATATCAAGTATTTTGTTTTTCTTGAGAGGGTGATCAGGCAAAACATTTAGTAATTGGAGAAGACTCCCCCAAGCTTGTGGGATACTCTCTTCTTCAATTTGCACAAAGTTAAATATTTCCTACAAGGCAGCTTGTTTCTTATGGGCAGGAAAATATTTTTCTAAGAAGTGATATATCATATCCTGGGGGCTACGCACACAACCAGGAGCAACAGAGTTGAACCATATGTTAGCATCAGCCTTTAATGAGAAAGGAAACAACTTTGTATCTTTTGGCGTCAATGTTATGAACATGTGTATTACTATGATCAAGACTCAACAAACCATTCTCACTGGGTGCATGACCATTGAAGGTATTATTCATGTAAACAGAATAACCATTATTCTCTAACTTAAATGAATAACCGTGTTGCAATAAACACGATCTAATCACGTTCATGCTCAACGCAAAACACCAAATAACATTTATTTAGGTTTGTCTCTAATCTCGAAGGAAGAGAGAGCGTGCGGTGTTGATCACATCAACCTTGGAAACATTTCCAACACACATCGTCACCTCACCCTTAGCTAGTGCTCCGTTTGTAGCTTTTATTTCGAGTTACTAACGTTTAGCAATCGAACCGGTATCCAATACCAAGGTGCTACTAGGAGTACTCGCAAGGTACACATCATTAAAACGTATATCAAATATACTTTTGTCGATGTTGCCAGCCTATCTTATCTACCAAGTATCTAGGGTTGTTCCACTTCAGCGACTGCTCTCCACATTATCGAAGCACTTAGTCTCGGGTTTGGGTTCAACTTTGGGTTGCTTCACTGGAGCAGCAACTGACTTGCTATCCATGAATTTTCCCTCCTTGCTCTTGCCCTTCTCGAAACTAGTGGTTTGACTAACCATCAACACTAGACGCTCCTTCTTGATTTCTACCTTCGCGGTGTCAAACATCGTGAACAGCTCAAGGATCATTATTTCTATCCCTGGCATTTTATAGTTCATCACCAAGTTCTAGTAGCTTAGTGATAGTGACTTGGATAACTATATATATCACTATCTTATCCGGAAGATCAACTCCCACTCGATTCAAGCGATTGTAGCACCCAGACAATCTGAGCACATGCTCAACGATTGAGCTATTCTCCTTCATCTTGCAGGCAAACAATCTTGTTGGAAATCTCATATCTCGCAACACGGGCACGAGCCTGAGATCCTAATTTCAGCTCTTAGAACATCTCATATGTTCCATGACGTTCAAAACGTTTTGGAGCCTTAATTCTAAGTCATAATGTATGACGCACTAAACTATCAAGTAGTCATCAGAACATGCTTGTCAGATGTTCACAACATCTACAAACGATGTTAGAGGGGTTGGCGCACCGAGTGGTGCATTAAGGACATAAGCCTTCTGTGCAGCGATGAGGACAATCCTCAGATCACGGAGCCAGTCCGCAATATTGCTACCATCAACTTTCAACTCTATTTCTCTAGGAACATACAAAAATTTAAGGGAGCTATTGCGTGAGCTAGTAATCTACAACATAATTTTGCAAAGACACTACTGACTATGTTCATGATAATGAGTTCAATTAATCATATTACTTAAGAACTCCCACTCAAATTGACATCCCTCCGGTCATCCGAGTGATACATGATCCAAATTCACCATCTCAAGTCCGATCATCACGTGAGTTGAGGTGGTTACTATGGTGAACATCATCATGTTGATCCTATCTACTATATGACTCATGTTCGACCTTTCGGTCTCTTGCGTTCCGAGGCCATGTCTGTACATGCTAGGCTCGTCAAGTTTAACCTGAGTGTTCTGCATGTGCAACACTGGCTTGCACCCGTTGTATGTGAACGTAGAGTCTATCACACCCGATCATCACGTGGTGTCTCGACACGAAGAACTTTCGCAACGGTTCACAATCGGGGAGAACACAATTTATCTTGAAATTAAGTGAGGGATCACCTTATAATGCTACCATCGTCCTAAGCAAAACAAGGTGCATAATAGGATTAACATCACATGCAAATCATAAGTGACATGATATGGCCATGAACTTGTGCTTTTGATCTCCATCATGAAAGCACCGGCATGATCTCCATCGTCACCGGCATGACACCATGATCTCCATCATCTTGATCTCCATCAACGTGTCGCCATCGGGGTTGTCGCGCCCACCATGCATCTACTACTATTGCTACCGTTTAGCGATAAAGTAAAGCATTACATAGCGCTTAATGATTGACACGCAGGTCATACAATAATTAAAGACAACCCTATGGCTCCTTCCGGTTGCCGTACTCATCGACATGCAAGTCGTGATAATCTATACATCACATGATCATCTCATACATCACATATATCACATCATTTAATTGGCCATATCACATCACAACATACCCTGCAAAAACAAGTTAGACGTCCTCTAATTGTTGTTGCATGTTTTACGTGGCTGCTATGGGTTTCTAGCAAGGACAATTATCATCTATGCAAAAAACCACAATGGTGATACACTAGTTGCTTTTCAACCTTCTCAAGGGCCGCCTTTGTCTAATCCGATCCAACTAAAGTGAGAGAAACTGGTAGACCGTGCGGGTTCGAGAACTATGTAGACATGACCGAGACACCTCTACGGTCAATAACCAATAGCGGGACCTGGGTGCCCATATTGGTTCCTATATATTCTACGAAGATCTTTATTGGTCGAACCTCTATGTGAAGGATTCAGTTAATCTCGTATGATGTTCCCTTTGTTCTTCGGTATGTTACTTGCCCGAGATTCGATCGTCGGTATCTCCATACCTAGTTCAACCTCGTTACCGGTAAGTCTCTTTACTCGTTCCGTAATACAAGATCCCATGACTAACTCTTAGTCACATTGCTTGCAAGGCTTATTGTGATGTTGTATTACCGAGTGGGCCCTGAGATACCTCTCCGTCACACGGAGTAACAAATCCCAGTCTTGATCCATGCCAACTCAACAGACACCCTCGGAGATACCTGTAGAGCACCTTTATAGTCACCCAGTTACGTTGCGATGTTTGATACACACAAGGAACTCCTCCGGTGTCAGTGAGTTGCATGATCTCATGGTCATAGGAACATATACTTGACATGTAGAAAATAGTAGCAATAAACTGACACGATCATATGCTATGTTCGTAGTTTGGGTCTTATCCATCACACCATTCTCGTAATGATGTGATCCCGTTTATCAAATGACATCTCATGTCCATGGCTAGGAAACCTTAACCATCTTTGATCAATGAGCTAGTCTATTAGAGGCATACTAGGGACATGGTTTTGTCTATGTATCCACACATGCATCTAAGTCTCCCATCAATACAATTATAGCATGGATAATAAACGATTATCATGAACAAGGAAATATGATAATAACCAATTTATTATTGCCTCTAGGGCATATTTCCAACAGATACTATGGATCAAACCCTAACAAAACTAACTCGATTACATGATAAATCTCATCCAACCCATCACTGTCCAGCAAGCCTACGATTGGATTACTCATGAACGGTGGAGAGCATCATGGAATTGGTGATGAAGGATGGTTGGTGATGACGATGGCGTCGATTTCCCCTCTTCGAATCCCAAAACGGAATCAAGATCTGGTCTCCCGAGGAAGAACAGGAGGTGGTGGCGGCTCTGTATTGTGAAACGCGACAAACTCTTCTCCTTGATTTTTTCTCCATGAATTGGAATTAATAGGAGTGGAATTGAGGTCGGTGGAGAAGCAGGGGCCCCACAAGCCTGCCAGGCACGGCCAGGGGGTGGCCACGCCTAGCAGGCTTGTGGCCTGTGGGTGGCCCCTCTGGTTGATTCTTGCGCCATTGTTTTTTATTAGTGCAAAAATATTCTCCGTAAATTTTCAGGTCAATCCGAGAACTTTTATTTCTGCACAAAAATAACACCAAGGCATTTCTGCTGAAAACAACGTCAGTCCGGGTTAGTTCCATTCAAATCATGCAAATTAGAGTCCAAAACAAGGGCAAAAGAGTTTGGAAAGGTGGATACGATGGAGACATATTAGCTAACATTCTTTCTCTACTGGGATCGTATGCACTTATGATTGGAACTCTAGAAAGCATCTGCAACTACTAAAGATCATTAAGGTAAAATTCAACCATAGCATTGTAAGGTATCAAGTCCTCTTTACTCCCATATGCGACAACCCACCTACTCGAATTTATGCTTCTGTCACTCAAGCAACCCACCATAGGTGAATCATGAACACATTGCAACACCATACAACGAGGATCCCTCACGCTTCGCGACATGGAGAGCACCATAGGACAACACCAATAATAAAATATATACCTCAAAACAATCATGATCATGAATCAACCCATAGGACAACAAAAATCTACTCAGACATCATAGGATGGCAAAACAACATTGGATAATAATATGAAGCATAAAGCACCATGTTCAAGTAGAGGGTATAGCAGGTTGCGGGAGAGTGGACCGTTGTAGATAGAAGGGGGAAGGTGATGGAGGTGTTGGTGAAGATGACGGAGTTGTTGGAGTAGATCATCGTCACGATGATGGCCCCGGCGGTGTTCCGGTGCCACCGGGAAAGAGGGAGAGAGATCCCCCTCCTTCTTCTTATTCCTTGACCTCCCCCTAGATGGGAGGAGGGTTTCCCCTGTGGTCCTTGGCCTCAATGGCAGTAGAGGGGTGGGAGCCCTTCCGGGATTGTATCTCTATCTCTCCCTCGCTGTTTCCTTCTGTTTCTGCGCTCCTAGATTCTGGCCTCTCACCGTTTCTTAAATATCCGGAGATCCATAACTCCGTTCGGGCTGAAATTTTGAGGGGATTTTTATTATAAAAATTATCTTCCTTGCGGAAAAAGTAGAGCTCCAACTGCCTTAAGTGGTGACCACAAGGGCTGAGAGCGCGACCAGGGGGTAGGTCGCGCCCCCTGGCTTGTGGTCACCTCGGGCATCATCTCACATTGATTCTTTTCCCAAAAATCACATATATTCAAAAAAAAAATCCGTAAGTTTTTATCGCTTTTGGACTTTGTTTGGTATGAATATTCTGCGAAACAAAAAACATGCAACAAACAGGAACTGGCACTGGGCACTGTATCAATATGTTAGTCCCAAAAATAGTATATAAAAAGTTGCCACAAGTATATGAAAGTTGTAGAATATTGGCATGAAACAATCAAAAATTATAGATAGGACGGAGACGTATCAACATCCCAAGCTTAATTCCTGCTCGTCCTCGAGTAGGTAAATGATAAAAAAGATAGTTTTTGATGCGGAATGCCACCTAGCATAATCTTGTTCATATAATCTAATCATGGCATGAATATTTAGATGAATAAGACTCAAAAGAAAAGCTTAATGCTGACATAAAAACGATAATATTTCAAGAAAACTAACAAAGCAATTGTATCTCTTCAAAATATAATGGCAAAATAAAGTTATCCCTACAAAATCATATAGTCTGGTGATGCTCCATCTTCCCCACACAAAGTATTTATATCATGCACAACACTGATGAGAAGTCAAGCAACTGTTTCACACCTTTTATGTTCTCAAACTTTTTCAAATCTCACGCAATACATGAGCGTGAGACATGGATATAACACTATAGGTGGAATAGAATATGGTGGAGGTTGTGAGGAAAAGGAGAAGATAGTATCACATCAACTAGGCTTATCAACGGGCTATGGAGATGCCCATTAATAGATATCAATGTGAGTGAGTAGGGATTGCCATGCATCGGATGCACTATTGCTATAAGTGTATGAAAGCTCAAAAAGAAACTGAGTGGGTTTGCATCCAACTTGCTTGCTCATGAAGACCTAGGGCAATTTGAGGAAGCCCATCATTAGAATATACAAGACAAGTTATATAATGTAAAATTCCCACTAGTATATGAAAGTGACAAAATAGGAGACTCTCTATCACGAATATGATGGTGCTTCTTTGAAGCACAAGTGTGGAAAAAAAAGATAGTAGCATGCTACTTCTCGAGCATTCGTTGGTTTCCCGTGAAGAGGAATGGTTTGATGCAGCAAAGTAGATAAGTATTTCCCTCAGTTTTTGAGAACCAAGGTATCAATCCAGTAGGAGATAAAAGTGAGCCACCGATACATATACCTGCACAAGGAATCAAACTCTTGCACCCAACACTATAAATGGGTTGTCAATCCCTTCACGGTTATTTGCAAGGATGAGATCTAGTAGAGATAGATATAATATGATGCTTGAAAGGAAAGTAAAACTAAAAGTAAAAACAATGTAACAAGTATTTTTGGTGTTTTTGATTTTAGATCTAAATATATAATATGGAAAATAGACCCAGGGGGCATAGGTTTCACTAGATGGCTTCTCTCATGATGGCAAGTATTACGGTGGGTGAACAAATTACTATCGAGCAATTGATAGAAAAGCGAATAATTATGAAGATATCCAAGGCAATGATTATGCATATACGCATCACGTCTGTGACAAGTAGACCGAAATGATTCTGCATCTACTACTATTATTCCACACATCGACCGACTCCTGCCTACATCTAGAGTATTAAGTTCTTGAGGAACAGAGTAACGCATTAGGTAAGACGACATGATGTAGAGGGATAAACTCAAGCAATATGATGAAGACCCCATCTTTTTTCCCTTGATGGCAACAATACAATACGTGCCTCGCTACCCCTACTATGTCACTGGGTGAGGACACCGCAAGATTGAACCCAAAACTAAGCACTTCTCCTATTGCAAGAATTACTAATCTAGTTGGCCAAACCAAATCAATAACTCGAAGAGACTTGCAAAGATATGAAATCATGCATCTAAGAATTCAGGAAAGACTCAAATAATATTCATGGATAATCTGAACATAAACCCACAATTCATCGGATCTCGACAAACACACCACAAAAGAGTATTACATCGGATAGATCTCCATGAAGATCATGAAGAACATGGTATTGAGAAGCAAAGAGAGAGAAGAAGCCATCTAGCTACTAGCTATGGACCCGTAGCTCTGTGGTGAACTACTCACGCATCATCGGAGGGGCAATGGAGTTGATGTAGATGCCCTCCGTGATCGAATCCCCCTCCAGCAGATTACCCAAAAAGGCTCCAAGATTGGATATCTCGGGAACGGAGGCTTCTGGCGGTGGAAAAGTGTTTTCGTGGCTCGTTCTGATAATGATGGAATATTTGGGTATTTTATAGGACTAGGATTAGGGTTAGGGGAGTTGCTAGGGGCCCACAAGCCTGCCCGACGTGGGGTACCCCTGGCCGTGGCAAGCGGGCTTGTGGCCCCTTGGCAGCTCATCTGCCCTGGTTCTCAACTCTCGTGGCTTCCATATTTTCCAGCAAAAATCATTCCAGAGGTTTTATTCCGTTTGGACTCCGTTTAATATTCCTTATCCACAAAACTCAAAAGCAAGGAAAAAACAGAAACTGGCACTAGGCTCTAGATTAATAGGTTAGTCCCAAAATTAATATAAAATAGCATATTAATGCATATAAAACATCCAAAATAGATAATATAATAGCATGGAACAATAAAAAATTATAGATACGTTGGAGACGTATCAGCATCCCAAAGCTTAATTCATGCTCGTCCTCGAGTAGGTAAGTGATAAAAACAGAATTTCTGATGTGGAATGCTACCCAACATATTTATCCATGTAATATTGTTTATTGTGGCATGAATATTCAGATCCGTAAGATTCAAAACAATAGTCTAATATTGACATAAAAACAGTAATACTTCAAGCACACCAACAAGGTAGTCGTGTCCTTTAGAAATAACATGGCCTTGGAAAGTTATCCCTACAAAATCATATGGTCTGGCTATGCTCCATCTTCCCCACCCAAAGTATCTAAATCATGCACAACCCCGATGAACAAGTCAAGAAATTTTTTCACACTTTTGGTGTTCTAAAACCTTTTCAACTCTCACTCAATACATGAGCGTGAGCCATGGATATAGCATTATAGGTGGAATAGAATATGGTAGGGGTGCAAGGGAAAAAGGAGAAGATAGTCTCACATCAACTAGGCGTATCAACGGGCTATGGAGATGCCCATCAATAGATATTAATGTGAGTGAGTAGTGATTTCCATGCAACAAATGCACTTAGATCTATAAGTGTATGAAAGCTCAAAAATAAAAGTAAGTGGTCGTGCAAAATGAATATCCACTAGTTATATGAAAGTGACAAAATAGGAGACTCTCTATCATGAAGATCATGGTGCTACTTTGAAGCACAAGTGTGGAAAAATATAGTAGCAATTGTCCCTTCTCTCTTTCTCTCATTTTTTTATTTTGGTGGGCTTCTTTGGACTCTTTTATTTTTGTTTTTAGGGCTTCGCTGGCCTCTTTTATTTTTTGTAAAGTGCGGATACTCGTCCCAACTTGTGAGGGAGTCATAGCCTCCATCATCCTTTTCTCTCATGGGACAATGCTATATTAATGAAAAATCATCACACTTTTATTTACTTATAACTCAAAGAAAAAGAAATTGCAACTCAATTCCTATGACAAGATATAACTCTATATGCAATATGAAGAGATGATGCAAGTCATAGAAAAACTACATGGTGGAAGTTGCATGGCCATATATCTCGGAATGACTATGGAAATGCCATAATAGGTAGGTATGGTGGCTGTTTTGAGGAATATATGGTGGCTGTTTTGAGGAAGGAGGGTTTGATGTACCGGCAAAAGTTGAGCGGTACTAGAGAGGCTAGCAAAGATGGAAGGGTGGGAGTGCGTATAATCCATGGAATCACATTAGTCATAAAGAAATCACATATTTATTGCAAAAGTCTATTAGTTATCAAAAAAGCATTAGACGCATGCTCCTAGGGGAGAGGTTGGTAGGAGTTAACCATCACGCGCTCCCAACCCTCACAAAAAGGTCGACAATCATTAAACAAATCATGCTCCGACTTCATTACATAACGGTTCACCATAAGTGCATGCTACGGGAATCATAAGCTTTAACACACGTATCTATTCAATTCACAACTACTCACTAGCATGACTCTCATATTACCACCCCTATTATCTCAAAACTATATGCAAGGAATCCAACTTCTCACAGTTGTTAATGCACTTAATATGAAAGTTTTTATTATATCCCTCTTGGATGCCATTATATTAGGACTAAATTCATAAACTAAACAAATTACCATGCTGTTTTAAGAAACTCTCCAAATAATATAAGTTAGGAACTAGAGTTCAATAATTTCTATAAAATATAACACCACCATGCTCTAAAAAGATATAAGTGAAGCACTAGAGCAACATTGCCTAGCTAAAAAGATATAAGTGAAGCATATAGAGTATTCTAACAAATTCATGATTCAGCGTGTCTCTCTCAAACTTTGTGTGCAGCAAGGATGATTGTGGAAAAATAACAAGCAAAGACTCATATCATACAAGACGCTCCAAGAAAAACACATATCATGTGGTGAATAAAAATATAGCCTCAAGTAAATTTACCAATGGATTGAAGACGAAAGAGGGGATGCCTTAAGCTTAGGATTTTTGGTATCCTTGAATATGACTTGGGATTCCTTGGGCATCCCCAAGCTTAGTCTCTTGCCACTATTTATTCCATAGTCCATCAAATCTTCACCCAAAACTTGAAAACTTCACAACACAAAACTCAACAGAAAACTCATGAGATCCGTTAGTATAAGAAAAATAAATCACCACTTTAGGTGCTTTTGTGAAATCATTCTTTATTTATATTTGTATAATACCTACTGTATTCTAACTTCTCCATGACTCATTACCCCTGATACGACCCATAGATAACTCAAAATAAGCAAATAACACAAAGAAAACAGAATTTGTCAAAACAGAACAGTCTGTAGCAATCTGTAAACTTCGAATACTTATGAAACTGCAAAAATTCTGAAAATTTAGGCAAACCATGAAAATTTGTATATAAATCCTGTGTAAATTTTTTAGATCAAATTGACGCTCTGAAAAATTCAGAAAAATCCTGGACTGAGCGCAAAAGTTTCTGTTTTCCAGCAAGATCAAATGAACAACTACCATAGATCACCCCAAAGGTTTTACTTGGCTCAAACACTAATTTAAACACAAAAACACAATTAATACAGAATTAGTAATGTGCCAAACACACGAAAACATAAGCAAAAATCAGAAAGCAAAATAAAATTGGGTTGCCTCCCAACAAGCGCTATTGTTTAACACCCCTAGCTAGGCAAAATGCAATAGATCTAGGCATTGTCATCTTTGGTATGCAATCCATAAGTAGCTCTCATGATATATTAATAAGGTAATTTTATTTTATTTATAGGAAAATGTTCCATGCCCTTCCTTAATGGAAATTGGAATCTAATATTCCCTTCCTTCATATCAATAATTGCACCAATCGTTCTGAGGAAAGGTCTACCAAGAATAATAGGACATGTAGGATTGTAATCTATATCAAGAACAATGAAATCTACAGGCACATAATTACTATTTACAACAGTAATAACATCATTAATTCTTCCCATAGGTTTCTTTATAGTGGAATCCTCAAGATGCAAATTTAAGGAACAATCATCAAATTCATGGAAACCTAACACATCACATAAAGTTTTTGGAATAGTGGAAACGCTAGCACCCAAATCACACAAAGCAAGGCACTCATAATATTTAATCTTAATCTTAATAGTAGCTTCCCACTCATCATATAGCTTTCTAGGTATAGAAACATCCAACTCAAGTTTTTCTTCAAAAGCCTTCATCATAGCATCAACAATATGTTTAGTAAAAGCCTTGTTTTGATTATAAGCATGAGGAGAATTCAACATGGATTGCAACAAGGAAATACAATCAATCAAAGAGTAGATACCATGATTAAAGTCTTTTAAATCCAAATGAGTGGGTTCATTTCTATTTAAAGTTTTGACCTCTTTAATCCCACTTTTATCAATCTTGGCATCAAGATCTAAAAACTCTGAATCATTGGGACGCCTTTTAACTAAAGTTGACTCATATCCAGTCCCATTCTTATCAAGATTAATATTAGAAAACAAAGATTCAATAGGAGTCACATCGATCACTTTAATATCTTCGTCAATATTATCACGAGAACATACTTTTTCAAGCCATTCACGCTTAGCAGAAACTCTAGCGGTTCTTTACTTACAATCATCAATAGAAATTCTCATAGATTTTAAAGACTCATTAATATCATGCTTGGGTGGAATAGATATAATTTTTAAAGACTCAATCTCAAGAGAAATTTTATCAACGTTCCTAGCCAAATCATCAATTCATTCATCTTTTCACTCAAAGTATTAATTACTTCAACAACATGCACTTTTTTACTTGTAGGAGATCTTTCGGTGTGACATTGAGAGTAATTTGCCATAATATTATCTAAGAGTTTGGTAGCTTCTCCTAATGTGATTTCCATAAAAGTTCCACCCGTGGCGGAATCTAAGAGATTCCTAGAAGCAAAATTCAATCCAGCATAGAAAATTTGTATAATCATCCATAAACTCAAACCATGCGCGGGGCAATTCCTAATCATAAGTTTCATCCTCTCCCAAGATTGTGCAACATGTTCATGATCAAGTTGCTTAAAATTCATTACATCGTTCCTAAGGGAGATGATCTTAGCGGGCGGAAGTACTTGGGAATAAAAGCAACTTTACACTTGTTCCATGATTCAATACTATTTTTAGACAAAGATGAAAACCAAGTTTTAGCACGATCTCGTAGTGAGAACGGAAATAGCTTCAATTTAACAATATCATTTTCCACATATTCTTCTTTTGCATGTCACACAGCTCAATGAAAGTATTTAGATGGGATGCGACATCTTCATTAGCAAGGCCAGAAAATTGTTCTTTCATAACAAGATTGAGCAAAGCAGCATTAATTTCATAAGATTCCGCACTAGTGGCAGGAGAAATCGGAGTACTAATAAAATCATTATTATTATTATTGGAAAAATCACACAACTTGGTATTCTCTCGAGTCATCATGACAAAGCAAGAAATCAAGCACACAAGCAAGAAGCAAACGAGGAAACGAACGAAAAAGGGCGAAAGGCAAATCTTTTTGAAAATTCTTTTAGAAGTGGGGGAGAGGAAAACGAGAGGCAAATGCCAAATAATGTAAATGCAAGAGATGAGTTTGTGATGGGTACTTGGTATCCTTGACTTGCTATGTATCTCCCCAGCAACGGCGCCAGAAATCCTTCTTGCTACTTCTCGAGCATGAGTTGGTTTCCCATGAAGAGGAACGGTTTGATGCGGCAAAGTAGATAAGTATTTCCCTCAGTTTTTGAGAACCAAGATATCAATCCAGTAGGAGATACAAGCGAGCCACCAATAGATATACCTGCACAAGGAATCAAACTCTTGCAGCCAACGCTATAAAGGGGTTATCAATCCCTTCACGGTTATTTGCAAGGATGAGATCTAGTAGAGATAGATATAATAGGATGCTTGAACAGAAAGTAAAACTAAAAGTAAAAACAATGCAACAAGTATTTTTGGTTTTATTTATTTTAGATCTGAAAACATAATATGGAAAATAGACCTGGGAGCCATAGGTTTCACTAGATGGCTTCTCTCATGATGGCAAGTATTACGGTGGGTGAACAAATTAAAGTTGAGCAATTGATAGAAAAGAGAATAATTATGAAGATATCCAACGTAATGATTATGCATATAGGCATCACGTCTGTAACAAGTAGACCGAAACAATTATGCATCTACTTCTATTACTCCACACATCGACTGACTCCTGCCTGCATCTAGAGTATTAAGTTCATGAAGAACAGAGTAACACATTAGGTAAGATGACATGATGTAGAGGGATAAACTCAAGCAATATGATGAAAACCCCATCTTTTTACCCTTGATGGCAACATTACGATACGTGCCTCGCTACCCCTACTATGTCACTGGGTGAGGACACCACAAGATTGAACCCAAAACTAAGCACTTCTCCTATTGCAAGAATTACCAATCTATTTGGCCAAACCAAATCAATAACTCGAAGAGACTTGCAAAGATATGAAATCATGCATATAAGAATTCAGGAAAGACTCAAATAATATTCATGGATAATCTGAACATAAACCCATAATTCATCGGATCTCGACAAACACACCACAAAAGAGTATTACATCGGATAGATCTCCATGAAGATCATGAAGAACATGGTATTGAGAAGAAAAGAGAGAGAAGAATCCATCTAGCTATAGCTATGGACCCGTAGCTCTGTGGTGAACTACTCACGCATCATCGGAGGGGCAATGGAGTTGATGTAGATGCCCTCCGTGATTGAATCCTCCTTCGACGGATTACCGGAAAAGGCTCCAAGATTGGATCTCTCAGGAACAGAGGCTTCTGGCGATGGAAAAGTGTTTTCGTGGCTCGTTCTGATAATGATGGAATATTTGTGTATTTATAGGCCGAAGATTAGGGTTAGGGGAGTTGCTAGGGGCCCACAAGCCTGCCCGACGCGGGGTACCCCCTGGCCGTGGCAAGCGGGCTTGTGGCCCCGTGGCAGCTCCTATGCCTTGGTTCTCAAGTCTCGTGGCTTCCATATTTTCCAGAAAAAATCATTCCGAAGGTTTTATTCCGTTTGGACTCTTTTTAATATTCCTTATGTGCGAAACTCAAAAACAAGGAAAAAACAAAAATTGGCACTAGTGTCTAGATTAATAGGTTAGTCCCAAAAATAGTATAAAATAGCATATTAATGCATATAAAACATCCAAAACAAATAATATAATAGCATGGAAGAATCAAAAATTATAGATACATTGGAGACATATCATAGCATTGTCCCTTCTCTCTTTTCTCTCTTTATTTTATTTTATTTTATTACATATTTTTTAAATTTGGTGGGCATGTTTGGCCCTTTTTTATTTGGGCTTTATTGTGCTCTTTTATTTTTCATAAAGTCCGGAGTCTCATCCCAACTTGTGAGGGAATCATAGCTTCCATCATCCTTTCCTCACATGGGACAATGCTCTAATAAAGATGATCATCACACTTTTATTTACTTACAACTCGATATCTAGAACAAAATATGACTCTATTTGAATGCCTCCAGTGGTGTACTGGGATATGCAATGATCTAGCATAGCAAATGACATCAAAAAATGGACAAGCCATGAAAACATCATGCTAGCTATCTTAAGATCGTGCAAAGCAATATGAAAATGATGGTGCGTGTCATAATAAATGGAACGATGGAAGTTGCATGGAAATATATCTCAAAGTGGCTATGGAAATGCCATAATAGGTAGATATGGTGGTTATTTTCAAGAAGGATATATGGTGGGTTTAATGCACCGGCGAAAGTTGCGCGGTACTAGAGTGGCTAGCAAAAGTGGAAGAGTGAGAGTGCGTATAATCCATTGATACGTCCATTTTGCATCATGCTTTTATATTGATATTTATTGCATTATGGATTATATTTACACGTTATGGTACATTACTTATGCCTTTTCTCTCTTATTTTACAAGGTTTACATGAAGAGGGAGAATGCCAGCAGTTGGAATTCTAGACTGGAAAAGGAGAAAATCTGATATACCTATTCTACACAACTCCAAAAGTCCTAAAAATTTACAGAGATTTTTTTGGAATATATAAAAATACTGGGCAAAACAGATACCAAAGGAGGCCCACCAGGAGGTGGCAAGCCTGCCAGGCGTGGCCACCCCCTGGTCGCACCTAGCAGGCTTGTGACCCACCTGACAGGTCCCTGACACCCATCTTCTGCTATATGATGGGTTTTTACCTGGAAAAAATCATAAGGAAGCTTTCGGGACGAAGCGCCGCCGTCTCGAGGCGGAACTTGGACAAAACCAATCTAGAGCTCCGCCAGGGCTGTTTTGTCGGGGAAACTTCCCTCCCGGACGGGGAAATCGAAGCCATCGTCATCACCAACGATCCTCTCATCAAGAGGGGGTCCATATCCATCAACATCTTCACCAGCACCATCTCCTCTCCAAACCCCAGTTCATCTCTTGTATCCGATCTTTGTCTCAAACCTCAGATTGGTACCTATGGGTTGCTAGTAGTGTTGATTACTCCTTGTAGTTGATGCTAGTTAGTTTAGTTGGTGGAAGATCATATGTTCATATCCTTTATGATAATTAATACTCCTCTGATTATTAACATGAACATGCTTTGTGAGTAGTTATGTCTGTTCCTGAGGACATGGGATAGGTCTTGTTATAAGTAATCATGTGAATTTGGTATTCGTTCGATATTTTGATGAGATGTATGTTGTCTCTCCTCTAGTGGTGTTATGTGAACATCGAATACATAATACTTCACCATTATTTGGGCCTAGGGGAATGCATTTGCAAGTAATAAGTAGATGATGGGTTGCTAGAGTGACCAAAGCTTAAACCCTAGTTTATGCGTTGCTTCGTAAGGGGCTGATTTGGATCCATATGTTTCATGCTATGGTTAGATTTATCTTATTTCTTCTTTTAGTTGTGGATGTTCGCGAAAGGGGTTAATCATACGTGGGAGGTTTTTCCAAGTAAGGGCAGCACCCAAGCACCAGTCCACCCACATATCAAATTATCAAAGTAACAAACGTGAATCAAACGAGCATGATGAAAACTAGCTTGACAGAAATTCCCATGTCTCCTCGGGAGCGCTTTGCTTTATATAAGAGTTTGCCCAGGCCTGTCCTTTGCTACAAAAAGGATTGGGCTACCTTGCTGCACCTTTTCTACACTTGTTACTTGTTACTCGTTACAAATGATCTTATCACAAAGCTATCTGTTACTGATAATTTCAGTCCTTGCAGAGAATACCTTACTGGAAACTGCTTGTCATTTCCTTCTACTCCTCGTTGGGTTTGACACTCTTACTTATCGAAAGGACTATGATAGATTACCTATACTTGTGGGTCATCATCCATGGACTCAGATTAGTCATAAAGAACTCACATACTTATTGCAAAAGTCTATTAGTCATCGAAGCAAATCATTAGACGCATGCCCCTAGGGGAGATGTTGGTAGGAGTAAACCATCGCATGCTCCCGACCCTCACACAAAGACAATCAATAAACAAATCATGCTCCAACTTCCATACATTACGATTCACCATACGTGCATGCTACGGGAATCACAAACCTTTACACAAGTATTTTTACCAATTCCCAATTACTTCCTAACATGACTCTTAATATTACCATCTTTATATCTCAAAACATTTGAAAGGAATCAAACACATCATATTCAGTGATGTACAAGTTTTATGTAGGATTTTATGACTAACCATGTGAATGACCAACTCCTATTAACTCTCTAAATAGATATAAGTGAAGCATGAGAGTTTAATTCTTTCTACAAAAGATATGCCAATGCTCTAACAAATATAAGTGAAGCAAAAGAGCATTCTACAAATGGTGGTTTTCTAAGTGTAGAGAAACAGGCAATCCAAATTTCAAATGATATAAGTGAAGCACATGAAGCATTCTATAAAGCCATACTCAAAAGATATAAGTGAGGTGCAAAGAGCCTTCTATAAATCAACCAAGGAATTTCTCATACCGTCATGGTGCATTATTGAAATAAAAATAAAAATCACATGACGCTGCAAGATTTACGCATATCATGTGACGAATAAAAATACAGCTCCAAGTAAAATTACCAATGGTTGTTAGAAGAAAGGGGGATGCCTTCTGGGCATCCCCAAGCTTAGTTTCTTGGGAGTCCTTGAATATTACCTTGGGATGCCTCGGGTATCCCCAAGCTTAGTCTCTTTCCACTCCTTATTCCTTCATCCATCGTGATCTCACCCAAAACTTGAAAACTTCAATCACACAAAACTTAACAAAACCCACGTGAGATACGTTAGTATAATAAAACAAAACACCACTTTAAGTACTGTTGACAACCAATGTATATTTTGTTTTTGCATTATAGATACTGTAATATAACTTTTCCATGGATGATACCACTGATACAATCGATAGTTTCATCAAAACGAGCAAAACAATGCATCAAAAACAGAATCTGTCAAAAACAGGACAGTCTGTAGAAATATGAACATTAACCATACTTCTGTAACTCTAACATTTCTGAAAAATTAGGATGTATTCAATAATTTGTATAAAATAATTGTGTAAAAAATTCAGATTTTTTGCATGTTCCAGTAAAATATAGAAATTCAAACAATGCAGCAAAAGTTTCTGTTTTTACACAGCACATATCAAACAAGCAATTTAAACATCCAAAAGGTAATTCTTGGCACATTATTTTTATAATACAATGGATTTGTACAAGGGGATAATTTTTTTTAAAGTTTCTGTAATCAAGATTCACAAAGTTTCCATGGGCATGAACAAAGTTCAAGGCTAGCCCCCACTTCAACGTTGCTCGTCTTTCTCACTTTCACTTTTGTCTTTTAAAAAGGTTTAATTTCCCCACTTTTTTTGTTTTCAAACTAGATAAAATCACACAACATAATAAAATGACTCTCTAAAACTTCCGGGTTGTCTCCTTGGCAGCGCTTTCTTTAAAGCCATTAAGCTAGGCATAAAGTGCTCAAGTAATTGATCCACCCGGATCCCAAGGTGTATCAAAGCCAATTTTAATTAACAATGCTTTTTAATTAAGTAGTGAGCACAAAGTTATATGAATCATGTGACAACGAAGTCTAACTCTCTTTCAATGCATTGGCATGGCATACAACAACAATTCATTCACACCAAGTAAAGGCCAATGCATAGCGTACGTAGTTTCTTGCAATTTTATTGTATCAGAAACATAGAGAGGTGAGGATGTAGTTCCTCTCTCATAATAATTGTAAGTAGGAGCAGAAAGAACATGCATATTCAATTCATTAAAATCATCATCTGCAATAGGAAAACGCAACCCATCAATATATTCCTTAATAAGTGAAACCTTCTCCGATATAGTGTAGTTTGGAGAATTCAAAAGGATAATAGGACTATCATGTGTGGGTGCAATAGCAACAATTTCATGCTTAACATAAGGAACTATAGCAAGTTCATCTTCATAGGCATAATTCATATTGGCATCATGGCCACAAGAATAGCAAGCATCAAGTTCATCAAAAAGGGATATTTCAAAAGAATCCAAGGGATCATAGCAATCAACATAGCATTCATCCTTCGGTAAGCACGAAGGGAAATTAAACATGTATGAGTTGAAGAGTTACTCACATTAGAAGGTGGGCACGGGTAGCTAGTCCGCCCTTCCTCCTTTTGTTCTTCGCTCTCCTCCACATCTTTTTCATCCAATGAGCTCACAATGTCATCAATTTCTTCTTCCATAGATTCCTGCAAAATATTAGTCTCTTCTTAGATAGCGGAGACTTTCTCAATAAATTGATCAAAATGGGCATTATATTCATAATTGGCATAACAATAACGAAGCATAGCAAATTTTTGGGATCTGTAAACAACATCATCATAATCTTCATACTTTTCAAACAAAGCTTCAATTTCATAAGCACCCATAAAAGTAACAAACTCTTCTATTTGTTCCACATCATAGTAATCATATGTACCATTAGCAAAAGAAGCCAAGGTTTCATTATCATTAAATTTACATGAAAAGGGAAGGTGTTTAGCCTTCATCCTAGAGCAACAAGTAATATCATATCTCAAGCATAGATTCCAAGCATACCATTTCAACATATAAATTTGATCCCAAAATAGTTTCCCTTCTTGAGTCAAGAGATAATCCCTAAAGTATTCACATTGATCCAACGTGTATCCCATTATATAACTGAATGGGGTTTTCTTAGGCTTATTAAAGTAGTGCATAATATCTTTCACACAACGAGCATCGAGGGTTTTAGGAGGTTCCCCATCTCCATGAGTAGAAAGTACACCTATTTTTTGGTATTTCGTGTTCCATATCCATAACTAAAGATAGAGAACAACTTAAAACAGCAAATAAAATCTACTTAGTGATAAAGTAAACAAGCAGACACGAGAATATTCACCCCACGCTATTGCTCCCTGGCAACAGTGCCAGAAAAAGGTCTTGATAACCCACAAGTATAGGGGATCGATTGTAGCCTTTCTCTATAATTAAGAGTGTCGAACCCAATGAGGAGCTAAAGGTATAACAAATATTCCCTCAAGTTCTATCGACCACCGATACAACTCTACACACGCTTAACGTTCGATTTACCTAGAACAAGTATGAAACTAGAAGTACTTTGTAGGTGTGATAGGATAGGTTTGCAAGAAAATAAAGAGCACGTAAATAAAATCTAGGGGCTGCTAGGATAAAGTAACAATTAAATTAGTTTAACGAGTGTGGAAAAGTGGTGGTAGGAGTTGCAAATTGTCCCTAGGCAATCGATAACTAGACCGGTAATTATTATTGCAATTTTATATGAGGGAGAGGCATAAGCTAACATACTTTCTCTACTAGGATCATATGCACTTATGATTGGAACTCTAGCAAGCATCCGCAACTACTAAAAATCATTAAGGTAAAACCCAACCATAGAATTATAAGGTGTCAAGTCCTCTTTACTCCCATATGCAACAACCCACCTACTCGGGTTTATGCTTCTGTCACTCAAGCAACCCACCATAGGTGAATCATGAACACATTGCAACACCCTACAGCGAGGATCCCTCATACTTTCGTGACACGGAGAGCACAATAGGAAAGCACCAATAATAAAATATGCAACTCAAACCAATCATGATCATCAATCAACCCATAGAACAACAAAAATCTACTCAGACATCATAGGATGGCAACACATCATTGGATAATAACATGAAGCATAAAGCACCATGTTCAAGTAGAGGGTACAAAGGGTTGCGGGAGAGTGGACCATTGTAGATAGATGGGGGAAGGTGATGGTGGTGTTGGTGAAGATGACGGAGTTGTTGGAGTAGATCGTCATCACGATGATGGCCCTAGTGGTGTTCCGGTGCCATCGGAAAAGAGGGGGAGAGAGCCCCCACCTTCTTCTTATTCCTTGACCCCCCCCTAGATGGGAGGACGGTTTCCCCTATGGTCCTTGGCCTCCATGGCGGCAAAGGGGCGGGAGACCCTCCGAGATTGGATCTCTCTCTCTGTTTCCTTATGTTTCTGCTCTCCCAGATTCTGGCCTATCACCGTTTCTTAAATATACGGAGATCCGTAACTCCGATCCGGCTTAAATTTTGAGGTAATTTTTATTATAAAAATATCTTACTTGCGGCAAAAGTAGAGCTCCAACCTCCTTAAAGGGTGACCACAAGGGACCAGGGCGCGACTAGGGGGTAGGTCGCACCCCCTGGCTTGTGGTGACCTCGGGCATCGTCTCACGTTGATTCCTTTTCCCAAAAATCACATATATTCCAAAAAAAATCTCGTAAGTTTTTATCGCGTTTGGACTTCGATTGGTATGGATATTCTGCGAAACCAAAAACATGCAACAAACAGGAACTGGCACTGGGCACTGGATCAATATGTTAGTCCCAAAATAGTATAAAAAGTTGCCAAGAGTATATGAAAGTGGTAGAATATTGGCATGAAACAATCAAAAATTATAGATACGACGGAGACGTATCACACACCATTGGAAGATAACGCGTGTGAACTGTGAGGAACATTGAGTTGCATACAAGGAGACGGTTGCCGAATCTCTAGACAAGGCTCTTGAGTTATTTGCGTGCAAGAAGGTTGAGTCTAGTTTGCATTTGGACTTGAACAGGAACCGCTTCTCGTTGGTTGCTAGTACTCCCCCACCCATGAACCAAGATCAAATGAGTGAACCTCATTTGACGCAACAAGTTTGGCCAACATTGAGTCCGATTTCAAATAACCAAAATGAAGCTTTTCAACAGGATAATGATGAGTACGAGGAGGAGGACAACGAAGTTGATCTCCATGACAACAATGTGGGTGATCTTGACAAATATCATGTGCAAGAGACAATGGACCAATCCATCCCTTTTTCCCGTTCATATGCATCGGACTCGGATAACGATGGCCCCGATGAAGAAGTTGATGAGGAGGGATTCACGTCGAAGGAGGCCGAAGCATTTAAGAAGGTATTTCGGTGGGATCACAAGACACCATTGTTCAAGGATCTTAGTCTCGAGGATGAAGCCATTGTAGATGGTGGCAAATGTACATATCTTGGAGCTAGGACAAGTTCTCACCGTGATTTGGAAGACAGCAAGAACGGGATATATCCCTATTGTTAGTTTGGATCCTTCTTGGAATTGAAGATGTGGCTCGACAACTACTCGGTTACACATTATCGTCCACATAGAGTGGCCAACTCGAACGTCAATGTGCGTTACACAGTTAAATGTGAAGTGCCAAGATGTCCATGGATTGTGCGTGCAAGGCCATGGAAAGGAGGTCCCACTTGGCGCATAGTGAGTTGTGTACCAAGTCACATGTGCCGACACAAGAATGCGGATGGCAAGCTTGTGTCCCAAGAACACAAACAACTCATATTTGAGTTCATCGCTTACAGGTTTTCCAACCAAATATCCACACTTCCAACAATGAGCATTAAGAGTGTCATTGACCTTGTGAAAGCCATCTTTCATTACAAGGTGAAGTATGGTAAGGCATGGAAGGGGAAGCAAGCCGCATTCAAGATGTTCTATGGCAATTGGGAGGAAGCATACAACCGACTCCCTAGGTTGTTGTTGGCTATGGATGCCACAAACCCATGCATGGTTGATGTGGTCGATCCTCATGGGCACCAAACATTGATTGACAACGGGAGGACCGTCCGAGTATTTGGCCGTGCATTTTGGGCCTTTGAGCAATGCGTGAGGGCTTTTGAGCATTGTCGGCCCATCATCGCCATTGATAGCACATTCTTGACCGGACAATACAAGGGCACTATATTGGTTGCAATAGCAAGTGATTCCAATAACCGGGTGTTGCCTTTGGCTTTTGCTTTGGTTGAGGTGGAGAACAATGATAACTGGGAGTGATTCTTGCGTCAACTGAGAACAAAGGTATTACCGGCTGAAAGGAAAATTTGTGTCATATCGGATCGCCATCCAGGAATTCTAAACGCGGTGGTGATTGACATTCCCGGACATGCAAAGTTGCACCATCGATGGTGCATGAGGCACTTTTGTGCAAACTTTTATAGGACATGTGGTATCAAGGAGTTGGCTGATGATCTTCAAGATTGTTGTCTCGCTTTCTCCGACAAGTGGTTCGCCAACTTATACAATGCATTAGTCACACACAAGAAACTTGATCTCGGTGGTCTTGAGTTTCTCAATAAGAACATTGTAGAAAGGAATAATTGGGCACACGCTTTTGATGAAGATGGCCGGAGGTATGGTCAAATGACAAGCAACATCACAAAATGCTTCAATAAGGTGCTAAAGGGTGTACGTGCATTACCCGTGACGGCAATAGTTCAATACACATTTAACAAGATGAATGCGTACCTTTTAAAGTACTTAATGGAGACAGATAAGTAGATTGATGGTGAGGACAAGGAAAAGCACAAGTACAATTTCCCACCAAAGGTTGAAGAATGGTTGGAATTTCAGTCACAGAAGGCGGACTCCCAAGAAGCTGTACTATATGACGACAACGATTGGATGTACGAAGTGAAAGAACCTGAAGGAACCACAAACGATGGCCACCAACATAGAGGTCGGGCTTTCAAGGTCTCCCTAACACGGTGTGATTGCACTTGGATGAGACCATCGTTGCTTCATCTCCCATGATCACACTTGTTAAACGCATCTCATGTTAGGAATGTGGACGTCAATCACCCTCTTACCGCGCGGGAGTCCAAGTTCTCAATCATGACGGAAATTTGTGGGGAAACCCTAGTTTTAGCTAGGGTTAGGCATTCGAATGTGATGATGCATATACCTCTATACATGTCAATGTGTTGAAATTTGTGGGGAAACCCTAGTTTTGTAGGCATGGCTTCATCCAGTTCCATGATGAGGCCACCATGTGCTAACCAAGAATACATGCTGAACAAGTGGGATAGCGCATCTTTGGACAAGGTGAAGGAGAAAGATGTGAACATGCCGCCATGTTGGTGTGGAGATGTTTGCAAGGTGAAGGTGTCCACCGATCAAAAGAAGTCATGGACGGATGGAAGGAGATATTTTGTATGCCCTAACTATGCTTATGATCGTGCACGTCCAACTAACGCCTATGACCGACCACCGGTATGCTAGAGAAGTAACATGTTACTCTCAAATGTGTGTCAACACTAACAAAAAATTTGTATGCAGTCACCACCTCCTCTATGCAAGTACTTCACGTGGATAGATCATGAAGTGCTAGAAGAAGTCCAAAAGGACCAATATAGAGATTGTATTTGGTGCCAGCAGCAGTTCGAAGAATCGCTTCGAAGAGGCTTGGAGGAAGAGCACCGTCAAAAGGAGAGAATGGAGCGGAAGAAACGAGAGGAGGAGAGGGCATGCCAAGCGAAACTTTCTCGTGAGGAGGAGAGGGCAAGAAAGCTTGAAAAGGCTCGCGAGGCGCAATCAGAGGATGAGGCACGTGACAAGAAGGGGAAATGGCATCGCTCGACTCAGTAGGGACTTCGCTTTGGTGCACTCGTCATGGAACCGGATGTACCCATGCCTTATTTGTCATGAACTCTCTTCTAGGGCAAGAAGCCATTTGTCATCAACTATCTTGTAGTAGGCCTAAATTTGTCATTTCTAATAAATGTGTCATGGACTATCTTATAGACCTAATTTGTAGTTACTAATGAATGTGTCGTGGACCATCTTATAGACCTACTTGGACTATCTTATAATTTCTAATGACTGTGTCTTTAGAATTTTACAAAAAGTGCTCCTGTTTTTGTAGTTTTGCATGTAACAGCACTGCAGTGCCCAGGGTCCAGGCGCTACACTATACTATGCAGCGCCCAAGAGTCAGGCGTCACACAGTACAGTGCAACGCCTGATGCCTCGGCGCTGCACTCTGACTTGGGACTTTTTGGCCTGAACAGCTCGTGCAAAGCTTTTGTTGCTCTCTGGAACCACATCCCACTTGTGCAACGCTTGTCTCTTGGGCGCCGCACAGTATAGTGTAGCACCTTACCTCTAGGCGTTGTAGTACTGTTAACTGCTAAGCAGCAAAAACTGAAGTTGTTGACATCAATTTCAATTCACCTGAACATCACAACACTTACAATAACTTGAAATCCACAGCAATTTGAACAAACACAAGTAATATGCTAACGAGTTCATCATTTAATACAAGTAGCACACTACTAAGAGTTCACCAACATATCACATAACCTCACAAGTTTAGTTTCATAATAAAAACGACAACGTCTAATGCCTTCTGTGCGTGTTCCTGCTGCCATGCCTGGTGGTTATCTTCTTCCTCCTGATAGGAGGAGCCTCCTCTTCCTTCTCCACCTCATCATCCAAGCTCGCCATCTGCGAGCTCCCTACGACCATGTTTGGGTTGCCTCTGTTGTCATAATAGTAGGGCCTAAACCGGTGTATGGGCTGCCTAGGCTTCAACATGTATGCGGACTGAACTTGAGCGTCCGCCAAAGTCATGTCATCATCAAGTTCATCAACCTATCACACAATCAAATATTATAGTAAAGACCGGCACCGTAATCAAGTGAGAATTACATCTAAAAGATTAGTCATACCTCTTGGGTGACCGCACCCTCATCATCCACATAAGCATATGAGGAACTCACATCGTCCCTGTCGTGGATTTATCATGGCAGATGTCCGGGTGAACGGACTTGGATTTGAGACCATCACTAACGGGGTGGACTCAAAGGGGTTGATCGGGACGAAAGACACGGATTTACCCAGGTTCGGCCCCTCAAGTCGAGGTAATAGCCTACATCCTGCTTGTGTTTGTATTGCTTGTGTATCGATTACAAGGAGCTAGAAGCTTGACCTAGTTCTCGATAACCTGTCCTCTAAGTCGCCCCGGGTCTGCCTTTATATAGGAGGTCAGGACCACCGGGTTGTTACAGTTGTTTAACCGAGTCTTATTGTATGTCCGAGTCTCTCTCTATCTTCTTGTCCAAGTTGTCTTTGATACGGCTTACACACCCGGGTCTTCTCCGTCCGGGCCGTCGTGCGGCCCACACCTTGAGCCACCTATCTTCCTGGGCCACCAGTCTTATGGCTCACCCTTGGGCTGGCTCACGAGCCAGCAACATGACCTGGGGCCTCCAGGGCGGGTCATATCGTGGGGTTATATCCCCAACAGTCCCCTTGATGGTGAGATAAAGGGTCTGATGGCGTACTAGACCTAGAGGCAGATGGTTCATCATATTATGGGTCACGACAACTGAGAAGGTTTGATAACCGCCTTAACTTATTGGCCTGACTCTGTAACATGAACAAGTGTATAAGATACCAAACTCCACAACATATGTAACATGGACACCTGAGTGCGATATGTACCTTCAGGAATTTTCGTAGTGGACCTTCATCATTGCGTTCTCCAACGAGTGTCTTCTCCAGAATAGACTGGCTTTCATCAGTTGCTTTCTTGATCTGGTTGCGCTGCAGATGAGAACGAAGTAACATGTTAGCCATTCAAACATGTGTAATACGGCCAATGGGAAAGTAAAGAAGGGAACACTTTACCACATAGTTAATCACCGGAACAGCAGGGACTCCTAGCCCTTCCCTGACATTTTTGTTGTATTGCCGCTTCGATAGATCCTCAAAGTTTGTGGGATATTCAAGAATATCATCATTGTATGCCGGCGTGCATATCTTAACTCGAGCATTTTGAAGAAACCATCGTAGGTAGTTATCGAACGCAAGTGAGCTATGGTCACAAAGCTGGGAGCCTGCACTTTCACGAGCTTGCTCCACACTAAGATGGAAACGGGTAACATACGATGCATGATGCTTGTCCCACTCCTTTATCTTCCACTACCTTTTCCTATCCAACCTACATGGTAGAAAACCAAACATTAGCACAATAAAAAAGGAGTGGCGATGCTAGGTCAATACGCTTCATGCTCTCTTACCTATGAAGTGCTTTGTCCGTGTCCACCCGTTCCGGCGGGTGAGGCTGGAACAGACCAAACTGACGATACATGCGATGTGGCAAATGAAGCTCAACTGCCCAGTTGCATATCAGTGAGCACCACATAAGCTAAAGATCACTATCCCGCAAGCACATCAGGTTGAGGAAAAACTTGTTGGTGAACCCTAATGTGTCATTGGCGCCATATGGCTTTCATTCCACCTATGAAATAGGACAACAACACAACATTGATGACAAGTTTTCAGGGAAGCATGAGAAATGACTGATGTAATGTCCCCGTTACCTGCTCAGGCATAATCGTGTCCAACTCGGCGATGTACTTTTGGTACATGATATTGACATCGTTCGTCATCTCGGATACCACATCCCACTTGTAAGGCCAAGTGGGGCGCCGTAAATCGTCTTCTTCATCCCAAGAATTAAACTTGACGCTCTTCGGTCGTCTAATAGGCAGACGCTCCCAGCTCCATATAGAAAGTAGAAGCATATTACCATCAATACGTGCACTATCTGTGATCCCGCAACACTCATCGTCCAGCTGCATATCAAAGAAAACAATGTTAACTTGACAACAAGGTTGCATTGCTAATGAAGAAATAAATTGATAACAAAACAAACCAACTACTTGTCGGTACAAGTAGGCAAGATTCGTTGAACCCCAACTCCATCTGCTCTTGAAGACGGTCAACGCCTCCAGCCACATCCATGGAGCGTTCTTGCCTGTGGCATCAGGAAACAAAATCCTCGAGATAGCGTACGACATATAGACATGAGCATGTGTCTGGATCACATCATCAGTGGCACCTTTAGGGCAATGCGCGAAGTTCGCTTGAATCCACGTGAAAGCAGCTTCGGCTGCTTTCCTTTCCTTCTTCTTCTTCTCTTGTCCCTCCTCTACATCAGCCTCGGCCTCTGTAGGAGCCATACCGATGAGAGCAATCATCTGCTGGCGCCACCCATCAGAATCGGTGCTCATATAGAGAGGCCTCCCGTCGATAGGAAGACCGGTGATCAAGGAGACATCCTGGAGCGTCACGGTCATCTCCCCAGTCCAAAGATGGAAACTGTGCGTCTCTGGCCTCCACCGATCAACAAGAGAGGACACCAATGAAGCGTTGAGGTTCGGCGTGGAACGACTGACCAACTGAATCCACAAGAGGAGACCTACCTGGTGGATGTAGGGTGTGTACCGCTTATCGTAGGGCATGGCAGCACCAGAGACCCCGTGATACTGAATCTTCAGATGTTCAAGCTTCAGCAAAAAACAAGTAATGACAAATCTTAGGGCATGTGAATTTCAACTAAAGGAAAATTTGCAAAATATTTACATTACTCATTATTACCATCCCCTGCTCGCGCATCATGTAGGCCCGGTGTTGTGTGTCATAGGCATCGTCGAGAAGCCAAACCGTCCTTACAAAGTTCAAACAATACACATATATGAGTTCATCTCAAATATCGGCATACACTAAACATCTCATACGTGTTCATCTAAACATCTCATATGTATTCATCTACAAGAATCTCAACATCTCCTTCTCACACAATGAATAAATGATTTACAATACTCATTTGAAAAATTCTCATATATATCTCCTATGTCATATGTGTTCATCTCAACATCTCATGTTTCAAATAAACTCAACATCTCATATATATATAAAAAAACTCAACATCTCATATACAACTACAAAACTCAACACCTCATAATTATTTACAAAACTAGGCATCTCATATATATTAAAAAAACACTAAACAATCTAGGGTTTCACTAACAAGAATCATATATTGTGAACTAATAAACAATACTACACATCCTAAATCATAACACCTAATCTTGGACAAATAAAGATCCAAACCAATCAAATCAAGGGTTCCATCCAATCTTGGAAAAATCTCTAAATGGCAACGAATTACGGAGGAAAAGAAAGGGAACGGAGGAGTTTACCTAGTAGGAGGGATTAGAGATCGATTCCGTGGCTGAAATCTCCAGATCTGAGAAGGGTGGGGGGGGGGGGAGGATCGAAGGGGGCGCCGCTGCTGCTCTCTGTTGACAGAGAGGAACTGCCTTGGAGAGGGAAGAACTGCCTAGAAAGGGTTGACCCGATGCGGCTTAAGTCAATGTGCAGCGCCTAAGGGGCCGCGCCTGGCCACGGGTTGCACATTATACCGTGAGGCCGCGCCTGGCCACGGGCTGTCATGCTGACCGAAAGTGCGACGCCTAAGACTAAGACGGTGCATAGTATAGTACAGCGCCTGGCTGTCAGACGCCATACAAAACGGTCAGTTTATGAATTTATTTTAAATACAGTTCATATCGTGAATTTATTTCGCAAACAGGATAAATATGTGTTTTTTGCCGCTGTGGACAAAACGCCGTGGGCAGTTGGGGCGACGACGGGCCGGGGACGGTCGAAACACGACGGGTGGATTTTAATTGGTGAACTGGTCAGTGGCCTACGAGCTCTGAGTGCCATCGCCACGCGCGCACCGGCCGGCGGCTAGCTCAATAGGCCGGCGGTCGCAGTCACGCCTACGCACGTAAGTAGCACACCCTACTGTCGGAGTCTGAAGAATCATGTATCCTCCGTTCCGAAATAAATGATTCAATTTAAACAAACTTACCAACTTTATACTAACTAAATTAATATAAAAAATTAAGTCACTTATTTCGGAACAGGAAACAGTAGCCACAGCGGTACAGCCTGCTTACAACGGTGCTGCTGACACGTACTACGTGTATTTTTGTTTACACTGCGTTTGACCGCGCTGGGACGCTACGTGCGCAGACAGACGAGAGCGAAGAGAGGAGGAAGGAACACGTACGACGCGTCGGTGGATTCCCAGGAGTCACTGACATGTCGTGTTGCGTCCCTGCCTTGCGGTGAAGGCGACAGCGAGCGGCCGATGAGGCCAAGGCGTGTGCTGTCGCAGCACTCCACGGCGTATAAATTAACCGTACTTGATGACAGTCGCTACATAGGAGCAGGAGTTGGTTTTAGCGCGGAGCGACTGAAGTGTACACTAGGACTACTACCCACTCGTGTATTACTCCGGTATCCATCTCTGTCGACACGAAATCCGAGCATTTTTCTTTAGATTAATTAATTATTCGAGCGTTTAAAACTTGTGCGCGCTCACTGTGCATCTGGGACGATCAACGACCGTTTCGCAGGCTAGCTAGCTAGTACTGGCTGCTACGCAACACGCAACACACGTACCGGTTGTTTTCCTGACGAGGCAACGGGGGGCGACTGCCGCCTAAAATTGTATTTATTCATCATGTTCAAAAGTTAGAGATTACGTGGTCGGATTACAAAGGTTTCTGAGCTCATTGGTACGTAAAATAGGGTGTGGGATGAACAGGTGATATCGCAGTTGTTTTTCCCTATTGATGTGCAACACAAATTATACATTCCATTTGCTTTGGGAATGATGGATGATTTTGTGTCACGGCGCTATAGTAGAAATGGAATATTTTCAGTTAGATCGGCATACCATGAAGAGTTGGAGCGTCAACACGGACGAAAGTTGGGGATTAGTAACTCTATACAAGCCTCAAGTGCTAGTTCAGTTTGGCGTTTCATTTGGAAAGTGCAGGCAAAAATTAAAATTCATGGATGGAGAACTTTGCTTGGCGCCATCCCCTGTTATCACGGAGTCCTTGCTATCAGGTATGTGATCACAAGCTCTCAATGTCTTCTTTGCACTTCGGATTGTGGATTGTGAGAGTATTAGGCATGCCATGTTCTTGTGTCCTAAAGCGTTCAAGAAATCTGGAGGGTATTGGGGCTGCAAGATGTGGTTCAGGAGGTGTGTGCGTTGGAGAGGGAAGGCGGATCAATACCATCTGACCTTCTTCTGTCAACAAACATTACCATGGCTCATATGACCGATGTTCAACACAACGATCTTGTGGCCAGTACAATGTGGTACGACCGGCAGTCACAATTTATGAAGAATGTTCTTTTCTTGCTACCAATTTTATTTTTGTTATGCTTTCACATTACCCTAGGGAGGCCAATGCGGCAGGAGATTTATTTGCTAGAAACTCGGAGTTCTCTCCTACAATTGTTTGGGAATCAGATCCTCTGGGGTTTCTAGTAGACATATTAACAAATGATGTATTGCTTTTTGCACATGAAACATAAACCACCATAATGGCTTTCCCTAAAAAAGCATAGTGTTTTTGAGGCACTAAGAAGCATAGCTAAATCAGAGGCGGACCACGAAAAAAATTTAAGGTGTGGCGAAGTCTCACTAAGATATTTTTTGATGCGAATCAAAGAGTCAATACACACTAACAATACACACTACCAACGAATAACCAAATACAATGAAAATGTAGACATGTCTCAATAGGAAAACAACCTAAAACATATCGATAATGAAGCTTTTAATGGCGTGTAGAAGACCCAAGCAATGGCAGTGCCCTACCTTCCTTCTGAAAATCTTCCTTAATTTTATCAAGATCAATATTTTTAAAGATTGCTCGCTTAATGTAACACACCATCAAGTCATTAAGCCAGCCATCAGACATCTTGCTGCGTAACTCAGTCTTAATGATTTTCATTGATGAGAAGGCTTTTTGTCGCTACCGGTAGTAGCAATGCTAACTCAACGAGGCGATAAACAGCGGGAAACATGACATGCCTTTCAAGTTCAACCATCTTTTTAGCTAGGCTTGCAATATCATGACAAGCTCTAAATTCTTCAATTCTTCTCATATGGATAATGAATAGCTCGAGGTTATCAACTATATGTTCACGTTCATAATATGAGAAATCCTCACAATAAATTTCTGTGAGTCTAGCAAGCTTATTCACATTGAACCTAGAGAAGGAGTTTCTTGGGTCAAGACACGAGAAGTTCTGGAACAGCTCTAAAGATAACTCATTAAAACGATGATCAAATCTGCAATGAGAAGATTAATATATCACTAAAATATGGTTGAATTTAAGGCTTCAAGCTGCTGTTCAAAATTGCTACAAAAATTCAGAAAAATGAAAAATTACCTCTTCCTCTTTTCTTTGGATTTACTAGTCCCTTTCCCTTTCCTTCCATCTTCTAGCAATCTAGACAAAACTGAGCCGGTTGGGCATCTTATTATATCATGAAGAATTGACACTTTGACAGAAGAAAAAACGCCACTGCCCATCAAAGTTCAGAGTTCGGACATGGGGATTACCAGAAAAATCCCAAACCCCGACCAGACTGTGACCGTCGCCTGCTGGAGCCGCCGTTGAAGCTGCCGCGCCGCTGGAGTCGCCGCTGGAGCTGCCGCTGAAGCCGCCGCCGGAGCCGCCACTTGCTGCTGCTCCGCCTGCTGGAGCCGCCGTTGAAGCCGCCGCGTCGTTGGAGTCGCCGCCGGAGCCGCCGCCGGAGCTGCCGCTTGCTGTTGCTGTCGCTTGCTGCGCCACCCTCCAAGGCTCCAAGGTCCAAGCCCCCAGCCTTCCGCCGCCCGCGCCCGCCTGGTCCTCGCGCTTGGTAAGCCGCCGCCGCCGCGCTAGCTAGGTTTGGTCACGGCTGGGTCTGGGTCTCGGGCAGGGACTGAGCGTGGAGTTGGTCGAGTCGTTCTCCGTGTGGTCGTTCGTTTTCTTTTTTTCTTTTTTTAGGTACTATACGTGGGACCAGAGGGGACGTGGGGTCGTGGGCGCTCGAGCCGGCTGCGGTCGAGGGCTCGAGGCCACCGCTGGCTGCCTGGCTGTGGTCGAGGACTGGAGGCTCGAGCGGCCGAGTGATAGATACATACGTATAATTTTTTTTGCCAACAATCAAGGTATGGCAGGTGCCATACCTCGCCCACCGGAGCGCTCCGCCGGTGGCTGAAATCAGTTTAGTTGGGCAGTGGTCCCCGAACTCTTCGAGGGTCGCGAAGGATAGACCATACAGAAGAATCATGCGAGAGCCATGAAGGGTGGACACAGTCATTTGTTTTTCAAGATAGTTGCTTTATGTTATTTGAATTTGCATTTCGATACATGCGGCTTTGTATTTATTTTTTGATAAAGTTGCAATTTCTATGTCGTTGCATTTCGAGTGAATATTTTTCATAGGGGAAAATTCTTTTTATACAAAGTTTCTGTTTAAAAAGTTGCACCTTTTCGCATTTTGATTGAGCAAATAATTTGATTTTGAAGGGGATGAGTGAACAAATTAGCATTTTTAAGCACGCATATGTTTTTGAGATCACAGCAGCACGCTACTAGCCCATCTTTTTTCTTTGAGGGGTTAATAGCCCATTAACCCATCTCTCCGGTTTTTTTTTGAGGGGAGCCCATCTCTTGGTCCCTTGCCTACGGTTGAGCGGGGTCCAGTTTTGTGGATGGGCTCTACTGGGCCGACGATAATCGTGTCGTCTAAACCGTAGGATCTAAATTTGACAGAGCAGACCAGAGCGGGGCTTGGCTTGGCAGCCACCGGCACCGACCAGTGGCGGCGCTGCAAACGGAAATTCCGATGGAGATGTCGTTCTTCCCCGCAGGCCAAGCGGCGGCGGCGGCGGGGGCGCCGGAGGGAACAGGTGTCTTCGAGGTGCGTCTCCGCTCCACCGCTCTCCACGTGTTTTTGTTCCTCTCTGCAGCGCTCTCCGGGACGAGTCCAAATCCTATTTTGTTTCGACCGGCGCGGATTTCTTTAGTCGATTTCCACACTAGCTACGACCTGCCACTTCCAATTTTGCTACACACACATCTCGGTGACCTCACCGCTACAGTGCACTGGTGGCGGCGGCGGCGGGCAGGAGTGAAAGATGGCACCGCCGCGGCGCGTGTGCGTGACCGGCGGCGGCCGGTTCATCGCCTCGTGGCTCGTCAAGCTGCTCCTCTCCCGCGTCTACGCCGTCAACGCCACCGTCCGCGACCCATGTACGGACGCACCTGCCCGTGGCCCCCCTTGCAATTGCAGTTGATTCAGACATTCAGCTCCGTGTCATGGATGTGATTTGCATTCATTCATAGTTGTAAATCAATCGGAGTTCCGTGTCTAGATGAAACTTGCATTCATTCATAGTTGAAAATGAATCAAAGTTCTGTGTCGGTATGTGCTTTGCATTAATTCATTCATTCATACGTAGTTGTCAATCAATCGGAGTTCCGTGTCCCAATGAAGAAAGCAAGGCTTAATTCATCCCGGGCGAAAGCGAACGGATAAAACAAAGTGCTTAGTCCAAGGATAAGTAATAGTGTTCTGATAAATGTCTAAATTCTCTTTCAGGTGATCCCAAGAATGTCCACCTCAAGCAGATGGACGAGGCCCGGGAGAATCTGCACCTGTTCAAGGCCGACGTGCTCGACTACGACACGCTAACACGTGCGTTTGAGGGGTGTGAGGGGGTCTTCCACCTCGCCACTCCGGTGCCTGAAGATAAGATTGTTGATCCTGAGGCAGGTGCTCTTTCCAACTAATGCTTCGGTGTCGTAAAATCAGTTTGTGTGATACTGTAGCTACATTATTTTGGTACAGTACCGAGCTTGTATTGATAGTGAAGCAGCATTGTGAATTATACCATTTAGCACATCCGCAAATGTTACTCTTTATTAGGTAATGCACTTTTCAATCCCATATAATTTGGAAATTTTTGGTGCTTGCAAGGCTAGGCTCATCATAATGTATGTTTGCAATACTAGTTCCTGGACAACACTTGCACAGTAATTAGTGCAATGCAAATAGTAGATTGTTATGTGCTTTGGCCTGTGTGTGCTAACATTGTTTAGATTATCAAAGTGTTAGAATTGCGTGCTGTCAGGATGCATTTCTTGTTGGCATTGTGAGTCTTGAACACTGTAAAATTGCTAGTACTCCTCTCACCACAGTTTAAATGCATTCATGCAGTCAGAAGTATTGGCTCCTGCTGTGAAAGGTACTTCAAATGTGCTAAAGGCTTGCTCGGCTATGAAGGTTCAAAAGGTTATTGTCTTGTCATCCGCTGCTGCTGTTGATTTTAACCCGAACTGGCCTCAAGATAAACTTAAAGATGAGAGCTGCTGGTCAGACAAAGACTTCTGCCAGGAGAACGAGGTTAGAGATGCTATTCAGTAAAGGGAGTTTCCAAAGCACTATGCACGCATCACAATTCTTAGCAGGCACATGAGTAAAAAAATTCTGGTTCCTTGTTGTAGTGCTCGCTATTTTGAAAAGCTTGTATCCATAACAAAAGAAAGTCTTCTTCGAGATAATTTCCACAAAGACTAAATTGTGACCTTTACTGATTATTGCTTGCAGGACTGGTATTCTGTTGCCAAGATTGTGGCCGAACAGGCATCCTTTGAATATTCAGAGAAGAATGGATTAAATGTTGTTACACTTTGCCCTCCTTTGGTTTTTGGCCCATTGTTGCAGCCTACTGTGAATACCAGTAGCAAATTCTTAATCTATGTTATTAATGGTAATACTGATCTCCGTCCATTTGTTTCCTTTTATTTTCTGAAATTTCACATTAATAAACATCACGTTTGACTTGGCAAGTTGGTTTAATCGAAGGCTAATATATCATTTGGGGAATGAATGTATTCATTTCTCTAACCAAAGACTTTTGGATGTGGATCATACGGCCATCTGCTGTTAGATATAGATGAGGTCATACTGATAGTTCCTGCTGTTAGATGATAGACGGGATCATTCGCATTGATAGTTCCTGTTGTTATATATCATTCTACTATTCCGTTTCAGTTAATGGATAAGTCCAAATTTTTTTGGTCTGGTCATCATCTAGAATACGTTGTTTGCAGATGATAACTAGGTCCCTCTCCTGGCACCTGTTTGTACTTTGTACTCTCTTTCAACGATAGCTGCTCTATGCCTTTCTGTGATGCTCTACAGCTGTGAGATGAGGACATCCATCCATAAGCTGATCCTTTACAACCTGTTGCATGTGCTTGAGCACTTGATGCCTCATTCATTGTTGATATTATGCACGCGTGAACATTAACAGTGATTGACAAAAGCACACTATACCAAATTCCGTGCTAGAATTTTTAAGTCTTAGAAGCGACACATTTGGCGTGTTACTGAAGTAATCTTTTCGAAAATGAGTAGCTCTGAAATAAATGACAATTCTCCTGTAATTTTATTGAGATGGGGGCCTAGTTCCCCGGTCTTATTCTTGCTGTTGCACGCGGCTGAAATCTGTTATTGGAACATTGTGTCACATGGTAGGCTCCATTAACTGATGATACATCGTGTCACAATTCACAGGAGGCCCTGACGTGATGAGCAACAAGCTGTGGCACATGGTGGACGTCCGCGATGTGGCGGACGCCTTGCTGCTTGTGTACGAGAAGGCAGAATCGTCTGGGAGATACATTTGCGCGCCGAATAACATCTGCACAAAGGACTTGGTGGACTTGCTGAGGAAGATGCACCCACAGTACAGCTATGTGAGCAAGTAGGTTATCTCACGTTCGCTCTGTCTGAACTTATCACACGGCACAGCTATCCTGCAGCCTGTTCATGATCTGAAGAAAACCATGCTCTGCTTTTACAGCATCTGGACCGTAAGGCGCCGATGTCGTCGCAGAAGCTGAAGGATCTGGGCTGGAACCCGCGGAAGCTGGAGGAGACGCTTTCGGACAGCGTGGACTGCTACGAGAAGGCCGGCCTTCTGCAGGGTTCCGCTGCGCGTCCTTGCCGGCTTCCACATCTGTTCCGTCTGGCTGGTGATCAGTGAATCAGGCGTGGCGACGGTGCTTCGTTTTTTTATGGCCGAACTTCTGTAAGCTGTAATGTTACTGGACGGGGTCTCGCAACAGCAGTAACGGTCGAACCTCTTCCGTTGCATCCACAAATAAGCAGCTACCAATGTCGAAGTGTACAACATGCAGAGCACAAACGGAATGCATATAACTGACAGAAGGAACGTAATCTGCCACTTAGTGGAGGAAGATTTCCTTCCATTTTTCTAATCGCTAGCCTTTTGCTGCGATGAGCTAAAGGCTGTATTACCGTCAGGCAGCGCTACAGCTAGACAGAAGAATCACTTTAGGTGCGTTTTGGGCATACACAATGAAATAGGTTATTCCCAGTCTGTGGGGGCAAAAAGAAGTAGTAACAAAACTAGCCTTTTTTCATAGATTCGTAGTTAATTTCACAAACACTAACATGGGTGCCGATATTGTGTATTTTTAAAAGTACTCATTTATTTTTAATTTTCTAAACTTTTTTAATTTTCAAATATTTAAAATATAAAAAAACAATGGAAAAAAACCAAAAAATTAAAACTGGTTGTCCATATATGGGCCGGCCCAAACTGTCGAGCTGTGTCTTTTTCTAGCGTGCAGGACTCAGTATAGGAGGTTCCTACATGGGCTGGCCCAGTCCGAGAGTTTTTTGTGTGAAACGTTTTTATCACTTAAGGTGGCATTGGTGGGTAATAGTTTACAACTTTAGGGACAATTTTGATGACGTACGGGTAAAAACACTCTTTCCTTTATTAGTAGGTAAAGATAATATATGACATTCTCTTTAAGAGCTTTTGTTTAATGTCTTGGACCAAGAAAAGGATATATTGATCTATCTGGCTTCTCACTTTTCACCATACAAATTGCCTCCAAATAATCAGTTCCAACCTGAAGAGGTAGATTGCTCCATTGCATAGATAGTATGGTTCATTCCCACAATGTACAAGGTTCAGTTTCTAATGCATTCGTGCATGTTAGTAGGTGACGACATGCAGCAAACACAATATCGCTTGTAGTATCTCGAAGAATCATAGCAGTAGATGAAGAACCATCAGATGCAATAAAAGATCCGTTAGTGTTGAGTTTAACAAAACCTTGCACCAACGGTTCACACTGTGCAAACTTGCCTTTGATCAACTCCTGTTCAGATTTTATATTCAGATTCATGATGGGAGAAACATAGCTGCACAATAACCTCATAAATACGTCCAGTGGTGGAGCAGATTTAGAATGTACCACTTCATTTCTTACATACCAAATGCGCCAAAGTAACTTAAAGGGCTGCAGTTTTTGCACTTCATTGAACTCGCTTACCAAATGGAATATCCATTCCAGGCCGGTGTTCATAACCTTTTCAACATCCGGGGTTGATCAACACTTGTCCATTGCTCGCCAGAGAGACACAGCCATGGGGCATCTACACAGGGCATGAAAAGAATCCCCCATCTCCCTGTCACAAGGCAAGTGTCATAGATCTCTAAATGCTTGTGTTTCTTCAACGACTGTGCTGGTAGTGAGTTCGTGGCCAGTCGCCAAATAAAAACCTTCACTTTTGGTGGCGCAAGGCCACCCCAGACTAGCTTCCAGTATAAGCGATTCCCACCAGGCGCTGAACTAGAGGATTCCTGATTGTTTCGGGTTCATTCATCAAAAGCAATCCGATAAGTGCTCTTCACTGAAAATTTACCAATTTTCGCCAGCCCAAGAAAGTACATCATCCGAACTCCTAGTACAAGGTTGAATCTTCAGAATTTCATGAGCATCCAGTGGAAAGAATTGGGCACCAAGTCACGATCCCAAGACCCTTGGATATCTATCAACTTCAAAACCCAGCTCAAACGTCATGTACCCTTCCTGGACACAACCTTATGGAAGTCAGATCGAGGAATCCAATTATCACTCCATATTTTATTTTTTGTTCAATTGCCAACTCGTCAAATTAGGCCCTTCTTGAGCAGCTCAAAACCATGTTCGATACCTTGCCAAGTAGATGAGGGGTTTCCAGTAAACACTATGTCCTTGAGATTTACGTTTGGGTAGTATTATGCTTTTCGAACACGAGCACACAAGCTTTCTGGAAAAGAAATCAACCTCCATGCCCGACGAGCATGGAGAGCTTGGTTAAAGAGTGTTAAGTCTCGGAAGCCATTTCCCCCTAAACATTTTGGTTTTAGAAGGTGATCCCATGCCTTTCACCGTGCCTTCCATTTGCCTTTCTCGGAACCTCGGTGATAATTCCTAATCAATTGGTTCAGATCGTCACATAGGCCCAGGGCAGCTTGAAAACACTCATGAGATATGTTGGCAAGGATTACGGAATAAATTTGATAAACACTTCCTTTCCAGCTTAAGAAGGACAACTCCAAAGTAAAATTCTTTTCGTTAGCTTATCCTAGTAATTCTGGAACTTTCCAGCTTAAGAAGGACAACTCCAAAGTAAAATTCCAGGAGCACACCTACACACTTTTAGTGAAGATGTATTTCCCAAATCCTTTTCTCTTTCAGACAAAGCAAAGAGGCCATCAACAACAAACAGAAACAAATATGGGGATAGTGTATCACCTTTCCATAGCCCTCTATACGATGCAAATGAATCCAAGATAGCTTCATTGAATTTCACGGACTATCTCACAGAGGTGATACATGTCATAATCTAGTCAACCCACCCGTGAGTGAAACCAATCCTTTGTATCATAACCTTAAGGTAATTCCAATCCACTCTATCGTAAGCTTTAGAGAGTTCAAGCTTATAGGCACAAAAATATTTTGAAGGGTCATTTTCCTGCTTAATGTGATGGATGCATTAGCCGACATTGTGTATGTTTGCATGTTCTTATTGTGCAAAATGTAAGTACTAGTTAGAAAGCTTCTCTCAGCGATCATATACGCGCGATTCATGATTTTCAAATGCTAAACCTGATTGATGATCATTTCAATTTCTCTTTCCAACTGAGAGTGTCCTGGATATTAAATGGCGCCATCTGGTACAAGTCAAAAAAAGGTAACATCAACTTAACATATTGCACATGACTTGCATGATTATTAATGATTCACACTCGGAGAACACCACATGCTAGGACACTTTTCTTTTTTCTCGCAAGTAAAAGAAGTTCATCCAAATGAACAAACCATACAACAGTGGAACATAAACCAATAATAGTCTAGTGGCATTTCAAGACGAATTGCAATGACATTAGTGAAAGAGTATGGTACCCCCATATTTGGTTTTGGTAATTGGTGACAATCCCTATGGACTAATGGTTGTCTTGAGTTATATTTGAGGGGTTTGTGAAAGTTTATCGCAATAATAGTCTATAGGCATTGCTTGAAGACCATTTTTTGGTTTCAAGGCTATTAGAAGAAGAATATGTGTGACCAAGGTGCTATTAAAGGAGTTATCCAAAGATTGGTCATGTGAACGTTGAGCTTACTGCAAATATGTCTTGAAGAAGAAGATTGTGTGATCATTCATGGTTACCTTCAAGACATCATCTTTATGAAGAGAGAAGACAAGATACAAGGTTGATCAAGACTAAGTACAAAGAGTGATTCAGTTTGATCAACACACAAAGCATAAAAGATGTACCGAGAAGGATTAAGTACTCCTATGGTATGGTAAGCACTGTCCACTATGCTTTGTGTACTAACCCGTGGTCTTTGTGAGAGTTCCTTGTGGGGTTACATATGTTTTCATGAGCGTGCATTAAAAGGAAGATATCCTATAGCCCATCAAGTGGTGATCGTCATCAAGGTTGCGGTGTGCAAGTTCAAGTGGAGCATCACAAAGATATCACATGCTTGAAGCTTGCCGTCCATTGTGATGACAATGAAAATGTGAAGGTGTGCTGAAGAGTGGCTCACCCATAGTGAAGTATGGAGGAGCAATCTACTAGTCTTCATCGAGTCAGTGCAATCAATAAAGGTGGTCCATCTTGAGGCGAACAAGATCGTCTACTATGTGCAAGGCAAAGGTTTGTCCTTGATAGGTTCTGTATTTTACCGGGCTCATGGTGATAGTCGGGAGACCGGGTTATATAGGATTGATTGCCATGCTATCAAGGGGGCTCTCAAGTGAGTACCTTGATTGTAACATTCCTAGAGATCTCAAACCATGCATGCTTGGCATCATCATCTTTGTTGGTTCTTGTTTAACTTTTCTCCATGTGAGTTTTGGAGCTTATGGTCATCCTCATGACTAGCTCGAGTTCATCGAAAATGGATTTTGTATGCATCATCTTTACCTTTTAGGTGTTGAAGTTTTTGTCGGTTCATATTTAGGAAGGGTCTCATCCTTATCCTATTGACAATTTTCTCGGTGTTTGGATAGTATTTGTCGTCCGTTATCCAACAAGCTTGGGTTTGCTCAGTTCGGAGCTCGTACACAAAAGTTATGAACAATTAACTCTTGGAGGATCCATCTGATTTATTTGGGCAAGTTTTCAGCACCCAAGCGGTAGTACCGCTCGGTACCACGGCAGTACCGCTTAGGCGATACTTCCGCTATTGACTGCCATTGCTACTGCCGCTTGGGAAATATCTTTTGTGCAACATTCTGTTGCCTATTTTCCTTTAGCGGTAGTAGGACGATAGTAGCCCGGTAGTACCGCTTAAACGATATTTCTTCTGTCTACAACTACTCCTAATATCACTTTGGAAATACCTTATGTACTGGTTTCTGTTGCCTATTTTCTCTAAACGGTAGTTGAGTGGTAGTAGCCAGGTAGTACCGTTCCGGTGGCACTATCACCCCAACACTTCACGTGCTTATAGTGCTGCTCCTGGAACTGCCTCTTAAGCAGTACCTACAAGCGGTAGTACCGCTTTACTACGGGCTAAGACATAACAGTTGGATTTTTCCCCACCTATAGAAGGGGGTCTTCTTCCCCAATGGACCTTATCCTTTGAGCTTGTGTTTTCCCCCATTGTTGACCTTCTTCGAGCTTGCTATCTCAATCCCCCCGACGATTCTTGCTAGTTCTTGAGGGAAAAGAGAGAGAAGATCTAGATCTATGTTTTCACCAATCACTTTCGCCTCTATGTGAGGGGAACCCCTTGGATCTAGATCTTTGAGTTCTTTGTGTTCTCCTTGTTCTTCCTCTCATATTCCTCCATAGCTTTTGTGTTGGGGAATGTTGCATGGGAAACAAAAATTTTCCTACGCACATGCAGATCTATCCATGGTGATGAGCATCTACGAGAGGGAGAGTGGATCTACATACCCTTGTAGATCGCTAAGCGGGAAGCGTTAAGAAACGCGGTTGGTGTAGTCGAACGTCTTCGCGATCCAAATCGCCGTGTGTCCCGCGATCTAATCACGATCCGTCTCGCGATCCGATCACGATCCGTCCCACGAACTTGATCACGATCCGTCCCACGAAGTTGATCACGATCCTTCCGATCTAGCACCGAATGGACGACACCTCCGCGTTCAGCACACGTACAACTTGATGACTCTCCACCGTCTTGATCCAGCAAGAAGGAGTGGAGAGGAAGAAGAGTTCTCCGGCAGCTTGACGGCGCTCCGGCGACGGTGGTGGAGCAATTCCGGCAGGGCTTCGCCTAAGCACTGCAGAAATCCAATCTAGAGGAGAAACTATGCACTAGAGGAACGGGTAGCACGTGGCTGGATAAGATAGTGCAAAACCCTAGAAATCCACTAGTATATATAGGAGGGAAGGAGGAGGAGAGGCAGCCTTGGCCTCCAAGCCTTGGAGGCTTCGGCCGAAGTGGGAGGTGGAGGAGGACTCTCCCCCTCCAATCCTAGTAGGACTAGGATTGCTCCTTTTTGCCTTTTTTCCCACCTTTTCCTATTGGGTTTTTTCCTCCAGCCACATGGGCCTTGTGTGGGAGTTTCCACCAGCCCACTAAGGGCTGATATTCACTCTCCCACAGCCCATTAAGCCTCTTGGGTCGAAATACCCCTCCCGGAGGCCTCTTGGTACACTACCGGCACTCCCGGTACACTACTGATGAGCCCGAAACTTTTCCGGTGACCAAAACGGGACTTCCTATATACGAATCTTTACCTCCGGACCATTCCGGAGCTCCTCATGACGCCCGGGATCTCATCCGGGACTCTAAACAAACTTCGGTCACCACCATACATAACTCTATACTATCGAAACGTCACCAAACCTTAAGTGTGCAGACCCTGCGGGTTCGAGAACTATGCAGACATGACCGAGACACCTCTACGGTCAATAACCAATGGCGGGACCTGGATGTCCACATTGGTTCCTACATATTCTATGAAGATCTTTATCGGTCGAACCTCTATGTCAAGGATTCAGTTAATCCCGTATGATGTTCCCTTTGTTCTTCGGTATGTTACTTGCCCGAGATTCGATCGTCGGTATCTGCATACCTAGTTCAACCTCGTTACTGGCAAGTCTCTTTACTCATTCCGTAATACAAGATCCCGTAACTAACACTTAGTCACATTGCTTGCAAGGCTTATTGTGATGTTGTATTACCGAGTGGGCCCTAAGATACCTCTCCGTCACACGGAGTAACAAATCCCAGTCTTGATCCATGCCAACTCAACAGACACCCTCAGAGACACCTGTAGAGCACCTTTATAGTCACCCAGTTACGTTGCGATGTTTGATACACACAAGGTACTCCTCCGATATCTATGAGTTGCATGATCTCATGGTCATAGGAACATATACTTGACATGCAGAAAACAGTAGCAATAAACTGACACGATCATAAGCTACGTTTGTAGTTTGGGTCTTGTCCATCACATCATTCTCCTAATGACGTGATCCCATTATGAAATGACATCTCATGTCCATGTCTAGGAAACCATAGCCATCTTTGATCAACGAGCTAGTCTATTAAAGGCATACTAGGGACATGGTGTTGTCTATGTATCCACACATGTATCTGAGTTTCCGATCAACACAATTATAGCATGGATATAAACGATTATTGTGAACAAGGAAATATGATAATAACCAATTTATTATTGCCTCTAGGGCATATTTTCAATAGTCTCCCACTTGCACTAGAGTCAATAATCTAGTTCACATCACCATGTGATTTTCATTGTTATGAATCTAACACCCAATGAGTTTCGGGGCTCGATCATGCTCTGCATGTGAGAGAGGTCTTATAGTCAACGGGTCCACGACATTTAGATCCGTGTCTTATGTCAAACTGTAAACACTGCTACCACACTCCACTTGGAGCTATTCCAAATGGCTGCTCTACTATACGTATCCGGATTGCTACTAAGAGTCATCCGGATTGGTGTCAAAGCTTGCATCAATGTAACTCTTTGCGAGGAACTGTTTCTTACCTCCATAATCGAGAAACATTTCCTTTGTCTTTTAGTTACTAAGGATGATCTTGACCACTGTCCAGTGATCCACTCCTGGATCACTCTTGTACCCCTTGATGGGCTCATGGCGAGGCACACAGAGGTGCGGTACACAGCATGTCATACTATACAAAGCCTATGGCTAAGGCATAGGGGACGACATTCGTCCTTCTCTTTCTTCTGCCGTAGTCAAGCTTTGAGTCTCACTCAACTTCACACCTTACAAAGCAGGCGAGAACACTTCTCTCTAACTAATCCATTTTGAACTCTTTCAAAATCTTGTCAAGGTATGTACTCATTCAAAGTCTAATCAAGCATCTTGATCTATCTCTATAGATATTGATGCTCAACAATTAGGTAGCTTTATCTAGGTCTTCCTTTGAAAAACTCCTTTCAAACAACCCTTTATGCTTTCCAGAAATTCTACATCATTTCCGATCAACAATATGTCAACCACATATGCTTATCACAAACTCTATAGTGCTTCCACTCACTTTATTTTAAATACAAGTTTCTCATAAACTTTGTATAGACTCAAAAACTTTAATCACCTCATCAAAGTGTATATTCCAACTCCGAGATGCTTGCTTTAGTCCATAGAAGGATCACTGAAGCTTTCTCACCTTTTAGCATCCTTAGGACTAACAAAACCTTCTGGTTGTATCACATATAACTTTTCCTCAAGTAAACTGTTAAGGAAATGATGTTTTGTCATCCATCTGCCAGATTTCATAATTGAAAAATGCAGCAACTGCTAACATAATTCCAACAGACTTTAGCATCGCTACGAGTGAGAAAGTCTCATCATAGTCAACTCTTTGAACTTGTCGGAAACTTCTTTGTGACAAGTCGAGCTTTATAAATGGTGACATTTACCATCAGCGTCTGTCTTCATCTCAAAGGTCCATTTGTACTCGGCGACCTGCTGTCCAACGAGCAAGTCTACCAACATCTATAATTGGTTTTCATACATGGATCCTTTCTCGGATTTCATGGCCTCTAACCATTTGTCGGAATCCGGGCTCATCATCGCTTCTCCATATCTCGTAGGTTCATCGTTGTCCAACAACATGACCTCCAAGGTAGGGTTGCCGTACCACTCAGGAGCAGTACACATCCTTGTCGACCTACGAGGTTTGACAGTAACTTGATCCAAAGCTTCATGATCATCATCATTTACTTCCTCTTCAACTGACGTAGGTTCCACAGAAACATCTTTCTCCGCCGCACTACTCTCTGGTTGAAACAAATGTTCAACAACCTCATCAAGTTCTATCTTCCTCCCACTCAATTCTTTCGAGAGAAACTTTTTCTCGGGAAAGGAACCGTTTTAGCAACAAACACTTTATGCTTGGATTTGAGATAGAAGGTTCACCCAACTGTTCTTAGGGTAATCTATGAAGATGCATTTGTCCGCTTTGGGTTCGAGCTCATTAGGTGAAAACATTTTTCCACACAAGCGTCGTAGCCCCAAACATTAAGAAATGATAGCTTAGGTTTCTATCAAACCATAATTCACACGGTGTCATCTCAACGGATTTAGATCCAATAAGTCACATACCTATTCCATAAAGACAGAAAATGGGGTTTTAGTCATCTTGCCCAAGAGGCATGGTCCGCATGTCTCAACCGATTCAAAATCGAATGAGTCCAAAGATCCATCAGCATGGAGTTTCTTCATGCGCTTTACACCAATATGGAATTTAGTGGCAGTGCCACAAGTATGTGGTATTATCATTATTAACTTTGTATATTTTGGCATATATATTATGAACATGTGTACTACTACGATCGAGATTCAACAAACCATTCATTGGGTGCATGACCATTGAAGGTATTATTCATGTAAGCAGAATAACCATTATTCTCTGACTTAAATGAATAACCGTATTGCAATAAACACGATCTTATTACGTTCATGCTCAATGCAAACACCAAATAACATTTATTTAGGTTTGTCACTAATCCCGAAGGTAGAGAGAGTGTGCGATGTTGATTACATCAACCTTGGAAACATTTCCAAAACACATCATCACATCACCCTTAGCTAGTCTCTCTTTATTCCATAGCTTTTATTTCGAGTTACTAACATTTACCAATCGAACCGGTATCCAATACCGAGGTGCTACTAGGAGTACTAGCAAGGTACACATCAATAACACGTATATCAAATATAATTTTGTCGATGTTGCCAGCCTTCTTAACTACCAGGTATCTAGGGTTGTTCCGCTTTAGTGTCTGCTCTCCTCATAATAGAAGCACTTAGTCTCAGGTTTGGGTTCAACTTTTGGTTGTTTCACTGGAGCAGCAACGGACTTGCCATCCATGAAGTTTCCCTCCTTACCCTTTCCTTTTGGAAACTTAGTGGTTTTACTAACCATCAACACTTGATGCTCCTTCTTGATATCTACCTTCGCGGTGGTCAAACATCGCGAATAGCTCAATGATCATCATTTCCATCCCTGGCATAATTATAGTCCATCACAAAGTTCTTGTAGCCTTAGTGATAGTGACTTGGAGAACTATATCAATCACTATCTTATCTAGAAGATCAACTCCCACTCGATTCAAGCAATTGTAGCACCCACACAATCTGAGCACATGCTCAACGATTGAGCTATTCTCCTTTGTCTTCCAGGCAAAGAATCTTGTTGGATATCGCATATCTCAAAACACGGGCACGAGCCTGAGATCCCAATTTCATCTCTTAGAACATCTCATATGTTACATGACGTTCAAAACGTTTTGCAGCCTCAATTCTAAGACGTAATGCATGATGCACTAAACTACCAAGTAGCCATCGGAACGTGCCTATCAGATGTTCACAACATCTACAGACGACACTAGAGGGGGTGGCGCACCGAGCGGTGCATTAAGGACATAAGCCTTCTGTTCAGCAATGAGGACAATCCTTAGATCACGGACCCAGTCTGCAATATTGCTACCATCATCTGTCAACTCTATTTCTCTAGGAACATACAAAAATTCAAGGGAGCTACAGCGTGAGCTACAACATAATTTGCAAAGACACTACTGACTATGTTCATGATAATGAGTTCAATCAATCATATTACTTAAGAACTCCCACTCAAATTGACATCCCTCCGGTCATTCGAGTGATACATGATCCAAATTCACCAACTCAAGTCCAATCATCACGTGAGTTGAGGTGGTTTCAATGGTGAAAATCATCATGTTGATCATGTCTGCTATATGACTCATGTTCGACCTTTCGGTCTCTTGTGTTTCGAGGCCATGTCTATACATGCTAGGCTCGTCAAGTTTAACCCGAGTGTTCCGCATGTGCAACACTGGCTTGCATCCGTTGTATGTGAACGTAGAGTCTATCACACCCAATCATCACGTGGTGTCTCGACATGAAGAACTTTCGCAACGGTGCACACTCGAGGAAAACACAATTCATCTTGAAATTTATGTGAGGGATCACGTTATAATGCTACCGTCGTCCTAAGCAAAAAAAAGGTGCATAAAAGGATTAACACCACATGCAAATAATGAGTGACATTATATGGCCATGAACTTGTGCTTTTGATCTCCATCTAGAAAGCACCGACATGATCTTCATCGTCACCGGCATAACACCAGGATCTCCATCATTGTGTCGTCATCAGGGTTGTCGCGCCCACCATGCTCATACTACTATTGCTACCGCTTAGCAATAAAGTAAAGCATTACATAGCACTTAATGATTGACACGCAGGTCATACAATAATTAAAGACAACCCTATGGCTCCTGTCGGTTGCCGTACACATCGACATGCAAGTCGTGATATTATATACAACACATGATCATCTCATACATCACATATATCTCATCATGTAATTGGCCATATCACATCACAACATACCCTGCAAAAACAAGTTAGACATCCTCTGATTGTTTTTGCAAGTTTTATGTGGCTGCTACGGGTATCTAGCAAGAACAATTCTCACCTACACAAAAACCACAATGGTGATACACAAGAGTTGTGAAACGACTTTCACATTGTCTAAAGTTGTATGCCAAACTCGTAACTCAGATATTCACCTCCGCAATCATATCGCCGACATTTTTATCTTCTTGCCACGATGATCTTAAACTTTGCTCTGAATTTGCTTGAACTTTTCAAACGATTCAGACTTGTGTTTCATTAAGTAAACATACACTATATCTACTCAAATCATCAGTGAAGGTAAGAAAATAACGATATCCACCGCACGCTACAAGACTCATTGAATTGCATACATCAACATGTATCATTTACAATAAATCACTTGCCCGCTCCATCAAATTTGAAAACGGGGTCCTTAGTCATCTTGCCCAAGAGGCATGGTTCACATGTCTCAACCGATTCGAAATCGAACGAGTCCAAAGATCCATCAACATGGAGTTTCTTCATGCGCTTTATACCAATATGACATTTAGCGGCAGTGCCACAAGTATGTGGTACTATCATTATTAACTTTGTATCTTTTGGCATCAATGTTATGAACATGTGTATTACTATGATCAAGATTCAACAAACCATTCTCACTGAGTGCATGACCATTGAAGGTATTATTCATGTAAACAGAATAACAATTACTCTCTAACTTAAATGAATTACCGTGTTGCAATAAACACGATCTAATCACGTTCATGCTCAACGCAAAACACAAAATAACATTTATTTAGGTTCGTCACTAATCCCGAAGGTAGAGAGAGCATGAGATGTGGATCACATCAACCTTGGAAACATTTCCAACACACACCGTCACCTCACCCTTAGCTAGTCTCCATTTATTCTATACCTTTTACTTCGAGTTACTAACATTTAGCAACCGAACCGGTATCCAACACCCAGGTGCTATTAGGAGTACTAGCAAGGTACACATCAATAACACGCATATCAAATACACTTGTGTCGATGTTGTCAACCTTCTTATCTACCAAGTATCTAGGGTTGTTCCGCTTCAGCGACTGCTCACCTCATAATAGAAGCACTTAGTCTCGGGTTTGGGTTCAACTTTGGGTTGCTTCACTGGAGCATCAACTGACTTGCCATCCATGAAGTTTCCCTCCTTGCCCTTCTCGAAACTAGTGGTTTTACTAACCATTAACACTTGATGCTCCTTCTTGATTTCTACCTTCACGGTGTCAAACATTGCGAACAGCTCAGGGATCATTATTTCTATCCCTGGCATTTTATAGTTCATCACCAAGTTCTAGTAGCTTAGTGACAGTGACTTGGAGAACTATATCAATCACTATCTTATCTGGAAGATCAACTCCCACTCGATTCAAGCGATTGTAGCACCCAAACAATCTGAGCACATGCTTAACGATTGAGCTATTCTCCTTCATCTTGCAGGCAAATAATCTTGTTGGAGATCTCATATCTCACAACATGGGCATGAGCCCGAGATCCCAATTTCAGCTCTTAGAACATCTCATATGTTCCGTGACGTTCAAAATGTTTTGGAGCCTCAATTCTAAGCCGTAATGCATGACGCACTAAACTATCAAGTAGTCATCGGAACCTGCCTGTCAGATGTTCACAACATCTATAGACGACGCTAGAGGGGGTGGTGCACCGAGCGGTGCATTAAGGACATAAGCCTTCTGTGTAGCAATGAGGACAATCCTCAGATCACGGACCCAATCTGCAATATTGCTACCATCATCTTTCAACTCTATTTCTCTAGGAACATATAGAAATTCAAGGGAGCTACAACGTGAGCTAGTAATATACAACATAATTTTGCAAAGACACTACTGGCTATGTTCATGATAATGAGTTCAATTAATCATATTACTTAAGAACTCCCACTCAAATTGACACCCCTACGGTCATTCGAGTGATACATGATCCTAATTCACCAACTCAAGTCCGATCATCACATGAGTTGAGGTGGTTTCAATGGTGAACATCATCATGTTGATCATATATACTATATGAATCATGTTCGACCTTTCGGTCTCTTGTGTTCCAAGGCCTTGTCTGTACATGCTAGGCTCGTCAAATTTAACCCGAGTGTTCTACATGGGCAACACTGGCTTGCACCCGTTGTATGTGAACGTAGAGTCTATCACACCCGATCATCACGTGGTGTCTCGACACGACGAACTTTCACAACGGTGCACACTCGGGAAGAACACAATTTATCTTGAAATTAAGTGAGGGATCACCTTATAATGCTACTGTCATCCTAAGCAAAACAAGGTGCATAAAAGGATTAACATCCCATGCAAATCATAAGTGACATGATATGGCCATGAACTTGTGCTTTTGATCTCCATCTTGAAAGCACCGACATGATCTCCATCGTCACTGGCATGACACCACGATCTCCATCATCTTGATATCCATCAACATGTCGCCATCGGGGTTGTCGCGCCCACCATGCTTCTACTACTATTGCTACCGTTTAGCTATAAAGTAAAGCATTACATAACGCTTAATGATTGACACACAGGTCATACAATAAATAAAGACAACCCTATGGCTCCTGACGGTTGCCGTACTCATTAACATGCAAGTCGTGATATTCTATACAACACATGATCATCTCATACATCACATATATCTCATCATGTAATTGACCATATCACATCACAACATACCCTGCAAGAACAAGTTAGACGTCCTCTAATTGTTGTTGCATGTTTACGTGGCTGCTACGGGTATCTAGAAAGAACAATTCTCACCTACACATAAACAACAACGGTGATACATAAGTTGCATTTCAACCTTCTCAAGGACCACCTTAGTCGAATCCGATCCAACTAAAATAGGAGAAACAAACACCCGCCAGCCATCTTTGTGCAACGAAGTTACACGTTAGTCGATGGAACCAGTCTCTCGTAACCGTATGAGGAAGGTTGGTCCGGGCTGCTTCATCCCACAATATCTTTGAACCAAAACATGACCAAGGGAGGAAGCAATCTAAGCATCAACGCCCACAAACTCTTTTTGTTCTACTCGAGATCTCATCTACACATAAACCTGGCTCTGGTACCACTGTTGGAGAACGTTGCATGGGAAACAAAAATTTTCCTACGCACACACAAGATCTATCCATGGTGATGATCATCTACGAGAGGGAGAGTGGATCTACATACCCTTGTAGATTGCTAAGCGGGAAGCGTTAAGAAACGCGGTTGGTGTAGTCAAACGTCTTTGCGATCGAAATCGCCGAGCATCTCGCGATCTCATCACGATCCATCCCGCGATCCCATCACGATCCGTCCCGCGAACTCATCACGATCCGTCCCACGATCTCATCACAATCCGTCTCGCGATCTTGATCACGGCCCTTTCGATCTAGCGCTGAACGGACGACACCTCCGTGTTCAGCACACATACAGCTCGATGACGATCTCCGCTTCTTGATTCAGCAAGGGGGAGTGGATAGGTAGATGAGTTCTCTGACAGCGCGATGGCGTTGCGGTGATGGTGGTGGAGCTGTTCCAGCAGGGCTTCGCCTAAGCACCGCTGAAAACCGATCTAGAGGAGAAACTGCGATCTAGAGGAGAGGTAGCACGTGGCTATTAGGGTTAGCTTTTTCCTCTAAATCCTCTAGTATATATAGGAGGGAGAGAGGGGAGGAGGCAGCCTCAAATGCTCAAGGTTTGGTCGAAATTGGAGGTGGAGGAGTCCTACTCCAATCCAATTAGGAGTAGGATTCCTCCTTTCCACTTGGAAACTCTTTCCACCTCTCCACCTTTGGATTTTTTCTCAAACCACTCCAGCCGCATGGGCCCTTAGAGGAGGCTTCGGCCAGCCCACCAGGGGCTGGTTTACCTCCTCCTACAGCCCATGTATCCTCTTGGGTCGAAATACTTCTCCAGATTGGTCCCCCGGTACACTACCGGCACTCCCGGTACACTACCGATGAGCCCGAAACTTTTCTGGCAACAAAAACAGGACATCCTATATATCAGTCTTTACCTACGAACCATTCCGGAGCTCCTCATGACATCTGAGATCTCATCCGGTACTCCAAACAACCTCCAGTCACCACCATACATAACTCTATACTACCGAAACGTCACCGAACCTTAAGTGTGCAGATCCCGCGGGTTCGAGAACTATGTAGACATGTCCGAGACACCTCTACGGTGAAAAACCAATAGCGGGACCTGGATGCCTATATTGGTTCCTACATATTCTACGAAGATCTTTATCGATCGAACCTCTATGTCAAGGATTCAGTTAATCCCGTATGATGTTCCCTTTGTTCTTCGGTATGTTATTTGCCCGAGATTCGATCGTCGGTATCTCCATACCCAGTTCAACCTTGTTACCGGCAAGTCTCTTTACTCATTCCGTAATACAAGTTCCCGTGACTAACACTTAGTCACATTGCTTGCAAGGCTTATTGTGATGTTGTATTACCGAGTGGGCCCTGAGATACCTCTCCGTCACACAGAGTAACAAATCCCAGTCTTGATCCATGCCAACCCAACATACACCCTTGAAGATACCTGTAGAGCACCTTTATAGTCACCCAGTTACGTTGCGATGTTTGATACACACAAGGTACTCCTCCGGTGTTAGTGACTTGCATGATTTCATGGTCATAGGAACAAATACTTGACATGCTGAAAACAGTAGCAATAAACTGACACGATCATATGCTACGTTTGTAGTTTGGGTCTTGTCCATCACATCATTCTCCTAATGACGTGATCCCATTATCAAATGACATCTCATGTCCATGACTAGGAAACCATAGCTATCTTTGTTCAACGAGCTAGTCTATTAGAGGCATACTAGGGACATGGTGTTGTCTATGTATCCACACATGTATCTGAGTTTCCGATCAACACAATTATAGCATGGATAATAAATGATTATCATGAACAAGGAAATATGATAATAACCAATTTATTATTGCCTCTAGGGAATATTTCCAACACAACCGAGCCGGTATCAAATACCCAGACACTACAACGAGAGTTGGTAAGGTACACACCAATAACATGTAACGCCCAAGATGCGCTCCTATCCTTATTTAGGCACGAGGGCCTCGACAGGGATAGAGGCACATCTCGTCGTTTCGCAAGTGCAGTAAATATTGCGTACATGTATGAATAGATGAGTATATGAGTTGGCTTACACTCGCCACAAGATAAATTACAAGATCACACAATTATTCAAGCATCATATAGAGGACAGGGTCCGTCTACGGACGAAATCAAACGAAGAAAAGAAGCAATGTAAAGCTGCCTTGCTATCCCAAGGATCACGACGATGGCCTCTCTACTCATCGGGGTACGTGACATACATCCGGCCACATTCTTCATCGTACTCCCATTGGAGCTGAGTCACATCTTCTGGCACATACTCATCAACACATGCACCTGTATTGTTGTAATATGTGAGCCACAGGGACTCAACAATCATGTAACCCGGGTACCGAAACTATGTAAGCTTCTGGGATTGGAAGCGGTAAGTGTTGAGGTTGCAGCGAGCACTAAGCATATATTTGTTGGCTATCTTACGAGAACATGAATGTAAATATGGTGGCCTATGAAAGACGAAAGAGAACTACCATGATCACTAAGTGATCCTGAACACCTGCTTACGTCAAACATAACCCCACCGTGTTCTCTCTCGGTTCATGTTCACGGGCGGAGACCATCACGGTTACACAGACAATTGGTGTGTTTTATTAGAGTTTACTTCAAGTTGGCTATAACCGGGTGAAACAAAATATCCATGTTGCCACATAACCACGGACATAGCTTTTCGAAAGATTTAACCCTACAACGGTGCTCCAACTAATCCATCACAAATTAACCACACGCCGTAGGAATAACCTCGACCACGGATCTCATGATCATCCTAGGCAATTCCAAAGGAAATTCGATACCTCGAGATAGCCCGAAGAAAATCAGAGTTCCTCACACAAGACATTCGAGAAAGGTAAAACAAGTCCAGCAAGACCGCCCGACAGGCCAGATCCCAATAGGAGTCGCGGATATCTCTGTCTCAGGGCACGACCAACTGGGTCTAGCTATGGGGAAAACAAATCCTCAAGTTTCCTCGAGGTGGACCCGTAGGCAGCCCATTTTGGACCAACACTCATGAGGAGCACTAGGCTAGGTTGTTGATTAATTATCCAAGGGTAGCTAAGCCCTTTGCATTTTATTAAGTTGTTAAGCAAATAGTACCAATGTTGGGTCTTGCCAGACAAGCTTTAATCTCAAACAAATAATCAAGGGGTTCCCCATAACAACACCGAGCATGTTAGGAGCACAAAATATGGAACATAACACCGGTAACAAGTAACTATGGCGGTACAAGTGGAACAAAACACCGAGCAAAAGGCCAAGCCTTCCACCTTACCAAGATATATATGTGCATTAAATTAAATAGCAGAAAATATTGTGATATCTCCAGATATCCATGGTATCACATGCAAACAACATGCACCTGCATCTAAGAACGCTATAAGAGGGGCTGAGCAGCGATAACTTAGCCCAACAAGGTTTGCTAGGTAGTGGAGGGGTTAGAGGCTATCATGGCAATGTAGGAGGCTGGACATTAAAGTGGTAGGTAACTCAAGTGTAACTATAAGAGCAAGACATCTAGCAAAGAAAAAATAGTGTCGGGATCGGGGTACAATCATCTTGCCTATTGGTTCTTCAGAGGGACAAAGAGCTGGGTCCTCGTAGTTGTACTCTCCTGGATCCTCATACTCAGGTTCAACACCCGCGTCTACCCAAAGAGAAACATCACAATAAACAAACAACCAAGGTGCAATGCACAAACAAGATGGTGCATGATTCATTTGAAGTATTTAACATGGCAACCCTAAGCTAGTCATGTTTCTCATGCAATAGTTAAGTTATTTATAATTCTGGATAGAACCTCATGTTAAGTTGTTTGAACATGCATTATCATGGAAAATATGGATGCTTCATGCAAAATCGATGCAAATACATATGTAAAATGTAGGAAATGGAGTAACAGTTCTCACGCTACGCTCACGACAAGGTACGAAGACAAAAAACAAGACAAGGAAGGCCATGGGCTATTCCTTGGTACTCCAAGGATGCCACTCATTAGGAAATAAAAAACTAACCACAATGGATCCAAAGATCAAGCAAAACAATGAAACATGGCTCCCACAAGCCACAACACAAAACCACACACACCCTGTCCAAAACAACAACATAGCAATGGATCATGATTGGATCGCGGGACGCTCGGCGATTTGGATCGCGAAGACGTTCGAATACACCAACTGAGTTTCTTAACGCTTCCTGCTTAGCAATCTACAAGGGTAGATAGATCCACTCTCCCTCTCGTAGATGCTCATCACCATGGATAGTTCTTGTGTGTGCGTAGGAATTTTTTTGTTTCCCATGCAACATTCCCCAATAGTGTTATCATGAGCTAGGTCTATGTGTATATGAGATCTCGAGTAGAACACAAAGAGTTTGTGGGTGTTGATGCTTAGATTTCTTCCTCCCTTGATCGTGTTTTGGTTCAGCGGTATTGTGGGATGAAGCGGCCCGGACCAACCTTACTCGTACGCTTACGAGAGACCGGTTCCATCGGCTGACGTGTAACTTCGTTGCACAAAGATGAATGGCGGGTGTCTGTTTCTCCTACTTTAGTTGGATCGGATTCGACAAAGGCGGTCCTTGAGAAGGTTGAAAAGCAACTTATGTATCAGCGTTGTGGTTTTTGCATAGGTGAGAATTGTTCTTGCTAGATACCCGTAGCAGCCACGTAAAACATGCAACAACAATTAGAGGACGTCTAACTTGTTTTTGTAGGGTATGTTGTGATGTGATATGGCCAATTACATGATGTGATATATGTGATGTATGAGATGATCATGTGTTGTATAGAATATCACGACTTGCATGTCGATGAGTACGGCAACCACCAGGAGCCATAGGGTTGTCTTTAATTATTGTATGACCTGCGTGTCAATCATTAAGCGCGATGTAATGCTTTACTTTATCGCTAAACGGTAGCAATAGTAATACAAGCAGGATGGGCGCGACAACCCCGATGGCAACACGTTGATGGAGATCAAGATGATGGAGATCATGGTGTCGTGCCGGTGACGATGGAGATCATGCCGGTGCTTTCAAGATGTAGATCAAAAGCACAAGTTCATGGCCATATCAAGTCACTTATGATTTGCATGTGATGTTAATCCTTTTATGCACCTTGTTTTTCTTAGGACGGCGGTAGCATTATAAGGTGATACCTCATTTAAATTTCAAGATGAATTGTGTTCTCCCCGACTGTGCACCATTGCGAAAGTTCGTCGTGTCGAGACACCACGTGATGATCGGGTGTGATAGACTCTACGTTCACATACAACGGGTGCAAGCCAGTGTTTCACATGTAGAACACTCGGGTTAAACTTGATGAGCCTAGCATGTACAGACATGGCCTCGGAACACAAGAGAACGAAAGTTCGAACATGAGTCATATAGTAGATATGATCGACATGATGATGTTCACCATTGAAACCACCTCAACTCATGTGATGATCGGACTTGAGTTGGTGAATTTGGATCATGTGACACTCAGATGACCTGAGGGATGTGTCATGGTTTTGTCACGGCAGATGCCATATCGAGAGGGGCCGAAGGACATCGGCGGGCTCCGTGAGCAGGATTAGGCACAAGCGGTGGCTGACACACGATGTACCCAGGTTCGGGGCCCTCCGTGGGAGGTAATACCCCTAGTCCTGCTCGGTCTAGTCGAGACAATGGTTGGGTTACAATGATGCTCCTTGAGCTGTATGGATCGAGGGGGAAGAAGGAGCTGGCTTGCTCTTCCACCTCTCTACGTGCGTGTGTGTGGAGTGTATCTGGAGGGAACTTAGAGAGCAGCCGATTGATCGTTTGTTGGTCGTCCCCTGCATGGGGGTGCCCCGGGTGGTTTTATAGGCCAACCCCCCGGAATACAATACAAATAGAAGGTCAAAGGCCCCCCCAGCCGGCAGCCTCTCTGGCCGGCCGTGGGGGCCCGACCGTGGGGTCTTGTCACCGGTAGGTCCCACCGGCTGAGAGGTCCCGTCAGGAACCGGCGGGGCCCGCGCGGCGGGCCCCGACACCGGTCGCATCGCGGCACGGGCCGCCCCTCGCGGCGTCGTCTTGCGGCGGCCGGCCGGGGTCAATGATATGGCCGACCACCCTATAGCCATGCCGAGGCAGGTAACGGAGTGATTGGAGGTGTGCCGGCACTGTTGGAAGCCCGGTCACCATCCGCCAGGGTTAGAGGCCCTAACGTCTTCGCTGTGGCCATACCGGCGCCGAACCCCGATGGGATGGGGGCCGCTGTTGCCACGCACGCCCTGAAGACGATATCCAATGCGCAGCCGGCTGGGGGGGCAGGTGGCAATGCCCCCGAGCCGGCCGATATGCCGTAACCGGCACGGCGTAGCCGGCGGGTCGCTTCCGGCAGGGCGCAGCCGGACCGCAAGGGGAGGCGGCCCGCCCTTTGGTTGCGTTAGGAGGCAAGGGAAAGGGGGCGCTTGAGGCTACCTCGGGGTCATCCCCCCCTCAGTAGTCCGTGAAGCCGGGGAGGACCCGCCGACAGGCCGCGTCGATCCTCACCGGCTTGAAGATCGTCCTTGTGCCGTAGGCTTCCTTCAGAGTCGAGCAAAACCGGCAAGCGATGGCCGACTCCACAGCTGGCCGACGTTTCGCACGCCGCCTCGGGTTCCCCGCTGGGTTGAGGAGACGCGCCACGTGGCAGAAAAAACCGGGCAGCGGGGCGGGGCCCTCTGCGACTGCAGCCTCGGCCCGCGCGCAGGGATCCTTTACGGCGCCGGGCAGACAATTGGCGTTCCCGAGTGCCACGATGTCCGCCCTGCACTCCGCAGGAATCGTGGGGGTCATGCACAATGAATCCGGCCCCCACGATCGTCCACGCAGGGTTTAAATGTCGAGAGGGGGGAGGCAGAACGGCCCGTTCGCTCCCCTCCTGCCGCCGCATCGCCTTCGTCACCCCTCCCCCCGCCACGAGAGAGAGAGAGAGAGACCAAAGCACGAGGGCAGGCCACGCCGCTGTCCGCCGCCGAAGAGAGCCCGGACCACCGCCGAGCACCCGCGTCTGCCGCCGCGACCGCACGCCCCCTCAGCGACCATGGCGGGCAAGGGCGCCTGGGACGGCAGCGACGTAGACGAGACCTTCATCGTGCACCTCCGCCACCGCCACAAGCTCCCAGTGGAGGAGCACTTGGTGGCACGCCGACCCAGGCCGGAGAACTCCCCGGCCCCGCGGGAGGGCGAGGTGGTTGTCTTCGCCGACCACTTCCTCCGCGGGCTCGAGCTGCCGGCGAGCGCCTTCTTCCGCCGCTTCCTGACGCGGTTCGGCCTGCAGCCGCACCACCTCGCCCCCAACGCCGTCCTGCAGTTGGCGGTGTTCATCACCCTTTGCGAGGGATACTTGGGGGTCATGCCGAGGCTTGACCTCTGGAGCTGGCTCTTCTTCCTCAAGCGGCAGACGATGAAGGACCCGATGACGAAACATATGGCGATGACAGCCTGCGGAGGCGCCCTGATCCACATCAGCAAGGGGACCGGCTTCCCAAAGCTCCCGCTGCACGAGTCGGTGAAGCGATGGCAGCTGGGGTTCTTCTACGTGAAGAATGCGAAGACGGAGGAGGACTATATCAACCTCCCCGACTTCGCCAACCATCCGCCGACCACGATGCTGAATTGGTGAGCGACCGCGTCTTCGGCGCCCGAGACGGTGGACCGGCTCTGCGAGCGCCTGCTCGCGATGACCGGGTCGGAGGGGCTGAAGGCCACAGATCTGCTGGCCACGATGGTGGCGCACCGGGTGCAGCCGCTGTAGTGCCGGCCGCACCTCATCTACCAGATGGGGGACGCCATGACCCCTGCCGGCTCTCCACCAAGGAGATGAAGCCAGCCTATGTGGCGAGGAGGGTGAACGCCATCTCGACAGTGAAGATGGCGGAAGGCGAATGGCAATGGGGGAAAACCCCATATAGCCGGAGTCGCCCAGCACCGCGGGTAAGTGTCAAGCTGGCTCCTCCCCTCCATCTTCTTTTAGAGGCAGTACCTCTCCCCCCTTATTTTGACAGCGCGCCGCCCTGCCCGCCCGCAGCTTTTCCCGTTGCTGCAGAACTACAGTGAGTCGTCCCCCGACACGGCAGAGTCGAACCCCGTGGAGGTCGAGGACACCGACAACGTGGAGCCGGCCGACTCCGAGCGAGCCGGAGCGTCTGGTGCCGGCGACGCGGAGACGGAGACGGAGGGGGCCGAAGAAGTCGAGTCAACAGGAGAGTCTCCTCCCCAGACGCGCGTTGCTGAGGCTCCGAAAGAGCCCGAGGCTTCGGAGGACGGGGTCACGGCGCCGCGGAGGTGCCAACCTCGAGCCGACGGCGGTTCCAGCCGGGGAGGCCCGGTCGCAGGCGACAAGGGGAAGGGATCGGCTGCCACCAAACCGGTGCCCAAGCGTGCGGCGACCGCGCAGCCGGGCGGCAGCCGCGGAGGCGGAGGCAAGAAGCAGAAGGTTGCCCAGGCAGAACCCATGAGGAGGGCAATCCCCGTCGTTGTCGGGTAAGTCTGTCTTCTCCTCCACCTTGGTCCGTCTTGCCTTCCCCCCTGTCTTCACTTCTTCGTGACCAGGGAGGCGCGCGCCCTGGGAAGGACCCCGGGTGGCGAGACGGAGAGGGCGGCACCACCGACGGTTGCCGAGGAGAGGGAGCACCAGGCATGGCTCGACTTCGAGGCGGCCGAGCGGGATCGGCGTGTCTAGGAGCTCCGCCCCTAGGAGGAAGCGGCGAAGAGGTGAAGGGGAGCTAGCAGGGAGGCCGCTGGCGGAGCATGGGAGCCATTCCCCCTCCTCCAAGGAACCGGCGAGGAGTCCGCGGGCGGGGCATGGGAGCCTTTCCCCCATAGCCGGGAGAAGAGGTCGAAGGGACACCATGGCTCCGGGTGAAGGGCGAAGGCGAGGGCGAAGGCTACGGACGACGCGGTGGCAATGGGCCATGGTGCCGCCCAGCCGGTTGCGGGCGACGTGCCACCGGGGCCAGAGGTACCGGCCCCGGAGGTGTCGCCACCGGACGTGCCGGCTTCGGAGGCGCCATGTCCGGAGGCACCGGCACCGAAGGCGAGTCAGCCTGGAGCAGCCGGAGGTGGAGTGCCGGAGGTGGGAGCCACGATAACCGGGAAAACGGTCGTCGCAAGTGCGTCGACGGCGGCCCCCGGCGCGGCGGCGACAGGAGGAACCGGTCCCATCGAGGTCTCCAACAAGGGAGGACCCATAGACGGAGGCCGGCCGCAGTAGACCTGGGTGGCGACCGGGAGCCTGGCCCCTGGTGGGCCGTCGAGCACCCTCGGGGCAACGGTGGCCGCCATTGTCGAAGCGTTTTGTGACAACCCAAGTGCTGTCCCTACCTTATTTGGCATGTAACCCCATGTGTGAACCTTGTGTCATGAACTATGAGGTGTATGGTTGCTCCTTGCCATTCAATGTGTTTGCATTCATGCATCATCATGCATCATTCTCATTTCAATTCTATGTGCATGTTGGTTCTCTTGTGCTTGCTATGATGTATGGTGGTGAGGTGTGGTTTTGTGATGTGTGAGTTGTTTGTGAGTGGTTGGATCCATGGGTGCAACTTGTTCCCTTCCCCCCTCTTTTTTCCATTGCAACATCCCCTCCAAAACCCCTTTTCTCCTATTATTTTCATCTTTAGATTCAAGTTGTTTTAAAAACTGTTTAAAAATGTTCATGAGGTGGCCACAAGTGTTTTATGAAATGTGAGTATGTTGGATTTACTGTTTGGGGTTTGTTTGAATTGTGTTTTAAATTAACATGAGCTGTCATTTTAAATATTAAATAAAATACTTGTTTTATAATTCAACTTAATATTTTTAATAATAGGTGCACCTTATTTCCTCCTCAGAATTGTTTTTATTTTGCTCAAAACCCTTTTAAATTTCTTTGGGGATTATCTTGTTTGTGACTGGTTTTATTAAATGGGAATGTTGGAAATATGCCCTAGAGGCAATAATAAATTAGTTATTATCATATTTCCTTGTTCATGATAATCGTTTATTATCCATGCTATAATTGTATTGATCGGAGACTTAGATGCATGTGTGGATACATAGACAAAACCATGTCCCTAGTATGCCTCTAATAGACTAGCTCGTTGATCAAAAGATGGTTAAGGTTTCCTAGCCATGGACATGAGATGTCATTTGATAACGGGGTCACATCATTAGGAGAATGATGTGATGGACAAGACCCAAACTGCAAACATAGCATATGATCGTGTCAGTTTATTGCTACTGTTTTCCGCATGTCAAGTATGTGTTCCTATGACCATGAGATCATGCAACTCACAGATATGGGAGGAGTACCTTGTGTGTATCAAACGTCGCAACGTAACTGGGTGACTATAAAGGTGCTCTACAGGTATCTCTGATGGTGTCTGTTGAGTTGGCATGGATCGAGACTGGGATTTGTTACTCCGTGTGACGGAGAGGTATCTCAGGGCCCACTCGGTAATACAACATCACAATGAGCCTTGCAAGCAATGTGACTAATTGTTAGTTGCGGGATCTTGTATTACGGAACGAGTAAGGAGACTTGCCAGTAACGAGGTTGAACTAGGTATGGAGATACCGACGATCGAATCTCGGGCAAGTAACATACCGAAGAACAAAGGGAACATCGTACGGGATTAACTGAATCCTTGACATATAGTTTCGACCGATAAAGATCTTCATAGAATATGTAGGAACCAATGTGGACATCCAGGTCCCGCCATTGGTTATTGACCGTAGAGGTGTCTCGGTCATGTCTACATAGTTCTCGAACCCGCAGGGTCTGCACACTTAAGGTTTGGTGACGTTTCGGTAGTGTAGAGTTATGTATGGTGGTGACCGAAGTTTGTTCGGAGCCCAGATGAGATCCCGGACGTCACGAGGAGCTCCGGAATGGTACGGAGGTAAAGATTCATATATAGGAAGTCCCAGTTTGGTTTCCGGAAAAGTTTCGGGCTCATCGGTAGTGTACCGGGAGTGCCGGTAGTGTACCGGGGGACCTCTGGGAGGGGTATTTCGACCCCAAGAGGTCCATGGGCTGTGGGAGAATAATAACCAGCCCTTAGTGGGCTGGGAAAACAGCCACAAAGGCCCATGGCGCAGGAGAGAAAGTCCTAAATCAAAAGGTGGAAAATCAGCCAATAGGAGGCAATCCTACTCCAACTAGGATTGGAGGTGAAGTAGGATTGCTCCCACCTCCTATTTCGGCCGACCCAAAGGCCTTGGATGCCTCTCCTCTCCTCTCCTCCTATATATACTAGTGGATTGGGTGGTTTTTGGACAGAATTTCCGGCCACGTGCTACCCGTTTCACCGGTGCACAGTTTCTCCTCTAGATCGGTTTTCCGCAGCGCTTAGGCGAAGCCCTGTCGGAATCACTCCACCACCATCACCGGAGCGCCGTCACGCTGCCGGTGAACTCTCTCTCCTCTCCACCTCCTCTTGCTGGATCAAGACGGTGGAGATCGTCATCAAGCTGCACGTGTGCTGAACGTGGAGGTGCCGTCCGTTCGGCGCTAGATCGGAAGGACCGTGATCGAGATCGCGAGACGGTTCGTGATGTGATCACGGAACAGATCGTGATGAGTTCACGGGACAGATCATGATCAAGATCGTGAGACGGATCGTGATGAGTTCGCGGGACGGATCATGATGTGTTCGCGGGACGGTTCGTGATTAGATCGCGGGACGCTCGGCGATTTGGATCGCGAAGAAGTTCGACTACACCAACCGCGTTTCTTAACGCTTCCCGCTTAGCGATCTACAAGGGTATGTAGATCCACTCTCCCTCTCGTAGATGCTCATCACCATGGATAGGTTTGCGTGTGCGTAGGAAAATTTTGTTTCCCATGCGACGTTCCCCAACAGGGAAAACCCCTTTTTATTTCTCTGTTTTATTGAGAGTGTGTGAGAGGGAGGCTAGTGGGCCGCGGCCCAGCCCACGTGAGCAGGGACGGCCACCTGCTTCGTCTCCCACCTCCGTCAGGCGCAGAGAGAGAAGAGTGCAAAGAGCAGAGTCGCGTCGCCGTTAGCCGTTCATAGACGTCGAGGCCCCCTCGTATTTATGCCTGGGCGTCCGTGCCTCTCTCTAGGGTTTCTCCTCGCTGCCGCCGCTTCCCCCTCTCCTTCTTCCTCCTTCCTCCTCCTTCTCTGTCAGAGAGCGCAAGGCGCAGGTAAGTTCAGAGAAGTTCAGAGGTGCAGTGCTCGTCGTCGTCGTCGCCTCCGACGACCTCGTCCCTACTAGTGATGGCGTGGAGCTCGCCGTTGGCGTCCGCGTCCCGTTCCCGGCGCTAGGAGGCTTCGGGAGGCCTTCTTCTTCTTCCTCCTCGTTGCCGGATCGTCGTCGGACCTTCTTCCTCTCCGCACACGTCGTCCCCGCCTCTCCTTCCCCTTCATCGTCGCCGCTCGCGTCCCCGTGAGATCCTCGGTGAGCAGCCCGTCCTCACCGTCCCCTCTCGTCGCCATAATTCGCAGTCGTGTTGCCGTGTGCGTCGCTGTCGCTCGAAAGCCCCGGGCTTGAGCTCGCCTCTGGTCTCCCTCGTCGCGAGATGAGGTGAGGGATGGAGCACCCGTAGTTTCCTCTTTCGATTCCGCCGCTCCCCGTCGCCGGAGACCCCTTGCATCGCCGGGGATCACTGTTGCCCTACACTTGTCACCGCTGCTGTTGCTCTGCAATCATGTGCGTGTGTATGATTTCAGTTTCGTCACGCTGTATGTGCGTGTGTGTGTACTAGAGCTGTGGATCCCCCTCTCTGTTACGAGCCGACTCGCTAGCGTAGTGGTGTGGGCGCGTGTGTTCGACCCAGAGTTCAGGGGTTCGACCCCCTGAACCTCCCCTTTTCTTTTTGTTGTTGTTTTCTTTTATTTTCTTTCTTCTTTGTTTTCTCCTTTCTCCTGCTTATATATACATGTGTGTGTATGTTTGTGTGTATGTGTGTGTTTTCTTTTTTTCTGTTGCCATGATCTGTGTGTGTGTATGTGTAGTGCATATGCACATGTTTGTGTGTGTGTATGCTATGCATACAACATGTGTAGGTGGGTGTACTTTGTGTGTAGGTGAGTGTGTATGTATGTTTGTGTGTGTGTGTGAGCCAATTAGGTGGTACATACACATGCATTTGTGCTAGTGCATGTGTGTGAGTGAGTGTGTAGGGGTGTGTATGTGTATGTGGGCATACATGTATGAAAGTGCATGTGTGCCTATATACACACATGCTTGAGTGGGAGGTGTGTGTATGTTATACATACACACACGTGCGCATGTGAGTAGATGGTCATTTGTAGATATGCATGTGTAGGTTGTGGGGTTTTTCTTCTTGCATCTTTTTGCCATGATTAGTAAAGATGGGTAATTGAGTGGATGCTAAACTGTGTGCATGAGTAGATATCCATGTGTAGGTGTTCTCTCTTTTGTGCATATGAGCATAGTTTCTCTTCTAGCTAGTTTTATCCTTTCTATTGTTGCTATACCATGATATCATGTTCCTAGGATTCTATGTTGCCATTTCCAACATGTTTCAATAGAGTCCATGCCATTTTGGGCCATTTCCATTCATGTGCATAAGTGACTTAAGTCACCCATGACTTATAGGGTTCAATTTCGACCTTGGGTTTCCCCCTCTTTCTACAAGCAAGTATAGGGGTATGAGTAATGCATTTGGGGTAGAATAAACCCATTAATGCATCTGTGAAGCCTGTGTTGTCAACTTGCTACTTTATAATCACAGATTCCAGAAAACTGTAATTTTCACTAAGTCCCAGAAAACTGATTCATCATGCCAACTTGTTTGCTTCTTGGTTATTGATGTGTGGCTAGTTTGCTGGTGGTGTAATTGGATGAGTTGATGTTTGTGTTGAGTAGATTCTGTCAACATCTTGTTTGTGGCTGTGGGCTTCCTATAGCTCCAGATGTGAGCTATAGAAGTTGCTATGTTGCTGTTTAGTGGCAGATTTAGTGTTTTATTGTTTTGTGGATTGTGGGAGCTATACTCCATGGAATTGATTGATTCTTGAGTCTATTGTGATTGATTTTTCATCACCTGTCCAGTGGATGCCTTGGAATGCCAAGAATCAGCCCATGGCTTGGTGATCTTGTGATATTGCCGATGTACCTTGTCATGAGCGTATCGTGAGAACCGTAACTCCGTTTCTTGCGATCTTTATATGCATTTATATCAACTTTGCATGATGCATCCATATTTTCCATGTTAATGCATGTCTAAATAACTTAACTTGAGGTTCTGTCCAGATTCATTAAGAACCAACTTTGCACGTGAAACATGACTAGTTTAGGGTTGCCTTGTTGGAAGTCTTCATAAATGATCATGCATCATTCTGATTGTGCATTGCACCTTGATGGGATGTTTATTGTTGCTATTTCTCTTGGATAGACGCGAGTGTTGATACTGAGTACGAGGAACCAGGAGAGTACCACTATGATGATCCCACTACTTGTTCCGCTGAAGAACCAACAGGCAAGATGATCGTTCCCGGATCCCGGTACTATTTTTCCTTGCTAGTTTCTCGCTCTTATCATTACAATTGTGCTACCTACCACTTGATATCAGCCCCCATGTTGCCAAGTCAGCCTCTAACATCCACATCCTAGCAAACCTTTGATTGGCTAAGTTACCGCTGCTCAGCCCCTCCTATAGCATTCTTAGTTGCAGGTGCAGGTTGTTCCATGTGATAACATGGATTTGGATATCATAATAAATTCTGTTATTTAATTTAATGCACATATATATCTTGGTATTTGTGGAAGGCTTGGCCTTTTGCTAAGTGATTTGTTCCGCTATTACCGCCATTAGTTCCTTGTTACCGGTGTTATGTTTTCCATACTTTGCGCTCCTAACATGCTCGGGGTTGTTATGGGGACCCCCTTGTTCATTCGGTTGAGATTAAAACTTGTCTGGCAAGACCCAACATTGGTACTACATTTTATTTACAACTTAATAAAAATTGCATAGGGTCTTGCAAACCCGTGGATAATTTAATCAACCCCCGGGCCAGTGCTCCTCATGAGTGTTGGTCCAAACTAGAGCACCGTTCGGGGCCAACCCAGGGCAACTCGGGAGATTTCTATCAGGCCACCGTACGCTTCGCTTATCCATCGTGTCCTGAGACTGAGATACGCGGCTCTTATCGGGTTCGTCGACACGTCGGGTGGTCTTGCTGGATTTGTTTTACCTTTATCGAGTGTCTTGCGTGTGGAGTCCGACTTTCTTCGGGTTTACTCAAGGTGTTGGAATTCCTGTGGAATTACCTATGAAGACCGCGAGATCCGTGGTCGAGGCATTCCCACGGAGTGTGGTTAATTTTATAATGGATTAGTTGGAGGACCCCTGCAGGGTTAAATCTTTCGGAAAGCCGTGCCCGCGGTTATGTGGCAACTTGGATATTTGTTTAACACCCGGTTATAGCAAACTTGAAGTAAACTCTAATTAAAAATACACCAACTATGTGAGTAACCGTGATCATCTCTGCTCGTGAACATGATCCGAGAGGGAACACGTTGGGGTTATGATTGACATAAGTAAGTGTTCAGGATCTCATAGAGATTAACTAGATATGATCGTTCTTCGTATGCCACTCATATTATTCATGTTGCGTAAGCTAGCCACCATATATGCTTAGTGCTGCTGCAGACTAAACACTACCCTTCCAAACCTTTAAGATTGAATAGTCTCGGTACCCGGGCACATGATAGCTGAGTCCTCTATGGCTCACAGTTTACTACAACAATCCAGGTACAGGTTCAGATGAGTTCATGCAGGATGATCTTACCCAACTCCAGTGGGAGTATGACGAGGAAAGAGGCAGGATGTACCTGACATATCCGGATGAGTACAGGACCTGGTCGTGATCTTTGGGATAGCTTGATAGTATCATTTGCAACTTCTTTTATCATTTGATTTCGTCCATAGTCGGACCCTGTGTTCAACCTGATGTTATGATTTGAGTGACATTGTAAGTTAGCATGTGGCGAGTGTAAGCCAACTTGTATACTCTTCTCATTTAGTATTGTATGTTGTGATGATACTATTCTTGCTAACGGCAAGATGCGCATCTATCCCTTGCGAGGCCCTCGTGCCTTAAATGGATATGCACGCATCTCGGGCGTGACAAGTTGGTATTCGGAGCCATACGACCATAGGAGCCTTTGCTTGTTCGAACTTGGCCGAGTCGAGTCTAGTGAAAACTATTTTGAGTCTAGTTGTATCGGAGAGTAGGATTCTTTTTACTCCTCTTCTATGCTCTGGTGAGGTATTCGACTTAGGAATTTTGATTCTACTCCTCTTCTCGCTCAAAATTTTTTTTAGGATCATGCGGGTATTTTGGAGTCTATATGATACCGATGTGACAGGGTTCTCTCTTGGTGCCTCCTGTCTGACTTGATTTCTTCCAGGGAGTCGAGCTCCAAGGAATGTTGGCACATCGTTATCATTCAGCTTACTGGATATCTCAGGATGGAGAATGTTCAGAATTACTTCAATACTTATCGTGGTGAGATAATGTCGGAGTCACCCAGTACTGGGGAGGTGTCCAGGGTACCACCATGGTTTAGTATCGTTGTGAGTTCGAGGATTCGAGATTAGACGAGTTTGCGGAAGTTTCTTGAGTTATGGTGTGGAAGGTTGCAGATGCAGTTGCAGTTGATTGCCTAGGGCAGGTTCCTGATTCCGCAACCCGAATCGCATAAACAAGAAAGTTTTCGGAGGTTCATAGGTGGGAAATCTATAGGCATCTAGGATCATCCTCTTCAGATGTATATGGGCATGTACATTTGTTCCGAGCGCTTAGCTCAATACTTTTGTGTTATTGCAAGTGGCTTATTATGTCTGATGATGTTATCCTGATTCGAAGAAGCATTCTTACTAATTTTTCAGTAGGAAGGCTATGTTGTTATTTGTTCAATTTCTTTCAAGCATTTGATTCAGCTTATGATTCATCTTATCAATGAGGTGCTGATGCGTTTTGTCCATCTTCAGGATGGCTCCACCAACTCGCAGCAATCCGGGTCGTGGTGAGGAGCAGACTGATGTTCCACCACCACCCGTGCCACCGCCTCCTCCGCCTCCTCCTCCAGAAGCTTGGCAAGCTGTGATGGCCGCGACCAATGCAAACACCCAGATGTTGCTCAGGCTGTTGCAAGAAAGGGAGCAGGGTCAGCAAGGTTTTCAAGGCAATTTTCAGAATCAACTGCAGTTTGCGACTCTCAATCAGTTCCTTGCCAACCAGCCCAAGACTTTCACGTGTTGTGAGCAGCCTCTAGATGCTAATGATTGGCTTCATGATATGAGTAAGCATTTTGAGTGCAACAATGTCAGGCCAGAGGACTTTCTCAGGTTTGCATCATTCCAGCTAAAGGGTCAAGCAGTTGATTGGTGGCAGCAATACAAGGATTCCAAGGGCGATCGTGTTGTTACTTGGGACGACTTCCATCGTGACTTCAGGGCTCATTACATTCCGACAAGCTTTGTCGAGGAGATGCGTGAGAAGTTCAGGCACCTGAAGCAGGGAAGTAAGTCAGTCTATCAGTACAACGTCGAGTTCTAGAATCTAGCCCGTTATGCCAAGCAAGATGTTCCACATGAGAAAGATATGATCTATCAGTTCAGAGGTGGTCTCAAGGATGAGCTTTTGCCAGGCTTAGTTCTTCAAGAGCCTCGTGAGTTTGATCAGTTCTACAACATGGCTTTGAAGATTGAAGCAGCTCAGCTCAAGTTGGAGAACTCTAAGAAGCGTTCAAGGGATTCATATTCTTCTTCTTCCAGCTCTCAGATGGTTCCTAAGCAGCAGAAGTCTTGGGCGCCAAATCCTCTTCCGTTTCGTCCTCCTCAACAGCAGAAGCAGTTTGGTGGTCGTGGTTCTTCCCGCCCACCCAACCCAGGGTTCCAGCAGAAGACCCAGGCGTCCAAGGCTGTTCCTGTTCCTCCTCCAGGCAATGTTTGTCCCCTTTCTGAGGTGACTTGTCACAAGTGTGGTCAGAAGGGCCACTATGCAAACAAGTCCAACCAGCGGCGTCTTCCGCCTCCTCCTCCTGCCAAGCCTCCAGGCAATGCTATGGTGAAGCATAATCCCAAGGCCGCAAGAGTGAATATGGTGAATGCAGCAGAGGCAGAGGATTCTTCTCAAGTGATCATGGGTAATCTCTCAGTTAATGATTTTCCAGCAAAAGTATTGTTTGATTCTAGTGCATCGCATTGTTTCATGTCAAAGCCATTTTTCATTAAGCATGATTTCCCGTCTGCATCATTGGGTAGACCTTTGGGTATTGTATCTCCGGGTGTTTCCATGAGGACCAATTCTGTTGTTCCGGATGTTTCTATCAAGATGGGTAATTATTCTTTCTTGGCTTCCCCTTATGTGCTCGGGAATTCTGATATTGATCTCATCCTGGGCATGGACTTTCTGGCTATGAATAAGGCTCATATTGACTGCAAAGCAAAATAAGTCAAGCTGACTCATCCTTAAGAAGACGTGATTATTTTCGCGGCTCGCGATGACACAATCCGTCTCTTTCCTCTTAATGAGAAGGGTGAAATCTCGACGATTTCTCAAATTCTGGTGGTTTGTGAGTATGAAGATGTCTTTCCAAAAGAATTGACAGGAATGCCTCTGCACCGGCCAGTTGAGTTCGTGATTGATCTCGAGCCTGGAACTGAACCGGTCTGCAAGCGCCCGTATAAACTTGGCCCCGAAGAGCTGAAAGAGTTGAAGAAGCAGCTAGATGAGCAAAAACGTCTGGGTCTGATCAGACCAAGTTCATCTCCATGGGGTTGTGGTGTTTTGTTTGTCAAGAAGAAAGATGGCACGGATCGTCTTTGTGTTGATTACTGGCCATTGAACAAGAAGACAATCAGAAACAAGTATCCACTCCCTAACACCAATGAGTCGTTTGAACAACTGAAAGGTGCCAAGGTTTTCTCCAAGTTGGATCTTCGAATGGGTTATCATCAGATTCGCATTCGCGAAGAAGACATTCCCAATACCGCTTTCACGACGAGTTTTGGCTCTTCGAGTACACCGTCATGTCATTTGGTCTTGCTAATGCTCCTCCAACCTTCTCAAGAATGATGAATTTCATTTTCTCTCCTTTCAAGAATGAATTCGTCTTGGTCTATTTGGATGATATCCTTGTGTTCTCGGAGACAGAAGAAGATCATGCAGAGCATCTCCGCCTTGTGCTTGACAAGTTAATGGAACATCGGTTCTATGCCAAGTTTTCCAAGTGTGAGTTCTGGCTCAATGAAGTGGTGTACCTCGGGCATGTCATCTCTGCCGAGGGAATTAAAGTGCAACCTGAGAAAGTTGAGGCAATCCTGAAGTGGGAACCTCCTCAGAACATCAAGCAGCTTCGGAGTTTCCTCGGGCTTGCTAGCTATTGCAGAAGATTCATGGAGAACTTCTTTGAAATTGCTAAGCCTCTGTCCAACCTCCTTGAGAAGAGTGTCAAGTATGTTTGGTCTCCTGACTGTGATGTGGCGTTCAATACACTCAAGCAGAGACTGACTTCAGCTCCAGTTCTTGTTCCTCCTGAGCAGTCCAAGCCTTTCCAAGTTTTCTGTGATGCTTATCTCCAAGGCCTTGGTGGTGTTCTTATGCAAGACAAGAAGATTGTGTCCTATACCTTGCGTCAGTTGAAGCCTGCCGAGAAGAAGTACCCCACTCATGATCTTGAGTTGGCGAAAGTTGTGCATGCTCTAATGACTTGGAGGCATTTGTTGTTGGGTAGACCAGTTGAGGTGTACACCAATCACAAGAGCTTGAAGTACATTTTCACTCAACCCAATCTCAATCTTCGGCAACCTCATTGGGTGGAAATGCTTGAGGACTTCAATCCAAGCATTGAGTATACTCCGGTGAAAGCAAATGTCATTGTAGACGTGCTCAGCCGTAAGGCATACTGCAATAGTCTCATTCTGAAGCCTCTTCAGCCTGAGCTTTGTGAAGCATTCTGCATGCTCAACCTTCAGATGATTCTGCAAGGATTTCTTGCCAATCTCCAAGTCTCTCTGACTCTGGAAGATCAGGTTCGCCAAGCGCAGCTTCTTGACGCTATGGTGAAGAAAGTGAAGAAAGGTGTGGCCAAGAGCATTCCGAAGTATAAATGCTTTCGTATTGATGACAAAGATACCTTGTTCTTTGAGGACCGTCTTGTGGTTCCAAAAGGTGATCTCAGAAAGGTTATCATGGATGAAGCACATAATTCTCTGCTATCTATTCATCCAAGCAGTTCAAAGATGTATCAGGATCTCAAGCAAACCTTCTGGTGGACTCGCATGAAACGTGAAATTGCTGAATCCTTTCTGACTCCCATGGCTTCTCATGCAGCTACCCATGCCGAGACGGTCTGCCTCCGGCGCCAGGTGGTGCGCCTTTACGAGGAGCGCGAACTCTTGACGATAGAGCGTGACCGGCTCTGTGGGGAGGCGGACCAGGAGAAAGCGGAGTGGGAGCCCGCTAGGCGACCCACCGCCAAGCGTTGGCGGACCAAGAGGCGGCCCTTCGTCGGGAGCTGGAGGAGCGGGAGAAGGCGCTCCGTGAGAAGCTGGAGGCCAAGGACGCCGCCCTAGACAAGGTGGCCGAGGACGCGTAGGCGGCCCGGGACGAGCACGAGCGCCGGCACCAGGAGTGGTCAGCCAGGGAGGTGCGGCTGCAGGAGCAAGGGCACGAGGTGGACCGGATGCTGCATAGTAAGTTTTCGTTGCCTTGTTCTTCTCACGCCTTCTGGGTTTTCTGGCTTGTCTCCCTGCTCAACCCTCGCCTTCTTCTTAGGGCTTTTCCCCGGCACGTGGGAGGTTGCGGAGGCGGCCGTGGAGGCCGACCGTGAGGCCCGGCGGGCACAAGGAGAGGTCGTCAGGAAGTTGGCCCCTGGACCCTGGACGAGGTGGGGATCGCCGCCAAGGCGCGCATGTCGGAGGTAGTCCGTGCCCTGAAGCGGCTCCAGGCGGCCAGCATGACGCTGGTCTACACGCTTTGGCCCGGCGCGGCGGAGCCGGGCTCCATGAACTGGCTGTCAAGGTGCCTGGAGTTTGGGACGGCACGGGTGAACGCTTGGAGGGCCTCCACAGCACGAGCTGGCGCGGGCATGGCGCTCCGTATTGCCAAGTCATGGTACCCCAAGTTGGACTTGGGTTTGCTCACGGCCCAGCGTGCCGGCGCCGACTCGGAGTTGGAGGCGGTGGCCGACGAGATGCTGACAAGGGCGAGCGACCTTGCGTCCTTTGCCGTGTGGGATGAGTATGTCCCGGAGCGCGGGGCGGACGGCGTGGTGGTCCCGGAGGACCAGTACAGGCTGGCCCTGGACGACCCGGAGGGGAGCGCCACTGAGACGGCTGATGAAGAGTCCGACACTGACGACTATGCCGAGTCCGAGCCAACTCCGGCTGCGGGGGCTTCTACCTCGGCCGCCCCGGAGGTGCCGGCCTCGGAGGCGCCAGCACCGCCGGCTATAGAGGCGTCAACACTGGAGGAGGGTCCAGCCTGAAGTTGCCGTAACTTAGGACTTTCTTTCCTCCCTTTTTGTTTTTAGACTAGAATTCCACCCACTGGGGGTGTATATGTAATGAAATTGTGGCCGTGGGCCTTTTATTGTTATGACTTATGCTATTTATCTTAAAAAGAATGTGCGTGCTGACTCTTCTTTCACTTTTTTCCTTTTGACTTGTGTTCGCGCGCCGGGATTCCTTCCGGCTTCCGCCCCGCCTGCCAGCTAGCCGGGAGCCGGTCTGGGACATGGACGGGGCTTCACCCTTGGGGAAAAATAGCGGGCTCCTAAAGTCAACCGGCTAGGGCTAGGTCGAGCCGGCAGAGGCCGGATTAACATATCTCGGCCAGGCTGGTCCGGCTGCCGCGCGCGTTGGCTGACCTTCGTGTGATAAGTTCCTTCATACCCCATGGTCCCTTCAGCCGGACAGCCGGGAGCCGGTCTGTAGCTGGTTAGGGGAGGGGAGGCGAAGGGTTGCTTGTCACATTATTTGTCCGCCTCGGCGGGGAGTCGAGCGAGCCCCCGGGCCCGGGAGCCGGACCCGGTTGACGTGCCTTAAATAACAGAACTTTGGAGGAATCGAAAAAAGGGCGTGCCCCCAGGGCCAGCCGGGGCCCCCATTGCATTCATAAGCCCAAAAGGGGAAGGATACATACAATGTTTTTTAGCAATAGAATGGATGAAGGAGCGCTGCGTTCCACGGGCGCTCCGTCTCCTCGCTGGAGGCGTCTCTCTTGCGCTTTTGCGGCTTCTGGGTGTGTATCAGATAGTACGCGTTGTTGTGCAGCGCCCGGTTGACGATGAACGGGCCCTCCCATGGGGAGGACAGCTTGTGTTGGCCGGCTGTTTGCTGGATCCGCCTGAGCACCAATTCTCCTGCACGAAAGGAGAGAGGACGGATCCGCTTGCTGTGGTAATGCCGGAGCTTTTGTTGGTAGATGGCCGTCCGGCTCAAGGCTAGCTCGCGGGCCTCCTCGAGGAGGTCGACGCCGTCTTCCCTCGCCTCCCTTGCATCCTTCTCGACGTACAGGGTAACCCGAGGCGAATTGAACTCGATGTCGGTGGGGATGATTGCCTCGGACCCATAAACGAGAAAGAACGGAGTGTAGCCGGTCGACCGATTGGGCGTGGTCCGGAGGCTCCAAAGGACAGCCGGCAGCTCCTTGACCCAACAGCCGGCTGACCGGACCGGTGGTGTCACGAGTCGGGGCTTGATGCCGGATAGGAGCAGGCCGTTTGCCCGCTCAACCTGGCCGTTTGACTGCGGGTGGGCGACGGACGCCAGGTCGAGCCGGATGCCCCGCCTCGAGCAGAAACGCGCTAGTGTGCCCTTGGCGAAGTTCGTGCCGTTGTCGGTGATGATGCTGTGGGGGACGCCATAGCGTACTGTGATGTCTTCGATGAAATGGACGGTTGTGGGGCCATCCAGTTTCTTGATTGGCCGGGCCTCGATCCACTTGGTGAACTTGTCGACGACTACCAGCAAATGTGTCATGTCGCCTCGTGCGGTCTTGAAAGGTCCCACCATGTCCAGACCCCAGACAGCAAATGGCCACGAAAGGGGGATGGTCTAGAGGGCGCTAGCCGGAAGATGGCGCTGCGTGCTGAAGTGCTGGCAGCCCTCGCACTTGTCAACCAGTTCCTTGGCCGCCTCCAAAGCAGTCGGCCAGTAAAAACCGTGACGGAATGCTTTGGCCACCAGGGACCTGGAGGAGGCATGATGCCTACACTTGCCCTGGTGGATGTCGAGGAGGATTTCTTGCCCTTTCTCCGGCTCGACGCAGCGTTGGAAGACGCCGGTGGTGCTGCGATGAACCAACTCGTGGTTGATGATGCTGTAGGCCAGGGCCCGGCGCTGAATTTGCCTTGCAATGGCCTCATCGGAGGGGAGCTCGCCGCGCTGGAGGAACGCCAGGATGGGCTAGGCCCACGAGGGAGCCGAGACAGGGGCCGTCCCAGCCCCCGGGACCGGCTCGCCAGTCCCCGGGAGCGAGGCAGCCATGGGAGCATTGACCGTCATCATGACGACGACGAGGCTGGTGTCGGCGTGCGTAGGCGTGGCCGGCTTGATTGCCATGGCGGATGGTGCCGGACCGGCGGCTGGTGGTGGCAGAGCCGGCAGAGCTGCCGCAGCCGGCGGGGCCGGTTGGGCGTCCGGTTCCGCCGAGGTGCCGGCCGCGTTTGTCGGCACGAAGATGGACTCCGATTCGGGAGAAGGCTTGATTGAAGGCTTCATCAGCCGCTTGAGGGAGACGCCAGCTAGGATGACCTGCCGGGTGGAGCCGATCTTGGCTAACGCGTCGGTCGCCTCGTCGTCCACACGAGGGATGTGGTGGAACTCGCAGCCCTCGAAGGAGCCGGTGAGCTGCTAGACGAGGAAGCGATAGCTGGCCATGTTGGCATCCCTGGTGTCCCATTCGCCAGAGACCTGTTGCACCACGAGGTCAGAGTTGCCGAAGCAAATGATGCGCTAGATGCCGATCTCCTTGGCGAGCCGGAGGCCATGGACAAGGGCCTCATATTTGGCACGTTGTTGGAGGCGGCGAAGTGGATCTGGAGGGCGTAGAGGAGCTGGTCTCCTCTGGGGGACGACAAGACGATGCCGGCTCCCAGGCCGGCTCGCATCTTTGAGCCGTCGAAGTGCATGCGCCAATGTGTGGAGTCGGGCAGAGGCGGCATGAACTAAGTTTCGGCCTAGTCCACGAGGAAGTTGGCCATTACCCGGGACTTGATGGTGGTGCGTGGCTCGTACCGTATTTCATAGTCGGCCAGGGCGATGGCCCATTTGGCGATCCGGCCGGTGGCGTCCCTGCCAGCCATGATTTCGCCCAGCGGCGCTGTGCTCACGACGGTGATGAGGTGCTCCTGGAAGTACTGCTTGAGCTTCTGGGCGGCGAAGTATACGTCGTAGCACATCTTCTGGTAGTGGGGGTAGTTTTGCTTGGAGGCGGAGAGGACCTCGCTGAGGTAGTAGACGGGGCGCTGCGTCGACAGCACCTTGCCTTCCTTCGGCCGCTCCACCACCAGGACGATGCCGACGACGCGTGTGGTCGCCGTAATGTATGCGAGCAATGACTGCTTGTTGGCCGGCGTGGCCAAGATGGGCGCGCTGGTGAGAGCCCGCTTGAGGCCGCGGAACGCTGCGTCCGCCTCGTCGGACCAGTCGAACAGGGCCGGCTTCTTCGAGAGGTCTCGGCCCGGCTCGACCAAGGCCGACTTGCGTAGGAGCCCGTAGAGGGGTAAGGCCTTCTCGCCCAGCCGGCTGATGAACCGGGTGAGGGAGGCGAGGCAACCGGTGAACTTCTGGACGTCGCGGAGCCAGACCGGGTTGGGCATGCGCTCAATCGCCCAGATCTTCTCGGGGTTAGCTTCGATGCCGCTTGCGGACATAAAGAAGCCCAGGAGCTGGCCGGCTGGGACGCCGAAGACACACTTCTCCGGGTTGAGCTTGATCTTGTATTCGCGCAAGTTGGCGAACGTCTCCCGGAGGTCGTCGAGGAGGCTGAAGTGCTTATTGGATTTGATGACGATGTCGTCCACGTAGACGTGGACGTTCCTACCTATATGAGGCAAGAGGCACTTCTGCATGCAGCGCTGGAAGGTAGCGCCTGCATTCTTCAGGCCGAAGGACATGGTGATGTAGCAGTAGGCCCCGAAAGGGGTGATGAAGGAGGTCTTGAGCCGGTCGGCCGGGTCCAGCTTTATCTGGGGGTAGCCGGAGTAGGTGTCCAGGAAAGACAGCAGATCGCAGCCGGCCATGGAGTCGATGACTTGATCGATCCACGGCAGGGCGAACGGGTCCTTGGGGCATGCCTTGTTCAGGCTTGTGTAGTCGATACACATGCGCCAGGTCTTGTTTTTCTTCAGTACCAGGACTGGGTTGGCAAACTAGTCTGGGTGGAATACCTGCATGATGAAGCCGGCTGCGAGCAACCGGGCGATCTCTTCTCCTATAGTATGCCGCTTCTCCTCAGAGAAACGGCGTAGGGGTTGCTTGACCGGCTTCGCATCCGGCCGTACGTGTAGCTTGTGCTCGGCGAACTTCCTCGGAACACCCGGCATGTCCTTGGGGGACCATGCAAAGATGTCTCGATTCTCACGAAGGAAGTCGACGAGCTCGCTTTCCTATTTGCTGTCGAGGCGGGAGCCGATGGTCACGCACTGGGTGGGGTTGGCCGGATCGAGTGGCACCTGCCTGGTGTCCTTGGACGGCTGGAACGAGCCTTCGCCGATCGACTGGGACGGAGGTGCCGGCACGGCCGGCTGGGCAGAGGCGAGGGCCACCAGCCGGTCGAGCTGCCGCTTCTCCTCCGCTATTTCCAGGGCCTCGCCTAGTCGGCTGCCATCTTGCGCGCATGCCATTGACGTCTGGTATTTGCCGGTGACGGTGATGATGCCCTTGGGACCCGACATCTTGAGCTTGAGGTAGGCGTAGTGGGGGATCGCCATGAACTTGACGAGAGCCAGCCGGCCCAGCAATGCGTGGTAGGGACTGTCGAGGTCCACTACCTCAAACAAAACCGGCTCGCGGCAGAAATGATTGGCGTCGCCGAAGAGGACGTCGAGCTTGATCTTGCCGACAGGGGCTGGCTGCGCGGGGGGAGCCGAGAGGCCGTCCCCCCAGGCCAATCGCTGTGAGAAGCTGCATTGCCGAAGCGTGTGCGTAGCCGACTTGGCATCAGAGTGGTTTTTGCAGGGGAGGTCAAGCATTTGCTCGAAAGTCAGCTTGGGCTGCCAGGCGGCCTGCCGGTGCGCTAGCGCTGACCTGAGGCCTGGCCAGCCGGCTGCTCCTCCTCGATCGAGGCGACCTGCCGGCTCCCGTAGCGGGAGTCGGGCTGGTCGTTCTTGCGCTTGCCGTTCTGTTGCTGTAGGTTGTCGGCCGCCGACCGCGGCGCGGCGGGGGGCGTAGCTGGCTTGGCCGGTGCCTTAGCCTTCATCCTCATCGAGGAATCGGCCGTGGCGTATTTGTCCGCTTTGGACATCAGGTCCGCCAGGGAGGTTGGCTTGGAGCACAAGAGCTTGTGCTTGAGGGGGGTGCCATCGCAGCAGCCTTCGATGAAGTACTGGATGGCCTGTACCTCGTGTACTCCTTTGTAGGAGTTGCGGAGCTCGGTCCAGCGCGTGAGGTAGTCGCGGAGGGGCTCGTCCGGTCCCTGGACGCACATGGCTTGCTCACGGGGTTGGCCGGGCCGTTTGTAGGTGCCGGTGAAGTTGCGGATGAAGGCCTCCTCGAAGTCCATCCAGGTGTTGACGCTGCCGACAGCCAGACTGTTCAGTCAGGGCGTAGCGGACGCCTACATGCTTGTTCCCCCTGGCGATGCCGATGGCGGTGGTGTAGTCGATCAGCTAGTCCTCCGGCTTGGCGGCCCCGGTATACTTCACGGTGTTGCGGGGGAGCGTGAAGCCAGGCGAAGAAGGCTCGTTGCGGATCCGCGGACCGAAACAGGCTGGGCCAATCGAGCCCTCCTCTTCGAGGAGAGCCGACTGCGCCAGCCTGTCAAGACGGAGCCGAGCGTCGTTTTTGCTGTGGGGGATGCGAGGCCCGAGCCGGGCGGAGAGCTCGGGGAAGATGGCCGGCGGGATGGATCGGGCGGGTTCCTGCCGCGGGGGCCCCGCGGGTCCGCTGGCTGCCGCCAGCCGGTGCTTCATCGCGGTGGTGGCTGCCAGCCGGATTGTTGCTGCGCCGGCTGTTCACAGTCGGCTGTTCGTTTCCGCGTGACGGGGGGCGGTGGAAGTTTCTCCCCAGGGTATTCCGGCCGATGGGACGAGGGGTGCTGGTGTGTTGAGCCGGCCGGCGGTCAGCAGCCCTAGTGTCCTCGCCCTCGGGGCGGGGAAACTCAGAGACGGCCCCACCGGGGATGAGGACAACCTATTGTGCGTTGGCGGTGTCGATGAGGTCCTTGATGTGCCGCTCGCGTGCGGCCCGCTCCTCGCCCTTGATGGCGGGCCCCAACGCTGGTCTCATCGCAGCACAGGCCGCCCCTTGCAGCGGCGTCTTGTGGCGGCCGGTCGGGGTCAACGGTACGGCTGGCCACCGTGTAGCCATGCCGGGCAGGTAATGGAGTGGTAAGTGGTGTGCCGGCATAGTTGGAAGTCCGGTCACCATCCGCCAGGGTCAGAGGTCTTGACGTCTTTGCTGTGGCCATACCGGCGCTGACCCCCGATGGCATGGTGGCCAATGTTGCCACGCACGCCCTGAAGACGGTATCCAATGCGCAGCCGGCTGGGGGGAGGGGGGTAGGCGGCAACGCCCCCAGCCGGCCGATATGCCGTAACCGGCGGGGCGTAGCCGGCGGGTCACTTCCGACAAGGCGCAGCCGGACCGCAGGGGAGGCGGCCCGCCCTTTGGTTGCGTTAGGAGGTGGGGGAAAGGGGGCGCTTGAGGCTACATCGGGGTCATCCCCCCGTTAGGATGTCAATTTGAGTGGGAGCTTTAGTAATTTGATTAACTAAACTCATTATATTGAATAATAGTCTAAGTAACCTTTGCATATTTATGTTGTAGATCAATGGCTCGCACAGTAGCACCCCTGAATTTTAATGAGTTTCTAGAGAAAGCTAAGTTGAAAGATGATGGAAGTAACTTTGTTGACTGGGCCCGTAATCTAAGGATTATCCTCACGGCTTCCCAGAAATCATATGTGCTTGATGCACCGCTTGGTGACCAACCAGAAGACATGTCATCCGAAGACGTTAAGAATGCTTGGGAGGCACATTCTGGAGATTGCTCAATAGTTCAGTGTGCAATATTGTATGGCTTAGAACCGGGACTTCAAAGACGTTTTGAACGTCATGAAGCATATGAGATGTTCCAGGAATTGAAGTTATCTTTCAGAAGAATGCCCGAATCGAGAGGTATGAGACCTCCGATAAGTTCTATGCTTGCAAGATGGAGGAGAACGGGTCTATCAGTGAACATATACTCAGAATTTCTGGGTATTCGACTTGTCTAGCAGAGTTGGGAATTGCCCTTCCGCCAGAGGAGATCACTGACAGAGTTCTTCAATCACTGCCACCTAGTTACAAGAGCTTTGTGATGAACTATAACATGCACGGGATGAACAAGTCAGTCGCCGAGTTGTTTGCGATGCTAAAAGTCGCTGAGTCTGAAATCCAGAAAGAACATCAAGTGTTGATTGTCAATAAAACCATTAGTTTCAAGAAGAATGGAAAGGGCAAGGGCAAGAAGGGTAAAACCAAGAAGGATGGCAAAGCAGTTGCTACTCCTGTAAAGAAGCCCAAGCGTGGACCCAAGCCTTAAACTGAGTGCTTTCATTGCAAGGTAAATGGTCACTGGAAGCGGAACTGCCCCAAGTACCTGGCTGACAAGAAGGCGGCCGACGACAAACAAGGTATATATGATATACATGTTATTGATGTGTACCTTACTAGCTCTTGTTGTAGTGCCTAGGTATTTGATACCGGTTTGGTTGCTCACATTTGCAACTCAAAACAGGAACTACGGAATAGACGAAGGCTGGCAAAGGATGAAGTGATGATGCGCGTGGGAAATGGTTCCAAGGTTGATGTGATCGCCGTCGGCACGCTCTCTCTTCGATTACCATCGGGATTAGTGATGAACCTGAATAATTTTTATTTAGTGCTGCGTTAAGCATGAACATTATATCTGGATCTTGTTTATTGTGAAACGGTTACTCTTTTAAATCAGAGAACAAAAGGTTGTTTTATTTATATGAGTAATATCTTTTATGGTCATGCACCCAATGTGAGGGGTTTATTCATATTGAATCTTGATAGTGATGACACACAAGTTCATAACATTGATGCCAAAAGATGTAGAGTTGATAATGATAGTACCACTTTCTTGTGGCACTGCCGTTTAGGTCATATTGGTGTAAAACGCATGAGGAAGCTCCATGTTGGTGGACTTTTGGAGTCACTTGATTTTGAATCACTTAACACATGTGAACCATGCCTCATGGGCAAGATGACTATAACGCCGTTCTCTGGAACAATGGAACGGGCAAGTGACTTATTGGAAATCATACATACTAATGTGTACGGTCCAATGAATGTTACAACGTGTGGTGGATATCTTTATTTTCTCACCTTCACTGATGACTTAAGTAGATATGGGTATATTTACTTGATGAAACACAAGTCTGAAACGTTTGAAAAGTTCAAGCAATTTAAGAGGGAAGTAGAGAATCATCTTAACAAGAAGATTAAAATCCTGTGATCTGATCGAGGAGGTGAATATCTGAGTTATGAGTTTGGCAGTCACTTAAGACAGTGTGGAATTGTTTCACAGTTGACACCGCCTGGAACACCACAGCGTAATGGTGTGTCCGAACGTCGTAATCGAACCTTATTAGATATGGTGCCTTCTATGATGTCTCTTGCTGATTTGCCATTATTGTTTTGGGGTTATGCATTAGAGATAGCTGCATTCACTTTAAATAGGGCACCATCAAAATCCGTTGAGACGAGCCATATGAGCTATGGTTTGGCAAGAGGCCAAAGTTGTCGTTTCTTAAAGTTTGGGGATGTGATGCTTATGTCAAAAAGCTTCAGCCTGAAAAGCTGGAACCCAAAGCGAAGAAATGCGTCTTCATAGGATACCTGAAAGAGACAGTCAGGTATACCTTCTATCTTAGATCCAAAGGCAAAGTGTTTGTCGCTAAGAATGGAACATTTCTTGAGAAAGAGTTTCTCTCGAAAGAATTGAATGGGAGAAAATTAGAGCTTGATGAGGTTATTGAACCTTTACTTCAACCAGAAAGTAGCGCAGCACAGAAAGATGTTTCTGTGGACCTACAACGGTTGAAGAGGAAGTTAATGATGATGATCATGAAGCGTCGGATCAAGCTACTATTGAACCTCGTAGGTCGACAAGGCCGCGTACTACTCTTGAGTGGTATGGCAACCCTGTCTTGGAGGTCATGTTGTTGGACAACAATGAATCTACGAGCTATGTTGGAGCGGTGATGGGCCTGAATTCCACGAAATGGTTAGAGGCCATGAAATCCGAGATGGGATCCATGTATGAAAACAAAGTATGGACTTTGGAAGTATTACCTGAAGGGTAAAAGGCCATTCAGAACAAATGGATCTTTAAGAAGAAAACAGAAGCGGACGGTAATGTCACCGTCAATAAAGCTCGACTTGTGGCAAATGGTTTTTCACAAGTTCAAGGAGTTGACTACGATGAGACCTTCTCACCCATAGCGTTGCTTAAGTCTGTCAGAATCATGTTGGCAATAGCTGCTTATTTCGACTATGAAATTTGGCAGATGGATGTCAAAACAGCGTTCCTCAACGGTTTCCTCGAGGAAGAGTTGTATATGATGCAACCAGAAGGTTTTGTCGATCCAGATAAAAGCTAACATAGTTTGCAAACTCCAGCGGTCCATTTATGGGCTGGTGCAAGCATCTTGGAGTTGGAATAAGCGTTTTGATGAGGTGATCAAAGCGTTTGAGTTTATACAAGTTTATGGAGAAGCTTGTATTTACAAGAAAGTGAGTGGGAGCTCTATAGCGTTTCTAATATTATATGTGGATGGCCTATTGCTGATTGGAAACAATATAGAAATGCTGGAAAGTGTGAAGGAATATTTGAACAAGAGTTTTTCAATGAAGGACCTAGGAGAAGCTGCTTTCATATTAGGCATTTGGATCTATAGAGATAGATCGAGACACTTAATAGCACTTTCACTGAGCACATACCTTGATAAAGTTTTGAAGAAGTTCAAAATGGATCAGTCCAAGAAGGGGTTCTTGCCTATGTTACAAGGTGTGAAGTTGAGTAAGACTCAATGCCCAGTGACTGCAGAAGATAGAAAAGATGAGTGTCATCCCCTATGCTTCAGCCATAGGCTCTATCATGTATGCAATGCTGTGCACAAGACCCGATGTCAGCCTTGCCATAAGTATGGCCGAAAGGTTTCAAAGTGGTCCTGTAATGGAGCACTGGGCAGCGGTTAAGAATATCCTTAAGTACTTGAAAAATACTAAGGAAATGTTTCTCGTTATGGAGGTGATGAAGCGCTCGTCGTAAAGGGTTACGTCAATGCAAGCTTTGACAGTGATCCGGATGCGTATTTATTCTCAACAGGGGAGCGGTAAGCTGATGCAGTTCCAAGCAAAGCATGGTAGCCGATTCTACATGCGAAGCGGAGTACATCGCAGCCTCGGAGGTAGCGAAGGAAGGTGTCTCGATGAAGCAGTTCATGACAGATCTTGAAGTAGTGCCCAGTGCACTGAATCCGATAGCTCTATTCTATGACAGCATGTAACATCCCAAAATTCCATTTTGGAATGTTATTAATATAGCTATGCATCCATCATCATAATTGTTTGAATACCTGTATTGTTGAAATGTTCTTTCTAAAAAATTCTGAAAGTCCCTTCTACTTTTCCCTATGTTGCTTTCACCTATTTGAAATTTTGGTTAAATGTTCAAAATAAGAGGGGAGTAACATGACACTCCGCACCAGGGTCATTTTGGTGATCTATTTGAACAAAAGTAACCAGCAGTTGTTTTGAAAATATTTGCAAAAAGGTTTTAAAAACAATTAGGCAATTTCTGAAAATATTTTTTTTCAAAGTGTTCAAATGACAGAATAGAAATGTTCATTAAATAGCATTTATTATTCTGTTAATTTTGATATATAATACCCCTATATTTATAAACGGTTTGAATGTTTTAAAAGCTTTTGAATGTCTCTAGAAAATCATTAAAGGAAAAACGGTAACGGTTAGTATTAAACGGGCCGGCCCACGGCAGTTATTCGCGCATTTATTACCGACCGGCCGACCGACGCGCAACGGACACCTCCTCTCTCACTGACGCTGGACCCCACCCCGACCGACCGTTTCTCCCACACGGTCGCCCTCTTCCCCCGCACGCGCCGACGACCTCGCCGGCCGTTTCCTCGCCCTCCCGGATCTCTCTCCTCTCTCCTCCCCCGCACCCCCCGAGCACCCTATAAGTAGCGCTGCCCCTACTCTCTCCGTTCACCCCCGAGCCCCCTCTCTCCCTCACCGAGGCGCTGCACAATTGCTCGCCGGAGTTGCGCCACCACCGGAGCTCCCCTATGCCGTAGTCATCGCCCCGGTCGTCCTCGCCCCTCCCCGACGCCTCCGTTCGACGCCGGAGGGCCGCCGCTGTCGCCCGACCCCCTTTGCTGCCTTCCCCGACCACCGGAGCCACCTCCGGCGAATTCCTCGACCCCCGGCCGCCGCCTCCATTGCCGGAATTCTTCCTCCCCACCGGTAAGTCGCCGTCGACACTCCCCCTCCCTCCGGTCCTAATCCTACGGCTCGGATTAGAACATTAAAATGGCGAACCGTTTTCTCCTTCGCCTCGGTCGCCCACTCGAAACTAACTAACGCACGCGCTAGCCAGCTAGTAGAATCGCGCCACGTCACCCCTGGCCGTCCGTTAGATTTAGTCTTTTTTCTGATTTCTTTTAGTAAACAAAACCTATTCTAAATTTGTTTTAGCTATATCTTTTAATCTATTTAGTGTTTTGAGTTGATTCTTTTTGCAATAGCTCACATTTTTAATGTAGTTTCACCCTGTACTTTTAAATTTGAAATTTGAACTATAAAATTTGAATTTAATCAAATTTGCTCAAAATCTTCAAATCTGAATAACTAGAGTTTGAAAATAAATTTTGATATGAATCTTTTTGCTACTGTTTGGTATTAATTAGGACTACCTTCATGTTTAGTTTGAGGATTTTCAGGATATATTTGATTAGTGTTTTAACCAAAACAGAGTCTGCCTAGTATTATAATATAGTTTTATATACTTAGTTTTAATTAGTTTAAATTTAGATTTGGTTTCATTTGTTTATTAGGTTCTGTTAATAAACATTTAGTGTTTTCACTCACTGTTAATAAAAATATAAAATTGCTTAGTTTAATTCTCATTAACATAGGAATCATAACACATTTTCAAATAGGTTTAATTTGATTAAAACAACTAGAATAGCAATAGATTTCTTTGAACAAAGTTTTATATAATTTAATTCTGCTTTCTAAGACAGGTTTAATTGTAAATTATTTTCTGTTAAGAACATCTTTTGCTAATAAATAATAAGTTTAGTTTTTCATTCTTTTTGTTAGTATAACTATAGTTGATTCATATAGTGCTTATCAAAACTTTTATAAACTTTACTAAAGTTTTCCCAACAAACTTAAATTGATTTTATTCTGTTTATTAATAAAATATTCTATTGTTTTTCTTGCTGTCAACTATTTTTTGGATAATACAAATGGTTTGTTTATGTCAGTAGTGTTGCATCCATCACCTTTTGAAAACAAAACTTTGTGTGTTTTCCCTACTTGTGATTTGTGCATCGTTTTGTCTTGACTGTTTACTAGTTCTTGATTGATGTTTGTGAGTTACAATATTTTGGTTGTATGCTTATTTGAGTGCTCTTGTTTGCTTCGTTAGATTATCCGGAGTGCGAAGCTTGTTACTTAGAGTCACTCACGTACGAAGATCATCAATCAGGCAAGTCACTTTGATCATGATTACCCATGTTTTATATGCATTAGTTCTACCATCTCCCCAAATTGCATGCAAGATAGGTTAGTTGGAAACTTGGTTACATTGTAGTAGTATCATGTGGTAGGTACCCCCCTCAAACTCTTTGACACATTGGCCCCGGGAAACGTTGTTTTACTTTTTGCTATGCTATTAGTAGACGGGGTTGGTTGTGTGATTCATGAGAGTTGAGAGAGTTAATAATTTCAAGACCTACATAATGATCAAGATTTAAGACTCCGAGTTTTCAACATACCTCTGGGTGGATGATGGTTGAACGGCACCCTGGAGAAACCAGTGGATTTGTCTAGGTGATGCTCGAGATGGCCAGTATTCACGCGGAAAGGTCCACCCAGGCACAAAGAGATGGATGGATGCTTCAAGACCCAAGGCTTACCTGCACAGCCACAAGTCATTATGGGCTCTGGCTTGGTTGGATATCGTGGTGACCCTGGACAGGCGGTGCTACGAGAGGTAGAAGAACAGTAGGAAAGGATGGGCACCGACAGAGTCGCAGGGAAACCCTTTGGAAGACCATGTTTTGGTCATCCGTTTCTCAAACACCCTGAAGTGCGAGAAATCAAACGGAGGCGACCAAATCTTGTGGGGAACGTGTGCAAAACTCTGCAGAGTACTCAAACCTAATCGATTAGCCGTGTCCACGGTCATGGACGACTTGAGCCAAAGGAACTGAAACTTCCGGAACTCTCAACACAATTAATAATGAGGATGTGGGTATAAATAATTTGGGTATGAGAATTGGTTGGTGGAACCATCTCATTAATCAACCAACTTAGTAATATTTTGCTTAGCCCCTTTCTTGATGTAGGAAAAATTGGCTTTACGCAAAACTTACCACCCCACCTGCCATATATGCATATAGACTAGATGATTATCTTTTCACCCCTCTCTTGTGACTTTGCCGGCATATTCCATATGCTGACCTACATGGCTGCAACGTATCATGTTGCAGAGTACTTTTCCGACCAGGAGTGAGGACACGTTCTATGCTCAGTGAGATGCCCTTGGAGTCAGATGGACTCATCTACCTTCGAAGCTTCCGCAAGATTTAGATATTCTCATGAGTTGGCTTTTAGCCACTTTATTGTAATTTTTATTGTAATAAAGGACTCGATATGAGATTTCGATTAATATAATGCTGTGTGATTTCCCTTTGATATATACATTGATGTACCGTGTGTGTACCAGCATGATCTTGGGATGGTACGGAAACACCGGAGACTTGACCTGTCAGGTCTGGTCGCTACAGAAATGGTATCAGAGCACACGCTGACCGTAGGACGTAACCTCTAGGATTGGAAAGCCTTAGGATTGTTTCTCTTTGTCTTTAAAATTCTTATACTCTCATCTACTCGTTTCTGACTCCTCTCCGATTATTTCAAAATTTATAGATGGCCACCTTCATCCCAGTGTTGATCACGGAGATTTGCCAGCCTGACGCAACGATGCCTTTTGGTAAGGAGCTGATGAGGATCGTCAAGGACGTAAGGATTGCTTTGCCGAGCATCACCGGGACTCCTATCATGTCATTTCCACAAGATGGACACTACAGGATCGAGGTGCACATCCCAGGGAAGACCTTTGGGAATCGGAAGAAACCCATCGACTTCAAGTTCGTGGCACCCAGCTGGATACTTGGAAGAGACATGGCCATTCATCGTGCCCTTGGACGTATTCAGGAGGAATATAGAGGTGGAACCATTTCACCAGGACTTAGCATGGTTTGCCGCAGAGATGCCCATGGCAACATCATAACCCCTCCCACTGGAGACTCCACCATGTCATATATCCAGACCCTGGAGACTCACATCAGGACTGTGGAGCTTCGAGTTCGTGCTGATACGAAGATAATCAAGAACCTGATGAACCGCGAGCTGGACCTTGAAGCTGATCTGCGAGAGGCCAACTATGAACACGAGCATGAAGTGAAGGACTTCCTAGAGAGGACTGATGAGCAGAATGCATGCATCGCAACTCTGGAGGAGCAGCTAGACATGGGGGAAAACCTTCACCCCGAAGGAGACTTGGCTCCTTTCATCAGCGACGATGATGACTATGAGGAGAGCACCACTGGAGGAGACTCAGTCACCATGTACTTCTGAGGAAAAACTTTAGTTATGCCCTCCATGTATCTTTTATTTTTCAACGTTAAAAGCGTAGGTCGATGCTTAGTTGTCTGAGATTTGTATCTCGATGTTTGACATTGATTGAATAAATGAATGAGTGTTTGGTGTGATATGTTTGTGCATTGCATATGGGTAGTGAATTCCTTCTAGACCCTTGTTCTATTCTAATTCTCATCCCTCTGAAAACAGCAAGATGCCTCCACGATGTGAGACCGACTTCACTTTCCCGCCGGAACTCACGCAACTCCTTCAGCAGCAGAATGCACTGATGCAGCTATTGATCCAGAATCAGACCAACAACCAGAACAACAACAACCACCAACATCCACCCCAGACTGACAATCTCACCCGTTTTCTGAGGTTGAATCCTCCAACTTTCTCCAGCAGTACTGAGCCCATTGTGGCAGATGACTGGATCCGTAAGATGGAGAGAGAACTTGTCACCGCTGGATGTACTGATGCTGAGAAGGTGCGCTTTGCCGCACATCAACTTGAAGGACCAGCAGCTTCATGGTGGGAGAACTACACCACCACATATCCTATTGCTGATGTAACTTGGGAGCAGTTCCAGCAAGCTTTCCGCACCACACATGTTTCAGCTGGAGGCATGAGTCTGAAGAAGCGGGAGTTTCGCAACTTGCGCCAGGGTAATCGCTCCGTGGCCCAATATGTGGACGAGTTCAGCATGTTGGCCCGTTATGCACCAGGAGACGTGGCCGATGATGCGGCCAAGCAAGAGAAATTTCTGGAAGGACTCAACGATGAGTTGAGCATGCAGCTGGTAGTGGCTAATTTCAACAACTACCAAGAGCTGGTGGATAAGGCCCTCATCTTGGAAGGAAAACAGCAGCAAATTGAGAATCGCAAGAGGAAGTACACCCAGGGGAAGTTTAACTCTGGAACTCATCAGAAGTCCCGCTACTCCCCGTACTCAGGGAATACCGTATCAGGGACCGGTAAGTTTGGAAGGCACAGTCATGCTGTGCACAACCATGGAAGCCACAACCATGGAGGAAATGGGAATGCCCGTCCCAACCATGGCAATTTCAAGACTGACAATGGGAATGGGAACAACAACCAGCACCGTCACGTTCCTACTCATAAGGATCTGAGCCACATCACCTGTTTCAAGTGCCAGAAGACAGGGCACTATGCTACTGAGTGTCCCCAGAGCAAGCAGGGAAATGGAAACGGCAACTCCGCAGCCAAGAAGCCAAACCCTTTTCCTCGTGCCCAGGTGAACCACCTTGACGTGGAAGAAGTCTATGATCAACCCGAGAATGTGGTTGGTAAGTTTTTATTGTATTCACGTCCAGTTACAGTACTTTTTGATTCCGGTGCAACTCATTCATTCATATCAAGGGTAGTTGTGGATAAGTATGGTTTGCCCACCAAAACCCTTAGACAGCCCATTAAGGTCAGTTCCCCAGGAGGTATGATGATGGCAGGAATAGGATGCCATGCTTTGAAACTCAATATAGGAAACCATGTTTTTCCCACCGACCTCATCGTCTTAGAATCCTAGGGATTGGATGTAATCCTAGGCATGGATTGGATGACCAAGTATGAAGGAAATCTTGATTGCCTCAGCAAGTCTGTTTCACTCACCACCCCGGAGAACAAGAGGATTAAGTATGTATCCCGATGCACACGTATGAGTGCTCGGTTAAATGCCCTCACAGGAGTTGTTCAGGAGGAAGTACCTGTGGTAAAAGACTTTCCGGATGTATTTCCCGGAAGAATTACCAGGCATGCCACCAGATAGGGAGATTGAGTTCCTAATAGAGCTACAGCCAGGGACAGCCCCAATTTCCAAGAGACCCTATCGGATGCCCGCAAATGATCTGTTGGAAATCAAGAAGCAAATTAAGGAGTTATTGGACAAAGGTTATATACGCCCAAGTTCTTCACCTTGGGGAGCCCCAGTTCTTTTGGTGGAGAAGAAGGATAAAACCTTGAGAATGGTAGTCGATTATCGTGCCTTGAACGAGGTGACTATCAAGAACAAGTACCCTCTGCCGATGATTAATGACTTGTTTGATCAGCTAGTAGGCGCCAAAGTATTCTCTAAGATCGATCTTCGATCAGGGTATCACCAACTGAAGATTCGTGAACAGGATATACCCAAAACAGCTTTCACCACAAGATATGGCTTATACGAGTATACAGTCATGTCCTTTGGTTTGACTAATGCTCCTGCCTACTTCATGAATTTGATGAACAAAGTGTTTATGGAATATTTGGACAAGTTTGTCGTGGTGTTCATCGATGACATTTTGATATTCTCCAAGAACGAGGAAGAATACAAGGAACATCTGCGTTTAGTTCTGGAAAAGCTAAGAGAGCATCAGTTATATGCCAAGTTCAGCAAATGTGAATTTTGGCTAACGGAAGTCGGATTCCTTGGACATGTTATTTCCGGAGAAGGAATAGCCGTAGACCCCGCTAAGGTTGAAGCCATCACCGAGTGGAAGTCACCCACCTCAGTTAAGGAGATCCGCAGTTTCCTCGGACTTGCTGGATATTACCGGAGATTCATTGAGAATTTCTCAAAGATAGCCAAGCCTATGACAGATTTGTTGAAGAAAGAATCCAAGTATGTTTGGACTGAGGAATGTGAAGCCAGTTTCCAGGAGTTGAAGAAACGTTTGGTCACAGCCCCAGTGTTGATTTTGCCCAATATTCGGAAGGATTTCCAGGTTTACTGTGATGCCTCACGTCAAGGACTTGGAGGAGTACTTATGCAAGATGGAAAGGTTGTAGCCTATGCTTCCAGACAACTACGACCTCATGAGTTGAATTATGCCACCCATGATTTGGAACTAGCAGCCGTAGTGCACGCACTCAAGACCTGGAGACATTTTCTTATAGGAAATAGTTGTGATGTTTACACCGACCATAAGAGCCTGAAATATATTTTCACGCAGAAGGAGTTGAACCTCAGACAGAGGAGATGGTTAGAGTTAATCAAGGACTATGACATGAGATTACATTACCATCCAGGTAAGGCCAATGTTGTAGCCGATGCCTTGAGTCGGAAAACTTATGTAAACACCCTCACAGCGGGAGGATTACCCCAAGAGTTAGCCGATGATCACAGAGAGCTCAAGCTAGAGATAGTTCCAAGAGGATATGTTGGTACACTAGAGATCCAGTCCACCTTGACCGAAAGAATTCATGAAGCCCAGAAATCAGACAAGGAGATAGCTGAGATAAAGCAGAGAATGGAAGATGGTAAAGCTAAAGGTTTTCGTGAGGATGAGCAAGGAACTTTGTGGTTTGAGAACCGCATTTATGTGCCCAATGACCCAGAACTCAGGAAGTTGATACTTCAGGAAGCCCACGATTCACCTTACTCGATACACCCAGGCAATAACAAGATGTATCTGGATTTAAAGGAAAGTTATTGGTGGACAGGTATGAAGAAGGATATTGCGGAACACGTTGCAATATGTGATGTTTGTCAGCGAGTAAAGTCGGAACATCAGAAACCAGCAGGGTTACTCCAACCTTTGCCGATACCCGAGTGGAAATGGGAAAAGCTTGGTATGGACTTCACCACAGGATTACCCAGGACCAGTTCAGGTTATGATTCCATCTGGGTAGTGGTAGATCGCTTGACCAAGGTAGCTCATTTCATTCCAGTGAAAACCACCTATACCAGTGCTAAGCTAGCCAAGATATATATGACCAGGATCGTATGTCTGCATGGAGTTCCGAGGAGTATCGTGTCAGATAGAGGAACACAATTTACCTCAAAGTTTTGGCATCAGTTACATGAAACTTTGGGTACGAGGTTAGAGTTCAGTACAGCTTTTCATCCGCAGACAGATGGACAGACTGAGAGAGTCAACCAGATTCTGGAAGACATGTTGAGAGCTTGTGCGCTAGATTATGGATCTAGTTGGGATGACAACTTACCTTACGCAGAATTTTCGTACAACAACAGTTATCAGACCAGTCTGAAGATGGCCCCTTTCGAAGCTTTATACGGAAGGAGGTGCAGAACACCATTGACGTGGGATGGTGTTGGAGACGGACAACTTTTTGGGCCCGACCTTATCCGAGATTCTGAAAAGAAAGTCAAGCTGATTCGTGATAGACTCAAGATAGCTCAATCTCGACAGAAGAGTTATGCTGACACCAAACGTAAAGAAGTTATGTATGAAGTGGGAGACCGAGCCTATCTTCGTGTATCCCCACTTCGTGGAATCAAGAGGTTTGGTGTTAAAGGAAAATTAGCACCCAGATTCATAGGCCCCTACAAAATTCTTGAACGTAGAGGCGAAGTTGCATACAAACTAGAATTGCCGGAAGGATTATCCGAAGTTCATAATGTGTTCCACGTGTCCGAGCTGAAGAAATGTCATGCTGAGATGGCTGATATCCCTTTGAGAGATACAGTGCCCCTAGAGGCCATACAACTTGACAATGATCTGACCTACGAGGAGAAGCCTATCAGAATCCTCGAGACTGCCAACAGAGTTACCCGCAGCAAGATCATCAAGTTTTGTAAGGTTTTGTGGAGTCACCACACTGAGGAAGAAGCCACCTGGGAACGCGAAGAAGATCTTCGTAGAGACCACCCGCACCTATTTTCTAGCCAACCCGAATCTCGAGGGCGAGATTCATCTTAAGGTGGGTAGGTTTGTAACATCCCAAAATTCCATTTTGGAATGTTATTAATATAGCTATGCATCCATCATCATCATTGTTTGAATACCTGTATTGTTGAAATGTTCTTTCTAAAAAATTCTGAAAGTCCCTTCTACTTTTCCCTATGTTGCTTTCACCTATTTGAAATTTTGGTTAAATGTTCAAAATAAGAGGGGAGTAACATGACACTCCGCACCAGGGTCATTTTGGTGATCTATTTGAACAAAAGTAACCAGCAGTTGTTTTGAAAATATTTGCAAAAAGGTTTTAAAAACAATTAGGCAAATATGGACATCCAGGTCCTTCTATTGGTTATTGACCGTAGAGGTGTCTCGGTCATGTCTACATAGTTCTCGAACCCGCAGGGTCTGCACACTTAAGGTTTGGTGACGTTTTGGTAGTATAGAGTTATGTATGGTGGTGATAGAAGGTTGTTCGGAGTCCCGGATGAGATCCCGGACATCACGAGGAGCTCCGGAATGGTCCGGAGGTAAAGATTGATATATAGGAAGTCCTATTTTAGTCACCGAAAAAGTTTCGGGCTCATCAGTAGTGTACCGGGAGTGCCGGTAGTGTCTCGGGAGAACAGCAGGAGGGGTATTTCGACCCAAGAGGCTACATGGGCTGTGGGAGGATGAATACCAGCCCTTAGTGGGCTGGAGGAAGTCCCACAAAGGGCCCATGCGGCTGGGAAGAAAAATCCCAAAAGGAAAAAGGTGGAAAAAGGGAAAAGGGCTAAATTAGGAAGGAGTCCTAATCCTACTAGGAGTGGAGGAGGAGGACTCCTCCCTCCTGGTTCGGCCGACCCAAGGGCTGGCTCCTTGGGATCCAAGCCTCCTCCTCCTCTCCTCCTATATATACTAGAGCGTTTTAGGGTTTTGGCACAAGATTTTCAGCCACGTGCTACCCGTTCCTCTAGTGTATAGTTTCTCCTCTAGATCGGATTTCTTCAGTGCTTAGGTGAAGCCCTGCCGGAATAGTTCCACCACCATCACCGGAGCGCCATCACGCTACCGGAGAACTCTTCTACCTCTCCACTCCCTTTGCTAGATCAATAAGGCGGATATCTTCATCAAGCTATACGTGTGCTGAACGCGGAGGTGCCATCCGTTCGGTGCTTGATCGGGACGGATCGTGATTGGATCGCGGGATGCTCGGCGATTTGGATCACGAAGACATTAGACTACACCAACCGCATTTCTTAACGCTTCCAACTTAGCAATATACAAGGGTACATAGATCCACTCTCCCTCTCGTAGATGCTCATCACCATGGATAGATCTTGTGTGTGCGTCGGAAATTATTTGTTTCCCATGCAACGTTACCCAACACTCTGGCCACCTCCGGCGAGTACGACCACCGGCGGAGGCTACAGGAAGCCCTAGTGTTCCATTCCCAGGACCTAACTGAGGGCCTACGACTGTGGCAGGGGAGCTCAAGCACGAGCTCGTGCTCGGCTCTCCATGGCGGACGCGAGCAGGGCGTAAGGCTACGGTGTGTCAGGCAATGTGTGGCGGGACGCGATGCAACAGCGCGGCGAGCGTGCGGGGCTAGTGTAGGACCTAAGCACTGTGGGGTCCTAACAAGAAGACCCAGGCTTTCTTTACTGAAGAACATCTTCAGAGGCAGAAATGAGAGCACGGGGTGCACGACTATGCGGCCGAATCTACGTGCACGAGACGCTAACGATGCAACGGACGAGGAAAAAAAGGAAGGAGGGATCATGCCACCCTACCTAGGTCATGAAGGGCCAGAGCAGGACACGACGAGGTGATGGATTCGAGCAGACGAAACCCGCCACGTCACTAGTCTGAACTGAAGGAGAAGAAGAGGTTGAGGACGTTGAAGCTCTTGGCCTTGGAGCTCCCTCGGTCGATGGGGACGATGGAGCAACGAGGGCGCCCTTCCTACACACCAGATCGACGGAGACACGCGAGGAGGCTATCTCCGGGCACGAGTTGTTTCTCGGACGGAGCTCGGTGGGTGTGGCGACAGCATGAGGCATAGCTACCTTACCTGGCGGCGGCGAGGTGAGGGAGCGGGAGGAATGGGGAGAGGGGAGATGCTAGGGCACCAGAGACATGACTTATAGGGGCTGCGGGCGAGCGAAGGCCGTGAAATCATGACATTGCCAATGTGGCTCCTCTGGATGCTCTTCCATATGGAGGAGGACGACAGCAAGGAGTGAGGGGGCTTGCCGGGCTGCGCTGCTCGATGCTGCTGGGCCGCTGCAGGCAAGGGGGCCTAGGTAAGCTAGACTCTCTCTCTCTCTCTTAGGGAGCAAAGAGGGTTTATTTTTTTAAAAAGGTAGGACAAAAAATCACAGAGGACAGAGAGAAAGGTTTGGGAAAAAATGAAAATACTTTTGAGCTCACAAAAATGTAAGCTATTTAATAAAAATGAAGTTGGTATTTTTAGAGCAAGCAAATTAATTCACCTAATATATTAACTATGCACTCCTGCAAAATATTTAAAAGGGAAAAACTCCAACCATGGAAGAGGAATATTTTTAATAGTTCCTAGCAGATTATTTAGGAGATGTTGAACAATTTTAAAGACAGAAAACAACAAGGGAATTATTATCCTGTGGAATATTGAATGAGACAGAAGAGGTGATGGATTTTTTGAAATGAGAGGGATTAGAGTAGCTCTTCAAACAAGCAACACATGCCTTCACTCCACCACCCAAGCACTCACAACACACACCACAAGGCAAACAAGGTAAGAAAAATATTATGCATGAATATGATGACCATGATGCATGATGCATGAAATGACAATGCAAGGTTGAAATTCAAACTCAAGAAGTCATTGCAATAAGAGGTCCACATGAGATACATTACAAAAATGGAAAGGGGTGCACTTGGGCTGTTACATAACATGTATATTGTTGGGGATATAACTCCATGGTGAGACCCGCCCTTGAGGCACCGGGTCACACCTGGCGGCTCATAAGCCAGCCCAAGGATGGCCCGTGAAGACGTAAGCGCAAGACGTTGGGCGGCTTAACAAGATGGGCTGGGACGTGGCCCGGACGGAGAAGGTATGAAGACCCGGGCGGGTGAGCCACCCGGAGACAACTTGCCTAGGAAGGCAAGACAATGTAGAAATAGAATCAGACACGATTGGGAGAGTCGGTTATGACTTGTATGACCCGTGGTCTTGATCTCCTATATAACGGCGAGACCCGGGGTGACTTAGAGATCAACGATCGAGAACTAGGTCAAGCAATGAGCTCCCTTGTAATCGATACCCAAAGCAATACAAGCACAAGCAAGACGTAGGTTGTTACCTCTACTTGAGGGGCTGAACTTGGGTAAACCCATGTCCTTCATCCCAATCAACCCCTTTGAGTCCATCACCTTAGCAATGGCCTCGAATCCAAGTCTGTTCACCCGAACATTTGCCGTGACAAAACCACGACAGTTGGCACCCACTGTGGGGCTAGCACTTGATGGTGTTGAGTTCTCAAAGGGCTCTCTCCCAGGGTTCGAAGGATACGTGGTCGGAAGGATGAGCAAGAGTCACCGCGGTTGGCTCTACGTCGACGACGCCGGCTGGGGTCATGAGGCCGATTCTGTCGAATATGGATTCCGGGTTCCCTTAGGTGGAATCCACGTCTTCATCAGCAAGGTTGATAGATCTACACCCGGGCCGGACATCTGCACCAACATCGTCGAGCCGGCTCGGCGCGCTCAGCCAGCCCAATATGTGCGACCCGCCCGTGTTAACCTGGGCCAGAAGCACGTCTTCGTGGCCTTTACTCAAGGTATGGATCTTGAGGCTACTGCGTCGCAGGAGACCCTTGTCTACTCATAGGACGGATCTTCGAGCGGAGAAGCAGAGTCGATCTACCAGCTTCACAACGGCGGGCTCGAGGGCTACGACGAGCCTTACCCTGAGTTGGAACGGTCTGAGCCGGACGATCTCAGTTTGCCGGTTCATGCGGCCGTGTTCACAGCGGGGTCAGCCCCATGCACGAGAAGCACAACCGCCAGAGCAACAAACACGGGGGCTGATCCGCCGCCACCGGCTCAAGTTCTTTTGGGTCTGATGAACAAGCTTGCAAATCTGATGGCCACCGAAGTCACACCAGATAATCAAGCCGCTCGGAACTTGGAGATCGCAAGACTCAAGGACTGGATGATGGAGGAGCAACACAGGATAGCCGAGTTAAAGGTTCAGATGAAGGTGGAGGCAGAGCGCCTTAGGACGGATGCTTTGCACCTTGATCTAGAGCAGTAATCAGCAGTTGCGGTGCAGCGGATGAGGCATCAATCCCGCTTACCAGAAAATTATGAGGCTAGGAATCTCTTTAACATGCCAGGAACAGGACGAGCAGCAGACGCGCCTGGAAGTCGGCCGGCGGCTCGACAGCAGCTTAACCCGCCTCGACGAAACCAGGCCTCACCTGTGGTGTTTCCTACACCAGCGGGTCATTATTCTAACCCGGCGGAGAACATGGCGGCCATAGCCACCCGGCTTGAAACAATCCCTATTCCAGATGAGGTGCCTTTTGTAGAAGAGGTACGGAACACCATTGGGTACCTTCAGATGGCGATGGCCCAGCAGGAGAAATATGCTTATAGTCGGAGTCGCGTTCATTCAACCCCCCTCCCCAGCCACAGCTTTAGCTGGCGCTATGAATCGCCGGTGGTCTCCATCAGCGATCGGCACAGAGGGCCTCAGGGGGATGACCAGGCGGCTCTAGATGCACAAGCGCTCATAAACCGGGCGAGAAACCAGCAAGAGGCGGCGGCTTTGGCCACGACGGCTCACCAAGAGCCCACGTCCTCCGTATCAGTAGGGGCAGGAGTGACCACCAGGGCCATGGGAGTACCATGCTTAGCACTGGCTCTACGGAACGAGCAGTTGCCGAAGGATTTCAAAGCACCTCGCAAAGTCTCGAATTACAGTGCCGACTTGCCTCCGGAGGCCTGGATCGAAAGCTATGAGCTGGCTATGGAGATGTTGGATGTCAATGAGGTGGTGTGTGCTAAATATTTCATCATGATGCTTGAAGGTCCGGCTCGCACGTGGTTAAAGGGTTTGCCACCCAATACCATCAATTCATGGGCTGAGTTAAGGGCAAGGTTCATCAAAAACTTTCAAGGGACTTGCAAACAGCCTATGACAATTGTGGATCTCGATCATTGTGTCCAGTAAGAGAATGAGTCGACTGATCATTGGGTCCGACGGGTGTCGACCATCATCCACTCATCTGAACAGATCATGGCAGCTCAAGCGGTGCTGATCCTAGAAAAGAACTGTCACTTCGTCCCTCTGAAGCAGAAGCTCGGCCGGCTCAAGCGTACGTGTCAGGACATGGGAGAACTCATGGTGGCTCTCACAAAGTATGTCGACTTTGATAACACGAAGGATCCAGGCTCTGATGAGGAGAAGGCCGACCAAGGTAAAAAGAACAACCAGGGCAAGGGTGCGGCAAGTAATAGTAACCAGAGCAAGCGGAAGAACCCGGATGGTGGGTCAGAACTGGTAGCCAATGCGAGCACTGGCCAGAATCATCCTAAGGGCAATGGGAAGTTCAGACCGCCTTTTAACAAAAAATAACACTCCTTTCAATTTGGAGGAAATGCTCAATAAACCATGTCCGGAGTACAGCCGGCCCAATAGAGCTGCGGGGCACACATGGGGTAATTGCCAAATCATGCAGAAGTTCAAGAACTACAACATGCAGCAACACAACAACCATGGTGGTGGCCCGCCCGACGGCTCAGGACCAGGCGGGTCAGGAGCCAGATTTGGATCTGACGGCTCAGGGTCCGGTCATCATGGTCAGGGCAATCAAGGAGGACATCCTCAGCACTCTGGTAACAACAATCATCAACAACATAATCCATCTAGGTATCAGAGTAATCCAAAGCAGCTCAGTTCGGGTCGGTATCATGTTTTTACGACCAGCCTTAACAAGCGGGATCAAAAATTGCGCAAGCGGGCGATTAACGCAGTCGCGCCGGCTCTGCCGCAATACTTGAAGTGGTCTGAGTATGACATAAAATGGAGCCGGGAGGATCACCCGCCGCATGTTGATGACCCGGGGCGGCTAGCCCTGGTAGTTGCCCCCCAAGAGGGATGATATATTGTGAATAAGGTACTTATGGATGGTGGCAGTAGCGTCAACATCCTGTATTATGATCACTTCTGGCGGATGAAGCTACTTGATAAAGACCATAAGCCCTCATCAACCATTTTTCATGGTGTAGTGTCGGGCAAGTCAGCTTACCTAGTGGGCAGGATTTCTTTGGAAGTCGCCTTTGGTGACGAGTACAACTGCCGGGTGGAATCCTTGTGGTTTGAAGTGGTCAAGATCAAGAGCCCTTATCATGCATTATTTGGGCGGCCGGCTTATGGTAAGTTCATGGCTAGGCCCTATTATGTCTACTTACAGCTCAAGATGCCCGGGTTAAAAGGTACGATTACTTTTCATGGTGATCAGAATACGGCTATTGAGTGCGAAGAAGGGGACGCGGCTTACGCAGAATCCAGTTGTGCTGAGGCAGAACTCAAGTTCTATAAGGAAAATGTTGACCCGAAGGATATGACCCCGCTGAAGAAGCCTACCACAGAGGTTGAGCCGCCCCTCAAATTTTCGGCGGATTATACCAAGGTGGTGGATTTTACTCCGGGTGACTCATCCAAACAGTTCATTATTGGGGCCAACATGGATCCCAAATAGGAAAGCGCGCTCATCGAATTCATCCATGAGAATCGGGACATCTTTGCATGGAAACCTTCTAACATGCCGGGTGTACCAGAGAGTTCGCTGAGCATAACCTTAATGTGGATCCTAAGTTTAAACTTGTGAAGCAATTTCTACGGTGGTTCAACGAGGAGAGACGCCAGGCCATTGGGGAAGAGGTGGTTTGGCTCTTAGCGGCGGGTTTCATCGTCAAGGTCTTTCACCCGGAGTGGCTTGCTAACCCAGTGCTTGTGCTCAAGAAAAACGGCACGTGGCATATGTGTGTGGACTATACGGATCTTAACAAGGCATGTCTAACCGATCCTTTTTCTCTCCCTCGTATTGATCAAATCATTGATGCTACAGCGGGTTGCGAAAGTTTATGCTTCCTAGATGCTTATTCGGGATATCATCAGATCAATATGGCGGTTAAGGACCAAGAGAAGACGGCTTTCATCACACCTTTTGGAGCCTTCTGCTATGTGTCTATGCCTTTTGGGCTCAAGAGTGCCCAGACGACTTATCAACGTTGTGTGCAGAATTGTCTTCACAATCAGATTGGACACAAAGTTCATGCTTATGTGTATGATATTGTGATCAAGTCAAGGAAGAAGGAAACCCTACTTGATGACTTAAAGGAAACCTTTGACAATCTGCGGATCTATAAGATGATGCTTAACTCGACAAAGTGTGTCTTTGGTGTTTCGGCTGACAAGCTCTTGGGATTTCTGGTTTCTGAGCGGGGTATTGAAGCCAACCCAGATAAGATCAAGGCTATCACCTCCCTGGCTGAGCCGACTTGTATCAATGATGTCCAACGCCTGGCAGGGCGGATCGCCGCGTTGAGCCGGTTTAGAAGCCGCCTTGGTGAGAAAGCCATCCCTCTATATCAAATGATGAAGAAGATAGACAATTTTGTCTGGAGTACGGCGGCGGGTGAAGCGTTTGAGGCGCTCAAGAAGCAGCTCACTGAGCCGCCGGTTTTAGCTGCTCCGGGCTGAGAAAGAGATCTTGCTCCTATATGTGGCGGCTAACAACTGGGCTGTTAGCGCTGCAATTGTGGTCGAGCGCAAGGAAGCAGGGAAAGAATATCTGGTTTAGAGGCCGGTTTATTATATCACTGAGGTCCTGACAGAGTCCAAGCAGAGATATCCACATTGGCAGAAGCTAGTGTATGGGTTGTTCATGGCCAACCGCAAATTAAAGCATTACTTCTTAGGACACAAGATCACCGTGGTCAGCTCTGCTCTATTGGAGACATAATTCAAAATAGAGAAGCCACGGGTAGGATTGCTAAGTGGGCATTGGAGCTGGGACCTCTCAATCTGAAGTACGTGCCTCGTACGACTGTCAAGTCTCAAGACCTTGTGGATTTCATAAATGACTGGACGGAGTGTCAGGCGCCCGAAGAAAAGCCGGATAACACATACAGGACAATACACCTTGATGGATCCAAGCAGCTGGAAGGATCAGGGGTAGGGGTTGTTTTAACATCTCCCAAAGGTGATAAGTTATGTTATGTGCTCCGGCTGATGTTCCCTTGCACTAATAATGCAGATGAATACAAATCCTTGCTTCATGGCCTCAGGGTAGCTAAGGAGATGAACTTAAGCCAGGTAAGGTGCTTCGGCGACTCAGATCTTGTGGCCCAGCAAGTTTTAGGCACTTGGGATTCTAGGGATCCATGGATGGCGGCTTATCGTCAGGCGGTGGATATCATTGCTGGTCACTTTAAACGTTATTAGGTGGATCATATTGATCATCGCCGAAACGAGGCAGCTGACGCCCTGTCAAGGTTAGGCTCTCAACGAAAGCTGGTGCCGCCCAATATCTTTTTGGACGTCTTACATCACCCGACTGTCAAATTACCATCAGAGGAAGATTTGGCTGTTCTTGACCCAGAGGGACAATTGGTGGCGGCTCTACATGCTATTCTGGATTGGACTGTGCCTTACTTGGCGTATTTGACTCGAGGTGAGTTACCTGATGATGAAAATCTAGCCAGACAGATAACCTGGCGATCTAAATCCATGACGATAGTCAATGGCGAGTTACACAAGTGCAGTGTCACCGGAGTGTTTCAACGTTGTATCTCACCAGAGGAGGGTAAGGAAATCTTAAATGAAATTCATGCTAGTGATTGCGGACATCACGCCGGCTCAAAATCTCTGGTGGCCAAGGCTTTCCGGCATGGTTTTTTCTGGTTGACGGCTCACAAGGATGCAGAGGATCTGGTCCACAAGTGCGACGACTCTCAAAAGTTTGGCCGGCGTGCTCATGTTACGACTCAAGAATTGCGCATGATACCAATTACTTGGCCGTTTGCAGTCTGGGGGCTTGATATGGTCAGGCCTTTCAAGAGATCCAAGGATAAGAAAACGCACCTCTTGGTGGCGGTCGATAAGTTCACCAAGTGGGTAGAGGCTAAGCTGGTCAGCAAGTATGACGCGATTACGGCGGTTTAGTTTCTCAAAAATCCGATCTACCATTTTGGCTACCCTCACAGCATCATCACGGACAATGGCACTAACTTCTCCAAGGGGTCTATGAAAACATTCTATGACCTGGAACACATCCGGCTTGATGTTTCCGTGGTTGCTCATCCACAATCCAATGGTCAGGCAGAGCATGCTAACCAGGAAATCTTGAGAGGTATCAAGCCCCGGCTTATGGTTCCTTTACAGCGAACGCAGGGTTGTTGGGTGGATGAGTTGTCATCCATCTTATGGAGCATTAGAACTACCCCTAACAGATCCACAGGTTATATGCCTTTCTTCATGGTTTACGGTGCAGAGGTCGTGTTACCAAGTGACATCCGTCATGACTCACCACGAGTGGCGGCTTACATTGAGACGGACAATGAGACAACACTTCAAGACGCGTTGGATGCCTTGGATGAGGAACAAGAACTGGCGGCTGCTTGTTCGGCGATCTATCAGCAAGACCTACACCGCTATCATAGCTGCAGAGTCAAGACCTAGACGTTTCAAGAAGGCGATTTAGTGTTGCGGCTGATTAAAGACCAGACAAATATGCATAAGCTGTCTCCTCCATGGGAAGGACCTTTTGTGATCAGCAAAAATCTCAACAATGGGTCGTATTATCTCATTGATATTCAGGACGACTCAGATACCACGGGGCAGGAGACCCGACGGCCGTGGAACATAGCGCATCTACGGCCTTATTACACCTAAGTTGTTGAGACTCGACATTGTACACTATCATTGTACATATCATATTTATATATGAATAAAGTAGCATCCCTGCAAGCCGGGGCCTCTGCCATTTCACATATCTTCATCCATGCAAGAAAGATCAAGAACTTGGTTGTCTAAGGGGGCTTCCCACCCTCCGGGTGTAGCTTATCAAAGCCTAATAGCCGGCTCTTAAGCCAAAAAAGTTGACAAGTCAACTTGGTTGTCTAAGGGGGCTTCCTACCCTTCGGGTGTAGCTTATCAAACCCTAACAGACGGCTCTTATGCCAAAAATGTTGACAAGTCAACATGGCCATCCAGGGGGCTTCTCACCCTCCGGGTGTAGCTTATCAGACCCTATCGGTCGGATCTTAAGCCAAAAAAGTTGACAAGTCAACTTGGTTGTCTAAGGGGGCTTCCCACCCTTCAGGTGTAGCTTATGGAACCCTAATAGCCGGGTCTTACGGCAAAAATGTTGACAAGTCAACATGGCCGTCCAAGGGGCTTCTCACCCTCTGGATGTAGCTTATCAAATCCTAACAGCCGGCTCTTAAGCCAAAAAAGTTGACAAGTCAACTTGGTTGTCCAGGGGGCTTCCGACCCACCGGGTGTAGCTTATCAAACCCTATCAGCCGGCTCTTAAGCCAAAAATGTTGACAAGTCAACAGAGCCGTACAGGGGGCTTCCCACCCTCTGGGTGTAGCTTATTAGACCCTCTCGGTCGGCTATTAAGCCAAACAGTTGACTCTATCAACATGATCTTCCAGGGGGCTTCCCACCCTCCGGGTGTAGCTTATCAGACCCTATCGGTCAACTATTAAGCCAAATAGTTGACTCCGTCAACAAAAGTCACTTGGGGCTTCTCACCTGCTGGGTGTAGCTTACACACCATCTTGATTGGTTTTTATGTCGCGAGTCAGCCTAGTAGAACAGGCACATGAGCCGTTTTTGAAATAGAAAGATATAGAATCTTTTGGGTTATGCTTTTAAGTTGCCCTCCTAATAATGTCAACATACATCTATTCTTGCAGGTTAATTAAGCCGCTAAGAGTTAGTAACCATCCGATATGAAAAGCAAGGAAGATGATATATATGTTAAGCCAGGCTGTTTCATATGTGCACGATGGAACAGTTCAGGCAAAGGCAAAGTTACTACAAGCCTATTACATATGCTCTCTATAGAGCCCAGAAATATCTTAGTGTCTTACACCGCTCATGGCGAGTCACAAGAGCCGGCTTATCCACGACGCTCACAACTCCTTTAGCTGGCCGGCGGGTCACCCTGCTTTGGATCTTCAACCTCCTTGATCTAAAGCTTGTCCAAGTCCTAGTTGCAGTGGGTTAAAGCTGCAAAGTTTCCTTCTTCAAAGAAGGGGGACGGGTCAAGTTCATCAGCAAAAAGGTGCTTACTGCGGGCGGGTGTAAGAAACTTGGACTCAAAGAGGGGGCCACAGATTCTCTTCTGATCTGCAGTGTAAGACGCCTGATAAGTTGCCAAGTTGACCTCTTCTACTAACACAAAGGCAAGGACTTTGGTATCCTTGTAGAGCACAGCCTTGATCGTGCAAACAGCCCCACAGTAAAGCTGTTCCGTCAGAGTATAAATCGCCTTCACGGGGACCAAGCTGTCAGAAGCAAGTTGGCGGCTCCTTGGACCTACATAAGACGGATTATTCATCATAAGTCGCCATTACAAGAAAGACATACACAAATTGGGTTAAGCTATCAAATACTTACCAAAGATGGCGGCTGTCATCTTCTTAATATGGCGCTTCAAAGACTGCAGCTCATCAGACACGATCATCAGCCACTGGTCAGGATCGTCCGCCCATTGAGTCAGGGCGACTTGTTCAACTTTAGCAGACTCTTTGAAGGTTGCAAAGTCGGCCTTGATCTTTGTCAGTTCGTCTGAGAGGAGCCGACATTTTTCATCAGCTTCACTTCGGGCGGCTTGTTGCATGGCTAGATTATTTTTTAAGCCGGCCACTTATGACCTGGCTTCCTTTAAAGCGTCCTGTGACATATCAAAGTATGGAATGAGCCATCAGGAGGAGAAGTTTAAAAGACTCAGCAACTCTCAAACATATTGCAAGCAACATGTATGACACTTGGGGGGCTAATGTCCATTCGATCTCCTAGATTAAAAGGCAGTTTCGGATCATCTTTATCAAGTTAATCCGGAACTTGGGGGCTACACTTTGGTTTTTCAACTGGTTTCCAAAGAAAAGATCCGACTCAAATTTAACAAGATTGAGCCGGCCCTTTGGGGGCTACAATTGGCTCTAATAGCTATCTTTAATAAAGCTCTGGCTCAATGTTATCAAATTTGAGCTGGCCCTTGGGGGCTACGAATGATGATTTGCGATTACTTCTAAATAAGTTGAGGCCTATAGGCTAAGCATTTCTACTTCTAGCAGGTTTTGAAGACCTGGATTATCATCAACCAATATTAACCCGGCTCTTGGGGGCTACGTAAGGGTATAAAGAGAGTAAAGAATACCTCATATTTCTTCTTCATTAAATTGACAAGCTTGAGCTCCAAGTCCCGGCTTGTGGACATGCAGCTCAAATAACCAGCAGGAAGATCATCAGTTGTCATCCTCTCAAGGGCGGGGAGCTCAAACTCCAGCTTCTTGGAGGCCTCAACTGTCTCGCTATGCTTTGTTAGCACATGAGGTTGAGGAGAGGGGAAGCCGGTGCCAGTAATCAAGATGTCTGGAGGAGTTGCTTCATCAACAACCTTTGTAGGGCTTGGCGGCTTTGAATGGTCCTTCGGAGGACTCTCGGGAATCATATCGTCAGCCGTCGGGTCTGCAGAAGGGCAAGTCTCTTCAGGTGCCTCTTTGGAAGCCGCCAAGGGATCAACATCCGGCATGGGAGCATCCGGCTTGGCAGGCTCCGGGTCTTGAGCATTAGGGACAGGGGAGGACTTGTTGGTTTTCCTTCGCTTAGCTTGAGCCCTGAAAAAGCATAAAGATTAGAGCCCAAGGTTTACAACTACCAAAGACTCGGGCATAAAGTGTGAAAAGCATATACAGTAGTCTGAGTTTGAGCTACCAAAGTGTGAAGATTAGAGGCGGCAGAGTAGTGGCCGTAGAGTTTCCAGACGAAGGTGATGATCCCGGAAAAACAGTTCAGATAACGTAAAGCAATTTTGGAATTACAAAGGAAGGGTTAGTAAAATCAAGAAGAGAAGGAATGTCTACCTCAGCTGGACGTTTCCTCTGAGCCGGACAATTAGGCAACCCGAACATGAGAACAGTAGAGCCGGTGCTCCGGGTCTGGCGTAGGGCAGCTTGCTGTTGCTTTTTCAAAAGAAATTGGGGGTCTAAGTAAGCAATAGGACGACAAAGGGGAACTTTTCGAACGACCCGCCGTATCTTCTGGGGTACAAATTAGTCTGAGTCGGACGAAACATAAGTTACCTCAGGGGCATTGCCGTGGCTGGTCTCTGTCTCGTCCTATGAATGGTTGTTGTCAATAAAGTGAATAAAGAGGCGGCAAAAAATAGTCAAGTTATACCTCTGAGCCGTGTGATTCCGGCTATTCAAACCATTCTTCGTGAGGAGTGGTCTTCTTCTTCCGGGTTGCGGTTTTCTTCCTAGATTTCTTCAAAGGAGGAACATATTTCTTCTTCCAGAAGTTGGAATTAGCCTGAAAATATAAGCCGACAAAAAGTGAAGAGATTGGCAAGATATAACTAATACAAAAAAGAGAGTATAAAGAGTCGCCCTACATCTAGGGCCGGGTTTGCGACGTAGAAAGGTGCCAGCCCGATGGCGCTGCAAGCTCCTGAAGATTCGTGGACACGGCTCCGGATGACAGTGGTGATTTCTGTTGGGGAACGTCGCATGGGAAACAAAAAATTTCCTACGCACACGCAAACCTATCCATGGTGATGAGCATCTACGAGAGGGAGAGTGGATCTACGTACCCTTGTAGATCGCTAAGCGGGAAGCGTTAAGAAACGCGGTTGGTGTAGTCGAACTTCTTCGCGATCCAAATCACCGAGCGTCCCGCGATCCAATCACGAACCGTCCCGCGAACACATCATGATAAGTCCCGCGAACTCATCACGATCCGTCTCATGATCTTGATCACGATCTGTCCCGCGAACTCATCACGATCTGTTCCGTGATCACATCACGAACCGTCTCGCGATCTCGATCACAGTCCTTCCGATCTAGCGCCGAACGGACGGCACCTCCGCGTTCAGCACACGTGCAGCTTGATGATGATCTCCACCGTCTCGATCCAGCGAGAGGAGGTGGAGAGGAGAGAGACTTCACCGGCAGCGTGACGGTGCTCCGGTGATGGTGGTGGAGCAATTCCGGCAGGGCTTCGCCTAAGCGCTGCAGAAAACCGATCTAGAGGAGAAACTATGCACCGGTGTAACGGGTAGCACGTGGCCGGAAATTCTGTCCAAAAACCACCCAATCCACTAGTATATATAGGAGGAGAGGAGAGGAGAGGCAGCCAAGGCCTTTGGGTCGGCCAAAATAGGAGCTGGGAAGCAATCCTACTTCACCTCCAATCCTAGTTGAAGTAGGATTGCCTCCTATTGGCTGATTTTCCACTTTTTGCTTTAGGACTTTCTCTCCTGCGCCATGGGCCTTTGTGGCTGTTTTCCCAGCCCACTAAGGGCTGGTTAATACTCTCCCACAGCCCATGGACCTCTTGGGGTCGAAGTACCAATCCCGGAGGTCTCCCGGTACACTACCGGCACTCCCGGTACACTACCGATGAGCCCGAAACTTTTCCGGAAACCAAACTGGGACTTCCTATATATGAATCTTTACCTCCGGAACATTCTGGAGCTCCTCGTGACGTCCAGGATCTCATCCGGGACTCCGAACAAACTTCGGTCACCACCATACATAACTCTACAGTACCGAAACGTCTCCGAACCTTAAGTGTGCAGACCCTGCGGGTTCGTGAACTATCTAGACATGACCGAGACACCTCTACGGTCAATAACCAATGGCGGGACCTGGACGTCCACATTGGTTCCCACATATTCTACGAAGATCTTTATCGGTCGAACCTCTATGTCAAGGATTCAGTTAATCCCGTATAACGTTCCCTTTGTTCTTCGGTATGTTACTTGCCCGAGATTCGATCGTTGGTATCTCCATACCTAGTTCAACCTCGTTACCGGCAAGTCTCTTTACTCGTTCCGTAATACAAGATCCCGCAACTAACAATTAGTCACATTGCTTGCACGGCTTATTGTGATGTTGCATTACCGAGTGGGCCCCGAGATACCTCTCCGGCACACGGAGTAACAAATCCCAGTCTCGATCCATGCCAACTCAACAGACACCATCGGAGATACCTGTAGAGCACCTTTATAGTCACCCAGTTACGTTGCGACGTTTGATACACACAAGGCACTACTCCGATATCTGTGAGTTGCATGATCTCATGGTCATAGGAACACATACTTGACATGCGAAAAACAGTAGCAATAAACTGACACGATCATATGCTATGTTTGCAGTTTGGGTCTTGTCCATCACATCATTCTCCTAATGATGTGACCCCATTATCAATTGACATCTCATGTCCATGGCTAGGAAACCTTAACCATCTTTTGATCAGCGAGCTAGTCTATTAGAGGCATACTAGGGACATGGTTTTGTCTATGTATCCACACATGCATCTAAGTCTCCGATCAATACAATTATAGCATGGATAATAAACGATTATCATGAACAAGGAAATATGATAATAACTAATTTATTATTGCCTCTAGGGCATACTTCCAACAATTTCATCCTCTGATAACGTTGTCCGGCTGAAATAGAGGGAGTCATCATATTGGCCCGGATATTCGCACATAAGAAGACTACGCCGGCTCAAAGGCATAATTCTCCAAGAAATCCAGCAGCGGATCAAATCCAGTCCCTTCAGTCCATTGGCCATAAGGGCTTTGATTTTGGCATGAGCCAGAGCGTGCTTTGCCCATTCAGCAGTTGACAGCCGGCCAGGAAGCTCACAGGTCGTCTTGAGCCAGCATGGGTGGTAACCCTGTAGGGGATGCTGACCTTCTGGGGAGGTATCTTTACAGTAAAACCAGGTCTTGTTCCAATCTTTAGGATGACTCGACATCTGAACAGCCGAAAAAGTTATGTCCGAGCGCCTCTAAATTGAAATCCCGCCGAGTTCTATGCTTGGGACGGCCTTCACCTCTGTCTGGCGGTTTGCATAAAAAAACTCACGAAAGAGACCAACGGACAGCTCAGTTTGCAAGTAGACTTCGCTGAGCACTTGGAAGTTGCATATGTTGGAAATATAATTGGGGGCAAGATCTCGAGGGCACAGCTTGTAAAAGTGAAGAACATCCCGAAAGAATTTTGAGTCGGGGGGTACAAACCCACGTTCGACATGATCTGAAAATACAACTACTTCGCCCTCCTGAGGAACGGGCTTTAGTTCGTTACCCGGAACCCGCCAATGGATGACATCTTTGGTGGGAATGGTGCCCGCGTGTATAAAGTCCATCAGGAATTCTTCAGTGATGCAAGAGCCGACCCAATTGCATGAGTTGGATGCACGATACATGGCGGTGGTTCAAAACAGCGCAAGGTAACAATGTATGGCGCGGCAGATGTCTACGGGCAGTTAAAAGCCTAAGATTTTATAAGATTAAGCCGCCAGGATCCGGTTGGTAAGAGATGGAATTACATGGCGGGTCAAGTTTATGAGAAGACAAGGCAAAATTTGGCTAAGTGTGGAAAACAGGTTTCACAACATATCTCTAAGATTACGGATCTACAAAACAGAGAAAAATGGTTTTATTTCAAAACCTAGCGACTTACTATTGGAACGGTGAAAGTTTGAAAACGGCAGGCGGAGCAATTGCAGATATGTGCGGTGCTGCTATCGGTTTTCTACAAAACGTCACAATAGGGAAAGCATATCATCGAGTTTTTATGGAGAAAGCATGGCTGGCATTGGAGAGAATCTCGTGTTCTAAGCGGCGGAAGAACTCCATGAAACCCAACCGAAATGGCTACGGATCTAGGGGAGGAAAGACTTACTGGGGATGGCGTGATGGACGCGGGCAGAACTCTGGAACAAATAGGTTGATGCAGCGGCCTTGATGATGATGGTATGAAGGCATTACCGGAGCAAGGTGCGCTGGAGCAGCGGCGTTGGATGGAAGAAGACAAAGAGCGAGCAGGGAGGAAAACAAGTGCCACCCTTCGCGGTCCTATTTAATAGGCAAGGGTGGAAATAGGCATAAAATCCAGGCGACGGATATTATTTGACCGAGGCGGACGCCTTGATTCTCGGACCATCCATTTAATAAGGGAAGATTCGTGCGAATGTCAGAGGATCTTTCTGATAGATTTGACATGATGTCAGGGCGGGTTATTGTTTACTTTCAGGTGACACGAGTGAGATTCGCCGCTGATTAAGAAGGAGGCTGACGTGAGCAAGCTCAAACCAACCTGGGGCCTAATGTTGCGGATATAACCCCATTGTGAGACCCGCCCCTCAGGCACCGAGTCACACCTGGCAGCTCATACGACAGCCCAAGGATGGGCCATGAAGACGTAAGCCCAAGACGTTGGGCGACTTAACAAGATGAGCCGGGACGTGGCCCGTATGGAGAAGGTATGAAGACCCGGGCAAGTGAGCCGCTGGGAGACAACTTGCCCAGGAAGGCAAGACAATGTAGAAATAGAATCAGACACGATTGGGAGAGTCGGTTATGACTTTTATGACCCGTGGTCTTGACCTCCTATATAAAGGCGAGACCCGGGGCAACATAGAGATCAACGATCGAGAACTAGGTCAAGCAATCAGCTCCCTTGTAATCGATACCCAAAGCAATAAAAGCACAAGCAGGACGCAGGCTGTTACCTCTACTTGAGGGGCCAAACCTGGGTAAACCCGTGTCCTTCGTCCCAATCAACCCCTTTGAGTCCATCACATTAGCGATGGCCTCGAATCCAAGTCCGTTCACCCGAACATCTGTCATGAAAAAACCACGACATATATCATATATACATTGTTTGTTGTTGGCTGCCTTCTTGTCAGCCAGATACTTGGGGCAGTTCTGCTTCCAGCGACCAGTTCCCTTGCAATGAAAGCACTCAGTTTCTGGCTTGGATCCAACCTTGGGTTTCTTCACGGGAGGGGCAACTGCTTTGCCACTCTTCTTAGAGTTACCCTTCTTCCCCTTGCCTTTCTTCTTGAAACTAGTGGTTTTATTGACCATTAACACTTGATGCTCCTTCTGAATCTCAGACTTAGCGACTTTTAACATCGCAAACAGTTCGGCGACTGACTTGTTCATCCCATGCATGTTATAGTTCAACACGAAGCTCTTGTAGCTAGGCGGCAATGATTGAAGAACTCTGTCAATGATCGCCTTAGCCGGAGGGGTATCCCCAATTCATCCAGATGGGTAGAATACCCAGACATTCTGAGTATGTGTTCACTGATAGACCCGTTTGCCTCCATTTTGCAAGCATAAAACTTATCGGAGGTCTCGTACCTCTCGATCCGGGCATTCTTCTGAAAGATAAACTTCAACTTCTGGAACATATCATATGCTCCATGACGTTCAAAACGTCTTTGAAGTCTCGGTTCTAAGCCATACAACATTGCACATTGAACCATTGAGTAATCATCAGAATGAGCCTGCCAAGCATTCGCAATGTCTGCAGACTTCACTAGAGCAGGTGGATCACCAAGTGGTGCATCAAGGACATAAGCCTTCTGGGAAGCCGTGAGGATAATCCTCAGATTACGGGCCTAGTACACAAAGTTACATCCATCATCTTTCAACTTAGCTTTCTCTAGGAACACATTAAAATTCAGGGGTGCTACTGTGCGAGCCATTGGTCTACAACATAAATATGCAAAGGTTACTAAGACTATTGTTTAACATAATGAGTTTAGTTAATCAAATTAATAAAGCTCCCACTCAAATTGACATCCCTCAGGTCAGCTAAGTCATACATGATCCAAATTCACCAACTCAAGTCCGATCACCACGCTAGTTGAGGTGGTTTAAATGGTGAACATCATCATGTTGATCATATCTACTATATGACTCATGTTCGACCTTTCGGTCTCTTGTGTTCCGAGGCCATGTATGTACATGCTAGGCTCGTCAAGTTTAACCCGAGTGTTCCGCACGTGCAACACTGGCTTGCACCCGTTGTATGCGAATGTAGAGTCTATCACACAATTTATCTTGAAATTTAAGTGAGGGATCACCTTATAATGGTACCGTTGTCCTAAGAGAAACAAGGTGCATAAAAGGATTAACATCACATGCAAATCATGTGACATGATATGGCCATGAACTTCTCCTTTTGATCTCCATCTTGAAAGCACCGACATGATCTCCATCGTCACCGGCATGACACCATGATCTCCATCATCTTAATCTCCATTAACGCGTCGCCATTGGGGTTGTCACGCCAACTATTGCTTCCACGACTATTGCTAACTCATAGCGATAAAGTAAAGCAAAACGACAAAAATAATTAAAGACAACCATATGGCTCCTGCTGGTTGTCGTACTCATCGACATGCAAGTCATGATATTCTATACAATACATGATCATCTCATACATCACATATATCTCATCATGTAATTGGCCATATCACATCACAACATACCATGGAAAAACAAGTTGGACGTCCTCTAATTGTTGTTTCAAGTTTTACATGGCTGCTATGGGCATCTAGCAAGAACAATTCTCACCTATGCAAAAACCACAACAGTGATACATAAGTTTCTTTTCAACCTTCTCAAGGACCGCCTTTGTCGAACCCGATCTAACTAAAGTGGGAGAAACAGACACTCTCCAGCCATCTTTGTGCAACGAAGTTACACGTTAGTCGATGGAACCGGTCTCTCATAGCGTACAAGGTTGGTTTGGGCCGCTTCATCCCGCAATACCGCTCAACCAAAACACGACCAAGGGAAGAAGCAATCTAAGCATCGACACCCAAAAACTCCTTTGTGTTCTACAAATGATGTCATCTACACATAGACCTAGCTCTGATAACACTGTTGGGGAACATTGCATGGGAAACAAAAATAATCCTATGCACACGCAAGACCTATCCATGGTGATGAGCATCTACGAGAAGGAGAGTGGATCTACATACCCTTGTAGTGTTGGAAATATGCCCTAGAGGCAATAATAAATTGGTTATTATCATATTTCCTTGCTCATGATAATCGCTTATTATCCATGCTATAATTGTATTGATCGGAAACTCACATACATGTGTGGATACATAGACAAAACCATGTCCCTAGTATGCCTCTAATAGACTAGCTCGTTGATCAAAGATGGTTAAGGTTTCCTAGCCATGGACATGAGATGTCATTTGATAACGGGATCACATCATTAGGAGAATGGTGTGATGGACAAGACCCAAACTACAAACGTACCATATGATCGTGTCAGTTTATTGCTACTGTTTTCTGCATGTCAAGTATCTGTTCCTGTGACCATGAGATCATGCAACTCACTGACACTGGAGGAGTGCCTTGTGTGTATCAAACATTGCAACGTAACTGGGTGACTATAAAGGTACTCTATGGGTATCTCTGAGGGTGTGTGTTGGGTTGGCATGGATCAAGACTAGGATTTGTTACTCTGTGTGACGGAGAGGTATCTCAAGGCCCAAATGGTAATACAACATCACAACAAGCCTTGCAAGCAATGTGACTAAGTGTTAGTCATGGGATCTTGTATTACGGAACGAGTAAAGAGACTTGCCAGTAACAAGGTTGAACTAGGTATGGAGATACCGATGATCGAATCTCGGGCAAGTAACATACCGAAGAACAAAGGGAACATCAAACGAGATTAACTGAATCCTTGACATAGAGGTTCCACCGATAAAGATCTTCGTATAATATGTAGGAACCAATATAGGCATCCAGGTCCTGCTTTTGGTTATTGACCATAGAGGTGTCTCGGTCATGTCTACATAGTTCTCGAACCCGTAGGGTCTGCACACTTAAGGTTCGGTGACGTTTCGGTAGATAGAGTTATGTATGGTGGTGACCGAAGGTTGTTCGGAGTCCCGGATGAGATCAGGGACGTCACGAGGAGCTCCAGAATGGTCCGGAGGTAAAGATTGACATATAGGAAGTCCTGTTTTGGTCGTTGGAAAAGTTTCGGGCTCATCGATAGTGTACCGGGAGGCCGATAGTGTACCGGGGGACCATCGGGAGGGGTATTTCGACCCAAGAGGCTACATGGGCTGTGGGAGGATGAATACCAGCCCTTAGTGGGCTGGTGGAAATCCCACAAAGGGCCCATGCGGCTGGGAAGAAAATCCCCAAGAGAAAAAGGTGGAAAAAGGCGAAAAGACTAAATAAGGAAGGAGTCCTAGTCCTACTAGGATTGGAGGAGGATTCCTCCTCTCCTCCTTGCGCAAGAGGCCAAAGGGATGGCCCTTGTGCGCCAGCCTCCTCCTTCTCTCCTCCTTGCACAAAAGACTAAATAAGGATCGCAAAGACGTTCGACTACACCAACCGCGTTTCTTAACGCTTCCCGCTTAGCGATCTACAAGGGTATGTAGATCCACTCTCTCTCTCTCGTAGATGCTCATCACCATGGATAGATCTTGCGTGTGCATAGGAATTTTTTTTGTTTCTAATGCAACGTTACCCAACAGTGGCATCATGAGCCAGGTCTACGTGTAGATGAGATCACGAGTAGAACACAAAGAGTTTGTGGGCATTGATGCTTAGATTGCTTCCACCCTTGATCGCATTTTGGTTCAGCGGTATTGTGGGATGAAGCGGCCCAAACCAACCTTACTCGTACGCTTACGAGAGACCGGTTCCATCAACTGACGTGTAACCTTGTTGCACAAAGATGGCTGGAGGGTGTAGGTTTCTCCTACTTTAGTTGGATCGGATTCGACAAAGGCGGTCCTTGAGAAGGTTTAAAAGAAACTTATGTATCACTGTTGTGGAAACTTATGTATCACTGTTGTGGAAATAATTCGTGAAGCTCAGAAAACAGATATGGAAATAACTGAGATTAAGAAAAGAATGAAAGATGGAAAAGCTAAAGGTTTTCGTGAGGATGAGCAAGGAACTCTGTGGTTTGAGAACCGCATCTATGTGCCCAATGACCCAGAACTCAGAAAGTTGATACTTCAGGAAGCCCATGATTCACCTTACTCGATACACCCAGGAAATACCAAGATGTATCTGGATTTGAAAGAAAGTTATTGGTGGACAGGTATGAAGAAAGATATTGCAGAGCATGTTGCATATGTGATGTTTGTCAGCGAGTAAAAGCAGAACATCAGAAACCAGCAGGGTTACTCCAACCTTTGCCGATACCCGAGTGGAAATGGGAAAAGCTTGGTATGGATTTCATCACAGGATTACCCAGGACCCGTTCAGGTTATGATTCCATCTGGGTAGTGGTAGATCGTTTGACCAAGGTAGCTCATTTCATTCCAGTGAAAACCACTTATACCAGTGCTAAGCTAGCCAAGATATATATGACCAGGATCGTATGTCTGCATGGAGTTCCGAGGAGTATCGTGTCAGATAGAGGAACACAATTTACCTCAAAGTTTTGGCATCAGTTACATGAAACTTTGGGTACAAGGCTAGAGTTCAGTACAACTTTTCATCCGCAGACAGATGGACAGACTGAGAGAGTCAACCAGATTCTGGAAGATATGTTGAGAGCTTGTGCGCTAGATTATGGATCTAGTTGGGACGATAACTTGCCTTACGCAGAATTCTCATACAACAACAGTTATCAAACCAGTCTAAAGATGGCCCCTTTCAAAGCTTTATACGGAAGGAGGTGCAGAACAGCACTGACGTGGGATGGTGTTGGAGACCGACAACTTTTTGGTCCCGACCTTATTCAAGATTCGGAAGAGAAAGTCAGGTTGATTCGTGACAGACTCAAGATAGCTCAATCTCGACAGAAGAGTTATGCTGACAGCAAGCGCAAAGAAGTGACATATGAAGTGGGAGACAGAGCATATCTTCGTGTATCCCCGCTTCAAGGAATCAAGAGATTTGGTGTTAAAGGAAAATTAGCACCCAGATTCATAGGCCCCTACAAAATTCTTGAACATAGAGGCGAAGTTGCATACAAACTGGAATTGCCAGAAGGATTATCTGAAGTTCATAATGTGTTCCATGTGTCCCAGCTGAAGAAATGTCATACAGAGATGGCTGATATCCCTCTGAGAGATACAGTGCCCCTAGAGGCCATACAGCTTGAAAGTGATCTGACTTATGAGGAGAAGCCTGTCAGAATCCTCGAGACATCCAACAGAGTTACCCGCAGCAAGATTATCAAGTTCTGCAAAGTTTTGTGGAGTCACCATACTGACGAAGAAGCCACCTGGGATCGCGAAGAAGATCTTCGTAGAGACCATCCACACCTATTTTCTAGCCAACCCGAATCTCGAGGGCGAGATTCATCTTAAGGTGGGTAGGTTTGTAACATCCCAAAATTCCATTTTGGAATGTTATGAAATAGCTATGCATCTATAATCATCATTGCTTGATTTTATGTGTTAGTTGAAATGCCTTTTCTGATTTTCTGAAAGCCCTTTCTACTTTTCCCTATGTTGCCTTCCCCTATTTGAAATTTTGGATAAATGTTCAAAATAAGAGAGGAGTAACATGACACTCCACACCAGGGTCAAATTGGTGAATTATTTGAACAAAAATAACCAGGGGTTATTTTGAAAATATTTGCAAAAAGGATTTAAAAACAATTAGGCAATTTCTGAAAATAATTTTTTTTTCAATGTCTTCAAATGACAGAATAAAAATGTTCATTATATAGCATTTATTATTCTGTTAATTTTGATATATAATACCCCTATATTTGGAGACGATTTGGATGCTTTAAATGTATTTATATGTCTCTGGAATTTTTTTTTAAAGAAAAACAGTAACGGTAACCGTTTCCGGTATTAAACGGGCCGGCCCACGGCAGTTATTTCGCGCTTTTACTACGAGCCGGCCAACCGCGCGTAACGGTAACGCGCCCACTCGCTGACATCCGGGTCCCACGCCAACCGACCGTTGCCCGAAACGGTCATCGTCTCCCCCGCGAGCGCCGGACCGGATCTCGTCGCCGACCGTTTCCCCTCGCCGGATCTCTCTCCCCATTACTCCCCCGCACCCCTCGAGCGCCCTATAAGTAGCCGACAACCCCCGCATCCATTTCACCCCGAGTCCCCCTTCTCTCTCTCGCCGAGACGCCGTCGATTTCTCGCCGGAGTAGCCACCACCACCGGACCTCCCGTCGAGCGTAGCCACCACCTCCGACCACCGTTCGCCTCGCCGTCGCCACCAATCAACTCCGGAGAACCATCGCCGTCGCCCGGACCACTTCCCCGTCTTCCCCGACCACCGGAGCACCTCGCCGTCGCAATCACCGCTACCGGACTCGCCGGAGTACCCCGACGCCGACGACTTCTACCCCGTAAGCCCCCTCGACCATCGGATCCCGAACCCACGGTCCAGATTAGAACGGACTTAAGTCCGAACCGGTATCTTCTTCCGAATCGGTCGCCCGCTCTAATTCACCTACCGCACACACTCGCTAGCCAATCGGATCACGCCACGTAGCCCCCTGACCGACGCAAATCTTTTTTTTCATTTTCTGTTTTGTTTTAATTAACAGAATGTTTTCCAATTTTGTTTTGCTTATATCTTTTAATCTATTTAGTGTTTTGAGTTAATTCTTGTTGCAATAGCTCACATTTTTCATGTAGTTTCACCCTGTACTTTTAAATTTCAAATTTGAACTATAAAATTTGAATGTAATCAAATTTTCACAAAATCTTCAAATCTGAATAACTAGAGTTTGAAAATAGATTTTGATATGAATCTTTTTGCTACTGTTTGGTATTAGTTAGGACTACCTTCATGCTTAGTTTGAGGATTTTTAGGATATATTTGATTTGTGTTTCAGTTAAAAACAGAATCTGCTTATTATTATAATATAGTTTTATAAACTTAATTTTAATTAGTTTTATTTAGATGTTGGTTTCATTTGTTTATTAGATTCTGTTAGTAAACATTTAGTGTTTTTACTCACTGTTAATAAAAATATAAATTTGCCTAATTTAATTTCATTTAACATAGGAATCACAACTTCTTTTCAAATAGGCATCATTTGATTAAAACAACTAACTAATGGTTTTGCTTCAAACAAAGTTTTATAATATTTAATTCTGTTTTCCTAAAACAAGTTTATTTGTAAATTATTTTCTGTTAAGAACATGTTTTGCTAATAAATAACAAGTTTAGTTTTCATTCTTTTGTTAGTACAACTATAGTTGATTCATATAGTGTTTATCAAAACTTTTATAAACTTTACTAAAGTTTTCCCAACAAACTTAAATTGATTTTCTTTGTTTAATAATAAAATATTCTATTGTTGCCTTGCTGTCAACAATTGTCTTGCTATTTCAAAATAGTTTTATTATGTAGTAGTGTTTTCATCATCTCCTTTTGAAAAACAAAACTTTGTGTGTTTTTCTTGCTAGAGACTTTTGTGCATTGTTTGCCTTGATTGTTTAGTACTTCTTTGCTGAATGTTATGAGTAGTTATTTTGTTGTATGCTTATTTGAGTGTTTGTTTGCTTCATTAGATCATCCGGAGTGCGAAGCTTGTTACTTAGAGTCACTCACGTACGAAGATCATCAATCAGGCAAGTCACTTTGATCATGTTTTACCCATGTTTTATATGCATTAGTTCTACCATCTCCCCAGTTGCATGCAAGATAGGTTAGTTGGAAACTTGGTTACATTGTAGTAGTATCATGTGGTAGATACCCCTCTCAACCCTCTTTGACAACATTGGCCCCCGGGAAACGTTGTTTTACTTTTGCTATGCTAATAGTAGACGGGGTTGATTGTGTGATTCATGGGAGTTGAGAGAGTTAATAATTTCAAGACCTACATAATGATCAAGATTTCAAGACTCCAAGTTTTCAACATACCTCTGGGTGGATGATGGTTGAACGGCGCCCTGGAGAAACCAGTGGTTAGCCTAGGTGATGCTGGAGATGGCCAGTATTCACGCGGAAAGGTCCACCCAGGCACAAAGAGATGGATGGATGCTTTAAAACCCAAGGCTTACCTGCACAGCCACAAGTCATTATGGGCTCTGGCTTGGTTGGATATCGTGGTGACCCTGGACAGGCGGTGCTACGAGAGGTAGAAGAACGGTAGGAAAGGATGGGCACCGTCAGAGTCGCAGGGAAACCCTTTGGAAGACCATGTTTTGGTCATCCGTTTCTCAAACACCCTGAAGTGCGAGACATCAAACGGAGGCGACCAAATCTTGTGGGGAACGTGTGCAAAACTCTGCAGAGTACAAAACCTAATCGATTAGCCGTGTCCACGGTCATGGACGACTTGAGCCAAAGGAATTGGAACTTCCGGAACTCTCAACACAATTAATATGATGATGTGGGTATTAACAATTTTGGGTATGAGAACTGGTTGGTGGAACCATCTCATTAATCAACCAACTTAGTAATATTTTTGCTTAGCCCCTCTCTTGATGTAGGAAAAACTTGGCTTTACGCAAAAACTTACCACCCCACCTGCCATATATGCATATAGACTAGCTGATTATTTTCACACCTCTACTATGACTTTGCCGGCATATTCCATATGCTGACCTACACGGCTGCAACGTATCATGTTGCAGAGTATTTTTCCGACCAGGAGTGAGGACGCGTTCTATGCTCAGTGAGATGCCCTTGGAGTCGGATGGACTCATCTACCGTCGACGCTTCCGCAATATTTAGATATTCTCATGAGTTGGCCTTTGGCCACTTTATTGTAATATTATTGTAATAAAGGACTCGATATGAGATTTCGATTAATATAATGCTGTGTGATTTACCTTTGATATATACATTGATGTACCGTGTGTGTACCAGCATGATCTTGGGATGGTACGGAAACACCGAAGACTTGACCTTCCAGGTCGGGTCGCTACAGAAATGGTATCAGAGCACACGCTGACCGTAGGACGTAACCTCTAGGATTGGAAAGCCTTAGGATTGTTTCTCTTTGTCTTTAAATATCTTATACTCTCATCTATTCGTTTCTGACTCCTCTCCGATTAATTCAAAATTTATAGATGGCCACCTTCATCCCAGTGTTGATCACGGAGTTTTGCCAGCCTGACGCAACGATGCCCTTTGGTAAGGAGCTGATGAGGATCGTCAAGGACGTAAGGATTGCTTTGCCGAGCATCACCGAGACTCCTATCATGTCATTTCCCCAAGATGGACGCTACAGGATCGAGGTGCATATCCCAGGGAAGACTTTTGGGAATCGGAAGGAACCCATAGATCTCAAGTTCGTGGCACCCAGTTGGATACTTGGGAGAGACATGGCCATTCATCGTGCCCTTGGACGTATTTAGGAGGAATACAGAGGTGGAACCATTTCACCAGGACTCAGCGTGGTATGTCGTAGATATGCCAATGGAAACATCATAACTCCTCCCACTGCAGACACCACTATCTCCTATATCCAGACCTTGGAGACTCACATCAGGACTCTGGAGCTTCGAGTTCGTGCTGATACGAAGACAATCAAGAATCTGATGAACCGCGAGCTGGACCTTGAAACTGATATACGAGAGGCCAACTATGAACACGAGCATGAAGTGAAGGACTTCCTAGAGAGGATTGATGAGCAGAATGCACGCATCGCAACTCTGGAGGAGCAGCTAGACATGGGGGAAAACCTTCACCCCGAAGGAGACATGGCACCCTTCATCAGCGACGATGAAGACTATGAGGAAAGCACCACTGGAGGACCTACGACTATGCACTTCTGAGGAAAAACATTAGTTATGCCCTCCATGTATCTTTTATTTTCAACGTTAAAAGCGTAGGTCGATGCTTAGTTGTTTGAGATTTGTATTCCCGATGTTTGACATTGATTGAATAAATGAATGAGTGTTTGGTGTGATATGTTTGTTGCATTGCATATGGGTAGTGAATTCCTTCTAGACCCTTGTTCTATTCTAATTCTCATCCCTCTGAAAACAGCAAGATACCTCCACGACGTGAGACCGACTTCACTTTCCCACCAGAACTCACTCAACTCCTTCAGCAGCAGAATGCACTAATGCAGTTATTGATTCAGAATCAGACCAACAACAATCAGAACAACAACAACCACAACCACCATCCACCCCAGACTGACAATCTCACCCGTTTTCTGAGGTTGAACCCTTCAACTTTCTCCAGCAGCACTGAGCCCATTGTGGCAGATGACTGGCTCCGCAAGATGGAGAGAGAACTTGTCACCGCTGGATGCACTGACGCTGAGAAAGTGCGATTTGTAGCACATCAACTTGAAGGACCAGCAGCGTCATGGTGGGAGAATTACATCATCACCTATCCTATTGCTGATGTAACCTGGGAGCAATTCAAGCTTGCTTTCCGCACCGCTCATGTCTCAGCTGGAGCTATGAGTCTGAAGAAGCGCGAGTTTCGCAATTTGTGCCAGGGTAATCGCTCTGTGGCCCAATATGTGGAAGAGTTCAGCATGTTGGCCCGTTATGCCCCAGGAGATGTGGCCGATGATGCGGCCAAGCAAGAAAAGTTTCTGGAAGGACTCAATGATGAGTTGAGCATACAGCTGGTAGTGGCTAATTTCAACAACTACCAAGAGCTGGTGGATAAGGCACTTATTCTGGAAGGTAAACAGCAGCAGATTGAGAACCGCAAGAGGAAGTACACTCAGGGGAAGTTCAACTCTGCAGCTCATCAGAAGCCTCGTTACTCCCCGTACTCCGGGAATACCGGATCAGGAAACAGTAAGTTTGGAAAGCACACTCATACTGTGCATAACCATGGAGGCCACCATAATGGAGGAAATGGGAACAACCGTCTCAACCATGATAACTTCAAGACTGACAATGGGAATGGAAACAACAACCAGCACCGTCACGCTCCTACTCAGAAGGATCTGAGTCACATCACCTGTTTCAAGTGCCAGAAGACAGGGCACTATGCTACTGAGTGTCCCCAGAGCAAGCAAGGCAATGGAAACGGCAACAACAACGGCAATGCAGCAGCCAAGAAACCCAATCCGTTTCCCCATGCTCAAGTGAATCACATCGACGTGGAAGAAGTCTATGATCAACCCGAGACTGTGGTTGGTAAGTTTTTATTGCATTCACGTCCTGTTACAGTACTTTTTGATTCTGGTGCAACTCATTCATTCATATCAAGGGTAGTTGTGGATAAGTATGGTTTGCCCACCAAAACCCTTAGTCAGCCCATTAAGGTTAGTTCTCCAGGAGGTATGATGATGGCAGGGATAGGATGCCATGCCTTGAAACTCAATATAGGGAACCATGTTTTTCCCACCGACCTCATCGTCTTAGAATCCCAAGGATTGGATGTAATCCTAGGCATGGATTGGATGACCAAGTATGAAGGAAATCTTGATTGCCTCAGCAAGTCTGTTTCACTCACCACTCCGGAGAACAAGAGGATTAAGTATGTATCCCGACGCACGCGTATGAGTGCTAGGTTAAATGCCCTCACGGGAGTTGTTCAGGAGGAAGTACCTGTGGTAAAAGAATTTCCAGATGTATTTCCGGAAGAATTACCAGGAATGCCACCAGATAGGGAGATTGAGTTCTTAATAGAGCTACACCCAGGGACAGCCCCAATTTCCAAGAGACCCTATCGGATGCCCGCAAATGATCTGTTGGAAATCAAGAAGCAAATCAAGGAGTTATTGGACAAGGGGTATATTCGCCCAAGTTCTTCACCTTGGGGAGCCCTAGTACTTTTGGTGGAGAAGAAGGATAAATCCTTGAGAATGGTAGTTGACTATCGTGCCTTGAACGAGGTGACTATCAAGAACAAGTATCCTCTGCCAATGATTAATGATTTGTTTGATCAGCTCGTAGGAGCCAAAGTATTCTCCAAGATCGATCTTTGATCAGGGTATCACCAGTTGAAGATTCGTGAACAGGATATACCCAAAACAGCTTTCACCACGAGGTATGGCTTGTATGAGTATACGGTCATGTCTTTTGGATTGACTAATGCTCCTGCCTACTTCATGAATTTGATGAACAAAGTATTCATGGAATACCTAGACAAGTTTGTTGTGGTGTTCATCGATGACATTCTGATATTCTCCAAGAACGAGGAAGAGCATAAGCAACATCTGCGTTTAGTTCTGGAGAAGCTAAGAGAGCATCAGTTATATGCCAAGTTCAGCAAATGTGAATTTTGGTTGATGGAAGTCGGATTCCTTGGACATGTTATTTCCGAAGAAGGAATAGCCGTAGACCCCGCTAAGGTTGAAGCCGTCACCGAGTGGAAGTCACCCACCTCAGTTAAGGAGATCCGCAGTTTCCTCGGACTTGCCGGTTATTACCGGAGGTTCATTGAGAATTTCTCAAAGGTTGCCAAGCCCATGACAGAGTTGTTGAAGAAAGAATCCAAGTATATTTGGACTGTGGAATGTGAAGCCAGTTTCCAGGAGTTAAAGGAACGTTTGGTCACAGCCCCAGTGTTGATCTTGCCCGATATTCGGAAGGATTTCCAGGTTTATTGTGATGCTTCACGACAAGGACTCGGAGGAGTACTTATGCAGGATGGAAAAGTTGTAGCCTATGCTTCCAGACAGCTACGACCTCATGAGTTGATTTATGCCACTCATGACTTGGAATTAGCAGCCGTAGTGCACGCACTCAAGACTTGGAGACATTTCCTTATCGGAAATAGTTGTGATGTTTACACCGACCATAAGAGCCTAAAGTATATCTTCACGCAGAAAGAGTTGAACCTCAGACAGAGACGATAGTTAGAGTTAATCAAGGACTATGACATGAGATTACACTACCATCCAGGTAAGGCTAATGTTGTGGCCGATGCCTTGAGTCAGAAAACTTATGTAAACACACTCACAGCAGGAGGATTACCCCAAGAGTTAGCCGATGATCTCAGAGAGCTCAGGCTAGAGATAGTCCCAAGAGGATATATTGCCACACTGGAAATTCAGTCCACCTTGACCGAAAGAATTCGTGAAGCTCAGAAAACAGATATGGAAATAACTGAGATTAAGAAAAGAATGAAAGATGGAAAAGCTAAAGGTTTTCGTGAGGATGAGCAAGGAACTCTGTGGTTTGAGAACCGCATCTATGTGCCCAATGACCCAGAACTCAGAAAGTTGATACTTCCGGAAGCCCATGATTCACCTTACTCGATACACCCAGGAAATACCAAGATGTATCTGGATTTGAAAGAAAGTTATTGGTGGACAGGTATGAAGAAAGATATTGTAGAGCATGTTGCATATGTGATGTTTGTCAGCGAGTAAAAGCAGAACATCAGAAACCAGCAGGGTTACTCCAACCTTTGCCGATACCCGAGTGGAAATGGGAAAAGCTTGGTATGGATTTCATCACAGGATTACCCAGGACCCGTTCAGGTTATGATTCCATCTGGGTAGTGGTAGATCGTTTGACCAAGGTAGCTCATTTCATTCCAGTGAAAACCACTTATACCAGTGCTAAGCTAGCCAAGATATGTATGACCAGGATCGTATGTCTGCATGGAGTTCCGAGGAGTATCGTGTCAGATAGAGGAACACAATTTACCTCAAAGTTTTGGCATTAGTTACATGAAACTTTGGGTACAAGGCTAGAGTTCAGTACAGCTTTTCATCCGCAGACAGATGGACAGACTGAGAGAGTCAACCAGATTCTGGAAGATATGTTGAGAGCTTGTGCGCTAGATTATGGATCTAGTTGGGACGATAACTTGCCTTACGCAGAATTCTCATACAACAACAGTTATCAAACCAGTCTAAAGATGGCCCCTTTCGAAGCTTTATACGGAAGGAGGTGCAGAACAGCACTGACGTGGGATGGTGTTGGAGACCGACAACTTTTTGGTCCCGACCTTATTCAAGATTCGGAAGAGAAAGTCAGGTTGATTCGTGACAGACTCAAGATAGCTCAATCTCGACAGAAGAGTTATGCTGACAGCAAGCGCAAAGAAGTGACATATGAAGTGGGAGACAGAGCATATCTTCGTGTATCCCCGCTTCGAGGAATCAAGAGATTTGGTGTTAAAGGAAAATTAGCACCCAGATTCATAGGCCCCTACAAAATTCTTGAACGTAGAGGCGAAGTTGCATACAAACTGGAATTGCCAGAAGGATTATCCTAAGTTCATAATGTGTTCCATGTGTCCCAGCTGAAGAAATGTCATACAGAGATGGCTGATATCCCTCTGAGAGATACAGTGCCCCTAGAGGTCATACAGCTTGAAAGTGATCTGACTTATGAGGAGAAGCCTGTCAGAATCCTCGAGACATCCAACAGAGTTACCCGCAGCAAGATTATCAAGTTCTGCAAAGTTTTGTGGAGTCACCATACTGAGGAAGAAGCCACCTGGGAACGCGAAGAAGATCTTCGTAGAGACCATCCACACCTATTTTCTAGCCAAACCGAATCTCGAGGGCGAGATTCATCTTAAGGTGGGTAGGTTTGTAACATCCCAAAATTCCATTTTGGAATGTTATGAAATAGCTATGCATCTATAATCATCATTGCTTGATTTTATGTGTTAGTTGAAATGCCTTTTCTGATTTTCTGAAAGCCCTTTCTACTTTTCCCTATGTTGCCTTCCCCTATTTGAAATTTTGGATAAATGTTCAAAATAAGAGAGGAGTAACATGACACTCCACACCAGGGTCAAATTGGTGAATTATTTGAACAAAAATAACCAGGGGTTATTTTGAAAATATTTGCAAAAAGGATTTAAAAACAATTAGGCAATTTCTGAAAATAATATTTTTTTCAAAGTCTTCAAATGACAGAATAAAAATGTTCATTATATAGCATTTATTATTCTGTTAATTTTGATATATAATACCCCTATATTTGGAGACGATTTGAATGCTTTAAATGTATTTATATGTCTCTGGAATTTTTTTTTAAAGAAAAACAGTAACGGTAACCGTTTCCGGTATTAAACGGGCCGGCCCACGGCAGTTATTTCGCGCTTTTACTACGAGCCGGCCAACCGCGCGTAACGGTAACGCGCCCACTCGCTGACATCCGGGTCCCACGCCAACCGACCGTTGCCCGAAACGGTCATCGTCTCCCCCGCGAGCGCCGGACCGGATCTCGTCGCCGACCGTTTCCCCTCGCCGGATCTCTCTCCCCATTACTCCCCCGCACCCCTCGAGCGCCCTATAAGTAGCCGGCAACCCCCGCATCCATTTCACCCCGAGTCCCCCTTCTCTCTCTCGCCGAGACGCCGTCGATTTCTCGCCGGAGTAGCCACCACCACCGGACCTCCCGTCGAGCGTAGCCACCACCTCCGACCACCGTTCGCCTCGCCGTCGCCACCAATCAACTCCGGAGAACCATCGCCGTCGCCCGGACCACTTCCCCGTCTTCCCCGACCACCGGAGCACCTCGCCGTCGCAATCACCGCTACCGGACTCGCCGGAGTACCCCGACGCCGACGACTTCTACCCCGTAAGCCCCCTCGACCATCGGATCCCGAACCCACGGTCCAGATTAGAACGGACTTAAGTCCGAACCGGTATCTTCTTCCGAATCGGTCGCCCGCTCTAATTCACCTACCGCACACACTCGCTAGCCAATCGGATCACGCCACGTAGCCCCCTGACCGACGCAAATCTTTTTTTTCATTTTCTGTTTTGTTTTAATTAACAGAATGTTTTCCAATTTTGTTTTGCTTATATCTTTTAATCTATTTAGTGTTTTGAGTTGATTCTTTTTGCAATAGCTCACATTTTTCATGTAGTTTCACCCTGTACTTTTAAATTTCAAATTTGAACTATAAAATTTGAATGTAATCAAATTTGCTCAAAATCTTCAAATCTGAATAACTAGAGTTTGAAAATAGATTTTGATATGAATCTTTTTGCTACTGTTTGGTATTAGTTAGGACTACCTTCATGCTTAGTTTGAGGATTTTTAGGATATATTTGATTTGTGTTTCAGTTAAAAACAGAATCTTCTTATTATTATAATATAGTTTTATAAACTTAATTTTAATTAGTTTGATTTAGATGTTGGTTTCATTTGTTTATTAGATTCTGTTAGTAAACATTTAGTGTTTTTACTCACTGTTAATAAAAATATAAATTTGCCTAATTTAATTTCATTTAACATAGGAATCACAACTTCTTTTCAAATAGGCATCATTTGATTAAAACAACTAACTAATGGTTTTGCTTCAAACAAAGTTTTATAATATTTAATTCTGTTTTCCTAAAACAAGTTTATTTGTAAATTATTTTCTGTTAAGAACATGTTTTGCTAATAAATAACAAGTTTAGTTTTCATTCTTTTGTTAGTACAACTATAGTTGATTCATATAGTGTTTATCAAAACTTTTATAAACTTTACTAAAGTTTTCCCAACAAACTTAAATTGATTTTCTTTGTTTAATAATAAAATATTCTATTGTTGCCTTGCTGTCAACAATTGTCTTGCTATTTCAAAATAGTTTTATTATGTAGTAGTGTTTTCATCATCTCCTTTTGAAAAACAAAACTTTGTGTGTTTTTCTTGCTAGAGACTTTTGTGCATTGTTTGCCTTGATTGTTTAGTACTTCTTTGCTGAATGTTATGAGTAGTTATTTTGTTGTATGCTTATTTGAGTGTTTGTTTGCCTCATTAGATTATCCGGAGTGCGAAGCTTGTTACTTAGAGTCACTCACGTACGAAGATCATCAATCAGGGAAGTCACTTTGATCATGTTTTACCCATGTTTTATATGCATTAGTTCCACCATCTCCCCAGTTGCATGCAAGATAGGTTAGTTGGAAACTTGGTTACATTGTAGTAGTATCATGTGGTAGATACCCCTCTCAACCCTCTTTGACAACATTGGCCCCCGGGAAACGTTGTTTTACTTTTGCTATGCTAATAGTAGACGGGGTTGATTGTGTGATTCATGGGAGTTGAGAGAGTTAATAATTTCAAGACCTACATAATGATCAAGATTTCAAGACTCCAAGTTTTCAACATACCTCTGGATGGATGATGGTTGAACGGCGCCCTGGAGAAACCAGTGGTTAGCCTAGGTGATGCTGGAGATGGCCAGTATTCACGCGGAAAGGTCCACCCAGGCACAAAGAGATGGATGGATGCTTTAAAACCCAAGGCTTACCTGCACAGCCACAAGTCATTATGGGCTCTGGCTTGGTTGGATATCGTGGTGACCCTGGACAGGCGGTGCTACGAGAGGTAGAAGAACGGTAGGAAAGGATGGGCACCGTCAGAGTCGCAGGGAAACCCTTTGGAAGACCATGTTTTGGTCATCCGTTTCTCAAACACCCTGAAGTGCGAGACATCAAACGGAGGCGACCAAATCTTGTGGGGAACGTGTGCAAAACTCTGCAGAGTACAAAACCTAATCGATTAGCCGTGTCCACGGTCATGGACGACTTGAGCCAAAGGAATTGGAACTTCCGGAACTCTCAACACAATTAATATGATGATGTGGGTATTAACAATTTTGGGTATGAGAACTGGTTGGTGGAACCATCTCATTAATCAACCAACTTAGTAATATTTTTGCTTAGCCCCTCTCTTGATGTAGGAAAAACTTGGCTTTACGCAAAAACTTACCACCCCACCTGCCATATATGCATATAGACTAGCTGATTATTTTCACACCTCTACTATGACTTTGCCGGCATATTCCATATGCTGACCTACACGGCTGCAACGTATCATGTTGCAGAGTATTTTTCCGACCAGGAGTGAGGACGCGTTCTATGCTCAGTGAGATGCCCTTGGAGTCGGATGGACTCATCTACCGTCGACGCTTCCGCAAGATTTAGATATTCTCATGAGTTGGCCTTTGGCCACTTTATTGTAATATTATTGTAATAAAGGACTCGATATGAGATTTCGATTAATATAATGCTGTGTGATTTACCTTTGATATATACATTGATGTACCGTGTGTGTACCAGCATGATCTTGGGATGGTACGGAAACACCGAAGACTTGACCTTCCAGGTCGGGTCGCTACATTGAATGGGAGTTCTTCAGTAATATGGTTAATTGAACTCATTATCATGAACATAGTCAGTAGTGTCTTTGCAAATTCTGTTGTAGATTACTTGCTTGTGCTGTAGCTCCCTTGAATTTTTGTATGTTCCTAGAGAAATAGAGTTGAAAGATGATGGTAGCAATACTGCGGACTGGGTCCGTGATCTGAGGATTGTCCTCATTGCTGCACAGAAGGCATATGTCCTTAATGCACCGCCTGGTGTGCCAACCCCTCTAGCGTCGTCTGTAAATGTTGTGAACATTTGACAGGCACGTTCTCATGACTACTTGATAGTTTAGTGCGTCATGCATTACGGCTTAGAATTGAGGCTCTGAAACGTTTTGAACGTCACGGAACATATGCGATGTTCTAAGAGTTGAAATTAGGATCTCAGGCTCATGCTCGTGTTGCGAGATATGAGATCTCCAACAAGATTCTTTGCCTGCAAGATGAAAGAGAATAGCTCAATTGTTGAGCATGTGCTTAGATTGTCTGCGTGCTATGATCGCTTGAATCGAGTGGGAGTTGATCTTCCAGATAAGATAGTGATTGATACAGTTCTCCAAGTCACTATCACTAAGCTACTAGAACTTTGTGATGAACTATAAAATGCCAGGGATAGAAATAATGATACCTGAGCTGTTCGCGATGTTTGACACCGCGAAGGTAGAAATCAAGAAGGAGCGTCAAGTGTTGATGGTTAGTAAAACCACTAGTTTCGAGAAGGGCAAGGGCAAGGAGGGAAACTTCATGGACAGCAAGTCAGTTACTGCTCCAGTGAAGCAACCCAAAGTTGAACCCAAACCTGAGACTAAGTGCTTCGATTATGAGGAGAGCGGTCGCTGATGCGGAACAACCCTAGATACTTGGTAGATAAGAAGGCTGGCAACATCGACAAAAGTATATTTGATATACATGTTATTGATGTGTACCTTGCTAGTACTCCTAGTAGCACATGGGTATTGGATATCGGTTCGGTTGCTAAATGTTAGTAACTCGAAATAAAAGCTACAGAATAAATGGAGAACTAGCTAAGGGTGAGGTGGCGATGTGTGTTGGAAATGTTTCCAAGGTTGATGTGATCAACATCGCACGCTCTCTCTACCTTCGGGATTAGTGACGAACCTTAATAAATGTTATTTGGTGTTTTGTGTTGAGCATGAACGTGATTAGATCGTGTTTATTGCAACACGTTTATTCAATTAAGTTAGAGAATAATGGTTATTCTGTTTACATGAATAATACCTTCAATGGTCATGCACCCAGTGAGAATGGTTTGTTGAATCTTGATCATAGTAATACACATGTTCATAACATTGATGCCAAAAGATACAAAGTTAATAATGATAGTACCACATACTTGTGGCACTGCCGCTAAATGTCATATTGGTATAAAGCGCATGAAGAAACTCCATGCTGATGGATCTTTCGACTCATTCGATTTCGAATCGGTTGAGACATGCGAACCATGCCTCTTGGGCAAGATGACTAAGGACACCGTTTTCCGGATTGATGGAGCGGTCAAGTGATTTATTGGAAATGATACATGTTGATGTATGCAATCCAATGATTCTTGTAGCGTGTGGTGGATATCATTATTTTCTTACCTTCACTGATGATTTGAGTAGATATAGTGTATATTTACTGAATGAAACACAAGTCTGAATCGTTTGAAAGGTTCAAGCAAATTCAGAGTGAAGTTTAAGATCACCGTAACAAGAAGATAAAAATGTTTGCGATATGATCGTGGAGGTGAATATCTGAGTTACGAGTTTGGCATACAACTTTAGACAATGTGAAAGTTGTTTCACAACTCACGCCACCAGGAACACCATAGTGTGATGCTATGTCCGAACGTCATAGTCATGCTCTATTTGATATGGTGCATGCTATGATGTCTCTTATCGTTTTGCTACTATAGTTTTGGGGTTATACATTCGAGACAACTACATTCACTTTACATAGAGCACCATCTAAATCCATTGATATGACATCGTGTGAATTATGGTTTGATAGAAACCTAACTGTCATTTCTTGATGTTTGGGGCTGTGACTCTTGTGTGGAAAAATGTTTTCACCTAATGATCTTGAACCCAAAGCGGACAAATGCATCTTCACAGAATACCCTAAGAATAGTTGGGTGAACCTTCTATCTCAAGATCCAAGCATAAAGTGTTTGTTGCTAAAACTGGGTCCTTTCTCGAGAAAAAGTTTCTCTCGAAAGAATTGAGTGGGAGGAAGATGGAACTTGATGGGGTTGTTGAACCTTTGCTTCAACTAGAGAGTAGAGCAGCGCAGAAAGATGTTTCTGTGGAGCCTACGTCAGTTGAAGAGGAAGTTAATGACGATGATCACGAATCTTCAGATCAAGTTACTATCAAACCTCGTAGGTCGACAAGGACGCGTACTGCTCATGAGTGGTACGACAACTCTGTCTTGGAGGTCATGTTGTTGGCAACAATGAACCTATGAGCTATGGAGAAGCGATGATGGCCCCGGATTCCGACAAATGGTTAGAGGCCTTGAAATCCGAGAAAGGATCCATGTATGAAAACCAAGTATAGACTTTAGTAGACTTGCTCGTTGGACAGCAGGTCGTCGAGTACAAATGGACTTTTGAGATGAAGACAGACGCTAATGGTAAATGTCACCATTTATAGAGCTTGAATTGTCGCAAAGAAATTTCCGACAAGTTCAAGGATTTGACTACGATGAGACTCTCTCACTCGTAGCGATGCTAAAGTCTGTTGGAATTATATTAGCAGTTGCTGCATTTTTCAATTATGAAATCTAGCAGATGGATGTCAAAACATCGTCTCCTTAAGGGTTTACTTGAGGAAAGGTTGTATGTGATACAACCAGAAGGTTTTTTCAGTCCTAAGGATGCTAAAAGGTGTGCAAGATTTAGTGATCCTTCTGTGGACTGAAGCAAGCATCTCGGAGCTGGAATATACACTTTGATGAGGTGATCAAAGTTTTTGAGTCTATACAAAGTTTACGAGACACTTGTATTTACAATAAAGTGAGTGGGAACACTATAGAGTTTCTGATAAGCATATGTGGTTGACATATTGTTGATCGGAAATGATATAGAATTTCTGGAAAACATAAAGGGTTGTTTGAAAAGAGTTTTTCAAAGGAAGACCTGGATAAATCTACCTAATTGTTGAGCATCAAGATCCATAGAGATAGATCAAGATACTTGATGAGACTTTCAATGAGTAGATACCTTGACAAGTTTTTGAAAGAGTTCAAAATGGATTAGTCAGAGAAAGAGTTCTTGCCTGATTTGTAAGGTGTGAAGTTGAGTAAGACTCAAAGCTCGACCACGACAGAAGAAAGAGAAAGGACGAATGTCATCCCCTATGCCTTAGCCATAGGTTCTATATTATGCCATGCTGTGTACCGCACCTGGTGTGTGCCTTGCCATGAGTCTGTCAAGGGGTACAAGAGTGATCCAGGAGTGGATCACCGGACATCGGTCAAAATTATCCTTAGTAACCAGAGGACTAAGGATATGTTTCTCGATTATGGAGGTGATAAAGAGTTCGACATAAAGTGTTACGTCGATGCAAGCTTTAAGACCAATCCGGATGACTCGGAGTAGCAATCTGCATACATATAGTGGAGCAGCCATTTGGAATAGTACCAAGTGGAGTGTAGTAGCAGGGTTTATAGTTTGACATAGAGATTTGCAAAGTACACACGGATCTGAATGTCACAGACCCGTTGACTATAAGACCTTTCTCACATGCAAAGCATGATCGAGCCCCAGAACTCATTGGGTGTTAGATTCATAACAATGCGGATCACATGGTGATGTGAACTAGATTATTGACTCTAGTACAAGTGGGAGAATGTTGGAAATATGCCCTAGAGGCAATAATAAATTGGTTATTATCATATTTCCTTGCTCATGATAATCGTTTATTATCCATGCTATAATTGTATTGATCGGAAACTCACATACATGTGTGGATACATAGACAAAACCATGTCCCTAGTATGCCTCTAATAGACTAGCTCGTTGATCAAAGATGGTTAAGGTTTCCTAGCCATGGATATGAGATGTCATTTCATAACGGGATCACATCATTAGGAGAATGGTGTGATGGACAAGACCCAAACTACAAACATAGCATATGATCGTGCTAGTTTATTGCTACTGTTTTCTGCATGTCAAGTATTTGTTCCTATGACCATGAGATCATGCAACTCACTGACACCGGAGAAGTGCCTTGTGTGTATCAAACGTCGCAACATAACTGGGTGACTATAAAGGTACTCTACAGGTATCTCTGAGGGTGTCTGTTGGGTTGGCATGGATCAAGACTGGTATTTGTTACTCCGTGTGACGAAGAGGTATCTCAGGGCCCACTCCGTAATACAACATCACAACAAGCCTTGCAAGCAATGTGACTAAGTGTTAGTCACGGGATCTTGTATTACGGAACGAGTAAAGATACTTGCCGGTAACAAGGTTGAACTAGGTATGGAGATACCGACTATTGAATCTCGGGCAAGTAACATACCGAAGAACAAAGGGAACATCATACGGGATTAACTGAATCCTTGACATAGAGGTTTGACCGATAAAGATCTTCGTAGAATATGTAGGAACCAATGTGGTCATCCAGGTTCCGCTATTGGTTATTGACCGTAGAGGTGTCTCGGTCATGTCTACATAGTTCTCGAACCCGCAGGGTCTGCACACTTAAGGTTCGGTGACGTTTCTGTAGTATAGAGCTATGTATGGTGGTGACCTAAGGTTGTTTGGAGTCCCGGATGATATCCCAGACATCACGAGGAGCTCTAAAATGGTCCATAGGTAAAGATTGATATATATCAAGTCCTATTCTGGTTGCCGGAAAAGTTTCGGGCTCATCGGTAGTGTACCGGGAGTGCCGGTAGTGTACCGGGGGACCATCGGGAGAGAAATTTCGAACCAAGAGGCTACATGGGCTATGGGAGGATGAATACCAGCCCTTAGTGGGATGGTGGAAGTCCCACAAAGGGCCCATGTGGCTGGGAACAAAAGCCCAAAGAGAAAAAGGTGGAAAAACACAAAAAGGCTAAATAAGGAAGGAGTCCTAGTCCTACTAGGATTGGAGGAGGATTCCTCCTCTCCTCCTTGCGCAAGAGGCCAAAGGGCTGGCCCTTGTGCGCCAGCCTCCTCCCTCTCTCCTCCTATATATAGTTGAGGTTTTGAGGGTTTTGAGACACAGAAAAACAGCCACGTGCTGCCTCTCCTCTAGATCGTAGTTTCTCCTCTAGATCAATTTTCAGCAGTGCTTAGGCAAAGCCCTGCTGGAATAGCTCCACCTCCATCACCGCAATGTCGTCGCGCTGCCGGAGAAGTCATCTACCTCTCCGCTCCCTCTTGCTAGATCAAGAAGGCGGAGATCGTCATCGAGCTGTACGTGTGCTGAACGCGGAGGTGCCGTCCGTTTGGCGCTAGATCGGAAGGACCGTGATCAAGATCGCGAGACGGATCGTGATGAGATCATAGGACAGATCGTGAAGAGTTCACAGGATGGATTGTGATTGGAACGTGGGACAGATCATGATGAGATCGCAGGAGGCTCGGCGATTTGGATCACGAAGACGTTCGACTACACCAACCGCGTTTCTTAACGCCTCCCGCTTAGTGATCTACAAGGGTATGTAGATCCACTCTCCCTCTCGTAGATGCTCATTACCATGGATAGATCTTGCGTGTGCGTAGGAAATTTTTTGTTTCCCATGCAACATTACCCAACATGTAGATCGCTAAGCGGAAGCATTAAGAAACGCGGTTGATGTAGTCGAACATCTTCGCGATGCAAATCGCAAGCCGTCTCGTGATCCAATCACGATCTAGCGCTGAATGGACGGCACCTCCGCGTTCAACACACGTACAACTTGATGACGTCCTTGTCTTCTTGATCCAGAAAGAGGGGCAAAGTAGTTGATGAGTTTCGGTCGCATGACGACGTGGTGACGGTGTTGGTGAAGAACAATCTCCACAGAGCTTTGCCAAGCACAACGGAAACTATGATGGAGCATAAAGTAGAGGGATGGGGTTGCCCGCACACGGCTTGGGGATTCTGTTGGGGATTGGCGCATGGGAACGAAAAAAATCCTATGATCATGCAAGACCAATCCATGGTGATGAGCATCTACGAGAGGGAGAGTGAATCTACATACCCTTGTAGATCGCTAAGCAGGAAGCGTTAAGAAACGCGGTTGGTGTAGTCGAACGTCTTCGCGATCCAAATCGCCGAGCGTCTCGCGATCCAATCATGATCCGTCTCCCGATCAAGCACCGAACGGATGGCACCTCCGCGTTCAGCACACGTACAGCTTGATGACGATCTCTACCTTCTTGATCCAGCAAGAGGGAGCAGAGATGTAGAAGAGTTCCCCGGTAGCATGACGGCGCTATGGCGATGGTGGTGGAGCTATTCCGGCAGGGCTTCGCCTAAGCACTGCAGAAATCCGATCTAGAGGAGAAACTATGCACTGGAGGAACGGGTAGCATGTGGCTGAAAATCTTGTGCAAAAACCCTAAAACACTCTAGTATATATAGGAGGAGTGGAGGAGGAGGCTTGGCTCCCAAGGAGCTAGCCCTTGGGTCGGCCGAACCAGGAGGGAGGAGTCCTCCTCCTCCACTCCTAGTAGGATTAGGACTCCTTCCTAATTTAGCCCTTTTGCCTTTTTCCACCTTTTTCCTTTTGGGTTTTTTATTCCCAGCCGCATGAGCCCTTTGTGGGACTTACTCCATCCCACAAAGGGATGGTATTCATCCTTCCACAGCCCATATAGCCTCTTGGGTCGAAATACCCCTCCCGATGGTCTTCCGGTACACTACCGGCACTCCCGTTACACTACTAATGAGCCCGAAACTTTTTCGGCGGCCAACATAGGACTTCCTATATATCAATCTTTACCTCCGGACCATTATGGAGCTCCTCATGACGTCTGGGATCTCATCCGGGACTCTGAACAAACTTTGGTCACCACCATACATAACTCTATACTACCGAAACGTCACCAAACATTAAGTGCGCAGACCCTGCGGGTTCGAGAACTATGTAGACATGACCGAGACACCTCTACGGTCAATAAAAAATAGCAGGACCTGGATGTCCATATTGGTTCCTACATATTATACAAAGATCTTTATCGGTCGAACCTCTATGTCAAGGATTCAGTTAATCCTGTATGATGTTCCCTTTGTTCTTCGGTATGTTACTTTCGCGAGATTCGATCGTCGGTATCTCCATACCTAGTTCAACCTCATTACAGGAAAGTCTCTTTACTCATTCCGTAATACAAGATCTCGTGGCTAACACTTAGTCACATTGCTTGCAATGGCACCAATGTTGTCACTGAACAGGTTCATTGGATTCAGTGCACTGGGCACTACTCCAAGATCTGTCATGAACTGCTTCATCCAGACACTTTCCTTTGCTGCCTCCGAGGCTGCGATGTACTCCGCTTCACACGTAGAATTGGCTACCACGCTTTGCTTGGAACTGCACCAGCTTACTGCGCCCCCGTTGAGAATAAATATGTATCCGGTTTGTGACTTAGAGTCATCCGGATCAGTGTCAAAGCTTGCATCGACATAACCCTTTACGATGAGCTCTTCATCACCTCCATAAACGAGAAACATTTCCTTATTCCTTTTCATGTACTTAAGGATATTATTGACCGCTGCCCAGTGTTCCATTCCAGGATCACTTTGAAACCTTCTGGCCATACTTATGGCAAGGCTGACATTGGGTCTTGTGCATAGCATTGCATATATGATAGAGCCTATGGCTGAAGGGATGACACTCATCTTTTCTCTATCTTCTGTAGTCACTGGGCATTGAGTCTTACTCAACTTCACACCTTGTAACACAGGCAAGAACCCCTTCTTGGACTGATCCATTTTGAACTTCTTCAAAACTTTATCAAGGTATGTGCCCTGTGAAAGTGCTATTAAGCGTCTCGATCTATCTCTATAGATCTTAAAGCCTAATATGAAAGCAGCTTCTCCTAGGTCCTTCATTGAAAAACTCTTGTTCAAATATTCCTTCACGCTTTCTAGCATTTCTATATTGTTTCCAATCAGCAATATGTCATCCACATATAATATTAGAAATGCTATAGAGCTCCCTCTCACTTTCTTGTAAATAGAAGCTTCTCCATAAACTTGTATAAACTCAAACGCTTTGACCACCTCATCAAAGCGCTTATTCCAACTCCGAGATGCTTGCACCAGCCCATAAATGGATCGCTGGAGTTTGCAAACTTTGTCAGCATTCTCTGGATCGACAAAACCTTCTCGTTGCATCATATACAACTCTTCCTCAAGGAAACCGTTGAGGAACGCTGTTTTGACATCCATCTGCCAAATTTCATAATCGAAATAAGCAACTATTGCCAACATGACTCTGACAAACTTAAGCATCGCTACGGGTGAGAATGTCTCATCGTAGTCAACTCCTTGAACTTGTGAAAAACCCTTTGTCACAAGTCGATCTTTATAGACAGTGACATTACTGTCCGCGTCCGTCTTCTTCTTAAAGATCCATTTGTTCTGAATGGCCTTTCGCCCTTCAGGTAATACTTCCAAAGTCCATACTTTATTTTCATACATGGATCCCATCTCGGATTTCATGGCCTCTAACCATTTCTCGGAATCCGGGCCCCTCACCGCTCCTCCATAGCTCGTAGGTTAATTGTTGTCCAACAACATGACCTCCAAGACATGGTTGCCGAACCACTCAGGAGTAGTACGCGCCCTTATGGACCTACAAGGTTCAATAGTAGCTTGATCCGAAGCTTCATGATCATCATTATTAACTTCCTCTTCTACCGTCGTAGGTTCCACAGAAACATCTTTCTGCGCTGCGCTACTTTCTGGTTGAAGTAAAGGTTCAATAACCTCATCAAGCTCTATTATCCTCCCACTCAATTCTTTCGAGAGGAACTATTTCTCAAGAAACGTTCCGTTCTTAGCAACAAACACTTTGCCTTCGGGTTTGAGATAGAAGGTATACCCGACTATCTCCTTCGGGTATCCTATGAAGACGCATTTCTCCGCTTTGGGTTCTAGCTTTTTAGGCTAAAGCCTTTTGACATAAGCATCACATCCCCAAACTTTAAGAAACGACAACTTTGGCCTCTTGTCAAACCATAGTTCATATGGCGTCGTCTCGACGGATTTTGATGGTGCCTTATTTAAAGTGAATGCAGCTATCTCTAATGCAGAACCCCAAAACAATAGTGGCAAATCAGCAAGAGATATCAGAGAAGGCACCATATCTAATAAGGTTCGATTACGACGTTCGGACACACCATTGCGCTGTGGATTCCAGGCAGTGTCAACTATGCAACAATTCCACACTGTCTTAAGTAACTGCGAAACTCATAACTCAGATATTCACCTCCTCAATTAGATTGCAGGAATTTAATCTTCTTGTTATGATGATTCTCAACTTCACTCTGAAATTGCTTGAACCTTTCAAACATTTCAGACTTGTGTTTCCTTAAGTAAATATACCCATATCTACTTAAGTCATTAGTGAAGGTGAGAAAATAACGATATCCACCACGCGCTGTAACATTCGTTGGACCGCACACATCAGTATGTATGATTTCCAATAAGTCACTTGCTCGTTCCATTGCTCTAGAGAACGGCATTTTAGTCATCTTGCCCATGAGGCATGGTTCACATGTGTCTAGTGATTCAAAATCAAGTGACTCCAAAAGTCCATCAGCATGGAGCTTCCTCATGCATTTTACACCAATATGACCTAAACGGCAGTGCCACAAGAAAGTGGTCCTATCGTTATCAACTCTACATCTTTTGGCATCAATGTTATGAACATGTGTATCATCACTATCAAGATTCAATATGAATAAACCCCTCACATTGGGTGCATGACCATAAAAGATATTACTCATATAAATAGAACAACCTTTATTCTCTGATTTAAATGAGTAACCGTCTCACAATAAACAAGATCCAGATATAATGTTCATGCTTAACACAGGCACTAAATAACAATTATTCAGGTTCATCACTAATCCAGATGGTAATCGAAGAGAGAGCGTGCCGACGGCGATCACATCAACCTTGGAACCATTTCCCACGTGCATCGTCACTTCATCCTTTGCCAGCCTTCATCTATTCTGTAGTTCCTGTTTTGAGTTGCAAATGTGAGCAACCGAACCGGTATCAAATACCCAGGCACTACAACGAGAGCTAGTAAGGTACACATCAATAACATGTATATCATACATACCTTGTTTGTCGTTGGCTGCCTTCTTGTCAGTAAGGTACTTCGGGTAGTTCCGCTTCAGTGACCAGTTCCCTTGCAATGAAAGCACTCAGTTTTTGGCTTGGGTCCATGCTTCGGTTTCTTTACAGGAGTAGCAACTGCTTTACCATCCTTCTTGTTTTTACCCTTCTTGCCCTTGCCCTTGCCATTCTTCTTGAAACCAGTGATTTTATTGACCATCAACACTTGATGTTCTTTCTGGATTTCAGACTCGACGACTTTTAGCATTGCAAACATCTCGGCGACTAACTTGTTCATCCCGTGCATGTTATAGTTCATCACAAAGGTCTTGTAACTAGGTGGCAGTGATTGAAGAACTCTATCAGTGATCACCTCTGGTGGAAGGGCAATTCCCAACTCCGCTAGAAGAGTCGAATACCCAGACATTCTGAGTATATGTTCACTGATAGACCCGTTCTCCTCCATCTTGCAAGCATAGAACTTATCGGAGGTCTCATACCTCTCGATTCGGGCATTCTTATGAACGATAAACTTCAACTCCTGGAACATCTCATATGCTCCATGATGTTCAAAACGTCTTTGAAGTCCTGGTTCTAAGCCATACAATATTGCACATTGAACTATTGAGTAATCTCCAGAACGTGCCTCCCAAGCGTTCTTAACGTCTTCGGATGACATGTCTTCTGGTTGGTCACCAAGCGGTGCATCAAGGACATATGATTTCTGGGAAGCTGTGAGGATAATCCTCTGATTACAGGCCCAGTCAACAAAGTTACTTCCATCATCTTTCAACTTAGCTTTATCTAGGAACGCATTAAAATTCAGGGGTGCTACTCCGCGAGCCAATGATCTACAACATAAATATGCAAAGGTTACTTAGACTATTGTTCAAGATAATGAGTTTAGTTAATCAAATTACTAAACATCCCACTCAAATTGACATCCCTCAGGTCATCTGAGTGTCACATGATCCCAATTTACCAACTCAAGTCCGGTCATCACGTGAGTTGAGGTAGTTTCAATGGTGAACATCATCATGTTGATCATATCTACTATATGACTCATGTTCGATCTTTCGGTCTCTTCTGTTCCTAGGCCATGTCTATACATGCTAGGCTTGTCAAGTTTAACCCGAGTGTTCTACATGTGCAACACTGGCTTGCACCCGTTGTATGTGAACATAGAGTCTATCACACCCGATCATCACGTGGTGTCTCGACACGGCGAACTTTTGCAACGGTGCACACTCGGGGAGAACACAATTCATCTTGAAATTTAAGTGAGGGATCACCTTATAATGCTACCGTTGTCCTTAGAAAAACAAGGTGCATAAAAGGATTAACATCACATGCAAATCATAAGTGACATGATATGGCCATGAACTTGTGCTTTTGATCTCCATCTTGAAAGCACCGGCATGATCTCCATCGTCACCGGCACGACACCATGATCTCCATCATCTTGATCTCCATCAACGTGTCACCATCGAGGTTGTCACGCCCACCATGCTTGTACTAATATTGCTACCATTTAGCGATAAAGTAAAGCATTACATAGTGCTTAATGATTGATACGCAGGTCATACAATAATTAAAAACAACCCTATGGCTCCTGTCGGTTGCCGTACTCATCGACATGCAAGTCGTGATATTCTATACAACACATGATCATCTCATACATCACATATATCACATCATGTAATTGGCCATATCACATCACAACATACCCTGCAACAACAAGTTAGACGTCCTCTAATTGTTGTTGCATGTTTTACGTGGCTGCTACGGGTATCTAGCAAGAACGATTCTCACCTACGCACAAACCATAATGGTGATACATAAGTTGCTTTTAAACCTTCTCAAGGACCGCCCTTGTCAATCCAATCCAACTAAAGTAGGAGAAACAGACAGCCGCCAGCCATCTTTGTGCAACAAAGTTACATGTCAGTCGATGGAACCGGTCTCTCGTAAGCGTACGAGTAAGGTTGGTCCGTGCCGCTTCATCCCACAATACCGCTGAACCAAAACACAACCAAGGGAGGAAGCAATCTAAGCATCAACGCCCACAAACTCTTTGTGTCCTACTCAAGATCTCATCTACACATAGACCTAGCTCTGATACACTGTTGGGGAACGTCGCATGGGAAACAAAAAATTTCCTACGCTCACGCAAGACCTATCCATGGTGACGAGCATCTACGAGAGGGAGAGTGAATCTACATACCCTTGTAGATCGCTAAGCGGGAAGCGTTAAGAAACGCGGTTGGTGTATTCGAACGTCTTCGCGATCCAAATCGCCGAGGGTCCCGTGATCCAATCACGATCCATCCCGATCAAGCACCGAATGGACGGCACCTCCGTGTTCAACACACGTATAGCTTGATGACGATCCCCGCCTTCTTGATCCATCAAGAGGGAGTGGAGAGGTAGAAGAGTTCTCTGGCAGCATGACGGCGCTCCGGCGATGGTGGTGAAGCTATTATGGCAGGGCTTCGCCTAAGCACTGCAAAAATCCAATCTAGAGGAGAAAATATGCATAGCAGGAACGGGTAGCACGTGGCTGAAAATCTTGTACAAAAACCCTAAAACCCTCTAGTATATATAGGAGGAGAGGAGGAGGAGGCTTCCTCCTCCACTCCTAGTAGGATTAGGACTCCTTCCTAATTTAGCCCTTTTGCCTTTTTCCACCTTTTTCCTTTTGGGCTTTTTCTTCCCAGCCCACAAAGGGCTGGTATTCATCCTTCCACAGCCATCTAGCCTCTTGGGTCGAAATACCCCCCCACCCTCGATGGTCTCCCGATACACTACCGGCACACCCGGTACACTCCTGATGAGCCCAAAACTTTTCCGGCGGCCAAAATAGGACTTCCTATATATCAATCTTTACCTCCGGACCATTCTGGAGCTCCTCATTATGTTCGGGATCTCATCCGGGACTCCGAAGAACCTTCGTTCACCACCATACATAACTCTATACTACCGAAACGTCACCAAACCTTAAGTGTGTAGACCCTGCGGGTTCGAGAACTATGTAGACATGACCGAGACACCTCTACGGTCAATAAAAAATAGCGGGACCTGGATGTCCATATTAGTTCCTACATATTGTACGAAGATCTTTATCGATCGAACCTCTATGTCAAGGATTCAGTTAATCCCGTATGATATTCCCTTTGTTCTTCGGTATGTTACTTGCCCGAGATTCGATCGTCGGTATCTCCATACCTAGTTCAACCTCATTATAGGCAAGTCTCTTTACTCGTGCCGTAATACAAGATCTCGTGGCTAACACTTAGTCACATTGCTTGCAAGGCTTATTGTGATGTTGTATTACCGAGTGGGCCCTGAGATACCTCTCCATCACATGGAGTAACAAATCCCAGTATTGATCCATGCCAACTCAACAGACACCTTTCAAGATACCTGTAGAGCACCTTTATAGTCACCCAGTTATGTTGCGACATTTGATGCACACAAGGCACTCTTCCGGTGTCCGTGAGTCACGTGATCTCATGGTCATAGGAACATATACTTGACATGCAGAAAACTATAGCAATAAACTGACACAATCATATGCTACGTTTGTAGTTTGGGTTTTGTCCGTCACATCATTCTCCTAATGATGTGATCCCGTTATCAAATGATATCACATGTCAATGGCTAGGAAACCTTTACCATCTTTGATCAACGAGCTAGTTCACTAGAGGCATACTAGGGACAAAGTGTTGTCTATTTACCTACACATGTAATGTGTTTCCAATAAATACAATTATAGCATGGATAATAAACGATTATCATGAACAAGGAAATATAATAATAAACACTTTATTTATTGCCTCTAGGGCATATTTCCAACAGATTCTTGATGTGTTCCAGGTGCTAGCCTTGCCCCTTTATTTATATGCTGAGCCCTGGGGTCAAAACTTGGAGAAAAATTCTCCTCAAGGTCGGTTTGCCCGCAAGGCAAGAGTCCTCCTCGGACTCTAGGACCAAACGCCAAGGTCCTCGGCGTCTGGCCCTAGACGCCAGGGTCCCTAGCGTCTGCCCATGGCCTTCGCAAAACACATTTTGCACCTTCCTAAAGCCTCATGGGCTTTACCCCCTTGGCCCAAATAAAGTGTTCTTGTACCCCGAACATTTCAGGAAACATCCGAAACTATTCCGATGAATTCCTGAACCCTTCCGGAGACCAAACACTATTATCCCATATATCAATCTTTACCTCCGGACTATTCCAGAGCTCCTCGTCATGTCCGGGTTCTCATCCGGGACTCCGAACAACTTTCGGTCACCAACATAATAACTCATTTATACTTATATCATCACCAAACATTAAGTGTGTAGACCCTCCGGGTTCGAGAACTATGTAGACATGACCGAGACACCTCTATAGTCAATAACCAATAGTGGGACCTGGATGCCCATATTGGTTCCTACATGTTCTACAAAGATCTTTATCGGTTGAACCTCTATGTCAAGGATTCAGTTAATCCCGTATAATGTTCCCTTTGTTCTTAGGTATGTTACTTGCCCGAGATTCGATCGTCGGTATCTCTATACCTAGTTCAATATCGCTACCGACAAGTCTCTTTACTTGTTCCATAATACAAGATCATGTGGCTAACACATTAGTCACTTTGCTTGCAAGGCTTGTTGTGATGTTGTATTATCGAGTGAGCCCCGAGATACCTCTCCGTCACACGGAGTAACAAATCCCAGTCTTGATCCATGCCAATCCAACAGACACCCTCAGAGATACCTGTAGAGCACCTTTATAGTCACCCGGTTACGTTGCGACGTTTGATACACATAAGGTACTCCTCCGATGTCAGTGAGTAGCATGATCTCATGGTCATAGGAACATATACTTGACATGGATAAAACTGTAGAAATAAACGGACACGATCATATGCTACGTTTATAGTTTGGGTCTTGTCCATCACATCATTCTCCCAATGATGTGATCCCATCATAAAATGACATCTCATGTCAATGGCTAGAAAACCTTGACCATATTTGATCAACGAGCTAGTCTACTAGAGACATACTAGGGACGAAGTGTTGTCTATCTATCCACACATGCAATGTATTTCCAGTCAATACAATTATAGCATGGATAATAAAGAATTATCATGAACAAGGAAATATAATAATAACATTTTATTATTGCCTCTAGGGCATATTGCCAACAACCTTCTGGTTGTATCACATACAACCTGTCCTCAAGTAAACAATTAAGGAAACGATGTTTTGACATCCATCTGTCATATTTCATAATTGAAAAATGCAGCAACTGCAAACATAATTCCAACAGTCTTTATCGTCGCTACGGGTGAGAAAGTCTCACCGTAGTCAACTCCTTGAGCTTGTCGGAAACTTCTTTGCGAAAGGTTAAGCTTTATAAATGGTGACATTTACCATTAGCATCTATCTTCTTCTTAAAGGTCCATTTGTCCTCAACGGACTGTCGTTCAACAGACAAGTCTACCAAAGTCCATACTTGGTTTTCATACATGGATCCTTTCTCGGATTTCATGGCCCCTAGCCATTTGTCAGAATCCGGGCCCATCATCGCTTCCCCATAGCTCGTAGGCTCATTGTTGTCCAACAACATGACCTCTGAGACACGGTTACCGTACCACTCAGGAGCAGTACGTGCCCTTGTCGACCTATGAGGTTCGATAGCGACTTGATCTGAAGCTTCATGATCATCATCATTAACTTCCTCTTCAACTGACGTAGGTTCCACAGGAACATCTTTCTGCGCTACGCTACTCTCTGGTTGAAACAAAGGTTCAACAACCTCATCAAGTTCTATCTTCCTCCCACTCAATTATTTCGAGAGAAACTCTTTCTCAATAAAGGACTCGTTTTTAGCAACAAACACTTTACACTCAGATATGAGATAGAAGGTATACCCAACTGTTCTTAGGGTATCCTATGAAGTTGCACTTTTCTGCTTTGGGTTCGAGCTTATTAGACATAAGTGTTGCAGTCCCAAACTCTAAGAAATGACAGCTTAGGTTTCTATCAAACCATAATTCATACGATGTCATCTCAACGGATTTAGATGGTGCCACGTTTAAAGTGAATGTAGTTGTCTTTACTGCACAACCCCAAAACGATAGTGGCAAAATGATAAGAGATATCATAGTATGCACCATATCCAATAGAGCACGACTATGACGTTCGGACACACCATCACACTATGGTGTTCCAGGTGGCGTGCGTTGTGAAACAACTTTCACATTGTATTAAGTTGTATACCAAACTCGTAACTCAGATATTCACCTCCATGATCATATCATTGACATTTTTATCTTCTTGTCATGATGATCTTAAACTTCACTTTGATTTTGTTTGAAATTTTCAAATGTTTGAGACTTGTGTTTCATTAAGTAAATATACTCATATAAACTCAAATCATCAGTGAAGGTAAGAAAATAACGATATCCACTGCATGCTACAACACTCATAGGACCGCATACATCAACATGTATTATTTCCAATAAGTTACTAGCCCGCTCCATCATACCGAAAACGGGGTCTTTAGTCATCTTGCCCATGAGGCATGGTCCACATGTCTCAACCAATTCGAAATCGAATGAGTCCAAAAGATCCATCAACATGGAGTTTCTTCAGGCGATTTATACCAATATGACATTTAGAGGCATTGCCACAAGTATGTGGTGCTATCATTATTAACTTTCTATATTTTCGCATCAATGTTATGAACATGTGTATTACTATGATCAAGATTCAATAAACCATTCCCATTGGGTGCATGACCATTGAAGGTATTTGTCGTGGATTTGTCACGACAGATGTCCGGGTGAACGGACTTAGGTTCGGGGCAAGACGCAACTACGTGGCGGCTTGAAGGGGTTGATCGGAATCGAGAAGACACGGAGTTTTACCCAGGTTCGGCCCCTCTAATGGAGGTAAAAGCCTACGTCCTGCTTGTCTGGTATTGATGATGATGAAGATCTCTCGGTTACAGGGGTGCTAATTGCTACCTCTAATCTCTTGTGTTGTCTAAACTTGTAGACTTGTGTCTCTTGAGAACTTGTCCCTCTAGGGGTTCTCTACCCCTCCTTATATAGGTGGAGAGGGTAGGCTTACAAATATAGTCCTACTATCAGTAGGATTAGGACTAATCTCTCACGAATCCTACTATGGGTCTTATTTCCTTTAAGGGAATCCTTCTCTCTTCGGGTCTTCTCTTGTGGGATTTTTCTTGTGAGCCGTCTGGCGCCGGCCCACCCGCCGGGTCTTGGGCTTGGTCATCCAGTGGCTCGCCTGCCAGGTCTTAAATAAGAATGTCATGTCTTCGGCCGGGTCTCTCATGAGTCGCCAAGCCGGGTCATACCATGGGGTATATCCCCGTTATTAGCCCCCAGGTTAGCTTGAATTTATTCATGGTAAGCTCCTGAAATAAAAGTAACAAATATGTTAAGTGGCCGGCTTGCTCCTTTTGGACGGTTTAAAAAATGACTCCTCAGGGATCCGGGTCTTTTCTGCATATGAATGAGTCGTCTTGATAATCATCTTGTTTGTCAATGCCCTTTGAAAAATATTGAGAATAGAACACCCATATGCCATTGAGTCGGCTTCCAATACACTTGGCGGGTCATTTCCGTCGGGTTATAATTATTGATGACGTCGGGCCTAACAACTGAACTCCATAATTTAACATCTTGAAAAATTCTCCTCAAAGCTTTTGATATGTCCATATTACCTGTAGCCCCCAAGCTCCGAGATTATCCATGATAACTTGGTGCTTTGCAAATAATATTTTGGACTGTGTAGCCCCTAAGTGCCGGGTTGTCCTACCTGCAGCAACCTGGGACTTATAATTGCTTTATATCTTATAATGCTTCGGCGGGTGTAGCCCCCAAGGGCCGGCTCATCAGAAAGCTTCGGCGGGTGTAGCCCCCAAGGGCTGGCTCATCAGAACGTGATGTGCCAGGTCTTCAATTTGAACCTCATAATCTGTTTAAACGGCTAAATACTTTAGCCCCCAAGTGTCAGGTCGCACGCCTGCGGCGACTTGGGACTTTTTAGAAAGGTTGATCTGAGTGATGTAGTCCCCAAGTGTCGGGTCAGTAAGAATTTTACTGGGCTAGGACTTATAAAAATATAGAAAGGCAGGCTCATATTCTTTGAGAAAATATAGAAGGGTCGGGTCCTCTCTTTGAGATAATATGGTCTTGCTGATGATGTAATAATTTGAAAGCCGGCTTGCATTAGCCCCCAAGTGTCGTGGTGCATGCTTGCAGCGACATGGGACTTGCATATTTGATATAAAACTGGACTTGAATAGTGTAGCCCCCAAGTGCCGGGTCGTCTGCCTGCGGCGACTCGGGACTATGTGAGAATAATATGACTCACCACAATTTGTTGAATGAATCTTTGACCGTGGTTGCAATATAACCCGGAATGAATATCCTGGAATAATTCCTTTGTCTTTGACATGAAATTCCTGCTCGTGGTTGCGGTGCAACCCGGAAAATATAAGTTTGAGAAATCCATGAGTGTTGTAGATTACTACAGAGCACAATTAAAGAAATCCGAGAACCGGCCAATTAGATGACACAGCATTATATCTGACAAATAATAATTTCTCCGAGCTGGTTTGAAAAACCCCAACTGGTTATGATAACCATGAAGATCCAGCCATGTTGGCTATTAAAAGATCCATTTGCTCTTGCCAAACACTTAATGGCGGCTCATCTTAAGAGATAATACCTGCAAAAAAATAAACAAGACAGAATATATTCTGCATTGTTGTGAGGGCGGCTTGAAGAAGCTCAACCCGGAGATGTTCATACCTTTCATAACATTGCTCCTTTCTCATAATCTTGCTCTGATCCGGCTTGATAAGCCGGCGTGTTATCTGGAGGTGGGAAGCTCCCTTGAATAATCCACGGCTGACATGTCAGCCGGAATGGCATAAAGTCGGCTGTATGAAGGGTAATGTAAGCTATACCCGAAGGTAAGAAGCCTCCTTTTAACAGCAAATTTTGTACCTTTGTATGCGAACACCAGTTGTCGATGGGCGATGTAAGCTATACCTTGAGGCAAGAAGCCTCCATCAACAGCCGCGGCTAATGATTTACAAAAGCCGACTATTTGAAGGGTGATGCAAGCTATACCCGAAGGCAAGAAGCCTCCTTCAACAGCACATGTTGTATATTGTATGCGCGAACGCCGGCTGCCGATGGGTGATGTAAGCTATACCCGAAAGCAAGAAGCCTCCACTCGATAGCCGCGGCTAATGATTGCAATAGTCGGCTGTTTGAAGGGTGATGTAAGCTATACCCGAGGGCAAGAAGCCTCCTTCAACAGCTACAGTTGATAAGCAACTGAGTTTTGGCGTAGAACGTCGGTTGTTAGGGTGAGATAAGTGAACCCGTCGGTAAGAAGCCCCCTTCGACAACCGCGGTTAATAAGTAACCGGAAGTGGCATAAAGTCGGCCATTAGGGTGAGATAAGCAATACTCGTCGGTAAGAAGCCCCCTTCAATGGCCGCAGTTGATAAGCAACTGGAATTTGGTGTACACGATGTTGTCTTAGGGTCATGTAAGCTATACCAAAGGTAAGAAGCCTCCATCAACAATAGCTCTTAATGTAACCAAACTAGGATTCGATGCTTGAACTCACACCGGTTCAGGGTCTCTAGGCGAGATTGGCCGTCAATTTCTTGAACCAGCTCAGGGTCTCTAGGCGAGATTGGCCGTCAATTTCTTGAACCGGCTCAGGGTCTCTAAGCGAGATTGGCCGTCAATTTCTTGAACCGGCTCAGGGTCTCTAGGTGAGACTGGCCGTCAATTTCTAGAACCGGCTCAGGGTCTCTAAGCGAGATTGGCCATCAATTTCTTGAACCGGCTTAGGGTCTCTAGGCGAGATTGACTGGTAAGATTTCAGCAGGTCACCTTAATATTAGCCGATACAGGGTCTCTATCGAGATTGGCCATCAATTCATTGAACCGGCTCAGGGTCTCTAGGTGAGATTAACCGGTAAGGCAGGCGGCTCACATAGCGGAGCAGCCTCAATCTTGTAAGCCGCCATTTTGTATGAAGAAACGACAGAAGCTCCAAGTGTCTTTATGATGATCCAATGATCCGGGCACCCATGTTTAAATGGTGCATCACGGCGGTCCGTCCTCTTGGGCAACTCTTAATCATCTACCAATAATGTAGTAGCCCCCAGGATTGGGTTTTTCTCTTGCAAAGACCCGGGGTTCTCGTTTAAAAAACGACCAAATGTGTCTCGCCATGTCTGTAGCCCCCGAGTCTTAAGTTGACTCGAAGAGGCGGCTTGAGAATCTTCACTGGAATTTTGAGGTTGGCCATGGCGGGTTATAAATGATCCCGTATGAATTGCTTCAATGATCCGGTCGATGGTTCGTTCCGGCTGGTTTTTGAAGTGAACCAAACTGTAGTGGTGGCGATTTGAAACGCCTGTCCATCGGGCGGCTCATACCGGCGAGCACTGCATTGATAGGTTGATGTAGACGTAGAAACCAACTGCGGCATTGTAAACCGGCCCTGTTTGTGAAATACACCACGGCGTTATAAGCCGGCGCGGATGATGAGAGACGGTCATGGCATTTGTAAGCCGGCACGAGCAGCGAGAGTCGGCCTCGGCGTTGTAAGCCGGCGAGGTGGCAAGAGACGGCCATGGCGTTTGTAAGCCGGCGAGGTGGTGAGAGACAGTCACGGCATTGTAAGACGGTGCGGTCGCGAGAGATGGTTGCTGTGTTGTAGGCCAGTGCGATCGGTGAGTCGCCCGTGGTATTGAAAACCTTATCACGAATGCGGCCGCCTGCTGCGTCCATTGGGCGGCTTTTACCAGCGGGTTGAGCACGCGCGGTATCGGTGAGTTGATGTAGACCGTCCGCGGCGGCGGCGGCTCACGCGCGTCCATCGAGCAACGCAATACGCTGGTGTGCGCTCCAACTCCGCGGTATCATGCCACATGAATAACTGTCCTGCATAAAAATATTGCAATAGACGGAGTAATTTGTTCTCAAGAAAATTTCAACACGTACTCATAAAATAGATAGGGCAAATAGCACCTGTTTTATTTAGACGGTAGATGATCCATAGATATCAACTCTGGATAATGTCCAATAATTTCAACCACAATTTCAACCACTCTCTCCTTCTTTTGTCGAAGATCATCGATCACAGCAGAGACCGCGATGAAGGTGGTGCATCATATCGGCGAAAGCGACTTGCGATGAAACTACGGTTGTTTGAGGTAAGGGCGGCTTGCGGCAGGAGTGCGGCGACTTAGGACGAAACTCAGCGAAGATGACTCAGCGCGAGATTTGGAGTAGCGATGATGGTAGTGAGGAAGCGACTTGAAACGCGATCACACCAGGGTCAGAGCAGAACGGCTCAAAACGGACCCTCCGGGTCATTTTGACCAATCCACCTTTTTTTTGGTCAACCGGCCTTATCTTCTCTGGACAAAAACTGCAGCATGAACAAGTAAGAACCAGCGTGCGCAGATATGCTCAGAGGCGGGGTTCCGCTCGAAGGTGAGGGGCGTGGCAGCGGCCGGTGGGCGGCTCAGGAAACCTGAGCGAGACAAGCAAGGGAAGGCATGCGGGTGCGGCCTCGTTCCAGGGGCGAGCTAAAGGCAGGTCAGCCGTAGGGCAACGGCCCGCGAGGGGCAAAGCAGAGGAGCGCGCAGCCGGGCGTGTTGAGCTTGTGCGGGGAGGAGGCGAGGCGAGCCACGGCAGGCGACGCAAGCAGGCGGCTCACGACGGCCGGGCGGCTTGCGTGATGGCGGGGCAAGGCAACGTGACCACGGAACGGCAGGTGTGGCGAGGTGGAGCATGGTAGCGGCTCGACGGCACCGACCTGCGGCAGGGGCGGTTTGGCGGTGACCCGAAGCAGGTATAGCCACGGCGGCTCGGATGCGAAGTAGCAGAGCAGAGCCGACGTCTGGTGCGTGTGGCCGCGATGGCAAGGTCAGCACACGGGTGGCTCACTGCGTGGCGAGGCGAGCCTGCAGGCACACGGTGGCTGGCGGCGCGCGACGCAGCGATGCCAGCGGGATGAGGTGGAGGTGATGCCCGCAGCGGGAGCTCAGTCAGTCAGCTTGGCAGCTAAAGTGGAGCAGGTACAACGGGGCGAGGCCGGGCCGGATAGCTCGGAAGCTCGTCGCAGGGGCAGAGGCGGTCGGGGCAATCTCCGCTGTTTCCGAGCCGGGGCCGGCCTGGCCGAGTCTTGAGTCCGTATACGCTTCCAGGTCGGGGTTGTTTTGGTCAATCCTTGCCCGTCTCTCTATTTTTCTCTTCCCTATCCGTGTACGCGTGACCTCCGGGTGGCTTGCTGGTTTCGGCCTCTGGCCACTTTTTGGCAATTGATCTCTGCATGATAACGTGGAATAGTACTTGATCCTTGCCCCGACCGATCTCGGGCACGTTTTCGACTCGCAACGAGGGCGGCATACCCGATGTCATCTTAACTTTTGTTGATCTCAAACCTCGTACTTGATAGTCACAATTTTGATCGCCAAACAACAAATTCGCCGGTTCTGCCCATAATTGTCCAATACTTGGCCATCCTTTGCGATTGCTTTGAAACGGCTCTTCTTCATTAGGAAATTTGAGAACTTCTCGATCCCTTGGAAGGATCCCTTCAAGAACTCAACACCATCATGCGAGGCCCCCCGCCCCACGGTGGGCGCCAATTGTCGTGGATTTGTCACGGCAGATGTCCGGGTGAACGGACTTAGGTTCGGGGCAAGACGCAACTACATCGCGGCTTGAAGGGGTTGATTGGAATCGAGAAGACACGGAGTTTTACCCAGGTTCGGCCCCTCCGATGGAGGTAAAATCCTACGTCCTACTTGTCTGGTATTGATGATGATGAAGATCTCTCGGTTATAGGGGTGCTAATTGCTACCTCTAATGTCTTGTGTTGTCTAAACTTGTAGACTTGTGTCTCTTGAGAACTTGTCCCTCTAGGGGTGCTCTACCCCTCCTTATATAGGTGGACAGGGTAGGCTTACAAATAGAGTCCTACTAGGGGTACGATTAGGACTAATCTCTCACGAATCCTACTCCGGGTCTTATTTATTTTAAGGGAATCCTTCTCTCTTTGGGTCTTCTCTTGTGGGCTTTTTCTTGTGAGCCGCCTGGCGCCGGCTCACCCGCCGGGTCTTGGGCTTGGTCATCCTGTGACTCGCCTGCCGGGTCTTAAATAAGAATGTCATGTCTTCGGCCGAGTCTCTCGTGAGTCGCCAGGCCGGGTCATACCATGGGGTATATCCCCGTCAGTATTATTCATGTAAACAGAATAACCATTATTCTCTAACTTAAATGAATAATCGTATTGCAATAAACACGATCTAATCACGTTAATGCTCAACGCAAACACCTAATAACATTTATTTAGGTTTATCACTAATCTAGAAGGTAGAGAGAGTCTGTGATGGTGATCACATCAACCTTGGAAACACTTCCAACACACATTGTCACCTCACCCTTAGCTAGCCTCCGTTTATTACGTAGCTTTTATTTCGAGTTACTAACATTTAGCAATCGAACCGGTATCCAATACCCAGGTGCTACTAGGAGTACTAGCAAGGTATACATCAATAACACATATATCAAATATACTTATGTCGATGTTGCCAACCTTCTTATCTACCATGTATCTAGGGTTGTTCTACTTCAGCGACCGTTCTCCTCATAATAGAAGCACTTAGTCCCGAGTTTGGGTTCAACCATGGGTTTCTTCACTAGAGCAGCAACTGGCTTGCCATTCCTAAAGTTTTTCCCTTCTTGCCCTTGCTCCTCTTGAAACTAGTGGTTTTAATTAACCATGAACACTTGATGCTCCTTCTTGATTTCTACCTTCGCGATGTCAAACATCATGAACAACTTAGGGATCATTATTTCCATCCCTGACAGATTTATAGTTCATCACGAAGCTCTAGCAGCTTGGTGACAGTGACTTAGAGAACTATATCAATCACTATATTATCTGGAAGATCAACTCCCACTCAATTCAAGCGATTGGCGTGCCTAGACAATCTGCACACATGCTCACCGATTGATCTATTCTCCTTCATCTTGCAGGCAAATAATCTTGTTGGAGGTCTCATACCTCTCAACACGGGCACGAGCCTGAAATCCAATTTCAACTCCTGGAACATTACATATGCTCTCTGACGTTCAAAACGTATTTCGAGCCTGAATTCTTAGCCGTAATGCGAGACGCACTGAAGTATCAAGTAGTCATCAGAACGTGACTGTCAGATGTTCACAACATTCATAGTCACTATTTGAGGGGGTGGCGCACCGAGCGGTGCATTAAGGACACCAACCTTTTGTGCAGCAATGAGGACAATCCTCAGATCACGGACCTAGTCCGCATTATTGCTACCATCATCTTTCAGCTCTATTTCTCTAGGAACATATAAAAAATTCAAGGGAGGCACAACGCGAGCTAGTAATCTACAAAATAATTTGCAAAGACATTTTGACTATGTTCATGATAATGAGTTTAGTTAAACATATTACTTAAAAACTTCCACTCAAATTGACATCCCTCCAGTCATTCGAGTGTCACATGATCCAAATCCACCAACTCAAGTCCCATCATCACGTGAGTTGAGGTGGTTTCAATGGTGAACATCTTCATGTTGATCATATGTACTATATGACTCATGTTCGACCTTTTGGTCTCTTGTGTTCCAAGGCCATGTCTGTACATGCTAGGCTCGTCAAGTTTAACCTGAGTGTTCTGCACGTGCAACACTGGCTTGCACCCGTTGTATGTGAACGTAGAGTCTATCACACCCGATTATCATGTGGTGTCTCGACACGACAAACTTTTGCAACGGTGCACACTCGGGGAGAACACAATTTATCTTGAAATTTAAGTGAGGGATCACCTTATAATTCTACCATCGTCCTAAGCAAAATAAGATGCATAAAAGGATTAACATCACATGCAAATCATAAGTGACAAGATATGGCCATGAACTTGTGCTTTTGATCTCCATCTCCAAAGCACCAGCATGATCTCCATTGTCACCGGCATGACTATTGCTAACTCATAGCGATAAAGTAAAGCAAAAAACGGCAAAAATAATTAAAGACAACCCTATGGCTCCTGTCGATTGTTGTACTCATCGACATGCAAGTCGTTATATTCTATACAAAACATGATCATCTCATACATCACATATATCTCATCATGTAATTGGCCATATCACATCACAACATACCCTGCAAAAACAAGTTAAACATCCTCTAATTGTTGTTGCAAGTTTTACGTCCTTGCTACGGGTATCTAGCAAGAACAATTATCACCTACACATAAACCACAATGGTGATACACAAATTGCTATTCAACCATCTCAAGGACCGCCTTTGTCGAATCGATCCAACTAGAGTAGGAGAGGCAGACACCCACCAGCCAACTTTGTGCAACAAAGTTACATGTCAGTCGATGGAACTGGTCTCTCGTAAGCGTACGACTAAGTTTGTTCCGGGCCGCTTCATCCCACAATACCGCTGAATCAAAACACGACCAAGGGTGGAACCAATCTAAGCATCAACGCCCACAAACTCCTTTGTGTTCTACTCGTGATCTCATCTACACATAGATCTAGCTCATGATGCCACTGTTGGGGAACGTTGCATGGGAAACAAAAAAATTCCTACGCACACGCAAGATCTATCCATGGTGATGAGCATCTACGAGAGGGAGAGTAGATCTACATACCCTTGTATATTGCTAAGTAGGAAGCATTAAGAAACACAGTTGATGTGGTCGAACGTCTTCGCAATCCAAATCGCCGAGTGTCCCACGATCCCATCACGATCCATCCCATGGTCCAATTACGATCTGTCCCACGATCCCATCATGACCCGTCCCGCAATCAAATCACAAATCATCTCGTGATCCTGATCACGGTCCTTCCGATTTAGCGCCGAACGGACGACACCTCCGCATTCAGCACACGTACAGCTCGATGACGATCTCCGCCTTCTTGATCCAGCAAGAGCGGGTGGAGAGGTAGATGAGTTCTCCGGCAGCGCGACGGCGTGGTAGCGATGGTGGTGGAACTATTCCGGCAAGGCTTCGCCTAAACACCGCCGAACTAGACTAGAGGAGAAAACGATCTAGATGAAGTAGAGGAAGCACGTGGCAATTAGGGTTAGCCCTCACCTCTAAACCTCTAGTATATATAGGAGGAGGGTAGGGGAGGCTGCCTTGGCCCCTCCTCCAAGGAGGCCTTCGATCGAAGTGGGGAAGGGAGGAGTCCTACTCCAATCGTACTAGGAGTGGGATTCCTTCTCCCACTTTGGAAACCCTTTCCACCTCTTCCACCTTTGGGTTTGTCCACCCCAGCCGCATGGGACTTTAGTGGGGGCTTCGGCCAGCCCACCAGTGGCTGGTTTGCCTCCTCCCACAGCCCATGTGGCCCCTTGGATCGAGACACCCCTCCCGTGGGTCCCCAGGTACCCTCCCGGCACTCCCGGTACACTACTGATGAGCCCAAAACTTTTACGGTGACCAAAATAGCACTTTCTATAAATCAATCCTTACCTCAGGACCATTTCGAAGCTCCTCGTGATGTCCAGGATCTCATCCGGGACTCCGAACAACCTTTGCTCACCACCATACATAACTTTATACTACCGAAACGTTACCGAACCTTAAGTGTGCAGACCCTGCGGGTTCGAGAACTATGTAGACATGACCAAGACACCTCTACAGTCAATAACCAATAGTGGGACCTGGATGCCCATATTGGTTCCTACATATTCTACAAAGATCTTTATCGGTTGAACCTCTATGTCAATGATTCAGTTAATCCAGTATGATGTTCCCTTTGTTCATCGGTATGTTACGTGCCCGAGATTTGATCGTCGGTATGTGTATACCTAGTTCAATCCCGTTACCGGCAAGTCTCTTTACTCGTTCCGTTATACAAGATGTCGTGGCTAACACTTAGTCACATTTCTTGCAAGGCTTATTGTGATGATGTATTACCGAGTGGGCCTTAAGATACCTCTACGTCACACGGAGTAACAAATCTCAGTCTTGATCCATGCCAACGCAACAGACACCCTCGGAGATACCTATAGAGCACCTTTATAGTCACCCAGCTACATTGTGTCGTTTGATACACACAAGGTACTCCTCCGGTGTCACTGGGCTGCATGATCTCATGGTCATAGGAATAGATACTTGACATGTAGAAAACTATAGCAATAAAGTGACACGATCATATGCTATGTTTATTTTTTGGGTCTTGTCCATCACATCATTCTCCCAATGATGTGATCCCGTTATCAAATGACATCTCATGTGCACGGCTAGAAAACCTTGACCATCTTTGATCAACGAGCTAGTCTATTAGAGGCATACTAGGGACATGGTGTTGTCTATGTATCCACACATGTATCTGAGTTTCGGATCAATACAATTCTAGCATGGATAATAAACGATTATCATGAACAAGGAAATATAATAATAACTAATTTAGTATTGTCTCTAGGGCATATTTCCAACAGAGGAAAGGATTGGTGGGAAGATTCAAGGGAGGGAGGGAGAGAGAGGGAGAGGAGAGAGGAGAGAGGAAAGGGGGAGGGGAGAGGAAGAGGGAGAGAGGATGACAACTGGGACCCACAACCACATCAACAAATTATATACATATGCATGCCATGTCATCCCGACAATGGGCACGTCTGATCAAAAACGTTGTTAAACCGAACACAACGCTATATGAGTGCTATATGTCACATACTTGCCCCAATAGTGATGGTTTTCTCTGATTTTAGCGCTCGGTGACTATGTAGTAACCTTGCTTCGAGATGGATTTCCTAGCTTGTTTGCTATTTGCGGATATCCGTTGCTTTTGGTTTCCGCGACTAACTAGAATTGGCATTGGAACATCTTATTTTGTCACAGATTTGGGCAAGCAGAAACTGTTGAGTGGGATAGATTGCGGGCATCCCTCCCGCCGGTGTTGCTGGACTATCCGGACACCATATTTTGGTGTTTCATCTTTCGGTATATTCTCTGTGAGCTCGGCATACCATGCGTTATGCCATTCACCCATCGTTCCATGGACTTGCCCTCTGTGGAAGGCCATGTTGCCCCTGAAGATCAAGTTATTTGTGTGGCAAATGTTGTGAGACCGCCTACCCTCCGGGATGGAGGTACTTAAGCGGCACGAACCAGGTAATGGGTTATGTCGCCTTTATGATGTCACGGAGACCGGGTCCCATATTTTGTTCTGGTGCACAAGTGCACGTGCACTTTGGACTTTGGTTCGAGATGCCCTAGAGCTGGATTGGAAGGCCCTAGACCTTGCAGAGTTTCTGGAATCCATAGCTAACCAGACCGGGCGTAGCGCCACCTATTCTGGTTTATATTTGTGGCGTGTCGTGGACTTTATGGACAACACATAATAAAATGATGATTGGACGGGTCTTTCCGCGACAGACATGTGACTCGTTCTTCAGTTCCTTGATTTCTTGCAGCACCGGGACCCGTTTTCTAGGCAGCGGGACAACGATTGTCCTAGGCTCATGCTGGATGCGCTTCTGTCTACCCCATGTCGCCTCTCCTCTTCGTAGTGCCGATGCGCCTACTGCCACTAGGTGGCTGTTTTTCTATTTCTTTTATGCTTTCTTTGCGTATGATTGTGATGTTGCCCCAACTGTATTAACTGCTTTGCCACTATGGATATGATTGGATGGATGGTTGTTTTATTTATAACAAGGAGAAAAAAGCATATTTTGAAAAGTGGTAAACTTGCCCGTATTGTGATGGTTTCGTGTCATTGTACTAGAAACAAAGAGAGAGTGGAATGGCCATGAGGTACGTCCTAATGCCAAGTTGGACCATCAGTGGTAGCAGGAGCTTCGTCTATATTGGCATCGCCTATCCGAGTTTGTCTATCTGTCCAGTTAATCAGTCCAGCTTTGTCTATTGTCCTTATGTCCTGCCTCGTTAATATAATAAAATGAAAATATGTTACAAAAGACTATTTTTGTGAGCTATAAAAATCTAGATAGTTTTTGACCAAATGTTTTAGAAGCTCGCAATGTTTGGTCACCAAAAAACATTAAATGATCTCTATACAAATGATGCTCTGCACCCATGTTACTGTTCACATATTTTCTGCACAAACTTTGTTACTTTTGTACAGATTTTCTTGGATGCTATTTCGCCACCAAATTTTACAAGCACCTAAAATATTTGGTCATAATCACACCCACAAAGTTTCAGACTTTTTTGAAATGTTTTGCTATGTTTTTGTTCGTGGGTGCATCGGGGATGCAATGTGCGTGGGTGTACAAAAACCACTCTCAGTGTGTATTATAACTCTAGCATGCAATGAACTGACTTCCTGAAGAACATGGAAATGAAAATATATTTGATTTCTGTTGAGTATGGCACCTACAACCGTGTACACCAAACATATATGTGTGATGCAAACCAATCTATGGTTGGATGGTTAGATGAATAGTGATATCCCCAGTCCATCAGGGTTCGAGTCCTGGTGCTTGCATTATTTCTGAATTTATTTCAGGATTTTCGACGATACGACTTTTAGTGGGCGGAGACGTTTCTATAATGACTTTGTAAATCTCAAGATGATATGCCGGCTCAATCTCTCGGAGGTGCTTATAGAAATAAGGTATGCGTGTGTGCGTTCATAAGGATGAGTGTATGCGCGTATATATGAGCTCTTGTGTCTGTACTGTATTTAGAAAAACATATATATGTAATGCATGTAATGAATTGACTTCCTAAAGAACAACATGGAAAGGAAATGTATGGCACCTACCACTGTGTACTCTTACCGTTGATGTTCCTACAAGTGATATCTTGATCAATGTCTAAATATGTTGCTTCATGGCAACACGCGGACATTAAACTAGTATAATAAAATGAAAATATATTACAAAAGACTATTTTGGGGAGCTATAAAAATCTAGCTAGTTTTTGACAACCATGATATAATATGATATTATCATGGCTCAGTTTTTTATTTCAAAAACATCTTATCTTTAGTACAGACACAAGCATTTATGTATACGCGCATACACTCACCCATATGAATGCACATATGCACATAATATCCCTATGATCCCTCTAACCAATCAATCACGTGTTGGTTCGTTTAAAAAAAACCTTATCCTTAGCTTATAATAGGAAACCAAAAGGACAAAACAGCTTGTGAATAGTACCAAGAATATACTGTTTCGCTGGATTTGAATCGTGGTACTATTTATAGTCGGATTTGTGTTTCTTGTTTTCCGGTCCTTCCGGAGCTGCGCATCGAATTAAACCCTGAAATTGTGTACCCTAGTCCCTAGCATGGTAGACGTATCTTTTACAAATGTTGTCCTTTCTTCAGGTTTTTTTCTCTTTTGTCATGGAAAACACCGCAGCACGACAGACGGCCGATCCTTGTCAGCTGCGTTGGCGCCAGTTCGTCCGTGAGCCTGAGCCGCATGTGGTAGACAGGCAGAGCAGAGCAAGAGAGAGTCACGAATGGTGGTGCCCGTTTGTCCTGTGATGATAAACGATAACGAAAGCTCGCTTCTCCCCGTCCTCTGAACTGAAATCCCGATTCCCAGTTCTCTCTGAAACCTCCTGCGCCGGGCAGAGCAGCCGGAGATGGCGACGTCGTCGCCGCCGCCGCCCCGCGTGTGCGTCACTGGCGGCAACGGGTTCGTAGGCTCGTGGCTCGTCAAGCTGCTCCTCTCCCGTGGCTACGCCGTCCACGCCACCGTCCGCGACCCACGTACGCAGCCACCACCACCAACAGCTGCCCTGACGACACGGCTCATTTTCTGCATCTTGTTCATCTTCCGGGTCGACGCGTGGTTTCTCTTGCAGGTGATCCGAAGAACGCGTTCCTGACGGAGCTGGACGGAGCCCCCGCGAACCTGCGGCTGTTCAAGGCGGACATGCTCGACTACGACACGGTGACGGCCGCCTTCGCCGGCTGCGAGGGCGTCTTCCATGTCGCCACTCCAGTGCCCGATCAAAAGATGGTTGATCCACAGGTAAGTGCAAATCCGCTTAACTATAACTATTTCAGAAAATGTTAGAGTACACGTTAGTAGTATTACTCAAGCTAGATCTGAAAAAAAAATAGCAGTACTATTACTGATTGTTAGTTTGGGATGGAACTGAAGAAGCGCAAAGAAGAGGTATATGTTTTGGATTAGCTCAGAGTTAGACTGCGAGTGCTACTGGTCCCTCATGTCAAGAACTCAAGATGTTTTTTTGTCAGAGCTGATTTTTTTTCAGAAGTAAAGTGAATAGGATATTTCTCTTAGTTTCATGTCATGTGTAATGTTTTGTTTACACGGGACATTATTTGAGAATCCATTCAGAAAACACACATGCAATGTTTGCTGTGCCTCTATAGAGAACCCCTTCTGCTGTTGTTACTGATAAGCTTGCCGAATTGTGCAGAAGGAAATGATGGAACCTGCTGTCAAGGGCACCATGAATGTGCTCAAGGCTTGCTTGGCTACGAGAGTTCATAAACTCATTGCGGTCTCATCCATCGCCACTACTTGCTTCAACCCGGATTGGCCTCAAGGTAAAATCAAAGATGAGAGCTGCTGGTCAGACAAGGAGTTCTGCAGACAGACTGAGGTCAGCACTCAGCAAATAATGATTGATGGTCAATTAACACTACAGTGCACCAAGAGATTAAAATCTTTCACCAAAATCTTAATTGAGCAACATCTTCAGTAAAACTGAACTCTTACCAGGGATTAACTTAACTGCCTTTGTATACTGGTCTGTGCTGGCAGAACTGGTACACTCTTGCAAAGACCGAAGCCGAGGAGATGGCCCTGGAATATGGCGACAAGAACGGATTGCACGTCGTCACATTTTGCCCTGGTCTGGTTTTCGGACCTCTGATGCAGCATGTGGCGGTCAATACTAGCAGCAAAGCCCTCATCTACATCATAAAAGGTTGCACTCCTCAGCCCATCTATCACAAGGATACATAATCATTTTGTACAATGCACATCACATAATCTGGTTGTTTTCCCTCCATTGTTGCCATGTTGTTGTTGAAGTACAGCAGAACAATGAAGTTCAGGAAAAAAAATTGACGCCGGAGGAGCTGCTTGCTTTTTATTAACACAGCCTCGGTTTTCATGAAGTTCAGAAAATGAACTTTTAAATTACACACCCTTGTGCGTAATGTAATTCCATCATATGTCCGGTCGCAGGAGGCCCCGACACGATGACCAACAAGTTCTTTCCCATAGTAGACGTTCGCGATGTTGCCGACGCATTGCTCCTATTGTACAACAAGGCAGGGCCGTCTGAGAGATACATATGCTCACTGGACCAAATGGACCTAAAGGATTTGCTGGCAATCCTGAAGAGCATGTACCCTAGCTACAGTTATGTAGACAAGTAAGTGTCATCGTATCAGGGCTAGCAACACCATGTCATTAGCATCCATTGATTTCGATTACCAAATTTTGGGTTGGCACTTGGCAGGATGGTGGATGTGGATTTTAACGTTGGAGTCACTTCGGACAAGCTGAAGAATTTAGGGTGGAAACCAAGGAAGTTGGAGGAGACACTCGCGGATAGTGTCGAGTCCTATGAAAAAGCAGGGCTTCTCGGGGTTTCAGATGACGAACCATGTCGGCTCCCATTCATCTACCGCATGCCGCCTATCCAGGAATGAGAATGATCCCATTGTTGTGCCATTGATTCTGCATTTGGCCCGAAACATCGTGAGATGTATTTTGCAAAAATAAGCAAGGGTTAGGTATCTATTTCTCGACTCCTTCACTAGTCCATTCAGGATGGATGCAAATGCAAATGTTGTGCATTTGTGCTCACTTTCGTCAAGAGAAAACGGACTCCGGAGGAGTACTCTCAAAGCAATGATTCCATTTTTTTGAGAGAGGATGATTCTAGTTTTGTGAACATACCGTCTGGTCAAAATGCTGATGTGAAAGTCTGGTAATGAGAAATTGTTTCTTAATTTTGATATGGCTCTTCTGTCATACTCAAGACAAGGTTATTATTCTCTCTCGTAAAACATTCAGCTTCTTTACAATATAAGATAAAGAGAGTTATATATCAAATTAAATTAAATAAGTTTTAGATTATTAAAGAGCATCTCTTCCAGTAGGGTGGTCTCTACACGACTACACCCGAGGGTGAACAGTTGATTCTTGTTAGTTACTCCGTCCATTCCCTTATACAAGGCCACTATGAAAAATACATTTTTGCATCTATATAAGGCCACTATCAGTTATCAAGGTAACATTAATGATGTTTTCTCATACTAGCAGTTGTTACATCCACTAGATCACCTGGGCTAGAAGGTTCCGGTAATAGGGATGGAGATGGGGTGATTAGCTTCTCTCTGGTGAGACGAATTGCCGCCGGTGGCCATCGATGAAGGGCAACGGCGGTGGCAGCAGAGAGATCGAAGGTGTTGAGGTCGACAGTGAAGTGGCTGGTGGCACTTCCCATCGCTTCAGTGCCTCCCTCTCGATCGGACTAGGGTTAGGAGTGGGGAACAGTGGCGGCAGCGAACCTCTTCCCTTGTGCCGTAGTCCCCACCTCCTCTATATGGCACTACGCGACAGGGGCCCACCAGCCTCGCTTGGGCTAGACGCCCCCGATCAGGGCATGGATCAAGGGTCCAATGGGCCGTTGGGCCCATTGGGGAAGAGATCATCCTAACATTCTCCCCCTTGATCTCAACTTTTACTTTTGACCTTATACTTTTACTTTACTCGTTTCATAACAGATCAATACATAGGACATGTTTCATCATCACAGCTCAATTGCCGATAGAATTAGACAACCACAACGTACCTCTCTGTTTTGAAACAAATTCTTTAACCTTGGGCCCTTTATTTTCCGGAAATCTTAGACTATACCAAAAAAACATGTCCACTGTGTGTTCTCTGAACACACTGGGCGGTAAGCCTTTAATAAGCAGATCTGCAAACACTTGTCTGTTGATTTTATGCTTCAAGAATTTCTACATAATTCCGGACATTCTCCTTTACAATGCATAACTATGTGTCAGTGTGTTTGGCATCAACACTTGACTCGTTGTCATGGGTGTGAAAAACTTAAAATGGTTATTGCTGTTGTCAACCATTATCAACTCTGGGTACATGTCTCCTTAACCATTTTTCCTATCCCTCAACCTCATATCATGCTATAACATGTTTTTGCATCACATTGATGATAATTGTTTCATTCTTTGGAGCTTTTCCACACAAAAAAACTTCAAGTGTGAAAGTTAGCGACAATTATGGATTTCACTACACATTTCACAATTCTTGTCTTTGTACTCACAATCCTTTTAGAGCACTTATTACTTTCAGCATGAGGCCGATATCTTTGACTCCATTCCAATGATCTATATATGGACTGGACACTGCCAAAACAACCCGGATACATGAACTGTGTCAGGGTAATACATTGAGCTTCTAACAACCGAAGCATATGGTACCATGTCCATTTTCAATCTTTTCTCATCAACCTTTTGGAACACCATAGTTTCCAGTTCCATTACCCTTGACTATAAGAACAGATGTAGGTTATCTCGCATGCATACTTTAGAAACATTTCTTAGCATGTCCATGCGACATTCCTAATACCCCCTTTTATTCCTTTCTTAGTGAATCTCGATACTTATAACGAGAGACACTCTATCGAGAACATTCTTTTGAACTTTGAGGACAAGAATTTCTTTTCTCCTCCTGCAATAGATTGACATCACCACTAGCAAGTAGGACGTCATCCACATGCACAGGAATTAGGAAATGAATTTCCCATTCTATAACTTCGCATGAATACAATTGTCCTCTCATTTTCTTTAACCCAAAATAACATCTTATTCTTTTAACTTTAAATGCCACTATCTAGAGACTTGCTCTAGTCCATACAAGACTTCTTGAAGCAGTATCCCTTGTGTTCTTTACTTTCATCTGATGTAACTCAGATCATGATGTGCGACCAACACTCATTGTTATCTATTCATTCTTTTTGCACAAAATCCGACGATTTAAGTAGTGCTTTACACCTTTACATATTTCCTTTGGAGTCAACTTACCCTTGTAGACCCTTTACAGCCTACTGTTCTGGCTCCAATGGAAATTACTTATGAGTCCCAAACATCGTCAGGATTCACCAATTTTATTTCGTCTCATATAGTCTCTTATCATTTAGACAAATAGACACTTCTCAAAGCTCGATTGAGCGCTTTAAATGAGGTGGGATAAACCTCCATTTGAATTTCACTAACATAGACTTTATAGTAATCGGAAGTATCTGATTTTCTCATTCCCTGAGACCATCTGTGTCTCAGGTACTGGCACTTCTTTTCATATGGGGTTGTTGTTGCTCTGTCATTGCCAAAAGTCAAATTAATTGTATAGTCTTTCATTTCCAAGAGGCAATAGGTTTTACAAGGACCTTTATCACAAGATCCATGTTTACTCATTCCTCCTTTATAGAGCTAACAACAGGTGTTGTATAGGTCATACAACATGCTCACCCAGACTACTCCAGCTTCACTAAAAATGGCATACTTTAAACTTTATTATTTGGGTTTATTCTGTTAAAACTTTCTTCTTTATGGCACTTTAAGCACCATCTTAGTATTCCTTAGTCTTCTTTTGGGAACTATAAAAGATCCAGAAATACAGCTATTTCTTTTCTTTAGAGGTATTATTATTTATCTCATATTTCTTTCTCCCCCTCGAAATGTGGCAAGAACTTTTCTGCCACAATTTCGAAAAACCATTCGTAACTCTTCTGAATTGAGGAAACTTCGATTATCTATGTCATTCATCTGATTACTTCATGCGAAATGAAGTTGTCAGTTAATTGATATGGGAGTACTTTTTCCTCATTCCATTCCAGAAACTCAACAGAGTTCTTTATCATTAGTATTTTTGCAAGTCACACTTGCATATCATTCTTATCTTTAGGTTCGTCCGTAACTTTTATTCTCTTTGGATTTATTGAGTGTGTAACAGCCGTTACACATAAGGTGTACGGTCGATACTAGGAAAGCATAATAGCTACTCCATACTTTTCTCCCAGACTGGGACACTTTAAACGCACATGAGTCGTCATATCTTTCTTCTCTCATATAGGATAAGTCCTTTGCCAAAAAAAATCTCCTGCCATGCAGGATTTTTGACATAATACTATGTTAACTTTACCCAGTTATGCAGGTATTTTCCCAGACTTTTCCCCCTATGCGGGTAATTCCCTGTAAGGGATATAAATGCGAGAATTGGCTCTTTTGACTGCATATTCAATCAGCAGATTCAAAAATAAATCCGAATGCTCTTTGACACACATGCTTTATCCGACATTGGTCAAATTAAACAGCATGTTGCTTGTTCCATCTCAAATCATGTTTTTGGGAAAAATCTTCTTCATAGAGAGTACATGAAAGACATTCGTCAACCAAGACTCTCAATGATCTATTTCTTTTCTTTTCTTGGATCAATATCCAAGGATTCTTTTCTTTTGAAGCCATTCTTTAGAGAGAACATACTCCCTCACGTTATGACATTTCTTGGTCATCTTTCGGGTCACAAGTACCGAGCCATTCGCTTTCACGAATGATGGCATGGAAAACTTTTAGTCTGAGAAAACTTAGCCAATAATCAACAATAATGAGCATAAAAATAACCCTACGTTGGCCTGGTTAAAAAATATGCACATTAAACTTTTTAAATTTTCTTTTTATATTCTAGATCACTGTTGTAGTAGAATTAGAATAAAACATCATCCTTCTACATTAATTCCATATCATCGTTGGGCGGTAATGGAAATAATGCATACAACTCATAAACAATGTGATGATAGTATTTTCTATTAAACAACTTTGCTAAGAAATAATCATCATCATTAACTTTATTGCAGCGGAAACAAAAAATATACATTTCTCTAGTTCAAAAGCATTTCTTGATCTTTATCTATTTTCTGAAAATTAATCACCTTGATACAAAATTTATCAGAGATTTAAGCTTTGAACATAAGACTCGTAGAATTATAGTACTGTTATCATCAACGTTGGTAAGAAAATAACAATACCATATTTTAACTTTAAAACAAATATCTTTCTTTTGTCATAGTGGAAACTATCTGAATCTTATTTCACCCACAAGGGAAAAACATTGCTAAGACCAGTTCTTCCAATTAAATTTTCCTGTTGATTCCAATTTAATTGGAAGATAAAACTTTTACTTTGCAGCGGAAACTTTCAATACAAAATTCATGAACCTTTTATACTTTACAGAAACTTTTTATTTTACTAAATAAAAATTCATGAACATTTTTTCCTTGAAAATTTATATTTCCATTTTCAGAAACTTCTCCATTTACTTTTCTATTTTCTAAACACAATTTTCGTTGGAAAATAATGCATAGAGAAATTAAATTGTTTCAATCCGCCCAAAACGGGACAAGTAGATAAAATCAGAAACGGCCAAGGTTGTCTGGGCCAAAACCGGCCAAGCCACCCATCACCCCAGCCTGGGGTGCCGGCTCTGCCGGACCAGTCCACCGCTTTTCGGCCCAAATGGCCCAGCTTGGGCTAGGGTTTCGCCTGTGCCGTCGGATGAAATCTGACGGTCGACCGCAGCGATCGAGAGACCAAAACATGGTTTGGTCGTCAGGGGAGAGAAACGCTATCTCATTCCCCTGCACGCGCCTCTCTCTCTCGTCCCGCGCATCGAGCGCCACCGTCCCCAGGAGCTCGCTTCGAGCGGCGGCTCCTCCTGCCGCCGGTGACGATGGAGATCCCCCTGGCACGCCGCTCTCTCCGCTCGAATCCTTCCTCCCTCTCCGTCCCCCTGTGCTACTTCAATCCATTAACAGAGAGAGAGGAACACGGGAGGGCTTCCTCAGCTCCTCCGCGCGCTCGACGACGAGGAAGGGCCTCGCCGTCCGCCAGCGATGGTCGTCTGGTCGCCGCAACGCGCGAACCGTAGGCCCCCTTTCCCCTTCCTCTTTCCCTCTTCAGAGATTGAGAGATGCGAGCCCCTCCTGTGTCCTTCTCAGCGCGTCCGTACGATGGCATTCTGTGGTGTCGTTGCCTCCCCTTTCACCTGCCATGCGCTCCCTTGCGGTGAGCGCGCCGCCGTCGAGTGGGTTGGCCGCGGTGCACTTTGCCCCTCGCAGGGTATGGAACTTCGTCCGGTGCCCCTTCTGGCTGCTCTTTTCTTATCCCTTTCCCCACTTTACTCTTTGGGGTTAGGGTTTCTTTTGATTGTAGATTTCTTTCTCTGTTTCTTTCTTTCTATCGAAAATCGAACTAGAATCCAGTGGCTCTGATACCATTGTTACATCTGCTTGATCACCTAGGCTAGAAGGTTCCGGTAGTAGGGATGGAGATGAGGTGATTACCTTCTCCCTGGTGAGACGAATTGCCGCCGGTGGACATTGATGAAGGGCAACGGCGGTGGCAGCAAAGAGATTAAAGGTGTTGAGGTCGACGGTGAAGTGGCTGGTGGCGCTTCCCATTGCTTCAGTGCCTCCCTCTCGATCGGACTAGGGTTAGGAGTGGGGAACAATGGCGGCGGCGAACCTCGTCCCTTTTGTCGTAGTCCCCACCTCCTCTATATGGCACTGCGCGACAGGGGCCCACCAGCCTCGCTTGGGCTGGACGCTCCCGATCAGGGCGTGGGTCAAGGGTCCAATGGGCCGTTGGGCCCATTGGGGAAGAGATCATCCTAACAGCAGCTTGTTTAATACTTGTATGCATGTATTCATGATGACACTTAGCTACTTTTTTCTCACTCATTCGTTGCATGCAATACAGCGTATTAATGATTCCGGTTAACGAAGAGAAAACCTGACTTTCCAAGCGGTCATTAAATTTTGCCTTGGTACCTGTAATATGAGTTTGTGGCCTTGTATAAGGGAATGGAGGGAGTACAAGATGTGTTCAAAAGTAGCAAATAAATAAAGACACAGCGTATTAATGATTCCTGTTAACGAAGAGAAAACCTGACTTTCCAAGCGGTCATTAAATTTTGCCTTGGTACCTGTAATATGAGTTTGTGGCCTTGTATAAGGAAATGGAGGGAGTACAACAGGTGTTCAAAAGTAGTAAATAAATAAAGACACTTTTGGTTCATGACTAATTTTGCACAACTAACCCTACGTAAACTGTGTCTGCCACAAAACAAGTGACGGACAAAGGGGCTGTTTAGTTTATGACTAAGATTGTCGTAGGTTGCCACATTAAGGTTAGATAAGTTTGACCAACCTATATATTTTTCTTTTTACCATCTCCTTGCCACAAGAACGTGGACCTAAGGTTTGTAGGCAAAAAAAACAAGGTGGCCTTGGTATGCATGACATGCAGGTCCAGAATGAGGCATTATTTAGTAAATGGTTGTTCAAACTTCTTATCAAGGATGACGTTTGGCAAACCATGTTGTGCAACAACTATACAGGCCAAAAGGTGGTGTCTCACATATATTGGAAACATGGAGACTCGCATTTGGGCTGGCCTAATGGCGACAAAGAACATCTTTTTCGCTTTGGGTCTTTCGCAATAAAGGATGGGCCGGAGATTCATTTTGGAAAGACATCTGACTAGACAATGCTAGTCTCCGAGAACAATACACAGCCCTATACAAGATTGCACGCGATAAGAATAATACTATTGCGCACGTGCTTATCTCATCCTCGCCAAATACTTTGTTCAGGCGGGATTTGTTTGGCACCCGACTTATGCCTTGGCATAATCTCTTGTCCCATCTGGATTCGATTAACCTGACACAAGACCGGGATGTGTTTCGTTGGAAGCTTACTATGTCGGGATCTTTCACAGTAGACTCTATTATCGCGCACTCACACATTGTGAGGTACTCGTGAGCAATAACAAAAAAATTGAAAGGCAAAGATACCACTTAAAGTTAAAAATCTTCATGTGGTATTGATACGTCTTCGACGTATCTATATTTTTTGATTGTTTCATGCTATTATATTATCAATCTTGAATACTTTATATCCAATTATATATCATTTTTGGGACTAACCTATTAAGTAAGTACCCAGTGCCAGTTTCTATTTTTGGACTTTTCAGAAAATCAATATCAAACGGAGTCCAAATTGGATAGAAATTTGCGGGAGTTATTTTTGGACCAGAAGAGACCCAGCAAGCTTTGAAAGGAGGCCAGAAGACCCACGAGATGGGCACAAGCCACTGGGGCGCTCCGGGGGTGCCCCTCATGGTTTGTGGGGACCTCGTGGCACCTGCTAACCTAATTCCACTTCTATATATTCCCAAATACCCCAAAACCAGCACAGAGCCATCCGAAACAATTTTTCCACCGCCGCAAGTCTCTATTCCTCCGGAGGCCTTTTTCGATACTCTATCGGAGGGGGAATCCATCATGGAGGTCATCTTCATCAACCTTGTTGCCTCCATGATGATGTGTGAGTAGTTCACTACAGACCTATGGGTTCGTAGCTAGTATCTAGATGACTTCTTCTCTCTCTTTGATCTTCAATACAAAGTTCTTCGCGATTCTCGCGTTGATCTATCTAATGTAATCTTTTGTTTCGGTGTATTTGTTGGGATCCGATGAATTGTGGATTTATGGTAATATTATTCATGAAAAGTAAATGAGTCTTCTTTGAATTCTATTATGCATGATTGTTATAGCTTTGTGACTCTTTCCGATCTATCGGTTTGATTTGGCAAACTAGATTGATTTATCTTTAGTGGAAGGTGAACATTGTAGTGGGTGGGAGGTGTACATTGTAGTGGGTTCAATCGTGTAGTGCTTATAACCCAGTGACATAAGGGAACAAGACACATATTGTATTGTTTCTACCAAGGGTAAAACGTTCATTGCTTGTGCTTACTTTGTCTACATCATGTCATCTTGCTTAAAGTATTAATCTATTTTTCCTGAACTTAATATCATAGATGCATGCTGGATAGTCGGTTGGTGAAGTAATAGTAGTAGATGCAGAATCGTTTTGGTCTACTTGTCATGGATGTAATGTCTATACACTACTAGGGAAAACCCTATAGGTAAACAGGTAACAACAGTGCGGGTTATAGAGCGAGCAAAACACTGGCACCGCAGGTCTCCATTAGCAGTAGCGCATGCACGATCAATAGGCGCTACTACTAAGCGGGCCACACAATGCCCCCACGTGCTAGCCACAGTAGCAGTGTTGCACGCTTTCCCATGCTACTACTAAGTACATTAGTAGTAGCGGGGGGCCATGACCCGTGCTACTACCCTGGCCAGCACAGGCCCAGCTCTCCTGCCCCACTTAGCAGCAACACTGGTCCTGAAAACGCGCTACCGCTAATGGGATTAGCAGTAGAGGGGTCTCGTGCCCCACGCTGCTGCTAATCCCATCTTATCCTCTACCTGCGGCTGGCCACTCTCCCCTCATCACTCTCCTTCTCCACTCCCATTCTCCCCACCCACACTCTACCAGCGTCGCCCTCCCTCGCGAGCCGTTGTCTCGCGCCCGTCGTCGTCGCCCCTTGCTGCCCTCCTGCGCCTGCTGCCATCGCCCCCCACCCCGCCGCCCAACCGAGGTAGGTCCTTCCTCCTCCCTCCACTTCCCTCCCTCCCTCCCCCTCCACTTCCCTCCCTCCACCCTCCTCCTTCTGTTCTTATAGAATTTAGGTTTTTTTGTTTGTAGAACGTTCATTGAATTGGTAGTTCTTCTTGTAGAATGTAGGTTTTTTGAATAGAATAGACAATTTTAGGTAGCAACTAGGGTTGTTTAATATAGGGCAGTGCACGAAGATGATGGGACAATTTGGTTGACGGAGGCGTGACGACGACGTCAGCGTGCCGAGGTGACTTTTTACCATGATCGGAGCCGATCACCTATGCACATAAAATAGTGCAAGCCAAAAATAATATCAAATAATAACAATAATAATAACAATCCTCTATTTAATTGACTTAAGTGAAGTAAATAATTAAAAAAATATAGCCTGAGCGCCAAGATCGGCAGAGGCGGATGATGACATCGGCTCGTCGAGGTAGCGGCGTCACATAGCCAAGGTCGATGTCGATATAGGTTGAAAATCCACAAACGGCTGGCCAGACCGACGTCACACACGAACATTGGTAGAACATCTCTGTTCCACGGCGCCGACCGCAGCAGACCGAAGTCAATAGACGAACTGATCTGTACGCTCGTAATAAGAACCAGATCGCTTGATCTTTCATGATGATTCACCAATATGTGGAGCATTAGTACTAGTTGAACTACTAGAACCGTGGACTCGATTTGGGAGATCGTGCCGCAGAACTAACTCAATTGTGTTAGTGTAAACATGCTTTGGAGATAATATAATATACTGGGAAATAAGCAGTAATTTTTTTTGATCAAAAGGGGTTGCCCCCCACTCCATTTTATTGCATAAAATGGAGCACCGAGTTCTGTAGCAGTAGCATACCAGTCTAAGCTTAAAATAAAACATCTTCGCCAGTAGAATGGTAAAGGTATGCAACTCTAGACCCTATTACAGACAAGTCAATAAATTGGACGTAAAGTCATCCAGTGTGTGTCTTCAGATGGCAGCTTCTGGGTCCAGCTACATCCCCCCGCCCTCCCCCCCCCCTCTCATCTCCAGGCGATGTGGAGCATCTCTCCTTTTCGATGGTCCAGGAGTCGGAGATAGCGTTGTAGCAGAGCAGATTGAATTCCCTTGCATAGAATCTTTCATTGGTGAATGTATGAACTGATCATCCCCATGATAACCTGAGTACTTCTTCACAGAACGCCTTGAAAACACATTTTGTTATGCATAGTCCAAATGCTCCAAATGGTAGCAACACATGCAATATTTGTTACATTTTTTCTATTATTAGTATTCCACATGGTAGTAAAATCATTCATACAACCTCGTTTATTAAAACCAAAGGTATCAGCAACATGGTGCTAGATGGCACCAGCAACAATGCAGTCAAAAAGGAGGTGATGAACAGTCTCCTCATCACAGAATAGTCAGGTTTCATCCTCTACATGTTGTCTTTTACCTAGATTATATCTGGTTATAATTTTGTCATTGTGGGCCAGCTAGATAAAAACCAAATACCTATGAGGGAAATTAATTTTCCAAAAAAAATCCACACAAGGGTACTCACCCCTCTCCAGTTAATAATATTATAAAAGGATTTCACAGAATACACACCATTATTTTCAGGCATCCAAAACGATCGATCATCTTCATCTTTAGGGACATAATTGGCAGTTGCCATTAATAGATCTTGCCACATCCCCATAATCCTATCATCCACACATCTATTAAAGGTTAGCTTCAGATCCACCCCATTCCAAACATGAGCAACAAAAACATTTTTCTGTTGACATATGTCAAAGATCTCCAAAAAAATGTTTTTAGAGTGGTCTTCCCGACCCAAATGTCATGCCAAAAACTGATGTGTGTGCCTTTCCCGAGAAACCATCTGTAAAAAGGTCGGGCCCCAGCGAGAGCCCAAGTGACCCCTTTCCAAAAGTGTGAACGAACACCTTCTCTAGACCAGAGGACATTTGGCCGAGAGGTGTTATATTTGTGATTGATGAATGTTATCCAAGTTTTTTCTGGACCCTGCAAATATCTTTTGGACCAGGAAGCCTGCAAAGCCATATTGAACTCCCTAAGGTTAAATACTCCCAAATCTCCAAAGTCTTTTTTCTGAGATACCAAATCCCAGTTGGCAAGATGGTATTTGTGAGTATCACCCATGTTGCCCAGAAGAAATGAGACATTTGTGTTGTGATGGCTTTAATAGGCCATTTTGGAAACTTGATCACAAACATCAAGTACATAGGGATACTGGCAATGCAGGTTTGAAGCGGGATTAGCTTGGCCTCATAGCTAAGCAGTCTGCTGCTACTTTTTGAGCTTGCGTTGATTTCCCCTTGAAGAGGAAATGGGTGATGCAGCAAAGTAGATAAGTATTTCCTTCAGTTGTTGAGAACCAAGGTATCAATCCAGTAGGAGGTACAAGCAAGGCCCACAATTTATGCACCTACACAAACAATCAAACACTTGCACCCAACGCTATAAAGGGGTTGTCAATCTCCCGAAGGTTTCGACTTTCGTATCACGACAATACCTCTTGTTTTCATTTTGAGTTGTTTCCGCAACAGAGTTAGAGCAAGATGTCGTCCCAAGAGTCTGATGGGGAGAGCTACATATCGCACTATCTTGCCAATCCCAAGATCTACGGGGACCTAGATCGTTATGGATTATTCTCGGAGGAGGAACAAGACAAGTACCGAGAAGAAAGCTCAGATGAAGAGGAGACTCCTATGCCTCAACTAGGAGACATGCACGTGGAGTTCAGGAAATCAAGCCTCCCAAACGCAAGAAGAAACCCCAAAGTTCTATTTATCCCTTCTCGTTTTCTGCAGGAGAGTAAAGAAGAATTATGTCAAAGGATATTGAAGCTCGAGAAGGAAGTAGATGACATGAGGGAACAAAATTTCATGCTTAAGAGGAAATTGGACAAGTTTCCATCCTCATCAGCAACTCAGCCGCCATCACCTCCGAAGAAGGACATCTAAGCACATGGGTATGGGCACTCCCCTTGGCTTGTGCCAAGCTTGGGGGAGGCGCCCCGGTATCGTATCACCATCACACCTTTCTTCCTTTTTGTTTTTTTTGTTTTTCTTGTTCGGTCCTTTTTGATTTTGTTTTGATCTAGTAGAATACAAAATAGTATGATTTACCTTTTAGTTTTTGATTTTGCTCCCCTTATGTAAGCAAGTCCGAGAGTTATATAATAAAAAGTAGTTTTGATAAGAGGGCTTTGCTAGATTACTCGCTCTTGAGAGTAATGAATAAAGAATAATAGAATAAAAGCAAAGAGTATGCATAAGGATCTTATGGGGAGTGATGACTTCACATATAAAAAGTATGTCGATTGAAATTTGTTGGGAGTTAACAAACATAGTAATTGGTCATTGGTGCAATTGGAAAGGAAGTGATAAAGAGAGAGAGATTCGCATGTAAATACATTATCTTGGACATATTTTATTATTGTGACCACTCATTAAAATATTACATGCCAATAAGTTGATGTTGGACAAGGAAGACAACATAATGGGTTATGTTTGCTTGCCTCCGGATAAAATTATATGGTTTTAGATCCTTCAACATGTAGTGCTTGCTTACACCTCGTATTAGCCAAAAATTCCACACCAAGTAGAGATACTACTTGTGCATCCAAACACCTCAACCCAGTTTTGCCATGAGAGTCCATCATACCTACTATGGATTGAATAAGATCCTTCAAGTAAGTTGTCATCGGTGCAAAAGGCAATAAAAATTGCTCCTAAATATGTGTGATCTTTTATTGTAAGGGAAATAAGCGTTGTACGAACTTGTGATAGTAAAGAAATAAAAGCGACAGACTGCATAATAAAGGTTGCTATCACATAGGGCAATACAACATGGGGTTCATCTGCACTAAGGGTTTGTGCATCGAAAAACAAAAAGCGCATGACAACATCTGCTTCCCTCTGCGAAGGGCCTATCTATTACTTCTACTTTTTAAGTACTTACCTTTATGCAAGAGTCATGGTGATCCTTACCACTTCCTATATTTTGCCTCTCTCTTGGCAAGCATTATGTGTTGGGAATGATCCAGACGCATATATCCACTCGGATGTGGGTGATCATGAGTTATTATTGTTGACATCACCCTTGAGGTGAATAGTTGGGAGGCAAAACTATAAGCCCCTATCTTTCTCTGTGTCTAATTCAAGCTTTGATCTCGTGGGTACCGTGTGAGTGTTAGCAATTATGAAAGACTAGAAGATTATTGAGTATGTGGATTTGCTTTACAAGCTCTTATATTGACTCTTTCCGATGTTATGATAAATTGCCAATTGCTTCAATGACTAAGATCATAGTTTGTTGGTTGTCAATAGAGTTCTTGGTTCATACTTTATCTTGTGAATGAATTGTTACTCTAGCATAAGAGATCTTACACAATAAGTATTTTTGTTCTAAAGATGTTCATGATGCCCTCATGTCCGTATTCTATTTTATCGACACCTCTATCTCTAAACATGTGGACATATTTATCGATCTCGGCTTTCACTTGAGGGCAAGCAAGGTCTAAGCTTGGGGGAGCTGATACGTCCATTTGCATCATGCTTTTATATTGATATTTATTGCATTATGGGCTGTTATTACACGTTATGGTAAAATCCTTATGTCTTTTCTCTCTTATTTTACAAGGTTTATATGGAGAGGGAGAATGCCGGCAGCTGGAATTCTAGACTAGGAAAGGAGAAAATCTGAGATACCTATTCTGCACAACTCCAAAAGTCATGAAAATTTATGGAGAATTATTTTGGAATATATAAAAAATACTGAGCGAAACAAATACCGTAGGGGGGCCACCAGGAGGTGACAAGCCAGCCAGGCGCGGCCACCCCCCTGGTCGTGCCTAGCAGGCTTGTGGCCCACCTGGCTGGCCCCCGACGCCCATCTTATCCTATATGTTGGGTTTTGACCTGGAAAAAATCAAGAGAGAGCTTTCGAGACGAAGCGCCACCATCTCGAGGCGGAACTTGGGCAGAACCAATCTAGAGCTCCGACAGGGTTGTTCTGCCGGGGAAACTTCCCTCCCGGAGGGTGAAATCGAAGCCATCGTCATCACCAACAATCCTCTCATCGAGAGGGGGTCAATATACATCAACATATTCCCCAACACCATCTCTCTCCAAACCCTTTTCATCTCTTGTATCCGATCTTTGTCTCAAACCTCAGATTGGTACCTGTGGGTTGCTAGTAGTGTTGATTGCTCCTTGTAGTTGATGCTAGTTGGTTTACTTGGTGGAAGATCATATGTTCAGATCCTTTAATATAATTAATACTCCTATGATTATGAACATGAACATGTTTTGTGAGTAGTTACATTTTTCCTGAGGACATGGGATAAGTCTTGTTATAAGTAAGCATGTGAATTTGGTATCCGTTCGATATTTTGATGAGATGTATGTTGTCTCTCATCTAGTGGTGTTATGTGAATGTCGACTACATAACACTTCACCATCATTTGCGCCTAGGAGAAGGAATTCGGAAGTAATAAGTAGACGATGGGTTGCTGGGGTGACATAAGCTTAAACCCTAGTTTATGCGTTGCTTCGTGAGGGGCTGATTTAGATCCATATGTTTCATGATATGGTTAGGTTTACCTTAATTTATCTTTCATAGTTGCGGATGCTTGCGATATGGGTTAATCATAAATGGGAGGTTTGTCCAAGTAAGTACAGCACCCAAGCACCGGTCCACCCACATATCAAATTATCAAAGTAACGAACGTGAATCAAATGAGCATGATGAAAAGTAGCTTGACAGACATTCCCATGTATCCTTAGGAGCGCATTGCTTTATATAAGAGTTTGTCCAGGCCTGTCCTTTGATACAAAAAGGGTTGGGATACCTTGATGCACCTTTGCTACACTCGTTACTTGTTACTCGTTACGAATTATCTTATCACAAAACCATCTGTTACCGATAATTTCAGTGCTTGTAGAGAATACCTTACTGGAAACCGCTTGTCATTTCCTTCTGCTCCTCGTTGAGTTCGACACTCTTACTTATCGAAAGGACTATGATAGATCCCCTATACTTGTGGGTCATCATTATTGTTTGCAATGTACCTCTGAGTGGCCTATGTTTTGCCGTAATGTTGATTCGTTTCCGTTCCGGCAAATTTCAGGCGCTCGATATGTCCTGTTTTAAGCAAAGGTCATGCTGAATTTTTTTCATGAATTTTGGCATGACTTGTGCTAAAATGTAGGACACATCTAGTGCTTGTGATTTGCCACAACGGGAATTCAATGATATTCTGGCAAAACATAGGGCATTTTTTCTATGTCATTGCTCGATATATGGAACAGGTGGAATTTTGGTCTGGTAAGTGGTTATTAGTTTTGTTTTCATAATTAAGCATTTGTTCTCGACACTGACGATGCCTGGCCCGCATACTCGTCGTTGACTCGGCGGAGGAGGCCTTCTTGATTATAGGGGCCTTGTCCGGGACTGGGCTCCGCCGGGCTGGTACTAGGAGGTGCTACCTTCCAGGGCGCACAACTTGGTGAGGAGGCAGCCCGTCATCGACCCGGACCTTCTTTGGTGGCAGTCGCGTGGGCCACTATCGGTGCAAAGGGAGACGGCCCGTGCGGAGGTGATATGTCGCTGTGTTAGGGAGGAGGGTGAGCACGTCTAACGCTATATGGCTGCGTTGGACGCCAGGTTCTCCAATACCTGGCAGGTTCTTCAGGGATCTCACCCAAGCTATGATCGTGTGATGGTTCCTTCTCTTTGGGTGTCCACCGCCCGTGCCGATACCCATCATTTGCTATGGTTCTAACTGTATTAGTGATATTATATGTATGATACTATTCGATATGTATTAGTGATAATATTCGATGATGTACAAACGCAAGAGATGATTTAGTTTTGCTTATTGAATGCATGCTAATTTGAATACTAAATTGTTTTATGATTTAGTTTTGCTTATTCAATGCACGTCTGTTTCAACTATGAACATAGGAAATATCTGACAACGATAGCGAAAGGGAATTCGGTATTTGCGAATACTGCGAAGACGAGCGCCGTCTGTGCGACATGCCTCACCTAGAAGATGGTAGGCGATTCAGCATCATGCTAGATGAGACCTTCGAAGAGGATATAGTAAGTCACAATGACAAGTCTTTTTCGTAATTAAGCATGACTTCTGCTTCTTTTGCTTCAACTTATAATTTTAATTTTTTACAATTCTACTAGCGTATCCCCTGCCATGCAAGACATTATGTCTTGGATAAGATTGGTTTCTTAGATATGTGCAATATGGAGGTACAGAGAGTTAACTTGAGGACCGAGCATGGCTATGCTTTTTCCGTAAAATTATACAATGCAGAGAACTACTCCTATTTTGAATGCTCAAATTGGAGAGCACTATGCAAGGTGTATGCATTTGAGCCTAATATGCCTATCACCTTTGATATTCGTCCTGAAGATGAATATGAAGGTAATATCGACATCTGGGTCGATGTGCAGACGCCTCTAGTTCTACCTCTATGTGAGTTTCTGAACCATATTTATTAAGTCAACTATATTGTTTATTTGAAAATAGTTGACAATTAATTTGTATTGACAGCTTATTTCCATTCAAGAAAACATCTCCGGCTCTCAGACAATACCTACTATTGTATCGGGGATGAACTAAACTACGAGGAGATAAGTCATTATGTTTCATCGCTTGAGGATCTTGATCTTGTCAAGACAAATTATTTTACTAGACTTCGAGATATTAGTACTCGATACGTGTGACCACTAGTGTGAGTATTAAACTACGGTCACATCTATCTAGGAAATATGATAAGATTTTTACTATTTGTCCTCAGTGCATCTTTTGCATACATTATTTTTAAAGCTAAACTTCATTTCTAAGTATGTTAATACGATGTTCTTTAACAGGGACTCCCGATGAATGTTGTTCCTCATTGGATCGAGCATAAAGGTCACATGAGAATGATTAGCTTACGGCTAAGACATCCTACAATGCACATGAGTGCATTTCGCATTTCTCAAAGCGAGCAAGTCTTAATAGTCAAAGACTGGAGCAAAATTTTAAGGATCGTAGAGAAGTACTAGGGGGCAGCGATTAGAAGCGCAACCCACATTTAGAAGACAGGTTCATCTGCATGCTCCAATATGATGAAGCAGGAGTGCTACACATGTTTCATGTTATTTTACCTGAGAGAGCAGTAAAAGTGATTAGCTAGCTATTGTTGGTGGTAATGACTATGATGATTAAATGGCTAGTGTTGGTGGTGATGACTATGATGATTAAATAACTAGTGTTGGTGGTAATGACTATAATGATTATTATAAGCTACTGTTGGTGGTGATGAGATAGCTACACTATGACTATGATGATTTTTATGTTAATATGATGATGATTTGTTATTATGATCATGATTAGTTATTATATCATTGGTGGAAGGAACGCGGATTAGATTCATGTGGATGGATCAAACGTGACCAGAAGTTGAATTAGTAGGATCATCGTGCTAATTCAACTTTTGATCACTTTTGATTCATCCAAATGAATCTAATCCATGTGGATGGATCAAAAGTGACCGAGAGTTGAATTGGTACTGTAACAAAAAAAAATAACGGCGTATAAATACACTAAAAATGAAAAAATGAAAAACAGAGTATTAGTAGTGCTTGCTTGGAAGGACGCTATTAATAGTTAGCTTAGCAGTAGCGCTTGTAATTATACACGCTGCCGCTATATGTCTTAGCAGTAGCGCGGGTAACCAGCACTACTGCTAAGAAATAGTTGTAGCGCCTTACTAGTAGCGCGAGCACCTGTGCTACTAGTAGGCATCAAACCCATGCTACTACTAGGCTTTTCCCTAGTAGTGTAATATTCTTTATTGTCGCATGAATGTTCAAATCCATAAGACTCAAAACAAAAGCTTAATGTTGACATAAAAACAATAATACTTCAAGCATACTAACAAAGCAATCGTGTCTCTTCAAAATAGCATGGCAAAAGAAAGTTATCCCTACGAAATCATATGGTCTGGCTATGCTCCATCTTCCCCACACAAAGTATTTAGATCATGCAAAATCCCAATGACAATTCAAGCAATTGTTTCACACCTTTTATGTTCTCAAACCTTTTCAACTTTCACGCAATACATGAGCATGAGCCATGGATATAGCACTATAGCTGGAATAGAATATGGCGGAGGTTGTGAGGAAAAGGAGAAGATAGTCTTACATCAACTAGGCGTATCAACAGGCTATGGAGATGCCCATTAATAGATATCAATGTGAGTGAGTAGGGATTGCCATGCAATGGATGCACTAGAGCTATAAGTGTATGAAAGCTCAAAAAGAAACTAAGTGGGTGTGCATCCAACTCGCTTGCTCAAGAAGACCTAGGGAAATTTGAGGAAGCCCATCATTAGAATATACAAGCCAAGTTATATATTGAAAAATTCCCACTAGTATATGAAAGTGACAAAATACGAGACTCTCTATCATGAAGATCATCGTGCTACTTTCAAGCACAAGTGTGGAAAAAAAGATAGTAGCATTGCCCCTTCTCTCTTTTCTCTCATTTTTATTATTTTTATTTTTGGTGGGCATATTTGGCCTATTTTTATTTATTTATTTTGGCTCCATTGGCCTCTTTTATTATTTTTAAAGTCCGGAGTGTCATCCCAACTTGTGAGGGAATCATAGCTTCCATCATCCTTTCCTCACATGGGACAATGCTCTAATAATGATGATCATCATACTTTTATTTACTTACAACTCAAGAATTACAAATCGATACCTAGAACAAAATTTGACTCTATATGAATGCCTCCATTAGTGTACTGGAATGTGCAACAATCTAGCATAGCAAATGACATCAAAAAATGGACAAGCCATGAAAACATCATGCTAGCTATCTTACGATCATGCAAAGCAATGTGAAAATGAGGGTGCGTGTCATAATGAACGGAATGGTGGAATTCTCATGGAAATATATCTTGGAATGGCTATGGAAATACCATAATAGGTAGGTATGGTGGCTGTTTTTAGGAAGGGTATATGGTGGGTTTAATGCACCGGCAAAAGTTGCGCGGTACTAGAGCGGCTAGCAAAGGTGGAAGGGTGAGAGTGTGTATAATCCATGGACTCACATTAGTCATAAAGAACTCACATACTTATTGCAAAAGTCTATTGGTTAACGAAGCAAAGTATTAGACGCATGCTCCTAGGGGATAGGTTGGTAGGAGTTAACCATCGCATGCTCCCGACCCTTACACAAAGGATGACAATCAATAAAAAAATCATGCTCCGACTTCGTTACATAACGGTTCACCATACGTGAATGCTACAGGAATCACAAACTTTTAACATAAGTATTTATACCAATCCACAATTACACACTAGCATGACTCTAATATCTCCATCTTTATATTTCAAAACTTTATGCAAGGAATCAAACTTCTCATAGTATTCAATGCACTTTATATGAAAGTTTTTATTATATCCCTCTTGGATGCCCATTATATTAGGACTAAATTCATAATCTAAAAAAATACCATGATGTTTAAAGAATCTCAAAATAATATAAGTGAGGTACGAGAGTTCAATTATTTCTATAAAATAAAACAACACCGTGCTCTAAAAAGATATAAGTGAAGCACTAGAGCAAAATTGCCTAGCTCAAAAGATATAAGTGAAGCACATAGAGTATTCTAATTAATTCACGATTCATGCGTGTCTCTATCAAAATATGTGTGCAGCAAGGATTATTGTGGCAACCTAAAAATCAAAGACTCATGTCATACAAGACGCTCCAAGCAAAACACATATCATGTGGTGAATATAAATATAGTCTCAAGTAAATTTATCGATGGATTGAAGACGAAACAGGGGATGCCTTCCGAGGCATCCCCGAGCTTAGGATCTTTGGTATCCTTGAATATTCCTTGGGGTTACTTGGGCATTCCCAACATTAGGCTCTTTCCACTCCTTATTCCATAGTCCATCAAATCTTTACCCAAAACTTGAAAACTTCACAACACAAAACTCAACAGAAAACTCGTGAGAGCCGTTAGTATAAGAAACTAAATCACCACTTTAGGTACTATTGTGAACTCATTATTTATTTATATTGGTGTAATATATATTGTGTTCCAAATTCTTCATGGTTCATACCCCCCGATACAACCCATAGATATATCAAAATAAGCAAACAACACAAAGAAAACAGAATCTGTCAAAAAGAGAACAGTCTGTAGCAATCTGTAAACTTCGAATACTTCTATAACTACCAAAATTCTCAAAAATTAGGAAAATCTGGGAAATTTTTATATAAATATTTTTTAAAAATTTCATAGTCATTAGTCACTCTGGTGAATTTATAAAATTCCTGGACTGAGCGTAAAAGTTTCTATTTTTTAGCAAGATCAAATCAACAATCACCGTAGATCATCCCAAAGGTCTTACTAGGCTCAAACACTAATTAAAACACCAAAACAAAATTACTAAATGGGTAATAATGTTTAAATCACTCAATCACATAAACAAAAAAACAAAAACATAAAAGTAAAATTGGGTTGCCTCCCAACAAGCGCTATTGTTTAACGCCCCTAGCTAGGCATAACGATTTAAATGATGCTCACATAAAAACTAGTAATTGAGATATGCGAAAGAGCATCGTGAATAACATGAAAAACACATTTAATTCTAACCCACTTCCTATGCATAGGGATTTTGTGAGCAAACAATTTATGGGAACAAGAATCAACTAGCATAGGAAGGCAAAACAAGCATAACTTCAAAACTTTAGACACATAGAGAGGAAACTTGATATTATTGCAATTCCTACAAGCATATGTTCCCCCCTCATAATGAGTTTCAGTATCATCATGAAGTAATTCAACAATATAACTATCACATAAATCATTCTTTTCATATTTAACAAGCATGGAATTTTCATTACTCTCCACATCAGCAAATTCCTTATCATCCATGGTAGTGGGAGCAAACTCAACAAAATAACTATCATGAGACACTTGATTGACACAACCACATTGCAAATTAAAATCATGATTATAATTTTCATGGTTATCATTACTCATTATATCATACGTGTCATCACCATCATCATAAATAGGAGGCATGCAATCATCATAATAAATTTTCTCATCAAAACTTGGGGGACAAAAAATATCATCTTCATCAAACATAGCATCCCCAAGCTTGTGGATTTGCATATCATAAGCATCATGGATATTTAGAGATTTCATACTAGAAACATTGCAATCATGCTCATCATTCAAGGGACTATCATAATCACCTTATAAATTTCTTCTTTCAACACTTCATCAAAATTTTCAGATTCATGATTTTCAAACAAAACTTCATAGAGATAATCAAGTGCACTCACTAGCAATTGGTTCATCATAATTTGGCCTTTCGAAAAGATTAGCAAGTGGATGAGGATCCATATCAATAGACTTTTAGCAAGCGAAGATGCAAACAAATAGAAGGCACATGGCAACACAAGCAAACAAAAAGAGATCCGGCAAGAAAAAGGCGAATAAAACAGCAAATTGGTGAAGTGGGGGGAGAGGAAAACAAGAGGCAAATGGAAAATAATGTAAATGCAAGATATGATTTTGTGATGGGTACTTGATAGGCTTGATGTAGACTTGCTATGTATCATCCCCGACAACGGCGCCAAAAATCCTTCTTGCTACTTCTTGAGCTTGCGTTGGTTTTCCCTTGAAGAGGAAAGGGTGATGCAGCAAAGTAGATAAGTATTTCTCTCAATTTTTGAGAACCAAGGTATCAATCCAATAGGAGGTACAAGCAAGGCCCTAATTTATGCACCTACACAAACAATCAAACACTTGCACCCAACGCTATAAAGGGGTTGTCAATCCCTTCACGGTTACTTGCAAGGATGAGATATGATAGAGATAGATATAAAAGATTGCTAGAAGTAAAACTAAATAAAAGTAAATAAAATTGCAGCAAGGTATATAAAACTATGGCAAAAAACTGACACGATCATATGCTACGTTTAAGTTTAGGTCTTGTCCATCACATCATTCCCCAATGATGTGATCCCGTTATCAAATGAAATCTTATGTCTATGGCTAGGAAACCTTGACCATATTTGATCAACGAGCTAGCCTACTAGAGGCATACTACGGACACAGTGTTGTCTATGTATCCACACATGCAATATGTTTCCAATCAATACCATTATAGCATGGATAATAAACGATTATCATGAACAAGGAAATATAATAATAACCATTTATTATAGCCTCTAGGGCATATTTCCAACAGTCTCCCACTTGCACTAGAGTCAATGATCTAGCTCACATCACTATGTGATTTACATTATAATGAATCTAACACCCATATAGTTCTGGTGTTGGTCATGTTTACCCCTTGGAAGAGATTTAGTCAACATTTCTGTGAAATTCAGATCCGTGTGTACTTTGCAAATATTTATGTCCTCCTCTTTGATGTATTCGTGGATGGAATTGAAGTGTCGCTTTATATGTCTGGTTCTCTTGTGAAACCTTGGTTCCTGGGCCAGAGCAATGGCACCAGTGTTGTCACAGAACAAATCCATTGGATTTAGTGCACTGGGCACTACTCCAAGGTCTGTCATGAACTCCTTCATCCAAACACCTTCCTATTGGGAAATGTTGCATGGGAAAAAAATTCCTACGCACATGCATGATCTATCCATGGTGATGAGCATCTACGAGAGGGAGAGTGGATCTACATACCCTTGTAGATCGCTAAGCGGGAAGCGTTAAGAAACACGGTTGCTGTAGTCGAACGTCTTCACGATCTGAATCGTCGAGCGTCCCACCATCCCATGATGATCCATCTCGTGATCCCATCACGATCCGTCCCACGATCAAATCACGAATCGTCTCGCGATCCTGATCACAATCCTTCCGATATAGCGCCAAACGGACGGCACCTCCGTGTTCAGCACACGTATAGCTCGATGACGATCTCCGCCTTCTTGATACAACAAGAGGGGGTGAAGAGGTAGATGAGTTCTCTGGTAGCACAACGGCGTGGTGGCTGTGGTGGTGAAATAATCCTGTAGGGCTTCGCCTAAGCACCACAAAACTAATCTAGAGGAGAAACCGATCTAGGAAAGAAGAGGGCAGCATGTGGCAATTAGGATTGAGTGCTTTTGCCCTCTCTCCCTCCAGTATATATAGGAGCAGGGGAGGAAGGCCGGTGCCCTAGGGCTGGCCCCTTTTCCTTGGACGCAAGGAGGAGAGGAGGAGTCCTCCTCCAATCCTAGTAGGATTAGGACTCCTCCTTCCCACTTGGAAACTCTTTCCACCTTGGGTTTTTTCCACCCCAGCCGCATGGGCCTTTAGTGGGAGCTTCCGCCAAACCATCAGGAGCTGGTTTGCCTCCTTCCACAGACCGTGTGGCCCTTTGGGTCGAGACCCCCCTCCCGATGGTCCATCGGCACCCTCCCGGCACTCCCGGTACACTACCGATGAGCCCAAAACCTTTTCCAGTGACCAAAACGGGACTTCGTATATAACAATCTTTACCTATGGACCATTCCGGATCTCCTCATGATGTTTGGGATCTCATACGGGACTCTAAACAACCTCCGATCACAACCATACATAACTATATGCTACCGAAACATCACCGAACCTTAAGTGTGTAGACCCTGTGGGTTCGAGAACTATGTAGACATGACCGAGACACCCCAAAGTCAATAACCAATAGCGGGACATGCATTCCCATATTGGTTCCTACATATTCTACGAAGATCTTCATCGGTTGAACCTCTATGTCAAGGATTCAGTTAATCTTGTATGTTGTTCCCTTTGTTCCTCGTATGTTACTTGCCCGAGATTCGATCGTAGGTATCTCCATACCTAGTTCAATCTCCTTACCGACAAGTCTCTTTACTCATTTGGTAAAACAATATCCCGTGGCTAACACTTTAGTCACTTTGCTTGCAAGGCTTGTTGTGATGTTGTATTACCGAGTGGACCCTTAGATACCTCTATTGGGGGATGTTTCATCGGGAACAAAAAATTTCCTACGCACACGCAAAATCTATCCATGGTGATGAGCATCTACGAGAGGGAGAGTGGATCTACATACCCTTGTAGATCGCTAAGCGGGAAGCGTTAAGAAACGCGGTTGGTGTAGTTGAACGTCTTCGCGATCCAAATCGTCGAGCGTCCCGCGATCTCATCATGATTCGTCCCGCGATCCAATCACGAATCTTCTCGCGATCTTGATCACGGTCCTTCCGATCTAGCGCCAAGCGGACGACACCTCCGCGTTCAGCACACGTACAGTTTGATGACGATCTCCGCCTTCTTGATCTAGCAAGAGGGAGCGGAGAGGTAGACGATTTCTCCGGTAGAGCGGTGGCGTTACGGCGATGGTGGTGGAGTAATTCCAGCAGGGCTTCGCCTAAGCACTGTTGAAACCGATCTAGAGGAGAAACTACGGACTAGAGGAGAGGGTTGCACGTGGCTGAAAATCTATATGCAAAAACCCTAAAACCTCTAGTATATATAGGAGGAAGAGATCGAGGAGGAGGCTTGGCGCAAGTGCCAGCCCTTGGTGGCTTCGGCCTAAGTGAGGAGGAGGAGTTATCCTCCTCCACTCCTAGTAGGATTAGGACTCCTTCCTTATTTCCACCTTTTTGCCTTTTTCCACCTTTTCCACTTTGGACTTTCTTCCCAGCCGCATGGGCCTTCTGTGGGACTTTGGTCAGCCCACTAAGGGCTGGTATTCATCCTCCCAAAGCCCATGTAGCCTCTTGGATCGAAATACTCCTCCCGATGGTCCCCCGGTACCCTCCCGACACTCCCAGCACACTACCGATGAGCCCAGAACTTTTCCGGTGACCAAAACAGGACTTCCTATATATCAATCTTTACCTCCGAACCATTCCGGAGCTCCTCGTGACGTCTGGGATCTCATCCGGGACTCCGAACAACCTTTGCTTACCACCATGCATAACTTTGTACTACCGAAACGTCACCAAACCTTAAGTGTGCAAACCCTACGGGTTCGAGAACTATGTAGACATGACCGAGACACCTCTACGGTCAATAACCAATAGCAGGACTTGGATGCCCATATTGATTCCTACATATTCTACGAAGATCTTTATCGGTCGAACCTCTATGTCAAGGATTCAGTTAATCCCGTATGATGTTCCCTTTGTTTTTCGGTATGTTACTTGCCCGAGATTCGATCGTCCGTATCTCCATACCTAGTTCAACCTCGTTACCGGCAAGTCTCTTTACTCGTTCCGTAATACAAGATCCCGTGGCTAACACTTAGTCACATTGCTTGCAAGGCTTATTGTGATGTTGTATTACCGAGTGGGCCCTAAGATACCTCTCCATCACACGGAGTAACAAATCCCAGTCTTGATCCATGCCAACCCAAAAGACACCCTCGGAGATACCTGTAGAGTACCTTTATAGTCACCTAGTTACGTTGCGACATTTGATACACACAAGGCACTCCTCCGGTGTCAGTGAGTTGCATGATCTCATGGTCATAGGAACAGATACTTGACATGTAGTAAACAGTACCAACAAACCGACACGATCATATGCTACGTTTATAGTTTGGGTCTTGTCCATCACATCATTCACCTAATGATGCGATCTCGTTATCAAATGACATCTCATGTCCATGACTAGGAAACCATAGCCATCTTTGATCAATGAGCTAGTCTATTAGAGGCATACTAGGGACATGGTGATGTCTATGTATCCTCACATATATCTGAGTTTCCAATCAATTCAATTATAGCATGGATAATAAACGATTATCATGAACAAGGAAACATGATAATAACCAATTTAGTATTTTCTCTAGGGCATATTTCCAACAGTCTCCCACTTGCACTAGAGTCAATAATATAGTTCACATCACCATGTGATTCGCATTGTTATGAATCTAGCGCCCAATGAGTTCTGGGCTCGATCATGCTTTGCATGTGAGAGAGGTCTTTTAGTCAACGGGTCCGCGAAATTCAGATCCATGTGTACTTTGAAAATCTCTATGTCTTACTGTAGACACTGCTACCACACTCCACTTGGAGCTATTCCAAATGGCTGCTCCACTATACGTATCCGGATTGCAACTAAGAGTCATCCAAATTGGTGTTAAAGCTCGTATCGACGTAACTCTTTACGACAAACTCTTTATCACCTCCATAATCGAGAAACATTTCCTTAGTCTTTTAGTTACTAAGGATAATCTTGACCGACGTTCAGTGATCCACTCCTGGATCACTCTTGTACCCCTTGACGGACTCATGGCAAGGCACACACAGGTGTGGTACACAGCATGTCATACTATATAGATCCTATGGCTAAAGCATAGGGGACAACCTTCGTCCATTCTCTTTCTTCTGCAGTGGTCGAGCTTTGAGTCTTACTCAACTTCACACCTTACAAATCAGCAAGAACTCTTTCTATGACTGATCCATTTTGAACTCTATCAAAATCTTGTCAAGGTATGTACTCATTGAAAGTCTCATCAAGCATCTTGATCCATCTCTATAGATCTTGATGCTCAACAATTAGGTAGTTTTATCCAGGTCTTCCTTTGAAAAACTCTTTTCAAACAACCCTTTATGCTTTCCAGAAACTCTACATCATTTCCGATCAACAATATGTCAACCATATATGCTTATCAGAAACTCTATAGTGCTCCCACTCACTTAATTGCAAATACAAGTTTCTCATAAACTTTGTATAGACTCAAAAACTTTGATCACCTCATCAAAGTGTATATTCCAACTCCAAGATGCTTGTTTGAGTCCATAGAAGGATCACTGAAGCTTGCACACCTTTTAGCATCCTTAGGACTAACAAAACCTTCTGGTTGTATCTCATACAACCCTTCCTTAAGGAAGGAAACGATGTTTTGACATCCATCTGCCAGATTTCATAATTGAAAAATGCAGCAACCGCTAACATAATTCCAACAGACTTTAGCATCTCTACGAGTGAGAAAGTCTCATCGCAGTCAACTCCTTGAACTTGTCGGAAACTTCTTTGTGACAAGTCGAGCTTTATAAATGGTGGCATTTACCATCAGCATATGTCTTCATCTCAAAGGTCCACTTGTACTCAACGACCAGCCATCCAACAAGCAAGTCTACCAAAGTCTATACTTGGTTTTCATACATGGATCCTTTCTCGGATTTCATGGCCTCTAACCATTTGACGGAATCCGGGCTCATCATCGCTTCTCCATAGCTCGTAGGTTCATTGTTGTCCAACAATATGACCTCCAAGACAGGGTTGTCGTACCACTCAGGAGCAGTACGCATCCTTGTTGACCTACGAGGTTCGATAGTAACTTGATCCGAAGCTTCATGATCATCATCATTAACTTCCTCTCCAACTGAGTAGGCTCCACACAAACGTCTTTCTGTGCTATGCTACTCTGTGGTTGAAATAAAGGTTCAACAACCTCATCAAGTTCTATCTTCCTCCCACTCAATTCTTTCGAGAGAAACACTTTCTCGAGAAAGGAGCCGTTTTAGCAATAAACACTTTGTGCTCGGATCTGAGATAGAAGGTATACCCAACTGTTCTCAGGGTATTCCATGAAGATGCATTTGTCCGCTTTGGGTTCGAGCTAATTAGGTGAAAAACTTTTTCACATAAGGGTCGCAGCCCCAAACATTTAGAAATGACAGCTTAGGTTTCTATCAAACCATAATTCATACGGTGTCATCTCAACGGATTAAGATGGTGCCCTATTCAAAGTGAATGTAGTTGTCTCTAATGCATAACCCCAAAACAAAAGTGGCAAAACGATAAGAGACATCATAGTATGCACCACATCCAATAGAGCATGACTATGATGTTCGAACACACCATCACACTATGGTGTTCCACGTGGCGTGAGTTGTGAAACAACTTTCACATTGTCTAAAGTTGTATGCCAAACTCGTAACTCAGATATTCACCTCCATGATCATATCGCAGACATTTTATCTTCTTGTCATGATGATCTGAAACTTCACTCTGAATTTGCTTGAACTTTTCAAATGATTCAGACTTGTGTCTCATTAAGTAAATATACACTATATCTACTCAAATCATTAGTGAAGGTAAGAAAAATAACGATATCCACCGCACGCTACAAGACTCATTGGATTGCATACATCAACATGTATCATTTCCAATAAATCACTTGCCAGCTCCATCAAACCGAAAACGGGGTCCTTAGTCATCTTGCCCAAGAGGCATGGTTAGCATGTCTCAACCGATTCAAAATCGAATGAGTCCAAAGATCCATCAGCATGGAGTTTCTTCATGCAATTTATACCAATATGACATTTAGCGGCAGTGCCACAAGTATGTGGTACTATCATTATTAACTTTGTATCTTTTGGTATCAATGTTATGAACATGTGTATTACTATGATCAAGATTCAACAAACCATTCTCACTGGGTGCATGACCATTGAAGGTATTATTCATGTAAACGGAATAACCATTATTCTCTAACTTAAATGAATAATCGTGTTGCAATAAACACGATCTAATCATGTTCATGCTTAACGCAAACACCAAATAACATTTATTTAGGTTTGTCACTAGTCCCGAAGGTAGAGAGAGCGTGCGGTGTTGATCACATCAACCTTGGAGACATTTCCAACACACATCGTCACCTCACACTTAGCTAGTCTCCGTTTATTCCGTATATTTTACTTCGAGTTACTAACATTTAGCAACTGAACCGGTATCCAATACCCAGGTGCTACTAGGAGTACTAGCAAGGTACACATCAATAACACGTATATCAAATATACTTCTGTCGATGTTGCCAGCCTTCTTATCTACCAAGTATCTAGGGTTGTTCCGCTTCAGCGACCGCTCTCCTCATAATAGAAACACTTAGTCTTGGGTTTGGGTTCAACTTTGGGTTGCTTCACTGGAGCAGCAACTGACTTGCCATCCATGAAGTTTCCCTCCTTGCCCTTGCCCTTCTCGAAACTAGTGGTTTTACTAACTATCAACACTTGATACTCCTTCTTGATTTCTACCTTCGCGGTGTCAAACATCGCGAATAGCTCAAGGATCATCATTTCCATCCCTGGCATAATTATAGTTCATCACGAATTTCTAGTAGCTTAGTGATAGTGACTCAGAGAACTATATCAATCACTATCTTATCTGGAAGATCAACTCCCACTCGATTCAAGCGATTGTAGCACCCAGACAATCTGAGCACATGCTCAACGATTGAGTTATTCTCCTTCATCTTGCAGGCAAAGAATCTTGTTGGAGATCTCATATCTCACAACACGGGCACGAGCCTGAGATCCCAATTTCAGCTCTTAGAACATCGCATATGTTACGTGACGTTCAAAATGTTTTGGAGCCATAATTCTAAGTTGTGATGCATGACGCACTAAACTATCAAGAAGTCATCGGAATGTGCCTGACAGATGTTCACAACATCTGTAGACGATGCTAGAGGGGGTGGCGCACCGAGAGGTGCATTAAGGACATAAGCCTTCTGTGCAGCAATGAGGACAATTCTTAGATCACGAACCCAGTCCGCAATGTTGCTACCATCATGTTTCAACTCTATTTCTCTAGGAACATATATAAAAAATCAATGGAGCTATAGCGTGAGCTATCTACAACATAATTTGCGAAGACACTATGACTATGTTCATGATAATGAGTTCAATTAATCATATTACCTAAACACTCCCACTCAAATTGACATCCCTCCGGTTATTCGAGTGATACATGATCCAAATTCACCAACTCAAGTCCGATCATCACGTGATTTGAGATGATTTCAATGGTGAACATCATCATGTTGATCATATCTACTATATGACTCATGTTCGACCTTTAGGTCTCTTGTGTAACTAGGCCATGTCTGTACATGCTAGGCTCGTCAAGTTTAGCCCGAGTGTTCCGCATGTGCAACACTGGCTTGCACCCGTTGTATGTGAACGTAGAGTCTATCACACCCGATCATCACGTGGTGTCTCTACACGACGAACTTTCGCAACGTTGCACACCTGGGAAGAACACAATTCATCTTGAAATTTAAGTGAGGGATCACCTTATAATGCTACCGTCGTCCTAAGCAAAACAAGGTGCATAAAAAAGAATTAACATCACATGCAAATCATAAGTGACATGATATGGCCATGAACTTGTGCTTTTGATCTCCATCTTAAAAGCACTGGCATGATCTCCATCGTCACCGGCATAACACCATGATCTCCATCATTGTGTTGCCATCGGGGTTGTCGCGCCCACCATGCTCATACTACTATAGCTACAATTTAGCGAGAAAGTAAAGCATTACATAGCGCTTAATGATTGACACGCAGGTCATACAATAATTAAAGACAACCCTATGGCTCCTGCCGGTTGTCGTACTCTTCGACATGCAAGTCGTGATATTCTATAAAACTCATGATCATCTCATACATCACATATATCTCATCATGTAATTGGCCATATCACATCACAACATACCCTGCAAAAACAAGTTAGACGTCCTCTAATTGTTGTTGCAAGTTTTACGTGACTGCTATGGGTATCTAGCAAGAACAATTTTAACCTACACAAAAACCACAACGGTGATACATAAGTTGCTTTTCAACCTTCTCAAGGACCGCCTTTGTCGAATCCGATCCAACTAAAGTAGGAGAAACAGACACCCGCCAACCATCTTTGTGCAACGAAGTTACACATTAGTGGATGGAACCGGTCTCTCATAAGTGTACGAGTAAGGTTGGTCAGGGCCGCTTCATCCCACAATACCGATGAATCAAAACACGACCAAGGGATGAAGCAATCTAAGCATCAACGCCCACAAACTCTTTGTGTTCTACTCGAGATCTCATCTACACATAGACCTAGCTCATGATGCCACTGTTGGGAACGTTGCATGGGAAACAAAAATTTCCTACGCATACGCAAGATCGATCCATGGTGATGAGAGTCTACGAGAGGGAGAGTGGATCTACATACCCTTGTAGATCGCTAAGCGGGAAGCATTAAGAAACACGGTTGGTGTAGTCGAACGTCATCGCGATCCAAATCACCAAGCGTCCCGCGATCTCATCACGATCTGTCTCGCGATCCAATCACGATCCATCCCGCGATCTCATCATGATTCGTCCCGTGATCCAGTCACGAATCATCTCGCAATCTTGATCACGGCCCTTCCGATCTAGCGTTGAACGGACGACACCTCCGCATTTAGCACACGTACAGCTTGATGACGATCTCCGCTTTCTTGATCCAGCAAGAGGGAGTAGAGAGGTAGACGAGTTCTCTGGCAGCGCGACGGCGTTGCGGCGATGGTGGTGGAGTAATTCCAGCAGGGCTTCGCCTAAGCATTGCTAAAACAGATCTAGAGGAGAAACTACGGACTAGAGGAGAAGGTTACACGTGGCTGAAAATCTATATGCAAAAACCCTAAAACCTCTAGTATATATAGGAGGAAAATAGGAGGAGGCTTGGCGCAAGGGCCAGCCCTTGGTGGCTTCGGCCGAAGTGGAGAGGAGGAGTCCTCCTCCTCCACTCCTAGTAGGATTAGGACTCCTTCCTTATTTCCACCTTTTTGCCTTTTTCCACCTTTTCCACTTTGGACTTTCTTCCCAGCCGCATGGGCCTTCTGTGGGACTTCGGTCAGCCCACTAAGGGCTGGTATTCATCCTCCCACAGCCCATGTAGCCTCTTGGATCCAAATACTCCTCCCGATGGTCCCCCGATACCCTCCCGGCACTCCCGGTGCACTACCGATGAGACCGGAACTTTTCCGGTGACCAAAACAGGACTTCCTATATATCAATCTTTACCTCCGGACCATTCCGGAGCTCCTCATGACATCCGGAATCTCATCCGGGACTCCAAACAACCTTCGGTTACCACCATGCATAACTCTATACTACCGAAACGTCACCAAACCCTAAGTGTGCAGACCCTGCGGGTTCGAGAACTATGTAGACATGACTGAGACACATCTATGTTCAATAACCATAGCGGTACCTGGATGCCCATATTGATTCCTACATATTCTACGAATATCTTTATCGGTCGAACCTCTATGTCAAGGATTCAGTTAATCCCATATGATGTTCCCTTTGTTCTTCGGTATGTTACTTGCCCGAGATTCGATCGTCGGTATCTCCATACCTAGTTCAACCTCATTACTGGCAAGTCTCTTTACTCGTTACATAATACAAAATCCTATGGCTAACACTTAGTCACATTGCTTGCAAGGCTTATTGTGATGTTGTATTACCGAGTGGGCCCTGAGATACCTCTCCGTCACACGGAGTAACAAATCCCAGTCTTGATCCATGCCAACCCAACAGACACCCTCAGAGATACCTATAGAGTACCTTTATAGTCACCCAGTTACGTTGCGATGTTTGATACACACAAGGCACTCCTCCGGTGTCAGTGAGTTGCATGATCTCATGGTCATAGGAACAGATACTTGACATGCAGAAAACAGTAGCAATAAACTAACACGATCATATGCTACGTTTATAGTTTAGGTCTTGTCCATCACATCATTCTCCTAATGATGTGATCCCGTTATCAAATGACATCTCATGTCCATGACTAGGAAACCATAGCCATCTTTGATCAACGAGCTAGTCTATTAGAGGCATACTAGGGACATGGTGATGTCTATGTATCCACACATGTATCTGAGTTTCCGATCAATACAATTATAGCATGGATAATAAACGATTATCATGAACAAGGAAATATGATAATAACCAATTTATTATTGCCTCTAGGGCATATTTCCAACAACCTCTCCATCACACGGAGTAACAAATCCCAGTCTTGATCCATGCCAACCCAACAGACACCCTCGGAGATACCTGTAGAGCACCTTTATAGTCACCCGGATACATTGTGACATTTGATACACACAAGGTACTCCTCCGGTGTTAGTGGGTTGCATGATCTCATGGTCATAGGAACAGATACTCCACATGCAGAAAACTATAGCAATAAACTGACATGATCATATGCTATGTTTCTAGTTTGGGTCTTGTCCATCACATCATTCTCCTAATGATTTGATCCCGTAATCAAATGACATCTCATGTCCATGGCTAGGAAACCTTGACCATCTTTGATCAACAAGCTAGTCTATTAGAGGCATAGTAGGGACATGGTGTTGTCTATGTATCCACACATGTAGCTGAATTTCCGATCAATACAATTCTAGCATGGATAATAAACGATTATCATGAACAAGGAAATATGATAATAACTAATTTATTATTGCCTCTAGGGAATATTTACAACAGCCTCCCAGTTGAACTAGAGTCAATAATCTAGCTCACATTGCTATGTGATTTGTTATGAATCTCACACCGAATGAGTTCTGGGGTTCGATCATGTTTTGCATGTGAAAGAGGTTTTAGTGAATGGGTCTGCGACATTTAGGTCTGTATGTACTTTGCAAATCTCTATGTCATGCTTTAGACACTGCTACCGCGCTCCACTTGGAGTTATTCCAAATGGCTACTCCACTATTCGTACCCAGATTGCTACTAAGAGTCATCTGGATTGGTGTTAAAGCTTGCATCAACGTTAGCCTTGACGACGAACTCTTTATCAGCTCCATAATCGAGAAATATTTCCTTATCCTCTAGTTACTAAGGATAATTTTGACCGCTATCCAGTGATCCACTCCTGGATCACTCTTGTACCCCTTGACAGACTCATGGAAAGGCACACACACAGGTGCGGTACACAGCATGGCATACTATATAGAGCCTATGGATAAAGCATAGGGGACGACCTTCGTCCTTTCTCTTTCTTCTGTCGTGGTCGAGCTTTGAGTCTAACTCAACTCCACACCTTACAAACCAGACAAGAACTACTTCTTTGACTGATCCATTTTGAACTATTTCAAAATCTTGTCTAGGTATGTACTTATTGAAAGTCTCATCAAGCATCTTGATCTATCTCTATAGATCTTGATGCCCAACAATTAGGTAGCTTTATCCAGGTCTTCCTTTGAAAAACTCTTTTCAAACAATCATTTATGCTTTCCAGAAATTCTACATCATTTCCGATCAATAATATGTCAACCACATATACTTATCAGAAATTCTATAGTGCTCCCACTCACTTTCTTGTAAATACAAGTTTCTCGTAAACTTTGTATAAACCCAAAAAGTTTGATCACCTCATCAAAGCATATATTCCAACTCCGAGATGCTTGCTCCAGCCTATAGAAGGATTGTTGGAGCTTGCACACCTTTTAGCATCCTTAGGACTGACAAAACCATCTCGTTGTATCACATACTACCTTTCCTCAAGTAAAGTGTTAAGGAAACGATGTTTTGACATCCATCTGCCAGATTTCATAATTGAAAAATGCAGCAACCGCTAACATAATTCCAACAAAATTTTGGCATCGCTACGGGTGAGAAAGTCTCATCGTAGTGAACTGCTTGAACTTGGCGGAAACTTCTTTGTGACAAGTCGAGCTTTATAAATGGTGACATTCACCATCAGCGTTTGTCTTCATCTTAAAGGTCCATTTGTACTCAACGGCCTGCCGTTCAACGGGCAAGTCTACCAAATTCCATACTTGGTTTTCATACATGGATCCTTTGTTGGATTTCATGGCCTCTAACCATTTGTTGTAATCTGTGCCCATCATCGCTTCTCCATAATTTGTAGGTTCATCGTTGTCCAACAACATGACCTCTGAGACAGGGTTGCCGTACCACTTAGGAGTAGTATGCGTCCTTGTCTACCTACGAGGTTCGATAGTAACTTGATCCGAAGCTTCGTGATTATCATCATTATCTTCCTCTTCAACTGACGTAGGCTCCACAGAAACATCTTTCTGCATCGTTCTACTCTCTGGTTGAAACAAAGGCTTAACAACCTCATCAAGTTCTATCTTCCTTCCACTCAATTCTTTCAAGAGAAACTCTTTCTCGAGAAAGGACCTGTTTTAGCAACAAACATTGTGCTTGGATCTGAGATAGAAGGTTTACCCAACTTTTACGTTAGGGTATTCCATGAAGATTAATTACCCACAAGTATAGGGGATCGCAACAGTTTTTTAGGGTAGTGTATTCAACCCAAATTTATTGATTTGACACAAGGGGAGACAAAGAATATTCACGAGTATTCGCAGCTGAGTTGTCAATTCAACTGCACCTATAAGACTTAATATCTGCAGCAAAGTATTCAGTAGCAATTGTAGTATGGAAGTAACAGCAACGGTAGCAAAAATAAGAGTAGCAGTTTTATAGTGATTGTAACAGTAGCAACGGAGAAGTAACTTAGCAAGGATCAATATGAGGAAAGCTCGTAGGCAATGGATCGATGATGGATGATTATGTTGGATGTAATTCATCATGCAACAGTTATAACATAGGGTGACACGGAACTAGCTCCAATTCATCAATGTAATGTAGGCATGTATTCCATATATAGTCATACGTGCTTATGGAAAAGAACTTGCATGACATCTTTTGTCCTACCCTCCCGTGGTAGTGGGGTCCTAATGGAAACTAAGGGATATTAAGGCCTCCTTGTAATAGAGAACCAGACCAAAGCATTAGCACTTAGTGAATACATGAACTCCTCAAACTACGGTAATCACCGGAAAGAATCCCAGTTATTGTCACCCTGGGGGATGCGGATCATAACTCGTAATAGGTGTCTACAAATTGCAATATAGGATCAAGAACACATATATATTCATGAAAACATAATAGGTTCAGAGCTGAAATCATGGTACTCGGGCCCTAGTGACAAGCATTAAGCATAGGAAAGTCATAGCAACATCAATCTCAGAACATAGTGGATACTAGGGATCAAACCCTAACAAAACTAACTCGATTAAATGATAAATCTCATCCAACCCATCACCGTCCAGCAAGCCTACGATGGGATTACTCACGAACGGCGGAGAGCATCATGGAATTGGTGATGAAGGACGGTTGGTGATGACGATGGCGTCGATTTCCCCCCTCCGGAGCCCAAAACGGACTCCAGATCTGATCTCCCAAGGAAGAACAGGAGGTGGCGGCGGCTCCGTATCGTGAAACGTCATGAACTCTTCTCTCTTATTTTTTCCTCCCCGAATAGGGTTATATGGAGCTGAAGAGGAGGTCAGAGGAGCCACGAGGGCCCCACAAGCCTACTAGGCGCAGCCAGGGGGTGGCCACGCCTAGCAGGCTTGTGGCCTGCAGGTGTCCCCCCTTTGGTTACTTCTTGCGCCAGTATTTTTTATTAATTTAAAAAATATTCTTCGTAAATTTTTAGGACGATCTGAGAACTTTTATTTCTGCACAAAAATAACACCACGGCAATCCTGCTGAAAACAACGTCAGTCCGGGTTAGTTCCATTTAAATCATGCAAATTAGATTCCAAAACAAGGGCAAAAGGGTTTGGAAAAGTGGATATGATGGAGACGTATCAACTTCCCCAAGCTTAACCAATTGCTTGTCCTCAAGCAATTTAGTTGAGAAACTGAAAGTGATAAAGAAAAAAAATTACAAACTCTGTTTGATCTTGTTGTTGTAAATACGTCTAACTGAAGTTTAGATTTTCAACAAAGATAATGGAGTAACAACATTCACAATTACATTTAGGTCTCACATTTACTCATATTAGTGACATAATCAACTAGCAAGCGATAATAACTCTCGGATGACAACACTTTTTCAAAACAATCATGATACAATATGACAAAAGGGTATCTCGCTAGCCCTTTCTGAGACCACAAAACATAAATGCAAAGCACCTCTAAAGAATAAGGACTGACTAAACATTTTAATTTACGGTGAGAGAGATCCAGTCATGCTCATACTCAATATCAATTAACAGCAAGCATACAAATGACAGTGGTGCTCTCTAACTGGTGCCTTTTATAAGAAGATGATGACTCAACAATAAAGTAAATGGAAAGGCCCTTCGCAGAGGGAAGCATTGACTTGTAGAGGTGCCAGAGCTCGAGTTTTTAAAACAGAGATAAGTAATGATTTTTGGGAGGTATGATTTCATTGCTCACATAATGACCAAGAGGTTTTCAATATCTTCCATGCTAGATACATTATAGGCGGTTCCCAAACAGAATGATAAAGTTTATACTCCCCCTCCACCAAGGAGTCACACTCCACGGCGAGCCGAATCCACTAGTACCGTCCATACAAACACGGTCCTTGGGGAGTTTTGTTTAATTATATTTTTCTTTTTAATTTGAGCATGGAACTGGGCATCCCGATTACCAGCCACTTTCTCATGAATGATAGTGAATCAACACATATCGTGAGAATAACCCACCTAGTATGGAAGATACCGACAGCCCCCAGTCGCCACATGAGCGATTTGGGCATACAAAATAGAATGTTTATCTAAAGGTTTAGAGTTTGGCACATGCAAATTTACTTGGAACGGCAGGTAAATGCTGCATATAGGTAGATATGGTGGACTCATATGAAACAACTTTGGGTTTGACAGATTGGATGCACAAGCAGTATTTCTGCTTAGTACAAGTGAAGGCTAGCAAAATACTGGGGAGCGACCAACTAGAGAGCGACACAGTCATCAACATGCTTTGAGATTAACCAACATTGAATGCAAGCATGAATAGGATATAAATCACAATGAACATAAATATCGTGGAAGCTATGTTGATTTTGTTTCAACTACATGCATGAACATGTACCAAGTTGAGCCACTTGAATCGTTCAGAGAAGGATATCACTCCATCATACTACATCACAACCATTTTAATATGCATGTTGGCACCCAAAACAAACCATTATTCACTCTTAGATAATTAAGCATGGCATGAGTAACTATAATCTCTAGTTGTCATTGCAAATATGTTTCACCCATGATGAACTGAACGATGAGCTAATCATATTTACAAAAGCAAGATAGGTTGAGTTCATACCATCTTTTCTCCATCTCAATCTTTTCATCAAATATCGTCATTATTGCCTTTCACTTGCATGACCGAACGGTGTGGATAATAATAAGAGTGCACGTGCTTGGACTAAGATGGAATCTGCAAACAATAACTCAAAGGAGAAGACAATGTAACATGGGCTCTCTAATAGGAAACAATAATGCATATGAGAGCCACTCAACATTTCATTGTGGTCTTCTCCTTACGACCCAAAGAAAAGAAATTCAAAACAAGAACGAGAAAAACTATTTACATGGGAAAGCTCTCAACAAGTAAAATAAGAACAAAAAATCTTTTTGGCTTTTCTTTTTAATGCTATAACTAAGCAATTGGAAATAAAGCTAGAACTATTTTTTTGTATTGTTTCAAAGTTAATTAAACACACAAGAAGAAAGCAAAACAAGAAAATAAACTACCATGGATGGTAGAATGAAAAAGTATGAACACTGACTACTAAGATGAGTGTGTGAACATGAATGTAAAGTTAGTGAGAAATATGTACTCCCCCAAGCTTAGGCTTTTGGCCTAAGTTGGTCTATGGCCATGGCTGGCCCTGATAATATCTAAAGTCATAGTTGGGGTTGTACTGGGCTGCGGCGGCTACCGCCTGAATGACTGCAACGTGAAGGCGAGCTAATTATGTGCTCCTCTCGTACTCGTGCGCCTCCTCTCTGGTTATAATATATCTTTGTTTTACTTGAAAGTTAAAGAAGGCAGGAGCAGGAAGGGTAACATGGACAGCACGCTATCTGTCACAAATTAGTCGGTACTCAAGAGATTCTGCGTTCCTTTCGAGGAACTGAAAACGTACCAAAGCCTCATAATCAAGAAAAGCGGGTGGTAACTCAATATCATATACGCGTATGGGTACCCCAAGATAATTAGCTAACTGAGTGACATAGATCCCACCAAAGAAATCTCCATCCTTAGCATTATTATGCAATCTTCCAGCAATAATAGCTCCTAAGTTATATCATCTTTCGCCCAATACTGCACTCTTAAGAATACTAAGATCTGTTGCACAAAGGTGTCTATGCGTAGTTTTACCATTAATACATCTACATATGAATAGAGCAAAATAATATATCGCACAAAAGTGAATGCTCCCCATGGTAGCGTGTGTAATATTTCTAGTTTCTCCAACGGTAATGCTAGCAAGAAAATCATTATATTCAGTTTTGTGTGGATCACTATAGCTACCCCCATTGTGGAATTTTGCATGCATGATTAAAATCCTCTATATCCAAAGTATATGATTTGTCATAAAGGTCAAATAGGATGGAAGATTTATTACGATTGAGCGAAAATTCAAACCTCCACACGAAAGAATCTTTGAGTTCATAATATTGCTTGCACTTGTCCGACACGAATTCCTCAAGGCCAACATTTCTTGTGTATGCGTAGAATTCTTCCTTGAAACCGGCATCACTCATGAATTGATTGGATAGCCATTCACAAGGTCGTACTTGAACTTCTCTCGGTGGTTCAACGTTGGGCTCACGTATCGCGAGTCTCGGGACCTTCTTGCTCTATGATCCCCCTTGAAACACCTTCCTCAACATTTTTTTCTTTTTCTGAAAAATTCTGAAATTTTTAGTGACTCATAATAAAGATGAACAAAACTCAACAAAATTCATAGCAACTGCTCCCACAAGTGCCTAGAGGCTATATCATACATCAAAACTACTTGGGACCATATGAATTTGACATGCAAGCTCAAGAACAAGGTCACCACAGCAGCAAAAATTTGCAATATATAAAGCACCAGAACAAAACCTAATTGGACCATTGGAGGAGTCACATACCGAAGAGCAATCTCCCGAAACAGTTTTACGAATGAGGCTTTGAGCAAGGAGATCGAAAATGGCAGCAAAATGAGCAAGGACACGGGTTTGAGCAATGGTGGGATTTTTCTAGAGGAAGATGAAGTGGATGGGTGCTTGAATAAGTGGAGGGGCCCACGTGGGACCCACAAGCCTACTAGGCGTGGCCAGGGGGGTGGCCGCTCCTTATGGGCTTGTGTCCCACTGGTGCAGCCACCTATAGTGTGCTCAGTGCCAGAAATTTTTAAACATTCCAGAAAAAACCATACTCCATTTTCAGGGCATTTGAAGAACTTTTATTTCCAGGTCACTTTTTTATTGCATGGAAAACTCAGAAAACAGGAAAAAATAGCATTCTTACTTAATTTAATCTAACTAATAGAAAATAAAAGTTAGGTACAAGAAGTTTTGCTTTCTAAATTCATCCATCTCATCCTCATCAAAAGGAATCCATCAATAAGGTTGATCAAGTCTTATTAATGAACTTCTTTTGAATAACATGAAACCGAAGAATTTTCGAATAACACTAAGTTACCTCAATGGGGATATGCATGTCCCCAACAATAAGTATACCATATTTCTTCTTGACAGTAGGAAGAGGAAACTCAAAGTCTCCAATAATGATCGTTGGAATTTTTTCAATGGTGTTGATACTATGAACTTGAGGTTGTTTCTTCGGAAAGTGTACCATATGCTCATTACCATTAATATGAAAAGTGGAATTGCCCTTGTTGCAATCAATAATATCCACTGTTGTATTCAACAAGTGGCTACCAAGGATGATCGTCATACTGTCGTCCTCGGGAATATCAAGAATAACAAAGTTTGTTAAGATAGTAGCATTTGCAAAAACGACAAGTACATCCTCACAAATATCGATAGGTACAGCACTTGATTTATCAGCCATTTGCAAAGATATTTCAGTAGGTGTCAACTTATTAAAATCAAGTCTATGATATAAAGAGAAAGGCATAACACTAACACCAGCTCCCAAATCACATAAAGCAGTTTTAACCTAATTCCCTTTAATAGAGCATGGTATAGTTGGTATTCCCGGATCTCCTAGTTTCTTTGGTACTCCACCCTTAAAAGTATAATTAGCAAGCATGGTGGAAATTTCAGCATCCGGTATCTTCCTTTTATTAGTCACAATATCTTTCATATACTTAGCATAAGGAGACATTTTAGAATATTGGTCAAGCGCATATGCAAAAAGACAGGTCTAAGCATTTCAACAAAGCGCTCAAAATCTTCATCATCCTTTTTCTTGGATGGTTTAGGAGGAAAGGGCATGGGTTTCTGAACCCATGGTTCTCTTTCTTTACCGTGCTTCCTAGCAATAAAATCTCTTTTATCATATCTTTAATTCTTAGGATGTGGGTTATCAAGGTCAACAGCAGGTTCAATCTCCACATCATTATCATTACTAGGTTGAGCATCAACATGAACATCATCATTAACATTATCACTAGGCTCATGTTCATCACCAGATTGTGTCTCAGCATCAGAAACAGAAATATCATTTGGGTTTTCAGGTGTATCTATAACAGGTTCACTAGCAGCATGCAAAGTTCTATCATTGTCCTTATTCTTCCTATTACTGGGATAACTAGGTGCATCAGTATTAATTCTTTGAGAATCTTGCTCTATTATCTTAGATTGGCCCTCGGGATACAAAGGTTCCTGGGTCATTCTACCACCTCTAGTCACAACTCTAACAGAATGATCATTGTTCTTACTATTCATCTCATTTAGCAAATCATTATGTGCCTTGAGTACTTGTTCTACTTGAGTAGTTACCATGGAAGCATGTTTACTAATCAGTCTAAGGTCATTGATAGTTCTACTCATATAATCACCTAAGCGATCAAGCATGAAAGCATTATGTTTCAATTGTCTACTAACATAAGCATTAAAATTTTCTTGATTAACAACAAAATTATCAAACTCATCCAAGCATTGGCTAGCAGACTTATTATAAGGAATATAATCAAATCTACGAAGAGAATTTACCTCTACTACCTATGTCGGGTTATCAAAACCATGTATTTCTTTGATAGGTGGTAGATTCTTAACATCTTCGTCTTTAATACCTTTTTCTTTCATAGATTTCTTTTCTTATTGCATATCTTCAGGATTGAGAAATAGAATACCACTTTTCTTCGGAGTTGGCTTTGGAGGTGGTTCGGGAATAGTCCAATCATTATCATTGCTCAATATATTATTCAATAGTATTTCAGCTTGTCCAACAGTTCCTTCCCTGAAAACATAACCAGCACAACTATCTAGGTGGTCCCTAGAAGCATAGGTTACTCCATTATAAAAGATATCAAGTATTTCATTTTTCTTGAGAGGATAATCAGGCAAAGCATTTAGTAATTGGAGAAGCCTCCCCCAAGCTTGTGGGATACTCTCTTCTTCAATTTGCACAAAGTTAAATATTTCCTGAAAGGTAGCTTGTTTCTTATGGGCAGGAAAATATTTTTCAGAGAAGTGATATATCATATCCTGGGGGCTACGCACACAACCAGGAGCAAGATAATTAAACAATATCTTAGCATCACCCTTTAACGAGAAAGGAAACAACTTAAGGATATAGTAATAACGAATTTTTTCCTCATGAGTAAATAGGGTGGCTATATCATTCAGTTTAGTAAGATGTGCCACAACAGTTTCAGATTTATAACCATGGAAAGGATCACATTCAATCAAAGTAATTAACTCAGGATCGACAGAGAATTCATAATCCTTATCAGTAACAAAGATAGGTGAAGTAGCAAACTTAGGATCATATTTCATTCTAGCATTCAAAGATTTTTCTTTCCTCTTGCATAGTAATTTCTTAAGATCATCTCTATCATTACAAGCAACAAAGTCCCTAGCTACCTCTCCTTCCATAACATAACCCTCAAGAATATCAGGCAATTCATATCTAGGAGAGCTAGGTCTAGCAGGTGTCTCAAAGTGTTCAGTTTCAATAATTTCATCAGTTTCAGAAGTATCATAATTTTCAGCATTGACTCTAGCAATTTGTTCATCAAGAAATTCACCTAGTGGCACAGTATTATCAAGAAAAGTATCATCATAAGCATCATGCATAGCAGAAGTGGCATCATCAATTACTTGCGACATATCATAATTACTAGTAGGTGGTGGTGTCGCAAGCTTACTCATAACAGAAGGTGAATCAAGTGCAGAGCTAGATGGCAGATCCTTACCTCCCCTCGTAGTAGAGGGATAGATCTTGGTTTTTGGATCTTTCCAATTCTTCATAGTGATCAACAGATATAAATCCCAAGTGACTCAGAGAATAGATCTATGCTCCTCATCAACAGCACCAGATAAAGGTCTTGATAACCCACAAGTATGGGGGATCACAACACTTTTCAAGGGTAGAGTATTCAACCCAAATTTATTGATTCGACACAAGGGGAGCCAAAGAATATTCTCGAGTGTTCGAAGCTGAGTTGTCAATTCAACCACACCTGTAAGACTTAATATCTGCAGCAAAGTATTGAGTAGCAAAATTAGTATGGAAGTAACGGTAATGGTAGCAAAAGTAACAGTAGCAGTTTTAGAGTGATTGTAACAGTAGCAACGGAGAAGTAACTTAGAAAGGATCAATATATGGAAAGCTCGTAGGCAATGGATCGGTGATGGATAATTATGTTGGATGTAATTCATCATGCAACAGTTATAACATAGGGTGACACAGAACTAGCTCCAATTCATCAATGTAATGTAGGCATGTATTCCATATATAGGCATACGTGCTTATGGAAAAGAACTTGCATGACATCTTTTGTCCTACCCTCCCATGGCAGCAGGGTCCTAATGGAAACTAAGGGATATTAAGGCCTCCTTTTAATAGAGAACCGGACCAAAGCATTAGCACTTAGTAAATACATGAGCTCCTCAAACTACGGTAATCACCAGAAAGAATCCCAGTTATTGTCACCCTAGGGGATGCGGATCATAACTCGTAATAGGTGTATACAACTTGCAAGATAGGATCAAGAACACATATATATTCATGCAAACATAATAGGTTCAGATCTGAAATCATGGCACTCGGGCCCTAGTGACAAGCATTAAGCATAGCAAAGTCATAGCAACATCAATCTCAGAACATAGTGGATACTAGGGATCAAACCCTAACAAAACTAACTCGATTACATGATAAATCTCATCCAACCTATCACTGTCCAGCAAGCCTATGATGGTATTACTCATGAACGGCAGAGAGCATCATGGAATTGGTGATGAAGGATGGTTGGTGATGACGATGGCGTCGATTTCCCCTCTCCGGAGCCCAAAACGGACTCCAAATCTAGTCTCCCGGGGAAGAACAAGAGATGGCGGCGACTCCATATTGTAAAATGTAATGAACTCTTCTCTCTGTTATTTTTCTCCCTGGATAGGGTTATATGGAGCTGAAGAGGAGCTCGGAGGAGCCATGAGGGCTCCACAAGCCTGTTAGGCGTGACCAGGGGGTGGCTGTGCCTAGTAGGCTTGTGGCCTACAGGTGGCCCCCCTCTGGTTACTTCTTGTGCCAGTATTTTTTATTAATTCCAAAAATATTCTTCGTAAATTTTCAGGATGATCTGAGAACTTTTATTTCTGCACAAAAATAACACCAAGGCAATTTTGCTGAAAAAAGCGTCAGTCCGGGTTAGTTCCATTCAAATCATGCAAATTAGTGTCCAAAACAAGGGGGAAAGGGTTTGGAAAAGTGGATATGATGGAGACGTATCACAAATGCATTTGTCTGCTTTGGGTTCGAGATCATTAGGTGAAAACCTTTTTCACATAATTGTCGCAGCCCCGAACATTTAAGAAATGACAAATTAGGTTTCTGGCAAACCATAATTCATATGGTGTCTTCTCAGCTGACTTAGATGGTGCCCTGTTAAAGTGAATGGATTTGTCTCTAATGCATAATCCCATAAAGATAGTGGCAAAACGATAAGAGACATCATAGTACGCACCATATCCAATAGAGCACAACTACGACGTTCGGACACACCATCACACTATGGTGTTCCAGGCGGCGTGAGCTGTGAAACAATTTCCACATTGTCTTAAGTTGCATACCAAACATGCAACTCAGATATTCACCTCCACGATCATATCGTAGACATTTTATCTTCTTGTCACGATGATCTTCAACTTCACTCTAAAACTGCTTGAACCTTTCAAATGTTTCAGACTTGTGTTTCATTAAGTAAATATCCCCATATTTACTCAAATCATCAGTGAAGGTAAGAAAATAACGATATCTAGTGTGTGTTTCAACACTCATTGGACTACATACATCAACATGTATCAATTCCAATACGCCACTAGCCTGCTCCATCATACCGGAAACCGGGGTCTTAGTCATCTTGCCAAAGAGGCATAGTTCGCATGTCTCAACCGATTCGAAATCGAGTGAGTCAAAAGATCCATCCGCATGGAATTTCTTCATTCGCTTTACACCAATATGACCTTCGCGGTAGTGCCACAAGAATGTGGTACTTATCATTACTAACTTGCATCTTTTGGTATCATTATTATAAATATGTGTATTACTATGATCGAGATTCCATAAACATTCACATTGGGTGCATGACCATTGAAGGTATTATTCATATAAACAGAATAACCATTATTATCTAACTTAAATGAATAACCGTATTGCAATAAACATGATCTAATCACGTTCATGCTCAACGCAATCACCAAATATAATTTAGGTACATCATTAATGTCGAAGGTAGGGAGAGCGTGCTATGGTGATCACATCAGCCTTGGAAACACTTCCAACACTCATCGTCACCTCACCCTTAGATAGACTCTATTTATTCCGTAGCTTTTATTTCGAGTTACTAACATTTTGCAACCAGACCGGTATCCAATACCCAGGTGCTACTAGGAGTACTAGCAAGGTACACATCAATAACACGTATATCAAATACTCCCTCCGTCCCAAATTAAGTGACTCAAAAATGACTCAAGTTTGTACTAAATTTAGTACAAAGTTGAGTCATTTTTGAGTCACTTATTTTGGGATGGAGGGAGTATACTTCTATCGACGTTGCTAGCCTTCTTGTCTACCAAGTATCTAGGGTTGTTCCGCTTCAGCCACCGTTTTCCTCATAATAGAAGCACTTAGTCTTGGGTTTGGGTTCAACCTTCGGTTTCTTCACTAGAGCAGCAACTGACTTGCCATCCATGAAGTTTCCCTCCTAGCCCTTGCCCTTCTTGAAACTACCGGTTTCACTAACCATCAACACTTGATGCTCCTTATTGATTTCTATCTTCGTGGTGTCAAACATCGCGAATAGCTCAGGGATCATTATTTCCAGCCCTGGCATTTTATAGTTTATCACGAAGCTCTAGTAGCTTTGTGACAGTGACTTGGAGAACTACATCAATCACTATCTTGTCTGGAAGATCAACTCCCACTCAATTCAAGCGATTGTAGTACCCAGACAATCTGAGCACATGCTCACCGATTGAGCTATTCTCCTTCATCTTGCAGGTAAAGAATCTTTTTGGAGGTCTCATACTTCTCAACACGGGCACGAGCCTAAGATCCCAATTTTAGCTCTCAGAACATCTCATATGTTCCGTGACGTTCAAAACGTTTTGGAGCCTCAATTCTAAGACGTAATGCATGATGTACTGAGCTATCAAGTAGTCATCAGAACGTGCCTATCATATGTTCACAACATCTATAGACGGTGCTTGAGGGGTGGCGCACCGAGCGGTGCATTAAGGACATAAGCCTTCTGTGCAGCAATGAGGACAATCTTCAGATCACAGACCCAGTATGCATTATTGCTACCATCATCTTTCAACTCTATTTATATAGGAACATATAAAAAAATGAAGGGAGCTACAACGCGAGCTAGTAATCTACAACATAATTTGCAAAGACATTTTTACTATGTTCATGACAATGAGTTTAGTTAATTAAATTACTAAACCTCCCACTCAAGTTTACATCCCTCAGGTCATTTGAGTGATACATGATCAAAATTCACCAAGTCAAGTCTGATCATCATGTGAGTTGAGATGGTTTCAATGGTGAACATCATCATGTTGATCATATCTACTATATGACTCATGTTCAACCTTTCGGTCTTTTGTGTTCCGAGGACATGTCTGTACATGCTAGGCTTGTCAAGTTTAACCCGAGTGTTCTGCATGTGCAACATTGGCTTACACCCGTTGTATGTGAACGTAGAGTCTATCCCACCCGATCATCATGTGGTGTCTTGACACGATGAACTTTCGCAATAGTGCACACTCAGGGAGAACATAATTTTATCTTGAAATTTTAAGTGAGGGAGCACCTTATAATGCTACCGTCGTCCTAAGAAAAACAAGGTGCGTAAAAGGATTAACATCACATGCAAATCATAAGTGACATGATATGGCCATGAACGTGTGCTTTTGATCTTCATCTTCAAAGCACCGACATGATCTCCATTGTCACCGGCATGACACCATGATCTCCATCAACATGTCGCCATCGGGGTTGCCGCGCCGACTATTGCTTCCATGACTATTGCTAACTCATAGCCATAAATTAAAGAAAAAATGATGAAAATAATTAAAGACACCCATATGGCTCCTGTCGGTTGCCGTACTCATCGACATGCAAGTCATGATATTCCATATAATACATGATCATCTCATACATCACATATATCTCATCATGTAATTGGCCATATCACATCACAACATACCGTGCAAAAGCAAGTTAGACGTCCTCTAATTGTTGTTGCAAGTTTTACGTGGCTGCTACGGGTATCTAGCAAGAACAATTCTCACCTACTCATAAAACACAACGGTGATACACAAATTTCTGTTCAACCTTCTCAAGGACCGCCTTTGTCAAATCCGATCCAACTAGAGTAGGAGAGACAGACACCCGCCAGCCATGTTTGTGCAACAAAGTTACACGTCAGTCGATAGAACTGGTCTCTCGTAACCGTACGAGTAAGGTTGGTCAGGGCCGCTTCATCCCACAATACCGCTAAATCAAAACACGACCAAGGGAGGAAGCAATCTAAGCATCAACGCCCACAAACTCCTTTGTGTTCTACTCGTGATCTCATCTACACATAGACCTAGCTCATGATGCCACTGTTGGGGAAGATTGCATGGGAAACAAAAAAAATCATACGCACACGCATTATCTATCCATGGTGATGAGCATCTACGAGAGGGAGAGTGAATCTACATACCCTTGTAGATTGCTAAGCGGGAAGCGGGAAGAAACGCGATTGATGTAGTCAAACGTCTTCGCGATCCAAATCGTCGAGCGTCCCGCGATCCCATCACGATCCATCTCGCGGTCCAATCACGATCCATCCCGCGATCCCATCATGATCTGTCCCGCGATCAAATCGTGAATCGTCTCACGATCCTGATCACGATCCTTCCGATCCAGCGCCGAACGGACGGCACCTCCGCGTTCAGTACACGTATTGCTAAGCGGGAAGCGGGAAGAAACGCGATTGATGTAGTCAAACGTCTTCGCGATCCAAATCTCCGAGCGTCCCGCGATCCCATCACGATCCATCTCGCGGTCCAATCACGATCCATCCCGCGATCCCATCATGATCTGTCCCGCGATCAAATCGTGAATCGTCTCGCGATCCTGATCACGATCCTTCCGATCCAGCGCCGAACGGACGGCACCTCCGCATTCAGTACACGTACATCTCGATGAAGATCTCCGTATTCTTGATCCAACAAGAGGGGCCAAAGAGGTAGATGAGTTCTCCGGCAGCACAACGGCATGGTGGCAGTGGTGGTGAAATAATCCTGCATGGCTTCGCCTAAGCACGGCTTCGCCTAAGCACATGGCAATTAGGGTTGAGTGTTTTTGCCCTCTCTCCCTCCAGTATAAATAGGAGGAGGGGTGTAACATCCCAAAATTCCATTTTGGAATGTTATGAAATATAGCTATGCATCCATCATCATCATTGCTTGAATGTATGTAATAGTTGAAATGCTCCTTCTAAATTTCTGAAAAGCCCTTTCTACTTTCAATGTGCTTCTTTCACCTAATTGAAATTCTTGGTAAAAAGTTCAAAATAAGAGGGGAGTAACATGACACTCCACACCAGGGTCATCTTGGTGATATATTTGAACAATAAGAACCATGGGGTATTTTGAAAAATATTTGCAAAAGGTTTTAAAACCAAAAAGGCAATTTCTAAAAATATTATTTTTTTCAAAGTGTTCAAATGACAGAATAAAAATGTTCAATAAATGGCATTTATTATTCTATTAATTTTGATATATAATAATCCTATATTTAGAAATGTTTTGAATGCTTTTGAAGACGTTTTACTGCTCTGGTTATTAAAAACAGTAACGGATTTGTATTTAACGGGCCGGCCCACGGGCATTTATTCGCGAATTGATTAGGAGCCGGTCGACCGACGCGCCTCCGCCGCTTCTCCCTCACTGACAGCGGGACCCACCCGTCCGATCCCGCACGCGCCGCGGTCGCCTTCTTCCTCCCGCACGCGCCACCCTCGCCGGCAGTTTCTTCCCTCCCCGGATCTCCCTTCTCTCTCCTCCCCGCACCCACCCGAGCACCCTATAAGTAGCGCCCCTCCCCGCGCTCCATTTCCCCTCCCGAGCCCCTCTTTCCCCCTCGCCAGAATGCCGCAGCCACTCGCCGTAGATACTCCGACCACCGAACCCTTCCCCGCTCGTGCCCATCGCCTCGCTTGCCCCCTCGCCCCTCCGACCCCACCGTTCGACGCCGGACCTCGCCCGCCGTCGTCTGAACCCCTCCACTGCCTCCCTCGACCATCAGAGCTCCTCGCCGTCGTCTTCGCCGTTTTCGGACTCGCCGGAGATCCCCACGCCGGCGACCTTTACACTGTGAGCCCTCCCAACCCTCGGATCTTTACTCAACGGCCAAGATTAGATCGGGTTATTCCCGAACCATTTTTTTTCTTCTGATCGGTCGCCCACCCGTAACACCCGCTCGCACGCGCTAGCCAGCCACTCACAGGTCGCCACGTCACCCTAGCCGACCGTTAGTTAGTTTTTCTTTTCGGTTTTTTTCTTCTGAAAACAGATTGTATTCCAAATTTGTTTTAGCTATATCTTTTAATCTGTTTAATGTTTTGAGTTGATTCTTTTTGCAATAGCTCACATTTTTCATTTAGTTTCACCCTGTACTTTTAAATTTCAAATTTGAACTATAAAATTTGAATTTAATCAAATTTTCTCAAATCATTCAAATCTGAATAACTAGAGTTTAAAAATAGATTTTGATATGAATCTTTTTGCTACTGCTTGGTATTAGTTAGGACTATATTATTGTTTAGCTTGAGGATTTTTAGGATGATTTTGATTAGTGTTCTAGCTATAAACAGAATCTGCCTAGTATTATAGTATAGTTTTATTTACTTAGTTTTAGTTAGTTTCAATTAGATTTAGTTATAATTTGATTTAGTAGGTTCTGTTACTTGAACATTTAGTGTTTTACTTATTGTTAATAAAAATATAAAATTGTTTAGTTTTATTTCTTTGTTAACATAGGAATCTCAACCCCTTTTCAAATAGGTTTAATTTGACTAAAACAACTAGTTAGTGATAGTTTTTATTTCAACAAAGTTTTATATAATTAAATTCTGTTTTCTAAGACAAGTTTATTTGTAAATTCTTTTCTGTTAAGAACATGTTTTGTTAATAAATAATAAGTTTTGTTTGCCTCTTTTGTTAGTAAAACTATAGTTGTTTCATATAGTGTTTATCAAAACTTTTATAAACTTTACTAAAGTTTTTCTCAACAAACTTTAAATTTATTTAATTCTGTTATTAATAAAAAAATATTGTTTTCTTGCTGTCAACTATTGTTTTGGTTAGTACAAATGGTTTCATTATGTTAGTAATGTTTTATCCATCATTTTTTTTTGAAAACAAAATTTTGAGTGTTTTCTTGCTTGTGAATTGTGCATTGTTTTGTCTTGATTGTTTACTAGTTCATGGTTGATGTTTGTAAGTTGCAATATTTTGTTGTATGCTTATTGAGTGCTCTTGTTTGCTTCGTTAGATTATCCGGAGTGCGAAGCCGTTACTTAGAGTCACTCACGTACGAAGATCATCAATCAGGCAAGTCACTTTGATCATCTTTACCCATGTTTTTATTGCATTAGTTCTTCCATCCCCCCCCAATTGCATGCAAAGTAGGTAATTGGAAACTTGGTTACATTGTAGTAGTATCATGTGGTAGGAACCCCCTCTCAAGCCTTGACACATTGGCCCCGGAAAACATTGTTTTACTTTTTGCTATGCTATTAGTAGACGGGGTTGGTTGTGTGATTCATGAGAGTTGAGAGAGTTAATAATTTCAAGACCTACATAATGATCAAGATTTCAAGACTCCGAGTTTTCAACATACCTCTGGGTGGATGATGGTTGAACGGCACCCTGGAGAAACCAGTGGATTTGCCGAGGTGATGCTGGAGATGGCCAGTATTCACGCGGAAAGATCCACCCAGGCACAAAGAGATGGATGGGTGCTTCAAGACCCAAGGCTTACCTGCACAGCCACAAGTCATTATGGGCTCTGGCTTGGTTGGATATCGTGGTGACCCTGGACAGGCGGTGCTACGAGATGTAGAAGAACGGTAGGAAAGGATGGGCACCGACAGAGTCGCAGGGAAACCCTTTGGAAGACCATGTTTTGGTCATCCGTTTCTCAAACACCCTGAAGTGCGAGAAATCAAATGGAGGCGACCAAATCTTGTGGGGAACGTGTGCAAAACTCTGCAGAGTACTCAAACCTAATCGATTAGCCGTGTCTACGGTCATGGATGACTTGAGCCAAAGGAACTGAAACCTCCGGAACTCTCAACACAAGTAATATGATGATGTGGGTATTAAAAAACTTGGGTATGAGAATTGGTTGGTGGAACCATCTCATTAATCAACCAACTTAGTAATATTTTTGCTTAGCCCTCTCTTGATGTAGGAAAATTTGGCTTTACGCAAAAACTTACCACCCCACCTGCCATATAAGCATCTAGACTAGATGATTATCTTTTCACCCCTCTTTTGTGACTTTGCCGGCATATTCCATATGCTGACCTACACGGCTGCAACGTATCATGTTGCAGAGTACTTTTCTGACCAGGAGTGAGGATATGCTCTACGCTCGGTGAGATGCCCTTGGAGTCAGATGGACTCATCTACCTTCGACGCTTCCGCAAGACTTAGTTATTCTCTTGAGTTGGCCTTCGGCCACTTTATTGTAATGATTATTGTAATAAAGGACTCGATATGAGATTTCGATTAATATAATGTTGTGTGATTTCCCTTTGATATATACATTGATGTACCGTGTGTGTACCAGCATGACCTTGGGATGGTACGAAAACACCGGAGATTCGACCTTACAGGTCGGGTCGCTACAAGGGGAGGGAGGCCAGCTCCCTAGGTCTGCCCCCTTTGCCTTGGACGCAAGGAGGAGAGGAGGAGTCCTCCTCCAATCCTACTAGGATTAGGACGACTCCTTCCCACTTGGGAACTCTTTCCACCTTGGGTTTTATTCCACCCCGGCCGCATGGGCCTTTAGTGGGGGCTTCGTCCAGCCCACCAGGGGCTGGTTTGTCTCCTTCCACAGCCCATGTGGACCTTTGGGTCGAGACACCCCTCCCGATGGTCCCCCGGCACCCTCCCGGCACTCTCGGTACATTGTCGATGAGCCCAAAACTTTTCCGATGACCAAAACGGGTCTTCCTATATATCAATCTTTACCTTCGGACAATTACGGAGCTCCTTGTGATGTTCGAGATCTCATCCGAGACTCCTAACAACCTTCGGTCACCACCATACATAAGTCTATACTACCGAAATGTCACCGAACCTTAAGTGTACAGACCCTGCGGGTTCGAGAACTATGTAGACATGACCGAGACACCTCCACAGTCAATAAACAATAGCGGGACCTGTATGCCCATATTGGTTCCTACATATTCTACGAAGATCTTTATCGGTTGAGCATCTATGTCAAGGATCCAGTTAATCCCGTATATAGGAATTCCCTTTGTTCTTCGGTATGTTATTTTCCCGAGATTCGATAGTCGGTATCTCCATACCTAGTTCAATATCGTTATCGGCAAGTCTCTTTACTCGTTCCGTAATACAAGACCCGTGGCCAATACTTTAGTCACTTCTCTTGCAAGGCTTGTTGCGATGTTGTATTACCGAGTGGGTCGTGAGATACCTCTCCATCACACAGAGTAACAAATCCTAGTCTTGATCCATGTCAACCCAATAGACACCCTCGGAGATACCTGGAGAGCACCTTTACAGTCACCCAGTTACGTTGCAACATTTTATACACACAAGGTACTCCTCCGGTGTCAGTGGGTTGCATGATCTCATGGTCATAGGAACAGATACTTGACATGCAGAAAACTATAGCAATAAACTGACACGATCATATGCTATGTTTATAGTTTGGGTCTTTTCCATCACATCATTCTCCTAATGATGTGATCCCGTAATCAAATGACATCTCATGTCAATGGCTAGGAAACCTTGACTATCTTTGATCAACGAGTTAGTCTATTAGAGGCATACTAGGGACATGGTGTTGTCTATGTATCCACACATGTATCTGACTTTCCGATCAATACAATTCTAGCATGGATAATAAATGATTATCATGAACAAGGAAATATGGTAATAACTAATTTTTTATTGCCTCTAGGGCATATTTCCAACACTTCCTTTGCTGCCTCCCAGGCTACGATGTACTCCGCTTTGCATGTAAAATCGGCTACCACGCTCTACTTGAACTGCACCAGCTTACCGCTCCCCCATTGAGAAGAAATACGTATCCGGATTGTGACTTAGAGTCATCCGGATCAGTGTCAAAGCTTGCATCGATGTAACCCTTTACGACGAGCTCTTGATCACCTCCATAAATGAGAAACATTTCCTTAGTCCTTTTCAGGTACTTAAGGATATTCTTGATCGCCGTCCAATGCTCCATTCCTGGATCACTTTGAAACCTTCTGGCCATACTTATGGCAAGGCTGACATCGGGTTTTCTGCACAATATTGCATACATAATAGAGCTTATGCCTGAAGCATAGGGGATGACACTCATCTTTTCTCTATCTTCTGCGGTCACTCGGCACTGAGTCTTACTCAACTTCACAACTTGCAACACAAGCAAGAACCCCTTCTTGGACTGATCCATTCTGAACATCTTCAAAACTTTTTCGAGGTATGTGATCTGTGAATGTACTATTAAGCGTCTTGATCTATCTCTATAGATCTTAATGCCTAATATGAAAGTAGCTTATCCTAGGTCCTTCATTGAAAAACTCTTGTTCAAATATTCCTTCACACTTTCCAGCATTTCTATATTGTTTCCAATTAGCAATATGTCATCCACATACAATATTAGAAACACTATAGAGATCCACTTTCTTTTAAATACAAGCTTCTCCGTAAACTTGTATAAACCCAAACGCTTTGATCACCTCATCAAAGCATAGATTCCAACTCCGAGATGCTTTGCGAGTCCATAAATGGATCGCTAGAGTTTGCAAACTTTGATAGCATTCTCTGGATCGACAAAAACTTTCAGTTGTATCATATACAACTCTTCCTTAAGGAAACCGTTAAGGAACGCTATTTTGACATCCATCTGCAAAATTTCATAGTCGAAATATGCATCTATTGCTAACATGATTCTGACGGACTTAAGCATCGCTACGGGTGAGAAGGTCTCATCGTAGTCAACTCCTTGAACTTGTGAAAAACCCTTTGCCACAAGTCGAGCTATATAGACGGTGACATTACCGTCCGCGTTCGTCTTCCTCTTAAAGATCCATTTGTTTTGAATGGCCTTCCGCCCTTCAGGTAATACTTCCAAAGTCCATACTTTGTTTTCATAAATGGATCCCATCTCGGATTTCATGGCCTCTAACCATTTCTTGGAATCAGGGCCCATCATCGCTTCTCCATAGCTCGTAGGTTCATCGTTGTCTAACAACATGACCTCTAAGACAGGGTTGTCGTACCACTCAGGAGTAGCACACGCCCTTGTCGACCTACGAGGTTCAATAGTAACTTGATCTGAAGCTTCATTATCATCATCATTAACTTCCTCTTCAACCGATGTAGACTCTAGAGAAACATCTTTCTGTGTTGCGCTCCTCCCTAGTTGAAGCAAGGGTTCAATAACCTCATCAAGTTTTATTCTCCTCCCACTCAATTCTTTCGAGAGAAACTCTTTATCAAGAAATGTTCCGTTTTTGGCAACAAACACTTTGCCTTCGGATCTGAGATAGAAGGTATACCCAACTATCTCTTTTGGGTATCCTATGAAGACGCATTTTGCCGCTTTGGGTTCCAGCTTTTCAGGCTGAAGCTTTTTGACATAAGCATCACATCCCCAAACTTTAAGAAATGACAACTTTGGCTTCATTCCAAACCATGGTTCATATAGCATCGTCTCAATGGATTTCGGCAGTGCCCTATTTAAAGTGAATGTAGCTGTCTCTAATGCATAACCCCAAAATGATAGTGGTAAATCGGCAAGAGAAAACATAGAACGCACCATATCTAATCCCTTCAAGAATTCATCCAATTAACCAGTTAACTTGCCAGTTAATCCCTACTCATAGGGTCATCGAGTAGCCGATTAACTAATAAATTGCTCGATTAATTGCTTAAATGGACGATTAAATTTCCGATTGGCCTATTAATCCCCTACTCGCTAACCCACCGAGCAGCTACCATTTAACGATTTCCTCAACAATGTATCTAATAAGGTTCGATTACGACATTTAGACACACCATTACGCTGTGGTGTTCCAGGCGGTGTCAATTGTGAAACAATTCCACACTGTCTTAAGTGAGTGCCAAACTCATAACTCAGATATTCTACTCCTCGATGAGATCATAGGAATTTAATCTTCTTGTTACGATGATTCTCAAGTTCACTCTGAAATTGCTTTAACTTTTCAAACGTTTCAGACTTGTGCTTCATTAAGTAAATATACCCATATCTACATAAGTCATCACTGAAGGTGAGAAAATAACGATATCCACCACGCGCCTAAATGCTCATTGGACCGCACACATCAGTATGTATGATTTCCAACAAGTCACTTGCGCGTTGCATTGTTCTAGAGAACAGGGGTTTTGTCATCTTGCCCATGAGGCATGGTTCACATGTGTCAAGTGATTCAAAATCAAGTGACTCCAAAAGTCCATTAGCATGGAGCTTCTTCATGCGTTTTACACCATTATGACCTAAACGGCAGCGCCACAAGAAAGTGGTACTATCAATATCAACTCTACATCTTTTGGCATCAATGTTATGAACATGTGTATATTTAAATGATTAACCGTCTCGCCATAAACAAGATCCAGATATAACGTTCATGCTTAATGTAGGCACCAAATAACAATATTAAAGTTCATAACTAATCTCGATGGTAATCGAAGAGCGAGCGTGCCGATGGCGATCACATCAACCTTGGAACCATTTCCCACGCGCATCGTCACTTCGTCCTTAGCCAGCCTTCGTCTATTTCGTAGCTCCTATTTTGAGTTGCAAATGTGAGCAACCAAACCGGTATCAAATACCCAAGCACTATAACGAGAGTTGGTAAGGTACACATCAATAACATGTATATCATATATACCTTGTTTGGTGTTGGCCTCCTTCTTGTTGGCCAGATATTTGGGGCAGTTCCGCTTCCAGTGACCAGTTCCCTTGCAATGAAAGCACTTAGTTTCTAGCTTGGGTCCAGTCTTGGGTTTCTTCATAGGAGGGGCAACTGCTTTGCCACTCTTATTGGAGTTGCCCTTCTTGCCCTTTCCATTCTTCTTGAAACTAGTGGGGGGCAACTGCATTGCCACTCTTATTGGAGTTACCCTTCTTGCCCTTGCCATTCTTCTTGAAACTAGTGGTTTTATTGACCATCAACACTTGATGATCTTTCTGGATTTCAGACTCAACAATTTTCAGCATCGCAAACAGCACGGTGACTGACTTATTCATCCCATGCATGTTATAGTTCATCACGAAGATCTTGTAACTAGGTGGCAATGATTAAAGAACTCTGTCAGTGATCGCCTCTGGCGGAAGGGGCATCCCTAACTCAGCCAGGCGGTTCGAATACCCGCACATTCTGAGCATATGTTCACGGGCAGACCCGTTCTCCTCCATATTGCAAGCATAGAACTTATCAGAGGTCTCATACCTCTCGATCCGTGCATTCTTATCAAAGATAAACTTCAACTCCTGGAACATCTCATATTCTCCTTGACATTCAAAATGTCTTTGAAGTCCCAGTTCTAAGCCATACAACATTGCACATTGAAATATTGAGTGATCTCCAGAATGTGTCTCCTAAGCGTTCTTAACGTCTTCGGACGACACGGGAGCGAGTGGGTCACCAAGCGTTGCATCAAGGACATAAGCCTTCTGGGAAGCCGTTAGGATAATCGTAAGATTACGGGCCCAGTCCACAAAGTTACTTCCATCATCTTTCAACTTGGCTTTCTTTAGGAACGCATTAAAATTCAGGGGAACTATTGCGCGAGCCATTGATCTACAACATAAATATGCAAAGGTTACTAAGACTATTGTTCAATACAATGAGTTTAGTTAATCAAATTACTTAAAAACTCCAACTCAAATTGACATCCCTTTGGTCATCCGAGTGTTGCATGATCCAAATTCACCAACTCAAGTCCGATCATCACGTGAGTTGAGGTGGTTTCAATGGTGAACATCATCATGTTGATCATATCTACTATATGACTCATGTTTGAACTTTCGGTCTCTTGTGTTCTGAGGCCATGTCTGTACGTGCTAGGCTCGTCAAGTTTAACCCGAGTGTTCTGCACGTGCAACACTGGCTTGCACCCATTGTATGTGAACGTAGAGTCTATCACACCCAACCATCACATGGTGTCTCAACACAACGAACTTTCGCAATGGTGCACACTCGGGGAGAACACAATTTATCTTGAAATTTTAGTGAGGGGTCACCTTATAATGCTACCATCATCCTAAGCAAAACAAGGTGCATAAAAGGATTAACATCACATACAAATCTTAAGTGACATGATATGGACATGAACTTGTGCTTTGGATCTTCATCTCCAAAGCGTCGGCATGATCTCCATCGCCATCGGAATGACACCATGATCTCCATCAACGAGTCGCCATCGGGATTGCCGCACCAACTGTTGCTTCCACGACTATTGCTAACTCATAGCGGTAAAGTAAAGCAAAATGGTGAAAATAATTAAAGACAACCCTATGGCTCCTGCCGGTTGTCGTACTCATTGCATGCAAGTCATGATATTCTATACAAAACATGATCATCTCATACATCACATATATCTCATCATGTAATTGGTCATCTCACGTCACAACATACCCTACAAAAACAAGTTAGACATCCTCTAATTGTTGTTGCATGTTTTACGTGGCTGCTCGGGTATATAGCAAGAACAATTCTCACATACGCAAAAACCACAACGGTGATACACAAATTTCTATTCAACCTTCTCAAGGATCGCCTTTTGTCTAATCCGATCCAACTAGAGTAGGAGAGACAGACACCCGCCATCCATCTTTATGCAACAAAGTCACATGTCAGTCGATGGAATCGGTCTCTCGTAAGCGTACGAGTAAGGTTGGTTTGGGCGCTTCATCCCACAATACCACTGAATCAAAAACATGAGCAAGGGAGGAAGCAATCTGAGCATCAACACCCACAAACTCCTTTGTGTTCTACTCATGATCTCATCTACACGTAGACCTAGCTCATGATGCCACTGTTGGGGAACGTTGCATGGGAAACAAAAAATCCCTACGCACATACAAGATCTATCCATGGTGATGAGCATCTAAGAGAGGGAGAGTGGATCTACATACCATTGTAGATTGCTAAGCTGAAAGCATTAATAAATGTCGTTGATGTAGTCGAACGTCTTCGCGATCCAAATTGTCGAGCGTCCCGCGATCCAATCACGATCCGTCCTGATCTAGCGCCGAACGTACGGCACCTCTGGGTTTAGCACACGTACAGCTCAATAAAAATCTCTCCCTTCTTGATCTAGCAAGAGGGAGCGGAGAGGTAGATGAGTTCTCCGGTAGCTCGACAGCGGTGGTGGTGGAACTATTCCGGCAGGGCTTCGCCTAAGCACCTCTGAAACTAGACTAGAGGAGAAAACAATCTATAGGAAGAAGAGGGCAGAATGTGGCAATTAGGGTTAGGGCTATCCTCAAATCCTGTAGTATATATAGGAGGGAGGGGAGGGAGGCCGGCGCCCCAAGGGCTGCCCCTTTGGTGCGGCCGAAGTGGGAGGTGGAGGAGTCCTACTCCAATCCTACCAGGAGTAGGATTGCTCCTCTCCACTTGGAAACCCTTTCCATCTTTGGGTTTTTCCTTCCCTAGCTGCATGGGCCTTAGTGGGGGCTTCGGCCAGCCCACGAGGGGCTGGTTTGTCTCCTCCCACACAGCTCATGAGGCCCTTTGGGGCATGAGGCCCCTCCCGATGGTCCCCAGTACCCTCCCCGACACTCCCGGTACACTACCTAAATGCCCGAAACTTTTCCGGTGACCAAAATGGGACTTCCTATATCTCAATCTTTACCTCCGGAACATTCTGGAGCTCCTCGTGACATCTGGGATATCATCCGGGACTCTGAACAACCTTCGGTCACCACCATACATAACTCTATACTACTGAAACGTCACCGAACATTAAGTGTTGGAAATATGCCCTAGAGGCAATAATAAATTAGTTATTATCATATTTCCTTGTTCATGATAATTGTTTATTATCCATGCTATAATTGTATTGATCGTAGACTTAAATGCATGTGTGGATACATAGACAAAACCATGTCCCTAGTATGCCTCTAATAGACTAGCTCGTTGATCAAAGGATGGTTAAGGTTTCCTAGCCATGGACATGAGATGTCATTAGATAACGGGATCACATCATTGGGAGAATGATGTGATGGACAAGACCCAAATTACAAACGTAGCATATGATCGTGTCAGTTTATTGCTGCTGTTTTCCGCATGTCAAGTATATGTTCCTATGACCATGAGATCATGCAACTCACTGACACCGGAGGGATAGTTTGTGTGTATCAAACGTCGCAACGTAACTGGGTGACTATAAAGGTGCACTACAGGTATCTCTGAAGATGTCTGTTGAGTTGGCATGTATCAAGACTGGGATTTGTTACTCCGTGTGACGGAGAGGTATCTCAGGGCCCACTCGGTAATGCAACATCACAACAAGCCTTGCAAGCAATGTGACTAATATGTTAGCCACGGGATCTTGCATTACGGAACAAGTAAAGAGACTTGCCGGTAACGAGGTTGAACTAGGTATGGAGATACCGACGATCGAATCTCGGGCAAGTAACATGCCGAAGAACAAAGGGAACGTTATACGGGATTGATTGAATCCTTGACATGGAGGTTCGACCGATAAAGATCTTCATAGAATATGTAGGAACCAATGTGGACGTCCAGGTCCCGCCATTGGTTATTGACCGTAGAGGTGTCTCGGTCATGTCTACATAGTTCTCGAACCCGCAGGGTCTGCACACTTAAGATTCGGTGACGTTTCGGTAGTGTAGAGTTATGTATGGTGGTGACTGAAGTTTGTTCGGAGTCCCGGATGAGATCCCGGAAGTCACGAGGAGCTCCGGAATGGTCCGAAGGTAAAGATTCATATATAGGAAGTCCCAGTTTGGTTTCCGGAAAAGTTTTGGGCTCATCGGTAGTGTACCGGGAGTGCCGGTAGTGTACCGGGAGTGTCGGTAGTGTACCGGGAGGCCTTCGGGAGGGGTATTTCGACACCAAGAGGTCCATGGGCTGTGCGATAATAATAACCAGCCCTTAGTGGTCTGGGAAAACAGCCACAAAGGCCCATGGCGCAGGAGAGAAAGTCCTAAAGCAAAAAGTGGAAAATCAGCCAATAGGAGGCAATCCTACTCCAACTAGGATTGGAGGTGAAGTAGGATTGCTTCCCACCTCCTATTTTGGCCGACCCAAAGGCCTTGGCTGCCTCTCCTCTCCTCTCCCCCTATATATACTAGTGGATTGGGTGGTTTTTGGACAGAATTTCCGGCCACGTGCTACCCGTTCCACCGGTGCATAGTTTCTCCTCTAGATCGATTTTCTGCAGCGCTTAGGCGAAGCCCTGCCGGAATTGCTCCACCACCATCACCGGAGTGCCGTCACGCTGCCGGTGAACTCTCTCTCCTCTCCACCTCCTCTCGCTGGATCAAGACGGTGGAGATCGTCATCAAGCTGCACGTGTGCTGAACGCGGAGGTGCCGTCCGTTCGGCGCTAGATCGGAAGGACCGTGATCGAGATCGCGAGACGGTTCGTGATGTGGTCATGGAACGGATCGTGATGAGTTCTCGGGACAGATCATGATCAATATCGTGAGACGGATCGTGATGAGTTCTCGGGACAGATCATGATCAATATCGTGAGACGGATCGTGATGAGTTCGCAGGACGGATCATGATGTGTTCGCGAGACGGTTCGTGATTGGATCGCGGGACGCTTGGCGATTTGGATCGCGAAGAAGTTCGACTACACGAACCGCATTTCTTAACGCTTCCCGCTTAGCAATCTACAAGGGTATGTAGATCCACTATCCCTCCCGTAGATGCTCATCACCATGGTTAGGTTTGCGTGTGCGTAGAAAAATTTTTGTTTCCCATGCGACGTTCCCCAACAGTGGTATCAGAGCTAGGTTGATGGTTCGATGAGATCTCGAGTAGAACACAAAAGGTTTGTGGGCGGTGATGCTTAGATTTCTTCCTCCCTTGGTCGTGTTTTGGTTCAGCGGTATTGTGGGATGAAGCGGCCCGGACCAACCTTACTCGTACGCTTACGAGAGACCCGTTCCCTCAACTGTACTTGTTGCAACAGATGGCTAGCGGTTGTCAGTTTCTCCTACTTTAGTTGGATCGGATTCGACAAAGGCGGTCCTTGAGAAGGTTGAAAAGCAAACTAGTGTATCACCGTTGTGGTTTATGTGTAGGTGAGAATCGTTCTTGATAGATACCCGTAGCAGCCACGTAAAACATGCAACAACAATTAGAGGACGTCTAACTTGTTTTTACAGGGTATGTTGTGATGTGATATGGACAATTACATGATGTGATATATGTGATGTATGAGATGATCATGTAATGTATAGAATTTCACGACTTGCACGTTGATGAGTACGGCAACCGGCAGGAGCCATAGGGTTGTCTTTAATTATTGTATGACCTGCGTGTCAATCATTAAGCGCTATGTAATGCTTTACTTTATCGCTAAGCGGTGGCAATAGAAGTAGAAGCAGGGTTGGCGCCACAACCCCAATGGTAGCACATTGATGGAGATCAAGATGATGGAGATCATGGTCTTCTGCCGGTGACTATGGAGATCATGCCGGTGTTTTGAAGATGGAGATCTTAAACACAAGTTCATGGCCATATCATGTCACTTATGGTTTGCATGTGATGTTAATCTTTTTTATGCACCTTGTTTTGCTTAGGACGACGGTAGCATTATAAGGTGATCCCTTGCTTAATTTCAAGATAAATTGTGTTCTCCCCGAGTGTGCACCGTTGCGAAAGTTCGTCGTGTTGAGACACCACGTGATGATCGGGTGTGATAGACTCTACGTTCACATACAACGGGTGCAAGCCAGATTTGCACGTGCAGAACACTCGGGTTAAACTTGACGAGCCTAGCATGTACAGACATGGCCTCAGAACACAAGAGACCGAAAGGTCGAACATGAGTCATATAGTAGATATGATCAACATAATGATGTTCACCATTGCAGCCACCTCAACTCACGTGATGATCGGACTTGAGTTGATGAATTTGGATCATGTATCACTCGAATGATCGGAGGGATGTCAATTTGAGTCGGAGTTCTTAATTAATATGATTAATTGAACTCATTATCATGAAATAGTCAATAGTGTCTTTGCAAATTATGTTGTAGATTACTAGCTCGCGCTGTAGCTCCCTTAAATTTTTATATGTTCCTAGATAAATAGAGTTGAAAGATGTTGGTAGCAATATTGCGGACTGGGTCCGTGATCTGAGGATTGTCCTCATTGCTGCACAGAAGGCTTATGTCCTTAATGCACCGCTCGGTGCGCCACCCCCTCTAGCGTCATCTGTATAGTTTGTGAACATCTAACAGGCACGTTTCGATGACTACTTGATAGTTTAGTGCGTCATGCATTACGGCTTAGAATTGAGGCTCCGAAACGTTTTGAACGTCACGGAACATATGAGATGTTCTAGGAGTAGAGATTGTGATCTCAGGCTCGTGCCTGTGTTGCGAGATATGAGATCTCCAACAAGATTCTTTGCCTGTAAGATGAAGGAGAATAGCTCAATCGTTGATCATGTACTCAGATTGCCTGGGTACTACAATCGCTTGAATCAAGTGGGAGTTGATCTTCCAGATAAGATAGTGATTGATATAGTTCTCCAAGTCACTGTCACTAAAGCTACTAGAACTTAGTGATGAACTATAACACACAAGGGATAGAAGTATTGATCCCTGAGCTGTTCGCGATGTTTGACACCGCGAAGGTAGAAATCAAGAAGGGGCGTCAAGTGTTGATGGTTAATCAAACCACTAATTTCGAAAAGGGCAAGAGCAAGGAGGGAAACTTCATGGATAGCAAGTCAGTTGCTGCTCCAGTGAAGCAACCCAAAGTTGAACTCAAACCCGAGACTAAGTGCTTCTATTATGAGGTGAGAGGTCACTGAAGCGGAACAACCCTAGATACTTGGTAGATAAGAAGGCTGGCAACATCGACAGAAGTATATTTTATATACGAGTTATTGATGTGTACCTTTCTAGTACTCCTAGTAGCACCTGGGTATTGGATACCGGTTCGGTTGCTAAATTTTAGTAACTCGAAATAAAAGCTACGGAATAAACAGAGAACTAGCTAAGGGTGAGGTGACGATGTGTGTTGGAAATGTTTCCAAGGTTGATGTGATCAACATCGCATGCTCTCTCTACCTTCAGGATTAGTGACGAACCTAAATAAATGTTATTTGGTGTTTTGCGTTGAGCATGAACATGATTAGATCATGTTTGTTGCAATACGGTTATTCATTTAAGTCAGAGAATAATGGTTATTCTGTTTACATGAATAATGCCTTCAATGGTCATGCACCCAGTGAGAATGGTTTGTTGAAATCTTGATCGTAGTAATACACATGTTCATAACATTGATGTCAAAAGATACAAAGTTAAATAATGATAGTACCACATACTTGTGGCGCTGCAGCAAAATGTCATATTGGTATAAAGCGCATGAAGAAACTCCATGCTGATGGATACTTGGACTCATTCGATTTCAAATCGGTTGAGACATGCGAACCATGCCTCTTGGGCAAGATGACTAAAGGACCCCGTTGGATGGAGCGGGCAAGTGATTCATTGGAAATGATACATGTTGATGTATGCAATCTAGTGAGTCTTGTAGCGTGCAGTGGATATCATTATTTTCTTACCTTCACTGATGATTTGAGTAGATATAGTGTATATTTACTTAATGAAACACAAGTCTGAATCGTTTGAAAGGTTCAAGCAAATTCAGAGTGAAGTTTAAGATCATTGTGACAAGAAGATAAAAATGACCGCGATATGATCGTGGAGGTGAATATCTGAGTCACGAGTTTGGCATACAACTTAAGACAATGTGAAAGTTGTTTCACAACTAAATGCCACTCGGAACACCATAGTGTGATGGTGTGTCCGAACATCATAGTTATGCTCTATTGGACATGGTGCGTGCTATGATGTCTCTTATTGTTTTACTACTATAATTTTGGGGTTATGCATTAGAGACAACTACATTCACTTTAAATAGGGCACCATCTAAATCCGTTGAGATGACACCGTGTGAATTATGGTTTGATAGAAACCTAAGCTGTCATTTCTTAATATTTGGGGCTGTGACACTTGTGTGGAAAATGTTTTCACCTAATGAGGTCGAACCCAAGGCAGACAAATGCATCTTCATAGAATACCCTAAGATCAGTTGGGTGAACCTTCTATCTCAGATCCAAGTGCAAAGTGTTTGTTACTAAAACGGATCCTTTCTCGAGGAAAAGTTTCTCTCGAAAGAATTGAGTGGGAGGAAGATAGAACTTGATGAGGTTGTTAAACCTTTGTTCAACCAGAGAGTAGCGCAGCGCAGAATGTTGTTTCTGTGAAGCCTACGTTAGTTGAAGAGGAAGTTAAACATGATGATCATGAAGCTTCAGGATCAAGTTACTATCGAACTTCGTAGGTCGACAAGGATGTGTACTGCTCCTAAGCGGTACGACTTGGAGGTCATGTTGTTGGACAACGATGAACCTACGAGCTATGGAGAAGCGATGATGGGCCCGGATTCCGACAAATGGTTGGAGGCCATGAAATCCGAGATAGAATCCATGTATGAAAACCAAGTATAGACTTTGGTAGACTTGCTTGTTGGACGGCAGGTCGTTGAGTACAAATGGATCTTTAAAATGAAGACAGACGCTGATGGTAATCATCACCATTTGTAAAGCTCGACTTGTCGCAAAGTTGTTTGTGACAAGTTCAAGGAGTTGACTGCAATGAGACTTTCTCACTCGTAGTGATGCTAAAGTCTATTAGAAATATGTTAGCAGTTGCTGCATTTTTTAATTATGAAATCTGGCAGATGGATGTCAAAACATCGTTTCCTTAACGGTTTTACTTGAGGAAAGGTTGTATGTGATACAACCAGAAGGTTTTGTCAGTCCTAAGGATGCTAAAAGGTGTACAAGCTTCAGTGATCCTTCTATGGACTGAAGCAAGCATCTCGGAGTTGGAATATGCACTTTGATCAGGTGATCAAAGTTTTGAGTCTATGCAAAGTTTATGAGAAACTTGTATTTACAATAAAGTGAGTGGGAGCACTATAGAATTTCTGATAAGTATATGTGGATGACATATTGTTGATCGGAAATAATGTAGGATTTCTGGAAAGCATAAATGGTTGTTTGAAAAGTGATTTTCAAAGGAAGACCTGGATAAAGCTACCTAATTGTTCAGCATCAAAATCTGTAGAGATAGATCAAGATGTTTGATGAGACTTTCAATAAATACATACCTTGACAAGATTTTGAAAGAGTTCAAAATGGATCAGTCAGAGAAAGAGTTCTCGCCTGATTTATAAAGGTGTGAAGTTGAGTAAGACTCAAAGCTTGACAACGGCAGAAGAAAGAGAAAATACGAACATCGTCCCCTATGCCTTAGCCATAGGCTCTGTGTAGTATGCCATGCTGTGTACCGCACCTGTGTGTGCCTTGTCATGAGTCTGTCAAGGGGTACTAGAGTGGTCCAGGAGTGGATCACTGGACAGCGGTCCAAATTATTCTTAGTAACCAAAGGACTAAGGAGATGTTTCTCGATTATGGAGGTAATAGAGAGTTCGTCATAAAGAGTTACGTCGATGCAAGCTTTAAACACCAATCCGGATGGCTCGTAGTAGCAATCTGGATACGTATAGTGGAGCAGCCATTTGGTAAAGTACCAAGTGGAGTGTGGTAGCAGTGTTTACGGTTTGACATAGATTTGCAAAGTACACACGGATCTGAATGTTGCAGACCCGTTGACTATAAGACCTCTCTCACATGCAAAGCATGATCGAACTCCAGAACTCATTGGGTGTTAGATTCATAACAATGCGAATCACATGGTGATGTGAACTAGATTATTGACTCTAGTGCAAGTGGGAGACTGTTGGAAATATGCCCTCGAAGCAATAATAAATTAGTTATTATCATATTTCCTTGTTCATGATAATCGTTTATTATCCATGCTATAATTGTATTGATCGGAGACTTAAATGCATGTGTGGATACATAGACAAAACCATGTCCCTAGTATGCCTCTAATAGACTAGCTCGTTGATCAAAGGATGGTTAAGGTTTCCTAGCCATGGACATGAGATGTCATTTGATAACGGGATCACATCATTGGGAGAATGATGTGATGGACAAGACCCAAATTACAAACGTAGCATATGATCGTGTCAGTTTATTGCTGCTGTTTTCCGCATGTCAAGTATATGTTCCTATGACCATGAGATCATGCAACTCACTGACACCGGAGGGATACTTTGTGTGTATCAAACGTCGCAACGTAACTGGGTGACTATAAAGGTGCACTACAGGTATCTCCGAAGATGTCTATTGAGTTGGCATGTATCAAGACTAGGATTTGTTACTCCGTGTGACGGAGAGGTATCTCAGGGCCCACTCGGTAATGCAACATCACAACAAGCCTTGCAAGCAATGTGACTAATATGTTAGCCACGGGATCTTGCATTACGGAACGAGTAAAGAGACTTGCCGGTAACGAGGTTGAACTAGGTATGGAGATACCGACGATCGAATATCGTGAGACGGATCGTGATGAGTTCGCAGGACGGATCATGATGTGTTCGCGGGACGGTTCGTGATTGGATCGCGGGACGCTTGGCGATTTGGATCGCGAGGAAGTTCGACTACACCAACCGCGTTTCTTAACGCTTCCCGCTTAGCGATCTACAAGGGTACATAGATCCACTCTCCCTCTCGTAGATGCTCATCACCATGGATAGGTTTGCGTGTGCGTAGGAAATTTTTTGTTTCCCATGCGATGTTCCCCAACATTAAGTGGGCAGACCCTGCGGGTTCGACAACTATGTAGACATGACCGAGACACCTCTACGGTCAATAACCAATAGCGGGACCTGGATGTCCATATTGGTTCCTACATATGCTACAAAGATATTTATCGGTCGAACCTCTGTGTCAAGGATTCAGTTAATCCCGTATGATGTTCCCTTTGTTCTTTGGTATGTTACTTGCCCGAGAATCGATCATTGGTATCTCTATACCTAGTTCAATATCGTTACCGGCAAGTCTCTTTACTCATTCCATAATAAAAGATCTCGTGTTTAACACTTTAGCCACATTGCTTGCTAGGCTTGTTGTGATGTTGTATTATCGAGTGGGCCCTGAGATACCTCTCCGTCACACGGAGTAACAAATCCCAGTCTTGATCCATGCCCACTCAACAGACACCCTTGGAGATACCTATAGAGCATCTTTATAGTCACCCATTTATGCTGCGATGTTTGATACACACAAGGTATTCCTCTGGTGTCAGTGAATTGCATGATTCATAGTCATATGAATAGATAGTTGACATGCAGAAAACTATAGCAATAAACTGACACGATCATATGCTACATTTAAGATTGGGTCTTGTCCATCACATCATTCTCCCAATGATGTGATCCCGATATCAAATGACATCTTATGTCTATTGCTAGGAAACCTTGACCATCTTTGATCAACGAGCTAGTCTACCAGAGGCATACTACGGACACAGTGTTGTGTATGTATCCACACATGCAATGTGTTTCCAATCAATACCATTATAACATGGATAATAAAGGATTATCATGAACAAGGAAATATAATAATAACAATTTATTATTGCCTCTAGGGCATATTTCCAACATTGTCTTGGTTTTTGCTCTAGGTAAAAACCCTATTTGCAATTTAAGTTTCCATGAGGCCACATTTATTTATCCAGTCATTGAACATATAAGTCCAAGTTGGATTGACAACCCCAGATGATTTATCTTTGGCCTCTCTTACAAGTTTGAAATCACCCCCAAATAGGACAGGGTGTGACACCCCTTCCATCACATCATGGAGTTCAGCAATAAAATCTATCTTATCAGCAACATAAGCTATGCCATACACCACTACAAGATGCCCATTTTTTTGGTCAACTTTACTTTTCAGGGTGACTACTATGCAATATTTGTTACAAAGGACACCAATAGTGTCCAGAATGTTACTATTAATCCCAATTAGGATGCCACCCCCAGTCCCAACAGCAGGTAAGCAATGCCAGATATATGGAATAGGTCCAGCTATAGAACTGAGGAAAGAATCCTCAAACTTCTCTTTTTTTGTTTCTTGGAAACCAACAAAGTTGGCTTATGTTTATTAATGATGTCAGATAGGCACTATAATTTTCCTTTTCGGCTCACACCTCTAATGTTCCAAAAAAGACCTAACATGGTATTTTAAAAGGGTGAGACAGGCTACAAAGCCAACTTTCTGCACAACACCAGAATTCCCACATGAACCAGCAGTTCCCCCTGGTATGTGAGAAGTAGTGTTGTTGGGTTTTTTGGAGTACAAACTCCATCAAAGTTAGAGAAAACATCATCAAGGTCATTGGGTAGGGATATCTATGGAGTTTATTTAGCAAAAGCTAGACATTGTTCAGTTTCAACAATTTTTTTCTTCTCTTCATCATTATGACCAATCCTCAAATTAACAGCAGAAGCATAATTTTCTAAAGTAGTATAGGATTCAGCCAGTCCTCGCCATGGGCAGCCCGGCCCAGTCGGCCCGGCCCGACCTGGCCCAAAAATACCCGACCCGGCCCAACCCGACCTTGAACAGGGGTCAGGCTCAGGCCTAGATTTTGAGCCCGGCGGTCGGGTCGGGCCGGGCTCGGGCCTGCAAAAATCTGGTTTTACGCCTACGCGGGCCGGGTCGGGCTTTCTTCGGGCTCGGGCTGGACCTGGGCCCAAAAGTTAGGCCCGGCGGCCAGGCCGGGCCAGGCTCAGGCCTAGGTTTTTGCACTGGGCTTTTTTAGGCCCGGCCTGGCCCGAGGTTTGGCCAGGTATAGATTCAGCAGTGAAGGACTTACTTTTAAAAGTGGGAGGAATTTCCAGGTTCATCTTCATCTTGTAAGCACGTACCTTGTCCATGATGTTCTGCTTTTCCTGCATCCTGGTGCTTGGCCTTTGTGAGATCATAGGTCCCCATTGAGTGATAGTATCCTTCTTTTTGTTGACATCAAGCACCTCAGGTTTGTGAGCAATGGGGATGTTGCATTTGTTGAGAGCTAACATCTTCAGACCTTGAGCAACTGGTTCAGATAGAGTGTTCATTTCCAGCTAATTGATTGTATCATCTTCGTCATCAGAACCAGAGCTTGCCTCATCAAAGTTAAGTAGCAAATCAGAACAGTACATCTTCTGGGCAGATATTGGGGGTTTTACTCCACTGCTTTCCCTATTTCTGTAAGCTATAGTACCAGAGTCTGTACCATGGCCAAATTGTATGAGACAATTTCCAATCTCTTAGGCACAACTTCCAACTCCTTTTGTTTCCCCTTATCTGAGATTCGGAGTGAAGCAGCCATGAGAGGAGCAGGGTGGAAATAGAGAGTTTCTACCATATTTGAGCAACCTGCAGATTTTGATGTATTGTCTTTATTGGCCATATCCAACTCATCAAAACCTTCTTCTCCTTCCTTCAGAACATCTCCATCAACATCCTCCATTTCTTTACTGTCACACCCTCTGTTTGTATCACCTTGATATGTTTGGGTTTATAAAATTTGGAGCCAACTAAAACTTTTTCAGGTGCTTGTGCTTGTTTGAAATGATGTTTGCTTGCTTGATGATTCTGATATATGACACTCTTACATTCTATCCCTTCCCATATTCATACTCCTTGACCCAAACTTCTTATCCAATGATCATGACATGTGAATAGTGCCCAAAACTATTTTTATCAAATTTTATCTTGACCAAAAAGGATTTATCCAAATTAGGTTTTCAAAAACCCCTGAAACGAGATTTGCACTGCAAGTCCTCAAATTGGGTGGATTCTTCTTCCCCAAAGGCTTTATTTCAAACCTATTATATATATATGACTTTCAAAAACCACCAAATATTAATTTTAAAGATTATCCCTATATTTTACTTAAAGGCTTTTTCTTAAGACCAGAAATGGTATTTCATAGGGAAAATTTATTTAAATGCATTTAAAATATTTGAGAAAATTTAGGGAAACTCACTGGATATATATTTTCCATATATATGAGTTTCAACATAAGGGCATGCTCAAATCATGGGCAAAACCCCTCAAAACCCATTCTGTTCAAATCAAACTTTTGGAATATTTCTATAAGAAATATTCTCAATAAATTCCAGGAAAATTCCAGAAAGTCAACACTATCATAGGTGATGATATTGCAAAGTTTCATCTCAATCCAAGATGATTTGGTTCATCAAACCATCCCAAAACCCTTCTTGTCCATATTCAAATTTGAGCAACTCTACATTGTGAAGTTTCTCCCCTTGACCCTAAACTTTGTGGGCATGATCTAATGACCAAATAGTGATGATACACTAAGTGGTGCATCAAGGGTAAAATCTTAGCACATCTAGATCTACATAAATCTGATTCTGTTAGTTTCTAGGGTTAACACAGTTTCCATTGCCAACTTTTACCAGTTAAGTTCAAAGTTGGTGAACCAGCTTATTTCTAACCACCTTTAAACCCTATCAAATCTCAGGGCAAACCAGGGCCATTTGCTTCTCCTAATCCCCATCAAACACCTTATGGTCCATTCTAAAAATCATCATTTTCACCATCTCTTCTTTTCCCCTTGCCATATAACTTTTACCACAACCCCTCAGGGTTGCCAGCTACCTCCAGTAACTCTCCCTAGCCAAGTTTCAACGGGTAAGTGGGGTAAAGCCCCCATTTTCACCTCTGTTTCACCTCGGCAGAAGCTTCCTCCCTCCCCTTTCTTTTCTCCCTAGCTCCCCTAGCCCCATAGCATCCAAGGGGCATCTCTAGACCCTCCATGGGTTACTAGACAAGGTGGGGCACCCCAGAGCGCGCAGGCAACGGCAATGCCAGCCATATGCACGCTTAGGAGTGCCCTACAGTGCGCTCCCACACTGTAGCCGCCACCCAATGGCCACCCCCGACCACCTTGGGCCTCCCCCGCATGTCCCCCGAGGCACCCTCGGTGTCCGTGACACGCTACACGGTCGGCCCCCTCCTCTCTCTCCCTCCTCCGACCCCTCTCGCGCGTGCCCGATGCCGCCCGAGCCGGCCAACGCGCGAGCTCACACGCGCGGGCGCCAAACCCCTCCCCGCTCTCTCTCTTCCTTTCCCTGCACCTGGATTACGCCCAGGAACCCCCCAGACACGGCCCGATGCGCCCCCATGGCCCGTGGCGATGCCCTGGTCCTCACTGGCACACCACGTCCACAGTGAGCTGGCGGCCGCCTATATAAAGCCCCCCCCCGAGCTCCTGCCCCTCTCTCCTCGCTCTCTCCTCCCCTCCGCAACTCCCCCGTGCTCAGACCGCTCGCCCCCGTGGTCGGGAGCCCACTCCCGAACCAAACCCTCGCCGCCGTCGGATTTTCCCCCTCACCAGTGTTTCCCGCTGCCCCGGCAACCCCCTCGGCCAACCACCGACGTGCGGGAGCCCCCTAAGCGTGCCGGTGCCCTCCGCTTGGACCGCCGTGGCCGGAGACGCCGTCGGTGAGCCCCCCTCCGCTCCTGTCGTGAGGAGAGGGATGACAGGTGGGGCCCACCTATCATCCCCTCACCTCCTCCTCTCTTTCTGCCTAATAGGGCACACGGGCAGGTGTAAAAATAAACCTGTCGCGCGCAGCGCCTCACCTGGGCCGGCCTTCCCCTGTGGACTGATTCGGCTGGGTGTTTTTGGCCCGAGGGACACAGTGCCTTGTTTCCTTTTTATTTTTCCTTTGACTTCCAAATTTTCCATAGGGCACAAATTAAATATAATTCCAATTATTTTTTCACCTAAATTCTTATTATATTCCATAGAATTTATAGGTGCCACTTGTAAAGATGTTTGAAACCCTTTTATATACCGTTTTAATTTAAAAAAACCTATTTGGCATTATATGCCTCTGTTTAATAGTTTTCAAAAATGTTTTCCATAACAAAATATTAAACAAACATTTTTAATATAGTCTTTAGTATTTATCAGAGTAGGGTTGCATTTTTATTAGTGGCTTGAGTGCTCTGTTTTTGTGTGATGCTTATTTTTATCACTTTTATTCGCGGCGATAGATTGCGCTGTTGACAAAGAAGTTGGACCCGAAGACTTCGAAGACCCTGGAGACTTTGTTGAGCCAGGCAAGCAGCCCTTTGACCATCTCAATAAACCATTTTCATTGCATGACATATAGCACTTTACTTTTGTCATATTTGATCATGTGGAGTAGTGACCCCTCCGGTGGGTTACTTCTGAAACTTTTACCATTGACACTTGCATCGTGCATGACCCTACCACCTTATGAGGGTTATGCGGGTGGGTGTATATAGGATGCTAGTAGATGCTACGCAAGTGGGATGGAATTTATGCATAGTGATGGAAAGGAAGTGATTCTTTCAAAAGACTTTTCGAAAACCCCGTCAGGTGTCACTAATGCCCGAGGGAGATGATGATGAGTTGGGTGACCACTTGAGAAAGAAGTGGTGTGCCGGAACAAGTTGAGTATGTATTTTCAAAAACGGAGGATTTAAGATTGTCGACCGTCCCAACCTTACATGCGCAACCACGATACCCCTTATGGGATGGGGCTTTGTTGATTAACTTGGTGGGTACTAGCAAGGATCCTGCATTACTAGTGGCGAGAGTGGTGTGATCACTCTCGATACGAGGTCATACCGGTATGTACGATCATGCGCTGTCTTCACAGGCACCGGGCACACCGTTGGTCCCCGTGGATGGTACGATTTAGAGCGAGGCTCGTGTGATGTACATCGTGAGGGCCGCGTACCAATCGAGTGGACTCTTTGTCTAGTATCGCTAGGGGAAAGGCATTGTTCAGGTGCTTACCTCGGGTATGTTATATACCGCGAGTCGTGGATGACACGGAAGTTCCCCGAGTCTTGTGGGTAAAGTGTGCAACCTCTGCGGAGTGTAAAACTATTCGAATAGCCGTGTCCACGGTCATGGACAGTTGGGTGGTGCTGCTTATGCCACGTCCGGTTGTTTTCGTGAAACTTGGTGTGAGTATGGATGTGATGGTGGCAAAGAGGTCACATGAGCTAAGTCCGATGACTTAGCATGGGAATTGAACTAAGTCCGATGACTTAGCATGATGAATGAACATGAGGTGTTCAACCCCTACTTACGATGATATTTGTACCTTGTTCAAATGGATAGCTGCCTATTGTTGATGCCTGCTTACTAGTTACTTGATCATATCATTGCATTTTAAATTAGTTTTCCACAAAATTACCTACTTAGTGCTATATCATGCATCATTGTTACCTTGTTCCACAACTTGGGTTGCTTGCGAGTACATTCAAAGTACTCATTGGCTTGCCATTGGTTATTTAATTGTCTAGGCATGGAGGAACATGAGTATGTTGAAGAGTTCGTTGGAGACAAACATGCGAACTAGGACGCTTCCCAGTCAGAATGCTTGTAGGTTAAGGCAGATGGCATGGGTTCACGCTTTCAATCAAGATTTCCGCTGCTTGTTCTATTTAAATGTTTGGCCCTCGTGGCCCTATCTATGTAATACTAGGCCTTCATGGTCTCTATTTGTGTAAGACGCTAAATGTGGATGTAAGACTCTTGTTATTCAGCTTTTGTGTGTTCAGTGAGCATTGGTCTCTGGGATCACTGTACACGTGCATTTGATGATCATGACTTATGAGTTAGGGTCCCCACAGAGTTGGTATCAGATCCATCCTGACTGTAGGAAGCCCTTAGTTAGCATGGACGTTAGTTAGGATAAATCCGACTTTCAAAACTACACCTAGCATCTATACTTAGGATTTCTGCACTATTTACCTCTTCTATTCTTCACACAACACTCTACTGACTCTCCTCCTTTCAAACCTTTGTAGATGGTCGTCGTACCTGAAGGCTTCCTAACATTCGACTTTCCCTTAATCCTTGGGGATAGCCTGGAGAAGTGCCAGTTTCGCCAACCACCCATTTTCCTCTACCACGAGCACTGGGTCGATGCCGTCACGAAGGAGTACCACGTGGATGTGGTCGTGAAGGCAAACGACTCCCCGACTAGTTGGTTCTTTGAAGGACCACAAATGGAGACCATGATACTTGCAGTCGAGACAGCTGCACGCAAGGCACTTCTACACCTTCGAGACATCATTCCAAAGATGGCTGACGAGCCGGCTACTCGCTACCTTCCATTCAGGAAGGATGATCTTGGCGAAAGTTGGACGCTGATTCCGACCAAGGAGGATGGCACACCACTCAGGTTCCAGACCTACTTCAGCCTCTTCGCTGATAGTCTGGTCCATAACCTGAGGAAGGAATCCGTGAAGCTCCGCGAGGAACTTCACCACACCCGAGAGCTACTTCGGCAAGCCAAGACGAAGCCAGACAAGATCAAGAAGGATCGAGCCCTCGAGGGACAACCAGCTATCGCTTATCGAGGAGGAGTACCCCCAGCTAGTGATGCACCTACGCGTCGTCATTGCATGAGTGCGAAGGAGTACCGTGAGCTCTTCACCGACCCGCCTGCAAAGCGTCGTCGGGATAGACCTCCTCGTTCGCCGACACCTTCAACCGGGGATGATGCCCGTTCGGATGATGAACATGAGGAAGACCCAAACGAGCGTGACTACGAGACCAAGCACTCCACCACCTGAGTCCGAAAACCCTAGGGTAGAATCAGTCATGTACCCTTCATGCAAAGTCGAGTCCGTGTAATGGTTCATATGAAACCATGTGTGCTTGTTTTTTGTTTTGTTGTTTGTGTTCCGATGCAAGTCCCACTTTTGCCTTAAGAAACATGTAAGTGACTCCATCATCTATCTTAATATATGTTGGTCTTTCGACCTTTGTTTTTATCACACTTGCACTCGACAAACCCCCTTAGACGCGATTTTCTGTTATTGCTTTTCCTCTCGTCTATCCTAGTTGCTTGACTTGGCTGCTCCAAACAGGATGGTGACTACTACCCGCAACAGCTCCTTCACCAACCCTGAAGCCGGCAACTCAAGCCAGCAACAGGGAGCTGGTGGGGCTGCTCACGCTGGAGAACACCAGGAGCAGCCACAAGGCGACATTCCCCCGCCACCACCTCCACCGGAGAAAATGACCATAGCTCAGTTTCTCCAAGTTCTCGAGGAGGAACGCCAGGCCAACAATGTTGCTATTTAGCAGATGGCTCGGGCCCTTGTGAACAACTAGCAGCAAGGCAGGAACGGCAATGGTCGCTCCACCCTGTCTGAGTTCATGAGGAACTCGCCCCCAACCTTCACCGAGACTGCTGACCCATTGGATGCTGATGACTGGATCTGCACCATCGAGGACCTCCTTGCACTGGTCAATTGCAATGAGGATCGTGAGAAGGTGATTTATGCCTCTCACTGCCTTTCAGGTACTGCCCGAGCTTGGTGGGATGGATTCAAGGTCATGCAAGGTGAGCGTGTGATCACTTGGAATGACTTCAAGGAAGGATTCCGCACCACCCACATTCCTTCTGGGATCATGGCTATCAAGAAGAGATAATTCCGAGCGCTGAAGCAAGGAAGTGGCTCTGTCAAGGAGTACCTACAGAAGTTCAACCTGCTGTCAAGGTATGCACCTGAAGATGTCAACACGAAGGCTGCCAAGAAGGAACGCTTCATGGAAGGACTTCAACAGACCCTGCAGTATCAGCTCATCGTCTGTGACTGTCGTACCTTCTTCGACCTGGTGAACAAGGCCCTCATGCTGGAAGACAAGCGTCGTGCCATAGACGACACTCACAAGCGCAAGATGATCGGCAAGGGTAGCTCAAGCAACTAGAAGCATCGCCCTTGGCAGCCAGCCCCAGCCAAGCCAACCTATCAACCACGGTAGGCTAGACCTCCTACGCCTCGTCCGAGCTACCAGCCTCAGCAGTATGCCAATCCCAAGCCAGCTTACAACAACAACCCCAATAACAACAACATTGGCAGAAACTTCAACAACAACCCTGGGCAAGTCGCTTGCTTTGGATGTGGTCAGCCAGGACACATCTCTAGGATGTGTCCCAATAGGAAGCCAGATGCACCATGCCCCAATGCACCAAACCAAGGTCAAGCCCATGGAGCACCACCAAAGAACCCCGCTCCCTGCAACCAGCCCAACAATGGCAAGGGTCGTGTGAATCACATCATCGTAGACCCGGACATCATATTGGGTACGTTCCTTGTCAACTCAACCCCAGCAATAGTATTGTTTCATTGTGGAGCTTCGCATTCTTTTGTCACCCAAAAGTTTGCACTAGAGAGTGGCATGAAGCCTACATCCCTGGGTAGTCATATGTTGATACAAACCCCGGGATCAATTATGAAGTCTGGGGTAGGTTGTAAGGGAGTTGAGATTAACATCAACGGGGTAGATTTCTTAGCAGACCTCATCATCCTGAAGTCAGAAGGTTTGGATGTGATCCTAGGCATGGACTGGTTAACTAAGCACCAAGGCTTGTTAGACTGTGCCAAGAGGATTCTCACCATGACCAATAGCCAAGGAGTGGAAGTCAAGTATGTCCCCAACCTTGCCTCCACTCAAGCCCCTCAGGCTAACTGTCTATCGGGAGTTGAGTTGGATCAAGTACCAGTGGTATGTGAATACCCGGATGTGTTTCCTGATGAGCTGCCCATGATGCCTCCTGACTGCGACATTGAGTTCATCATTGAGCTTATGCCCGGATCAAGGCCCATCTATAAGAAGGCCTATAGGATGGGATCCGAAGAGTTGGCTGAATTGAAGAAGCAACTGGCAGAGCAGCTCAGAAAAGGATTTATTCGCCCTAGTGCCTCTCCTTGGGGATCGCCTGTTCTATTTGTGTCAAAGAGCGATGGGACTATCAGACTCTGTATCGGTTATCGTTCTCTCAGTGAAGTCACAATAAAGAACAAGTACCCACTCCCCAAGATTGAAGACTTGTTTGATCAGTTGAATGGAGCCAAGGTGTTCTCCAAGATCGACATCGGGTCTGGGTACTACCAGCTGAAGATCAGACCCCAAGACATTCCGGAGACGGCATTTGTAACCCGGTATGGCCTGCAAGAATACACGGTCATGTCATTTGGGTTAACCAATGCCCCTGCCTACTTCATGTACCTCATGAATAAGGTCTTCATGGAGTACTTGGACAAGTTCGTTGTCGTCTTCATTGATGACATACTCGTCTTCTCCAAGTCTGAAGAGGAGCATGAGGAACACTTGAGATTGGTCCTAGAGAAGCTTCGAGAGCACCAACTTTATGCCAAGTTCAGCAAGTGTGAATTCTGGCTGCATGAAGTTGGATTCTTGGGTCATGTGTTGACTGCAGAAGGATTATCAGTGGATCCTGCCAAGATTGAAGCCGTGACTGAAAGGCAAACGCCAACCACCATGAAGGAAGTCAGGAGCTTCCTCGGGCTTGCGGGATATTACCGCAAGTTTGTGGAAGGGTTCTCAAGCATTGCCCGACTCATGACCCAGCTTTTGAAGAAGGACAAGAAGTTTGAATGGACAGCTAAGTGCGAGGAAAGCTTCCAGGAGCTCAAGAAGAGATTGACCACAGCCCCAGTTTTGGCCACCCCCGATATTCACAAGGAGTTTGTGATATATTGTGATGCATCAAGAACCGAGATTAGAGGTGTTCTGATGCAAGAAGGCAGAGTTGTAGCATATCTATCTGGATAGCTACATCCTCATGAAGAGAACTACGCAACTCATGATCTCGAGTTGGCAGTCGTGGTTCATGCCTTCAAGACATGGCGACGTTACCTTCTGGGGAAGCGATGTGAGATATTCATAGACCACAAGAGTTTGAAGTATATCTTCACTCAAAGGGAATTGAATATGAGGCAGCAAAGATGGTTGGAATTGATCAAGGATTACGACCTCAGTGTTCAATACCACCCTAGAAAGGCCAACGTGGTAGCAGACGCCTTAAGCAGAAAGGCTTGTTCCTTGAATGCTATGATTAAGGAAAGGCAACCCGCCCTATATGAAGAATTTGAAAGCTTTGTCTTGGAACTGGTTACACCAGGATTCCTTGCCAACCTCGAAGCAAAGCCTACCTTGATGGATGATATCAAAGAGGCCCAGAAGGGACACGAGAGCATTGAAGGCATCAAGAGGAAGATCAAGGCAGGCAAGGCCCGAGGGTTCTCAGTGGATGAGCAAGGAGTAGTATGGTTCGGGAATCGCATTTGCATACCCAACAAAGTGGAGCTCAAGAACTTGATCTTGCAAGAAGCTCATGACACTCCATACTCCATCCATCCTAGAGGAACCAAGATGTATCAAGACCTCAAGGCAAGATTCTGGTGGCATGGCATGAAACGGGAGATAGGCACGTTCGTTGCCAAGTGTGACATATGCCAGAGAGTCAAGGGTGAGCATGAGCGACCCGCTGGACTATTACAGCCTCTCAAAGTGCCTGAATGGAAGTGGGACAAGGTTGGGATGGATTTCATCACCGGTTTACCAAGGTCAAGCAAGGGACATGATTCCATTCGGGTCATCGTCAATCACCTCACCAAGTTAGCCCACTTCATTCCCGTCAGAACCACCTATGATGGAAGCCAGCTCGCGAACCTCTACATCAACCGCATCCTGAGTCTTCACAGGGTTCCAAAGGAGATTGTGTCGGGTCGAGGAACCCAATTCACCTCAAGATTCTGGAAGAAGTTTCAAGAAGCTATGGGAACCAAGCTCTCCTTCAGCAACACTTTTCATCCCCAGACCGGTGGGCAAACAGAACGAGTAAATCAGATACTCAAAGATATGCTCCGCTCTTGTGTTTTGGCGTATGGAGCCAAGTGGGAAGACTGCCCACCGTTCGCTGAGTTCTCCTACAACAACAGCTACCAGGCAATTCTTCAGATGGCACCATTTGAGGTGTTGTATGGACGCAAGTGTCGTACTCCCCTCAACTGGTCGGAAACCGTAGAAGGATTAGTCTTTGGACTAGATATCCTCCGCGAGGCAGAAGAGCAAGTTCAACTCATCTGAGAACGTCTGGAGGCCGCCAAATCAAGATAGAAGAGCCACGCTGACTCTCACGACTGAGAAGTGAGCTTCTGTGTCGGTGACCATGTCTACCTCCGAGTCACACCTCTCAAAGGGACCAAGCGTTTCCACGTCAAAGGAAATCTTGCACCAAGATATATCGGCCCCTTCAAGATCACCACAATGCGAGGAGAAGTTTCCTATAAGCTAGAGCTACCTCCTGAGCTATCAGATGTGCACAACGTCTTTCATGTGTCACAGCTTCGGAAGTGTCTGCAAGTTCCCAACCGCCCCGACCTCTACAAGGACATCGACCATCAAGCCATCGACCTTCAGCCCGACCTCACTTAGCGTGAGAGGCCGGTTCGCATTCTGGATAAAGCTGATCGTTGCACCTGAAGCCACACCATCAAGTACTTCAAGGTCCAATGGAGCAACCATACTGAAGCTGAAGCAACCTGGGAGCGTGAAGACTATCTTAGATCTGAGTTCCCATATCTTTTTAGCGCTTAGACTAGGAATCTCGGGGACGAGATTCTAGTAAGGGGGCAAGGTCTGTCACACCCTGTGTTTGTATCACCTTGATATGTTTGGGTTTATAAAATTTGGAGCCAACTAAAACTTTTTCAAGTGCTTGTGCTTGTTTGAAATGATGTTTGCTTGCTTGATGATTGTGGTATATGGCACTCTTAGATTCTACCCCTTCCCATATTCATGTTACTTGACCCAAACTTCTTATCCAATGATCATGCCATGTGAATAGTGCCCAAAACTATTTTTATCAAATTTTATCTTGACCAAAAAGGATTTATCCAAATTAGGTTTTCAAAAACCCCTGAAATGAGATTTGCACTGCAAGTCCTCAAATTGGGTGGATTCTTCTTCCCCAAAGGCTTTATTTCAAACCTATTATATATATATGACTTTAGAAAACCACCAAATATTAATTTTACAGATTATTCTTATATTTTACTTAAAGGCTTTTTCTTAAGACCAGAAATGGTCTTTCATAGCGAAAAATTATTTAAATGCTTTTAAAATATTTGAGAAAATTTAGGGAAACTCAGTGGACATATATTTTCCATATATATGAGTTTCAACACAAGGGCATGTTCAAATCATGGGAAAAAAACCTCAAAACCTTTTCTGTTCAAATCAAACTTTTGGAGTATTTCTATAAGAAATATTCTCAATAAATTCCAGGAAAATTCCAGCAACTCAACACTATCATAGGTGATGATATTGCAAAGTTTCATCTCAATCCAAGATGATTTGGTTCATCAAACCATCCCAAAACCCTTCCTGTCCAGATTCAAATTTGAGCAACTATACATTGTGAAGTTTCTACCCTTGACCCCAAACTTTGTGGGAATGCTCTAATGACCAAATAGTGATGATACACTAAGTGGTGCATCAAGGGTAAAAGCTTAGCACATCTGGATCTATAGAAATCTGATTCTGTTAGTTTCTAGGGTTAACAAAGTTTCCATCGCCAACTTTTCCCACTTAAGCTCAAACTTGGTGAACCAACTTATTTCTAACCACCTTTAGACCCTATCAAATCTCGGGGCAAGCCAGGGCCATTTGCTTCTCCTAATCCCCATCAAACACCTTCTGGTCCATTCTAAAAACCATCATTTTCACCATCTCTTCTTTTCCCCTTGCCATATAACTTTTAACACAACCCCTCAGGGTTGCCAGCTACCTCCAGTAACTCTCCCTGGCCAAGTTTCAACAGGTAAGTGGGGGTAAAACTCCCATTTTCACCTCTGTTTCACCTTGGCAGAAGCTTCCTCCCTCCCCTTTCTTTTCTTCCTAGGCCCCCCTAGCCCCATAGCATCCAAGGGGCATCTCCAGACCCTCCAGGGGCTACTAGACAAGGTGGGACACCTCAGAGCATGAAGGCAATGGCAATGCCGGTCATATGCATGCTCTGGAGCGCGCTAGAGTGCGCTCCCGCACTGTAGGCGCCACCCAATGGCCGCCCCCGACCACCTTGGGCCTCCCTCGCGTGTCCCCCGAGGCGCCCTGACGTCCGTGACATGCTACGTGGTCGGGCCCCTCCTCTCTCTCCCTTCTCCGACCCCTCTCGCGCGTGCCCGACGCCACCCGAGCCGGCCAACGCGTGAGCTCACACGCGCGGGCGCTAGACCCCTCCCCGCTCTCTCTCTTCCTTTCCCTGGACCTGGACCACGCCCAAGAACCCCCCAAACACGGCCCGCTGCGCCCCCGTGGCCCGTGGCGACGCCCTAGTCCTCACCAGCACACCACGTCGCCGGCGGCCGCCTATATAAAGGGCCCCCCGAGCTCCTGCCCCTCTCTCCTCACTCTCTCCTCCCCTTCGCAACTCCCCCGTGCTCAGCCCGCTCGCTCCCGTGGTCGGGAGCCCGCTCCCGAACCAAACCCTCGCTGTCGTCGGATTTTTTCCCTCGCCGACGTTTCCCGCTACCCCGGCGACCCCCTCGGCCACCCACCGCAGCGCGGGAGCCCCCTGAGCGCGTCGGTGCCCTCCGCTTGGACCGCGATGGCCGGAGACGCCGTCGGTGAGCCCACCTCCGCTCATGTCGCGAGGAGAGGGGATGACAGGTGGGGCCCCCTCCTCTCTCTCTCTGCCTAGTAGGGCCCGCGGGCAGGTTTAAAAATAAACCTGCCGCGCGCGGCGCCTCGCTTGGGCCGGCCTTCCCCTGCGGGCCGGTTCGGCTGGGTGTTTTTGGCCCGAGGGGCACAGTGCCCTATTTCCTATTTTTTCTTTGACTTCCAAATTTTCCATAGGGCACAAGTTAAATCTAATTACCATTATTTCTTCACCTAAATTCTTATTATATTCCATAGAATTTATAGGTGCCACTTGTAAAAATGTTTGAAAACCTTTTATATACTGTTTTAATTTACAAATCCTATTTGGCATTATCTGCCTCTATTTAATAGTTTTCAAAAATGTTTTCCATAACAAAATATTAAACAAACATTTTTAATATAGTCTTTAGTATTTATCAAAGTAGGGTAGCATTTTTATTAGTAGCTTGAGTGCTCTATTTTTGTGTGATGCTTATTTTTATCGCTTTTATTCGCGACGATAGATTGCGCTGTTGACAAAGAAGTTGGACCCGAAGACTTCGAAGACCCCGGAGACATTGTTGAGCCAGGCAAGCAGCCCTTTGACCATGTCAAGAAACCATTTTCATTGCATGACATATAGCACTTTACTTTTGTCATATTTGATCATGTGGAGTAGTGACCCCTCCGGTGGGTTACTTCCGAAACTTTTACCATTGACACTTGCATCGTGCATGACCCTACCACCTTATGAGGGTTATGCGGGTGGGTGTAGATAGGATGCTAGTAGATGCTACGCAAGTGGGATGGGATTTATGCATAGTGATGGAAAGGAAGTGATTCTTTCAAAAGACTTTTCGAAAACCCCGTCGGGTGCCACTAATGCTCGAGGGAGATGATGATGAGTTGGATGGCCACTTGAGAAAGAAGTGGTGTGCCGAAACAAGTTGAGGATGTATTTTCAAAAATGGAGGGTTTAAAATTTTCGACCGTCCCAACCTTACATGCGCAACCACGTTACCCCTTATGGGACGGGGCTTTGTTGATTACCTTGGTGGGTACTGGCAAGGAGCCTGCATTACTAGTGGCGGGAGTGGCGTGATCACTCTCGATACGGGGTCGTACCGGTATGTACGATCATGCGATGTCTTCACAGGCACCGGGCACACCGTTGGTCCCCTCATGGATGGTACGATTTAGAGTGAGGCTCGTGTGATGTACATTGTGAGGGCTGCGTACCAATCGAGTGGACTCTTTGTCTAGTATCGCTAGGGGAAAGGCATTGTTCGGGTGCTTACCTCGGGTATGTTATATACCGCGAGTCGTGGATGACACGGAAGTTCCCCGAGTCTTGTGGGTAAAGTGTGCAACCTCTGCAGAGTGTAAAACTATTCGAATAGCCGTGTCCACGGTCATGGACAGTTGGGTGGTGCTGCTTATGCCACGTCCGGTTGTTTTCGTGAAACTTGGTGTGAGTATGGATGTGATGGTGGCAAAGAGGTCACATGAGCTAAGTCCGATGACTTAGCATGGGAATTGAACTAAGTCCGATGACTTAGCATGATGAATGAACATGAGGTGTTCAACCCCTACTTATGATGATATCTGTATCTTGTTCAAATGGATATCTACCTATTGTTGATGCATGCTTTCTAGTTACTTGATCATATCATTGCATTTAAAATTAGCTTTTCGCAAAATTACCTACTTAGTGCTATATCATGCATCATTGTTACCTTGTTCCACAACTTGGGTTGCTTGCGAGTACATTCAAAGTACTCATTGGCTTGCCACTGGTTATTTAATTGGCCAGGCATGGAAGAACAGGAGTATGTTGAAGAGTTCGTTGGATGCGAACTAGGACGCTTCCTAGTCAGAATGCCTATAGGTTAAGGCAGATGGCATGGGTTCACGCTTTCAATCAAGATTTCCACTGCTTGTTCTATTTAAATGTTTGGCCCTCGTGGCCCTATCTATGTAAGACTAGGCCTTCATGGTCTCTATTTGTGTGAGACGCTAAATGTGGATGTAAGACTCTTGTTATTCAGCTTCTGTGTGTTCAGTGAGCATTGATCTCTGGGATCATTGTACACGTGCATTCGGTGACCACAAGTTATGAGTCGGGGTCCCCACATTTACCATCTTCATCCACTTTAATACCAGTAGGGCCATCACCATCATTGGGATCATCAGCACCAATTTGCTCAAAACCTTCAACAATGAACTCCAAGATATACAACGTTTTCCTCATTTCCATTAGTCTTTCAAATGGTATGTTGGTTGGGTTCCTGCAAGCAATTTTGATCCTAAATTTTCATAGAAAATTTTCATCATACCATTCCAATCCACATCTACTAATATGCCAAAACAGGAAGCTATCTGAGAGAAAACCTTCCAGATACACCACTTTGAGGATAACCCCACAATCTTTACCCAAGCTTTAGTCAACTCACTAAAGGGGTCAACTGATCATGTCCATTTCTCAACAGAAATAGAAACCCCACTGATTGGTAGATCAAAGGCAGGGAACTCAATGAGTTCATCTACATTTTTCCATGGGGGGGGAACCTAACTAGGAAAGACTTATCAGAGAGAGCTCTAACATGCCAAGGCCACTGTTTGTTTTTGCAAAAAATCCCAGATAGATTTTTGCGGAGTTCCTCTTGATTAATATTCTCTTTGACAATCTCTATTTCTTCACGGTTCCTAAAGTTGAGCCAGTTTGCCTCTCTACCCACAGGGACATCAATATGATAGAAACCCAGACCCAACGCAGAAATTCCAAAAAAGGTGGCAACTGGGTGGGGATGAGTCCATGGTTGTTTACATTATGACCTTCTAGCCCACATATGAATTTTTTTTGTTTTTGATGTAGTTGCCAACATAGTGCCCCGGGCCACCACATGTGAAACACACCATATCTTTGTACTTTCATCCAGGACCTCCACAGGTGGGGCTGGAGGAGGAGGGGCCGGCGTCGGCGCTGCGTGTTGACGAGGAGCAGCCTTGGGGCCAGCGGCTCCCCCCCCCCCCCCGTGTCAACGGCCACAAGGGGGCGCCCACCATGGGCGGCCTGCTGCCACGCACCAACAGCCTTGCGAGGGGCTGGAGCTTGTTGCTTGCCTGCCCCCTGATGTTGGGACTTGTCCGCCATGACCACCTCTTCCGCGAAGGATTTCGACCCTGGACCAATTCCCTCACGGACGATCTTCAGATTAATTGGGATTGGGTCGAAATGGGCGGAGCTTGGCAACGGGGAACATATCAGATGGGGAAAAAGTTCCCAATTGTATTAGATCTTTCCGGATCCATGCAAGGGAAGAGGCCGATGGTTTGCGGGGGGTGGGGTGATGGTGGGGGGAGGGGATCAAAGTTGTCAGAATCGCGATTCTGAATCGGATCTTAACTCCGTTGCTAGGATCGTGAATCGTAGAATCGTAACTATCAGGATCATAGAAACTTAGATTTTATGAGCAAAATCGTAGAATTGGAGGGGCTAATTTGGATCGTAATATCGTAAGATTCTAAGACTCGAGTCGCGATTCTGACAACTTTGGAGGGGATAGACCAGAGCTGGCCGAAAACCCTAGTAACAGTCTCTATATCCTCGCACTGGGGGTGGGGGTTTGGGGCCGATAAAGGCCCGACACTGTGCATCTGATATTAGGCAATGGCCTGGCCACTAGGCCCAGGCCCACTACTGGCAATTTTTTCACGGCCTCATGGTTTTGGCCCAAACGCGGGTCATGCACGATGTCTGATGGACATGGGGGGGGGGGGGGGGGGATTGCTCGCCGGCGATGTGAAGTACGATGACCCAGAGCATAAGGTCAAACTCGATGCCATCGAGGTTAGGCCTTGTTTGGTTAAAAAGTCCTAGGACTTTTTCTAGTCCCAACTAAAAAGTCTCTAGTCCATCCCTGTTTGTTTCTAAGGACTAAAAAGTCCCTAGTCCCTCCCTAGAAGTTATTAAATGACATGCTAAAAGATCATGTTACCCCTAGTATACAGAAAAATAACAACCAAACAACACCATGGGACGACAGGGCAATGAATGCAGGAAAGGGCATTGTTGGAAAAGTCTCAAAAAGTCCCAAAAAAGACTCTCCTTGAGAGTCTTCTTCATTTAGTCCAAAAAACGACTTTTAGTCCCTAGTAGTCCCTCCTGTTTGGTTAAAAAGTCTTTAAGAGGGACTTTTTCTAGTCCCTATGTAAAAAGTCCCTGGTGTTAAGAGTATGGTACAACCCAATTCCATTATTACGGGGATGGATAGAGGACCTGGATCTCAAATTAGCTTGGGAAGGATGGGGAGCATCACTTCTGTCACCGGTCCATGGCGGTTTTAGGTCCGGGCGGCGAGCGCGCCCGCCAGTCAATCCGAGGCTGGTGGTGGCGACAGGAACGGTAATGGATCCATTGAGAGCGGTTCCGGAGGAACTCCGGTGGGCATCAAGCCCACCACGCACCTCCACCGCGCTGCATGGGATTGGTCTTCGTCCTTCGCTTCCTGTCGCGCCCAGTGGACAAACTCCTTCGGCGGCCACGACGGATGTGGCATCTTGCGCCTCTCCTCCGCCGTGCCCTCGAAATAGATCCTCCATGCCAATTTCAGCAGCTCGCGATTGGCTTGGTCCTGGCATACCTGCGCCCACCTCCGCGGATGAGAGAGTGGATCCGACCCCGGTTCCACCAGCGCCTCTGCCTCCCTCCATTCGCGGACGCAGAGCGACCACGAGAGGGCATCGTCGCGGATCCTCATCGCCCGCTCTCTCCAGCGCTTCTCCCTCGTCTCCCGCAGGATCTGCGTCGGGACCGATTGGATCGGCCTCAGCATCTCCGGAAACGCCTGATAGATGTGGGGAGCGGCATCTGGAAACCTCCCCGCACCCTGACTCTGGTGGTGGCAGGGTGGCTCAACATCCCGACCGCGACGATGAGCTGAGTGTGTTGTAGCGGCGGCCGGGGGGTGTCAGCGGCAGAGGGGGAGGCGCTGGCGGCGGCGGCGGTGGTGGTCGGTGCAAGTCTTGTGTCGCAGGAGCGGACATCCCAAGTGCCTGCACCATCTTCTAAATTGAATGTTTAAGGGAAATAAGCAGTAATCGATGTGCTGAATTAAAGAAGAAGAAGAAAACGGATCTCCTCGGTTGCCGCTGTTCGAGCATACTTCCTCCTGTCTCCGCGTGGCGCTAGTTGTATTAGGCCTACGCATAAGGACGGATTCTGCCCTTTCTTGTGCATTGACCCACGAAATAGTTCCTTCGATCAAAACCCGCATCGGGGTTTGGATCCGACGTATCGCCCGACACGTCCACGGCCGCTAAAAAACTCCTTGATCTCAATCGAGCACTGCGAACAAATAGCCCCGATGCGACAACAGTAATTTGCAGAAGAAGCATGATTTACGCGGAACAGATCTAACTAAAAAAATATTATCTTATCCCATCGATCTGTGACGATCGCCCAACAAGCTCTTAATGAAACCATCAATGTCGGTTCTGAATCTGGCATATCTCGTAGTAGGGGTTCTAATCTAGGTGTCTTGGAGCGATGATAATATGGACACATGATTTTATTCAGGTTCAGGCTTTCTCAAGGAGATAATACGCTACGTCATGCTTTTTGATTGTATTGGTATGGAGATGGTACATAGTACAGATATCTATCATGAGATATACGTCAAGTTTTGTGGAATCTCCCTTATATGCATCATGGGCTACCCGAAGTGGCCCATCAGTGATCCATCATGAGGGTCCTCGGACCGACCCACTGGCCGGGAGACGACGTGGTGAGTACCTCCTAGTCCAGGACACTGCCACTCATCGGCTATGGTATTTAGAGACATAACTGAACCAGCGACACTAGAAGTACTTGCTTGTTTTTTAACACAGTACAGACGCAAGCGCTCATACACACGCGCATACACTCACCCCTATGAACGTACACACGCACATCCTATCCCTATGAGCACCTTCGAGAGTAATTTAGGAAGTCACCGTAGGCGTCTCATCGTCGACGAGAACGTCTCCTCCCACTGAATGCGTGTCGCCGAAAATGCTGAAATAAATCCGAAAATAATGAAAGCACCACGACTTGAACCCTGGTAAGCCGGGAATACCACAGTCCCTCTAACCATCCATCCATAGGTTGGTTTGCAGAAGTACTTGCTTGTTGTGAAGCCTTAACCCTTGCACTTAATCTATCTCTGTAGCTAGTGTCATTGCATGTGACTGTAGCAAACTAGTCGTTGAGGAGATAAAAATGGCACTGGTGTTTGCAATCGCAGAGGAGATAAAAATGGCACTGGGGAGATACAGTGCAATCATCAAAGAAATCAATGCTAGATCAAGAGAGTTCACCAATGCGATTTCATCTTTGAAAGCCTCGTTCTGAATTCTAAGGCCCATATTTTAGCTATATATTATTCTTCTTTAGATGTTGGTTTCCACTTGTGGTTGGGGTTGTCTCATGCAAACCTGGCCAAACAGGCCGGGCTTAACAGGCCGGCCCAGCGGCACGAGCTAAACGGGTCGTGCCAGGCCCGCGGCCCGCCTTGGGCCGTGCCTGGGCCGCCACCACCAGCACGCGGGCCGACACGGCATGGCCCGATTAGCTCGTGCCGGCCCAAGGCATGCCGCGGCCCGGCCCGGCTCGCGTGGCACGACACGGCACGCGGCACGGCCCGTTAGGCACGTGCGGCACGATCGGCCGGCACGACACGCGGGGGCGGGGCAGCTGGTGTTGGAATATACCCTAGAGGCAATAATAAATTAGTTATTATCATATTTCCTTGTTCATGATAATCGTTTATTATCCATGCTATAATTGTATTGATCGGAGACTTATTTGCATGTGTGGATACATAGATAAAACCATGTCCCTAGTATGCCTCTAATAGACTAGCTCGTTGATCAAAGATGGTTAAGGTTTCCTAGCCATCGACATGAGATGTCATTTGATAACGGGATCACATCATTCGAAGAATGGTGGGATGGACAAGACCCAAACTACAAACGTAGCATATGATCGTGTCAGTTTAATGCTACTGTTTTCTGCATGTCAAGTATTTATTCCTATGACCATGAGATCATGCAACTCACTAACACCGGAGGAGTGCCTTGTGTGTATCAAACGTCGCAACGTAACTGGGTGACTATAAAGGTACTCTACATGTATCTCCGAGGGTGTCTGTTGGGTTGGCATGGATCAAGACTGGGATTTGTTACTTCGTGTGACGGAGAGGTATCTCAAGGCCCACTCGGTAATACAACATCACAACAAGCCTTGCAAGCAATGTGACTAAGTTTTAGTCACGGGATCTTGTATTACGGAACGAGTAAAGAGACTTGCCGGTAACGAGGTTGAACTAGGTATGGAGATACCGACGATCGAATCTCGGGCAAGTAACATACCGAAGAACAAAGGGAACATCATACGGGATTAACTGAATCCTTGACATAGAGGTTCGACCGATAAAGATCTTCGTAGAATATGTAGGAACCAATATGGGCATCCAGGTCCCTCTATTGGTTATTGACCGTAGAGGTGTCTCGGTCATGTCTACATAGTTCTCGAACCCGCAGGGTTTGCACACTTAAGGTTCGATGACGTTTCGGTAGTATGGTGGTGGCCGAAGGTTGTTCGGAGTCCCGGATGAGATCCCGGACATCACGAGGAGCTCCGGAATGGTCCGCAGGTAAAGATTGATATATAGGAAGTCCCATTTTGTTCGTCGGAAAAGTTTCGGGCTAATCGGTAATGTACCGGGAGTGCCGGTAGTGTACCGGGAGACCACCGGGAGGGGTATTTCGACCCAAGAGGCTTCATGGGCTGTGGGAGAGTAAATACCAGCCTTTTGTGGGCTGGTGGAAGTCCCACACAAGGCCCATGCGGCTGGGAGAAAAAGCCCAAAGGGAAAAAGGTGAAAAAAGGCCAAAAAAAAAGGAGGAATCCTAGTCCTACTAGGATTAGAGGAGGATTCCTCCTCTCCTCCCCACTTTGGCCGACCCAAGGGCTGGATTTTTGGCAGCCAAGCCTCCTCCTCCTCTCCTCTTATATATACTAGAGGATTTTAGGGTTTCGGCACAAGATTTTCAGCCACATGCCACCCGTTCCTCTAGTGCATAGCTTCTCCTCTAGATCGGTTTTCTGCAGTGCTTAGGCGAAGCCCAGCCGGAATAGCTCCACCACCATCGCCGCAGCGCCGTCACGCTGCCAGAGAACTCTTCTACCTCTCCACTCCCTCTTGCTGGATCAAGAAGGCGGAGATCGTCATCAAGCTGTACGTGTGCTGAACGCGGAGGTGCCGTCCGTTCGGCGCTAGATCGGAAGGACCGTGATCAAGATCGCGAGACGGATCGTGATGAGTTCGCGGGACGGATCGTGATGAGTTCGCGGGACGGATCGTGATGAGTTTGCGGGACGGATCGTGATTGGATCGCGGGACGGATCGGATGAGATCGTGGGACACTCGGCGATTTGGATCGCGAAGACGTTCGACTACACCAACCGCGTTTCTTAACGCTTCCCGCTTAGCGATCTACAAGGGTATGTAGATCCACTCTCCCTCTCGTAGATGCTCATCACCATGGATAGATCTTGCGTGTGTGTAAGAATTTTGTTTCCCATGCAACGCTCCCCAACAGCTGGCGGGGGCCAGGCTCGCTCGCCGCGAGGGAGCCGTTGGCTTGCCTCGATCGGTGGGGGAGCGGGGGGATGGGGGAGCAAGGTTTATGGGGGGTTTGGGGGGGGGGGGTAGGGCGGTTTAATAGGGATTATGGTGTTTTTTTAATATAATGTATAAATTTAAAATTTTGACCGTTAAAGGGTCAAATTAGTCCGAAAAATATCAAAATTTTGCTATAAATAGGGCCACCCAGCCCACATATTTCTCACACTCAAACATGGATGATCATGCCAATACTAGCTTCCCACTCTCCGATTTCGGTCTTGGAGTTTGGGATATGGATTATAGCCTCTTCCCTCCGAGCGCCGATCCCACTACCATGCCCCCACCCATGCAACATGCCTATACCGAAAATCCCACTCTCGACCCCCTCCTGAACCCAAATGTCAAACCAATTGTAGTAGCGGGATGGGTTCCTCTGCCAGCCTGGGTGCAAGGAGAGCTCATCGTAGAACCTCTCCTGCGTGGGAATATTTCGATGAAGAAATATACATGGTGGACGGTGTATGGAGGGTGAAGGCAAGGTGCAAAAGGTGCCACAAGGAACTAATCGGAGAAGCCAAGGCGGGAACCGGCCACCTGAAGAGGCATGCGGACCCCCACGCCAAGGCGGATGCAACAAGCGCGTCGAGCTCGGCAGGGGTAGGTATGCAAACTCAACTCAGGTTCAACCCTAACGATACGGTAAGCAATTTCGTGTATGATGCTAATGTTGCGCGAGAAGGTTTATGTCGTTTTATTGCTTCTAATGATTTACCACTAGGCATTGGTGAATCTGACGGTTTCGTTGAATATATTCAAACTTGTCATAATCCTAATTATAGACCAGTTTCTAGACAAACTACAAGTAGGGATATTAAAAAGCTATACCTAACTGGTAAAGAGAAATTAAAAGAAGAATTTTCTACGTGCACTTTTTCAGTTTCATTAACATCTCATATATGGACTGGTCGGGCAAAGCAAGACTACATTAGTGTAGTAGCTCATTATGTTAACGAACATTGGCATCTACAAAAAAGAGTCATAGGATTTGAATTAATAGATGTGTCACATAGTGGTCAAAACATTGTTGAAGCTGTACTCAAAGTTGTGAATGATATTCATCTTGCCGACAAGGTTTTCGCAATAACTTTGGATAATGCTTCAGCAAACACCAGTGCAATGACCATCCTCACTCCTATATTCTCCGTATATGCTGCATCCTTTTTAATGCATCAATGTTGTGCTTGCCATATCATTAATCTTATTGCTAAAAGTGCTTTACATTTATGTGAATCACACGTTGAATGCATACGCACTGCAATATCTTATCTTTCGAATTCAACTCAACGAATTTCAAACTATAAGATATATTGCATTGCTATAGGCGCAACTCCTCATAAGTTTAATTCAGACATGCCTGTTAGATGGAACTCTACATATTTGATGCTTAAGGCAGTTATTTGAGACAAAGTTCCTTTCAATGGTTTCATTAATGCAAATTATGGGGCTGAACCTCTACTCACCACTGAGACTTGGCATGTTATTACATCATTGTATGCATTTCTTGAGTTGTTCTATGATGCAACAATATCTTTGTCTGGGGTTTATTACCCCACATCTCCTTTGATGGTGCATACCTTATTAGACATTGCTAGTCATCTGAAAGCATATGAAGGTGATGGATTGTTACTTAATGTTGTTGCCGACATGAAAACAAAGTATTTAAAATATTGGGAACATATTCCACTGTTGTATGCATTTGCATTTATCTTAGATCTCAGAGCTAAACTTGAAGGGTATCGTAGCGCACTCAATGTACTATCTGCATCCCTAAGTTTAGATTATACGGGTGACTTTAACATGGCTCGTGAAAAGCTTTATGATGTTTTTGCTAAGTATGAGCAAAAGTATGTCGGAGTCCGAATGCAACGACCTCCACCAGCACCTATTACAGGTAAAAAAAGAGGAGCATGGAGCAAGATCTTTGGTTCTTCCTCCTCCTCTACCGTCGGAAGCTCTTCCACATCAACATCTACGATTCAAGGTTGCGGGGAGTTAGCGAAGTACCTCAACAGTGACAAAGTCATGTTCGATTTAGATAGTGAGGAAGACTTCAACATACTACAGTGGTGGCAAGAACACAAACTTACATTTTCGGTGCTTTTGATATTAGCACGTGATGTGTTATCGATACCCGTCTCTACTGTGTCATCGGAGTCCGCTTTCAGCCTTGCTGGAAGAATAATTGAGGAAAGAAGAACTAGTCTCACTCCTGATATGGTGAGAACACTAATGTCCGTGAAAGATGGGGAGCTATCAAGAAGGAGAGCCCAACACACTGCAGAAAATAAGGAACTGCTGGAAATATTTGAAGATATGAACCTTGACGAAGACGGCACGGAATAGATTAGTAGTGTAGTTGTTTTCTATTTCTTTTGTAATTTTCTTATCTTTTTGTAATTTTCTTTCCTTTTTGTAATTCTAGAGCGTGGCTTTGTACTCTTTTATTTCTCAAGGATGAAAGGTTTTAATGAGACAACCACTAATAAAGCTCAAGATTTATCCCACATGATGACACTTCATCTCAATTTATTTTTTTGTACCTAACGTGCCATTTTTCTATATATTTTTACATGTTTTTTTGATCTTTTTGCTGTTTTTTCCGCGAAAAAACATATATAATAAAGCTCAAGATTTATCCCACATGATGACACTTCATCTCCATTTATTTTTTTGTACCTAACGTGCCATTTTTCTACATTTTTTACATTTTTTTGATCTTTTTACTGTTTTCCCACGAAAAAACATATATAATTGAATAAACAGGCCTGGCGTGCCTAATCAGGCCTGGCATGCATAAACGTGCCTGGCGGGCCGCGGGCCGGCCCACTTAGCCACCGTGTCGTGCCTGGGCCGGCACCCCGGGCACGCGGGCCGGCACGGCACGACCCGGTTAGTAATTGTGCCGCGGCGGGCCGGGCCGTGCCGGGCACGATTACCAGCGGGCCGTGCTGGCCCGGCCCGTTTGGCCAGGTATGGTCTCATGACCCTTTAATTATTCTCGTAAACCGTACTCTTGATTAAAAAGGTATGGGTTTTGTGTTATTTTTTGGTTCCCACGACTTGCACTAATTTCTCACTCTCCCCCGTGTTACACACGGGCATCTCACATCTCTCTCATGCAACGCACTACTCGCTTCCACACATGTCGTTGTGCCTTCGACTTCTCCTGGCCATAGGGCCATCCTTGCGTCTCCCCTATTACACACGCGCCTCCGCGCTATCCGTCGGGCTAGCCACCAACGATCTTCTTCTGGCATTCTCTGCCCAACATGTAGGGCTGAGCGCTGCCACACTTGCCACCTCGCATGCCACAACACTAGCCGTGGACAATCTCCTTCGGCTTCCTCACATAGCCCATAGCCCTGGCCGTAGCGCTCGTCGCTGGCGAGTTCCATCTTGGCTTCCCCGCATATCATGTGCAATGCTTTGTTTGGGCAAATCAGAAAAACCAAACCCGATATCTTGGGCACCCTAACTGTGGTGTATAAATTATTTCGAAGAACCAAATAGAAAACAAAAATAGTAACCGGCGAACGTTCGTCGGGGAAAAAAATTCAAGCGAACACCCTAGCTGCCACACGATCTTCATCCTACGGTGTAGTTTGGATGACTTTCTTATAAACTCAAAATTAAGCAAGTGCCATGGCAGTTTTGCACAGAAGCCATCCAGGTTCTCCAAATGCACTGAAAACTGCCCGACGAACGTTCGCAAATGCCATGTCCTGTGTCGAACGTTCGCCAGGTATGCCCATCCGTAGAGATTGCAGTAAAAACTGACCCGAAATTTCGCAATCCCCTTCCTTCCTCCCACTCCTCGACTGACGCAGCGAGGGAGAGAGGGGAGGGCGAGTCGTCGGAGGAGCAGATCGACCGGGGAGCCTTCCTGGCGATACGATGGGGAACGCGTCGTCGATGCTGACGCAGTACGACATCGAGGAGGTGCAGGAGCACTGCAGCTACCTATGTATGTCATCGATCCCCATCGACATCCCCTTCGATTTGGTGGTGATTTGATCGATTCCTGAGTTTTTTTTTGCCCCCAAATCGAACGAATCCAAGTCTCGCAGCAGGAGATCGTGTCGCTGTACGAGCGATTCTGCCAGCTCGACCGCAGCGCCAAGGGCTTCGTCGCCGAGGACGAGTTCCTCTCCATCCCAGAGTATTCCACCAACCCGCTCTCCCAGGTCCGCCACCCCTCCTCCTCCTCTCGTCGGCGAATTTTCTTCTCCGGCTTTGCTTTGTCCCTTTCGTGCCAGCTCCAGCTGACTTATTTGACTCTAGTAGTGCGTGCAGAAGAAGCAGATCCATCTTGTTTTTGTGTGCTGTCCTTGGCATTATACACTCTACTTTCCTAGTTGTATTGTATACAATTCTGTCTACAGAGATGTACTAGTACTGATTTGAACATCACTTGCAATTCCTCAGCAAGTAAGTATAATGGTGAAAGACTAAATACATTTCCACACTCCATCAAGGAGCTAAGGTGTATCTGAAAATTTTATGCCAATTGCCTCACAAAACCTGTATGCAATTGATCGGCATAGCAAGTTTTACCGTGGTTTAACACATGTGGAACCTGAATATCTCTATGAAAGGAAGCATCTTCCACATCTGGTTGGAAAAAAACTCTAGCTATCTTTGATTGGATACCAATGAATCACATTTTTCAGTAAACTGCACTTTTGCCCAAATAAAACTGATCATAGACTACAAAAATCTCCTTATAGATCATTTCTACTGAAAATTTGTTGTTCGTTTTTCTTCCACAGTACGACTCAGTGTATTTGATTTGCACATATAATGTAGTTTTTCCAGCAAAACACAACCTCCCTTTCAAATAACATAGTCTGTTGGCTTTCTTTACTCAGTTTGACTGTTTTAGCTATATTTAGGAGATTCAGCAGTGTCAACTATAGACACGAGACTGATTTTGAGCTTCCATTTCTTCTATTTGCAGAGGTTGCTGCGTATGGTTGATGGATTGAACTTCAAGGAATTTGTGTCTTTTCTCTCTACCTTCAGCGCAAGGGCCAGCTTTCAGCAAAAGATTGAGTGTAATGCTCATCATGTTTCTTTTCCTCTTTTTGCTGTCTATCTTGAAAGGAGTATATGTTGGTTTGGGTCTCTCTGATCCTTATGGTGACTAATTTGCTTGTGTGATGACTAATTTGCTTGTCTGGTGTTGATTTGGTATGTGTTTCATTGAGCAGTTATGTTTAAGGTGTATGACATTGATGGCAAGGGGAAAGTAAGCTTCAAGGACCTGGTAGAGGTTTTACGGGACCTAACAGGCTCATCCATGTCAGAGCAACAAAGAGAGGTTCTCATTTGGTTCAATCCTGTATTTCATTGCGTAGTACATTCACTTGCAAGTACACTTACTAAATCAACATGATCAAATGTGACTGTTCCCTTGTTTCCTCTTCAAATAATTAGTATCCTGCCATCATAAACACATCAAGTGTGCATAACTTGTTTCCAAAATGAAGGGGGCCCTGACACTAAATTGTAGTTTTCTTCATTGCAGCAAATGCTCAGAGTAGCTTCCTTTGCAGTGCAAATTCCTAAGTTGATAGTACACAGTTGAAGAGAGCCCTTTACCATTAGTTAAAAAATATAGTTTGTGTGGAATCCATCCTTGTATATCTAAAAGCTCAACAATATCCAGATTTTATGATATTTGTACATCCATAAGACTTAGCCTGAAATCAGTGTTGTCTCTGAATATTCGTAGGCAATATTATCCTTTTGGGCATTATTTCTAGCATAGCCTACTACCCTACTACCTCACGTACATAGTACTCCCTCTGTCCAAATTATAAGGTGTTTTGGTAGGCTAAAACAGGCTAACAGAATGTCTTATAATTTGGGACGGAGGTAGTACTAAATATCAGGTATTTACCTAGAATGGAGCATTAGAACCATGTTATGCTCTACTAATGCGCAAGGAGGCTGGCATCTAAATAAGAGCAATCCAGTCACAGATTTTTTTGTCCATTAATAAAGAATGCATCATAAGGAGGCCCGGCCAGGTAGCATGTTGGACCACTCAACAAGGAGAAGTCTCGTGTAACAGTGCCCTAACTCCTAAGGGTCTTCACCACTTGCTCCTGGGCTGCATCATCCACCTTGGCTCCACTGCTTCTAGCAAGGAAAACATCTATCAGCACCAATATGCCAGATGATGATGCCTAGAATGCCATGAGCTTTGCTGCTCCTGCTGATGGAGTATGCTATCGCTCATTAAATTTCTCTTGCAACATTCTTCCATATTTTCCACTTTTTATTTCATATAACATACAATGGTCGAAATTTTTAGTTATAGTCTTGACAAAAATATTAAGCAAATATAATAAACTGAAGGTACAATATTAAGCTATTAACTGCAATGGAATATAGCTAGAGCAGAATTAACTGTAAGAAACAAGCTGATTATTGGATGTGGATCAGTGTAGAGAAATAACTGAATTTATATGTTAGATGCTACTAGATGTGGATACTCTTTTCTTTTGCAACATGTGGATACTTGTTAACTCGTTGTAGCTGGAAGTTTTAGAAACTATATAAACATAAACAGCTGTGGCGCAACACAATGCTGGTCTCTGAAAGGGCACACCTCGTAGTAACCAGACAGAGGGACAGGTCTGCACCAAAAGAAATGTGTAGCCAAAACACAAAACTGAATTTCAATAAAACTGAATCACGGGGTCATTACATTGTATACCTGAGAAACACACAACTCACCTCAATCACATATACAATTTTGACCTTATGCATAAATCAAAACATCCACATCTCGTCCATCGCTTTAAAGTAAGAAAAATATACTCATGCTTAATTATGGCATTTCAGCATCACCATATTATTATTTTTGAACGGTCACGGGGGGTGGGGGGAGAAACACCACCATATTATGCTCCAGTGCAGCAGAAAATTACATCAGACTAGGTAGGTTCGTTTTTCTGTACTTGAGAGATAGTCAGGTGGAACTTCGGAGTAAACATAACTCTAATCTCAGTGAACAAGTCGAGCTATCTTTAGTTATTTACATATGTTTTGCTTAAGTATAACTCTTTCAAGAAAGGTCTATGAATCTGAACAGCAGAGTGGGTTTTTCCTAGTGGCAATGGGCTTATCCATCATATTTGAACCTAATGTCAGACAAGGGAAAATCAAGGACCGCCACTCCGTTTTCCCATGCGGATGTACTGCGTCTAATTCACCGATGCCAGCTTAACGGTTTCGTGTTTATTGGTTCTAATATTCAGAGACATCTTGTCATCACAAATTAAGCCTACCATCATAATGTGCCGCATCGTATACAAGCCTGTTTGGCAATATTGAGGAAGGGGAATGGGAGTTTAAAGTAGGGAGTTGTACTGAGATTAGACATGGGATGAGTCATTTCATTCCCAATCCTCTGTTTGGCTTATGACAGGAATTATGTGTGAGAATATGAAGACAAACTGTCTTCCCTTGTTTGGTTCATGGGAATTGATTATTGACTTGACAAGAGAAGTTAACTTAAGTTATGATGAAGGGTTAAGATTGACTCACTAAAACAATTCCCTTCCAACTCCCACCCCCTCCCCTGTTAATAAAACGGTGGGAGTTGGAGTCTCAAGTCCCATGGCTATTCCCTTATAAATTCCCAATCCCCCTAACCAAACAATAGATTTGTAGTCTCATACCCCTTTAATTCCCATTCCCCGGCTCTAATTACCCCCAACCAAACACGCTGGTGTCATGTGCACTAAAAAACGAAGATTACCTGTTGTGAGCTCACTACTTGCTTGGAGCCAAATCTATCTGCTCCAATGAATTGTTTCTTTCATCTTATCATATCCTGTAACTGATGTAAAGCAACCTTAGAGGAATTATATGCATTCATGAATATTACTGCTTTATTTTTGTTCTCACTGAATAAATATTATTGCTCATCTTGTCGATCATCAGCTGCAGTTGCCATATGCAGTTTTTATGCAAAACAAGCCACTGCTGCAGTTTTCTCTTCTTTTTCAGCTCGAAATGGCCATGATCTTTCATGCTTTTTAACAAGGAAATAGTTTGATTCACCGCTCTCTAGAGAATAATATATAATGGCAAGGAACAATATAGGGGGTAGCCACCCCTATTGCATCATTAAACACAAGCGAAACACATGATTACATCACTAAATATGGCAATTTGCCACTTTTTTACGTTATGATGGACAATGGATCTAAAGTACCAGTTGTCATGTAACGAAGTATACCTGCGCTCAAAGCAACATATTGGGCTGAATTTTGTGGCTTTGCAATTCTAAAATCTACAGTTTCACATTGGTTACTTTTGCTGCCAAAACATGTGTACGTGGTTTTGTGAATGGATGCGGTTTCACATATGCAAGCACTGAATAGTAGACAAATAGAACAAATTACCTTTTCCTTGTTCCAAGCTGTAGCTTGCGGTGGTGAATTCTCACATTCTTTTCTTCTTTGCGTTTGCTCAACAAATATAAATTCATCGTTCATTGGAATTGCTTGTTATTCATTGGACCTCCATCGGTTTAGTTATAACAACTAAGGACAGATGCATATGATAAGGCTAATTAAATTTGAAGATCATGCTTTAGTCCCAGATAGGTTACCATTTCCAATTTGAAAATTATCAACTAAAGTAAGCTCCACTGTGGTATTTAGCAACCAAGACAATATATCCTTAGGAAAAATGGTAAAGAAATCAAAAGGCAAAAAAAAGACACCCATTAGAAGTTTATTTCTAAGTATAATCTGAATATTAAACAAAGTATCATAGGAGTATGATGGAATCTAAAAGACGACCAACTGCAAATGGAACATGCATGAATAAACTTTGGCATGAAAGCAGACCACACTGATACATTTCTTTTGTTGTCTGGTTTCCATGATCTTCCACAGATGTCAGAAACACAAATATACTCATTTTCAGAGATCTTCTCTAAGGAAAGACAACATCAACACACAGGGGTTCAGGAATCAAATTATCAATTTCATAAGGAGTTAGCAATGACCAAAGTAGCATGTAACTAGTTTCAGTATTACTTTGCATAATGCATATTGTATTGTTCAAGCTTATGTGCAATCTCAAAGTAACGCGATTTGAATTGGTGCCTTTCAGCAAGTACTAACAAAGGTGTTGGAAGAAGCTGGGTACACACGGGATTCCACTCTATCATTAGAAGATTTTGTGACGGTACAAAGCTAAACATTGCTTTACCTTTCTTATCATAGCTGTAATGCTGTGGCAGATTCATCTTAGTTAAAAAAAAACATACTTTTTGTGGTTAGATTCATCTAAATTTTAAAAAACATAGCTTTTGTGGTTAGATTCATCTGAACTGGAAAAAAGCATAGCTTTTGCGGTTGCGGTATTATCCAGTGTGCCTACCAGTACTCGTATATAAACTGTATTTACAGTTCTACAGCATTTCTTGATTATATATTGCTCTTGTTCTGTACTGCTGGTGGTAAAGCGAAACTAAACTACTTTTGTGACGCGGTTTCAGATCATCGACCACCCTGGCCTGAAGATGGAGGTGGAAGTGCCCATCGACTAGTGAATTGCGAATGCAGATTTCAGCAGATGAGGATGCAGCAAGCTCTCTGTCAGCTGAAAACAAGTGTCCATAGCCAGTAGAGCGTGGGACAGGATGGAATGGGAGCTCACTGTTTTGAGTTCTTGTGTACCTGTCCACATACATGCCCGAATGCAGTGCCAGTTTAGTCATTGTTTCTTTCTGTGGATTAATTAACGCATTGTCAATGTAGAGTGGATCTTTTTACAGTTTCCAGACTTTGAAACGTTCCAAGTTCAAAATTGTTTATGGGATTGCAGCTGTCCACTCCTCCACTGGAGGGCAGTATTTATGCGGAAGATCATGATCTAATTCTTGGGTCCATGTGAACTAGGTATTTGTAACTTGCCGAAAATTCATATCTAAAATTTTAAAAATTGCGAGAAATATTGTGCATGACAGCACACGATTGAAAAATTGTGTACTCCACCCTTGTAGCCTGGCACCCTATCAAAAAGGACCTCATGTTTCATAGGAATCAACCAACTGTTATGAAATCGTGGAACAAACTGAACTACGGCTTGATTTTTGTGAAATATAGTGTTTTTCTTACAAGAACGGTTCACAGCCCTGAGTGTCATAATCTTGTCCATTGTTTTTTCATCTAACGGCCCAAATCGTTGTGGTTCATTGCGGGCATAGATTCCTCCGTGCGTGACCCAATGTGATACTTTTACCCTCTGGTCTTTACCGACCGCATTGAATGTTGCCGGTCATCTCCCCCACATGGTTTTTGTTCGCCTAGTTCTCCTCGCCTATCGATTTGTTAGGTCCAACCATTCCTCGACATTCCCCGTTTAGGCCTTATTTAGTTCATAGGATAGAAATATCATAGGAAATAAAAAATTATAGAAAGTGAGATGACATGCATCTCAATTCTTATGGAGAAAAAAACATGTTATTTGATGCATATGATAGGATTTTTTTCATTGAGTCTAGGTTAATATTTTTTTCTTTAAAATGTGAAGGATTGCTTTCTATCCTACATAGGAATAGGAATCCATTCATACAAACCAAAGGACTTTATAGGAATTTTCCTTTAAAAACCCTACACTATGAAATTCCTACAAAATTCCTACAAACCAAGGAGGCCTTAGTTCATCTTCCTCCAAGCTTTCCTCTACCTTGGAGTTCCTCTAATTATTTCTCCATGAAGCCTAGCAGGTGGGGTGAAGAAATGTAAAAAACCCATGCCAACCAGATCTGCGGTATGAAATCATGTGCCAGTCCCACAATTTGTAATGAACGAGTTGACATAGAAAAAATAGTCAGCTTGTTGCAGAAATAATATCTCAGATTTTGTAGCAACAGAATAAAAAGTTTGCAATAGGTGTGAACTTTTCCTTAACACGTGCCAGTCATTTATGTACGTATGTACGTATTTTTGGGTGTAAAAGAAAATTTCCAAAATTTAAATATTATTTTCCCCGTGAGATATATATCATGAATTTATTTAAGCGAAAATTAGGCACGGGGGGTGGGGGGGGGGGATCTGGTGGACGCAGAGAAAGGGTTAGACATTTTTCAATGTTAATTACACTGGGAGACGAGCTTTCCCATGTTCAGGTATAACATATATATCGTGATTATTTTGGGCAAACCATTTGTGTGTAACATGAACACTTTTAAAACAACATATACTTCCTGGGGACATAAATTTATGACCTATGATTTTATTTTTGCAAGTAAAATATGGCAATTATTTCCAAAATTCATTTTAAGCCAAAAAAAAATACGTTTCCACATTCCATAATAACTATATCATGAACTTTGTGGAAAAAAAGGTAAGTTTACCATTAACATATTCCCAGGCAGGAAAAAGTTTTTGCTCTACGGATAGTGTGGGATATTATTTCAATGCATTTTGTGACTAGAAACATTTTAGAATATTTTTCCAATTTTATTAATTTTCATAATTTCTTAATCACCCTCGTTTTTGGCACAACAACTGTGTCTAACATGCTCCCTCCGTCCCAAAATAAGTGACTCAAAAATGACTCAAGTTTGCACTAACTTTAGTACAAACTTGAGTCATTTTTGAGTCACTTAATTTAGGACGGAGGGAGTATTTTCTAAGAAACATGTAATTCCTTTGAGCATCAAATTGTTATGTTGATGTTTTTTTTGAAGTCAATACCCCAATTCTATTTGTATTTGAAATAGACATTAGAAAAGAAGGCATTATTACACAGTATATATGTCATATTTTTTCCAAACAAATAACTTTAGCATGCATATATTTTTGGTCAGGCAAAACTTTTTTGCGGCAGCGAGAGTGTGGGATATTATTTTACTGCGGATTTTTTTCACTTTTATTATTATTAAAAAGGTATGTATCACGCAAGACAATTATGTCTACCATGCATATGCATATTTGAAAAGAACATGTAATCCGTATGAACATAAATTTTTTGCCTGGAAAAAAGAAATAGTATTGCATGTCAAAATATCACAATACTATTTTTTCTTGGAAATATTATTTTACACAAACAAGATATATTTTCGTAGCATTTGTGGGACGACTTTTGTGGGCAAGACAATTGTGTCTAACATGGTTTTTTAAGGACTCGTAATTCATCTAAACATAAAAGTGTTCCATGGAAATAAGATAAATTATGCAAGTCAGATATTCCACTCGCATCTGTTTCTTGGAAAGTAATGTTTACACAAACAAGTTATCATTTGAAGGAAATGTAGTGTATAGAAATGAAAGAAATTTTCAGAATCAATAACGGATAATTAAAGGTCCATGTTATATGTAAATTTTTCTTTGAAACAATCATTGATTAACAAATTATCCAATGAATGAATCGGTCATGAAAACGAATGAAAAAGGAAGGACACATCCAATCGAAAAAGAGATTGTATGACTCATTCACATAATCTACTACTGATTCGTCAGCCAAACCAGTTGAACAATCCCCGTGCAATGGTTTCAAATGAATGCACCTAGAGGCCATGTGCTCATGAGCGTCCACGTGTTGAAGTGATGACCATGTACAGATCAATGCCGTAACCTTAAAGATAACCTGTATTTTTTTAGTATAGATGATCTATTAAAAATGCAATCATCCTGATAGTTCGATATAGCTCAAACAAGCGAACAAACAACCATATGAAGGTGTCCGTTCAGTTTTGGGTGAATAACACCCAACCAGTTGACAAAAAAAAGTCGATATACTCGTTGGTTGAGGCAAATTATATGCAACATGAATATTGCACCAAATCAAAGTTGAAAATATGCAAGACAGAAAAAATGATGAATTGCTTCCTGGTGATCACAAAAGCAACACCTTTTTACTTACCTACCAATTTCGTTTTGTTGACGGGAACCTTGGTCATTCATACGTGTTGTCTATGAAAAATAGGTCCAATAATAACAAGGTTTGCATACATAGACTTTATAGATCGATTTGAAAAAAAAACTAAGCTGCTGAAAGGATAAGCTTATGTCTTATGGTGGAAGGCTTATTCTGATCAACTCGGTGTTAACAAACATGTCAATGTTTCTACTGTGTGTCTTTCTTTGAAGTGCATGTACAGGTACAGAAAAGGTTAGACTTCCATCGATCGTGGTTTTTCTGGCAATGTGATGAAAACAAGACAATACATGATTTCCAAGTGGGATATTATTTGTAGACCGAAGGACCAAGGTGAGATAGAGATTGAAACTTAGAGATCAAGAATAGGTGTCTTCTCAACAAGTGGTTGTATAGGTTGTCTGTTGAGATTGCAGGTATGCGGGTGCAAATTTTTAGGAATAAATACCTACGTTCAAAAACTCTAGCCCATGTTACTATCAGACCCAATGATTCTTCTTCCTGGAAGGCGTTAATGAGAACGAGAGTTGCCCTCTTCCACAGAACCAAATTTATCATTGAGAACAGTAACACGATTAGATTCTGAAAGGATACTTGGTTAGGGAAGATGCCACTTGCCACACAATATCCTTCTCTGTACAGTGTTGTGCAACATAAGGAAGCTTATGTGGCTACAAGATTACATACTGCCCCCCCCCCCCACGCGGGAATATCCAGTTCAGAAGGTCTCTAGTAGGAGACCGATGGGATAGCTGGTTACATATTGTACGGAGGTTGATGGATGTTCACCTCTCTGATGAGCTAGACATGATTTCTGGAAATTATCCATCAATGGGATATTTTCCGTCAAGTCTATGTATCCAGACCTAATAAACTCTGGTCCAATTCTAAAATCAAGTCATATTTGAAAGATTAAAGTCCATTTGAGAGTCAAGATACTCATATGGTTCATTCACAAGGAAGGGATTCTTACAAAGGATAACTTAGCCAAGCGAAGATGGGAGGGTAATAAGCGATGTTGCTTTTGTGATCAAGATGAGAATATAAATCACCTCTTTCTCAAATGTCCGCTCACCAAATTCTATGGTGCACGATTCAAGTGTCCTTTAATGTTATCTATCCGTCTAGTATTAACACATTATTTGGATCGTGGCTAGATGGAGTGGAGCCGAGTATTGCATAACATTTCAGATATGACTATGTGCATTACTATGGACGATATGAAACTGCAGAAACGATATGATTTTTAACAGGTAACCTCCCATTTTCTTTTTACAGGTCATATACGAAGTCACGTCTTGAATCCGCACGTATCCTTAATTACCACCAACCTCCAAACTAAATGGAGCCACGCCACTACTCCTAATTCCTAAACGTGCATTTCAGTTACTAATAGCAAAGCCAAAAAAAAACATCGGGAGAAACATCGAGTTTTGCAGCACCAATTGTTTTCTACCCTCGAGCTTAGCCTGTCTTCATTCTCCAGTTTTAGCAGATCGGTTCGGCTTTAGGTCCAACGCGTCCGCTCCTACCATTCGATCGAGCATCGCAGGAAGGTTCGTTCTACTATAAGATTCGACCCCGAACGATTCCTCGTCATGTGTTTGTTGTTGGATGGCATTGAAAATGAAAATCGTGTCAGAAATAAACAGCTGTAGCACTACTAGCATGTAGCATCGCCCTTCGGTCAGGCCTGTCTGTGACTGAAAGCATTGTTAATTGACCGGTCTTTTGCTAGAGTATATAATGTAGCATGGTCAGTCTCTGCATCTCGCAGTTCACTTCGTACTCCATGGCGATTACTTAATTTGTAGCACCGATAATTGCGGTTACTCTATACGTACTTAATTCAAATCAGCTTGGTTTAATCCGCGTCGATCTCGATGGATGACGTGCTCGCTGTTGCGCGTGGAGGAGAGGGCCGTCCTTGTCAGCAGGCTGGGTGGTGTGAGTTGTGTGAAGTGTGAACTGCATAGATGCTTCTACCCACCGCAGCCATTTTTTTGAGGAATCTACCGCAACCTTAAAGCAACGAGCACGAATCTCCAACTGTACTTCCCCCGTCTCCCCTCTTCCATCTCCTTGTGACATTGTCTGAACCTTGTGCGTAGTGCCTCTCGCTCTTAAGCTCTTCATTCACGTGTCAGCAGGGCCACCGGTGATGGCGTCGTCGCCGCCACTGCCGCGGGTGTGAGTGACCGGCGGCGGCGGGTACATCGCCTCGTGGCTCGTCAAGCTGCTCCTCTCCCGGGGCTACGCCGTCAACGCCACCGTCCGCGACCCACGTACGTATCCACTAGCTAGTACTAGTTGCCACTGTACTGGCATGACACGGGTGCGCGCTCACCACCGGTTTCTTGCTCGTCTTGGCGATGTTTTTTCCCTTCCAGGTGATCCCAAGAACGCGTGCCTCGAGCAGCTGGATGGGGCTACGGAGAACCTGCGGGTGTTCAAGGCCGACATGCTCGACTACGGCGCGGTGACGCCCGCGCTCGCCGGCTGCGAGGGCGTCTTCCATATCGCCACTCCGGTGCCCGAGCAGGAGATGGTTGACCCCGAGGCAAGTGTTTACATAGTATCTCTCGAGCTAGCTTGCCATTGCACGAGTAGTGAGTACTCCTAGTACTACTTTTATCACTCACTTGAGTGATGTGGGAGAGGTAGTTCCGGACTTCTAGCTTCCCCTTTCAAAGAGGACTAATGCGAGTGACTCAAGCAGATCTGGAAAACAAAAATCTGAAAAATGTTCAGTTATGGTTCAGTTATGAGATCTAAAAGTTCTAGGTTTATTTTAAGTCAAACTTTTATTTGAAAAGGAGGAGTACCCGGCGCGTCTGCATCACATGATGCAAACATCCATTTATTAATGCGAACCGAGTATCCAAATTCCAAATAAAGATTAGAAAAAAAGTAGAAGTAAAATTACAGGACGAAATGACACAACCGAATAAAATAAGACAACATGCCTACACACATATCCTGTTATTGGGCCGTCGTATACTTATACGTGGCCACACTAAGTTTGACTAATTTTATAGGTACTACCACTGTTTTTTTTTTTGCATGGTACTACCACTGTTCTAAAATACTCCTAATTGAAGTTTTGAATTTGTCCCAAACCAAATGTGTTATAAGTTTGATCAACTCTACAAAAAAATGATCTGGATATGGTTAATTGGGCCTTCATTCTTGATCACATCTTTCGTGAAATCACTAGTTCAGGATCATTCTTTTCAAAGGTCACTCACACCTTCTCGAGATGCGACAAATATCACACTACATATACGCCTCATAACCTCGGAGTTTTTTTAGATATGTTTATTCAAAACATTTTATTTCTCAAACTGTGCATCCAAATGTCGAACCCGTTTTCACTATAGGATTTCTCACGTCGAGATCTTCAAAACTAGACCGCATGTTGATAGATTTCGATAAACTTTTTTTTCACAAAAAAGGAACAAAAAACCCAAACGGGGAACATGTTTTCCCCCTTTCCTAAAGATACGGCCATGCACCTGGCGGAAGCAAATCCGTGCCTCCACGAGAAGTAAATCCATGCCTCTTGTGGTAGGACAAAAGAAAATGCCATTTTCCCTTTTGCGAGATGAATGGCCATGCCTCTCGCGTAAGCAAATTCATGCTTTCATGAAAAGTAAACCCGTGCCTCTCGTGGAAGAAAAAAAACACGTGTTTTCCTTTTCGAGAGGCACGGTCATGCCTCTCGCGGAAGAAAATTCATTTCTCCATGACAAGTAAATCCGTGCCTCTCGTGGTAGAAAAAAAAAGAAAACACATTTGTTTCCTTTTGAGAGGGGCACGTTCGTACCTCTAGCGGAAGCAAATCTATCTTCATGAGAAGTAAATTCATGCCTCTTGCGGAAGAAAAAATATGCGTTTTCTCCTTTTCGAGCGCGAAAGCAAATCCGTGCCTCCACGAGAAGTAAATCCGTGCCTCTCATAGTAGGGAAAAAACACATTTTTTCTCGTTTCGAGAGGCACGAACGTGCCTATCCCAAAAGCAAATCCGTGCCTCCACGTGAAGTAAATTTGTGCCTCTCGCGAGAGAAAAAAAAAGAAACATGATTTTTTGCGTCAATTTATTTTTCAGTCCAACACCTAAGATAAGACTAGGAAAAACAGAAAGGCCAAAAAAAACTGAAAAAACTTCTAAAAGCCGAAAATGTGTGTAGAAAAATATATTCGAAGAAAGCGTTCAGAGCGCGATACATGGCGTCGGCTGAGAGCGCGCCAAGTGAGGCTCTCTCAGCCCACCCCAAATGACCCTTGCGGGGTCTTCCGAAGGAGTACTCTTTGATTAGTTGCTCCCCTTCTTCTGCAATTCTTATCACTTCTACTTAGGCTTTGCTGCGATCCGGATCTAAGTTTCTGGTCCACAACACTGTAGAAATGTTTATGATTGTTATATAGTATGATAGTTGGCTAAATAGAAAATTTCCATTGAATTATGTTACAATTTTTTCCTATCATTAATTGAGTGTAATGGATTTTTATGCCTAGAAAAGAGTATGAAATGACTATTGCATAAAGCCTGAACATGCCCTATTTTTGTTGTCCAATGTTTTTTATACCAGCTGAAAATTATGTTCCAAAGGTTTAGTGGTAAGATGGAACTAGTATATACTTTGTATGGTATGGTAGAAATTGTATTACAAGTAGTCTTCATATACAGTTATAGGAGATATTTGGATGAAAAATTAATGGAGTGGCGTAAACGATTTTTTCTTCTCAAAAATAAGGATTACCCTTGGTCTCTGTATCAAAATGATGCATCCACCCATCTGTATTAACTATTCATGAGAAACTGAAAAAATGAATACAATGATCAACCCAAATCCACCTTCTAGGCAAACCAAATCGCTACACCAAAATGTATAAAGATGTGACTTAAAGCCATGTAGACCATCTAATCTAGTGAACTCGAACAACCGCCCGCATAGCAAGCCGATAGTACTAACTGGTCTAGGCGTCCCACTACGCGCACCACATGTGCATGTTTAGGATCCGCCGCCGCTGTCCTCCGCCGTCCCATCTTTAGGAGGGATCATTGCATAGGTCTTGGCAGTCATAACTGAGTGAAATGAACCATGTTATTTGGTGGCATGTAGGGAATTGGCGATACTCATTACAACGGAGGGAAATTTCATGAAGAACAAAAATATGCGCATCTAATACTAGTTTGTTGTTCTTCTATTTTCACTAAGAAACTACGTGTTCTGGGGAAATCCAATTCGGCTCCCGGGAGCACGTGCTCCTGCTCGCAAAAAATACATTTTCAAATGTCAAGAAAATTCCAACAAAATTTGTATGTTTGTGGGGTACTCATAAACTTGTTCAACTGTGCAGAAAGAGATGATGGATCCTACTGTGAAGGGAACCATGAATGTACTCAAGGCCTGCTCAGCTATGAACGTCGAGAAACTCATTCTGGTTTCCTCCGCCGCCAGTATTTGCTTCAACCCGGATTGGCCAGAAGATAAACTCAAAGGTGAGAGCTGCTGGTCAGACAAAGAGTTCTGCAAGAAGAATGAGGTGAGGACTCGGAATCGTTGATCAATAGTACGTCCACCATCACTGCTGAGTAAAGAGATTAAAATCTATTATATGAAAATAAAGGAACAACTTCCTCACCATTACACTAGCTAGTGAGCTCTAAATTGAAAATGAGATGATTGCTGAGAGGTAGCGCTAACTCGACAATATGTACACTTGTTTTGTGTTGGCAGAGCTGGTATTCTCTTGCCAAGACCGAAGCAGAAGAGATAGCCCTGGAATACGGGGAGAAGAACGGATCGCATGTCATCACATTCTGCCCTGGTCTGATCTTCGGCCCTCTGTTGCAGCATGTGGCGCTCAACACTAGCAGCAAGGTCCTCCTCTACATCATAGACGGTTTCAATCCTAACTCCTAAGTGGCTAAGTCACGACTCCTAATTCAAGTGCAATGCAATGCCATTTTCCATAAAATTTCTCACAGAGGCCGGAGGGTCATCCTTCTTTTCGAATAAAAATAACATTTCTTTCTTGCTTTCTTGCTTTCTGTAATCATGTTGTTCTTGACATTTATCACTAGGATAACGGTATTTTAGAAAGAGAGTGCATGGTAGATTCAGTACTATTGAAATAAAAGCTACTGATTCGCTTTAATTTGACTTTGTTGTTGTGTAACTTGTAAACACACAACCATAGCATCCCAACAAAGATCAACATGCTGAGCATATGTCTTACTTTTTGGATGCAGGAGGCCCTGATACGATGAACAATAAGTTCTGGCCCATAGTAGATGTTCGCGACATAGCCGATGCGGTGCTCCTGTTATACAACAAGGCGGGGCGACACGAGAGATACATATGCTTGTTAGACCAAATGGACTTGAAGGATTTGCTGGAGATAATGAAGAACCTGTACCCTAGCTACAGTTATGCAGACAAGTAAGTGCCATTGTATCAACGCCATGCCATCGCTTGACTTAGAGTCGATTTACGAAGGATTTTAAGCACCATTTTTTGGTGTTTGTAGGATGGTCGACGTGGATTACAAGGGTACAATGACTTCGGATAAACTGAAGAATTTGGGGTGGAAACCAAGGAAATTAGAGGATACACTCGCAGACAGCGTCGAGTCGTATGAGAAGGCAGGACTTCTTCATGTTTCAGATGGCGAACCCTGCCGGCTTCCCTTCTTCTACCGCATGCCTCCTTTCGAGGAATGAGCCAGCACCATTTAGTCATTGATTTTTTGTTTTTCCTGAGACATCATCAAAAGTACTTTGGAAAAATAAGGGGGAGGTCAGGTCCCATGATCCATCCAGGATAGATGCATGCTGATGCAACTTGTGTCCCTGTTTGATTTCTTAGCTGAACAACTGAAGCTATGTTTGAGGTTGTTGAGTTGTGTTGTGCAGAACAGATTGCAAAATATAACGAAAATAATAATAGCTGAACGGCAAGGTAAACAAAAAATTGATGAAAACGATGGACCACCGTATCCGCATGATATCAAACGTAGACCAGTGTGGGCGGTTTACCTTTGGGTGCATATGCTTTCGGATGAACCGTAAATTCAAAATAAATTCAATTTTTTTGATAGATGTTAGTGAAACAAGTGTGCTTGGCAATTTTCACATGAAACATGATATCATTGTTTTGTCGATGGAAAAAAGCCAAAATAGCTTTTAGGACATAATATAGTTGAAGAGCCTCGTTCGCCCCGTGCCTCTCCCACGAGAGGCCGGGCGAATCCTAGCCGCCACCTCTCCAGCCACCTCCCCCCGGTCTCCCATCCCTCGCCGCAGCCTGGAGGCGCCGCCGGGCGAAGCTCGGCCGGCGTTGGCGGCGGCGGGGACTCCTCTTCCGACGCGGGGCGCGGCCGCTCGGCGAGGACGCCGTGCTGTGGCGTGGGGCACGGCGGCGGCGGCCGGCGCGTGGCGAGGTGGCAGGGCTGCTGCGGCGGCTGCGGGGAGGCGGTGCAGGCGTGCGGCGGTGCTAGGGGCCATGAGGCCTGGCTGGGCTCGGGCGTCCTCCAGGGCGGCTCAGGGCTCCAGATCTGTCAGGCGCGGGCTGTGGGCTGCGGACGGCGTGGACCAGCGGCGGCGGCCCTCTCGATTGTGGGCGTTGGTGGGGGTGGTCTGGAGGTGCGTGCCCGTCGGATCCGACGCCTTGAGCTCGGCGGGCGACGCGAGATGGGGGCAGCTATCCGGCGTGGCAGTTGCTCCGAGTGGGGGCAGCGGCCGGGCGTGGCTGTTGCTCCGGCCATGGGTGGCAGCACGTGGAGGCCCAGCACGGGCGGTGGCCTCCTGGTGGCGTGGCGGTTACACGGTGGTTTGGCGGCTTTGCCCGTGGCGACGGTCGGTTTCTACTCAGGCGTCGGCTCGTCTGCAGGCAGACCGCATCGACCCTTGCTTCACCCTCTCGTCATGTGGGTGCTACATGCGCCGGGGAGCTGGGCCTCTTCCAGCAGCGGTCCATCTCTCGTCTTGCGTCCGGAGTAGCAGGACCGAGCTCGTCTGGCGCCCGATGCTGCAGGACCGAGCCCGTCTCGCGCCCGGTGCAGCAGGACCGAGCTCGTCTCGCGCCCGGTACGGTAGGATGGGTCGATGGAGGCCAGTTTTGGCCGGCCTTTGGGTCTCAACGCTGGGGTCGTCCAGGGGTACGAAAGGCGACTCCTTTCTCTTGTCTCTTTGGTTGGGGTAGTGGCGTGTCTCGGGTGCGGTGGTGACAGGGTCCTGGATGTCGGGGCGGCAGCCTTGGGGGTGGTAGCGCGGTGCTCATGGGCAGAGCCCGTGCTCAGTGTTGCCCAGTGACCATGGCCGTGTGGGCGGCGTGGTAGCCGGGGTGTGGCGTTCGGTGGCGGTGAGTTTTGGCCGGGGTGAAAACCTATTCTATCTTCGAACGGACCGGCGGCGGCGAAGCTCGTTCCCTTCTTGAAGGCGTCGTCACGGTTCTCATTGCCCGTCATGGTGCTCCAGGGGAAACTCTGATCCTCGGATCGGGCGGTGGCGGCGCTCCAATGTCGTAACCTTCCTGAAGGCGCCGCCTTGAAGCCCACGGTTTGTCGCATGCGGCTTCATCTCTTCACGGTGGCGTGTTCACGGTTGAGTTCCCCGGTTGCTCTTGTAGCACTAGAGGTGGTGTTGTTGCGATCAACACCTTTGTATCTTGCATTGGGTGTGTGCGGGTGTTGTGGTGGCATGCGATTGTACCGACTTGTTGATGTTGGTTGCTTTATATATAAAACGGGGCGAAAGTCTTTTTCGGTAAAAGCCAAAATAAAGTGTAACATCTGAAGATAACATTGGTTCGTCCGACTTATTTTTTATGTGTGCACAAGTCAAAACGCATAAGCTTTTCCCCTACAGAATTGTATGTAGCATTTGGACCTGACAATGAACACATCTGTTTTCTCTCACAAATATTTTTTAATATGTACAAAAAAATCTGGTGAGCAGGCGCATATGCTTCAAAAAGCCGAATTGGATTTCTGAAGTAGTACTTTGTTTATAGGAAAATCAACTCTTTGATGTAGCAAACTGTGCTGCGATGTTTATTGAGTTGAAAGGGACGCACTAGGACATGATCGTTTGACCCAAACGACCAGAAAACAACAGTGGGCGAAACATGATCTCTATGGATCCTCCTGACTTTTCCTTTTCTCCCCATCTCGCCCATCCTCACTTCTTTATCGAAAAATCTCGCTCTCCTCTTTTCTCTCCACCCTGTTTTGGGGTGCTCTCCACTTTGCTCGACTTCTCCTCTTCCAAATCTGCCATATGTCTTCACATGTTGTAGTCCACCGCCAAGCACGGCAAAGTGAGGCCATTCCTCTAGGGTGTCGGTCACATTGTCAAGATAACCCCTCCTCCCTTCCTCCTTCTCATGCATACTTTTTTCCTCCTTTCGATCGAACCTTGTTGTGCTCTGTTAAAGAACTTCCTACTTGATATGAGAAAACTCATGCTAATCAATTAAAATATTATAAATACTCATCAAAATGGCATCATTATAGACTGGAGATATGCAATGCAAGTAGTAGTGATGCCAGTCACAACTATAAGTACATTTACAAAGTTATTATTGTAGGCTAACTATCTACGAAGATGGTGTTGTAGAAGCAAGACAATGGAGCATTGAATCCACACCACATTCAATACGATTTGACCCGAGCCGAAATAAGGTACTATGCCATCAAAGGGCATGCCTACAACATAAGGTACTACTTTATCGATCCTATCTATCCTTTGTGCGTGAATTTTTACAGTACTAGCTCTAATCCAATAGGTAACAAAGAAAGAATCTTTAAACAAGTAACAAAAAATCTATATTTTGTTGCAGACAAGAAGGTGCTAGATAGGATGTGAAGAGGGCATTTGAAGTGCATCAAACAAATTTTACAGTTGTTCGTGGACCCGCTAAACAATGAAATCCACATATATTGTAGGATTTGAGGTCAGGTTGTATGATCATGCACTCCATGACTATGCATGATGAGGATGATGCGGTTTGCAATGTTCTGAACTTTGAACATGCGATGAACTTGTCCATCGGCCGCATCATAAGGTGAGGATGTCTGAGAATTTTCAGCAGATGTATCACTAGATCCTCAATCGAGCAACCGATGCACATCTTCTGAATGATCTAGTAAAGCATTTGTGGTTCATACAATTAGAGCTTGTGGCCAAATAAACAGAAATTAAATTTAAACTATTTTATTTAGAAACTTTATCTTTGGGTTGTAATATATTTAACTATTGTTGCGTTGAAATATGTATCTTTGAGTTATTGATGCATTTCGGTATTTACCTTTGATTACTTTCAATATTCAAAGAAAAATGATTTAGAGAGAGAGAGAGAAAGGAAACGAAGCACTGGATATTTGAGTGCTAACTTTGAGGGAAGACGTCCGCGTAGGTGTCCACACACACGTCTGAATGTGTTCACACACAAATAGGGGTGTCGTGTCCCACGCATGGTCCACTGTTGCTGTCCGAATTTGATGACCACGATTGGATGACGACCTTCCCTAACGTTGTTCGTGGACACGTCCAAACGCACAGACATTTTAGTATGTATGTTTTCGTACATTGTGTTGGAGTTGCCCTAATCGGAACCATACCTACGGGAGCTTATAATCACCACTATCAGTTGAAACACATGTCCTCACAATGTATGTAATTTTTTCTCTAGATTCACCTGGCCCACGCCTAGCTCACTTCTGCTATGTGAACTTGATGAATACAGTTGGATGATGGGCTCCCCTAACTCTGTTCGTGATTTGGCGTTCCGTTTTGATGCAGTGCGTTGGAGTTGCCTTCAATTCCCATTCTTTTTCCTTACTCAACTTATTAGTCTTCAACCCAACCATGAATTATATGTCTCGTGCCTTAAATTCCCATTCCCTTGAAACAAAGTGAGGCCAATCCTCTAAACCTAGTGAAGTGTAACAACCCAATAATCTAACAAAAATGATAAATCTTAAATATTCGGGATTTTTTCATGCAAATTAAACGTTTTTTGTGACAATTTTAATGACGCGAGAATGACAAGTTTAGTTAACACACATGATAATTTCTAAAAAAAACACCAAGCACGGGTTTGCATGTTTGCCAACAAAACTTATCAACCTGACGTCATTAAAGTTATCATGAAAAATGTTTGATTTGCCAAATCCCAAATGTTCATCATTTATCTGGATCAATTCTCCCCCACAATCATCCCAAATTTTTCCGAAGGCAACATCCGAGGGACACCGTTTACGGAGGTTTACGTTGGCCGGGTCTCGTGTGCGAAACAAGCTACTTTCCTGCTACCTGGGCCATGAATAGCCGTTGGAGCAAGTTTCGCATGAGACGTACATGCGACCGGGACTACGATCACGTTCCGTACATGGGAAATTATTTTCCGAAGGCAATATCCGAGGGACACCGTTGACGAATTATCACGTCGAACCGGTAGAAGCTATGCGAAAGAAGCTACTTTTGTGGAACCCGGGTCACGAAGGTCCGTTGGATCAGAATTTCGTATAAGACGTAGAGGACACCGGACACGACGAACAACCGAGCCAACGTTGGAAAAAAACATGGGATATAGGAGAAACGAGGGGTCATATGCAAACCAAAACGTTTCCCCAAACAAGCTGTAACTATTTGCAGTGATGGCGCCGTGAAGTCTACCGGCGAGTGGGTGGAGAAATTGTTAAAGCCGGGCAAGCTGCAAGCCAGGAGTGCGTGACCGGCGGCGGTGGGTACATCGCCTCGTGGCCGCTCCTCCTCTCTTCTTGCTGCCTGCTTCGCCGGTTGGTAATTAATGTCAGGACGCCGTTTCAGGTGACCCGAAGAACGCGCATCTGATGCAGCTGGACGGGGCGGCGGAGAGCCTGAGCTTGTTCAAGGCCGACGTGCTCGACGGCGCCGCGCTCGCCGCCGCCGTCGCGGGGTGCGACGGCGTCTTCCATGTCGCCTCCCCTGTTCCCGCGGATAAGACCGTCGACCCCGAGGCTAGTACACATACAACAACAACAACAACAAAGCCTTTAGTCCCAAACAAGTTGGGGTAGGCCAGAGGTGAAACCCATAAAATCCCGCGACCAACTCATGGTTCTGGCACATGGATAGCAAGCTTCCACGCACCCCTGTACATGGCTAGTTCTTTGGTGATGCTCCAGTCCTTCAGATCTCTCTTTACAGACTCTTCCCATGTCAAGTTCGGTCTACCCCGGCCTCTTTTGACATTATCAGCATGCTTAAGCCGTCCGCTGTGCATTGGGGCTTCTGGAGGCCTGCGCTGAATATGCCCAAACCATCTCAAACGATGTTGGACAAGCTTCTCTTCAATTGGCGCTACCCCAACTTTATTCCGTATATCATCATTCCGGATGCGGTCCTTCCTTGTGTGACCACACATCCATCTCAACATGCGCGAGGCTAGTACACATCTGTCGTTGAAATTTTGGAAATGCAGATTCTTGATGGCCTGTTACTAATGGTTGTGCTAAATATAACCCTGCAGTCAGAAATCATGGTGCCTGCCGTGAAGGGCACCCTAAATATTCTTGAAATTTGTTCATCTCTGAAGGTTGAGAAGGTTGTGGTGGTGTCATCCACTGCTGCTGTGCATTCTAACCCCAACTGGCCTCACGGTAAACCCAAAGACGAGAGATGCTGGTCCGACAGAAAAATATGCATGGAGAAGGAGGTTAGCGAAGCTAGAAATTAGATCTGTGAGGTGATAGAACAATGGAATTCAGTCGCAACGCACTTGCGGAAGCTAAGCATATACTTTATACAACTGTTACGATGATTGACAAATTTAGGAGCCATCCATCGGTGGAAAAATAAAAGTTACGAAGAGTTACGAGATTGAAATTACATGAAACTACAAATAACTGTGGGACCGTTACATATTTTTGATGGGCCAGTTTTTTTTTCAAAGGGTAGTTTCGTCAAGGGAATATGTAACTCACAGATAGAGATTTCTTGCAAAACTGCCGAACGACTTGATCGCCGTTCGTTTCCTATCCTGCCTCGCTCGTCGCTTCGATATTTTTTTGCTGGCGCCCATCTTCCATGGCTCGCTGGCCCCGGCCCCGCTGAGCACCTTCGTCGGCAGCGAGGTCAGCAACAGTCGGCAACCAGATTTGCGAATCGTCTTCATTAGCCGCCGACACACCAGACTTGACCTCACGCACCGCAGCAACGCCCACGCCTCCCCAGCCGGGTCAGGTCAGGTTACCTGGCGCAGTGGATGGGGCCACGTGCCGCAAGCACGCCCAACCCAATTATCCTCCTACCTGGTCAGGAAGTACACTAGTATAAAGCATGAAGAGGCGAGTATAAAGCATGAAGAGGCGATGAACGACGCCATGAGGGTTCCCATCCTCTGCTCGATTTGGTCTTGAACACCTACAGTCATGGAAACATGAATCAGTTTCGGGAGAATACAAGCAGATGATGCATGGTGATGAGGATATGTACCTAGGGTAGGATTCTAGGCAAGGTCTACATACTCTATCTAAGGACATTACATTGGAGGACTTGAAGATCAAGCATAAACTTCCGAGTGGATTCCAGGAGACGTTCAAGGACACTCGACTGGCTATCCACTCGGAGACTTCTTCCTTCACTCGGCAGTCGCGTGTCACTCGGAAGACCTCGTTCTCACTCGACGCCAGAAGACCAGGAGCCATCATCAAGAGCCCAACGGGCAGACGTTGGTTTAATCGTCATTAATAGCTTTTATTACGTACATTACCAGTAACAACGGACTTTAACCCCACCATCGGACCCTTAGATGCTGGGTAATTATGAGGGATAGCGAACTCTATATAAGCCGCCCCTCCCCTCTGGCACAAGGGTTCGCAACCATTGTAATCTCTATATTCCACACGACATAAGCTCCCAAGCATTGAGACGTAGGGTTGTTACCTCCACGAGAGGGGCCTGAACTCATACATCCGTGTGTACATACTCGCCGTAGCTAGGACTCTGCCCTCTCCTTTCGTACCCCTACCATCTATTGTCAGGCTCGTTCCCACGACAGTTGGCACCCACCGTGGGGCAGGCGTCTAAGCGACTTCCGGCGAGGTTGCATTTTTCATCCTTCGACATGTCTTCCAGTGGTGTTTTTGCTATGGGCCACGAGATCCACTTCGGAGCGCTCACCTTCATCACCGACGATTCGGCATGGCTCCAGGAAGCACCTCTCGATGTGGAGGCGCTCCCGGTCCGCGGGGCCGCGCACTTCCGCGCGAGTTCCTGCGGTGTGTTGCTGCGTCAGCCTTCGACTCCCTACACGTTGGCTCCCCTCGCTGTTCGCGGTCGCAAGCGGTCTGGCCGCTCACGACTTCATCGCTGGGTCAAACACGTAGTGGCGCGTCAAACCTCTCCGCAGATTGCAGCACTCGAGCCCGCCGAGTCCCTGTTGGAAATATGCCCTAGAGACAATAAATAAAGTGTTTATTATTGTATTTCCTTGTTCATGATAATCGTTTATTATCCATGCTATAATTGTATTAATTGGAAACATGGATACATGTGTGGATACATAGACAAACACAATGTCCCTAGTATGCCTGTAGTGAACTAGCTCGTTGATTGAAAGATGGTTAAGGTTTCCTAGCCATGGACATGAGATGTCATTTGACAACGGGATCACATCATTAGGAGAATGATGTGATGGACAAGACCCAAACTACAAACGTAGCTTATGATCGTGTCAGTTTATTGCTACTGTTTTCTGCATGTCAAGTATATGTTCCTATGACCATGAGATCATGCAACTCACAGATATCGGAGGAGTACCTTGTGTGTATCAAACGTCGCAACGTAACTGGGTGACTATAAAGGTTCTCTACAGGTGTCTTCGAGGGTGTCTGTTGAGTTGGCATGGATCAAGACTGGGATTTGTTACTCCGTGTGACGGAGAGGTATCTCAGGGCTCACTCGGTAATACAACATCACAATAAGCCTTGCAAGCAATGTGACTAAGTGTTGGTCACGGGATCTTGTATTACGGAACGAGTAAAGAGACTTGCCAGTAACGAGGTTGAACTAGGTATGGAGATACCGACGATCGAATCTCGGGCAAGTAACATACCGAAGAACAAAGGGAACATCATACGGGATTAACTGAATCCTTGACATAGAGGTTCGACCGATAAAGATCTTCATAGAATATGTAGGAACCAATGTGGACATCCAGGTCCCGCCATTGCTTATTGACCGTAGAGGTGTCTCGGTCATGTCTACATAATTCTCGAACCAGCAGGGTCTGCACACTTAAGGTTTGATGACGTTTCAGTAGTATAGAGTTATGTATGGTGGTGACCGAAGTTTGTTCGGAGTCCCGGATGAGATCCTGGACGTCACGAGAAGCTCCGGAATGGTCCGGAGGTAAAGATTCATATATAGGAAGTCCTGTTTTGGTCGCCGGAAAAGTTACGGGCTTATCAGTAGTGTACCGGGAGTGCCGATAGTGTACTGGGAGACCTCTGGGAGAGGTATTTCGACCCAAGAGGCTTCATGGGCTGTGGGAGAGTGAATATCAGCCCTTAGTGGGCTGGTGGAAACTCCCACACAAGTCTCATATGGCTGGAGAAGAAAACCCAAAAGGAAAAAGGTGGAAAAAGGCAAAAAGGAAAAAAAAAGATGAATCCTAATCCTACTAGGAGTGGAGGAGGTGGACTCCTCCTCTCCTAGTTCGGCCGAAGCCTAGGAGGCTTGGAGGCCAAGCTGCCTCCTCTCCTCCTCTCCTCCTATATATAATGGTGGTATTGAGGGATTCTGCACTAGACTTTCAGCCACGTGCTACCCGTTCCTCCAGTGCATAGTTTCTCCTCTAGATCGGTTTTCTATAGTGCTTAGGCGAAGCCCTGCCGGAATTGCTCCACCACCATCGTCGGAGCGCCGTCAGGCTGCCGGAGAACTCTTCTTCCTCTCCACTCATTCTTGCTGGATCAAGACGGTGGAGATCGTCATCAAGCTGTACGTGTGCTGAACGAGGAGGTGCCGTCCGTTCGGTGCTAGATCGGAAGGATCGTGATCAAGTTCGTGAGACGGATCGTGATCAAGTTCATGGGACGGATCGTGATCGGATCGCGGGACGGATCGTGATTGGATCGCGGGACGGATCGTGATTGGATCGTGGGACGCACGGCGATTTGGATCGCGAAGACGTTCGACTACACCAACCGCGTTTCTTAACGCTTCCCGCTTAGCGATCTACAAGGGTATGTAGATACACTCTCCCTCTCGTAGATGCTCATCACCATGGATAGATCTTTGTGTGCGTAGGAAATTTTTTGTTTACCATGCAACATTCCCCAACAGTGGCATCATGAGCTAGGTCTATGTGTAGATGAGATCTCGAGTAGAACACAAAAGGTTTGTGGGCGTTGATGCTTAGATTGCTTCTTCCCTTGGTCGGATTTTGGTTCAGCGGTATTGTGAGATGAAGCGGCCAGGACCAACATTACTCGTACGCTTACGAGAGACCGGTTCCCTCGACGCAACTTGTTGCCTAGATGGCTTGCGGGTGACAGTTTCTCTCACTTTAGTTGGATCGGATTTGACAAAGGCGGTCCTTGAGAAGGTTGAAAAGCAAATTATGTATCACCGTTGTGGTTTATGCGTAGGTGAGAATCGTTCTTGCTAGAAACCCGTAGCATCCACGTAAACATGCAACAACAATTAGAGGACGTCTAACTTGTTTTTGCAGGGTATGTTGTGATGTGATATGGCCAATTACATGATGTGATATATGTGATGTATGAGATGATCATGTGATGTATAGAATTTCACGACTTGCATGTCGATGAGTACGGCAACCGGCAGGAGCCATAGGGTTGTCTTTAATTATTGTATGACCCGCGTGTCAATCATTAAGCGCTATGTAATGCTTTACTTTATCGCTAAACAGTAGCAATAGTAGTGGGATCATGCAGGGCGTGACAACCACAATGGCGACACGTTGATGGAGATCAAGATGATGGAGATCATGGTGTCGTGCCAGTGACGATGAAGATCATGCCGGTGCTTTCAAGATGGAGATCTAAAGCACAAGTTCATGGCCATATGATGTCACTTATGAATTGCATGTGATGTTAATCCTTTTATGCACCTTGTTATCCTTAGTACGATGGTAGCATTATAAGGTGATCCCTCACTTAAATTTCAAGATAAAATTGTGTTCTCCCCGAGTGTGCACTGTTGCGAAAGTTCGTCGTGTTGAGACACCACGTGATGATCGGGTGTGATAGATTCTACGTTCACATACAACGGGTGCAAGCCAGTGTTGCACGCGCAGAACACTCGGGTTAAACTTGACGAGCCTAGCATGTAAAGACATGGCCTCGGAACACAAGAGACCGAAAGGTCGAACATGAGTCATATAGTAGATATGATCAACATAATGATGTTCACCATTGAAGCCACCTCAACTCACGTGATGATCAGACTTGAGTTGGTGGATTTGGATCATGTGACACTCAGATGACCTGAGGGATGTAAATTTGAGTGGGAGCTTTAGTAATTTGATTAACTAAACTCATTATCTTGAACAATAGTCTAAGTGAATTTTGCATATTTATGTTGTAGATCAATGGCTCGCGCAGTAGCACCCCTGAATTTTAATGCGTTCCTAGAGAAAGCTAAACTAAAAGATGATGGAAGTAACTTTTGACTGGGCCCGTAATCTGAGGATTATCCTCACAGCTTCCCAGAAATCATATGTCCTTGATGCACCGCTTGGCGACCAACCAGAAGACATGACCTCCGAAGACGTTAAGAACGCTTGGGAGGCACGTACTGGAGATTACTCAATAGTTCAGTGTGCAATATTGTATGGCTTAGAACCGGGACTTCAAAGACGTTTTGAACGTCAAGGATCATATGAGATGTTCCAGGAGTTGAAGTTTATCTTTCAGAAGAACGCCCGGATCGAGAGGTATGAAACCTCCGATAAGTTCTATGCTTGCAAGATGGAGGAGAACGGGTCTATCAGTGAACATATACTCAGAATGTCTAGGTATTCAACTCGTCTAGCGGAGTTGGGAATTACCCTTCCGCCAGAGGCGATCACTGACAGAGTTCTTCAATCACTGCCACCTAGTTACAAGAGCTTTGTGATGAACTATAACATGCACGGGATGAACAAGTTAGTCGCCGAGCTGTTTGCGATGCTAAAAGTCGCTGAGTCTGAAATCCAGAAAGAACATCAAGTGTTGATGGTCAATAAAACCACTAGTTTCAAGAAAAATGGCAAAGTCAAGGGCAAGGACAAGAAGGGTAAAACCAAGAAGGATGGCAAAGCAATTGCTACTCCTGCAAAGAAGCCCAAGCATGGACCCAAGCCAGAAACTGAGTGCTTTCATTGCAAAGGAACTGGTCACTGGAAGCGGAACTGCCCCAAGTACCTGGCTGACAAGAAGGTGGCCAACGACAAACAAGGTATATATGAGATACATGTTATTGATGTGTACCTTACTAGCTCTCATAATAGTGCCTGGGTATTTGATACCCGTTCGGTTGCTCACATTTGCAACTCAAAGCAGGAACTACGGAATAAATGAAGGCTGGCAAAGGACGAAGTGACGATGCGCGTGCGAAATGGTTCCAAGGTTGATGTGATCGCCGTCGGCACGCTCTCTCTTCGATTACCATCGGGATTAGTGATGAACCTGAATAATTGTTATTTAGTGCCTGCGTTAAGCATGAACATTATATCTGGATCTTGTTTATTGCGAGACGGTTACTCATTTAAATCAGAGAATAAAGGTTGTTCTATTTATATGAGTAATATCTTTTATGGTCATGCACCCAATGTTAGGGGTTTATTCATATTGAATCTTGATAGTGATGACACACATGTTCAAACCATTGATGCCAAAAGATGTAGAATTGATAATGATAGTACCACTTTCTTGTGGCACTGCCGTTTAGGTCATATTGGTGTAAAACGCATGAGGAAGCTCCATGCTGATGGACTTTTGGAGTCACTTGATTTTGAATCACTTGACACATGTGAACCATGCCTCATGGGCAAGATGACTAAAACACCGTTCTCTGGAACAATGGAACGGGCGAGTGACTTATTGGAAATCATACACAGTGATGTGTGCGGTCCAATGAATGTTACAGCGCGTGGTGGATATCGTTATTTTCTCACCTTCACTGATGACTTAAGTAGATATGGGTATAATTACTTAATGAAACACAAGTCTGAAACGTTTGAAAAGTTCAAGCAATTTCAGAGTGAAGTTGAGAATCATCGTAACAAGAAGATTAAGTTCCTGCGATCTGATCGAGGAGGTGAATATCTGAATTATGAGTTTGGCAGTCACTTAAGACAGTGTGGAATTGTTTCATAGTTGACACCGCCCGGAACACCACAGCGTAATGGTGTGTCCGAACGTCGTCATCGAACCTTATTAGATATGGTGCATTCTATGATGTCTCTTGCTGATTTGCCACTATCGTTTTGGGGTTATGCATTAGAGACAGCTGCATTCACTTTAAATAGGGCACCATCAAAATCCGTTGAGACGACGCCATATGAACTGTGGTTTGGCAAGAAGCCAAAGTTGTCGTTTCTTAAAGTTTGGGGATGTGATGCTTATGTCAAAAAGCTTCAGCCTGAAAAGCTGGAACCCAAAGCGGAGAAATGCGTCTTCATAGGATACCCGAAAGAGACAGTCGGGTATACCTTCTATCTCAGATCCGAAGTCAAAGTGTTTATTGCTAAAAACGGAACATTTCTTGAGAAAGAGTTTCTCTCGAAAGAATTGAGTGGGAGGAAAATAGAGCTTGATGAGGTTATTGAACCTTTACTTCAACCAGAAAGTAGCGCAGCGCAGAAAGATGTTTCTGTGGAACCTACGACGGTAGAAGAGGAAGTTAATGATGATGATCATGAAGCTTCGGATCAAGCAGCTATTGAACCTCGTAGGTCGACAAGGTCACGTACTACCCCTGAGTGGTATGGCAACCGTGTCTTGGAGGTCATGTTGTTGGACAACAATGAATCTATGAGCTATGGAGGAGTAGTGATGGGCCCGGATTCCGAGAAATGGTTAGAGGCCATGAAATCCGAGATGGGATCCATGTATGAAGACAAAGTATGGACTTTGGAAGTATTACCTGAAGGGCGAAAGGCCATTCAGAACAAATGGATCTTTAAGAAGAAAACAGATGCGGACGGTAATGTCACCATCTATAAAGCTCGACTTGTGGCAAAGGGTTTTTCACAAGTTCAAGGAGTTGACTACGATGAGACTTTCTCACCCGTAGCGATGCTTAAGTGTGTCAGAATCATGTTAGCAATAGCTGCCTATTTTGACTATGAAATTTGGTAGATGGATGTAAAAACAGCGTTCCTCAACGGTTTCCTTGAGGAAGAGTTGTATATGATGCAACCCGAAGGTTTTGTCGATCCAGAGAATGCTGACAAAGTTTGCAAACTCCAGCGATCCATTTATGGACTGGTGCAAGCATCTCGGAGTTGGAATAAGCGCTTTGATGAGGTGATCAAAGCGTTTGAGTTTATACAAGTTCACGGAGAAGCTTGTATTTACAAGAAAGTGAGTGGGAGCTCTATAGCGTTTCTAGTATTATATGTGGATGACATATTGCTGATTGGAAACAATATAGAAATGCTGGAAAGCGTGAAGGAATATTTGAACAAGAGTTCTTCAATGAAGGACCTAGGAGAAGCTGCTTTCATATTAGGCATTAAGATCTATAGAGATAGATCGAGACGCTTAATAGCACTTTCACAGAGCACATACCTTGATAAAGTTTTGAAGAAGTTCAAAATGGAACAGTCCAAGAAGGGGTTCTTGCCTGTATTACAAGGTGTGAAGTTGAGTAAGACTCAATGCCCAGTAACTACAGAAGATAGAGAAAAGATGAGTGGCATCCCCTATGCTTCAGCCATAGGCTCTATCATGTAAGCAATGCTGTGCACAAGACTTGATGTCAGCCTTGCCATAAGTATGGCCGGAAGGTTTCAAAGTGATCCTGGAATGTAGCACTGGCAAGCGGTCAAGAATATCCTTAAGTACCTGAAAAGGACTAAGGAAATGTTTCTCATTTATGGAGGTGATGAAGAGCTCGTCGTAAAGGGTTACGTCGATTCAAGCTTTGACACTGATCCGGACGACTCTAAGTCGCAAACCGGATACGTATTTATTCTTAACGGGGGAGCGGTAAGCTGGTGCAGTTCCAAGCAAAGCGTGGTAGCTGATTCTACGTGCGAAGCGGAATACATCGCAGCCTCGGAGGCGGCGAAGGAAGGTCTTTGGATGAAGCAGTTCATGACAGATCTTGGAGTAGTGCCCAGTGCACTGAATCCAATGAACCTGCTGTGTGACAACACTGGTGCCATTGCTCTGGCCAAGGAACCAAGGTTTCACAAGAGGACCAGACACATAAAGCGACGCTTCAACTCCATCCGTGATTACATCTTGGAGAAAGACATAAAAATTTGCAAAGTGCACACAGATCTGAATGTTGCAGACCCGTTGACTAAACCTCTTCCAAGGGCTAAACATGATCAACACCAGAACTGCATGGGTGTTCGATTCATTACAATGTAAATCACATAGTGATGTGAACTAGATTAGTGACTCTAGTGCAAGTGGGAGACTGTTGGAAATATGCCCTAGAGACAATAAATAAAGTGTTTATTATTGTATTTCCTTGTTCATGATAATCGTTTATTATCCATGCTATAATTGTATTAATTGGAAGATACATAGACAAACACAATGTCCCTAGTATGCCTCTAATGAACTAGCTCGTTGATTGAAAGATAGTTAAGGTTTCCTAGCCATGGACATGAGATGTCATTTGATAACGGGATCACATCATTAGGAGAATGATGTGATGGACAAGACCCAAACTACAAACGTAGCTTATGATCGTGTCAGTTTATTGCTACTGTTTTCTGCATGTCAAGTATATGTTCCTATGACCATGAGATCATGCAACTCACAGATATCGGAGGAGTACCTTGTGTGTATCAAACGTCGCAACGTAACTGGGTGACTATAAAGGTGCTCTACAGGTGTCTCCGAGGGTGTCTGTTGAGTTGGCATGGATCAAGACTGGGATTTGTTACTCCGTGTGACGGAGAGGTATCTCAGGGCCCACTCGGTAATACAACATCACAATAAGCCTTGCAAGCAATGTGACTAAGTGTTGGTCACGGGATCTTGTATTACAGAACGAGTAAAGAGACTTGCCAGTAACGAGGTTGAACTAGGTATGGAGATACCGACGATCGAATCTCGGGCAAGTAACATACCGAAGAACAAAGGGAACATCATATGGGATTAACTGAATCCTTGACATAGAGGTTCGACCGATAAAGATCTTCGTAGAATATGTAGGAACCAATGTGTACATCCAGGTCCTGCCATTGGTTATTGGCCGTAGAGGTGTCTCGGTCATGTCTACATAGTTCTCGAACCCGCAGGGTCTGCACACTTAAGGTTTGATGACGTTTCGGTAGTATAGAGTTATGTATGGTGGTGACCGAAGTTTGTTCGGAGTCTCGGATGAGATCCTGGATGTCACGAGGAGCTCTGAAATGGTCCGGAGGTAAAGATTCATATATAGGAAGTCCTGTTTTGGTCGCCGGAAAAGTTACGGGCTTATCGGTAGTGTACCGGGAGTGCCGGTAGTGTACCGAGAGACCTCCAGGAGGGGTATTTCGACCCAAGAGGCTTCATGGGCTGTGGGAGAGTGAATATCAGCCCTTAGTGGGCTGGTGGAAACTCCCACACAAGGCCCATATGGCTGGATAAGAAAACCCAAAAGGAAAAAGGTGGAAAAAGGCAAAAAGGCAAAAAAAGGATGAATCCTAATCCTACTAGGAGTGGAGGAGGTGGTCTCCTCCTCTCCTAGTTCGGACGAAGCCTAGGAGGCTTGGAGGCCAAGCTGCCTCCTCTCCTCCTCTCCTCCTATATATACTGGTGGTATTGAGGTTTTTTGCACTAGACTTTCAGCCACGTGATACCCGTTCCTCCAGTGCATAGTTTCTCCTCTAGATCGGTTTTCTGCAGTGCTTAGGCGAAGCCCTGCCGGAATTGCTCCACCACCATCGCCGGAGCGCCGTCAGGCTGCCGAAGAACTCTTCTTCCTCTCCATTCCTTCTTGCTGGATCAAGACGGTGGAGATCGTCATCAAGCTGTACGTGTGCTGAACGCGGAGGTGTCGTCCGTTCGGTGCTAGATCGGAAGGATCGTGATCAAGTTCGCGAGACGGATCATGATCAAGTTCATGGGACGGATCATGATCGGATCGCGGGACGGATCGTGATTGGATCGCAAGATGCACAACGATTTGGATCGCGAAGATGTTCAACTACACCAACCGCATTTCTTAATGCTTCCCGCTTAGCGATCTACAAGGGTATGTAGATCCACTCTCCCTCTCGTACATGCTCATCACCATGGATAGATCTTCGTGTGCGTAGGAAATTTAATGTTTCCCATGCAACGTTCCCCGACAGTCCCTTCATGGCGTGTTCGAGTCGGATTCCGATCCGTTCGACGTGCCTTTCGAGTGCGAAAGCTATGATCCTGCAGCAAAGGTCTTGATGGCGGGTTCTCATCAGAGTTCGCCGCCTGGATTTGGCCATGGCAGGCGCGAGGCTGGCGGTCCGTCGAATGAGCAGCCGCGCCGCGAAGAGGAGGTTCTTCATACTCCCATCGTTGGCGCGACTACCGAGGCTCAAGCTTTGGAGGTCGTGCGCATTCGTCTGGAAGAACTCCAGGCAGAACATGACGAGCGCGCTCGCCAGCGCCCCCCATGCCCCAGTCGACGTTAGCGGCAGCTGTTTCCGACTAGATCTCACGACAATGTTGAGGTATATCGAACTCCTGTGTTAAATGTTGTTGTTGCTACTAGGATAGCAAATTCCATTCATCCATCCCGGTCAGAGGCTGGAAGAGGGTTGATGCAGATCAGAGCACTGTTGGATGTAACAGAGCGTCAGAATTCAGTAGTTTCTCAGTCCCGCAACAAGATACATAGCAATTCACCCAGGGCAGAGACCGTTCAGTCGGCACACAGCCCTGGATCGCCCTTGCGCCGCCGAGGCGGAGGTTTCCGTGAAGAGCAGGTCAGAGATCAGTTTCACCGCGAAGACCACCGTCGAGTGCCCACTCCTCCGCGGAGTGGTCCGTACGCGCCTCGGCGCCAGGACAATAGGCGTTTCTTCGATGACGAGCGGAATGCGGGCTTTGACACCTGCAACCTTCTTGTTCAGAAGCGGATTGACAGGGGCAGATCCTACAGAGAAGGACACGACAGAGATGTTCCGAGTGGAAGCTCAGCTGTGGTTTCTTGTCCCGAGTGTTTCAGCAGAGCCATACGTTCTGCAGAGATTCCCCCCAACTTTAGGTTGGCGGCGGGGATCGGGAAGTTTATTGGCGAAACAAAGCCAGAGACTTGGTTAGATGATTACCGAGTGGCTGTGCAAATTGGTGGCGGAAATGACAATGTTGCCATGAATCACCTGTCCTTGATGTTAGATGGTCCAGCTCGAGCTTGGCTGAATCGTTTGGCTCCTTCCAGTATACATTGTTGGGAGGATCTTACCCGAGTGTTTGTCCGAACCTTTGAAGGCACTTCCAAGCGTCCGACGGGTCTGGTCGACTTACAACACTATGTCTAGAAGCCCAATGAAACTTTGAGAGATTATATTCAGCGATGGTCCACTCTGTATCATATCGTGGAGAATGTGTCGGAACACCAGGCTATTTGTGCATTCAAGGCCGGTGTAAGATACAGAGAGCTATACCTGAAGTTTGGGCGGACAGGTGATATTTCACTAGGCAAGATGATGGAAATCACCACTCGGTACGCCAATGGAGAGGAAGAAGACCGCCTGCGTAGCGGCAAAGTAAAGGCAGTCGTCAATGAGGCTGGTGGCAACAACAATCGGAAACAGAAGTGAAAAGCTGAAGATCCGGTCCAAGCAGAAGCAACAGCACTGGCGACTCAGTCGAGGAACAAGGGCAAAGCAAAGGCACATGCCCCAAGAAAGGGAAAAATCAGTCAGGAATTGATATCATGGATCAACCGTGTGTAATTCACACGAGGAAAGATGCAGAAGGCAATCTGATTTTGCCCAAGCACACCACTCGACAGTGTCGGACCCTAATCCAGCAATTCAAGGGTGACCCATAGAGTGATAAATCTCCTGAGAAGGGGGATGAAGATGAGGATAAAGAAACATTCCCAGATGTCACTGCTACACTGGTGATCTTTGCTGATGTCGAGAGCAAGAGCCGTCTGAAAGTCATCAGTAGAGAAATCAACATGGTTGTGCCAGATACCCCCACCTACCTCAAGTGGTCCCAATATGCTATCACATTCGATCAGACAGACCATCCTGTTCATGTGGCCACTCCCGGTCGACAGGCTCTGGTAGTTGATCCGGGGGGGACTCGACTTAGAAAGGTCTTCATGGATGGTGGCAGCGGCATGAACATTCTCTATGCGGATACCCTGAAAGGGATGGGCATCCCGATGTCCCGTCTAAGTGAGAGCAGCATGCAGTTTCACGTGGTCATCCCAGGAAAGAAGGCCAAGTCACTCGGCCAGATAGCATTGGATGTGATGTTCGGGAATGACAAAATTTTCCGAAAAGAAAAGTTGACATTTGAAGTCGTGGATTTCAAGAGTGCTTACCACGCCATTCTGGATCGACCCGTGTATGCACGTTTCATGGCCCGACCATGTTATGTGTATCTCAAGTTGAAAATGCCAGGCCCTAAGGGCGTGATCATCGTTGCTGGCAATCGACAACGGTCCTAAGAGTGCCTCCAGCAAGGCTCCAAGATTGCCGATCACTAGATGGCCATGATTGAGTTAGAGGAGTATAAGAAAACCGCCGACCCTGCTGATTTGCTCCATGCAAAGAAGCCGGCTTTCGAGTCGGCATTTCAGTCGGCAGGGGAGGTGAAGAAGGTAGACATCCATCCGACAGATCCTACTGCTGCCCCGACGAATATCTCATCAACACTCGACAGCAAATAGGAAGCCGAGCTAATCGAGTTTCTCCGTGAGAATTGGGATATCTTTGCATGGAAGCCTGGTGACATGCCAGGGATTCCCAGGGAGCTGGCTGAGCACCATCTGCGAGTGGATCCGAAAGCCAAACCCGTCAGGGAGCATCTGCGTCGCTCAGCGGTGGAGAAGCGCAAGGCAATCGGAGAAGAAGTGGCCCGTCTCTTGCAAGCCAAGTTCATTCGAGAGATTTACCACTCTGAGTGGCTCTCGAATGTTGTGATGGTGCCAAAGAAAGATAAGTCATTGTGCATGTGCATTGACTTCAAACATCTCAACAAGGTGTGCCCAAAAGACCATTTTCCGCTCCCCTGCATAGATCAAATTGTTGACTCGACAGCGGGGTGTGAGCATTTATCGTTTTTGGATGCTTATTCTGGGTACCATCAGATCCGTCTGTATGGCCCGGATGAAATAAAGACAGCCTTCATCACCCCATTCGGGTGCTTTTGTTACATCACTATGCCTTTTGGTCTCAAGAATGCCGACGCTACTTTTATGCGCATGATTCAGAAATGTTTACTCAACCAGATCCCTCGGAATGTCGAGGCGTACATGGATGATATAGTGGTCAAGTACCGCAAAGGTTCCGACCTGCTGGCTGACTTGGCTGAGACATTCGCCAATCTGTGGTGATTCGACATAAAACTGAATCCGGCCAAATGTACTTTTGGCGTCCCTGGTGGCAAATTACTCGGTTTTCTCGTTTCCGAGCGAGGAATTGATGTCAAACCCGAGAAAATCAGCGCCATTACCCGTATGAAGACTCCCGTGCGAGTGCATGATGTTCAGAAACTCACAGATTGCTTGGCAGCATTGAGTCGATTCATTTCTCGTCTTGGTGAGAAGGCCCTACCTTTATATCAATTGATGAAGAAGTCCAACACGTTCGACTGGACTCCTGAAGCCGTAGCCGCGTTTGTTGAGCTCAAAGCCCTGCTCTCCACACAGCCGGTGCTTACCGCTCCTGCCAGCAAAGAGCCCTTGCTCCTATACATCGCGGCCACAAATCAGGTCGTCAGTACAATGCTAACTGTCGAGCGGGAAGAGGAGGGTAAAGCCTACAAAGTCTAGCGGCTAGTTTATTATGTCTCGTAAGTATTGTACCCCTCAAAGCAAAAGTATCCACACTATCAGAAGCTGGTTTATGGTATTTACCTATCAGCGAAGAAGGTGGCGCATTATTTCCAAGACCACTCGATTTCAGTCGTTAGTGATGCTCCTTTGTCCGAGATTTTCAGTAATCGAGACGCATCAGGTCGAGTGGCTAAATGGGCAATCGAGATTGGACACTTTGACATCTTATTCGAAGCCAAAAAAGCAATAAAGTCCCAAGCATTGGTAGATTTCATGGCCGAGTGGATTGAATAGCAACAACCTATCCAAGTTCACTCGACGCATTGGACAATGTTCTTTGATGGCTCAAAAATGTTGAATGGGTCCGGTGCTGGTGTTGTCTTGATATCTCCTAGGGGCGACAAGCTCAGTTATGTCTTGCAAATTCACTTCGATTCCTCCAACAATGAGGCAGAGTATGAAGCACTCTTGTATGGGTTGCGCATGGCTATCTCACTCGGCGTCAAGCGCCTGATGGTTTATGGCGACTCAGATCTGGCGGTGAATCAAGTGATGAAAGAGTGGGATGTTCGAAACCCCGCTATGACTGGATACTGCAATGCAGTCCAAAAGTTGGAGAAGAAGTTTGAAGGCCTGGAACTTCATCATGTTCCCCGACTGAAAAATCAGGCGGTCGATGAGTTATCCAAGATCGGTTCCACTCGACGGCCTGTCCCTAGCGGTGTGTTCTTGGAGCACTTGCATACTCCTTCGGTTCAAAAAGATCCTTTCAACGAAGAGCCCCCACAAGCTTTGAGTTCCACTGACCCGACAGAAGTCGATGTCCCCGCAGTGATTGACTTGGTCATGAAGATTCTGGTTATCACTCCCGATTGGACTGTGCCTTACATTGCCTATATCCTTAGACAGGAGCTCCCTGATGATGAAGCAGAGGCTCGACAGATCATGCACAGGTCCAAGGCTTTCATTGTGATGGGAGATCAGTTGTTCAGAGAGAGCGCGACTGGTGTTACACAGCGCTGCATTTCCCCCAAGGAAGGTCGAATGATTCTGGATGAGATTCACTCGGGAACTTGCGGCCACCATGCATCCTCAAGGACGATTGTCGCTAAAGCATACCGAGCTGGTTTTTACTGGCCACGAGCTAATGAGATGGCTAAAGACATCGTTGATCATTGTGATGGTTGCCAGTTCTATGCAAACTTGTCACACAAGCTGACGTCTGCTCTGAAGACAATTCCTCTGGCTTGCCCATTTCCGGTTTGGGGACTCGACATGGTTGGACCCTTCCGACCCGGAAAAGGAGGATTCACTCACTTACTGGTAGCAGACAACAAATTCACCAAGTGGATAGAATCCAAGCCAATCAAGAAGCTGAACTCCCGCACGGCGGTCACATTCATGACAGAGATAATTTATCGGTACGACATTCCATACAACATGATCACAGACAACAACACTAATTTTGACTCGGAAGAATTCAGGAACTTCTGCAACTCCCAAGGCATTCGGGTGGATTATGCATCTATCGCTTGTTGGGGAAAGTTTTGTTGGCAGCTTTGGTACTTGCAAAAACTGTTGCTGAAGAGACTGTTGGGGAACGTCGCATGGGAAACAAAAATTTTCCTACGCACACGCAAACCTATCCATGGTGATGAGCATCTACGAGAGGGAGAGTGGATCTACATACCCTTGTAGATCGCTAAGCGAGAAGCGTTAAGAAACACGGTTGGTGTAGTCGAACGTATTCGCGATCCAAAATGTCGAGTGTCCCGCGATCTCATCACGATCCGTCCCACGATCCAATAACGATCCGTCCCGCGAACTCATCACGATCCGTCTCGCGATCTTGATCACGGTCCTTCCGATCTAACACCGAACGGACGACACCTCCGCGTTCAGCACACGTACAGCTTAGCTACGAATCGACATTCTCCTAAGTTTGAAAATAACTTCGAGTGATGAGCAATCCTCACACTCGGGGGCTTAGCTGCGAAACACGTTTCGCCTAAGTTAAAAAACTCGTCGGGTGGATAGTAATCCATTCACTCGACAGCTTAGCTGCGAATCAACATTTGCCTAAGTTCGAAAATACTCCAAGTGATGAGAAATCTTCACACTCGGGGGCTTAGTTGCGAACACGTTTCGCATAAATTAAAAACCTTGTCGAGTGGATAGTAATCCATTCACTCGACAACTTAGCTGCGAATTGACATTCGCCTAAGTTCGAAAATAACTTCGAGTGATGAGCAATCTTCATACTCGGGGGCTTAGCTACGAACACGTTTTGCCTAAGTTAAAAACCTCGTCGGGTGGATAGTAATCCATTCACTCTACAGCTTAGCTACGAATCGACATTCGCCTAAGTTCGAAAATAACTTCGAGTGATGAGCAACCTTCACACTCGGGGGCTTAGCTGCGAACACGTTTCGCCTAAGTTAAAAAAACTCGTCGGGCGGATAGTAATCCATTCACTCGACAGCTTAGCTGCGAACTGACATTCGCCTAAGTTTGAAAATAACTTCGAGTGATGAGCAATCCTCACACTCGGGGGCTTAGCTGCAAACACGTTTTGCCTAAGTTAAAAACCTTGTCGGGTGGATAGTAATCCGTTCACTCGACAGCTTAGCTGCGAATCGACATTCACCTAAGTTCGAAAATATCCCGAGTAATGAGCAATCCTCACACTCGGGGGCTTAGCTTCGAACACATTTCGCCTAAGTTAAAAGCAAACCTAGTCGAACAGACGATTGAGAGCCAAACACGAATAAAATCTGAAGGGTAAACCGCGGATAAACGTTTCGTACAGAAGCAAATGTGCTCAGGCCTAAGGCGTGAATGAAGTTTTAAGGGATACAATTCCACTCGGCATACCGTGGCAAATAAAAGTATTTCTCAAAAGACCAAGTTTTTTAAACACGTGACGGGCTAGCTGGCTCAACAAAGGTGTCCAAGTCGATGCCGTCGGCGATTCTGGTGGCTGCCTCAATGAAGGTTTCCATGAAGTCCTCAAACTAGAGTTTCTTTGTGTTTACCACCTGGAGCTCCTTCAGCTTCTCTTCCCTCATGTCCCTGCAATGGACCCTGACAAGTGATAATGCCACGTCGGCCCCGTAGAGAGTGGCAGATTTCTTCCAGGCCTGCACTCGACTAGGAAGTTCATTCAGGCGAGCCATTATAGAGTTGAGGTCGAGCTGAAGAGTGTCCTCAGGACATAGCTCCTTGTTGATTCTCTTCATTGCAGATTTCAGTTGGGCAATATATGCCTGGACGCGTTGGAGCCGAAAGTTGAGTCTGAGCATGTTCATGGCCACTGCATCTGCGACTGGTGACTTAGTGGTATCCAGATTGGGCTCAACCTCCTCTGTCTCCTTCTTGAAGTCTTGGCAGAATTCTGTTGAAGAGTTGGAATGGGAGGGGAATCGGTGAGCTACAACCTTCAAAGGTTTTACAAACTTCAGTCGACAAGAAGCACTTACCATCGAGCAGGATATACATCTTCCTCAAGAATTCGCCCAGGTGCTTCCCTAGGCCGTTGCTCCGTTTGTTCAACTGCTCAGCCCTTTTAACAAGGTCCATGCGCTCCTGCTTCAACTTTGTGTTCTCCTCCTCAAGTTTCTTGGCGGCCGTCAGCTTCCGATCTGCAACTTCAGTCTTGTCCCTGACCACTCGTTGGGCGTCAACAAGTGCCTTGTCCTTCTCCTCCAGTGCCATCTTCATGGAATCTAAAGAAACAACATTGTTGAGTCGCGCTTGGAGTCGACGGTTTTTATTGCGTACGTCTGTTCGAGTGAGAGCACTCGGTTAAAAACGTGAAGAGCGAAGATGGGAAGACAGAAAGTCAATAATAATTACCTCCCAAAGACTTCAGCTCAGCACGTGCTCGCTCCAGAGCATTGTTGGAGGCCTCCAGATCCACTCACAGCCGGTTCCTCTCATCCTCCAAGTCCTTGTACTGCATCCCAAGTTCGCAAGCCCTTTGAAACCGACAAAAGAAAGAAATTCAATCGGCAAGTAATGTGAAGGACAGTCGACTGGGCTATATGGATCGACCTGTGATGTCCATCAAGCAAAAAGTCCACTCGACATGTCGAGTGGCCCTGGCGCTCCGCACGCTGTAAACAAATTCAAAGATGTCTCTATTAAGACCCCTGCCAGTGCAAGCACTCGACAGCGGTCTCGGGGGCTACACCCAGTGGGTGCACTAAGAGTGCCCCCACTGAGACGGTTAACACTCGACCTGTCGAGTAACTCGTCAGAAATAAAATATGCACTCGACATGTCGAGTGACTCCAGTACTCCGCGTACGACAAGTTTTCAAGACTACTGCTAATCGTCTGCGATCAACAGTAGCCTCGGGGACTACACCCCGTGGGTGCACTTAGCATGTCCCCACTGGTTACTGGAACATTCGACAAGGTCAGCCCTATCAGAACATTCAACCTCCACTCGACCCATCGAGCGACATGCCTCCCTGCTCTGTGAAGTTCAATCTATCCTTATGCAGCGTCATATCATGGTTTGTCCATAATATCCATGAAACCTACAAGGTAGCTTCGGAGCGGTGTGATCGAAGGCGAAATGTATCCGTATACAATAAAACTCTAAGACCCCTGCCGGTGCAAACACTCGACAGTGGTCTCGGGACTACACCCAGTGGGTGCACTTAGCGTGCCCCCACTGGATCTGCCGACTCGCGATCAGTCGAGTGGCAGAAACATCCATCATTGGAATATCCATTACTCCGAGAAGTGCAGTCTATCCTTATGCAGCATCATATCATGGTTTGTCAATAATATCCATGAAACCTACAGCGTAACTGCGGAGTGGTGGATACGACAAGCTCTAAGACCCCTGCAAGTGCAAGCACTCGACAGCGGTCTCGGGGACTACACCTAGTGAGTGCACTCAGAGTGCCCCCACTAAGACGGTTAAATCTCGATCCATCGAGTAACTCGTCAGAAAAAAATACACTTGACATGTCGAGCGACTCTAGTACCACGCGTACTATCGATCCCAATCCTACTCGACTACGATCCGTCCTATTCGAGTGGAGAAACTTCAAACATTCTACAAGAATCACCCACTGGGTGTGCAGTCAAGAAACTACAGGAATTCAATCAGAAATGTACTTACAATCGAACTTACTCAAACATCGTAAGCCAGCTTGCTGGCCTCGTACGCCTCCTTGGTTTGCAGCATTATCTGCTCCACCTAGATCATAGCCTCCTTCACAGCTCTAGTCTGATCTTCCGGAACGCGATGCAGAGAGAAAGCCGTCATAGGCGGAATCGGCATTGTTGCTGGAGCGGCTGAGGCAGTCTGAGCGGGTCCGGTTGGAGTTGATGTCACAATGGTCTAGACAGTTGGAGGAGCATTCAACAGAGGTGCTGCAGGTTCACTCTGAGGTGTGTCGAGTCACCTATCCCCTGGGAGGACTCTGCAGTCGAGCGCTGAAGCGCCTGCGCTGATGAAGCTCTTCGGGTGCGGGTGCGCGAAGTGTCCAGGTGCTCCTCATCATCTTCCACCTAAATGATCTCTGCAACATCAACCGACAGTGTTAACTTTTGCAAGTGATGAATCCCATTCGGATGAATCAAGAACTTATTGACCTCTATGAGAAGTGGCAGCGTCAGCAGTGTCAATGTCCATTGCCTCCCCTTCGTCCCGATGAGGCGAGGTCACAGACGTAGCAGCTCTGGTGGATCGAACATCACTCGGTTAGCTACAACTCAAGGTCATAGTCGGCAGAAAGAATTCGAGAATAAATACTTACGTGGAGACGACAGGAACGGCCATCCTCATGCGAGGCAGAACCTTGCGAGGTTTAGTCATGACCTGCTTGGGCTGCTTGGCCAGCCTCTCACTCGACTCAACAGTCGAAGGGCGGCTCCGCTTCGGGTTCTTCTCACTAGGGCCCGGAGCCCTGTCCTCAACAGCTGCCAGATCCTGGCGGGACTTGGTCCGGCCTTCATGCCGGGGAGGTGACTCGACTTCTTCCTGTTCACCGGAGTCCTCGTATTCATCCTTAGTGTTAGAGGGACCGTCGCCGTCCATGCTGCCACCCTCGCCCACCACGCCATCTTCAACATGGTTCCTGTTGGGAATGGGCGAGTGCATGTGCGTCCACTCCTGCATGATTCAAGCAAAGAAGTCAGTTCATAAAATCAATACATCACTCGACAGTGCAAATACATCAGTCGACACCGTACAACTCACCAGATTCTTCGGCGGGTTTTCGACCGAGTAAGGTCGGATCCTCTTGGCTCCCAAAGGGTTGTCGCAGGCTCCAGTGATGCTGCGAAGCCACTGCTCGACAATTTTTTGCGGGACCTCTTCTGCGTGCACCCTAGTCGAGTCCTCAGGGCCTGCGTAGTGCCACATGGTGTGATCTCTGGCTTGGAGCGGCTGAATACGTCGACTGAGAAACGTCTCCAATAGATCCATGCCAGTCACCCCACCCCGGATCAACTGCACCACAGCCTCAACCAAGATTCCTGTTTGGACATGTTCCTCTTCGGTCAACTTCAGAGACTTGGGGACAACAGGATGGTCAGGTGTATAGGGGGAAAGGCCAGTCGACATATTGGGTGATGCTATATCTTTGAAGTAGAACCAAGTCGACTGCCAGCCTCTCACAGACTCAGGGAAAGTCATGGCAGGGAAGGAACTACGGGCTCTTTTCTGAAGTCCTAAGCCTCCACACAACAAAAGCATGTGGGTCTTCCCATCAGCAGGGAGAGCTTTCTTCACGGTCTGGGATCTGACCGTAAAGATGTGCTTGAACAGCCCCCAATGGGGAGAGCATCCCAAAAAACATTCACACAGAGTAACAAAGGCAGACAAGTATGCAACAATATTTGGTGGGAGATGGTGCAGTTGGGCGCCGAAGAAATTCAATCCCCTAAAGAACGGGTGAGGCGGCATAGAGAAACCTCTTTCGACATGGAGAGAAGGAGGACCCGCTCCCCGTCGCGCAGCTCCGGCTCGCGCTCTCCCGCCGGCAGCCTCCAGGCGCCGTCCACCATGAGCCCGTCGGCGACAAGGCCCTCCATGTCCTCACGAGTGACTATGGAGGGAAGAAAATCCCCCTGCATCCATCCCGCCAGCTCAGTGAACCGAGCGGTTGAGGGCTTCTTGCCCTTGAGCTTCGTCGCCCCCTTCTTAGCCCGCTCCAGCTTCTTCTTCACGTTCTTCGTCATCGGCGCGGCGGCTCTCGTCAAGGAGGAATGGAGTGGGGCGTAGGAGGCAGAGGAAAGGAGAAAGAATGGGCGGAGGTACTATGCAAATCGCAGCGCGCAGAGATTTATACTCTGCCGAGTGTCTCGCTGACCAGTGAGCCCGTGAGATCACCGCACACTTCAACCGCTGACGGCGCCCAGTACGTGGTGATATGACCCCCATGAGAATCGAGGCGTCGTGACTCCACTTGCCTTGATCATGGCATCATCATCGCACGCGTGCACTTCCCAAATTTTCGTATCCCGCAAAATCCGGGTCTGATAGACCGACCCGTCACCTCCAAAGATGATTTTAGTTCACTCGGAGCAAAACAGACATTGAACATCCACTCGGGCACCTTTAAGGCTGAATGGATCCGGACGAACGGAGAAGAATTCAATCGACGCAAGTTTCGTTGAAGCCTCGAATATCATTCGGAGGATTTGGCTTGTTGATCCTGAATTGATGTTAATACTCAAAGTTCAGTCGACGCAAGTTCCATTGGAACACCGAATATTATTCCGAAGATTTGATGCCCTAACTCAAGATAGCATTGATACCTCATTTCACCACTCGAACCCCAATCCATTCGGGGGCTAATGACGAGGATATGTACCTAGGGTAGGGTCCTAGGCAAGGCCTACATACCCTACCTAAGGACATTACATTAGAGGACTTGAAGATCAAGCATAAACTTCCGAGTGGATTCCAGGAGACGTTCAAGGTCACTCGACAGGCTATCCACTTGGAGACTCCTTCCTTCACTCGGCAGTCGCGTGTCACTCGAAAGACCTCGTTCTCACTTGACGCCAAAAGACCAGGAGCCATCATCAAGAGCCCAACAGGTAGACGTTGGTTTAATCGTCATTAATAGTTTTTATTACGTACGTTACCAGTAACGGCGGACTTTAACCCCACGATCGGACCCTTAGATGTTGGGTAATTATGAGGGGCAGCGAACTCTATATAAGCCGCCCCTCCCCTCTCGCACAAGGGTTCGCAACCATTGTAATCTCTATATTCCACGCGACATAAGCTCCCAAGCATTGAGACGTAGGGCTGTTACCTCCACGAGAGGGGCCTGAACTCATACATCCGTGTGTACATCCTCGTCGTAGCTAGGACTCTGCCCTCTTCTTTCGTACCCCTACCATCTACTGTCAGACTCGTTCCCACGACACATGGCGAGTTATTTAATCCGGCCGCTTACCATCTTGAATTTGTCCACTATTCCAGAGTAAAACTCCCTTGATGAATCTGTCGTTCCCGTGAATAAGGCATGTGTTCCTGAAATAACATCAGCAGTACATTCAGATCTTTGGGGGAAGATAAGGTTCAAGTAGTAGATACTCTACAGCATACCATTATATCCAGCATTTGGTTATGAGCCTCCATCTCGTCATTTATATTACCTGATATCTACAGAATAATAAACAAGCGTCATTTATATTACCTGATATCTACAGAATAATAAACAACTTCAGTAATCTTCAAGCTAGAAAGGCTATCTCTCGTGTGGAATTGCTTGAAACATGTTTACCGTTCTACCCTTTTGACCAAAAAATAAATCATTAACTCATTTTCCAGATCTGACGGTGAGAAAAAAAATTAGAGGTAGAGTTACACGAAATTACAAATTGTAACTCGCCAATCACCCTAAAAGAGCTCTATACTTTAATTTAGTTGTAGGAAGATTTAACATGTCGATTTTCTTTGTTGACTCCTAACGTATCAGTAGTTCACTTCATGATTAATCGGTAATTACTTAGAAACTAAAAATGGTTGCAACATGCGAGGACCGAGTTCAAACCTTTACAATTTCTGTTGGCAGGCCTGGTATAGTCTTGCTAAAACTGTTGCTGAAGAGACAGCTTGGGAATATGCAGAGAAGAATGAGCTCAATTTAGTTACTTTATGTCCTTGTATTGTTTTTGGGCCACAATTGCAACCAGTTGTCAACACCACCAGTGAACTCCTCATCTATGTCATAAAAGGTGCTCTCGTTATTTCATTTTATTTGCCCTATGATTATCATTTACCTCACAAAAAAAAATCATGTCTTTGGGTGGGAAAAATGCACTAATCCCTTGCAATGCTCTCTTGGTAATGTAGGAACTAGGAATTTGTTATGGATTTTTTCGGATGTTCTATAGAATAACTGAATCCAATTCTTCCATGAGCTTAGGCCTTAAAACTTTTTTTTGGGGGGGGGGGGGGGGGGGGGGGCATTTCCATTTTATAATCTTGTGCTCCAAGATGCCCTTAATTTCCATTTCAGGTCCTTACGTAAGAACTACACAACTCGTTTTTGCTGTTGAAGAAGGTTCTTAAATATGATTTGAGTAATGTTATGAGGAGGAAGACGGTTCTATAATAATGTCTTGTATTGCTTCTTCTGTTTGTGCACAATTATGTTTTTACCTCATCCTCTTAATTGCATGGTAGATATCTATGTATTTCTATTACAGGAGGTCCTAATGCGTTGAATGACACGCCGTTGCAAATAGTCGATGTCCGTGATGTGGCCGATGCTTTGCTTCTGATATATGAGAAACGGGAATCATCAGGGAGATATAGCTGCGCACCAAATTACATTAGCACAAAGGCTTTGCTGGAGCTGCTAAAGAAGACGTACCCTGACTACAACTATGTAAAATGGTGGGCCTCTTCTCTTATCATGTGTTCCTTGAATGTACCAAATGACACATTTTCCCTGAACGCCCGAGCTTGTTTATATGGTTTGAATAACTCTCTCACTCTGCTTTCTGCAGCAAGGCCGATGGGCATCAAAACTCTCCTGTCACGCCGACTTCGTCGGCAAAATTGAGTAGTCTGGGCTGGAGGCCGAGGGCACTGGAGGAGACGCTCGTGGACAGCATCTAATACTACCAAAAGACAAGAATTCTGCACATGTCATTGTCCTTGTGACTTGCTGAATATCCTGGGAAATAGGAAGGATATGTTGGAACGACGATGCTTTCAATCTTGACTGAAGATGATAGGGGACCGGAGAGTGAAGCTGCTCATTGGCTATCTTAGAATGGTCTTGGCAACGCAACTTGTCGGTTCAGGATTGTATCTCCTGATTTTCTGCTGTTTTTTGTCCAGGATCTAGCCAAACCCGAAAAAGATCTGTTCAGACACATTCAAAAAATTGGTGAGCAAGAAGACACTAGTAAAAGTGTAAAACTGACATCCCATATTATACTCATCGGACCCTATCTGATATGTGCATGTCTTCATCGGACCCTTATGTTAGTTGCTGTATATGCGTTCATTGTAATTCCCTTCATGGTTAATAAATATACATGCCTTCTGTTGGAAATTTCTAATCCAACACCTTATATATTATGACTTAAATTAATGTTTTCTTAATTCTTTTGTTTTGCTAAATGCTTGAGCATATACCATCTTCCAAGGGAGTACGTACTCGTATACAGTACTATGCAAATGAGTGTGCAAATATCAGAGATGCAGACTAGCTGCCACAGAGGCGTGATCTGGCACAATAATAGGACCACACACGCTGTGCGTGCACGAGGACGTGCGTAGTGCATGGCCTCATCAGAAACGCACCCGGCGCGTTTTGGCACCAATCAGCCGGCGACGAAAGCGCGCGGTGCGATGATTCCAAGGCGGACGGCACGGCACCCGATCTGCGGTCGCGAGTGGTCTTTGTTTAGGTCTCGGCATCATCTTTTGATGTCCATTTGCGCCGGGGAGTCCACCGGCCGGCATGCAAGTGGGTGCGCAGAGTGTCAGGCCGGCAAAGCCAAAGCTGTGACGGAGACATAAAGAGCCGGCGACGCGGCAGCAAGCCAGCCCGTAGGTGAAGGACGGGGGAGGATGGCACCGCCGCGGCGCGTGTGCGTGACCGGCGGCGGCGGGTTCATCGCCTCGTGGCTCGTCAAGCTGCTCCTCTCCCGGGGCTACGCCGTCCACGCCACGCTCCGCGACCCATGTACGCACGCCGCGTCTGATCTGGTTCTCCGGCGTCGTCGCCTCTCTTCGCCGTCCTCTTCCCACCTCGCCGGTTGATGATGTTCGAGTGTTTGGTTCAGGTGATTCCAAGAACGCGCATCTGATGCGGCTGAACGGGGCGGCGGAGAACCTGCGGCTGTTCAAGGCAGACGTGCTGGACAGCGCCGCGCTGGCCGCCGCCGTCGAGGGGTGCGAGGGCGTCTTCCATGTCGCCTCCCCCGTCCCTGCGGATAAGATCGTCGATCCTGAGGCTAGTAAACATCCGTCGATATATCATTACCAATTCACGGTGCAGCATCAGGGAATTCTTCAACTGAATTTTGGCTTTCTGTTCTTCTTTTAACTGTCGATGCACAGATTAATTTTCCATCATCTATACCAGTGATTGTTCTAACAAGTTTGCTCATTTTCTAGAGTAATAGACTCATATGACTTGCTGCTGTTGAGACGACGATTTCAAGTTGTTATTGGAATTGTACAATCCTTATGGTCTGTTTCTAAATCTTGTGCTGAATTTAACTGTGCAGTCAGAAGTGATGGTGCCTGCCGTGAAGGGCACCGTAAATATTCTTGAAGTTTGTTCATCTATGAAAGTTCAGAAAGTTGTGGTGGTGTCATCCACTTCTTCTGTTCATTTTAACCCCAGCTGGCCTCAGGGTAAACCCAAGGATGAGAGTTGCTGGTCGGATAAAAAAGTGTGCGCACAACATGAGGTTAGTAATGTTTGAAGTTAGAACTGATGATAACCAATCGCAATGTACAATGTGATATAAGTGGCCTTTTACACAAGAGTGTATTATGGTTTCTATACATAATATCTTCATCCAATATCAGTAATTACTTGGAAACAACAAACTGTTGTTCCGTGCGAGGACTAATTTCAACCTTTAACAATTTCTGCTGGCAGCTCTGGTACTGTCTTGCTAAAACTGTCGCTGAAGAGATGGCTTGGGAATATGCAGAAAAGAATGGGCTCAATGTTGTTACAATATGCCCTTGTATTGTTTTTGGCCCACAACTACAGCCTGTTGTCAACACCAGCAGCGAACTTCTCGTCTATGTTCTAAAAGGTCTCGCCTCGTCATTTCCTCTTCTTGTCCATTTTTTCTTATCATCTGTAGCTATATTACTTCGTTGCTGCTAGCTGTATTACTTATCTGACGAGCATGCCATGTCTTTGGGTGTGCAAAATTCATTAACCACTTGCCAAGCCCTACGAAATCGGAAACTTTGAAAGATTCTATTCTTGCAGTTGTAGCACAGTTTCCTATTCAGTCATTTCGATAAAATTGTTGTGGCTGCTGAAATTATATCAATATCACTGCAGGAGGTCCTAATGCGATGAACGACAGGCTGTGGCACATAGTCGATGTCCGTGATGTGGCCGATGCCCTGCTTCTGGTATATGAGAAACCAGAATCATCCGGGAGATATATCAGCGCACCAAATTACATTACCACAAAATCCATTCTGGACTTGCTGAAGAAGACGTACCCCGACTACAATTATGTAAACTGGTGGGTATCTTAACTTGTCAAATGGCACCTTTTATTTTCCTGAACCGCCGTGCTTGCTTACATGGTTTGAACATCTTTCTTTGATTTCTGCAGCAAGTCTGAGCTGGATCATAACTCTCCTATCACCCCAATCTCGTCTGCAAAACTGAAGAATCTGGGCTGGAAGCCAAGGGAATTGGAGGAGACGCTCTTGGATAGCATCGAATACTACCGGAAGACGGGAATTCTGCAGGATGGCGAGGGAGAGGGACACGCTTGCCGCCTTCCTGACCTCTTCCGGTTTTTTCATGCCGCCGAGGAATGAACCGAGCGTGGCAGTGGCAATGGCTGTGCTCCTAGTCCTAGATATGCCATTCTGCATGTGATGTTGCTGAATACCTAATGACGTTATGTTGGAATTACAGAGCCGTCAATCTTCAGGGAAGGTGATAGCAGACCTGCGAAAAGAGTATCTCATTGTTTGGTGGGTTCCCAGCAGATCTTATATTTTAAGTGCATCGTTACCATTGCTCCTGGAAAATCCCAGACAAATTGTTAGTTTATTTCCCGTGCGCCTTCTAAATGAATAGCTGCAACGATGCTGTGCCAAGCAAGATCTCTGAACCTTGTCCCTACAAGTGTTGAAAACTTCAGTTAGGTCGTGTGCCGTTTCCTCAGGTTATGCTTGGCCTCCTCCGTTGATCTCCTATCCAACCGTCTATACTGCACCATACAGCTTCGCCCCAGGGTGATGTCGTGTTCGACGTTGATCTCCGATCAGACGGCTCCTATCCTCTCTTGTGTCGCTGTTTGAAATCCCACAACGGGCACTGTTTACTTTCCGCTTTTAGCTTAAAATTGTTCTTACCTGTATATACAATGCCTATAAAAGCCACAAACCGGGGCGATAAGCCACAAACCATTTGTACTGGGTTAGAGCATCCACAACCGGACTTCTCGTATCCATTTCAAACGCCCGTACACGCCGTCAGTCATTGATCGATCATAAAAAATCGATCCAGCCGGACCCCTCAAACGTTTGGGCTGATCGGCACCCCTCATATCCAAGCCAAATATGAGACGGATATGGGAAAGCTTGGACACGCTCGCCACGTCGGCCTGATGGCGGGGCCTCACGCGGACTCGTCCGGAAAGCCGACGGTCTGACGGGCGCCTCGACCGTCGCCACGGTGTGAATGCCGCGGGCGCTGCTCCGGCTCGCCGCCCGAGGCCATAGTCGGCTATTTAAGCCGGCTGGCCTCCCCCAGCCTTAGGATTCCACCTCCTCGCTCCCTCCGTCGACACCCGAGCCCATTCGCCTCCTCTCTCCTGCTCCTCGGCGCCAGTATGGTCCGCCAATCACCACCTACGCTATGATCACGCCGGAGCATCGGATGCAGATTGAGGAGGAGATCCAGGCTCGGCCCGTTGCCCGCATCGCTGCAGTTCTCCTTCCGGACACGTCGGAGACGGAGGAGGAGGAGGAGCCGGAGGAGGACACGACAGAGGTCCATGCTTTGGGCTTGAACATGGTGGAGGCGGAGTTCGCCGCCGCCCAAGCCGAGGAGATATCGGAGCAGCAGGCCATCCTAAATTTCATTCGGGGTGATGCCAAGGTGGAGGCCAACCACCGGCTCATCCGGCAGAGGCAGGCGAAGGCTGACGCCCTCTTCGACGAGTTTGATGCGGAGATAGCTGTGGAGGAAGCCACATCGGAGCAGCCGGAGGGGGCCGCAACGGAGGCGCCAGAGGGGGCGGACCTGTAGCTGCCGCACATTTATCCGTTGGAGGGCATGGAGATCGTCGAAATCTCTGACAAGGAGTAGTTAGTTTGTATCGTAATACGTAGGTTTTTATGTTTGCATGTTTTTGTATGGATTTGAGGAATGTAATATAATATGCCCGATTGCAGTAGTGTTTATTTAAGCGTCCCCGGTCAACCCCGCGGACTCGTCCGGGCGCATCTGCGAACGTTTGAGGTCATTTTTGCAAGCTCCGGCTGTAGATGCTCCTAACACCGGAAAATACCATGTGCTCCCATCTTTGGGATGCTCCTCATGCTCTAACATTAAAATATTTATTTTAAATGTTTCAAAAATTCTGGAAAGAGATATGAATGTTCAAAAGGAATGGGACTACAACCCTTAAAAATTTCAGATCCAAACTCAAAATGTACAAGGAGAAACAAAAAAGACAGATCCAGATGTGAATGGTGTGAAAGTTGCTTTTGTGTTTCTTTTACACTATTCATGCTAGATTTCATATTTTTGTTTGTTTCTCAATGTTTATTTGGAGTTTGAACCTTGATTAGGATAGATAGAAGAGAAAAGTATATTTTTCGTCCCTTAATTCTTGGCAGAGTCTAAATTTGATCTCTCAACTCCGAAACCACACAACTTACACCCTCAACTATCGAAACCGGACAAGATTCGTCCCTGGTCATGGTTTTGGTATAGCTATTCTAAAATCTGCGTACCTTTTCCAAATCCACGTACTTTTTCCAAGTTCCCATACTATTTTCAAATCTGCGTACCTTTCTAAAATTCACGTGTTTTTTCCAAATTCATGTTTTTTACAATTCACGTGCTTTTGTAAAATCTGTGTACATTTTTTTGGAAAGAGTTCATGAATTTGAAAAATCTGCGCGAAGATGGAAATAGTACGTGGATTTGGAAGAATGTATTCAAATTTTAAAAAATATGCAGATTTGGAAAAAAAATTGAACTTGAACAAATATGTGAATTTTAAGACAGTACAATACTTAAAAAATTGAGAACCTGAAAATAGTACGCGCATTTGAAACAAGTACGTGAATTTCAAGAAAAGTTCATGGATTAGAAAGAGTACATGAATTTGAAAAAAATTATGCGAACTTTTAAAAAGTATGTGGATTTGAAACAAGTACACATATTTAAAAAGTAGTTCATGGATGTAAAAAAAGTAGTCAAATTTGATAAAATTACACGAACTTGAAATAAAATACATGGATTTTTAGAAAAGTACGCAAATTATAAAAAATACGAACTTAAAAAAAACAACGTGAATTTGAATAGAGTATATGTATTTCAGAACGATCATGGAGTTGAAAAAATCACACGAATTTGAGTCGGCACCGGTCCAAACCGGGGTGAGTCTGCATCAAAACCAAGAAGGAACCTTGTCCGGTTTCACTAGTAGGGATACAAGTTATCCGGTTTCGGAGTTAAGAGACAAAATTTAGACTCCGCGAAGAGTTGAGAAACGAAAAAGTATGCTTTTCTCTATATAGAAGTTACGTACAGATACTATGTCTGATGTACTGTCCTGACTAACTAAGCCATGTGCATACAGTGGCGGAGGTTGAAAGAAAAGGTTGGACGGACAAGACTAAAGAGAGCACATTTTTCTGAAATTTTGAATCATATAAACAATATACATAATTTTTGACCTCTAAGTACTCCAGCCATGAGGGGATAGTGCACCTGAAAGTTTATAATTCTATATACGTTGCATAAGACCTAGCATCAAATATGCCCTACTCACATTTTCTCTTTGTTCCGGTTGCTATTGCCAAATTTGAGTACACATTCGAGGGTCTCCCTCCAAGAACTCATTTCGGTTATGCTGTTGTTGCAATTCGAAGCAAGGGCAATACATGATCTTCTTCAACTTTAATTATATCATCTCTTTTTCTTTTAAAAAACAAATCATTTACCTTCTTCGTGTGATTTTCCTTGCCCATAACTACCCATAGTTACAATTTCTATAAGATTGGGACTATATAAGATGTAAGAGCATCTTCAGTCAGGTCCTTCAAACCCGTCTCAAACGCCGGGGTAGACTGTCCGGATACTGACCGGTCATAACAAATCGACTCAGTCGGACCCGTCAAACGGGCCTCAAACGATCGGGTTGACCGACACCCCTAATATACAATCCAAATATGAGGCGGATATGAAGGAGTCCGGACGCACCCGAGCTCGTCTGCCTGGCCCGCATCTACCTCATATATATCTGTTCTCATCTGTTGGCCGGATCAAACCCTAGCCACTTCACTTCACACTCATTCATTTCCATCCGCCACCCTACCCCATGCTCTAAGGAACTAAAAAAATATCAGACTATTAATTATCAAATGAGGAATTGGAGGAAGATATTAGTTTAAGTGCTGTTGTGCATGTGTGGATGTACAGCAGTGAGTGGGCTGGCACGAACGGTGCGGCCGCGCAGATGCCAACATTCGTTCGCTGCAGCTTGGTGCCTATACCCGAGGAGGCGTTGCTTCGGTACTCCCTGCTCGGCAGCGCTTGCCTACCTGAGGATGCATCCCAAAGTTACAGTGCTGCAGGTCAGGGGAAGATGCATAGGTAGAAAGGTTGTCAAATTCCTGGGCGGGCCACAGCCCGGTTTGGCCCTTACAAAGCTTCCCCTCTGTTTTTTTTTAAAAAAAAGGGCTTCCCCGTTCCACTTTTATTAATGAAGCAAACAGTCGTTCACATTCAAATCCAACCCAGGATCAGACCAACAACAAAAGCCACTACATCAAGTGAAAAACTCCAGCCGCAACAGCAGCAATACGCTACAAGAATCAGCAAGTAAATCTGTTACAGACCCAACTAGCAACAAGAGAACAATAGATTATCAAGACCCTTGTCAGCTAGGGAAAGCTCATCTCCAGGCGATGCGTAGGACCTCCTCTCGGCGTTTGTCCAACAGAAGGATGAATTGTCGAAAGTGGTCGCCTATGTGTCGTCCCAAAGCACTACTCATTGCTGAAGAAAGCCTCATAATTTCACAAACACGCAGTTCAGATTTCTCCAAGTACGATCCTAAAAACAAAACTTGTTTCTCAGTCTCCATAAACTCTACAAGGAGGCAGCCACCACCATGTTAATAACCGGTTTCTTCTTATTAAAATGCCACAACTCACAAACATCGTTAAAACAGGAAATCTGTCCAGATTGAAATGCTACACAAACCAAAGACCACATAGATTTTGCCACAATACAATCAAAGAACAGGTGTTGGAAACTTTCAGGTTCAGAACAAAACAGGCAAGATGGGTCTTCAACAATCCTACGTTTCGCTAGTTTATCTCTAGTCAGATTTTTTTTGTACATGCACAACTACAGGAAGACATGAATGTTCCTGAGGCAGAGCACTTTTCATAGTTTCTCTCCAGTGGCAGAAACCACAGCTGGGAGACGTAGTAGTAAATCAAAAAATTTCCTACGATTACCAAGATCTATCTATGAAGAAACCAGCAATGAGTGGGAAGCAATTGCATCTTCATACCTTTGAAGATCACTAAGCGGAAGCGTTACAAGAACGTGGTTGGTGGAGTCGTATTCGTAGCGATTCAGATCGCGGTGGACTCCAATCTTAGCGCCGAACAATGGCGCCTCCGCGTTCAACACACGTACAGCCCGATGACGTCTCCCGCGCCTTGATCCAGCAAGGAGGAGGGAGAGGTTGGGGAAGAGCTCCAACAGCAGCACGACGGCGTGGTGGTGGTGGAGCAGCAAGGTATTCCGGCAGGGCTTCGCCTAAGCACTGCGGAGGAGGAAGAAGAGAGGTAGGGCTGCGCCGTGGGAGAGAGATCAAATCTTGTCTCAAAACAGCCAAAACCTCAAGTATATATAGGAGGAGGGAGAGGGAGGGCTGCGTTGGCCCCTCCTCCAAGGAGGAGAGGTTCGGCCGAAGCTAAGGAGGAGTCCACCTCCCTTGTGGGAGGTGGATCTCTTCCTTTTAAATCTCCTTTAGCCTTATCTCTTTATCCCTAGCCGCATGGGCCTTTTAGGAAGGACTTGGCCAGCCCAATAAGGGCTGGTACACCTCCTCTAACAGCCCACGAAGTCCTTTGGTCGTCATACCCCTCCCGGGGTCCTCCGGCACCCTCCCGGCACTCCCGGTACACTACCGATGAGCCCGAAACTTTCCGGTGATCAAAACAGGACTTCCTATATATCAATCTTTACCTCCGGACCATTCCGGAGCTCCTCGTGATGTCCGGGATCTCATCTGGGACTCCGAACAACATTCGGTAATTACGTATACCATTTCCCTATAACCCTAGCGTCATCGAACCTTAAGTGTGTAGACCCTATGGGTTCGGGACACACGTAGAGATGACCGAGACACCTCTCTGGTCAATAACCAACAGCGGGATCTAGATACCCATGTTGGCTCCCACATGCTCTATGATGATCTCATCGGATGAACCACGTGTTGGAATGTGCCCTAGAGGCAATAATAAATTAGTTATTATCATATTTCCTTGTTCATGATAATCGTTTATTATCCATGCTATAATTGTATTGATCGGAGACTTAGATGCATGTGTGGATACATAGACAAAACCATGTCCCTAGTATGCCTCTAATAGACTAGCTCGTTGATCAAAAGATGGTTAAGGTTTCCTAGCCATGGACATGAGATGTCATTTGATAACAGGGTCACATCATTAGGAGAATGATGTGATGGACAAGACCCAAACTGCAAACGTAGCATATGATCGTGTCAGTTTATTGCTACTCTTTTCCACATGTCAAGTATGTGTTCCTATGACCATGAGATCATGCAACTCACAGATATCGGAGGAGTGCCTTGTGTGTATAAAACGTCGCAACGTAACTGGGTGACTATAAAGGTGCTCTACAGGTATCTCCGATGGTGTCTGTTGAGTTGGCATGGATCGAGACTGGGATTTGTTACTCCGTGTGACGGAGAGGTATCTCGGGGCCCGCTTGGTAATGCAACATCACAATAAGCCTTGCAAGAAATGTGACTAATTGTTAGTTGCGGGATCTTGTATTACGGAACGAGTAAAGAGCTTGCGGGTAACGAGGTTGAACTAGGTATGGAGATACCGACGATCGAATCTCGGGCAAGTAACATACCGAAGAACAAAGGGAATGTTATACGGGATTAACTGAATCCTTGACATAGAGGTTCGACCGATAAAGATCTTCGTAGAATATGTAGGAACCAATGTGGACGTCCAGGTCCCGCCATTGTTTATTGACCGTAGAGGTGTCTCGGTCATGTCTACATAGTTCTCAAACCCGCAGGGTCTGCACACTTAAGGTTCGGTGACGTTTCGGTAGTGTAGAGTTATGTATGGTGGTGACCGAAGTTTGTTCAGAGTCCCGGATGAGATCCCGGACGTCACGAGGAGCTCCGGAATGGTCCGGAGGTAAAGATTCATATATAGGAAGTCCCAGTTTGGTTTCCGGAAAAGTTTCGGGCTCATCGGTAGTGTACCGGGAGTGCCGGTAGTGTACCGGGAGGCCTCCGGGAGGGGTATTTAGACCCCAAGAGGTCCATGGGCTGTGGGATAATAATAACCAGCCCTTAGTGGGCTGGGAAAACAGCCACAAAGGCCCATGGCGCAGGAGAGAAAGTCCTAAAGCAAAAAGTGGAAAATCAGCCAATAGGAGGCAATCCTACTCCAACTAGGATTGGAGGTGAAGTAGGATTGCTTCCCACCTCCTATTTCGGCCGACCCAAAGGCCTTGGCTGCCTCTCCTCTCCTCTCCTCCTATATATACTAGTGGATTGGGTGGTTTTTGGATAGAATTTCCGGCCACGTGCTACCCGTTACACCGGTGCATAGTTTCTCCTCTAGATCGGTTTTCTGCAGCGCTTAGGCGAAGCCCTGCCGGAATTGCTCCACCACCATCACCGGAGCGCCGTCACACTGCCGGTGAACTCTCTCTCCTCTCCACCTCCTCTCGCTGGATCGAGATGGTGGAGATCGTCATCAAGCTGCACGTGTGCTGAAGGCGGAGGTGCCGTCCGTTCGGCGCTAGATCGGAAGGACCGTGATCGAGATCGCGAGACGGTTCGTGATGTGATCACGGAACGGATCGTGATGAGTTCGCGGGACAGATCGTGATCAAGATAGTGAGACAGATCGTGATGAGTTCGCGGGACGGATCATGATGTGTTCGCGGGACGGTTCGTGATTGGATCGCGGGACGCTCGGCGATTTGGATCGCGAAGAAGTTCGACTACACCAACCGCGTTTCTTAACGCTTCCCGCTTAGCGATCTACAAGGGTACGTAGATCCACTCTCCCTCTCGTAGATGCTCATCACCATGGATAGGCTTGCGTGTGCGTAGGAAATTTTTTGTTTCCCATGCGACGTTCCCCAACAGTGGCATCATGAGCTAGGTTGATGGTTCGATGAGATCTCGAGTAGAACACAAAAGGTTTGTGGGCGTTGATGCTTAGATTGCTTCCTCCCTTGGTCGGATTTTGGTTCAGCGGGATTGTGAGATGAAGCGCCCCGAACCAACATTACTCGTACGCTTACGAGAGACCGGTTCCCTCGACGCAACTTGTTGCTTAGATGGCTTGCGGGTGACGTTTCTCTCACTTTAGTTGGATCGGATCCGACAAAGGCGGTCCTTGAGAAGGTTGAAAAGCAATCTATGTATCACCGTTGTGGTTTATGCGTAGGTGAGAATCGTTCTTGCTAGATACCCGTAGCAGCCACGTAAAACATGCAACAACAATTAGAGGACGTCTAACTTGTTTTTGCAGGGTATGTTGTGATGTGATATGGCCAATTACATGATGAGATATATGTGATGTATGAGATGATCATGTGATGTATAGAATTTCACGAGTTGCATGTTGTTGAGTATGGCAACCGGCATGAGCCATAGGGTTGTCTTTAATTATTGTATGACCTGCGTGTCAATCATTAAGCGCTATGTAATGCTTTACTTTATCGCTAAGCGGTAGCAATAGAAGTAGAAGCAGGGCTGGCGCCACAACCCCAATGGCAACACATTGATGGAGATCAAGATGATGGAGATCATGGTGTTCTGCCGGTGACGATGGAGATCATGCCGGTGTTTCGAAGATGGAGATCTTAAACACAAGTTCATGGCCATATCATGTCACTTATGAATTGCATGAGATGTTAATCCTTTTATGCACCTTGTCTTGCTTAGTACGGCGGTAGCATTATAAGGTGATCCCTCACTTGAATTTCAAGATGAACTGTGTTCTCCCCGAGTGTGCACCGTTGCGAAAGTTCGTCGTGTTGAGACACCACGTGATGATCGGGTGTGATAGACTCTACGTTCACATACAACGGGTGCAAGCCAGATTTGCACGCGCAGAACACTCGGGTTAAACTTGACGAGCCTAGCATGTACAGACATGGCCTCGGAACACGAGAGACCGAAAGGTCGAACATGAGTCATATAGTAGATATGATCAACATAATGATGTTCACCATTGCAGCCACCTCAACTCACGTGATGATCGGACTTGAGTTGGTGAATTTGGATCATGTATCACTCGAATGATCGGAGGGATGTCAATTTGAGTGGGAGTTCTTAAGTAATATGATTAATTGAACTCATTATCATGAACATAGTCAAAGTGTCTTTGCAAATTATGTTGTAGATTACTAGCTCGCGATGTAGCTCCCTTAAATTTTTATATGTTCCTAGAGAAATAGAGTTGAAAGATGTTGGTAGCAATATTGCGGACTGGGTCCGTGATCTGAGGATTGTCCTCATTGCTACATAGAAGGCTTATGTCCTCAATGCACCGCTTGGTGCGCCACCCCCTCTAGCGTCGTCTATAGATGTTGTGAACATCTGACAGGCACGTTTCGATGACTACTTGATAGTTTAGTGCGTCATGCATTACGACTTAGAATTGAGGATCTGAAATGTTTTGAACGTCACGGAACATATGAGATGTTCTAGGAGCAGAGATTGTGATCTCAGGCTCGTGCCTGTGTTGCGAGTATGAGATCTCCAACAAGATTCTTTGCCTGTAAGATGAAGGAGAATAGCTCAATCGTTGAGAATGTACTCAGATTGTCTGGGTACTACAATCGCTTGAATCAAGTGGGAGTTGATCTTCCAGATAAGATAGTGATTGATATAGTTCTCCAAGTCACTGTCACTAAAGCTACTAGAACTTAGTGATGAACTATAATACACCAGGGATAGAAGTATTGATCCCTGAGTTGTTCGCGATGTTTGACACCGCGAAGGTAGAAATCAAGAAGGAGCGTAAAGTGTTGATGGTTAATCAAACCACTAGTTTCGAAAAGGGAAAGAGCAAGGAGGGAAACTTCATGGATAGCAAGTCAGTTGCTGCTCTAGTGAAGCAACCCAAAGTTGAAGTCAAACCCGAGACTAAGTGCTTCTATTATGAGGTGAGAGGTCGCTGAAGCGGAACAACCCTAGATACTTGGTAGATAAGAAGGCTGGCAACATCGACAGAAGTATATTTGATATACAAGTTATTGATGTGTACCTTGCTAGTACTCCTAGTAGCACCTGGGTATTGGATACCGGTTCGGTTGCTAAATGTTAGTAACTCGAAATAAAAGCTACAGAATAAACAGAGAACTAGCTAAGGGTGAGGTGACGATGTGTGTTGGAAATGTTTCCAAGGTTGATGTGATGAACATCGCACGCTCTCTCTACCTTCAGGATTAGTGACGAACCTAAATAAATGTTATTTGGTGTTTTGCGTTGAGCATGAACATGATTAGATCATGTTTGTTGCAATACGGTTATTCATTTAAGTCAGAGAATAATAGTTATTCTGTTTACATGAATAATACCTTCAATGGTCATGCACCCAGTGAGAATGGTTTGTTGAAATCTTGATCGTAGTAATACACATGTTCATAACATTGATGTCAAAAGATACAAAGTTAAATAATGATAGTACCACATACTTGTGGAACTGCCGCAAAATGTCATATTGGTATAAAGCGCATGAAGAAACTCCATGGTGATGGATATTTGGACTCATTCGATTTCGAATCGGTTGAGACATGCGAACCATGCCTCTTGGGCAACATGACTAAAGGACCCCGTTGGATGGAGCGGGCAAGTGATTCATTGGAAATGATACATGTTGATGTATGCAATCTAGTGAGTCTTGTAGCGTGCAGTGGATATCGTTATTTTCTTACCTTCACTGATGATTTGAGTAGATATAGTGTATATTTACTTAATGAAACACAAGTCTGAATCGTTTGAAAGGTTCAAGCAAATTCAGAGTGAAGTTTAAAGATCATCATGACAAGAAGATAAAAATGACTGCGATATGATCGTGGAGGTGAATATCTGAGTCACGAGTTTGGCATACAACTTAAGACAATGTGAAAGTTGTTTCACAACTAAACACCACCTGGAACACCATAGTGTGATGGTGTGTTCGAACATCATAGTTATGCTCTATTGGACATGGTGGGTGCTATGATGTCTCTTGTCGTTTTACTACTATAATTTTGGGTTTATGCATTAGAGACAACTACATTCACTTTAAATAGGGCACCATCTAAATCCGTTGAGATGACACCATGTGAATTATGGTTTGATAGAAACCTAAGCTGTCATTTCTTAATACTTGGGGTTGCGACACTTGTGTGGAAAATGTTTTCACCTAATGAGGTCGAACCCAAGGCGGACAAATGCATCTTCATAGAATACCCTAAGATCAGTTGGGTGAACCTTCTATCTTAGATCCAAGTGCAAAGTGTTTGTTACTAAAACGGATCCTTTCTCGAGTAAAAGTTTCTCTCGAAAGAATTAAGTGGGAGGAAGATAGAACTTGATGAGGTTGTTAAAACTTTGTTCAACCAGAGAGTAGCGCAGTGCAGGATGTTGTTTCTGTGAAGCCTACGTTAGTTGAAGAGAAAGTTAATGATGATGATCATGAAGCTTCAAGATCAAGTTACTATCGAACTTCGTAGGTCGACAAGGATGTGTACTGCTCCTAAGCGGTACGACAACCTTGTCTTGGAGGTCATGTTGTTGGACAAACGATGAACCTACGAGCTATGCAGAAGCGATGATGGGCTCGGATTCCGACAAATGGTTGGAGGCCATGAAATCCGAGATAGGATCCATGTATGAAAACCAAGTGTAGACTTTGGTAGACTTGCTCATTGGACGGCAGGTCGTTGAGTACAAATGGATCTTTAAAATGAAGACAGACACTGATGGTGAATGTCACTATTTGTAAAGCTCGACTTGTTGCAAAGATGTTTGTGACAAGTTCAAGGAGTTGACTACGATGAGACTTTCTCACTCGTAGTGGTGCTAAAGTCTGTTGGAATTATGTTAGCAGTTGCTGTGTTTTCAATTATGAAATCTGGCAGAAGGATGTCAAAACATCGTTTCCTTAACGGTTTACTTGAGGAAAGGTTGTATGTGATACAACCAGAAGGTTTTGTCAGGCCTAAGGATGCTAAAAGGTGTGCAAGCTTCGGTGATCCTTCAATGGACTGAAGCAAGCATCTCGGAGTTGGAATATACGCTTTGATGAGGTGATCAAAGTTTTGATGTTTATACAAAGTTTACGAGAAACTTGTATTTGCAATAAAGTGAGTGGGAGCACTATAGAATTTCTGATAAGTATATGTGGATGACATATTGTTGATCAGAAATAATGTAGAGTTTCTGGAAAGCATAAAATGGTCATTTGGAAAGTGATTTTCAAAGGAAGACCTGGATGAAGCTACCTAATTGTTGAGCATCAAAATCTATGGAGATAGATCAAGATGCTCGATGAGACTTTCAATGAGTGCATACCTTGACAAGATTTTGAAAGAGTTCAAAATGGATCAGTTAGAGAAAGAGTTCTCGCCTGATTTGTAAGGTGTGAAAGTTGAGTGAGACTCAAAGCTCGACAACGGCAGAAGAAAGAGAAAGGACGAACGTCGTCCCCTATGCCTTAGCCATAGGCTCTATATTATGCCATGCTGTGTACCGCACCTGTGTGTGCCTTGCCATGAGTCCGTCAGGGGGTACAAGAGTGAACCAGGAGTGGATCACTGGACATCGGTCAAGATTATCCTCAGTAACTAAGATACTGAGGAGATGTTTCTCGATTATGGAGGTGATAAAGAGTTCGTCGTAAGGAGTTACGTCGATACAAGCTTTAACACTAATCCGGATGACTCGTAGTAGCAATCTGGATAAGTATAGTGGAGCAGCCATTTGGAATAGTACCGAGCGGAGTGTGGTAGCAGTGTTTACAGTTTGACATAGGTATTTGCAAAGTGCACACGGATCTGAATGTTACAGACCCGTTGACTATAAGACCTCTCTCACATGCAAAGCATGATCGAGCCCCAGAACTCATTGGGTGTTAGATTCATAACAATGCGAATCACATGGTGATGTGAACTAGATTATTGACTCTAGTGCAAGTGGGAGACTGTTGGAAATGTGCCCTAGAGGCAATAATAAATTAGTTATTATCATATTTCCTTGTTCATGATAATCGTTTATTATCCATGCTATAATTGTATTGATCGGAGACTTAGATGCATGTGTGGATACATAGACAAAACCATGTCCCTACTATGCCTCTAATAGACTAGCTCGTTGATCAAAAGATGGTTAAGGTTTCCTAGCCATGGACATGAGATGTCATTTGATAACGGGGTCACATCATTAGGAGAATGATGTGATGGACAAGACCCAAACTGCAAACGTAGCATATGATCGTGTCAGTTTATTGCTACTCTTTTCCGCATGTCAAGTATGTGTTCCTATGACCATGAGATCATGCAACTCACAGATATCGGAGGAGTGCCTTGTGTGTATAAAACGTCGCAACGTAACTGGGTGACTATAAAGGTTCTCTACAGGTATCTCTGATGGTGTCTGTTGAGTTGGCATGGATCGAGACTGGGATTTGTTACTCCGTGTGACGGAGATGTATCTCGGGGCCCACTTGGTAATGCAACATCACAATAAGCCTTGCAAGCAATGTGACTAATTGTTAGTTGCGGGATCTTGTATTACAAAACGAGTAAAGAGACTTGCCGGTAACGAGGTTGAACTAGGTATGGAGATACCGACGATCAAATCTCGGGCAAGTAACATACCGAAGAACAAAGGGAACGTTATACGGGATTAACTGAATCCTTGACATAGAGGTTCGACCGATAAAGATCTTCGTAGAATATGTAGGAACCAATGTGGACGTCCAGTTCCCACCATTGTTTATTGACCGTAGAGGTGTCTCGGTCATGTCTACATAGTTCTCGAACCCGCAGGGTCTGCACACTTAAGGTTCGGTGACGTTTCGGTAGTGTAGAGTTATGTATGGTGGTGACCGAAGTTTGTTCGGAGTCCCGGATGATATCTCGGACGTCACGAGGAGCTCCGGAATGTTCCGGAGGTAAAGATTCATATATAGGAAGTCCCAGTTTGGTTTCCGGAAAAGTTTTGGGCTCATCGGTAGTGTACCGGGAGTGTCGGTAGTATACCGGGAGTGCCGGTAGTGTACCGGGAGGCCTCCGGGAGGGGTATTTAGACCCCAATAGGTCCATGTGCTGTGGGAGAATAATAACCAGCCCTTAGTGGGCTGGGAAAACAGCCACAAAGGCCCATGGCGCAAGAGAGAAAGTCCTAAAGCAAAAAGTGGAAAATCAGCCAATAGGAGGCAATCCTACTCCAACTAGGATTGGAGGTGAAGTAGGATTGCTTCCCACCTCCTATTTAGGCCGACCCAAAGGCCTTGTCTGCATCTCCTCTCCTCTCCTCCTATATATACTAGTGGATTGGGTGGTTTTTGGACAGAATTTCCGGCCACGTGCTACCCGTTACACCGGTGCATAGTTTCTCCTCTAGATCGGTTTTCTGCAGCGCTTAGGCGAAGCCCTGTCGGAATTGCTCCACCACCATCACCGGAGCGCCGTCACGCTGTCGGTGAACTCTCTCTCCTCTCCACCTCCTCTCGCTGGATCGAGACAGTGGAGATCGTCATCAAGCTGCAGGTGTGCTGAACGCGGAGGTGTCGTCCGTTCGGCGCTAGATCGGAAGGACCGTGATCGAGATCGCGAGACGGTTCGTGATGTGATCACGGAACGGATCGTGATGAGTTCACGGGACAGATCGTGATCAAGATAGTGAGACGGATCGTGATGAGTTCGCGGGACGGATCATGATGTGTTCGCGGGACGGTTCGTGATTGGATCGCGGGACGCTCGGCGATTTGGATCGCGAAGAAGTTCGACTACACCAACCACGTTTCTTAACGCTTCCCGCTTAGCGATCTACAAGGGTACGTAGATCCACTCTCCCTCTCGTAGATGCTCATCACCATGGATAGGTTTGCGTGTGCGTAGGAAATTTTTTGTTTCCCATGCGACGTTCCCCAACACCACGATGTCAGGGATTCAATCAATCCCGTATACAATTCCCTTTGTCTACCGGTATGATACTTGCCCGAGATTCGATCGTCGGCATCTCTATACCTTGTTCAATCTCGTTACTGGCAAGTCTCTTTACTCGTTCCGTAACACATCATCCCGTGGCTAACTCCTTAGTCACATTGAGCTCATTATGATGATGTCTTACCGAGTGGGCCTAGAGATACCTCTTCGTCATATGGAGTGACAAATCCCAGTCTCGATTCGTGCCAACCCAACAGACACTTTCGGAGATACCCGTAGTGCACCTTTATAGCCACCCAGTTATGTTGTGACGTTTGGCACACCCAAAGTATTCCTATGGTATTCGGGAGTTGCACAATCTCATGGTCTAAGGAAATGATACTTGACATTGGAAAAGCTTTAGCAGACGAACTACACTTTCTTGTGCTAAGCTTAGGATTGGGTCTTGTCCATCACATCATTCTCCTAATGATGTGATCTCGTTATCAACGACATCCAATGTCCATGGTCATGAAACCGTGACCATCTATTGATCAACGAGCTAGTCAACTAGATGCTCACTAGGAACACGTTGTGGTCTATGTATTCACACATACATTCTGGTTTCCGGTTAATACAATTATAGCATGAACAATAGACAATTATCATGAACAAGAAAATACAATAATAACCATTTTATTATTGCCTCTAGGGCATATTTCCAACAGTCTCCCATCTTGCACTAGAGTCAATAATATAGTTAAATTGTGATGAATCGAACACCCATACCATTCTGGTGTTGATCATGTTTTGCTCATGAGAGACATTTAGTCAACGGATATGCGACATTCAGATCCGTATGTACTTTACAAATATCTATATCTCCCTCCTGAATGTAATCACGGATGGAGTTGAAGCGGCGCTTGATGTGTCTTGTCTTCTTGTGAAACCTGGGCTCCTACGCAAGGGCAATAGCTCCAGTGTTGTCACAGAATAGAGTCATCAGGCCCGACGCATTGGGAATCACTCCTAGGTCGGTGATGAACTCCTTCATCCAGACTCCTTCCTTTGCTGCTTCCGAAGCAGCTATGTACTTCGCTTCACATGTAGATGCCGCCACGACGCTTTGCTTGCTGCTGCACCAGTTGTCTGCCCTTCCGTTCAAAATATACACGTATCCGGTTTGTGACTTGGAGTCGTCCGGATCTGTGTCGAAGCTAGCATCGACATAACCCTTTACGACGAGCTCTTCGGCACCTCCATATATGAGAAACATCTCCTTGGTCCTTTTTAGGTACTTCAGGATATTCTTGACCGTTGTCCAGTGTTCCGCTCCAGGTCACTTTGGTACCTTCCTACCAAACTTATGGCAAGGTTCACATCAGGTCTGATACACAGCATGGCATACATAATAGAGCCTATGGCTGAAGCATAGGGGATGACACTCATCTCTTCTCTATCCTTTGCCGTGGTCGGGCATTGAGTCGTACTCAATCTCACACCCTGCAACATAGGCAAGAACCCCTTCTTGGACTGATCCATATTGAACTTCTTCAATATCTTGTCAAGGTATGTGCTTTGTGAAAGACCTATGAGGTGTCTTGATCTATCTCTATAGATCTTGATGCCTAATATGTAAGCAACTTCTCCAAGGTCCTTCATTGAAAACCATTTATTCAAGTAGGCCTTTACACTTTCCAAAAATTCTATATCATTTCCCATTATCAGTATGTCATCCACATATAATATGAGAAATGCTATAGAGCTCCCACTCACTTTCTTGTAAATACAGAGTTCTCCATAAGCCTGTACAAACCCAAACGCTTTAATCACCTCATTAAAGCGAATGTTCCAACTCCGAGATGCTTGCACCAGCCCATAGATGGAGCGCCGGAGCTTGCATACTTTGTTAGCATCTTTAGGATCGACAAAACCTTCTGGCTGCATCATATACAGTTCTTCCTTGAGGAAGCCATTAAGGAATGCCGTTTTGACGTCCATTTGCCAGATCTCATAATCATAAAATGCGGCAATTGCTAACATGATTCGGACAGACTTCAGCATCGCTACGGGTGAGAAAGTCTCATCGTAGTCAACTCCTTGAACTTGTCGATAACCCTTAGCGACAAGCCGAGCCTTATAGACGGTCACATTACCATCCGCGTCACTCTTCTTCTTAAAGATCCATTTATTTTCAATGGCTCGCTTATCATCAGGCAAGTCCACCAAAGTCCATACTTTGTTCTCATACATGGATCCTATCTCGGATTTCATGGCCTCAAACCATTTGTGGGAATCCGGGCCCGCCATTGCTTCTTCATAGTTTGAAGGTTCGCCGTTGTCCAACAACATGATCTCCAGGACAGGGTTGCCGTACCACTCTGGTGCGGAACGTGTCTTGGTGGACCTTCGACGTTTAATAGTAACTTGATCTGAAGTTTCATGATCATCATCATTAACTTCCTCTCCAGCCGGTGTAGGCTCCACAGAAACAACTTCCTGTGCTGCGCTACTCTCCGGTTCGAGTGGAGGTACAATTACCTCATCAAGTTCTATTTTCCTCCCACTTACTTCTTTCGAGAGGAACTCTTTCTCGAGAAAGGATCCATTCTTGGTAACAAAGACTTTTCCTTCGGATCTGAGGTAGAAGGTATACCCAATAGTCTCTTTGGGATATCCTATGAAGACGTACTTTTCCGCTTTGGGTTCGAGCTTCTCAGGTTGAAGTTTCTTCACGTAAGCATCACATCCCCAAACTTTTAGAAACGACAGCTTAGGTTTCTTTCCAAACCATAATTCATATGGTGTCATCTCATCGGATTTTGACGGTGCCCTATTTAAAGTGAATGCGGCAGTCACTAATGCATATCCCCAAAATGATAGCGGTAAGTCGGTAAGAGACATCATAGATCGCACCATATCCAATAGAGTGCGATTATGACATTCAGACACACCATTTCGCTGAGGTGTGCCAGGCGACGTGAGTTGTGAAACAATTCTACATTTCCTTAGGTGCGTGTCAAACTCGTGACTTAAATATTCTCCGCCACGATCAGATCGTAGGCACTTTATTTTCCTGTCACGTTGATTATCTACCTCACTCTGAAATTCCTTGAACCTTTCAAAAGTTTTAGACTTATGTTCATTAAGTAGACATACCCATATCTGCTCAAGTCATCAGTGAGGGTGAGAACATAACGGTAGCCACCGCGAGCCTCGACGCTCATTGGACCGCATACATCGGTATGTATTATCTTCAACAAGTCAGTTGCTCGCTCCATTGTTCCGTAGAACGGAGACTTGGTCATCTTGCGGATGAGGCATGGTTCGCACGTGTCAAATGATTCGAAATCAAGAGACTCCAAAAGTCTATCAGCATGGAGCTTCTTCATGCGTTTGACACCAATATGACCAAGGCGGTAGTGCCACATGTAAGTGGGACTATCGTTATCAACCTTACACTTTTTGGTACTCACACTATGGACATGTGTAACATCACGTTCGAGATTCATCATAAATAAACCATTGACCAGCGGGGCATGACCATAAAACATTTCTCTCATATAAATAGAACAACCATTATTCTCAGATTTAAATGAGTAGCCATCTCGCATCAAGCAAGATCCAGATACAATGTTCATGCTCAAAGGTGGTACTAAATAACAATTATTGAGGTTCAAAACTAATCCCGAAGGTAGATGTAGAGGTAGCGTGCTGACGGCGATCACATCAACCTTGGAACCATTCACGACGCGCATCGTCACCTCGTCCTTTGCCAGCCTCCGCTTATTCCGCAGCTCCTGCTTGGAGTTACAAATGTGAGCAACTGCACCGGTATCAAATACCCAGGAGCTACTACGAGCGCTCGTTAGGTACACATCAATAACAAGTATATCACATATACCTTTAACGTTGTCGGCCTTCTTATCCGCTAAGTACTTGGGGCAGTTCCGCTTCCAGTGACCGGTACCCTTGCAATAAAAGCACTCAGTCTCAGGCTTGGGTCCACGCCTGTTCTTCTTCTCGGCAACTTGCTTACCGGGCGCGGCAACAGCTTTGTCGTCCTTCTTGAAGTTCTTCTTACCCTTGCCTTTCTTGAAACTAGTGGTCTTATTCACCATCAACACTTGATGCTCCTTTTTGATCTCGACCTCTGCTGATTTCAGCATCGAGTACAACTCAGGAATGGACTTCTCCATACCCTGCATGTTATAGTTCATCACAAAGCTCTTATAGCTAGGTGGAAGCGACTGGAGGATTCTGTCAATGACCGAGTCATCCGGGAGATTAACTCCCAGCTGAGTCAAGCGGTTGTGCAACCCAGACATTTTGAGTATGTGCTCACCGACAGAACTATTTTCCTCCATATTACAACTGAAGAACTTGTCGGAGACATCATATCTCTCGACCCGGGCATGAGCTTGGAAAACCAGTTTCAGCTCTTGGAACATCTCATATGCTCCGTGTTGCTCAAAACGCTTTTGGAGCCCCGGTTCTAAACTGTAAAGCATACCGCACTGAACAAGGGAGTAATCATCGTAGCGTGACTGCCAAGCGTTCATAATGTCTTGATCTGCTGGGAAAATGGGTGCGTCACCTAGCGGTGCATCAAAAACATACAATCTTTTGGAAGCTATGAGGATGATCCTCAAACCACGGACCCAGTCCGCATAGTTGCTTCCATCATCTTTCAGCTTGGTTTTCTCTAGGAATGCGTTGAAGTTGAGGGTGACATTAGCGTTGGCCATTGGATCTGCAATATAGATTGTAACGACAATTTTAGACTAAGTTCATGATAATTAAGTTCACATAATCAAATTATTTAATGAACTCCCCCTTAGATAGACATCTCTCTAGTCATCCAAGTGACACATGATCCACGTCAACTAGTCCGTGTTCGATCATCACATGAGACAGACTAGTCGTTCATGGTGAACATCTCCATGTTGATTGTATCTTCTATACGACTCATGTTCGACCTTTCGGTCTTCCGTCTTTTGAGGCCATGTATGTACATGCTAGGCTCGTCAAGTCAACCTAAGTGTTTCGCGTGTGTAAATCTGGCTTACACCCGTTGTATGCGAATGTTAGAACCTATCACACCCGATCATCACGTGGTGCTTCGGAACAACGATCCTTAGCAATGGTGCACAGTTAGGGTGAACACCTTTCTTGAAATTTTATTAAGATATCATCTTATTTACTACCGTCGTTCTAAGCAAATAAGATGTAAACATGATAAACATCACATGCAATCAATATAGTGACATGATATGGCCAATATCATCTTGCTCCTTTGATCTCCATCTTCGGGGCACCATGATCATCACTGTCCCCGGCATGACACCATGATCTCCATCATCATGATCTCCATCATCGTGTCTTCATGAAGTTGTCTCGCCAACTATTACTTCTACTACTATGGCTAACGTTTAGCAATAAAGAAAAGTAATTACATGGCGATCTTGATTGACACGCAGGTCATACAATAAAATAAGACAACTCCTATGGCTCCTGCCGGTTGTCATACTCATCGACATGCAAGTCGTGAATCCTATTACAAGAACATGATCAATCTCATACATCACAATGCATCACATCACGTCCTTTGGCCATATCACATCACAAGGCATATGCTGCAAAAACAAGTTAGACGTCCTCTAATTTGTAGTTGCAAGTTTTTACGTGGCTACTACAGGTTTCTAGCAAGAACGTTTCTTACCTATGCCAAAACCACAACGTGATATGCCAATTGCTATTTACCCTTCATAATGACCCTTTTCATCGAATCCAATCCGACTAAGGTGGGAGAGACAAACACCCGCTAGCCACCTTATGCAACAAGTGCATGTCAGGAGGTGGAACCGGTCTCACGTAAGCGTACATGTAAAGTTGGTCCGGGCCGCTTCATCCCACAATACCGCCGAATCAAGATAAGACTAGTAGTGGTAAGAAAATTAACAAGATCGACGCCCACAACTACTTTGTGTTCTACTCGTGCATAGATTCTACGCATAGACCTAGCTCATGATGCCACTTCTGGGAGACGTAGTAGTAAATCAAAAAATTTCCTACTATCATCAAGATCTATCTATGGAGAAACCAGCAACGAGTGAGAAGAGATTGCATCTTCATACCTTTGAAGATCGTTAAGCGGAAGCGTTACAAGAACGCGGTTGGTGGAGTCGTACTCGTAGCGATTCAGATCGCGGTGGACTCCGATCTTAGCGCCGAACAACGGCGCCTCCGCGTTCAACACACGTACAGCCCGATGACATCTCCCGTGCCTTGATCTAGCAAGGAGGAGGGAGAGGTTGGGGAAGAGCTCCAACAACAGCACGACGGCGTGGTGGTGATGGAGCAGCAAGGTATTCCGGCAGGGCTTCGCCTAAGCACTGCGGAGGAGGAAGAAGAGAGGTAGGGCTGCGCCGTGGGAGAGAGATCAAATATTGTCTCAAAACAGCCAAACCTCAAGTATATATAGGAGGAGGGAGAGGGAGGGCTGCGTTGGCCCCTCCTCCAAGGAGGAGAGGTTCGGCCGAAGCTAAGGAGGAGTCCACCTCCCACAAGGGAGGTGGATCTCTTCCTTTTGAATCTCCTTTAGCCTTATATCTTTATCCCTAGCCGCATGGGCCTTTCCGGAAGGACTTGGAAAGCCCAATAAGGGATGGTACACCTCCTCTAACAGCCCACGAAGTCCTTTGGTCGTCACACCCCTCCTGGGGTCCTCCGGCACCCTCCCGGCACTCCCGGTACACTACCGATGAGCCCGAAAACTTTCCGGTGACCAAAACAGGACTTCCTATATATCAATCTTTACCTCCGGACCATTCTGGAGCTCCTCGTGACGTCCGGGATCTCATCCGGGACTCCGAACAACCTTCAGTAATTACATATACCATTTCCCTATAACCCTAGCGTCATTGAACCTTAAGTGTGTAGACCCTACGGGTTCAGGACACACGTAGACATGACCGAGACACCTCTCCGGTCAATAACCAACAGCGGGATCTGAATACCAATGTTGGTTCCCACATGCTCTACGATGATCTCATCGGATGAACCACGATGTGAGGGATTCAATCAATCCCGTATACAATTCCCTTTGTCTACCGGTATGATACTTGCCCGAGATTCGATCGTCGGCATCTCTATACCTTGTTCAATCTCGTTACCGGCAAGTCTCTTTACTCGTTCCGTAACACATCATCCCGTGGCTAACTCCTTAGTCACATTGATCTCATTATGATGATGTCTTACCGAGTGGGCCCAGAGATACCTCTCCGTCATACGGAGTGACAAATCCCAGTCTCGATTCATGCCAACCCAACAGACACTTTGATACCCGTAGTGCACCTTTATAGCCACCCAGTTACGTTGTGACGTTTGGCACACCCAAAGCATTCCTACGGTATCCGGGAGTTGCACAATCTCATGGTCAAAGAAAATGATACTTGACATTGGAAAAGCTTTAGCAGACGAACTACACGATCTTGTGCTATGCTTAGGATTGGGTCTTGTCCATCACATCATTCTCCTAATGATGTGATCTCGTTATCAACGACATCCAATGTCCATGGTCATGAAACCGTGACCATCTATTGATCAACGAGCTAGTCAACTAGAGGCTCACTAGGGACACGTTGTGGTCTATGTATTCACACATGCATTCTGGTTTCCGGTTAATACAATTATAGCATGAACAATAGACAATTATCATGAACAAGGAAATACAATAATAACCATTTTATTATTGCCTCTAGGGCATATTTCCAACAACCACACCCCCAAAGTTGATCACATTGTAGAAAGATTTAACTGAAAATAGACCATTAGATTCTAGCATCCAAATAGGAGTATCTTGATTATTAGGTAGAGGGATCGTTTTAATAGTGTCTATTAACTGTGCCATCTATTCATACCATTCAGATCTACATACCTCCTAAATGATAATTTCAAAGTACTCCCATCATAGACTCGAGCAACCGTACACTCAGGCTGGTTGCAAATCTCATACAGCTCCCAGAATTGTGTTTTGAGGGAAGAATCCCCCACCCAAATGTCATGCCAGAATTTAATCCTAGTTCCATTGCCGATTTTCCAACGACAAAATGTTTTAGATGCCTGCAAAGCCCAGGTTATACTTTTTCAGAAGGGAGATCCATTCTCTGGCTTAGCCCAGAAAAGGTTAGGAGAAGTAGTATTATATTTGAACTCAATGATACATTTTCAGTCTTTATCCTGATCAAAATATCTTTTCTCCCATGAGGCCAAGCTCCCCCTCTGTGTGCATATACTCTATCTTAAGTATAAATTATCATAGCCCTAAAAAAAGTATAAATTATCGTCAGCGTTCAGGCACCCTGTTTCGGAGCAGAGCAGGGTATGGAACTTTGCCGTGAACACCAGTACCGGTGACCACACACACATACTCCATCCGTTTTTAAATATAAAACATTTTATTTATTTTTACTATAAATTACATATAAATGTATATCGACAGATTTTCATATGCAAGTTCACTCATTTTATTCCCTATATAGTTCATAATAGAATTTCTAAAATGTTTTATATTTAAGAACGGAGGAAGTATATACCAGTAGCGTACATACTCTAAAGAGTTGTTAATTAACCAAGCATGCAGACAAGCTTGAAGTCCGGCCGGCACATGTACACACTACATTTTCTTTTGCGTCGACTGACTGTCTACGGTTGTGATGAAGAAGACATGTCGCCGGCTGCAAGCTGATAGATACGGTCGATCTGATATGGTCGACTGCTGGCCGGCGGCTATACTAGCGCGTTTTTGACTTCCAGCACTTGGTATGCGAGGTCCATGGACTCGACTTCAGTAAACAGATGCTGTAAAATTAAGTAGACACAGGTAGGTCAACAGATCAATCGATCAGCTGCCGGCTGCTAATACCGTGCCAGCGTGTTATGACAGGCATATGCATATAGTTATTATAAGTTCTTTTAGTCAGGGCCCTACCTCGGAAATTCGGGCCCCTGTACGAAATCACAGTTTAGGCCTCATGTATATAGAAAACTAAAGCAAATAAATTTTATAAACCAATGCAATACTACAGTTTCTCAATGTCTGCCTATGCCTAAGAGCATCTCTAGCAGATGCTGTAAAAGTATTCGAATTGTAAGTTTTCGGTTAGTATACGGGTTTGGGCCGTCTTTTCGATTAGATCAGACCTCGTATACTTGACCCAGCCCGTAAATGTTTTATGATTGCCCGCAACTGCACCCCTCGCTCCTGCGCGGTACATCTGTGGGTCCGTGAGGTCGATACGGGTCTGAACCCTATCCCTCCGCCGCAGCGAAATCCCCATTTCTCACGGCATTTCTTGCCACCGGCGCCTCAAATCCACCACCCTGTTCACAGTTCCGCGAGATGTGGAACTCCAGCCGTCGCGGCGATGTCGACCACGAGCGAAGGCATTGCGTCAGAGCCGACGCGGCGCAAAAGCGCTCCGCCCTGCGGTACACTTGCCGCGGGTTGCCATTGGCGTCGTTGCTCCTCCGTCGCGAGATGGAGGAGTACGACCGTGCGCACATGTGGCTCTTCTTCGGCGCAGACAGCTCCTACGGGGAATCTATCTCGCGCCCCTCTCTCACCCCGGTGAAAAGGGAGCCGGAGGAGCTCCTCCCTGTCCACGCGGGTCAAGAGGGACCCCAATGAAAAGGGAGCCGGTGTAGCCGACACGATCACATTTGTTTCCGGCCAGATGTCCCCGAGCGAGGTGGAGAAGCGAACCTGGCCCGCTCATGGTGCGGAAGGATGTTGTGCGACTGTGGTGTGATGGGTATGCACGATGACTCAGGCAGGGGCGGACAGGCAACCGATGAGCCCGCGCTTGTTGCGGCCATGGTGATGGCGACAAGAATGCCCGGCTCGCCGTGAGGTTACCCGAGGAAGGTCAGGGCCGCTGCATGGCCTCTGCGATGATGAACCCATTGTCCTTGATGGCGGCCTCCTGTTAAACAACGGTGGTCAAGGCCGCGACGACCTTTTTTATTTGGCCTCGGCCTTCCTTTGGTTAACCCTTTTCGTCGATTGGATGACCTTCTGTTTTGGTGTCAACTCCTTCTTTGGCTTCTTCTTGCGGACATACGGGGTGGATGTCCTCACGTCGCCCTTGGCAGTGGGGGTGACGACGACAACGATGTTTGACGCGTCGACCATGGCTAGTGGGCGGGAAGGCGGGAGAGTTTTTTTGGGAGGGAGGGAAAAATGGGGTGGATGTGCCACCGACGGACGACCAAGGAAGGATAAAGCCGGATGTCGCATCCGTGTTGTGTTTGCGTGCAAATTCGATTTACATTTAGATCTGAAATAGATCACCGACAGACCAAAAAACGAACACGCGTTCATTTGCATCGGCACGTCGAACTGCTGTTTCTGTTCGTTTCAACACAAACGAACGCACGTAGAAAAAAAAATGCATCGACGCGTTCAATTTGCGCTTATGTAAGGCAACACGCAACAGGTATAGGATTTTCGGTAGATTATCCCTGTTAATAACGAGAAACGCACAAGATGGCATTTTGGCACCGTCCAGCCGGCGACGAAAAGGTCGCGGCGCGATGGGTTCCGACTTGAGAGGTCACGCACCAGCCGCTCCTTCCGCGTGGAGTCCTAGTTTACTCGGCGTAATCTTTTGCCGCCGATTTGCGCCGTGGACTCTACCGGAAGTGGGTGGAGAGAGTCTCAAGCCGCCAGGCTGCGACGCAGACATAAAGAAAGAGCCCACGAGGCAGCAGCATTCCAGCAAACCAGCCCTGTCCCGCGGTTGCCGACTCAGGTAGAGGAGGAGGATGGCACCGCCGAGGAGTGTGTGCGTGACCGGCGGCGGCGGGTTCATCGCCTCGTGGCTCGTCAAGCTGCTCCTCTCCCGGGGCTACGCCGTCCACGCCACGCTCCGCGACCCATGTATGTACGTGCGTCTTGCCCTGGTGGTCTGATCCTCCGGCCAAGATGGTAATGGCGGGGTGCTGTTTCAGGTGATCCGAAGAACGCCCATCTGATGCAGCTGGACGGGGCGGCGGAGAACCTGCGGCTGTTCAAGGCCGACGTGCTCGACCGCACCGCGCTGGCCGCCGCCGTCGAGGGGTGCGAGGGCGTCTTCCACCTCGCGTCCCCTGTGCCCTTGGATAAGCCCGTCGATCCTGAGGCAAGTACATGTCTGTCGATTCATCGTGTGCGTCGGACTCTTGTTGGTTCACAAATTTGCGTGATTCCCCACGACTTCTTCGTGCATCCGTGGAGTCTCATAACCGTAGTACCATCAGCCATCAGGGAATTGTTGAACTGAATATTGGTTTTTCTATTATTCTTGTAGCCGTCGACGCAAATATAAATTTACCATCGTTATCTACTTTTATGTATCTATGGAAAGAAGCCAACATTATCCTCCTGAACTTGTCCTATACAGGGTTCATTTTATGAGCTTTAATCTGGCTTTGTTTACCCCCTCAAAATTTCAAAAGATACCTTTTTTTCCTACTCCCTCTGTTTGTACTTAGTGCCATTTCTTTTGGCGGCTTAGAAGATAAGCCGCCTCGTCCCCAGTTTTTGTCATAAATTGTCTTTTTCATTCGTTGAGGCTTCTGAACTATTTATGAAATTACTAATTTAGAAGTCTCAATAAATTTTGAAAGCGAATTACTTTTTAGGCTGGGGAGAGGCAGCTTACTTATGTCTATTCACTTTCTTTCTTGGCATTTATTTTTCTTTCTTTTGGCAGTTAAAACTAAATATGAAATTTATCTCAAACCATATGTCAATTTTAGATGTAAGATTGTCAATTAATTAGGATGAACTACGTTAAGTTAAGTTATTAGTCCATTCGGAAATTAAAAATAAATTTGAAACACTAACATTATTAAAAGATTTTGACCTCCTCTTCCTTCCATCCAAATTTTATAAGTAATTTATTTTTTTACATTACCAACAAATTTAAAGTAACAAAACATAAAATAAACAACCTAGAGTAGCAATCGTAGCAAGCTAAACCAACTTGTTTTTGACCGATTGCTTTGGCAATTTTTTGCTTTATTCTATTGATGGAAAGAATTCATATTTTGTATGGAGGATATCATTTTTTGCTTTATTCCACGAATGAAAGAAATCCATATTTTCCATGGAACTAATATTTGACAGTTTGCCTTTGTCATAGCGTCTTTGTGAGAAAGCGTGAGGTTTATTGGTCTTTTTGTAGCGTCCTTGGACTCTTGGCGTCAATTTTTTTTCATGAAGTACATAGCCAAGCTAGATAGCCCAGGTACCAATCATCCTGGAGTTTGCTCAGTACGTGAAGTTTCACACACGTTTATAAATTGATGCAATGGGATTAGAAAACGTGAGATAGAACTATTAAAAGGAACCAATCGTATTTTAGATAAACAAGGTTCCTGGTTGTTGGGCAACAGTGCTGGTTACGGGCTAAGGACCAGACTGTGACGACTGCCAATTTTAAACGGATCTGCTGCTGCTGTTAGACTTTCAAATTATGGGCCGCTTCTTAACCATCTTGAATTGCTAGCTCCATTGGCTGGCCTCGCTGAAATCTAACGTGAAGTTTGGAGCTTGATTCCCACCATTGCGGTTTAATTTTTTGTGCTTCGTTCGAAGCAAGCCTGTGAATAGGGCCGGCCCTTGAATAAACGCCTGGGTCCTCAACGGACGAAAAATTAGTTAGGTCCCATCATAGATGAAAAAAGTGGAGAAACAATCTTTCATTATATAGGGTCACGCTATTCGTCACCCTGGTTGAGGAATAGTTATTCTTCACCCCTCTCTATTTTGACATCAATGCATCATAATTTTACGTTACGTAATTTTTTTCTTATTCCATACGTAAAAAGAGACCGTAATAAAATATATAATCACCGTAAAAAATATTTTTGTTATGTAAAATTACAAACATAAAAACATAGTGTAAAATATACATAAAATGCAATTTTTCTTGTCTTACGGCCTGTATTTTTATTTTCTTATGCCAAATTTTACATAGTGGGTCAATATAAATGTAACTATTTGTATTTCAAATGTAATTTATTTATGAAAAGCTCGTAAGATTACCTCGGGTGAAGAATAACCTATTCCGCACCCTGGGTGATGAATAGAGTTTCTGGTTATATATATATATATATATATATATATATATATATATATATATAGAGAGAGAGAGAGAGAGAGAGAGAGATATTGAACAATGTTGGTTACTCAATTATTTCTGGTTTAATAAATTTGAAATTATTTTGTGTACCTTGAATTTTGAACTAAATTTTAAACATAAACTAAAACATGAAGTTTCTCTCAAACTGTATGTCAACTTTATCCAAAGTTTTTATCATATTGATACATGAATCATAAATAATCTGCTGCATATTTTAGTTTTCTATATATTTTTATTTAATAACGTTATAATTACGAGCTCAAATTTTGGGTTCAAAAATCAATTTTTCTAGGATATTAAGAAATCAGTCCAGTAAATCTGATGTTTGATGTTCCTTTTTTTTTTTTACCAAATTCACAGAGATGTGTATAGTAGTGTGCAACACCTGATTTCTCTTGTGTCTAAGTACAGTTTTCGGGATTTCAAGCCGGGCCCCGAGCTTTTGCCCTGGCCGAGCTCGGGCTTGCATCTAGTACATTTTCTATGATTCGGGCCGGGCTCAGGCTTGGCTGCTGAAGGTCGGCTTGTATAAGCACAACCCGAAACCCAGCCCTGCCCGAGGAATGGCCAGGTTTACATACAATTTTACAAAAAACATGTAGTTTTAGTTTATGTTGCGAGGAACGGAAAAAGGCCGGATACCGAAGGGATTAGCCTGAAATTAGCCAAAACAACCCAGAGGGGTAAAGTCCTCAAGTAGTTTGATAGCGAGTTCACCTTCCTAGTAACGTTGCTCATTTCATTCATTCTCATTCAAATCTATTTCTAAGGCATGTGAACTACCAATTGGCACCAGATATCCGGAGTGTGTAAAGAGCTGTTGTGAAAAGCGGGAAAATCATAAAAAGTAATATAATGATTCCTCGTGAAGGTTTCCACAAATACCCCTTGGTTCTGGCCTGGTTTTGCGTGATCGCTCTTCCTCGTCATTCAATCAATCGTGCTTCCATGACTCATCGACCTTGTTCCGGAGTTGGTGTTGCGACGAGAACAGCAAAACAACCAATTCAGCTCTACATAAGGTAGAGAAAGTATGGTTGAGCAATCGACATGATATATTTGCTCACACTCCAGACGAAGGTCCTAATTCGCATGAACATTCTATAGTCTTAGTCAGAGGATGTAGAGTGAAAGATTCACCAGGTGTGAAATCCCATTGTATTGGAGGAGTCTAGGATTTGTTGGGAATTCCGGATCGTAGAAAGGGAAGATCTAAGTAGGTGCAGAAAGACCTAAATCAAAATGAGTGGAAGATGCCTGTGGAACTTTTTGGTTCTTTTCTGGGGCGATATGGAAGCAACTAGCTCCTATTCCTTTATTATGTTACCATTTCCATCCGCTATTTTTCGCTTAGAAGGGCTTGACTTACTTAAAATTATTGCGATGAGGAGAGACAAAATATGTGGTGTGGCATTGCTGACTGGGACAAAGCTAGAATCAAACTAGTCAAAACTTTTTAAATGAGGTGACTGGTTGCAATGTGTACAATTTTTCAGAGTTCAGAGGATAAACTAAACCCAATGAAAGTCTAGGGTTGTGAAGTGAACTCCAAAACAGATTCACCGATGATAATGTAGTCTTCTTCCGTATTTATGTAATTCTAATAGAAAGTAAGGGTGATCCCCACAAATACGAGGGCAACATCTTTAGTGTTATGAATGAATAAAATATACCTTGTTATAGATATTCATATTGCATGACTAATAATAATAACAATTTTTTATATCCATCACACATGTTATACTAAATAGAATACCACTTGGAATAAATGATGATTATATATTACGAAATCAATCCAAAATCACATTGGCTCCATTCAAGAAACCTAGTAGTGTTGAATGAATGCACGTAGGGTGTTTTCCATACAACCTAATATCAAGAGTAGCGTGTGATTTGATTTTCTTAAATCAATATTTAACAAACTCCCAAAAGGAAAATATTAAGTATATATGAATGATGCTCACCTAAAAGGTTGACGAAAAGAATATGGAGATCGATAAAAGGAAAATAAAATACAAGTGAATATCGACTGTGGTGTCTTTTAATATAATGATAAGATTTAACTAATAAAAGGGTTTTTTAAATAAATCCATTTGCAGTTTACATGTCCTTTTGTCGTATTTTTTTTATCATGAGTGAAATGCTTGTGAGTGAAACTCACATTCTCTCTTCGCTGCCCACATAAAAAAAGTATTTACTCCTTATGTTTCAAATGTAATTTAAGTTCAAGATTTGTCTGAACTGAAAGTTCATTAAGTTTGATCAAGTGTATATAAAACTATTTACATCTGCATCCAAAATTGCTTCATTAGATTCATTATAAATATATTATCATATATATTTGATACAGTACATCTTATCGGGTTTTTCTATAGACTTGGTTAAACTTTTTAAAATGACTTAGGAAAATCATAGAGCTTAAATTATTTTGGAGTGGAGTAAGAAAATTTTATGACGTTAATCGTGGTTAGATATTTGTACATTTGGTTGCCGAAATATAAACACGAACAATCACTCCTCTCTAGGTCTCTACACAAAGTGGAAGCATATGGTCATATGCCTAAAAGAAATGGTCATAGTTTGGCTACAAAATACCATATTATTCAGTAATTCTTTGTACCCAAAAAATCAAAGGAAGTATATAGTTATATTTCCATGCAATGTTTGGATATTTTTCATACTTTTGTAACATAAAACCACGTGTTTATTGAAATATATTCACAAGTTCTTACGTCGATGTTGTCCCATGATCTTACATTCTAGCCTAAACATTTGAAAAAAAAAATCAATTCAAGACAATGACACGCCTGATGTTTAAACCACGGTAAGAAAAATACGATAGCCAATCAAGTGTCATGCATCTGGCTGTATAAATAGGGAAATAAAAAGGTCACATACATCTTGTTCTGAGAAATAAATCAAACACTGTATCTTTGTTGTTGCTTTATTTAATCCGACACCACAATGTTCCGCACTTCTTGAAAGAAAACTAGTTCGTACATATGCATGTTACTTTTTCATGAGCAATCTGGGTCTTTTTTATTTTCTTTTAGAACAAAAAACTAAGCACTTTGGTCCTTAAAAAAACACTCAGCACTATGGATCTGCTCGCTCTGGTGACCCCAATTTGGCGCATAGGTCAAGCGCAAGCAACCTATCCCCCCCCCCTTCCCGCGTGCCCAAACCCAGCGCCCGATCGAGAGTTTGGGGCAGCTCATTTTAGTTTTATTCCCCACCGGTTTTGGGAAGGTTATTGAACCTTCCCCAACTGTTTTTTTTCTTCTTCCAGTTTTTCATTCTTTCTTATTTTTTTCCTTTTCTCTTTTGTGAACAACTTTCAAGTTTGTGAACGTTTTTCGAAATGCATGAACATTTATGAAATCATACCATTTCTAAAATTTGTTAACAATTTCTTAAAAATGTACAAATTTTTTTCCAATCACACACCTTTTCTGAATTATTGAAAATTTTACAAATTCATGGATATATTTTGTAATTTTTTTATTTATTGAAACTTGTGAATAATGTTAAATCATAAAGTAATTTATAAAATTAGGAAAAAATATGATTTTTTTAATGCTTAAGCATTTTTCGAATTCATGATTTTTGTTTTCAATTCAGTGAACATTGTTTGAATTGAAGAACCTTTTTTGTAACTCACAAACATTTTAGATTTTTGTGAAAATTTTAGAAAAACCATGAACATTGTTTGAATTCAAGAATAATTTTTTAATACACAAACTTTTTTTTCCGAAATCTTCAACACTTTTCTGAATGTGCAATTTTTTCCGAAATAACAGAAACATTTTTTATTCCATGAAGAGAGGTCTCGCTCACTCTACCCTTTCTAGACTCCTCCATAAATATTTGAAAAGGCCCACCACCGGGCCATGAAGTGATAACTATATGTGCCGAACAGTTTTGTTAATTTCGCTTGGGTCCACCATGTTACGTTAGGTACAGTGAACGGTCACAGTTTCATAATTTTAGAAGTTCCTCTAGATTGAGGACCGGTATGTTCAGCTGTCAAAAAAAAGAGGACCGGTATGTTCCAATTAACGTGGAATTTTCTAGCATATCTCTTTCTTTTCCTTTGTATTGAATGTTCAGTATATACTTCCCTCGTTCCATATCAATTGCCACTCAAACGAATCTATGTAGACCAATTTGGGACAGACGAAATAATTGATAATCAATAGAGATAGATAGACTCTCAGAATACTTTCTGCTGTTGAGACGATTACAAATGTTGTTGGAATTGTAAAATCTTTGATGGCATGATTCTAATCTTGTGCCAATTTTAACTGTGCAGTCGGAAGTAATTGCGCCTACTGTGAAGGGCACCTCGAATATTCTAGAAGTTTGTTCAACTATGAAGATCCAGAAAATTGTTGTGGTGTCATCCACTGCTTCTGTTCATTTCAACCCGAACTGGCCTCAGGGTAAACCCAAAGATGAGAGTTGCTGGTCGGACAAAAAAGTGTGCATGGAAAATAAGGTTAGTATGTTTGAAGTTTTAAGAATCAATTAAAAGTCGGTTGCCAGGCCAATTGTGATGTAAGAAGCCTATTATACAAGAGTACAAAACACACATGAACCTTCAATGTCGCATGCATGGGCTAGTGCGTGCTAGACTTTCCATCTGAACTCTGAAGACAATTAGTGATAATAATTAGGAGTGTATTCCGTCATCCATATTAGAATTCTCAAGCTTTTCTTTCCTCAATCTCTACTGGCGAGGCCGTGGATTCGCCTTCTCTCTACCCGTCGCTCTAGCGCCTGTAGATAGGTTAGTGTTGTATTCCTCGCAGGAACGACGTTTGGACGGATGTTGACGATTCTTCTTCAAGTTAGCCTTTCGGGCTCCGATTCTCCTCAAATTCGTCCATCGAAACAAATTAGATTTAGCTCTAGTATAGATTCCTGCTAGCTCCTTGTGGTGACGAGGTTAGGGTTTCTCCTCGCGCATACAGAATGACGAGATTGCTTGTCAGCTTCTTTGGATGGATTGAAAAGTGCAACGGCGATGACTGCGGCTTCGAGGCGCTAGTCCTTAAGGCACGTGTAGGGAGACTTCTGGTTGTCATGAACAAGATCATGCTGGCTCCAGTATGAAAGCAATGTGCAGCACGTCGGTGGCTCGTTCTGGCGACAGCCAGGGGCGGACCTAGAAAATAAATAGAGTGATGACAAACTAGTGGAGTGGGGCCACTTCTTCTACAAAATACGAAATTCTGAAGTATTCTTGATGGGGTACAAGCAAATTTAACTAAATTTTGAAAACTTGAGTGGGGCATACATAGGCCCCCACTGGCCTCTGTGCAGGTCTGCCCCTAACGGTGGCAATGGTCGTTCTGTGGTTGGGTCAGATTTTTATATATTTACCGTGTAATATTCCCATTGTATTTCAATTTTCTTGGCTAGTCCGAGAGCTAAGTTCAACTCTTTACAATTTTGATTGGCAGCTTTGGTACTTTCTTGCAAAAACTGTTGCTGAAGAGACAACCTGGGAATACGGAGAAAAGAATGGGCTAGACATCGTTACAGTATGCCCTTGTATTGTTTTTGGTCCACAACTACAACCTGTTGTTAATACCACCAGCGAACTTCTTCTCTATGTTATAAAAGGTCTCCTCATCAATTCTGTTCCTTTCCATTTCTTGTTTATTTGTAGTAATATCAATTATATCTGACAAACATGTCATATAGTGCAGTGGCTCGGTCGTCCATTAGAAATTTTATAAGGGGAAAACATGAAAAGTCTTGCGGTATTCTTTTTTTGAAAAAGAGGATCTCCCCCGAGCCTCTGCATCATGATGATGCATGCAATCATTTTATTGAATAATGGTTTGCACGAAGTGTAATATCCAAAAGGATTCGAAAAGTACTCGCAATAAAAAGGAAAATTACATGCCACATCTGGCAAGCTACAGATATGCTACGATGACTAAAAACCTAGCCTATTAGTGTACCGCCATCCATATTGGTTGAAGATATCTAGTTCTACTGTCTTTCACCCGCTGCACCCAATAACCATAATCTCCTTGAACTCCGCAGGTGTGAGTAACAACCACGTACGGATCCAAGCAGTAGCTCTGAGGATAACCTGCAAAAAATTGGTGAATTTCTTCCCGTTAAATATCATATCATTTCTCCAATTTTATATAGCCCAAAGCATGGAACAAAATCCCGTTCGAATGTGTTTAGCTGTGCTGATGTCCATTCCATTAAGCCACGTCCCAAATAACATGTTCATACATGTTAGAGGAGTAATATTAAAGACTATATAAATAATACGCTAGAAAAGTCTAGCCAATGGGCGATCTAGAAAGAGATATTTGATAGTCTCGTTATGATCACAAAAGCAGCATCTAGAATTACCTACCCATTTTCGTTTAACCAAGTTATCCTTCGTTAGTATCACTTCTTTGTGAACAAACCATATATAAATCTTAATCTTCAGTGGTACTTTAATTTTCCAAATATGTGGAGAAATAGGTATCAATCCGGCATTGATAAGATCCAGATACATTGATTTCACTAAGAAACTACCGTTTGTAGTTAATTTCCAATGAATTGTGTCTGGTTGGTCCGATAATTGACTTCCATCAATCGGTGGACCAGATGAAGCCACACATTCAAATTTTCTCCTACCAGAGATCTCCTAAACTGAATATTAAGAGGAACCGTGTGCATAATTGTAGCAACAAAAGCCTCTTTGCGCTGTACAATATTGTATAAAGCCGGATATTGTGTAGCTAGAGGCGTCTTCCCTAACCACATATCTTCCCAAACCTAGTTGTGTTATCATTCCCAACGTGGAACTTCACCCTGTGAAAAAAATGCTTCCTTTGTTCTCATTAAGCCTTTTCAGAATGATGAGTCCGAAGGTTTCACTATAACTTGAGCCAAAGTCTTGAATTGTATGTACTTATTACGTAAATTTGTATTCATGTACCTTCCGTCTCCACTGATAGTCTATACAACCATTTGCTCAATAAACATTTATTTTAAATTTGTAGATTCTCAATTCCTAACCCACCTTGGTCTTTGGGTCTGCACATCATATCCCATTTAGCCAATCTGTATTTCGTTTTACTATCATCACTTTGCTAGAAAAATCTCGATCTGTAGAAATCGAGTCTTTTCCGTACCTCTACTGGTACTTCGAAGAATGATAATAAAAACATAGTCAGGCTTGTCAATAGTGAATTTATTAACACTAGCCGCCCACTCTAAGACATAAGCTTGTCCTTCCAGCAACTTAGTCGTTTTTCAGTCCTATCCTCTATGCACTTTCATTCATTATTAGTTAGTTTCCGATGATGTATAGGGATACCAAAGTAATTAAACGGAAGGGAACCCATCTCACATCCGAATAATTGTTTCTAGGCATCTTGTTCTTTCTTGGTAGGTCCAAAGCAGAACAATTCGCTCTTTTTAAAATTAATTTCGAGTCCCGATAGCTGTTCAATCGGACACAATATCAACTTCATATTTCTAGCATTGTCAAGATCATGTCCCATGAAAAGAATCGTATCGTTCGCATATTATAAGACGGACACCCCTCCATTCACAAGATGTGAAATTAGCCCTCGTACTAGATCGTTCTCTTTTGCGGGAACTATGAGAGCTGTCAATATATATGATATTATGTTGAATAAGATCGGGGACATCAAGTCTCCCCATCTCAATCCTTTATGGGTTGAAAATAATGACCTATGCCATCATTCATCTTAATCCCAACACTATCTTTCTGAACAAAAGAGTCCACCTGGCTCCTCCAAGCCTCATTGAATCCTTTCATTTGTAATGCTTACCGGAGGAAAGATCATTTTACTTTATCATATGCTTTTTCGAAATTCACCTCAGAAATCACTCCATCGAGTTTCTCCACTGATTTTTTGTCAATTTCATTGCAGGAGGTCCTAATGCGATGAACGACGTGGCATGGGAGATAGTCGATGTCCGTGATGTAGCTGATGCTTTGCTTCTGGTATACGAGAAACCAGAATCATCTGGAAGATATATCAGTGCATCAAATTACATTACCACAAAAGCCATGGTGGAATTGTTAAGGAAGGCGCACCCTAACTACAATTACGTAAAGTGGTAGGCCTCTTACCATGCGATTCCTTGTATGCAGCAAATGTCACATTTTGTTTCCTGAACGGTCCTGCTATGTTTCCATGGTTTGAACTACTCTCTTTGTTTTCTGCAGCAAGACTGATGTGGAAAATAACTCTCCCATCACACCGACCTCGTCGGAAAAATTGAGAAATATGGGCTGGAAGCCAAGGAAATTGGAGGAGACGCTCCTGGATAGCATCGAATACTACCAGAAGACGGGGCTTCTGCAGGATGCCGAGGGAGAGGGATACTCGTGCCACCTTCCTGAAATGTTCAGCTTTTTTCATGCCGCCGAGTAAATGAAATCGAGCGTGGTAGTGGTGGTGCCGGTGCTCGTACATATGCCATTGTGCTTGTGAAGATGTTGAATGGTATCTTCGGTTACCAACAACCAGTTTATTGTAGGTTCTGTAATAAGCAAGGTTTTAAGGGTTATTCTGTAAGTTATGTTAAATGATTAAACTTGAATTATCTGATTAAAGTAATAATAATTGAGTAAAGAAGATGCTAGGTCATTGTTTTGAAGAATTATAATACAAATGTAATTTTTGCATGCATTAAAAATAGATAAAAATAATTACACACTAAGCAGTGCTCCCCCCTCCCCCTGCCCAGCGTCACCTCTCAGGCGACACGAGGGAAACCCCTCTGGCGCCGCCGCCTTCCCACCCCCTCCTCCCGTTCACCTAGCCACGACCGGAGGAGGGTGGTGGCGGGGCATCTCTCAGGGTAGCACAGGGCCGCATCTAGCGTGAAGGCTCATCGAGCTCCGGCAGGCGTGTGGGAGCGGCCCTAGCAGTGGCTAGCACGGATCCAGTAGTCCGTGTGTAGAGGCGACACGACGGTATTCGCGACGGGCAGGTGGGTGCGGACATGGTGCGGACGCTGACTGAGGCGTGCGTCGGGTGGGGCTGAGGCTCGCACGAATTGGGCTGGTGGCTCGCGCGGGCGTGTAGGGGCACGGCAGCGGCGGCGGCACGTCACGCGGCTATGCAAGAGGTGGAGCAGGGGCGTGCAAAGGGCGCTGGTGGTCGCGTGTTGGGCGAGCTGCGGGCGAGTTGGGTCGTGCTTTCGCCGGCATGGCAAGGCGAGGATGCACACAGGGCTTGGGCGGCGTTGTCGGTGTGTCTTAGAGGCCTGTGGCGCCGCAGAGATGCAACTTCGAGGCACGGTTATGGTCGATCTGGTCTTCGGCGGCCGCGGTGACGCGAGTGGTGTGCGTGTGGCGCGGTGCGTCTGATGCTTGGCTGCGACCGGAGCCATGGTGGTTCGCGGCCTGGGGCGGTGCACCTTCGCTTCTTGTCGGCATGGTGCTCAGCAAGGTGCAGCAGTCCGTGCCGCGTCCGGTGGCTCTGCTTTTGGTGGACGTTCATGAATCTAGCAGCTGAGCTGTCGCTTGTGAGCCCAGCCGTATTTGGTCTCAGCAAGGTGCGGTTGGTTAATTTTTTTTTAAACTAGCACCTTTTTTAGAACAAATTTACAATCTAGCAGGCCCTTTGCAAAATTTAGAAAAGTAGCATCCTGTCGGTCTACAGTTGACTGAAGAAGGCATTTTCGGCCTTCCGCTGGCCGAAGAACTCTCTTCGGTTTTCTACAGGCCGAAGAGAGGCCCAGCTGGGCCGAAGAGAGGCCTAGCTGGGCCGAAGAGTGGCTGTCGGTGGCGGGCCGACCGAAAAAGCCCATCTTCGGCCTACGGGCAACCGAAGAGCCTCTTCGGCCAACCGGCGACCAAAGACCACGGGATAAGCCGACGCGGTCATCTTCTTCCTCTCGCTGCTTCTCTTCTTCCTCTCTCCATTCTCTCTGTTCTTCTCGCCCCCCCCCCCCCCCCCCGCGCGCGTCGATCTCTTCCGTCTTTCACTCATTTTCGTATCCAAGCCTCGGAAATAGTAGATCGTAGCCATCCCTTCCACCCTACAGTCATATTTTTTCCATGGGGTAGTTTTTTTGCATAGAAGTGAGGAGGAGCAGCCATGGTGAAGTGGTGGTGGTGGTGAGGAGGAGGTGGTGCTGCAGTTGGGGAGGAGAAGGTGCGGCTGGGGGAGGAGCTGCGGCTAGGGGGCTAGCCGGAGTGGCGGTGGTGTTGTCCGGTGGTGCAAGTACTCCGGGAGGTGGCCGATGCCGCGGAGTTGAAGAGAGGAGCAAGAAGCAGCGAACACACGCGTTGAAGGTATAATAAATTATCTCTTAGTTGGTAGTTTATTAGTTAGTGTAACTAAGTCATATAATGAGATGATGAAAATGTGTGACAGGTGAAAATGTCTGAATCAATAAATTTGACTGTTTACTATGGCCCTGGCAATGTCCGATATAATGAGTTGGGGGTTGATCTTAGCGAGTATAAAAAATGTGTCATGACACTTCCAGATCCGGACAGACTGGACATTAGACATTTGAAGTACTGGTTGACAACTAGTTTTGGGCTGGATCCTGATGTATGTTCCGTCAGTATGGACCAAATCGTGTAAACATGTGAAGTGGGAGTTGATGCTGATAGATAGGAGCCAGAAGTGGTTGACACTGTTAAGGTGTTGTAGAGACCGAAAAGTGCACCCATATGCCCTAGTTCACCCTGTGGTGAAGGAGGAGAATACCGGACCTTCAGAGGGGGGGTACGAATCCTGGCAGGACAGTCAAGTGGCTAATGCGATATATTTACCTGGGTCACAACCAATGGATGTGGATGCTAGGCAACCCAACGAAGAGCCAGATTACGCGCCACACAATTTGTGTGGTAACCATACTGGGCAGAGTAGTCAGTCGGTAATTTTATCTAGTTCTGGTTTTGCTGATGGGGATGAGGAAGGGGAGGAAATACAGAGGGTGATGGAGGAAGAGGACGAGGATGGACTGGCTGAGGAACTGGATTCTGAAAATTCTGACGATGAAGTGGAGGTACCGATTCCTGCTGCATGGGTTAGGGACCTATCGACCGGTTTCACGGTCAACGATGGCCATGAGACTCCATGGCAGTATCATCCGAACCAAGTCCAGATAGGTTCTATGCATGATGCAAAGAAGAAATTAAAATATGCTGTGGTAAAGTGGGCTATGTCCACGCAGAGGGTTTTCCGGACACACATATCAAATCGAACAAACTATACCGTGAAATGTGTTGAAACAGGTTGTATTGGGAAGATGCACGGGCACGTGCCGAAGTATAACATCCACTGGGTTGTCACTGATGTTGTTCCACATACCTGTGTCAGGAAAAACCTTCTGGTGAATCATCTGAACCTGTCTTCAACTCTCATTGCGTAACTCATGTATACTGAGATAGTGCAGAAGAAAGACATGGAAGCAAAACACATCCAGACAACAATGAAGGTCAGGTGGGATTATGTCATTCCTTACGGGAAGGCTTGGAGGGCTAAGCAGAAGGCTATGGAGGAAAGGTTTGGGACCTTCTTCGACTCATATGATAATGTTGTGTGGCTCCTTCAAGTATTGAAGGATAGGAATCCCGTCACTTATATTGGCGTACAACACACAAGATTGGCGAGTGTACCAGATATGAAGGTGTTGAAGAGAGTATTCTTTTCTTTTTCTATTTTCATCGAAGCTTTCCAGCAATGTCCTCCTGTGATGTTTGTGGATGGCATATTCCTGACTGGTCAGTACGGAGGACAAATCCTTACTGCTATTGGTGTTAATGGGAACAATCAAATCATCCCACTTGCCATGGCATTCGTGGAGGGTGATGTTGGAAATATGCCCTAGAGGCAATAATAAAATGGTTCTTATTATATTTCCTTGTTCATGATAGTTGTCTATTGTTCATGCTATAATTGTATTAACCGGAAACCGTAATACATATGTGAATACATAGACCCCACCATGTCCCTAGTGAGCCTCTAGTTGACTAGCTCGTTGATCAATAGATGGTCATGGTTTCCTGACCATGGACATTGGATGTCGTTGATAACGGGATCACATCATTAAGAGAATGATGTGATGGACAAGACCCAATCCTAAGCATAGCACAAGACCGTCTAGTTCGTCTGCTAGAGCTTTTCTAATGTCAAGTATCGTTTCCTTAGACCATGAGATTGTGCAACTCCCGGATACCGTAGGAATGCTTTGGGTCTCGCTCACTCTACCCTTTCTAGACTCCTCCATAAATATTTGAAAAGGCCCACCACCGGGCCATGAAGTGATAACTATATGTGCCGAACAGTTTTGTTAATTTCGCTTGGGTCCACCATGTTACGTTAGGTACAGTGAACGGTCACAGTTTCATAATTTTAGAAGTTCCTCTAGATTGAGGACCGGTATGTTCAGCTGTCAAAAAAAAGAGGACCGGTATGTTCCAATTAACGTGGAATTTTCTAGCATATCTCTTTCTTTTCCTTTGTATTGAATGTTCAGTATATACTTCCCTCGTTCCATATCAATTGCCACTCAAACGAATCTATGTAGACCAATTTGGGACAGACGAAATAATTGATAATCAATAGAGATAGATAGACTCTCAGAATACTTTCTGCTGTTGAGACGATTACAAATGTTGTTGGAATTGTAAAATCTTTGATGGCATGATTCTAATCTTGTGCCAATTTTAACTGTGCAGTCGGAAGTAATTGCGCCTACTGTGAAGGGCACCTCGAATATTCTAGAAGTTTGTTCAACTATGAAGATCCAGAAAATTGTTGTGGTGTCATCCACTGCTTCTGTTCATTTCAACCCGAACTGGCCTCAGGGTAAACCCAAAGATGAGAGTTGCTGGTCGGACAAAAAAGTGTGCATGGAAAATAAGGTTAGTATGTTTGAAGTTTTAAGAATCAATTAAAAGTCGGTTGCCAGGCCAATTGTGATGTAAGAAGCCTATTATACAAGAGTACAAAACACACATGAACCTTCAATGTCGCATGCATGGGCTAGTGCGTGCTAGACTTTCCATCTGAACTCTGAAGACAATTAGTGATAATAATTAGGAGTGTATTCCGTCATCCATATTAGAATTCTCAAGCTTTTCTTTCCTCAATCTCTACTGGCGAGGCCGTGGATTCGCCTTCTCTCTACCCGTCGCTCTAGCGCCTGTAGATAGGTTAGTGTTGTATTCCTCGCAGGAACGACGTTTGGACGGATGTTGACGATTCTTCTTCAAGTTAGCCTTTCGGGCTCCGATTCTCCTCAAATTCGTCCATCGAAACAAATTAGATTTAGCTCTAGTATAGATTCCTGCTAGCTCCTTGTGGTGACGAGGTTAGGGTTTCTCCTCGCGCATACAGAATGACGAGATTGCTTGTCAGCTTCTTTGGATGGATTGAAAAGTGCAACGGCGATGACTGCGGCTTCGAGGCGCTAGTCCTTAAGGCACGTGTAGGGAGACTTCTGGTTGTCATGAACAAGATCATGCTGGCTCCAGTATGAAAGCAATGTGCAGCACGTCGGTGGCTCGTTCTGGCGACAGCCAGGGGCGGACCTAGAAAATAAATAGAGTGATGACAAACTAGTGGAGTGGGGCCACTTCTTCTACAAAATACGAAATTCTGAAGTATTCTTGATGGGGTACAAGCAAATTTAACTAAATTTTGAAAACTTGAGTGGGGCATACATAGGCCCCCACTGGCCTCTGTGCAGGTCTGCCCCTAACGGTGGCAATGGTCGTTCTGTGGTTGGGTCAGATTTTTATATATTTACCGTGTAATATTCCCATTGTATTTCAATTTTCTTGGCTAGTCCGAGAGCTAAGTTCAACTCTTTACAATTTTGATTGGCAGCTTTGGTACTTTCTTGCAAAAACTGTTGCTGAAGAGACAACCTGGGAATACGGAGAAAAGAATGGGCTAGACATCGTTACAGTATGGCCTTGTATTGTTTTTGGTCCACAACTACAACCTGTTGTTAATACCACCAGCGAACTTCTTCTCTATGTTATAAAAGGTCTCCTCATCAATTCTGTTCCTTTCCATTTCTTGTTTATTTGTAGTAATATCAATTATATCTGACAAACATGTCATATAGTGCAGTGGCTCGGTCGTCCATTAGAAATTTTATAAGGGGAAAACATGAAAAGTCTTGCGGTATTCTTTTTTTGAAAAGGAGGATCTCCCCCGAGCCTCTGCATCATGATGATGCATGCAATCATTTTATTGAATAATGGTTTGCACGAAGTGTAATATCCAAAAGGATTCGAAAAGTACTCAATAAAAAGGAAAATTACATGCCACATCTGGCAAGCTACAGATATGCTACGATGACTAAAAACCTAGCCTATTAGTGTACCGCCATCCATATTGGTTGAAGATATCTAGTTCTACTGTCTTTCACCCGCTGCACCCAATAACCATAATCTCCTTGAACTCCGCAGGTGTGAGTAACAACCACGTACGGATCCAAGCAGTAGCTCTGAGGATAACCTGCAAAAAATTGGTGAATTTCTTCCCGTTAAATATCATATCATTTCTCCAATTTTATATAGCCCAAAGCATGGAACAAAATCCCGTTCGAATGTGTTTAGCTGTGCTGATGTCCATTCCATTAAGCCACGTCCCAAATAACATGTTCATACATGTTAGAGGAGTAATATTAAAGACTATATAAATAATACGCTAGAAAAGTCTAGCCAATGGGCGATCTAGAAAGAGATATTTGATAGTCTCGTTATGATCACAAAAGCAGCATCTAGAATTACCTACCCATTTTCGTTTAACCAAGTTATCCTTCGTTAGTATCACTTCTTTGTGAACAAACCATATATAAATCTTAATCTTCAGTGGTACTTTAATTTTCCAAATATGTGGAGAAATAGGTATCAATCCGGCATTGATAAGATCCAGATACATTGATTTCACTAAGAAACTACCGTTTGTAGTTAATTTCCAATGAATTGTGTCTGGTTGGTCCGATAATTGACTTCCATCAATCGGTGGACCAGATGAAGCCACACATTCAAATTTTCTCCTACCAGAGATCTCCTAAACTGAATATTAAGAGGAACCGTGTGCATAATTGTAGCAACAAAAGCCTCTTTGCGCTGTACAATATTGTATAAAGCCGGATATTGTGTAGCTAGAGGCGTCTTCCCTAACCACATATCTTCCCAAACCTAGTTGTGTTATCATTCCCAACGTGGAACTTCACCCTGTGAAAAAAATGCTTCCTTTGTTCTCATTAAGCCTTTTCAGAATGATGAGTCCGAAGGTTTCACTATAACTTGAGCCAAAGTCTTGAATTGTATGTACTTATTACGTAAATTTGTATTCATGTACCTTCCGTCTCCACTGATAGTCTATACAACCATTTGCTCAATAAACATTTATTTTAAATTTGTAGATTCTCAATTCCTAACCCACCTTGGTCTTTGGGTCTGCACATCATATCCCATTTAGCCAATCTGTATTTCGTTTTACTATCATCACTTTGCTAGAAAAATCTCGATCTGTAGAAATCGAGTCTTTTCCGTACCTCTACTGGTACTTCGAAGAATGATAATAAAAACATAGTCAGGCTTGTCAATAGTGAATTTATTAACACTAGCCGCCCACTCTAAGACATAAGCTTGTCCTTCCAGCAACTTAGTCGTTTTTCAGTCCTATCCTCTATGCACTTTCATTCATTATTAGTTAGTTTCCGATGATGTATAGGGATACCAAAGTAATTAAACGGAAGGGAACCCATCTCACATCCGAATAATTGTTTCTAGGCATCTTGTTCTTTCTTGGTAGGTCCAAAGCAGAACAATTCGCTCTTTTTAAAATTAATTTCGAGTCCCGATAGCTGTTCAATCGGACACAATATCAACTTCATATTTCTAGCATTGTCAAGATCATGTCCCATGAAAAGAATCGTATCGTTCGCATATTATAAGACGGACACCCCTCCATTCACAAGATGTGAAATTAGCCCTCGTACTAGATCGTTCTCTTTTGCGGGAACTATGAGAGCTGTCAATATATATGATATTATGTTGAATAAGATCGGGGACATCAAGTCTCCCCATCTCAATCCTTTATGGGTTGAAAATAATGACCTATGCCATCATTCATCTTAATCCCAACACTATCTTTCTGAACAAAAGAGTCCACCTGGCTCCTCCAAGCCTCATTGAATCCTTTCATTTGTAATGCTTACCGGAGGAAAGATCATTTTACTTTATCATATGCTTTTTCGAAATTCACCTCAGAAATCACTCCATCGAGTTTCTCCACTGATTTTTTGTCAATTTCATTGCAGGAGGTCCTAATGCGATGAACGACGTGGCATGGGAGATAGTCGATGTCCGTGATGTAGCTGATGCTTTGCTTCTGGTATACGAGAAACCAGAATCATCTGGAAGATATATCAGTGCATCAAATTACATTACCACAAAAGCCATGGTGGAATTGTTAAGGAAGGCGCACCCTAACTACAATTACGTAAAGTGGTAGGCCTCTTACCATGCGATTCCTTGTATGCAGCAAATGTCACATTTTGTTTCCTGAACGGTCCTGCTATGTTTCCATGGTTTGAACTACTCTCTTTGTTTTCTGCAGCAAGACTGATGTGGAAAATAACTCTCCCATCACACCGACCTCGTCGGAAAAATTGAGAAATATGGGCTGGAAGCCAAGGAAATTGGAGGAGACGCTCCTGGATAGCATCGAATACTACCAGAAGACGGGGCTTCTGCAGGATGCCGAGGGAGAGGGATACTCGTGCCACCTTCCTGAAATGTTCAGCTTTTTTCATGCCGCCGAGTAAATGAAATCGAGCGTGGTAGTGGTGGTGCCGGTGCTCGTACATATGCCATTGTGCTTGTGAAGATGTTGAATGGTATCTTCGGTTACCAACAACCAGTTTATTGTAGGTTCTGTAATAAGCAAGGTTTTAAGGGTTATTCTGTAAGTTATGTTAAATGATTAAACTTGAATTATCTGATTAAAGTAATAATAATTGAGTAAAGAAGATGCTAGGTCATTGTTTTGAAGAATTATAATACAAATGTAATTTTTGCATGCATTAAAAATAGATAAAAATAATTACACACTAAGCAGTGCTCCCCCCTCCCCCTGCCCAGCGTCACCTCTCAGGCGACACGAGGGAAACCCCTCTGGCGCCGCCGCCTTCCCACCCCCTCCTCCCGTTCACCTAGCCACGACCGGAGGAGGGTGGTGGCGGGGCATCTCTCAGGGTAGCACAGGGCCGCATCTAGCGTGAAGGCTCATCGAGCTCCGGCAGGCGTGTGGGAGCGGCCCTAGCAGTGGCTAGCACGGATCCAGTAGTCCGTGTGTAGAGGCGACACGACGGTATTCGCGACGGGCAGGTGGGTGCGGACATGGTGCGGACGCTGACTGAGGCGTGCGTCGGGTGGGGCTGAGGCTCGCACGAATTGGGCTGGTGGCTCGCGCGGGCGTGTAGGGGCACGGCAGCGGCGGCGGCACGTCACGCGGCTATGCAAGAGGTGGAGCAGGGGCGTGCAAAGGGCGCTGGTGGTCGCGTGTTGGGCGAGCTGCGGGCGAGTTGGGTCGTGCTTTCGCCGGCATGGCAAGGCGAGGATGCACACAGGGCTTGGGCGGCGTTGTCGGTGTGTCTTAGAGGCCTGTGGCGCCGCAGAGATGCAACTTCGAGGCACGGTTATGGTCGATCTGGTCTTCGGCGGCCGCGGTGACGCGAGTGGTGTGCGTGTGGCGCGGTGCGTCTGATGCTTGGCTGCGACCGGAGCCATGGTGGTTCGCGGCCTGGGGCGGTGCACCTTCGCTTCTTGTCGGCATGGTGCTCAGCAAGGTGCAGCAGTCCGTGCCGCGTCCGGTGGCTCTGCTTTTGGTGGACGTTCATGAATCTAGCAGCTGAGCTGTCGCTTGTGAGCCCAGCCGTATTTGGTCTCAGCAAGGTGCGGTTGGTTAATTTTTTTTTAAACTAGCACCTTTTTTAGAACAAATTTACAATCTAGCAGGCCCTTTGCAAAATTTAGAAAAGTAGCATCCTGTCGGTCTACAGTTGACTGAAGAAGGCATTTTCGGCCTTCCGCTGGCCGAAGAACTCTCTTCGGTTTTCTACAGGCCGAAGAGAGGCCCAGCTGGGCCGAAGAGAGGCCTAGCTGGGCCGAAGAGTGGCTGTCGGTGGCGGGCCGACCGAAAAAGCCCATCTTCGGCCTACGGGCAACCGAAGAGCCTCTTCGGCCAACCGGCGACCAAAGACCACGGGATAAGCCGACGCGGTCATCTTCTTCCTCTCGCTGCTTCTCTTCTTCCTCTCTCCATTCTCTCTGTTCTTCTCGCCCCCCCCCCCCCCCCCCGCGCGCGTCGATCTCTTCCGTCTTTCACTCATTTTCGTATCCAAGCCTCGGAAATAGTAGATCGTAGCCATCCCTTCCACCCTACAGTCATATTTTTTCCATGGGGTAGTTTTTTTGCATAGAAGTGAGGAGGAGCAGCCATGGTGAAGTGGTGGTGGTGGTGAGGAGGAGGTGGTGCTGCAGTTGGGGAGGAGAAGGTGCGGCTGGGGGAGGAGCTGCGGCTAGGGGGCTAGCCGGAGTGGCGGTGGTGTTGTCCGGTGGTGCAAGTACTCCGGGAGGTGGCCGATGCCGCGGAGTTGAAGAGAGGAGCAAGAAGCAGCGAACACACGCGTTGAAGGTATAATAAATTATCTCTTAGTTGGTAGTTTATTAGTTAGTGTAACTAAGTCATATAATGAGATGATGAAAATGTGTGACAGGTGAAAATGTCTGAATCAATAAATTTGACTGTTTACTATGGCCCTGGCAATGTCCGATATAATGAGTTGGGGGTTGATCTTAGCGAGTATAAAAAATGTGTCATGACACTTCCAGATCCGGACAGACTGGACATTAGACATTTGAAGTACTGGTTGACAACTAGTTTTGGGCTGGATCCTGATGTATGTTCCGTCAGTATGGACCAAATCGTGTAAACATGTGAAGTGGGAGTTGATGCTGATAGATAGGAGCCAGAAGTGGTTGACACTGTTAAGGTGTTGTAGAGACCGAAAAGTGCACCCATATGCCCTAGTTCACCCTGTGGTGAAGGAGGAGAATACCGGACCTTCAGAGGGGGGGTACGAATCCTGGCAGGACAGTCAAGTGGCTAATGCGATATATTTACCTGGGTCACAACCAATGGATGTGGATGCTAGGCAACCCAACGAAGAGCCAGATTACGCGCCACACAATTTGTGTGGTAACCATACTGGGCAGAGTAGTCAGTCGGTAATTTTATCTAGTTCTGGTTTTGCTGATGGGGATGAGGAAGGGGAGGAAATACAGAGGGTGATGGAGGAAGAGGACGAGGATGGACTGGCTGAGGAACTGGATTCTGAAAATTCTGACGATGAAGTGGAGGTACCGATTCCTGCTGCATGGGTTAGGGACCTATCGACCGGTTTCACGGTCAACGATGGCCATGAGACTCCATGGCAGTATCATCCGAACCAAGTCCAGATAGGTTCTATGCATGATGCAAAGAAGAAATTAAAATATGCTGTGGTAAAGTGGGCTATGTCCACGCAGAGGGTTTTCCGGACACACATATCAAATCGAACAAACTATACCGTGAAATGTGTTGAAACAGGTTGTATTGGGAAGATGCACGGGCACGTGCCGAAGTATAACATCCACTGGGTTGTCACTGATGTTGTTCCACATACCTGTGTCAGGAAAAACCTTCTGGTGAATCATCTGAACCTGTCTTCAACTCTCATTGCGTAACTCATGTATACTGAGATAGTGCAGAAGAAAGACATGGAAGCAAAACACATCCAGACAACAATGAAGGTCAGGTGGGATTATGTCATTCCTTACGGGAAGGCTTGGAGGGCTAAGCAGAAGGCTATGGAGGAAAGGTTTGGGACCTTCTTCGACTCATATGATAATGTTGTGTGGCTCCTTCAAGTATTGAAGGATAGGAATCCCGTCACTTATATTGGCGTACAACACACAAGATTGGCGAGTGTACCAGATATGAAGGTGTTGAAGAGAGTATTCTTTTCTTTTTCTATTTTCATCGAAGCTTTCCAGCAATGTCCTCCTGTGATGTTTGTGGATGGCATATTCCTGACTGGTCAGTACGGAGGACAAATCCTTACTGCTATTGGTGTTAATGGGAACAATCAAATCATCCCACTTTCCATGGCATTCGTGGAGGGTGATGTTGGAAATATGCCCTAGAGGCAATAATAAAATGGTTATTATTATATTTCCTTGTTCATGATAGTTGTCTATTGTTCATGCTATAATTGTATTAACCGGAAACCGTAATACATATGTGAATACATAGACCCCACCATGTCCCTAGTGAGCCTCTAGTTGACTAGCTCGTTGATCAATAGATGGTCATGGTTTCCTGACCATGGACATTGGATGTCGTTGATAACGGGATCACATCATTAAGAGAATGATGTGATGGACAAGACCCAATCCTAAGCATAGCACAAGACCGTCTAGTTCGTCTGCTAGAGCTTTTCTAATGTCAAGTATCGTTTCCTTAGACCATGAGATTGTGCAACTCCCGGATACCGTAGGAATGCTTTGGGCGTATCAAACGTCACAACGTAATTGGGTGACTATAAAGGTGCACTACAGGTATCTCCAAAAGTGTCTGTTAGGTTGGCACGAATCGAGACTGGGATTTGTCACTCCGTGTGACGGAGAGGTATCTCTGGGCCCACTCGGTAATACATCATCATAATGAGCTCAATGTGACTAAGGAGTTAGTCACGGGATCATGTGTTATGGAACAAGTAAAGTGACTTGCCGGTAACGAGATTGAACAAGGTATAGGGATACCGACGATCGAATCTCGGGCAAGTAACATACCGATGGACAAAGGGAATTGTATACGGGATTAATTGAATCCCCGACATCGTGGTTCATCCAATGAGATCATCGTGGAACATGTGGGAGACAATATGGGTATCCATATCCTGCTATTGGTTATTGGCCGGAGAGGTGTCTCGGTCATGTCTGCATGCTTCCCGAACCCGTAGGGTCTACACACTTAAGGTTCGATGACGCTACGGTTATATGGGAATAGTGTATGTGGTTAATGAAGGTTGTTCGGAGTCCCGGATGAGATCCCGTACATCAAGAGGAGCTCCGGAATGGTCCGGAGGTAAAGATTCATATATAGGAAGTGAGGATTTGGTCGCCGAAAGTGTTTCGGGCATCACCGGTAACGTACAGGGACAACCGAAAGGGTTCTGGGGGTCCACCGTGAGGGGCCACCGGCACCAGAGGCCTGCATGGGCCGAAAGTGGGAGGGGACCAGCCCCTGGGTGGGCTGGTACGCCCCCACCAGGCCCAAGGTGCAGCAAAGGAGCAAGGGGGGGGGGGGGGCAAACCCCAGCGCAGATGGGCCCTAGGCCCACCCTAGGGCGCCTCCCCATTCTCCCCTCTCTTGGCCGCCGGCCCCAAGGGCCATCTAGGGTTGGCCGCCGCCCTAGGGTGGGAACCCTAGGGGGTGCACCCCCTCCTCCTCCTCTTATAAATAGTGGAGCCCTTGGAGCTGTTGGAACACACCAATCTCCCTCGACGCAGCCCTACCCCTCCTCGTCCTCGTCCTCCGTAGCGCTTGGCGAAGCCATGCCGGAGTACCACGCAGCTCCACCGTCACCACGCCGTCGTGCTACCGGAGCTCTCCCTCAACCTCTCCTTCCTCCTTGCTGGATCAAGGCATAGGAAACGTCACTGGGCTGCACGTGTGTTGAACGCGGAGGCACCATTGTTCGGTGCTTAGATCGGAATCCACCACGATCTGAATCGCTGCGAGTACGACTCCACCAACCGCATTCATAGTAACGCTTTTGCTTAGCGATCTTCAAATGTATGAAGATGCTCAAACCCCTTACTCGTTGCTGGCATCACATAGATTGATCTTGGTGATACGTAGGAAAATTTTGAATTACTATTACGTTCCCCAACAGTGGCATCATGAGCTAGGTCTATGCGTAGATTCTATGCACGAGTAGAACACAAGTAATTGTGGGCGATGATTTGGTCAATTTGCTTGCCGTTACTAGTCTTATCTTGATTCGGCGGCATTGTGGGATGAAGCGGCCCAGACCGACTTTACACGTACTCTTACGTGAGACAGGTTCCACCGCCTGACATGCACTTGTTGCATAAGGTGGCTAGCGGGTGTCTGTCTCTCCCACTTTAGTTGGATCAGATTCGATGAAGAGGGTCCTTATGAAGGGTAAATAGAAATTGACATATCACCTCTGTGGCTTTTACGTAGGTAAGAAATGTTCTTGCTAGAAACTCATAGCAACCACGTAAAACTTGCAACAACAATTAGAGGACGTCTAACTTGTTTTTGTAGGGTATGCTATGTGATGTGATATGGCCAAAAGGATGTGATGAAATATATGTGATGTGATCATGTTCTTGTAATAGGAATCATGACTTGCATGTCGATGAGTATGACAACCGGCAGGAGCCATAGGAGTTGTCTTAATTTATTGTATGACCTACGAGTCAATCAAAAACGCCATGTAATTACTTTAGTTTATTGCTAAGCGTTAGCCATAGTGGTAGAAGTAATAGTTGGCGAGACAACTTCATGAAGACATGATGATGGAGATCATGATGATAGAGATCATGGTGTCATGTCGGTGACGATGGTGATCATACCGCACCCCGAAGATGGAGATCAAAGGCACAAGATGATATTGGCCATATCATGTCACTTTATGATTTGCATGTGATGTTTATCATGTTCTTACATCTTATTTGCTTAGAACGACGGTAGCATAAATGAGATGATCCCTCACTAAAATTTCAAGAAATGTGTTCCCCCTAAGTGTGCACTATTGCGAAGGATCGTTGTTTCGAAGCACCACGTGACGATCGGGTGTGATAGATTCTAACATTCGCATACAACGGGTGTAAGCCAGATTTACACATGCGAAACACTTAGGTTGACTTATGTCCTTGATGCACCGCTCGGTGCGCCACCCCTCAAGCATCGTCTTTAGATGTTGTGAACATCTGACAGACACATTCTGATGACTACTTGATAGTTCAGTGCGTCATGCATTACGGCTTAGAATTGAGGCTCCAAAACATTTTGAACATCACAGAATATATGAGATGTTCTAAGAGCTAAAATTGGTATCTCAGGCTCGTGCCCATGTCTAAGAGGTATGAGACCTCCAACAAGATTCTTTGCCTGCAAGATGAAGGAGAATAGCTCAATCGGTGAGCATGTGCTCAGACTGTCTGGGTACTACAATCGCTTGAATCGAGTGGGAGTTGATCTTCCAGATAAGATAGGGATTGATATAGGTCTCCAAGTCACTGTCACTAAGCTACCAGAGCTTGGTGATGAACTATAAAATGCCAGGGATGGAAATAATGATCCCTGTGCTATTCACGATGTTTGACACCGCGAAGGTAGAAATCAAGAAGGAGCATCAAGTGTTGATGGTTAGTAAAACCACTAGTTTCACAAAGGGCAAGGGCAAGAAGGGAAAATTCATGGATGGCAAGCCAGTTGCTGCTCCAGTAAAGAAACCCAAGGTGGAACCCAAACCCGAGACTTAGTGCTTCTACTATGAGAGGAATGCTCGCTGAAGCGGAACAACCCTAGATACTTGGTAGATAAGAAGGATGGCAACATCGACAGAAGTATATTTGATATACGTGTTATTGATGTGTACCTTGCCGGTACTCCTAGTAGCACCTGGGTATTGGATACTGGTTCAGTTGCTAAATGTTAGCAACTTGAAATAAAAGCTACGGAATAAACGGAGGTTAGCTAAGTGTAAGGTGACGATGTGTTGGAAGTGTTTCCAAGGTTGATGTGATCACCATCGCACGCTCTCTCTACCTTCGGGATTAGTGATAAACCTAAATAAATGTTATTTGATGTTTGCGTTGAGCATGAATGTGATTAGATCGCGTTTAGTGCAATACGGTTATTCATTTAAGTTAGATAATAGTGGTTATTATGTTTACATGAGTAATGCCTTCAATGGTCATGCACCGTATGAATAATGGTTTATTGAATCTTTATCATAGTAATACACATGTTCATAACATTGGTACCAAAATATACAAAGTTAATAATGATAGTACCACATACTTGTGGCACTGTCGCTAAATGTCATATCGGTATAAATCGCATGAAGAAACTCCATGCTGATGGATCTTTGGACTCATTCGATTTCGAATCGGTTGAGACATGCGGACCATGCCTCCTGGGCAAGATGACTAAAGACCCCGTTTTCGGTATGATGGAGCGGGCTAGTAACTTATTGGAAACAATACATGTTGATGTATGCGGTCCAATGAGTGTTGTAGCGTGCGGTGGATATCATTATTTTCTTACCTTCACTGATGATTTGAGTAGATATGAGCATATTTACTTAATGAAACACAAGCCTGAAACGTTCGAAAATTTCAAGCAAATTTAGAGTGAAGTTTGAGATCATCGTGCCAAGAAGATAAAAATGTCTACGATATGATCGTGGAGGTGAAGATCTGAGTTACGAGTTTGGTATACAACTTAAGACAATGTGGAATTTTTTTCACAACTCACGCCACCTAGAACACCATAGTGTGATGGTGTGTCCGAACGTCGTAGTCGTGCTCTATTGGATATGGTGCGTACTATGATGTCTCTTATCGTTTTGCCACTATCGTTTTGGGGGTTATGCATTAGAGACAACTACATTCACTTTAAATAGGGCACCATCTAAATCTATTGAGATGACACCGTATGAATAATGGTTTGATAGAAACCTAAGCGGTCATTTCTTAGAGTTTGGGAATGTGACACTTATGTCTGATAAGCTCGAACCCAAAGCGGAAAAGTGCAACTTCATAGGATACCCTAAGAACAGTTGGGTATACCTTCTATCTCAGATCCGAGTGCAAAGAGTTTGTTGCTAAAACCAGGTCCTTTCTCGAGAAAGAGTTTCTCTCGAAAGAATTGAGTGGGAGGAAGATAGAACTTGATGAGGTTGTTGAACCTTTGTTTCAACCAGAGAGTAGCGCATCACACGAAGATGTTTTTGTGGAGCCTACATCAGTTGAAGAGGAAGTTAATGATGATGATCATGACGCTTCATATCAAGTTACTATCGAACCTCGTAGGTCGACAAGGATGCGTACTACTCCTAAGTGGTACGACAACCCTGTCTTGGAGGTCATGTTGTTGGGCAACGATGAACCTACGAACTATGGAGTAATGATGGTGGGCCCAGATTCCAACAAATAGCTAGGAGCCATGAAGTCCGAGAAAGCATCCATGTATGAAAACCAAGTATGGACTTTGGTAGACTTGCCCGTTGAACGACAGGTCGTTAAGTACAAATGGACCTTTAAGATGAAGACGGACGCTGATGGTGAATGTCACCATTTATAAAGCTCGACTTGTCGCAAAGAAGTTTCCGCGAAGTTCAAGGAGTTGACTGTGATGAGAGTTTCTCACTCGTAGCGATGCTAAAAGTCTGTTGAAATTATGTTAGCAGTTGCTGCATTTTTTGGTTATGAGTTTTGGCAGATGGATGTCAAAACATACTTTCCTTAATGGTTTTCGTAAGGAAAGGTTGTATATGATACAACCAGAAAGTTTTGTCAATCCTAAGGACGCTAAAAGGTATGCAAGCTCCAACAATCTTTCTATGGACTGGAGAAAGCATCTCGGAGTTGGAATATACGCTTTGATGAGGAGATCAAAGTTTTTGAGTTTATACAAAGTTTACGAGAAACTTGAATTTACAAGAAAGTGAGTGGGAGCACTATAGAATTTCTGATATGTATATGTGGTTGACATACTATTGATCAGAAATGATATAGAATTTCTGAAAAGCATAAAGGGTTGTTTGAAAAGGAGTTTCTCAAAGGAAGACGTGGATAAAGCTATCTAATTATTGGGCATCAAGATCTATAGAGATAGATTAAGATGCTTGATGAGACTTTCAATGAGTACATACCTAGACAAGATTTTGAAAGAGTTCAAAATGGATCAGTCAAAGAAGGAGTTCTTGCCTGATTTGTAAGGTGTGGAGTTGAGTAAGACTCAAAGCTCGACCACGACAGCAGAAAGAGAAAGGACGAAGGTCGTCCCATATGCCTTAGCCATAGGCTCTATATAGTATGCCATGCTGTGTACCACACCTGTGTGGGCCTTGCCATGAGTCTATCAAGGGGTACAAGAGTGATCCAGGAGTGGATCACTGGACAACGGTCAAAATTATCCTTAGTAACTAGAGGACTAAGGAAATATTTCTTGATTATGGAGGTGATAAAGAGTTCGTCGTAAAGGGTTACATCGATGCAAGCTTTAACACCAATCGGGATGACTCTTAGTAGCAATCCGGATACGTATAGTGGAGTAGCCATATGGAATAGCTCCAAGTGAAGCGTGGTAGCAGTGTCTACAGCATGACATAGAGATTTACAAAGTACACACAGATCTCAATGTCGTAGACCCGTTGACTAAAACCTCTTTCACATGCAAAGCATGATCGAACCCCGGAACTCATTTGGTGATAGATTCATAACAATGTAAATCACATGGTGATGTGAACTAGATTATTGACTCTAGTGCAAGTGGGAGACTGTTGGAAATATGCCCTAGAGGCAATAATAAAATGGTTATTATTATATTTCCTTGTTCATGATAGTTGTCTATTGTTCATGCTATAATTATATTAACCGGAAACCGTAATACATGTGTGAATACATAGACCACACCATGTCCCTAGTGAGCCTCTAGTTGACTAGATCATTGATCAATAGATGGTCATGGTTTCCTGACCATGGACATTGGATGTTGTTGATAATGGGATCACATCATTAAGAGAATGATGTGATGGACAAGACCCAATCCTAAGCATAGCACAAGATCGTGTAGTTCGTCTGCTAGAGCTTTTCTAATGTCAAGTATCATTTCCTTAGACCATGAGATTGTGCAACTCCCGGATACGGTATGAATGCTTTGGGTGTATCAAACGTCACAACGTAACTGGGTGACTATAAAGGTGCACTACAGGTATCTCCGAAAGTGTCTGCTGGGTTGGCATGAATCGAGACTGGGATTTGTCACTCCGTGTGACGGAGAGGTATCTCCGAGCCCACTCGGTAATACATCATCATAATGAGCTCAATGTGACTAAGGAGTTAGTCACGGGATCATGTGTTATAGAACGAGTAAAGAGACTTGTCGGTAACAAGATTGAACAAGGTATAGGGATACCGACGATCGAATCTTGGGCAAGTAACATACCGATGGACAAAGGGAATTGTATACGGGATTAATTGAATCCTCGACATCGTGGTTCATCGGATGATATCATCGTGGAACATGTGGGAGCCAATATGGGTATCTAGATCCCACTATTGGTTATTGGTCGGAGAGGTGTCTCTATCATGTCTGCATGCTTCCCGAACCCGTAGGGTCTACACATTTAAGGTTCGATGACGCTAGGGTTTTATGGGAATAGTGTACGTGGTTAATGAAGGTTGTTTGGAGTCCCGGATTAGATACGGACATCACGAGGAGCTCTGTAATGGTCCGGAGGTAAAGATTCATATATAGGAAGTGAGGATTTGGTCGCCGAAAGTGTTTTGGGCGTCATCGGTAACATACCGGGACCACCGCAAGGGTTACGGGGGTCCACCGTAAGGGGCCACCGGCACCAGAGGCCTGCATGGGCCGAAAGTGGGAGGGGACCAGCCCTTGGGTGGGATGGTGCGCCTCCCACCAGGCCCAAGGCGCAGCAAAGGAGCAAGGGGGCAAACCCCAGCGTAGATGGGCCCTAGGCCCACCCTAGGGCGCCTCCCCCCTCTCCTCTCTCTTGGCCGCCGGCCCCAAGGGCCATCTAGGGATGGCCGCCACCCTAGGGGGTGCGCCCCCTCCTCCTCCTATAAATAGTGGATCCCTTGGTGCTGTTGGAACACACCAATCTCCCTCGGCACAGCCCTACCACTCCTCCTCCTCGTCCTCCGTAGCGCTTGGCGAAGCCATGCCGGAGTACCACGCAGCTCCACCGTCACCATGCCGTCGTGCTGCCGGAGCTCTCCCTCAACCTCTCCTTCCTCCTTGCTGGATCAAGGAATAGGAGACGTCACCAGGCTGCACGTGTGTTGAACGCAGAAGCGCCGTTGTTCGGTGCTTAGATCGGAATCCACCGCGATCTGAATCGCTGCGAGTACGACTCCACCAACCGCGTTCATAGTAACGCTTCCGCTTAGCGATCTTCAAAGGTATGAAGATGCTCAAACCCCTTACTCATTGCTGGCATCACATAGATTGATCTTGGTGATACGTAGGAAAATTTTGAATTACTACTACGTTCCCCAACAGGTGAGAACTTTCCAAGCTGGATATGGTTCTTGAGGCAAGTGAAAATTGCCATCGTGAAGGACCGACCAAATGTGTGTGTCATTCATGACAGACATGCTGGTATATTGAAGGCCGTGAAGACACCAAGGGACCCAACTGATAACGAATCAACAACTTGGAAGGACCTGCAAAGTCGGTGGTGCATGTGCCATATTGGGGCAAAAAAAATCTCACAGTTCAAGAACAAGCAGTTGATGAACTTGTTCAAAACATTATGCAAGCAGAATCTTCCTTGCAAATACAATTTTATTTGGTCAAAACTAGATGAGTTTACTAAGAAGCAGGTTAAAGCCAGACAGAAAATGGAGCAAGATCAGGTTAATTTGTCAAGGCTCATCGCGGAGCTAGTGCAGCCTGTAGCTCTTTGTGACTTGCCAGCAATTGACCCTCCTGGCACTAAGAGGCCGAATGGCAGGGCAATAAAGAATTTTACTCAGTGGATTGAGAAAGAGCCTCTCGTGAATTGGTCTCTCCTGCATGACACCCATCGAGCTAGGTATGGCCACATGACAACCAACCTTGTTGAGGTGTATAACTTTGTAATTAGAGGGAATAGAGCATTACCACTCACAGCTATTGTGGAGGCTGTATTCCATGGCACTTTGAGATATTTCTGAGAAAGGCTCGAGTTAGCAAACAAGCATATTGCAGATCATCTGAAGACACCTTATTGTAGCCGTGTCACGGAGTACATGGCAAAGAAGATAGAGAAAGTAAAGAAGCACACAGTCAGACTCATAGGTAATCAGGAAAGGAGGTATGAAGTTCAACTACCTACCGATGGTTTTGTTACGTCAAATGAGGTGAAGACGCATGAGGTACGAATTGGAACGGAATTTTATCCAACATGTGAATGTACATGCAACAAACCGAAGTTGTTGCATCTTCCTTGCTCACATGTGTTGGCTACGTGCAGCCAGGTTCAGTTGGATGTCATCTCCTTCGTGTCGCCATACTATTCGAAAGAGTCAGTACTGAACACCTGGACCGGTGAGATGACAGGGTTTAGAGTCGTCAGCAATTTCAACAAGGTAAACGATGATGAGAGAGTATACATCCCAGACCCTACTCTTTGGCAAACCAGTAGGGGTAGACGTCAGGTCCGTCACATCCGTAATGATATGGACCAGTCTGAAGCTGGAGGAGCAACCAGACAGTGTTTTCTATGCGCAAATTACCGGCATAGGATGAAATATTGTCCCGACCTTAAAAAAGATGGTGCGTCCACATCGACGAGTGCGACAACAGGAGCAAGAGGCGGACGTGGCCGAGGCAGTATAGGCTGAAGGGGACGACGAGGAAGAAATAACTCAGAAGCTATATAATGACTGTTTTAATTTCGTAAAACGTCAGAGTATGTTTTGATTTGTAATATGTCAGACTATGTTTTAATTTGTAATCTGTCAGACTATGTTGTAATTTGTAATCTGTCAGACTATGTTTTCATTTGTAATATGTCAGACTATGTTTTATTTTGTACTATGTCAGACTATGTTTTTATTTCTAATATGTCGAACTATGTTTTACTTTCGAGATGTCTTCGTATGCGTTGCTTAATGACACGATCGATAGAAACACCGAGCCGCACTTATGCAAGTGGGCATGAACTTAGATGTGTTGGTTCCACGCACCCCAAAGTCTAACTGGATGATACACCCTCAATGGGTTGATAGGTATGTTTGCATATATAGTTTCACTTTTTAATATATCATATTTGATGCCCGCTAATTGTTAGCTGTACATTCTCTTTATTCTGTAGGTTAACATGGGCTGGACTGTTACCCTTGGCACGGCTGGTTGAGGGTACATTGGATGAGTGGGTTGATCATCCGGAGTTGGATGAAGCTGGTGAACCAATGTAGCTACGTAAGAGGCAAATTAAACGTTTCACTTATGACAGGTCACTCCTTACCTGCTTAGTAGATAGATGGAGACCAGAGACACATACGTTTCACTTTCCCTAGGGAGAGATGGTACCTACTCTACATGATGTGTCTTACTTGTTGGGATTACCACTGGCCGGTGTTGCCATAGGTCCTTGGTGCTCGGCATGAAGTCATCGTCGTCATCCTCCGTTGATGCAACACTCTTCCCCTTTGACGGTCCGGTGTCTTGCACTTCTACAATGCAAGTATCTTGGCATTGGTGCTCGGCATGAAGAGGTCGTCTTCGTCCTCATTGTCTACTGACCATAAATCTAAATTATTTACGGCAATCCTGAGGTAAGCTTCACCCTTATGCAGTTGCTTCTGCCATCTGCCATGCAACCTGAGAAGTTCTTTCCATATCTCCTCAAATGTCCTGGGAGGCCACCTACTCCTAGCTAATGAGTGATCCAACTCATTCATTATGGTGTCACTACTGATGAGTTCCTCCCATGGAACTAGTATATCATCCATCTTAAAATTGGCGGCTAGACGGGGAAGACGATCGGACATACCAGAGTGAAAACTACGATCAAAAGGACAATGAGGATGAGACATCTCCACGAAAGGGTGGTGGGAGGGAAAGCCGTGAGATAAAGGGGGGAAAGAAGGGCCTGCTCACCCACCTTACTACGGAGGGGGTTATATAGGTTCACAAGAGATGATGGCTGGAAAGAATGGCGTGAGAGAAAGACAGGAAAGAAACTGGCGGGAGAGAAAGGCAGGAAAGAAAATGGCGGAAGAGAATGGCGGGAGAGAAAGGCGGGAACGAAAATGGCGGGAGAGAAAGGCGGGAAAGATAGTACGATCATTGTGGCAGATGGCTGAAAACAACAACCAGCTCTTGTTCACATTCTTTGAAGGTTATGAGCACCAAATTGCTGACTTCAATAGACGATGCCAGAAGAAAATTACCAAAACCTTCCTTGTTCAACACCGTTCTGCCACCCAATCCAATAAAGTAGGAACAAGGAATGCTCACAGATATATCATCATCTTCAGAATCCAAAGTAATTTCAAGAGTTAAAGAACAAGTCCTAGGAATTAAAAAAAATCCTTCAAACTCCTCACAACCATGGTAGGAATAACCTGACAATAAACATCAAGTTATATGATATTCATCTTACAAATTTAAAATAGTATGGTAGAGCAAAGACCAAATAAATAAAATATACCCGAAATCAAAGCTCACCATATGTTGAGAAATAAGATTCATGGAATCCATCCTATGAACAAAAGGAGTACACAATATGTAGTTGTCATCAAAGAGCTATCACGACATGACATACATTTGCTGATAATTCAGACTGACACCACGGCTATAAAAATAGTTGTCAACAAGTTCCCTCTGAGTTTCATTCAGATCCTCAAGAGCTCCAAAAATATATTTTGACAAACTCAGCAGAGATGAAAAATGTATAAGCTGAAACAAAAATTAAAATCAGTCAAACAAAAAACTTACCAACACAGGGTAAAGGGAACAACATAACACCATCCCGGTGAAAATCAACACCAATCATAGTTCCATAATGCTCAAGCCTAACAGTCATCATTTCACGATGACAGAGACTGTAATCATTCACAAGTTCCTCCGAGGAAGGACCATGGAATTTACTACTCACCCGACCATTTCTAAACTAAACATGTTATAAGTTACCCTCACTGTTGTGAAGAGAAAGATCAATATCTGTGTCACCCCTCTGAATAGCTAAAGCTCTACACTCCTCAATGTACCAAGCAAGATGTGATCTAACACTGCACGGAACATACTACAACAAGAATGGAAGCAAACATCATAATCATATAGACAAAGGCATTATAATACACTACAACCATAGCAACATTAACCATATGCCACAATCAGATAAGCAAGATATAAAATCTTACAACACGCCTAGAACATCGACGATCCAGCACCACATGGAAGACAGACGCACTCGAATCAAAGGAACAACAAGGGCCACCTGGAGCTTGGCAAAAGGGGCAAGCCATTACCTGCAAAGAAACGGTGACCACACTTGCCTGCTCACCCACCTTGCTGTGTGTGTGTGGGGGGGGGGGTTATAGGGTCATAACAGAATATGGCGGGACAGAAACTCGCGGGAAAGAAGGGCGGGCGGGAAAGAAGGGCAGGCGGGAAAGAAGGGCAGGAAAGAAGGGAGGAAAAGACCTGGCGGGAAAGAAGGGCGAGAAAGAACTGGCGGGAATGAAGATGAAAAATCTGGACAAGGAAATACCGAAAAGTACTCTTTGGTCAAGGGAAAACCGAAATAGATCACATGCAACTTCGGTCAAGTGTTAACGTAAAGTTGCATGCACTCTTTGGTCAACGGTTGACCAAAGAGTACTCTTCGGCCAACCAATGACCAAAGAGTACTCTTCGGCCAATAGTTGACCAAAGAGTGCTCTTCGGCCCAACAGTGCACATTTTCGGTCAGCTATTAACCGAAGAGGCAGTCTTCGGCCAACGGTTGACCGAAGAGCGCTCTTCGATCAACGGTCGACCGACGGGGTTCTACTTTTGAAAATTTTGCAAAGGGCCTGCTAGATTTCAAATTTGTTCTAAAAAGGAGCTAATTTTAAAAAAAACGGTTGGTTACGGAGTCTGCGGTTTCTTCGTCGACAGGCTGGTTCGGTGGTAGGCTTCCAGCGCTGGTGTGATGTGTGACCGAGGTGGTGTTGGCAGCTTGGGTAAAGATCATGTCTCGGTTGCGTCCGTGAATAACGTTGGCGGTGGCTATGGCTATCGCTAACCTTCCTTTACTGCATTGTTATTGCACCCCTCCCGTGCAGATCCGGCAGCCACTGCATCTCAAAGGGAAACGCTTGCTCTTTTGTGATCAAACGATGAAGATGCCTCAGTGTCGTATTCCCTCTCGAGGACTTTGTCTTTGGAGTGAGAAATGTCTAGCGGGACCAGTGATGAGCAATGGTGTTGGCGTCGAGGCTCATGTGGCAACGATGATGGAGTTGAGTGATGTCAGAGACACTCCAATGGTTGCAGTAGCTGGCTCTTCTCCGGCGTGCCCGTTGGTTTGCCTCGGCTAGTTTGTTGTTGTGAAATCAAAACTAAGGTGGCAAGGCCGGTGGCATACGATGACGGGTAGCAGATGGTACATTCGGTGATCTTCTACGATGCTAGCATCCCTAGTTCTTCTCTATAGTGTGGGTTGAGTCGACCATCGTGTACGATGGAGTCAGAGTCATTTTCTCATAGTAGGGATGGCGATGATGCCTTCTAGGGAGTAATGACGATAACGCATGTGTGATGTCTCAGCGAGGTCCTCTCTAAAGTGGTGGTGGGGGGGTATTTTGTGTGTGTCGCTGAGTGATTGTGGTGATTTTTGTCTAGTTTACCATGGTTAACCGGACACTTTGGCTTCCGCTCGGTTTTTTAATTAATCCAACAATTCTTTTGTTTTTAATGAATGCAAGAATTCTACCATTTCAGAAATAAATACAACTGGTTTATCTCCTTATTATGTTTCCCCTTTTTTGTTTTGTGGACTTTACATACATTGTCATTTTGTAGTAGATGAAGCCCACAGTGCAAGCAAGTCACAAGGCAGATATCCGCAAAAAAAGGAAAAAAGGCAAATGCATGTGACGGTTCATGGGCCAAGGAGAAAAAGTATAAAAGCCCAATCAAATAATTATGGATCCAAGTATAAACGCTTAGAGCATCTACATCCGTACTTGCCTAATCCAGCCCTTCAATCGTCCATGGACTCATCCGAACACGTTTAGGGTACTAACGTGTCACACCTCAAATTTCTATTCTCAAAACCAAACACCTCAATTAGCATACCTCAAATCCATAAACTCATGCGACTATGTAAATGATGCAACACACACCGTTCGACTATTACACCAGGATATGTCATTGGACTATGAAAATTTGGTATGTTTTACCTACATACTAACTATGCAGAATACCATCCCCGGCTATCTTTGCCCTTCCCGGCGCCCTTGCCGTCCATCTCTTAGAAGTAGCGGTTGAAAACGTAGTATGGATCGAGCCGAATGTACTCTTCTTCAAAGTTGTACGATAAATCCTTCCACCCCTTCTCCACCTTGGAGGGCAGGCCGGAGATGACACAGAAACCCGATTCTGCTCTCGTGCGAGGACACGTATGTTACTACGCTGTCCCTTCTTTAAGTGTAGGCATAGATGGCTTCCTTCTCCGTGGCAGCGCATCCATCGCCATCATATTGGCAGTGAGGTGGTCCTCGGCCACCCACATCCTCTCCTTCAGATGGCGGGCACACTTGTCTCGGAAGGACTCATACTCCAGCAGAAAGGTGATGGAGAAAGGGAGATTGGGAGGCTATTGGGAGGACCGTGATGATCTAGCCCTAGAAGATTCAAGTGTCCTATGCGCCGATACAATAGAGTTGCGTTGGACAGATCCCTCGCCGGTTGGGCGCAATCATCCTCGGAGTGGTGGAACGCAATTCGAATCGGCATTGCCTCCTCCAAGCCGCACGGGATGATACACCAATTTATTGATCCAGACCGATCGAAGTCAGATCCGATGACTGCCATGCGGGGGGAGGCCAGTGATCACCAGGCGGGAGCTTGGGGACGAAGTGGAGTGGAATGAAGTGGCTTGGGTTTGGTCCGGGGAGTGGATGAGATCAGATATACATGGGTCGGGTGGGCCAGCATGGACCGAGTTCGACAAGCTAGGCGGACGCGCCTGGTCACGCTTTGGCCTCCCAATATTCGCACCATATTTCGTGTGGATATGAGAGGTGCCGGTCAACTCGAGCATTCAAGACTGGTTTGAGACACTTGTTTGGATCGGGTTTTTTGTTCGGTCAATGATCGGACCGTCCGCCTAGACGTATAAAGAGGGTTTGATATGCCCGGCTGTAGATGCTCTTAAGGAGACAAGTATTTACTTAATGAAAACTTGTGAGGGCAGGTGAAAGGACATGGATGTCGCCTAGAGAGGGGGGTGAATAGGCGCTTTAAAATAATTACGGTTTAGGCTTGAACAAATGCGGAATAAAACTATCGTTTAATTAGTCAAGCACAAAACCTAAAATAACTAGGCTCACCTATGTGCACCAACAACTTATGCTAAGCAAGATAGACAACTAAGTGATAGCAAGATATATAACAAGAAACAATATGTCTATCACAAAGTAAAGTGCATAAGTAAAGGGGCTCGTGTAAGAGATAACCGAGGCACGCAGAGACGACGATGTATCCCGAAGTTCACACCCTTGCGGATGCTAATCTCCGTTCGGAGCGGTGTGGAGGCACAATGCTCCCCAAGAAGCCACTAGGGCCGCCGTAATCTCCTTACACCCTCACACAATGCAAGATGTTGTGATTCCACTAAGGGACCCTTGAGGGTGGTCACGGAACCCGTACAAACAAGGTTGGGGCAATCTCCACAACTTGATTGGAGGCTCCCAACGACACCATGAAGCTTCACCACAATGCATTGTGGCTCCAAGGTGACCTCAAATGCTCGGGGCAATCTCCACAACCTAATTGGAGACCCCGAAGCTTGCCCGGAGCTTTGCACCACAATGATTGAGCTCCGAGGCACCACCAACCGTCTAGGGCGCCAAAGCACCCAAGACGAACAAGCTCTAGGGTGCTCAAACACCCAAGAGTAATAGCTTCTTAACTTCTCACTTCCACGTATCACCGTGGAGAACTCAAACCTATGCACCAAATGCAATGCCAAGGGCACACGGAGTGCCCAAGTCCTTCTATCCCAACTCCCACCAAAGCAACTAATGCTAGGGAGGAAATGAGAGGAAGAACGAAGAAGAACATGAAGAACTCCAAGATCTAGATCCAAGGGGTTCCCCTCACTTAAAGGAGAAAGTGATTGGTGGAAATGTGGATCCAGATCTCCTCTCTCTTTTCCCTCAAGAACTAGCAAGAATCATTGGAGGGATTGAGAGTTAGAAAGCTCGAAGAAGGTCAACAATGGGGGAAGAACACGAGCTCAAAAGATGAGGTCCATTGGGGAAGAAGACCCCCTTTTATAGGTGGGGAAAATCCAACCGTTATCCTCACCCTGAGCCCCGCGCGTCGCGGTACTACCGAAAAAGATCACGGTACTACCGCAAGGGCTTGCGGTACTAACGCTGCAACATGCGGTACTACCGCTCGCATGGAAGTGACAGACACTCGCCGATTGCACTAGTCAACAAGCGATAAAACCGCCGGAGCGCTACTACTGCGAGCCCATGTGGTACTACCGCATGGTCGGTAGTGGCTGGCACTGGAGATGTACGGAACTAAAAAATTACTTCTGTGCCTACCTCCATTGAGGGCGAAGCTATGAAAAAGTCCGGCACGATAGTACCGGAAGTCATTTGCGGTACTACCGCCTGAGGGGTGGAAGTAAAAAATTACTTCCGTGCAACTTGCGGTACTACCGCTCCGAGGAGCGGTACTACCGTTAGCCACTATACTGCAGCACCTTCAACAACTCGGCTAGGAAGCGGAAGGATACAATCAAAACCAGAACTGCCACAACTTCTGCAAATGACCACCGAATTGAGCAAACTCAAGCTTGTTGGTTTTCTTAAGAAGAGACAGTATAAAAATGCCAAAGGTATAGAGATGAGAAACCTCTTTCAATGAAGAATCGGCAATACTCCAACAACGAAAACATCATAGAAGATGCATATGGACTCTGTTTTCGATGAACTTGAGCTTGTCATAAGTAGACCATAAGCTCAGGAAACCTCAAAGAGAAAAACCAACCAAGAATCAATAAAGATGATGATGCCAAGAATCCAATGGTTTGAGCTCTCAACGAATGATACGATCAAGCTACTCACTTGAGAGCCCCCTTGATAGTATGGCTACCTCTCCTATGAGACAGGTAAAATAGAAAAACCTATCAAGGTCAAACCTTAGTCTTGTGCATAGTCCACTTGAGCTAGATGATGAAGATCTTGACTTCCTCAAGATGGACCACCTTTCTTGATTGCGTTGTCTTGATGAAGACTAGATGATTGTGTTGGAAATATGCCCTAGAGGCAATAAATAAAGTGTTTATTATTATATTTCCTTTTTCATGATAATCGTTTATTATCCATGCTATAATTGTATTAATTGGAAACACATTACATGTGTGGGTAAATAGACAGCACTTTGTCCCTAGTATGCCTCTAGTGAACTAGCTCATTGATCAAAGATGGTCAAGGTTTCCTAGCCATTGACATGTGATGTCATTTGATAACGGGATCACATCATTAGGAGAATGATGTGATGGACAAGACCCAAACTACAAACGTAGCATATGATCGTGTTAGTTTATTGCTACTGTTTTCTGCATGTCAAGTATATGTTCCTATGACCATGAGATCATGTAACTCACGGATACCGAAGGAGTGCCTTGTGTGTATCAGACGTCACAATGTAACTGGGTGACTATAAAGGTGCTCTAAACGTATCTCCGAGGGTGTCTGTTGAGTTGGCATGGATCAAGACTGGGATTTGTTACTTCGTGTAACGGAGAGGTATCTTAGGGCCCACTCGGTAATACAACATCACAATGAGCCTTGCAAGCAATGTGTCTAAGTGTTAGTCACGGGATCTTGTATTACAGTACGAGTAAAGAGACTTGCCGATAACGAGGTTGAACTAGGTATGGAGATACCGACGATAGAATCTCGGGCAAGTAACATACCGAAGAACAAAGGGAACATCATACCGGATTAACTGTATCCTTGACATAAAGGTTCGACCGATAAAGATATTCGTAGAATATGTAGGAACCAATATGGGCATCCAGGTCCTGCTATTGGTTATTGACCGTAGAGGTGCCTCGGTCATGTCTACATAGTTCTCGAACCCGCAGGGTCTACACACTTAAGGTTTGGTGACGTTTTGGTAGTACAGAGTTATGTATGGTGGTGACCGAAGGTTGTTCTGAGTCCCGGATGAGATCCCGGACGTCATTAGGAGCTCGATAATGGTTCGGAGGTAAAGATTGATATATAGGAAGTCCTATTTTGGTCGCCGGAAAAGTTTCGGGCTCATCAGTAGTGTACCGGTAGTGCCGGTAGTGTACCGAGAGACCATCGGGAGGGGTATTTCGACCCAAGAGGCAACATGGGTTGTGGGAGAGTAAATACCAGCCCTTAGTGGGCTGGTGGAAGTCCCACACAAATCCCATGTGTCTAGGGAGAAAAAACCCAAAGAGAAAAAGTGGAAAAAGGCAAAAATAGGATGAATCCTACTCCTACTAGGATTGGAGGTGGACTGCACCTCTCCCACCTGGTTCGGCCGATTCCTAGAGGCTTGGACCTTGGGCAAAGCCTCCTCCTCTCTTCCTCTTATATATACTGGAGGTTTTAGGAGTTTTGCACATAATTTTCAGCCACGTGCTGCCCGTTCCTCCAGTGCATAGTTTCTCCTCTAGATCGGTTTTCTGCAGCGCTTAGGCGAAGCCCTGCTGGAATAGCTCCACCACCATCGCCGGAGCACCGTCACGCTGCCGGAGAACTCTTCTTGCTCTCCGCTCCTTCTTGCTAGATCAAGACGGCGGAGATCGTCATCAAGCTGTACGTGTGCTGAACGCGGAGGTGTCGTTCGTTTGGCGCTAGATCGGAAGGATCGTGATCAAGTTCATGGGACGGATCGTGATCAAGTTCGCAGGACGGATCGTGATTGGATCGCGCGACGGATGGTGATTGGATCGCGGGATGCACGGCGATTTGGATCGCGAAGACGTTCGACTACACCAACCGTGTTTCTTAACGCTTCCCGCTTAGCGATCTACAAGGGTACGTAGGTCCACTCTCCCTCTCGTAGATGTTCATCACCATGGATAGCTCTGCGTGTGCGTAGGAAATTTTTTGTTTCCCATGCAACGTTCCCCAACAGTGGCATCATGAGCTAGGTCTATGTGTAGATGAGATCTTGAGTAGAACAAAAAAGGTTTGTGGGCGTTGATGCTTAGATTGCTTCCTCCCTTGGTCGGATTTTGGTGAGATGAAGTGGCCCGGACCAACATTACTCGTACGCTTATGAGAGACCGTTTCCCTCGACCGCAACTTGTTGCATAGATGGCTTGCGGGTGCCAGTTTCTCTCACTTTAGTTGGATCGGATTCGACAAAGGCGGTCCTTGAGAAGGTTGAAAAGCAACTAGTGTATCACCGTTCTGGTTTTTGCGTAGATGAGAATTGTTCTTGCTAGATACCCGTAGCAGCCACGCAAAACATGCAACAACAATTAGAGGACGTCTAACTTGTTTTTGCAGGGTATGTTGTGATGTGATATGGCCAATTACATGATGTGATATATGTGATGTATGAGATGATCATGTGATGTATAGATTATCATGACTTGCATGTCGATGAGTACGGCAACCGGCAGGAGCTATAGGGTTGTCTTTAATTATTGTATGACCTGCATGTCAAACATTAAGCGCTATGTAATGCTTTACTTTATCGCTAAGCGGTAGCAATAGAAGTAGAAGCAGGGCTGGCGCCACAACCCCAATGGCAACACATTGATGGAGATCAAGATGATGGAGATCATGGTGTTCTGCCGGTGACGATGGAGATCATGCCGGTGTTTCGAAGATGGAGATCTTAAACACAAGTTCATGGCCATATCATGTCACTTATGAATTGCATGAGATGTTAATCCTTTTATGCACCTTGTTTTGCTTAGTACGGCGGTAGCATTATAAGGTGATCCCTCACTTGAATTTCAAGATGAACTGTGTTCTCCCCGAGTGTGCACCGTTGCGAAAGTTCGTCGTGTTGAGACACCACGTGATGATCGGGTGTGATAGACTCTACGTTCACATACAACGGGTGCAAGCCAGATTTGCACGCGCAGAACACTCGGGTTAAACTTGACGAGCCTAGCATGTACAGACATGGCCTCGGAACACGAGAGACCGAAAGGTCGAACATGAGTCATATAGTAGATATGATCAACATAATGATGTTCACCATTGCAGCCACCTCAACTCACGTGATGATCGGACTTGAGTTGGTGAATTTGGATCATGTATCACTCGAATGATCGGAGGGATGTCAATTTGAGTGGGAGTTCTTAGGTAATAGTAGTAGAAGCATGTTGGGCACGACAACCCCGATGGCGACACGTTGATGGAGATCAAGATGATGAAGATCATGATGTCATGCCGGTGACGATGGAGATCATGCCGGTGCTTTCTAGATGGAGATCAAAAGCACAAGTTCATGGCCATATCATGTCACTTATGAATTTAATGTGATGTTAATCCTTTTATGCACCTTGTTTTGCTCTGGACGACGGTAGCATTATAAGTTGACCCCTCACTTAAATTTCAAGATGAATTGTGTTCTCCCCGAGTGTGCACCGTTGTGAAAGTTCATCGTGTTGAGACACCACGTGATGATCGGGTGTGATAGACTCTACGTACACATACAATGGGTGCAAGCCAGTGTTGCACATGTAGAACACTCGGGTTAAACTTGACGAGCCTAGCATGTACAGACATGGCCTCAAAACACAAGAGACCGAAAGGTCGAACATGAGTCATATAGTAGATATGATCAACATAATGATGTTCACCATTGAAGCCACCTCAACTCACGTGATGATCGGACTTGAGTTGGTGGATTTGGATCATGTGGCACTCAGATGACCTGAGGGATGTCAATTTGAGTGGGAGCTTTAGTAATTTGATTAACTAAACTCATTATATTGAACAATAGTTTAAGTAAACTTTGCATATTTATGTTGTAGATCAATGGCTCGCGCAGTAGCACCCCTAAATTTTAATGCGTTCCTAGAGAAAGCTAAGTTGAAAGATGATGGAAGTAACTTTGTTGACTGGGCCCGTAATCTGAGGATTATCCTTATGGCTTCCCAGAAATCATATGTCCTTGATGCACCGCTTGGTGACCAACCAGAAGACATGACCTCCGAAGACGTTAAGAACGCTTGGGAGGCACGTACTGGAGATTACTCAATAGTTCAGTGTGCAATATTGTATGGCTTAGAACCGGGACTTCAAAGATGTTTTGAACGTCATGGAGCATATGAGATGTTCCAGGAGTTGAAGTTTATCTTTCAGAAGAATGCCCGGATCGAGAGGTATGAAACCTTCGATAAGTTCTATGCTTGCAAGATGGAGGAGAATGGGTCTATCGGTGAACATATACTCAGAATGTCTGGGTATTCAACTCGTCTAGCGGAGTTGGGAATTGCCCTTCCGCCAGAGGCGATCACTGAAAGAGTTCTTCAATGACTGCCACCTAGTTACAAGAGCTTTGTGATGAACTATAACATGCACGGGATGAACAAGTTAGTCGCCGAGCTGTTTGCGATGCTAAAAGTCCCTGAGTCTGAAATCTAGAAAGAATAGCAAGTGTTGATGGTCAATAAAACCACTAGTTTCAAGAAAAATGGCAAGGGTAGAGGCAAGAAGGGTAAAACCAAGAAGGATGGCAAAGAAGTTGCTACTCTTGTAAAGAAGCCTGAGCATGGACCTAAGCCAGAAACTGAGTGCTTTCATTGCAAGGGAACTGGTCACTGGAAGCGGAACTGCCCTAAGTACCTGGTTGACAAGAAGGCGGCCAACGACAAACAAGGTATATATAATATACATGTTATTGATGTGTACCTTACTAGATCTCGTTGTAGTACCTGGGTATTTGATACCGGTTCGGTTGCTCACATTTGCAACTCAAAAAAGGAACGACGGAATAGACGAAGGCTGGCAAAGGATGAAGTGACGATGCGCGTGGGAAATGGTTCCAAGGTTGATGTGATCACCGTCGGCACGCTCTCTCTTTGATTACCATCGGGATTAGTGATGAACCTGAATAATTGTTATTTAGTGCCTGCGTTAAGCATGAACATTATATCTGGATCTTGTTTTTTGCGAGATAGTTACTCATTTAAATCAGAGAATAAAGGTTGTTCTATTTATATGAGTAATATCTTTTATGGTCATGCACCCAATGTGAGGGTTTTATCCATATTGAATCTTGATAGTGATGACACATATGTTCATAACATTGATGCCAAAAGATGTAGAGTTGATAATGATAGTACCACTTTCTTGTGGCACTGCCGTTCAGGTCATATTGGTGTAAAACGCATGAGGAAGCTCCATGTTGATGGAATTTTAGAGTCACTCTATTTTGAATCACTTGACACATGTGAACCATGCCTCATGGGCAAGATGACTAAAACGCCGTTCTCTGGAACAGTGGAACGGGCGAGTGACTTATTGGAAATCATACATACTGATGTGTGCGGTCCAATGAATGTTGCATGGGAAACAAAAAATTTCCTACGCACACGCAGATCTATCCATGGTGATGAGCATCTACGAGAGGGAGACTGGATCTACGTACCCTTGTAGATCACTAAGCAGGAAGCGTTAAGAAACGCGGTTGGTGTAGTCGAACGTCTTCGCGATCCAAATCGCCGAGCATCCCGTGATCCAATCACGATCCGTCCCGCAATATAATCACGATCCATCCCACGAACTTGATCATGATCTGTCCCACGAACTTGATCACGATCCGTCCCACGAACTTGATCACGATCCGTCCCACGTGCTTGATCACGATCCTTCCGATCTAGCGCCGAACGAACGACACCTACGCATTCAACACACGTATAGCTTGATGACGATCTCCGCCGTCTTGATCCAGCAAGAGAGAGCGGAGAGGTATAAGATTTCTCCGTCAGCGTGATGGTGCTCCGGCAATGGTGGTGGAGCAATTCCGGCAGGGCTTCGCCTAAGCACTGCAGAAATCCGATCTAGAGGAGAAACTATGCACTGGAGGAACGGGTAGCACGTGGCTGAAAAAACTAGTGCAAAACCCTAAAACCCACCAGTATATATAGGAGGAGAGGAGGAGAGCCTTGGCACAAGGGCCAAGGTTCCTTGGATTTGGCCGAACCCACTAGGAGAGGAGGACTCCTCCAATCCTAGTAGGACTAGGATTGCTCCTTTTTTGCCTTTTCCACCTTTTCCTATTGGGTTTTCTTCTCCAGCCACATGGGCCATGTATGGGAGTTTCCACCAGCCCACTAAGGGCGGCATTCACTCTCCCACAGCCCATGAAGCCTCTTGGGTCGAAATACCCCTCCTGGAGGCCTCTCGGTACACTACCCGCACTCCCAGTACACTACCGATGACCTCGAAACTTTTTCGGCGACCAAAACAGGACTTCCTATAAATCAATCTTTACCTCCGGACCATTCTGGAGCTCCTCGTGACGTCCGGGATCTCATCCGGGACTCCGAACAACCTTCGGTCACCACCATACATAACTCTATACTACGGAAACGTCACCAAACGTTAAGTGTGCAGACCCTACGGGTTCGAGAACTATGTACACATGACCGAGACAACTCTACGGTCAATAACCAATAGCGGGACCTGGATGTCCATATTGGTTCCTACATATTCTACGAAGATCTTTATCGGTTGAACCTCTATGTCAAGGATTCAGTTAATCCCGTATGATGTTCCCTTTGTTCTTCGATATGTTACTTGCCCAAAATTCGATCGTCGGTATCTCCATACCTAGTTCAACCTTGTTACCGGCAAGTCTCTTTACTCGTTCCGTAATACAAGATCCCGTGACTAACACTTAGTCAGATTGCATGCATGGCTTATTGTGATGTTGTATTACCGAGTGGGCCCTAAGATACCTCTCCATCACACGGAGTAACAAATCCCATTCTTGATCCATGCCAACTCAACGGACACCCTCGGAGATACCTGTAGAGCACCTTTATAGTCACCCAGTTACGTTGCGACGTTTGATACACACAAGGCACACCTCCTATGTCCATGAGTTGCATGATCTCATGGTCATAGGAACATATACTTAACATGCAGAAAATAGTAGCAATAAACTGACACGATCATATGCTACATTTGTAGTTTGGGTCTTGTCCATCACATCATTCTCCTAATGATGTGTTCTAGTTATCAAATGACATCACATGTCAATGGCTAGGAAACCTTGACCATCTTTGATCAACGAGCTATTTCACTAGAGGCATACTAGGGATAGAGTGTTGTTTATTTACCCACACATGTAATGTGTTTCCAATTAATACAATTATAGCATGGATAATAAACGATTATCATGAACAAGGAAATATAATAATAAACACTTTATTTATTGCCTCTAGGGCATATTTCCAACAGTCTCCCACTTGCACTAGAGTCAATAATCTAGTTCACGTCACTATGTGATTTACATTGTAATGAATCGAACACCCATGAAGCTTTGGTGTTGATCATGTTTAGCCCTTGGAAGAGGTTTAGTCAACGGGTCTGCAACATTCAGATCTGTGTTCACTTTGCAAATATTTATGCCTTTCTCCTCGATGTAATCGCACATGGAGTTGAAGCGTAGCTTTATGTGCCTGGTCCTCTTGTGAAACCTTGGTTCCTTGGCCAGAGCAATGGCACCAGTGTTGTCACAGAACAGGTTCATTGGATTCAGTGCACTGGGCACTACTCCAAGATCTGTCATGAACTACTTCATCCAGACACCTTCCTTCGCCGCCTCTGAGGCTGCGATCTACTCTGCTTAATCAGCTACCACACTTTGCTTGGAACTGCACCAGCTTACCGCTCCCCCGTTGAGAATTAATACGTATCCGGTTTGCAACTTAGAGTCATCCGGATCAGTGTCAAAGCTTGCATCGACGTAACCCCTTACGAGGAGCTCTTCATCACCTCCATAAACGAGACACATTTCCTTAGTCCTTTTGAGGTACTTCAGGATATTCTTGACCGCTGCCCAGTGCTCCATTCCAGGATCACTTTGAGACCTTCCGGCCATACTTATGGCAAGGCTGACATCGGGTCTTGTGCACGGCATTGCATACATGATAGAGCCTATGGCTGAAGCATAGGGGATGCCACTCATCTTTTCTCTATCTTCTGCAATCACTGGGCATTGAGTCTTACTCAACTTCACACCTTGTAACACAGGCAAGAACCCCTTCTTGGACTGATCCATTTTGAACTTCTTCAAAACTTTATCAAGGATGTGCTTTGTGAAAGTGCTATTAAGCTTCTCGATCTATCTCTATAGATCTTAATGCCTAATATGAAAGCAGCTTCTCCTAGGTCCTTCATTGAAAAACACTTGTTCAAATATTCCTTCACGCTTTCCAGCATTTCTATATTGTTTCCAATCAGCAATATGTCATCCACATATAATACTAGAAACGCTATAGAGCTCCCACTCACTTTCTTGTAAATACAAGCTTCTCCATAAACTTGTATAAACTCAAACGCTTTGATCACCTCATCAAAACGCTTATTACAACTCCGAGATGCTTGCACCAGCCCATAAATGGATCGCTAGAGTTTGCAAACTTTTGTCAGCATTCTCTGGGTCGACAAAACCTTCTGGTTGCATCATATACAACTCTTCCTCAAGGAAACCGTTGAGGAACGTTGTTTTGACATCCATCTGCCAAATTTCATAGTCGAAATAAGCAGCTATTGACAACATGATTCTGACAGACTTAAGCATCGCTACGGGTGAGAAGGTCTCATCGTAGTCAACTCCTTGAACTTGTGAAAAACCCTTTGCCACAAGTCGAGCTTTATAGACGGTGACATTACCGTCCGCGTCTGTCTTCTTCTTAAAGATCCATTTGTTCTGAATGGCCTTTCGCCCTTTAGGTAATACTTCCAAAGTCCATACTTTGTTTTCATACATGGATCCCATCTCGGATTTCATGGCCTCTAACCATTTCTTAGAATCAGGGCCCATCAATGCTCCTCCATAGCTCGTAGGTTCATTGTTGTCCAACAACATGACCTCCAAGACAGGGTTGCCGTACCACTCAGGAGTAGTACGCGGTCTTGTCGACCTACCAGGTTCAATAGTAGCTTGATCCGAAGCTTCATGATGATCATCATTAACTTCCTCTTCTACCATCGTAGTTTCCACAGAAACAGCTTTCTGCACTGCGCTACTTTCTGGTTGAAGTAAAGGTTCAATAACCTCATCAAGCTCTATTTTCCTCCCACTCAATTCTTCCGAGAGAAACTCTTTCTCAAGAAATGTTCCGTTCTTAGCGACAAACACTTTGCCTTTAGATCTGAGATAGAAGGTATACCCGACTGTCTCTTTTCGGTATCCTATGAAGACGCATTTTTCCGCTTTGGGTTCCAGCTTTTCAGGCTAAAGCTTTTTGACATAAGCATCACATCCCCAAACTTTAAGAAACGACAACTTTGGCCTCTTGCCAAACCACAGTTCATATGGCGTCGTCTCAACGGATTTCGATGGTGCCCTATTTAAAGTGAATGCAGCTATTGTTGGGGAACGTCGCATGGGAAACAAAAATTTTCCTACGCACACGCAAACCTATCCATGGTGATGAGCATCTACGAGAGGGAGAGTGGATCTACATACCCTTGTAGATCGCTAAGCGGGAAGCGTTAAGAAACGCGGTTGGTGTAGTCGAACATCTTCGCGATCCAAATCGCCGAGCGTCACGCGATCTCATCACGATTCGTCCCGCGATCCAATCACGATCCGTCCCGTGAACTCATCATGATCCGTCCTGCGATCTCATCACGATCCGTCTCACGATCTTGATCATGATATGTCCCGCGAACTCATCACGATCCGTTCCGCGATCTCATCACGAACCGTCTCGCGATCTCGATCACGGTCCTTCCGATCTAGCGCCGAACGGACGACACCTCCGCGTTCAGCACACGTGCAGCTTGATGACGATCTCCACCGTCTCGATCCAGTGAGAGGAGGTGGAGAGGAGAGAGAGTTCACCGGCAGCGTGACGGCGCTCCGGTGATGGTGGTGGAGCAATTCCGGCAGGGCTTCGCCTAAGCGCTGCGGAACTACGATCTAGAGGAGAAACTATGCACCGGTGGAACGGGTAGCACGTGGCCGGAAATTCTGTCCAAAAACCACCCAATCCACTAGTATATATAGGAGGAGAGGAGAGGAGAGGCATCCAAGGCCTTTGGGTCGGCCGAAATAGGAGGTGGGAGCAATCCTACTTCACCTCCAATCCTAGTTGGAGTAGGATTGCCTCCTATTGGCTGATTTTCCACTTTTTGCTTTAGGACTTTCTCTCCTGCGCCATGGGCCTTTGTGGCTGTTTTACCAGCCCACTAAGGGCTGGTTATTATTCTGCCACAGCCCATGGACCTCTTGGGGTCGAAATACCCCTCCTGGAGGTCCTCCGGTACACTACCGGCACTCCCGGTACAATACCGATACTCCCGGTACACTACCGATGAGCCCGAAACTTTTCCGGAAACCAAACTGGGACTTCCTATATATGAATCTTTACCTCCGAACCATTCCGGAGCTCCTCGTGACGTCCGGGATCTCATCCGGGACTCCGAACAACCTTCGGTCACCACCATACATAACTCTACACTACCGAAACGTCACCGAACCTTAAGTGTGCAGACCCTGCGGGTTCGAGAACTATGTAGACATGACCGAGACACCTCTACGGTCAATAAACAATGGTGGGACCTGGACGTCCACATTGGTTCCTACATATTCTACGAAGATCTTTATCGGTCGAACCTCTATGTCAAGGATTCAGTTAATCCCGTATATCGTTCCCTTTGTTCTTCGGTATGTTACTTGCCCGAGATTCGATCGTCGGTATCTCCATACCTAGTTCAACCTCGTTACCGGCAAGTCTCTTTACTCGTTCCGTAATACAAGATCCCGCAACTAACAATTAGTCACATTGCTTGCGAGGCTTATTGTGATGTTGCATTACCGAGTGGGCCCCGAGATACCTCTCCGTCACACGGAGTAACAAATCCCAGTCTCGATCCATGCCAACTCAACAGACACCATCGGAGATACCTGTAGAGCACCTTTATAGTCACCCAGTTACGTTGCGACGTTTGATACACACAAGGCACTCCTCCGATATCCGTGAGTTACATGATCTCATGGTCATAGGAACATATACTTGACATGCAGAAAACAGTAGCAATAAACTGACACGATCATATGCTATGTTTGTAGTTTGGGTCTTATCCATCACATCATTCTCCTAATGATGTGATCCCGTTATCAAATGACATCTCATGTCCATGGCTAGGAAACCTTAACCATCCTTTGATCAACGAGCTAGTCCATTAGAGGCATACTAGGGACATGGTTTTGTCTATGTATCCACACATGCATTTAAGTCTCCGATCAATACAATTATAACATGGATAATAAACGATTATCATGAACAAGGAAATATGATAATAACTAATTTATTATTGCCTCTAGGGCATATTTCCAACAGTCTCCCACTTGCACTAGAGTCAATAATCTAGTTCACATCACCATGTGATTCGCATTGTTATGAATCTAACACCCAATGAGTTCTGGGGCTCGATCATGCTTTGCATGTGAGAGAGGTCTTATAGTCAACGGGTCTGCGATATTCAGATCTGTGTGTACTTGGCAAATCTCTATGTCGAACCGTAATCACTGCTACCACACTCCACTTGGTACTATTTCCAAATGGCTGCTCCACTATACGTATCCAGATTGCTACTACTAGTCATCCGGATAGGTGTTAAAGCTTGCATCGACGTAACTCTTTACGACGAACTCTTTATCACCTCCATAATCAAGAAACATTTCCTTAGTCCTCTGGTTACTAAGGATAATTCCGACCGCTGTCCAGTGATCCACTCCTGGACCACTCTTGTACCCCTTGACAGACTCATGGCAAGGCACACATAGGTGCGGTACACAGCATGGCATAATATAGAGCCTATGGCTAAGGCATAGGGGACGACGTTCGTCCTTTCTCTTTCTTCTGCCGTTGTCGAGCTTTGAGTCTCACTCAACTTCACACCTTACAAATCAGACGAGAACTATTTCTCTGCTGATCCATTTTGAACTCTTTCAAAATCTTTGTCAAGGTATGTACTCATTGAAAGTCTCATCAAGTCATCTTGATCTATCTCTATAGATCTTGATGCTCAACAATTTGGTAGCTTTATCCAGGTCTTCCTTTGAAAATCACTTTCCAAATAACCGTTTTATGCTTTCCAGAAACTCTACATTATTTCTGATCAACAATATGTCATCCACATATACTTATCAGAAATTCTATAGTGCTCCCACTCACTTTATTGCAAATACAAGTTTCTCGTAAACTTTGTATAAACATCAAAACTTTGATCACCTCATCAAAGCGTATATTCCAACTCCGAGATGCTTGCTTCAGTCCATGGAAGGATCACCGAAGCTTGCACACCTTTTAGCATCCTTAGGCCTGACAAAACCTTCTGGTTGTATCACATACAACCTTTCCTCAAGTAAACCATTAAGGAAACGATGTTTTGACATCCATCTGCCAGATTTCATAATTGAAAACACAGCAACTGCTAACATAATTCCAACAGACTTTTAGCATCGCTACGAGTGAGAAAGTCTCATCATAGTCAACTCCTTGAACTTGTCACAAACATCTTTGCAACAAGTCGAGCTTTACAAATAGTGACATTCACCATCAGTGTCTGTCTTCATTTTAAAGATCCATTTGTACTCAACGACCTACCGTCCAACGAGCAAGTCTACCAAACTCTACACTTGGTTTTAATACATGGATCCTATCTCGGATTTCATGGCCTCCAACCATTTGTCGGAATCCGGGCCCCTCATCGCTTCTCCATAGCTCGTAGGTTCATCGTTGTCCAACAACATGATCTCCAAGACAGAGTTGTCGTACCACTTAGGAGCAGTACACATCCTTGTCGATCTACGAAGTTCGATAGTAATTTGATCCTGAAGCTTCATGATCATCATCATTAACTTCCTCTTCAACTAGCGTAGGCTTCACAGAAACATCTTTCTGCGCTGCACTACTCTCTGGTTGAACAAAGGTTTAACAACCTCATCAAGTTCTATCTTCCTCCCACTCAATTCTTTCGAGAGAAACTTTTCCTCGAGAAAGGATCCATTTTAGTAACAAACACTTTGCACTTGGATCTGAGATAGAAGGTTCACCCAACTGATCTTACGGTATTCTATGAAGATGCATTTGTCCGCCTTGGGTTCGACCTCATTAGGTGAAAACATTTTCCACACAAGTGTCGCAGCCCCAAGTATTAAGAAATGACAGCTTAGGTTTCTATCAAACCATAATTCACACGGTGTCATCTCAACGGATTTAGATGGTGCCCTATTTAAAGTGAATGTAGTTGTCTCTAATGCATAACCCCAAAAATTATAGTAGTAAAACAATAAGAGACATCACAGTATGCACTATATCAATAGAGCATGACTATGATGTTCGGACACACCATCACACCATGGTGTTCCAGGTGGCGTTAGTTGTGAAACAAATTTCACGTTGTCTTAAGTTGTATGCCAAACTCGTAACTCAGATATTCACCTCCACGATCATATCGCGGTCATTTTTATCTTCTTATCACGATGATCTTTAAACTTCACTGTGAATTTGCTTGAACCTTTCAAACGATTCAGACTTGTGTTTCATTAAGTAAATATACACTATATCTACTCAAATCATCAGTGAAGGTAAGAAAATAACGATATCCACTTCACGCTACAAGACTCACTAGATTGCATACATCAACATGTATCATTTCCAATGAATCACTTGCCCGCTCCATCCAACGGGGTCCTTTAGTCATCTTGCCCAAGAGGCATGGTTCGCATGTCTCAACCGATTCGAAATCGATGAGTCCAAATATCCATCAGCATGGAGTTTCTACATGCGCTTTATACCAATATGACATTTAGCGGCAGTGCCACAAGTATGTGGTACTATCATTATTAACTTTGTATCTTTTGACATCAATGTTATGAACATGTGTACTACTACGATCAAGATTTCAACAAACCATTCTCACTGGGTGCATGCCAATTGAAGGTATTATTCATGTAACCAGAATAACTATTATTCTCTGACTTAAATGAATAACCGTATTGCAACAAACATGATCTAATCATGTTCATGCTCAACGCAAAACACCAAATAACATTTATTTAGGTTCGTCACTAATCCTGAAGGTAGAGAGAGCGTGCGATGTTGATCACATCAACCTTGGAAACATTTCCAACACACATCATCACCTCACCCTTAGCTAGTTCTCCGTTTATTCCGTAGCTTTTATTTCGAGTTACTAACATTTGGCAACTGAACCGGTATCCAATACCCAGGTGCTACTAGGAGTACTAGCAAGGTACACATCAATAACTCGTATATCAAATATACTTCTGTCGATGTTGCCAGCCTTCTTATCTACCAAGTATCTAGGGTTGTTCCGCTTCAGCGACCTCTCACCTCATAATAGAAGCACTTAGTCTCGGGTTTGAGTTCAACTTTGGGTTGCTTCATTGGAGCAGCAACTGACTTGCTATCCATGAAGTTTCCCTCCTTGCTCTTGCCCTTCTCGGAACTAGTGGTTTGATTAACCATCAACACTTGACGCTCCTTCTTGATTTCTACCTTCGCGGTGTCAAACATCGCGAACAGCTCAGGGATCAACATTTCTTTCCCTGGCATTTTATAGTTCATCACCAAGTTCTAGTAGCTCAGTGACAGTGACTTGGAGAACTACATCAATCACTATCTTATCTGGAAGATCAACTCCCACTTGATTCAAGCGATTGTAGTACCCAGACAATCTGAGTACATGCTCAACGATTGAGCTATTCTCCTTCATCTTACAGGCAAAGAATCTTGTTGGAGATCTCATATCTCGCAACACAGGCACGAGCCTGAGATCACAATCTCTGCTCCTAGAACATCTCATATGTTCCGTGACGTTCAAAACGTTTCCGAGCCTCAATTCTAAGCCGTAATGCATGACGCACTAAACTATCAAGTAGTCATCGAAACGTGCCTGTCAGATGTTCACAACATCTATAGACGACGCTAGAGGGGGTGGCGCACCGAGCGGTGCATTAAGGACATAAGCCTTCTGTGCAGCAATGAGGACAATCCTCAGATCACGGACCCAGTCCGCAATATTGCTACCAACATCTTTCAACTCTATTTCTCTAGGAACATATATAAATTTAAGGGAGCTTCAGCGCGAGATAGTAATCTACAACATAATTTGCAAAGACACTCTGACTATGTTCATGATAATGAGTTCAATTAATCATATTACTTAAGAACTCCCACTCAAATTGACATCCCTCGGGTCATTCGAGTGATACATGATCCAAATTCACCAACTCAAGTCCGATCATCACGTGAGTTAAGGTGGCTTCAAAGGTGAACATCATTATGTTGATCATATCCACTATATGACTCATGTTCGACCTTTCGGTCTCTTGTGTTCCGAGGCCATGTCTGTACATGCTAGGCTCGTCAAGTTTAACCCGAGTGTTCTGCGCGTGCAAATCTGGCTTGCACCCGTTGTATGTGAACGTAGAGTCTATCACACCCGATCATCACGTGGTGTCTCAACACGATGAACTTTCGCAACGGTGCACACTCAGGGAGAACACAATTTATCTTGAAATTAAGTGAGGGATCACCTTATAATGCTACCGTCGTCCTAAGCAAAACAAGGTGCATAAAAAGGATTAACATCACATGCAAATCATAAGTGACATGATATGGCCATGAACTTGTGCTTTTGATCTCCATCTAGAAAGCACCGGCATGATCTCCATCGTCACCGGCATGACACCATGATCTCAATCAACATGTCGCCATCGGGGTTGTCACGCCATGCATGCTTCTACTACTATTGCTACCGTAGCGATAAAGTAAAGCATTACATAGCGCTTTAATGATTGACACGCAGGTCATACAATAATTAAAGACAACCCTATGGCTCCTGCCGGTTGCCGTACTCATCGACATGCAAGTCGTGATAATCTATACATCACATGATCATCTCATACATCACATATATCACATCATGTAATTGGCCATATCATATCACAACATACCCTGCAAAAATAAGTTAGACGTCCTCTAATTGTTGTTGCAAGTTTTACGTGGCTGCTACGGGTATCTAGCAAGAACGATTCTCACCTACGCATAAACCACAATGGTGATACATAGATTGCTTTTCAACCTTCTCAAGGACCGCCTTTGTCGGATCCGATCCAACTAAAGTGAGAGAAACTGTCACCCGCAAGCCATCTAAGCAACAAGTTGCATCGAGGGAACCGGTCTCTCATAAGCGTACGAGTAATGTTGGTATGGGCCGCTTCATCTCACAATCCCGCTGAACCAAAATCCGACCAAGGGAGGAAGCAATCTAAGCATCAACGCCCACAAACCTTTTGTGTTCTACTCGAGATCTCATCGAACCATTAACCTAACTCATGATGCCACTGTTGGGGAACGTCGCATGGGAAACAAAAATTTTCCTACGCACACGCAAACCTATCCATGGTGATGAGCATCTACGAGAGGGAGAGTGGATCTACATACCCTTGTAGATCGCTAAGCGGTAAGCGTTAAGAAACGCGGTTGGTGTAGTCGAACATCTTCGCGATCCAAATCGCCGAGCGTCACGCGATCTCATCACGATTCGTCCCGCGATCCAATCACGATCCGTCCCGTGAACTCATCACGATCCGTCCTGCGATCTCATCACGATCTGTCTCACGATCTTGATCACGATATGTCCCGCGAACTCATCACGATCCGTTCCGCGATCTCATCACGAACCGTCTCGCGATCTCGATCACGGTCCTTCCGATCTAGCGCCGAACGGACGGCACCTCCGCGTTCAGCACACGTGCAGCTTGATGACGATCTCCACCGTCTCGATCCAGCGAGAGGAGGTGGAGAGGAGAGAGAGTTCACCGGCAGCATGACGGCGGTCCGGTGATGATGGTGGAGCAATTCCGGCAGGGCTTCGCCTAAGCGCTGCGGAACTACGATCTAGAGGAGAAACTATGCACCGGTGGAACGGGTAGCACGTGGCCGGAAATTCTGTCCAAAAACCACCCAATCCACTAGTATATATAGGAGGAGAGGAGAGGAGAGGAAGCCAAGGCCTTTGGGTCGGCCGAAATAGGAGGTGGGAGCAATCCTACTTCACCTCCAATCCTAGTTGGAGTAGGATTGCCTCCTATTGGCTGATTTTCCACTTTTTGCTTTAGGACTTTCTCTCCTGCGCCATGGGCCTTTGTGGCTGTTTTACCAGCCCACTAAGGGCTGGTTATTATTCTCCCACATCCCATGGACCTCTTGGGGTCGAAATACCCCTCCCGGAGGTCCTTCGGTACACTACCGGCACTCCCGGTACAATACCGATACTCCCGGTACACTACCGATGAGCCCGAAACTTTTCCGGAAACCAAACTGGGACTTCCTATATATGAATCTTTACCTCCGGACCATTCCGGAGCTCCTCGTGACGTCCGGGATCTCATCCGGGACTCCGAACAACCTTCGGTCACCACCATACATAACTCTACACTACCGAAACGTCACTGAACCTTAAGTGTGCAGACCCTGCGGGTTCGAGAACTATGTAGACATGACCGAGACACCTCTACGGTCAATAAACAATGGCGGGACCTGGACGTCCACATTGGTTCCTACATATTCTACGAAGATCTTTATCGGTCGAACCTCTATGTCAAGGATTCAGTTAATCCCGTATATCGTTCCCTTTGTTCTTCGGTATGTTACTTGCCCGAGATTCGATCGTCGGTATCTCCATACCTAGTTCAACCTCGTTACCGGCAAGTCTCTTTACTCGTTCCGTAATACAAGATCCCGCAACTAACAATTAGTCACATTACTTGCAAGGCTTATTGTGATGTTGCATTACCGAGTGGGCCCCGAGATACCTCTCCGTCACACGGAGTAACAAATCCCAGTCTCGATCCATGCCAACTCAACAGACACCATCGGAGATACCTGTAGAGCACCTTTATAGTCACCCAGTTACGTTGCGACATTTGATACACACAAGGCACTCCTCCGATATCCGTGAGTTACATGATCTCATGGTCATAGGAACATATACTTGACATGCAGAAAACAGTAGCAATAAACTGACACGATCATATGCTATGTTTGTAGTTTGGGTCTTATCCATCACATCTTTCTCCTAATGATGTGATCCCGTTATCAAATGACATCTCATGTCCATGGCTAGGAAACCTTAACCATCCTTTGATCAACGAGCTAGACCATTAGAGGCATACTAGGGACATGGTTTTGTCTATGTATCCACACATGCATTTAAGTCTCCGATCAATACAATTATAGCATGGATAATAAACGATTATCATGAACAAGGAAATATGATAATAACTAATTTATTATTTCCTCTAGGGCAAATTTCCAACAGCTATCTCTAATGCATAACCCCAAAACGATAGTGGCAAATCAGTAAGAGACATCATAGAACACACCATATATAATAAGGTTCGATTACGACATTTGGACACACCATTACGCTGTGGTGTTCCGGGCGGTGTCAACTGTGAAACAATTCCACACTGTCTTAAGTGACTGCCAAACTCATAACTCAGATATTCACCTCCTTGATCAGATCACAGGAACTTAATCTTCTTGTTACGATGATTCTCAACTTCACTCTGAAATTGCTTGAACTTTTCAAACGTTTCAGACTTGTGTTTCATTAAGTAAATATACCCATATCTACTTAAGTCATCAGTGAAGGTGAGAAAATAACGATATCCACCACGCGCTGTAACATTCATTGGACCGCACACATCAGTATGTATGATTTCCAATAAGTCACTCGCCCGTTCCATTGTTCCAGAGAACGGCGTTTTAATCATCTTGCCCATGAGGCATGGTTCACATGTGTCAAGTGATTCAAAATCAAGTGACTCCAAAAGTCCATCAGCATGGAGCTTCCTCATGCGTTTTACACCAATATGACCTAAACGGCAGTGCCACAAGAAAGTGGTACTATCATTATCAACTCTACATCTTTTGGCATCAATGTTATGAACATATGTGTCATCACTATCAAGATTCAATATGAATAAACCCCTAACATTGGGTGCATGACCATAAAAGATATTACTCATATAAATAGAACAACCTTTATTCTCTGATTTAAATGAGTAACCGTCTTGCAATAAACAAGATCCAGATATAATGTTCATGCTTAACGCAGGAACTAAATAACAATTATTCAGGTTCATCACTAATCCCGATGGTAATCAAAGAGAGAGTGTGCTAACGGCGAACACATCAACCTTGGAACCATTTCCCACGCGCATCGTCACTTCATCCTTTGCCAGCCATCGTTTATTCCGTAGTTCCTGCTTTGAGTTGCAAATACGAGCAACCGAACCGGTATCAAATACCCAGGCACTACTACGAGAGCTAGTAAGGTAAACATCAATAACATGTATATAATATATACCTTGTTTGCCGTTGGCCGCCTTCTTGTCAGCCAGGTACTTGGGGCAGTTCCGCTTCCAGTGACCAGTTCCCTTGCAATGAAAGCACTCAGTTTCTGGCTTGGGTCCATGCTTGGGCTTCTTTACAGGAGTGGCAACTGCTTTGCCATCCTTATTGGTTTTACCCTTATTGACCTTGCCCTTGACCTTGCCATTTTTCTTGAAACTAGTGGTTTTATTGACCATCAACACTTGATGTTCTTTCTGGATTTCAGACTCAGTGACTTTTAGCATCACAAACAGCTCGACAACTGACTTGTTCATCCCGTGCATGTTATAGTTCATCAAAAGCTCTTGTAACTAGGTGGCAGTGATTGAAGAACTCTGTCAGTGATTGCCTCTGGCGCAAGGGCAATTCCCAACTCCGCTAGACGAGTTGAATACCCAGACATTTTGAGTATATGTTCACTGATAGACCCGTTCTCCTCCATCCTGCAAGCATAGAACTTATCAGAGGTTTCATACCTCTCGATTCGGGCATTCTTCTGAAAGATAAACTTCAACTCCTGGAACATCTCATATGCTCCATGACGTTCAAAATGTCTTTGAAGTCCCGGTTCTAAGCCATACAATATTGCACACTGAACTATTGAGTAATCTCCAGTACGTGCCTCCCAAGCGTACTTAACGTCTTCGGAGGTCATGTGTTCTGGTTGGTCACCAAGCGGTGCATCAAGGACATATGATTTCTGGGAAGCCGTGAGAATAATCCTCAGATTACGGGCCCAGTCAACAAAGTTACTTCCATCATCTTTCAACTTAGCTTTCTCTAGGAACGCATTAAAATTTAGGGGTGCTACTACGCGAGCCATTGATCTACAACATAAATATGCAAAGTTTACTTAGACTATTGTTCAAGATAATGAGTTTAGTTAATCAAATTACTAAAGCTCCCACTCAAATCGACATCTCTCAGGTCATCTGAGTGTCGCATGATCCAAATTCACCAACTTAAGTCCGATCATCATGTGAGTTGAGGTGGCTTCAATGGTGAACATCTCATGTTGATCATATCTACTATATGACTCATGTTCGAACTTTCGGTCTCTTGTGTTCCGAGGACATGTCTATACATGCTAGGCTCGTCAAGTTTAACCCGAGTGTTCTGCGTGTGCAACACTGGCTTGCACCCATTGTATGTGAACGTAGAGTCTATCACACCCGATCATCACGTGGTGTCTCAACACGACGAACTTTCGCAACGGTGCACACTCAGGGAGAACACAATTTATCTTGAAATTAAGTGAGGGATCACCTTATAATGCTACCGTCGTCCTAAGCAAAACAAGGTGCAAATCATAAGTGACATGATATGGCCATGAACTTGTGCTTTTGATCTCCATCTTGAAAGCACTGGCATGATCTCCATCGTCACCGACAAGACACCATGATCTCCATCATCTTGATCTCCATCAACGTGTCGCCATCGGGGTTGTCGCGCCCAACAGGCTTCTACTACTATTGCTACCGTTTAGCGAGAAAGTAAAGCATTACATAGCGCTTAATGATTGACACGCAGGTCATACAATAATTAAAGACAACCCTATGGCTCCTGCCGGTTGCCACACTCATCGACATGCAAGTCGTGATAATCTATACATCACATGATTATCTCATACATCACATATATCACATCATGTAATTGTCCATATCACATCACAACATACCCTGCAAAAACAAGTTAGACGTCCTCTAATTGTTGTTGCATGTTTTACGTGGCTGCTACGGGTATCTAGCAAGAACAGTTCTCATCTATGCAAAAACCACAACGGTGATACACTAGTTGCTTTTCAACCTTCTCAAGGACCGCCTTTGTCGAATCCGATCCAACTAAAGTGAGAGAACCTCGCACCCGCAAGCCATCTATGCAACAAGTTGCGGTCGAGGGAACCGGTCTCTCGTAAGCATACAAGTAATGTTGTTACGGACCGCTTCATCTCATAATACCGCTGATCCAAAATACGACCAAGGGAGGAAGCAATCTAAGCATCAACGCCCACAAACCTTTTGTGTTATACTCGAGATCTCATCTACACATAGACCTAGCTCATGATGCCACTGTAGGGGAACGTTGCATGGAAAACAAAATTTTTCCTACGCACATGCAGATCTATCCATGGTGATGAGCATCTATGAGAGGGAGAGTGGATCTACGTACCCTTGTAGATTGCTAAGAGGGAAGCGTGAAGAAACGCGGTTGGTGTAGTCGAACGTCTTCGCGATCCAAATCGCCGAGCGTCCCGCGATCCAATCACGATCCGTCCCGTGATCTAATCACGATCCGTTCCACGAACTTGATCACGATCCATCCCACGAACTTGATCACGATCCATCCCACGAACTTGATCACGATCCGTCCCACGAGCTTGATCACGATCCGTCCCACGAGCTTGATCACGATCCTTCCGATCTAGCGCCGAACGGACGACACCTCCGCGTTCAGCACACGTACAACTTGATGACGATCTCCGTTCTCTTGATCCAGCAAGGGAGAGCGGAGAGGTAGAAGAGTTCTCCCGCAGCGTGATGGCGCTCCGGCGATGGTGGTGGAGCAATTCCGGCAGGGCTTCGCCTAAGCACTGCAGAAATCCGATCTAGAGGAGAAACTATGCACTAGAGGAACGGGTAGCACGTGGCTGAAAAAACTAGTGCAAAACCCTAAAACCCACCAGTATATATAGAAGGAGAGGAGGAGAGCCTTGGCACAAGGTCCAAGGTTCCTTGGATTCAGCCGAACCTACTAGGAGAGGAGGACTCCTCCAATCCTAGTAGGACTAAGATTGCTCCTTTTGCCTTTTTTTCCACCTTTTCCTATTGGTTTTTTTTCCTCCAACCACATGGGCCTTGTGTGGGAGTTTTCTCAAGCTCACTAAGGGCTGATATTCACTCTCCCACATCCCATGAAGCCTCTTGAGTCCAAATACCCCTCCCGGTACACTACCGGCACTCCCGGTACACTACTGATGAGCCCGAAACTTTTCCGGCGACCAAAACAGGACATCCTATATATGAATCTTTACCTCTGGACCATTCCGAAGCTCCTTGTGATGTCTGGGATCTCATCCCGGACTCCGAACAACCTTCGGTCACCACCATACATAACTCTATACTACCGAAACATCACCAAACCTTAAGTGTGCAGACCCTGTGGGTTCGAGAACTATGTAGACATGACCGAGACACCTCTACGGTCAATAACCAATAGTGGGACCTGGATGTCCATATTGGTTCCTATATATTCTACGAAGATCTTTTATCGGTTGAACCTCTATGTCAAGGATTCAGTTAATCCCGTATGATGTTCCCTTTGTTCTTCGGTATGTTACTTGCCAGAGATTCGATCGTCGGTATCTCCATACCTAGTTCAACCTCGTTGCTGGCAAGTCTCTTTACTCGTTCCGTAATACAAGATCCCATGACTAACACTTAGTCACATTGCTTGCAAGGCTTATTGTGATGTTGTATTACCAAGTGGGCCTTGAGATACCTCTCTATCACACGGAGTAACAAATCCCAGTCTTGATCCATGCCAACTCAATAGACACCCTCGGAGATACCTGTAGAGCACCTTTATAGTCATCCAGTTACGTTGCGACGTTTGATACACACAAGGCACTCCTCCGATGTCCATGAGTTGCATGATCTCATGGAAATTGGAACATATACTTGACATGCAGAAAACAGTAGCAATAAACTGACACGATCATATGCTACGTTTGTAGTTTGGGTCTTGTCCATCACATCATTCTCCTAATGATGTGTTCTTGTTATCAAATGACATCACATGTCAATGGCTAGGAAACCTTGACCATCTTTGATCAACGAGCTATTTCACTAGAGGCATACTAGGGACAGAGTGTTGTTTATTTACCCACACATGTAATGTGTTTCCAATTAATACAATTATAGCATGGATAATAAACTTTTCTATCCTCCCAAGGAAGAAAAAGAGATGGCGGCAACTCCGTCTTGTAGAGCGCGATGAAAACTTTTCTTTGATTTTTTCTCCAAATATGTGAATTTATAGGAACGGAGATACGGTCAGGGAGCCTCGTGGGCCTCACCATACAACATGGCGCAACCTAGGGGGTGGTCGTGCCCTGTTGCCTCGTGGGCCACAAGGACCCATTGGTGGATCTTTGCATCATAATTCATTATAATTCCCATAAAAAATAACAAAAAGTTTCGTCAATTTCCGAGAACTTTTGTTTCTGCACAAAAATAACACCATGGTAGTTCTACTGAAAATAACGTCAGTCCGAATTAGTTTCATTCAAATCATGCACATTAGAGTCCAAACTAGAGCAAAAGTGTTTCGAAAAGTAGATACGTTGGAGACGTATCACAACTCGCCATGGTCCATTGTTGCAACATCGCCAGTTGGGGTTCCAGTAGTGCTATGAGCCACCGTCATATCACGCCATGCGCCCGTCGTAGCACCCCCATGCGTCGAAAAAAATAGTTCCTATAGTTGCTGATTGCCATTGTCAGCACTCCATTCTCCCCTGATGGTTTTTCAGAAATGAGTTGAAGCTTTCTCGCTATCGTTTACAACTTTTCTCTTATTTGCTACAACGACGACGGTGACGCTCATCTGAGGAGCAACGCACCCCCTGTTATAACCGGTGTCACGTGTTGCTACCACGGGCGTGGCACTTCGCTAAACCGCCATCGTGTTGTGGTACACGCAAACATCCGTACTAAAACCGGCTAATTATTTCTACACTTGACGTCGGGTTTCGCTACAACGAGCATCATGTTTTGCTACAACGGAGGAACCGGCATCAAGTTCCTTGGTACAATCTCTTGCCGCCGTGCTGCAACCGACTTCTTTTTTTGCTACAACCGGTGCCATGGTTTTGTACAATCAGCGCCTCGATTTGTTACAACCGGCGCCGTTTCTGCAAATCATCGACGTGTTTTTGCTACAACTGCTTATCCAGCAAGCTACACCCCCGTGCTACGATGGACACAACTAGGGGCTATCATGACGATGACAACCAAATGACGTCAGAGACGGTAGCGCTTCCGTGCTACAACAGATGTGGCCAGGGCAGGGGCGCGGCCAACGAAGGGCGAGGTTGGGGAGACAGACGGCCATCGAGCACGTCTGGCGGCCATGCAAGAGGCCAGCAAGCGCGAGCAACATCGGTGGCCAAGGACTAGCGGGGAGGTGGTCTCTCTTCCCTTATTTTCCTCTGTTTTTTTTCTGTGAGGTGTACTAAGGAATCGTGTCTCTCTCATCCTTCGATCCCGTTGGATAGCGTGGCCCGCGCGCGACCAGCGGAAGACTCGGCCGGTGCGCCGGATGTAAACATTTCCTCTCTCAGAATATATAACTAATATTAATGAAGGTGTGTTTTCCCGATTTTTTGGTCCGTTCACCGTTAAAAACAAAAAGAATCCTATTCGAGATGATACTAAATTTTTGTGTGTCCGTCTACTAAAAAAAGTTTGTCTAGAATTTCATACGTGGACCTCGAGCGTTGTGTCCCAGAGAAGCCATGTCAATTATTTTCAAGTTCAAGCAGCTGGGAAAGCCTTATTGGTCACACGATGCGGATAGTTGGAGCTCGAACGGGCGCCAAAGACTAGGCCAGCCCGTGTACCTTTTTTCTATTATTCTTTTTCTGTTCCTTTCTCTTTTTCTTTCATGATTCTGTTTTCCATCCAAATTAATTTTTCCTTTATGAGATTTTTGTAGATTCAATATTATACAAAATAATTCTGAATTTCATTTTTTTCAAGTTCCCAAAAAATCCCAAAATTCTGTTCCTGTTTCAAAAAATATTTAGAACTTTAACTTTTTGGTCTCATTTGCGCAAACATTAAAATTCCATTTTTTTACCATTTCTCAAAATAAAATATTTTCCAGAAAAATCTAGAATTTCAAAAAATGCATTTTTTTTTCAAAATCGAACAAAATCTTATTTTCGTGAATATTAGAAATTTCAAAATAATGTTCGCATTTTAAAATACATTTTAAAAATTTGTTCGGAATGTTCAGAACACGTTGCTGTTTTTTAATAATAGTTTTTACAAATTCAAAAAAATCTTATTTTCGTTAAACTTTCCTGTTTTTTAATTTCAAAATAAATTGTCATTGAGAATTTTGGTCGTGTTTTTCCAAGAATATACGGAATTCTCAAAAAATAGTTCTCATTTTTTAATCTGGTTTTCAAAAATTGCTAATGTTTCAAAAATATTCATCAATTCGTATATATATATATATATATATATATATATATATATATATATATAGTAATACTTATATCACTAAACTTCCTAGGATTGGAGGCCTCGCATTACTAATCTCCCTAGTATTGGAGGCCTCGCAATCAATTGAGGTCTCCAATTGAAATTGGTCATCCGATTTTGATCGGGGCAACAATTTCTCAAACCCTCTCATTTCATTTTTTATACAATACTCTATGCTTCCTAATTTTAAAATCTTCCCAACTAATTGAGGCTTCAATTTAGACTCTGGTCATCCGATTTTGACTGGGTCAATAAAGAAGCTCTTCCATTTAATTATTTTAATTCTCTATGCTCCCTAATTTTATAGCTTTTTCATTCGATTGAGGTAGTATCTGGTTTACGATTTTGATCGGGCCAATGATTTTTCAAATCAATCAGTAGCAACTAGCCTGTAAAAACATATCATCCCCTCACGGACTCCTATCTACGTAAAAAAGTGTCACCATGTGATACTACATGACGAATATAATACATGCAACCAACGATGAAAAGATATCTTCATATAAATATGGTTTCATTAGCGGATAACACATAATCACACCACGAAAAACCCACCAAATAACCGGATTATAAATAAACGTAAAACACACTCCATCGTCACCCCCACCGGTCAAACTAAATACTCCATTAGTTTTAAAATATAAGGGTTATTAATTTTTTGGAAAGCCAAATTTCTTTAATTATGACCATGTTCAGAGCCAAAAATATTGGTCCACAATATTAAACAATAAAAATATGAAAATTGATTTCATGATGAATTCAATAACACTGATTTGATATTATGAACTTTGATATATTTCTCTATAAATTTGATCAAACTTAAAGAGGTTTGATTTTTCAAAAAACTAATACACCATATATTTTGAAATAAAGTGAGGAAAGAAATTTAATAATCACAATAAATTCGAAGGCGCAGCAAAGCGCGCACAATCCTTCTAGTATTTATTATCTTGAAAAGTTCAACAAGAATTGATAAAAAATTGATTCAAATCTTAGACTGCAGTATGTCTTAAATATTTGTGCTTGCAATGGATTAGCAGGACGCGTTTTTTCGAATGGCTAGCATCACGTGGTCAGGTCTTTCAGGTCGTTAGTTTTTGTTCTTCAATGCGCCTTTTTTTTTTTGAATTTTTACTCATGCCTTACAAACATATGCTATTTCGGTACCTACCAGTGGGCTGGTCAAGATAAACCCGGATAAAAAGAGGACATTCATGCCTGGTTATGAGTTGATTATGCTAATGAGACAGGATTTATGCGCTACAGTTAGTAATTACACCGTCGTATGAGAGAGCGATCGAACCAAATATTTCTCAAATGTCGTCGGGCAGCCACCAAATGAGGAGGCAGCCACAACCCCGAGACGGAGGTGGACCTGGAAGAAAGAAAGGCACAAGTTGAATGATCGTCGTCACGCCGAGCAACTTCACCATTATCAAGATTTCATAGAACAAACATGACACATGAGAAGACTGCAGCTCCTCGCCATGGAGTCCATTTTTGGTGGACAAAATAAATTACCTCTCTCTTTGTTTTTCACAAAAATAAGTTCTTGATGTTGCAATGAGCACGGGCATATATACTGTTGACTTTCTAAAGATGAATTACTTCGGTGACAAGTGGCACCGCACTAGCTAGTACTAGCAATGACAGACAAGCAACACTATTTGTTCGCGAGACAGACCCTCAAATTTCTTTCCCGACGCTAGATTTTATTGAGAAGAGGAGGGAAACGGCAGGGCGTATCATCACCATCCTCAAGAAAACCGGCCTCCCGGCAGAACTCGACGGTGTCTGTGATCGTCTCCCTCAGTGGCCGGGAGCTCCACCCCAGCTTCTCCAGCTTCCCGGAGGTCATCGGAGCCGGGTGCTCCATGTCACGTATGCTTTCCCTGCCAAATGCCGAAAGGATGGAATGATCCGTTAGCCCTTACATGGTAGCACATCTCACCGATCGTCGCCGCCGAAAACAATATTTGCTGAATCGACGGGCGATCAGAATTCGGAAGTCCTACTCGGCTATGCAGGGGTACCCAGGGTACATGCTCTTGAGCAGGCCCAGCAGCTCCCGGGCGGTGATGAAGTGAGGCGCGCAGATGTGCCTGCCCGTGGCCTCGGGCGCCTCGTAGAGCAGGAGCAGCGCGTCGGCGACGTCGCGGACGTCGACGACGTGCCACAGCTTGTCCCTCGTCTCGTCAGGGCCTCCTGCACCACCACCAACGCTCTTGAGGTGTGAGCGGCCACACACAACGAATCAAGAAACGGAACAGATCTCTCGCGCAGCGCACTGTTATCTGAAACCTTTGAGGAAGTAGATGAGGAACTGGCTGCTCGTGTTGATGGTCGGCTGCAGCAGGGGACCGAACACCAGCGCTGGATTCAGAGTTACCACGCCAAGCCCGGTTTCCCGCCCGTACTCGAGCGCCGCCGCCTCCGCCGCGATCTTTGCAACGGGGTACCAGCTCTGCGGGTAACACGCATAGCAAAATGGCATGGTCAAGGTTGGAGCCTATAATCCATAAACAGTTCTGATTATTATTGGATGAACCAGGCCGTGAAGTACAGTTGCCAAGCTGCTTACCTCGTTGCTCCTGCAGAATTCTTTGTCCGACCAGCAGCTCTCGTCTCTGATTTTACCTTGGGGCCAGTCTTTCGGGTTGATCTCGACAGCGACCATGGATGACACAACGACCACTCTCTCGGCATTCGCGGCAGAGGCGGCCTTGAGCACATTCGTGGTGCCAGTAACAGCAGGGCCCAACATTTGTAGCTACATGGTTGTACGTTAGTAGTGCACGTACATGAATGATTGATGCATATCGACAGTTCTTCAGCTATGAAACTTGCTTGCCTCGGGATCAGTTATGATTTCCGAAGGAACAGGAGTCGCGACATGGAAAACTCCGTGGCATCCCGCGATGGCAGCTGCCATTGCGTCGTAATCAAGGAGGTCGGCCTTGAAGAGCCTGAGGTTTTCGGAAGCGTTCTCTAACCGCCTCAGATGGCCGGTCTTCTCCACGCCTGAAACAGGATCAGAAATCACTCGTGGGCCGGGTATGAGACCGCTGACACGGCCGGGTACGTACCGAGGTGGCGGACGGTGCCGTGGACGGCGTAGCCGTGGGAGAGGAGGAGCTTCACGAGCCACGACGCGATGTACCCGCCGGCGCCGGTGACGCACAGCGTCTTCCCGCTCCCGGCTTTTCCCTCTGCATGATTTGGCATGGTGCTCTCAGTCTGCCAAGCTCCGCTCTTCGTATGTTCTTGGCTTGCTGGCACGGGCCGCACGGCCTTAAGTAGAGGCAGGCAGCTCGGACGAGAACTTTTGGAACCTGGATGTGTATACTATATGTAAAACAATAATTAGCAAATCAACAAAAATAAAAAATATTTTAAAAATAAACTTGACCTTTCATTATACTTGTAAAAGAATTCCAAAAAAGGAAAATTATATTTTGACTTCTTTTCAAAAAAAAACCCGATCAAGATAGTGTGAATAGTGACCTATAATAGCAAATAAATTTTATCTTTTTTACCCAGAAGTCAATGTTGATTTTTTTTCGTGAAAATTTATATGCTAGTGCAAAGCACACTCAAGTTTAATTTAAAAATACTTCAAAACTATTTTGACTTTTTAACTAATTATTTAAAAAAATTATTCATATAAGATGCATATACAAGGAGGAACCGAAATGTATTTCCCCAGGCAGCTCCCCTCACACGAGAGTGGATGCAGCTCCCCTGGTAGAAAGCGATAGTAGAAGATGGCAGGACCAGCGGTCCAGTGCGCCGAGGCCCATCATCGGTCACTCCCGGTGGCGGTCCTAGCGAGACGCTGTCCCTGCCCAAGTTGGCCAACTAGCCTGAGCGAGTCTGGTCATATATATCGACCTGCCTGGCCGGACGCCTCCATGGCTGTAGCTTCCTAGGTGGAGGCCTTGCCGGCTAGATGCTGACACATCACCGACGGCACATCTTGATCCCCTAAAGTTTAGATAAGGATCTAGCGAAATAAATTCTTAGTGGAGTATATTTACTTTCCTAAAATTTAGTCGGTCTTTTTTTTTTTTGAAAATAGACGTTAAACCCTCGGCCTCTGCACATCAAGCCACCCGAAGCCACCCGTCACACCTACAAACTTGATAATGTGGAGTGCTCTCACTCACATATCTAAAACCGGTGTCGTCGCTGACCCATCCACATAACGTATCGGGAGCAACAGCCAGCGCAGCAGACCTAAAACGCGCACCACATACACACGTTGTAGAATCCAGAAGCCGCCATCATCCTTGGACCGCTGACCCATCTTCAAGATAGAGATCCGCATCGTCCTTGCCAGTCCAGACATCCGTCGACGCCATCACGACGCCCAACGGCACCACCGTCCCGCGCTCGTCCATCCAGATGCGAAGACTCTGGAGGATCTGTCGTGCGTAGCACCTGCTGACCAGGCATGACACAACGTAGCACCTGTCGGCCAGGCATGACTTGACATCTCCGCCAAAACTCCGTGCAAGACTTAGCTGCTCCACCTCCTGCCTCTATCATCTAGTGCTGCTCCACAAACGATGCTCCCAAGAAAGTAACGACACCGAAGTATCGCCATCGTCCGATCTGGATGACCAGATCTTAGGGTTTCCTCCGGAGCAGCACGAGTGGGTCGACAATAGTTACACGACGATGCCTTCATCAAGGTAACGACGCAAAACGCCGCCATCGCCCGCCATCGGCTCATTTTTCACCGGCAACTCTGTCTTCCCAACTCGCAGCCGGGACCAGATAACGAATCTGGAGATCCGACCACCTAGCCTCAGGCCGACCACCTCCGGCGAAGGAGATGGCCACCACCGCCGCGCCCACGACCGGAGCCCCCGACGTCCTCGTGTTGCAGGACCATCCCAGAAGTCGCTTGATGTCGCCGGATCAGCGAAGAAGCACGACAGCATGTGGCGCGGCCCGTTGAAGCCCATCTGGGCCTAGATCGGGCGCCCTAGCCGCCGCCGCGGAGATCTCGCCGACTCTGGCTCCAGCACACCGACCCTGGCCGCCGCCGTCCCGCGCCACCGCCCTTGATCCGGTCGGAGTAGAACGCCGCCACCCAGATCCAATCGTGGGCCGAGGAGGATTGCCACCGCCGCCGCCGCTGCGGCCCATAGGCTCCCTCGACGACAACAGCGGGAGAGGAAGGGCCGCTGATGGCGACCGGAGGCGGCCGGCGAGGTTGCCCTGGTGTGGCGCGGCACCGCCACACGGGGGGAGAAGGGGGGAGGAGGGGTAAATATATATATCAGTCGGACCTAATAGATTTGTGTTTTTCAAAACTTATGCAATTTTACTAGACATTGCAACTATATATTCACCTACATATAAAAACTAAACTGAATATAAATTTAAATGTTCAATCAAATAACGAGTATAAAGTAAATGCTCTTTAAGGAATGTCTGGATCCTATTTGGATCATACGCTGGCTCAACCAGAGTTCCGTTGGTGATGTATCAAAAGTTCTCAGGCATATTATCCCTCTGGTCTTCAATGATCATGTTATGCAAGATGATGCAACAAATCATGATCTGCTATAGAACCTTGGAGCTCCAGTATTCTGTATGGCCACGAACAGTTGCAAAGCGCTTCTTAACCACACTAAAGGCTCTCTCCACATCTTTAGCAGCTTCTTGGAATGGGTAAAGTAAATATTTGTGTTACCTTTTGGGCGCGGAAGGCCCTCCGCTCTATCACAGTTGATGTGTATGCGGCCAAACTACGATCCTCTCATAGGGCGCCCAATATCACCATTGAAAAGCATACCTAAACGGTTTCATAGTCTTCGTCGTCTTCTTCCTCTTCGTATGACGATGAGTCCTGGAAGCCTATATCCCTCAAACTCTTCATCTATAATTCAAACGACTTGGTTCAATTCAAACGGATCAGTTAAAAAAGAAACGAACGAAAAAACTCACCTAGGCAATCCGTCGAAAACTTGTGATGCGATGGTGATGGACCCGTCAGCCACCATCATTTGAGCCAAACCGACGTGCGAGAAAGTGTGGGAGTGACCTACAGCAGCACACAAGCAAGGTCAAATGTTGTGGCCACCAAAGAGGAAGCAAATACAAATCAATCCGACGAATTGGTTATGGCGACAACGGCAACGTTTCACCTCGATTCCGACAATGGCGATGGCAGACAAAAGGGCTCGGCGTCGGGGAGTAGGGTGGCGAGGACCAAGGGAGGTGACGAGGTAGAGGTGGGGGCCGGCCGGCGGTCACGTGTGAAGAGGAAGTGGCGGGGATGATGCGAGAGTTATCTTCCGAGCTGTAGTCGCGAAGTAAATTTAGGGGCAGGCGAGAGGCGCTAGAGGATAAATTATCCTCTCTTATTTGGTTTAGGGGATCGGTTAGGTGCTCGTTAGAGGAGGAAAACCAAAATTATCCTCCTCTAATGCTAGATAGGGGATCGGTTACAGATATATTTGGATTTTGAAATCCCAAATTATTTTAACAAAGAAAAAACCGAAAGAAAAAAAGCAAAAAGCAAAGAAAATAGAAAAATAAATAAACAGCGGGCATCCCGCCCCGCGCCGGCCGGGCCAAAAATGTGCGCTGGGTGGGGGTGGGGTGGGGTGTGGGGTGCACACTTTCTTGTTTCTCGGCACGTATTGCGGAAAATAGGATGTCTCGATCATTCTCCCTTGTCTTGGTTTCTCAATAAATAAATATAAAGGCCCACCATGGTCCTTGAAGTGATAACTAACATACGATAAACAGTTCTATTAGTTTTAGAATTCATAGTTTAATAAGTTTAGAAGTTCCTCTAGATCGAGGCCCGATATGTTTCGGTTAATGTGGGATTTCCTAGCATATCTTTCTATTTTCCTTTGTATTGTGTATTTAGCATATGCTCCATCCATTTAATATTAATTATCACTCGAACGGATCCATCTAGACTATATTAATTGTCACTCATACGGATATATCTAGAACATCTAGATACATCCAATGACAATTAATATGGGAAAGAGGAAGTAATTGATAATTGATAGAGATATATAGACTCTCAGAAAAAAGTGACTTACTGTTGATAAGATGATTGCAAATATTGTTGGAATTGTAAAATCTTCAATGGTATGATTCTAATCTTGTGCCAATTTTAACCGTGCAGTCGGAAGTAATTGCGCCTATTGTGAAGGGCACCTCGAATATTCTAGAAGTTTGTTCGACTATGAAGGTCCAGAAAGTTGTTGTGGTGTCATCCACTGCTTCTGTTCATTTCAACCCTAACTGGCCCAAGGGTAAACCTAAAGATGAGAGTTGTTGGTCAGACAAAAAGGCGTGCATGGATAATGAAGTTAGTATGTTTGAAGTTATAAGAAAATGAAAATAAAAAGCTTGTTGCAACGTGCATTGTGATGATGAAGTTAGTATGTTTGAAGTTATAAGAAAATGAAAATAAAAAGCTTGTTGCAACGTGCATTGTGATGTAAGAAGCATATTATACAAGAGTAGAAAACACGCATGAGCCTTCCACGTCGCACGGACGGGCTAGACTTTCCATCTTAACTCTAATACTTAGGAGTATATTTGATCACCCATATTTGAACTCTTAAGCTTTTCTTCCCGTGACCTCCCCCGACGAGTCCGTGGGTTCGCCTCCTCTCTAGCCGTAGCTCTAGCGTCAGTGGCGATGAGTGAAATTCTAGATCCTAGGCTCCGACTAGTAGATAGGTTAGGGTTCTATTCCTCGCAAGAGAGATGCTTGGACGGATGTCGACAATTGTTCTTCAAGAAAGTCTTTCAGGCTCTGATCCTCCTCAGATTTGTCCGTCAAAACAAATTAGTTTGAGCTCTGGCATAGATTTCTGCCAGCTTCTTGTGGCGACGAGGTTAGGGATTCTCCTCGCACGTACGCAACGACGATATTTGGTGTTAGGTTCTTTGGATGGATTCAAAAGTTCAATGACGATGACTGCGGTTCCGGGGTGCTGGTCCTTAGGACAAGTGCATGAAGACTTCCGGTTGTCATCGCCAATATCAGGCTGACTCCGCTATATAATCAGTGATTAGCATGATAGCGGCTCGTTCTGGCGGCAGCCAGGGGCAAACCTCGAGAATAATTAGAATGGGGGCAAACTAGTGGAGTTGCCACTTTTTCTACAAAATATGTAATTCTGAAGTATTTTCGATGAGCTGCAAGCAAATTTAATTGAATTTTGAAAACATGAGTGAGGCATAGCCCCCCACCGCACTCTATGTAGGTCTGCCCCTAACGGCAGCAATGGTCGTTCGAGTCAGATTTTTATATATTTGCCGTGTAATATTCCCATTGTATTTGTATTTTCTTTGCTACTCCTGGAGCTAAGTTCAACTTTTTACAAGTTTTGTTGGCAGCTTTGGTACTTGCAAAAACTGTTGCTGAAGAGACTGTTGGGGAACGTCGCATGGGAAACAAAAAATTTCCTACGCACACGCAAACCTATCCATGGTGATGAGCATCTACGAGAGGGAGAGTGGATCTACGTATCCTTGTAGATCGCTAAGCGGGAAGCGTTAAGAAACACGGTTGGTGTATTCGAACTTCTTTGCGATCCAAATCGCCGAGCATCCCGCGATCTAATCACGAACCGTCCTGCGAACCAATCACGAACCGTCCCGCGATCTCGTCATGATCCGTCCCGCGATCCGATCACGAACGTCTCGTGGCCTTGATCACGATCCTTCCGATCTAGTACCGAACGGACGACACCTCCGCGTTCAGCACATGTGCAGCTTGATGATGATCTCCACTGTCTTGATCCAGCAAGAGGAGGCAGAGAGGAGGAAGAGTTCTCCGGCAGCGTGACAGCGCTCCGGCGATGGTGGTGGAGCTATTCCGACAGGGCTTCGCCTAAGCACTGCAGAAAACCGATCTAGAGGAGAAGCTATGCACTAGAGGAACGGGTGACACGTGGCTGAAAATCTTGTGCCAAAACCCTAAAATCCTCTAATATTTATAGGAGGAGAGGAGGAGGAGGCTTGGCTGCCAAAAAGGCAGCCCTTGGGTCGGCCAAACCAAGGAGGGAGGAGTCCTCCTCCTCCACTCCTAGTAGGATTAGGACTCCTTCCTTATTTGGCCCTTTTTTGCCTTTTTCCACCTTTTTTCCTTTTGGTATTTTCTTCCCAGACTCATGGGCTTTGTGTAGGACTTCTACCAGCCCATAAAGCCTCTTGGGTCGAAATACCTCTCCCGGTGGTCTCCCGGTACACTACCGGCACTCCCGATACACTACCGATGAGCCCGGAACTTTTCCGGCGACCAAACTGGGACTTCCTATATATGAATCTTTACCTCCGGACCATTCCGGAGCTCCTCGTGACGTTCGGGATCTCATCCGGGACTCCGAACAACCTTCGGTCACCACCATACATAACTCTACACTACCAAAACGTCACCGAACCTTAAGTGTGCAGACCCTGCGGGTTCGAGAACTATGTAGACATGACCGAGACACCTCTACGGCCAATAACCAATGGCGGGACCTGGACGTCCACATTGGTTCCTACATATTCTACGAACATCTTCATCGGTCGAACCTCTATGTCAAGGATTCAATCAATCCCGTATAACGTTCCCTTTGTTCTTCGGTATGTTACTTGCCCGAGATTCGATCGTCGGTATCTCCATGCCTAGTTCAACCTCGTTACCGTAAAGTCTCTTTACTCGTTCCGTAATGCAAGATCCCGTGGCTAACATATTAGTCACATTGCTTGCAAGGCTTGTTGTGATGTTGCATTACCGAGTGGGCCCTAAGATACCTCTCCGTCACACGGAGTAACAAATCCCAGTCTTGATCCATGCCAACTCAACAGACACCTTCGGAGATACCTGTAGTGCACCTTTATAGTCACCCAGTTACATTGCGATGTTGGATACACACAAAGTATCCCTCCGGTATCGGTGAGTTGCATGATCTCATGGTCATAGGAACATATACTTGACATGCGGAAAACAGCAGCAATAAACTGACACGATCATATGCTACGTTTGTAATTTGGGTCTTGTCCATCACATCATTCTCCCAATAATGTGATCCCGTTATCAAATGACATCTTATGTCCATGTCTAGGAAACCTTAACCATCCTTTGATCAACGAGCTAGTCTATTAGAGGCATACTAGGGACATGGTTTTGTCTATGTATCCACACATGCATTTAAGTCTTCGATCAATACAATTATAGCATGGATAATAAACGATTATCATGAACAAGGAAATATGATAATAACTAATTTATTATTGCCTCTAGGGCATATTTCCAACAGAGACAACCTGGGAATATGTAGAAAAGAATGGGCTAGACATCATTACAGTATGCCCATGTATTGTTTTTAGTCCACAACTACAACATGTTGTCAATACCACCGGCGAACTTCTTCTCTATGTTATAAAAGGTACCCTCATCAATTCCTATTCTTGTTCATTTCTTGTTTATTTTAGTAATATCAATTATATCTGACAAACATGTCATATAGTGGAGTGTCTGGTCGTTCATTAGAAATTTTAGGCGGGAAAAACATGAAAAGTCTTGCGGTGTGTCTTCGAAGAACCACTTATCTCGTTTGGTCTACTGAATTTTCGTCAATTTCATTGTAGGAGGTCCTAATGCGATGAACGACGTGGTATGGGAGATAATCGATGTAGCTGATGGTTTGCTTCTGATATGCTTCTCGTATACGAGAAACCAAAATCATCTGGAAGATACATCGGTGCATGAAATTACATTACCCTGAGGAATCAAATTATATATACCAGAATCATCTTGAACATCTCAGATGTGAAGCATGCCCTCACGCATCTCAAATGGTTTGATGGTGTTTCATCACCTCCGGAAGGTAAGGGTTGATGATCTTCTGTCAGGACCGGTTTTCCAGGATATTAAATTCCCAGTAAATGGCCCTTGTGCTCATCAGCCCCAAGATTACTGTTAACTGATGAGACACAATCTTGATATAGAAATTCGAAGCAAAATTACAAAAGTTGAAGTACAAGACCATCGTGGTCTATGAGTACAACAAAAGGTTTCTAGTGGTTGGTGGCGGAAGCGGTTGCGGATCATTAGCGTCTATGGGACTCCATTTCCCACAGGAACAGCTGACCTGGATAACTCCTATCTTCGCGTGGCTGCTATCTTTGTTGCCTAGGTTCCGGAGTTGTCGTCATTGCTCTCCTCTCCAAGCATGGAATCTGGCCAAGACAATAGCCAGGGACAAGCCAGTGAGTACTTTGAATGTGTTGGAAATATGCCCTAGAGGCAATAAAAAAAGTGATAATCATTTATTATCCATGCTATAATTGTATTGATTGGAAACACATTACATGTGTGGGTATATAGACAACACTTTGTCCCTACTATGCCTCTAATGAACTAGCTCGCTGATCAAAGATGGTCAAGGTTTCCTAGCCATTGACATGTGATGTCATTTGATGACGGGATCATATCATTATTAGAATGATGTGATGGACAAGACCCAAACTACAAACGTAGCATATGATCATGTCAGTTTATTGCTACTGTTTTCTACATGTCAAGTATGTGTTCCTATGACCATGAGATTATGCAACTCACGGACATCGGAGAACTGCCTTGTGTGTATCAAATGTCGCAGCGTAACTGGGTGACTATAAAGGTGCTCTACATGTATCTCTAAGGGTGTCTATTGAGTTGGCATGGATCAAGACTAGGATTTGTTACTCCGTGTGACGGAGAGGTATCTTAGGGCCCACTCGGTAATACAACATCACAATAAGCCTTGCAAGCAATGTGACTAAGCGTTAGTTGCGGGATCTTGTATTACGGAACGAGTAAAGAGACTTTCCGGTAACGAGGTTGAACTAGGTATGGAGATACCGACGATCGAATCTCGGGCAAGTAACATACCGAAGAACAAAGGGAACACCATACAGGATTAACTAAATCCTTGACATAGAGGTTCGACCCATAAAGATCTTCGTAGAATATGTAGGAACCAATATGGGCATCCAGGTCCCGCTATTGGTTATTGACCGTAGAGGTGTCTCGGTCTTGTCTACATAGTTCTCGAACCCGCAGGGTCTGTACACTTAAGGTTTGGTGATGTTTCGGTAGTATAGAGTTATGTATGGTGGTGACCGAAGGTTGTTGGGAGTCCTGGATGAGAACCCGGAAGTCATGAGGAGCTCCGGAATGGTCCGGATGTAAAGATTGATATATAGGAAGTCCTATTTTGGTTGCCGGAAAAGTTTCGGGCTCATTGGTAGTGTACCGGGAGTGCCGGTAGTGTATCGGGAGACCATCAGGAGGGGTATTTCGACCCAAGAGGCTACATGGGATGTGGGAAAGTGAATACTAGATCTTAGTGGTCTGGTGGAAGTCCCACACAAAGCCCATGCGGCTAGGGAGAGAAAGCCCAAAGTGAAAAAAGTGGAAAAAGGCAAAAATAGGATGAATCCTAGTCCTACTAGGATTGGAGGTGGATTCCACCTCTCCCACCTGGTTCGGCCGACTCCTTGGAGGCTTGGCCCTTGGTCCAAGCCTCCTCCTCTCTTCCTCCTATATATACTTGTGGTTTTAGGGTTTTGGAACTAGATTTTCAGCCATGTGCTACCCGTTCCTCCAGTGCATAGTTTCTCCTCTAGTTCGGATTTCTGCAGTGCTTAGGCGAAGCCCTGCCGGAATAGCTCCACCACCATCGCCAGAGCGCCTTCACGCTGCCGAAGAAATCTTCTACCTCTCCGCTCCCTCTTGCTGGATCAAGACGGCGGAGATCGTCATCAAGCTGTACGTGTGCTGAACGCGAAGGTGTCGTCCGTTCGGCGTTAGATCGGAAGGACCGTGATCAAGTTCGTGGGACGGATCGTGATCAAGTTCGCGGGACGGAGCATGATTGGATCGTGGGACGGATCGTGATTGGATCGGAGGACGCTTGGCAATTTGGATCGCGAAGACGTTCAACTACACCAACCGCGTTTCTTAACGCTTCCCGCTTAGCGATCTACAAGGGTACGTATATCCACTCTCCCTCTCGTAGATGCTCATCAGCATGGATAGATGTGCGTGTCGGTAGGAAATTTTTTGTTTCCCATGCAACGTTCCCCAATAGTGGCATCATGAGCTAGGTGTATGTGTAGACGAGATCTTGATTAGAACACAAAGAGTTTGTGGGCGTTGATGCTTAGATTGCTTCCTCCCTTGGTCGTGTTTTGGTTCAGCGGTATTGTGAGATGAAGTGGCCCGGACCAACATTACTGGTATGCTTACGAGAGACCGGTTCCCTCAAATGCAACTTGTTGCATAGATGGCTTGTGGGTGCTAGTTTCTCTCACTTTAGTTGGATCGGATTCGACAAAGGCGGTCCTTGAGAAGGTTGAAAAGCAACTAGTGTATCACCGTTGTGGTTTTTGCATAGATGAGAATTGTTCTTGCTAGATACCCGTAGCAGCCACGTAAAAAGGCAACAACAATTAGAGGACGTCTAACTTGTTTTTGCAGGGTATGTTGTGATGTGATATGGCCAATTACATGATGTGATATGTGTGATGTATGAGATGATCATGTGATGTATAGATTATACCGACTTGCATGTCGATGAGTATGGCAACCGGCAGGAGCCATAGGGTTGTCTTTAATTATTGTATGACCTACGTGTCAATCATTAAGCGCTATGTAATACTTTACTTTATCGCTAAACGGTAGCAATAGTAGTAGAAGCATGTTGGGCGCGACAACCCCGATGGCAACACGTTGATGGAGATCAAGATGATAGAGATCATGGTGTCGTCCCGGTGACAATGGAGATCATGCTGGTGTTTTTTAGATGGAGATCAAAAGCACAAGTTCATGACCATATCATGTCACTTATGATTTGCATGTGATGTTAATCCTTTTATGCACCTTGTTTTGCTTAGGACGACGGTAGCATTATAAGGTGATCCCTCACTTAAATTTCAAGATGAATTGTGTTCTTCCCGAGTGTGCACCGTTGCGAAAGTTCATCGTGTCGAGACACCATATGATGATCGGGTGTGATAGACTCTACGTTCACATACAACGGGTGCAAGCCAGTGTTGCACATGCAGAACACTCGGGTTAAACTTGACGAGCCTAGCATGTAGAGACATGGCCTCGGAACACAAGAGACCGAAAGGTCGAACATGAGTCATATAGTAGATATGATCAACATGATGATGTTCACCATTGAAACCACCCAAACTCACATGATGATCGGACTTGAGTTGGTGAATTTGGATCATGTGACACTCAGATGACCTGAGGGATGTCAATTTGAGTGGGAGCTTTAGTAATTTGATTAACTAAACTCATTATCTTGAACAATAGTCTAAGTAATCTTTGCATATTTATGTTGTAGATCAATGGCTCGCGTAGCACCCCTGAATTTTAATGCGTTCCAAGAGAAAGCTAAGTTGAAAGATGATGGAAGTAACTTTGTTGACCGGGCCCGTAATCTGAGGATTATCCTCATGGATTCCCAGAAATCATGTCCTTGATACACTGCTTGGTGACCAACCAGAAGACATGACCTCCGAAGACGTTAAGAACGCTTGGGAGGCACGTACTGGAGATTACTCAATAGTTCAGTGTGCAATATTGTATGGCTTAGAACCGGGACTTCAAAGACATTTTGAACGTCATGGAGCATATGAGATGTTCCAGGAGTTGAAGTTTATCTTTCAGAAGAATGCCCAGATCGAGAGGTATGAGACCTCCGATAAGTTCTATGCTTGCAAGATGGAGGAGAATGGGTCTATCAGTGAGCATATACTCAGAATGTCCGGGTATTCGAATCGTCTAGCAGAGTTGGGAATTTCCCTTCCGCCAGAGGTGATCACTAACAGAGTTCTTCAATCACTGCCACCTAGTTACAAGAGCTTTGTGATGAACTATAACATGCACGGGATGAACAAGTCAGTCGCCGAGCTGTTTGCGATGCTAAAAGTCGTTGAGTCTGAAATCCAGAAAGAACATCAAGTGTTGATGGTCAATAAAACCACTAGTTTCAAGAAGAATGGCAAAGGCAAGGGCAAGAAGGGTAAAACCAAGAAGGATGGCAAAGCAGTTGCTACTCCTGTAAAGAAGCCCAACCATGGATCTAAGCCAGAAACTGAGTGCTTTCATTGCAAAGGAACTGGTCACTGGAAGCGGAACTGCCCCAAGTACCTGGCTGACAAGAAGGCGGCCAACGACATACAAGGTATATATTATATACATGTTATTGATGTGTACCTTACTAGCTCTCGTTGTAGTGACTGGGTATTTGATACCGGTTCGGTTGCTCACATTTGCAACTCAAAACAGGAACTACGGAATAGACGAAGGCTGGCAAAGGATGAAGTGACGATGCGCGTGGGAAATGGTTCCAAGGTTGATGTGATCGCCGTCGGCAGCTCTCTCTTCGATTACCATCGGGATTAGTGATGAACCTGAATAATTGTTATTTAGTGCCTGCGTTAAGCATGTACATTATATCTGGATCTTGTTTTTTTCGAGAAGGTTACTCATTTAAATCAGAGAATAAAGGTTGTTCTATTTATATGAGTAATATCTTTTATGGTCATGCACCCAATGTGAGGGGATTATTCATATTGTATCTTGATAGTGATGACACACATGTTCATAACATTGATGCCAAAAGATGTAGAGTTGATAGTGATAGTACCACTTTCTTGTGGCACTGCCGTTTAGGTCATATTGGTGTAAAACGCATGAGGAAGCTCCTTGCTGATGGACTTTTGGAGTCACTTGATTTTGAATCACTTGACACATGTGAACCATGCCTTATGGGCAAGATGACTAAAACGCCGTTCTCTGGAACAATGGAACGGGCGAGTGACTTGTTGGAAATCATACATAGTGATGTGTGCGGTCCAATGAATGTTACAACGCGTGGTGGATATCGTTATTTTCTCACCTTCACTGATGACTTAAGTAGATATGGGTATATTGACTTAATGAAACACAAGTCTAAAATGTTTGAAAAGTTCAAGCAATTTTAGAGTGAAGTTGAGAATCATCGTAACAAGAAGATTAAATTCCTGCGATCTGATCGAGGAGGTGAATATCTGAGTTATGAGTTTGGCAGTAACTTAAGACAATGTGGAATTGTTTCATAGTTGACACCGCCTAGAACACCACAGGGTAATGGTGTGTCCGAATGTCATAATCAAACCTTATTAGATATGGTGAGTTCTATGATGTCTCTTGCCGATTTGCCACTATCGTTTTGGGGTTATGCATTAGAGACACCTACATTCACTTTAAATAGGGCACCATCGAAATCCATTGAGACGACGCCATATGAACTATGGTTTGGCAACAGGCCAAAGTTGTTGTTTCTTAAAGTTTGGGGATGTGATGCTTATGTCAAAAAGCTTCAGCCTGAAAAGCTGGAACCCAAAGTGGAGAAATGCGTCTTCATAGGATATACCCGAAAGAGACTGTCGGGTATACCTTCTATCTTAGATCCGAAGGCAAAGTGTTTGTCGCTAAAAACGGAACATTTCTTGAGAAAGACTTTCTCTGAAAAGAATTGAGTGGGAGGAAAATAGAGCTTGATGAGGTTACTGAACCTTCACTTCAACCAGAAAGTAGCGCAGCGCTGAAAGATGTTTCTATGGAACCTACAACGGTAGACGAGCAAGTTAATGATGATGATCATGAAGCTTCGGATATGCTGCTATTGAACCTCGTAGGTCGACAAGTCCGCGTACTACCCCTGAGTGGTACGGCAACCCTGTCTTGGAGGTCATGTTGTTGGACAACAATGAACCTACGAGCTATGGAGGAGCGGTGATGGGCCCGGATTCCGAGAAATGGTTAGAGGCCATGAAATCCGAGATGGGATCCATGTATGAAAACAAAGTATGGACTTTGGAAGTATTACCTGAAGGGTGAAAGGCTATTCAGAAGAAATGGATCTTTAAGAAGAAGACGGACGCGGACGGTAATGTCACCGTCTATAAATCTCGACTTATGGCAAAGGGTTTTTCACAAGTTCAAGGAGTTGACTACGATGAGACCTTCTCACCCGTAGCGATGTTTAAGTCTGTCAGAATCATATTGGCAATAACTGCTTATTTCGACTATGAAATTTGGCAGATGGATGTCAAAACAACATTCCTCAATGGTTTCCTTGAGGAAGAGTTTTATATGATGCAACGAGAAGGTTTTGTCGATCCATAGAATGCTGACAAAGTTTGCAAACTCCAGCGATCCATTTATGGGCTGGTGCAAGCATCTCGGAGTTGGAATAAGCGCATTGATGAGGTGATCAAAGCGTTTGAGTTTATACAAGTTTATGGAGAAGCTTGTATTTACAAGAAAGTGAGTGGGAGCTCTATAGCGTTTCTAATATTATATGTGGATGACATATTGCTGATTGGAAACAATATAGAAATGCTGGAAGGCGTGAAGGAATATTTGAACAAGAGTTTTTCAATGAAGGACCTAGGAGAAGCTGCTTTCATATTAGGCATTAAGATCAATAGAGATAGATCAAGACGCTTAATAGCACTTTCACAGAGCACATACCTTGATAAAGTTTTGAAGACGTTCAAAATGGATCAGTCCAAGAAGGGGTTCTTGCCTGTGTTACAAAGTGTGAAGTTGAGTAAGACTCAATGCCCAGTGACTGCAGAAGATAGAGAAAAGATGAGTGTCATCCCCAATGCTTCAGACATAGGCTCTATCATGTATGCAATGTTGTGCACAAGACACGATGTCAGCATTGCCATAAGTATGGCCGAAAGGTACCAAAGTGATCCTAGAATGGAGCACTGGGCAACGGTTAAGAATATCCTTAAGTACCTGAAAAGGACTAAGGAAATGTTTCTCATTTATGGAGGTGATGAAGAGCTCGTCGTAAAGGGTTACGTCGATGCAAGCTTTGACACTGATCCGGATGACTCTAAGTCGCAAACCGGATACATATTTATTATCAACGGGGGAGTGGTAAGCTGGTGCAGTTCCAAGCAAAGCGTGGTAGCCGATTCTACGTGCGACGCGGAGTACATCGAAGCCTCGGAGGCAGCGAAGGAAGGTGTCTTGATGAAGCAGTTCATGACAGATCTTGGAGTAGTGCCCTGTGCACTGAATCCAATGTACCTATTTTGTGAAAACACTAGTGCCATTGCTCTGGCCAAGGAACCAAGGTTTCACAAGAGGACCAAACACATAAAGCGACACTTCAACTCCATCCGCGATTACATCGAGGAGAAGGACGTAAATATTTGCAAAGTGCACACGGATCTGAATGTTGCAGACCCATTGACTAAACCTCTTCCAAGAGCTAAACATGATCAACACCAGAACTGCATGGGTGTTCGATTCATTACAATGTAAATCACATAGTGATGTGAACAAGATTATTGACTCTAGTGCAAGTGGGAGACTGTTGGAAATATGCCCTAGAGGCAATAAATAAAGTGTTTATTATTATATTTCCTTGTTCATGATAATCGCTTATTATCCATGCTCTAATTGTAATGATTGGAAACACATTACATGTGTGGGTATATAGACAACACATTGTCCCTAGTATGGCTCTAGTGAACTAGCTCATTGATCAAAGATGGTCAAGGTTTCCTAGACATTGACATGTGATGTCATTTGATGACGGGATCACATCGTTAGTAGAATGATGTGATGGACAAGACCCAAACTACAAACGTAGCATATGATCGTGTCAGTTTATTGCTACTGTTTTCTACATGTTAAGTATATGTTCCTATGACCATGAGATCATGCAACTCATGGACATCGGAGGAGTGCCTTATGTGTATCAAACGTCTCAATGTCACTGGGTGACTATAAAGGTGCTCTACAGGTATCTCCGAGGGTGTCTGTTGAGTTGGCATGGATCAAGACTAAGATTTGTTACTCCGTGTGACGGAGAGGTATCTCAGGGCCCACTCGGTAATACAACATCACAATAAGCCTTACAAGCAATGTGACTAAGTGTTAGTTGCGGGATCTTGTATTATGGAATGAGTAAAGAGACTTGTCGGTAACGAGGTTGAACTAGGTATGGAGATACCGACGATCGAATCTCGGGCAAGTAACATACCGAAGAACAAACGGAACATTATACGGGATTAACTGAATCCTTGACATAGAGGTTCCACCGATAAAGATCTTCATAGAATATGTAGGAACCAATATGGGCATCCAGGGCCCGCTATTGGTTATTGACCGTAGAGGTGTCTCGGTCATGTCTACATAGTTCTCGAACCCGCAGGGTGTGCACACTTAAGGTTTGGTGACGTTTCGATAGAATAGAGTTATGTATGGTGGTGACCGATGGTTGTTCAGAGTCCCAGATGAGATCCCGGACATCATGAGGAGCTCCGAAATGGTCCGGACGTAAAGATTGATATATAGGAAGTCCTATTTTGGTCGCCGGAAAAGTTTCGGGCTCATCGGTAGTGTACCGGGAGTGCCGGTAGTGTACCGGGAGACCATCGGGAGGGGTATTTTGACCCAAGAGGCTACATGGGCTGTGGGAAAGTGAATACCATCCCTTAGTGGGCTGGTGGAAGTCCCACACAAAGCCCATGCGGCTAGAAAGCCCAAAGAGAAAAAAGTGGAAAAAGGCAAAAATAGGATGAATCCTATTCCTACTAGGATTGGAGGTGGATTCCACCTCTCCCACTTGGTTCGGCCGACTCCTTGGAGGCTTGGCCCCTCCTTGTCTCTTCCTCCTATATATACTGGTGGTTTTAGGGTTTTGGCACTAGATTTTCAGCCACGTGCTACTCGTTCCTCCAGTGCATAGTTTCTCCTCTAGATCGGTTTTTTGCAGCGCTTAGGCGAAGCCCTGCCGGAATAGCTCCACCACCATCGCCGGAGCGCCTTCACGCTGCCGGAGAACTCTTCTACCTCTCCGCTCCCTCTTGCTGGATCAAGACGGCGGAGATCGTCATCAAGTTGTACGTGTGCTGAACGCGGAGGTGCCGTCCGTTCGGCGCTAGATCGGAAGGACCGTGATCAAGTTCGCAGGACGGATCGTGATCAAGTTCGCGGGACGGATCATGATTGGATCGCGGGATGGATCATGATTGGATCGCGGGATGCTCGACGATTTGGATCGCGAAGACGTTCGACTACACCAACCGCGTTTCTTAACGCTTCCTGCTTAGCGATCTACAAGGGTACGTAGATCCACTCTCCCTCTCGTAGATGCTCATCACCATGGATAGATCTGTGATGTTCCCCAACATAATGTACTCGCAAACATCATGAAAACAGATATAATATAGCAGGTGATACTTATGCACTGAAATAATCCACGATCGCTTAGTCAATCATAAAAACAAAATTTCATGATGCACGCAAACGGGTCATTCATATTAAATAGGAGTAAGCAATCAGAGAATAAGAATGAAATAAACGGATCGGGTGATGAAAATATAAAGCATGCCTCAGTCGGGCGTCTGAGCAACGCCACATAAAGGGCTTATAAGAAAAAGAAATAACATGCATACCACAGTCGGGCGTCTGAGCGACATCACATAAAGGGCTTATAAGGAAAATAAATAGCAAGCATGCCAGAGTCGGACGTCTGTGCGACGCCACATAAAGGGCTTATATAATAATCATAATGAGTATCCAGGAGGTAGAACCATCCCAAGTGATACAGCAAAACAAATAAATAATATGGTTAGTCCGCAATAATAATAATAATAATAATAATAATCATTTGTCATACGACATGCTTAATTTCCCGATTTAGAAGTTTTCCTCCGAAGACCGACATTAAGACTTACACTCGACCCATCCCAGACTGTAGTCCTTAACCGTGGACACCGCTATTCAAGTAGATATTAACTCTGCAGAGGGTGTACTCTTTACCCACGAGTAACAGATTAGTCCACCGGGACTAATTCCGCTTACGGTCTTTGAATTGAAAACACACCTGACCTGCACACACCAGCTTAACTTACCGGTGCCTGGAATCACCCACGGCACTCGTTAAGCAAAACTCTAAGTGGGAAGGCCACAACCTTGATTAGCATGGGATCAAATTTATATCGCGCGCTCTGAGGGGTGCCCCCCTCTCGGCCCCAACCGGAAACACCCATGCCCCCGGACCAAGTGGCTTGCCTACCAGATGCATCTGGTATCTTCCACTGTGGCCTCTCTGTATGGTGTGTGCCAACAAAGGGGCTGACAATTTACTGAACCGTACCCTACCTGTGATAGGGACAAGTGGTAGTACGAAACAAGTATGGGGGTTACTGGAACAAGACTCGATCTACGATCGACTCAGGAGGTTTATGTGTTCCCTACATGATTAGCACAACAAATATTTTTCACAATTCCAGACAGAATCACCACTCATCCCATCCCATCATGCCTCACTGACCATCCTCGCTCCAACGAGATGTCAGCCCAAGCTCGTGTCCACCCGAGACAGAGTCTTATACCAGATTCCTTTCGGTAGGCATGAGAGGCACAAGATGGTGACTACTGCCACAAGCATCTCAAGTTCATTAGCAAGATATCCTCATCATTTCACTTGCACACATGATCACACCTTCACATGAAATAACGTGCACTTCATGTGTTGTAGTTTCACTCGTCACACCAAACATCACACAACAAATACTATACCAGGGTTCAGGATGCTTGCCTTTAATGTGTGGAGAGGTAGGATGCATCACATAACTTTTGAAAGTTTTCTTCTCTCTCCATTTTCTATTTTGAAAATATTCGAATTAACACGTAATTCAAAACAGTACAAAACGTTGTCTTAAATATTTTTGAAATAAATCTTAAAATAAACTAGGTGAAATTATAGAGAGGTAGGAAAAAGAATCAATTGATTTGGAGTTTTATTTTAAAAGATATAGCTAATCAAAGTTCAGTTAAAATTCTGATTTTTAGAAACACAAAAAAGAAAACGGTTCGGAGCAAAATACGCTATCAGGCAGGGATGGCGTACTCGCGGAAAAGGCACCATCACTTAAAACAGGCCAAGGGCGACCTAGTCGCTGACGTGCGGGGCCCACTTGTCGGGTTCCTTCCTCCTCTCGCGCGCGCCTGGAAAGAGAGCAAAGGGTTGTCCCCAGCGACGATTGCCAGTGCTACGGGGTATCATTTTTGGTGCCCGTTGTATCCACGTGATCAGTAGGACTGACCGCATCATATGGAGGATGTGGAACTCGCTGGGGAGCTCGAGGTCGGGCACCACTTCATTCATGGTAGAGAGGCTTTCGGCCATGAAAGGGGCTTGGCATTCCCTGGTTCCCGGGCGAATTTGGAGGCGGGCACTGGCCTATGAGGATGAAGGTGAGATAATGGAGAAGGTTGCGGGAAAGGGGAGGCTCTGATTCGCTTGGACTCGACCGAACCGAGGCGGAGATGAGCTCCACCGCAGGTGATCACAGTGACTAGGGACGGTTCGATTGGGAGGTCAGGGGGAGACCTTGGTGAGCTATGGTTGTGTGTGCATTACTATGGGACCCGAGGCTTCCTATTTATAGGGGAAACGAGGTCAGTTCGACGGCGGCAATGGATAAGGCCGGCGGCCTGTAGCTGGCGGGTGACGTGGCTGGCTTAGGGGGCACGCTAGGAGCTAGAGGACGAACGGGGACTGCTTCAGAGGCGAGCTGGCGCGTGCAGATGGCTCGGGCGGCGCCGGCCATGGCAGAGAGAGACCGGGCCGTGGGCTAGCCGCCAATGGCCTCTGACGGCAGTGCTGCACAGCCCTAGGGCGCGGCTCTGCCAGCTAGGAGGGGACGGGGTCGCGACTCTGCACGAGGGGAAAAAGTCGGGGCGCGGCGGCTCGGTTGCGCGCGCGTGCAAAACGTGCACGCTGGCCGTGCTCTGGACACGCACGCCAGACGCTCGACAAAATGCCATCATGAGCTAGGGGCTGCGGATAAGGATGGAACTTAACAGGGCTACTAGTGGGGCTTCTATAGACACCGCAGATACACTGGTTTGGCTAGATAAGCTGGATCCTAATACAATCATAGCACCATGCCAATTCTGGCCATGCACTAAAGGTGCTCGAACGAATGACAAAGGCATCTATAGGGGTTTCCTGGCCACCAAAATTTCCAGGTTGTGCTCTCCTTAGGTTTATCCTAGTACGGTAAGATTATTTTGTAAAAACTATAAACTTGTTAGTGCAAGATTTTGAGAAAAACATTTCTGGACAGAAACAAAAGGGCACTATTGCATGGGTTAAAAATATTGCAAAGAGCCTAAACTCTTGTACTTAAGAGTTTGGTAGGGTGCACTACCAGCAGGAAAAATATCATGGGCATTGGGGCAGAGAAAAATAGGGTTGTTGTTCAAAACATCAAACTGGACCAGAATGCAAATCAGGATGGTTTCCTCAAAACTTCCAAAACACAAGGTTAGTTTTTAGCATAAAAGTGATCTAGGGACAACACATGTGATCTACAATTTTTTATGGAATTTTTAAAGAATTATTCAAATAGGTTGTAGTGCAAACTACAAACTGAACCAGATTTCAAAACTTGAGGTAGGTATCAAATTTTACAAATGACCAAGCTGTGTTTTTGCGTAAAAATGATCTAGGGACATCACATTACATCTACAAATTTTTGTGGAATTTTAAAAGGGTTTATGAAGTGGTTGTAGTGTAACTCATGCCTTTAAAAGAATGAAAATTCTTTTAAAAGAATTAAAGCTACGCAATTTTTATAATAAAAATAAATTCACTGATTTTACTAAATGAAGTAATATGCTTGAATAAATTATTTAAGTCCCACAATATTATTCAAAAGTTTCAGATAAGAGGGAATTTTTTTTGAAATCTAGAGAAAAGAAGTAGCTCTGAAATTAATAGAAAAAACAGAAAATAGAAAGTAAATCTTTCTGACAAAATTTTAATTAATAAAACAATATTAAATTTTTTTGGGGGTGTTACAACACTACCCCTTAACAAAATCTCGTCCTCAAGATTTGCTAAGGACGTTGCAAAAATGATAATCCTATCACGCAGCAATCTTAACATGCAAAAATAAATAATCCATACACACAATATGACGAGGTCACAGTAAAATCATTGAATAATGTGCAGTTGTGGTGTACAAGCGAGGTAATAGATTAGGTGATAAAAGAACGTGCGGGTTTGCATTTAGTGTACGCGTCCTGTGAGTCATATAACGCGAGGGCATGCAAATTAAATTTTTGTTGGAAAACATTTTTCGTTGCAGTGGTCTTTTAAGAAAAAACCTTACTATGAAATTTGTTATAATGAAAAGAGTCGATTGTTAAATAACCGCAACCAATTGCAAACAACACAATAAACTCATACAGAGAATTTTAAAACACAACACATATATCATAACAAGCGGTCAAATGATACACAAACTAATACAACTAAGGTGCTGACGGTTCTGGTAATAAGATATATTTTACGAGGAATTATTCCCTGCAGTGGGATATATCCTTTGTCTACTGGGGAGCGGATGGAGGACTCACAAAATGCGTCTCTCTTAGTCTGTTCTCAGGGGTCTGCTAATGGCGACTTGGGGTTTTATCACAGCAAGGGTTTGGAAAAATCCCATCACCTGCTGGGTCAAGCGCTCTCGAGCGATGACATAGTGCATGAGCTTAATTAGTGTCAGATCTTTCTCTGCTCAGAGTAGGGAAAGGATGCGGCCTTTCTAGCTGCCGCACTATTTTGGGAAATAATAATACCCACATTCACTGGCATAGGGTGCCAGGAATTGAAGACGGGTAGCCGCTCCATAAGCAGCAATCTTTTATGGTCATTATTGGAGTGGGCATAGATTTTTCTGATGAAGGGAACTCCCATAGGGTCTTGGTTCGGGTCTACCTACGGGTTGTGCCTGACTGTCCAATATTTCGAGGAGGTGAAAGTGACCCTCAATTTGAATAGCTTGTATCGGGATGGGTGGGGAGAACTCATGGTACTGTGGTTAAAATCTCACAATTATTTTTAGTAAAATTCCACAGGGTTGCATCTAGGGTCTTTATATGAATCCCAAGGTGTGACCTGGAAAAAAAATGGCTGTGAAGGCAGTGCACAAGGTGAGGGATACTTGGTAAGGTCACAGAGTGGCCTCTTGTATGGCATCCGCGTTGTGTGACATATTACGGTGTGGGGCAATATTAATAGTCGGCTCTGCTCTCTGGTGGTTGGGGTCAATGCCACAACTATATATATATCGCAAAATGCGACGTATGACTGTGGTGGTTGGTTGTGTGGTCTTGGTAGCTACGCCCAGAATTAAATATGTGACCTGACGCTAAAATTTACTTATGCATGGTTACTTGGAGTATTATTAAAGATAATGGCATACAAGCAGCCTAACATTTATTATTGGCGACGCACGATCACACTATTACATGGCATAGTAATACTGAGACTCGGCACTACTCGAGTGGCTTAGTCTACTTCATTCATATCTAGTCGAGCATGCGTTGCGGACGTCGGGGCTTCTCTTTGGGCTTCACCGCTGTGGTTGGCTGGGTTAGGGCAAACGTCTCCTTATAAAAGAGAACGGAGTCTTCCCTTGCATTCTTGCGAATGAAATAACTCATGTGTCGATCACGGGCGTGTGGCTTACTAGGCTAGTCTGGTAGGTCGGTCACCGACTGTCAAAAGCTGTCGAGGTCACTTGTGGGCTATAGCATAGGATAGGCTTGACTGTGGTGGGGGTAAGGTCTGGTAGGTGGGTTAACCTAGGTTTATCGGCCCGGCTAAGATAGGATTAGCCAATGGTCAACCTGGCTCTGATACCAAGGTTGTTAGGACCGGTTTTCTAGGATATTAAATTCCCAGTAAATGGCCCTTGTGCTCATAAGCCCCAGGATTATTGTTAACTGATGAGACACAATCTTGATACAGAAATTCCAAGCAAAATTACAAAAGCTGAAGTACAAGACCAACGTGGTCTATGAGTACAACAAAAGGTTTCTAGTGGTTGGTGGCGGAAGCGGTTGCGGATCATCAGCGTCTATGGGACTCCATTTCCCACAGGAACAGCTGACCTGGATAACTCTTATCTTTGCGTGGCTGCTATCTTTGTTGCCTAGGTTCCGGAGCTGTCGTCATTGCTATCCTCTCCAAGCATGGAATCTGGCCAAGACAATAGCCAGAGACAAGCCAGTGAGTACTTTGAATGTACTCGCAAACATCATGAAAACAGGTATAATATAGCAGGTGATAATTATGCATTGAAATAATCCATGATCGCTTAGTCAGTCATAAAAACAAAATTTCATGATGCACGCAAACGGGTCATTCATATTAAACAGGAGTAAGCAATCAGAGAATGAGAATAAAATAAATCGATCGGGTGTCTGAAGCGACGCCTCGAAAGGATAAAAATATAAAGCATGCCTCAGTCGGGCGTCTGAGCGATGCCACATAAAGGGCTTATAAGAAAAAGAAATAACATGCGTGCTGTAGTCGGGCGTCTGAGCGACGTCACATAAAGGGCTTATAAGGAAAATAAATAGCAAGCATGGCACAGTCGGGCGTCTGTGCGACACCACATAAAGCGCTTATATAATAATCATAATGAGTATCCAGGAGGTAGAACCATCCCAAGTGATACTCAGCAAAACAAATAAATAACATGTTTAGTCCATAATAATAATAATAATAATAATAATAATAATAATAATAATAATAATAATAATCATTTGTCATACGACATTCTCAATTTTCCGATTTAGAAGTTTTCCTCCGAAGCCCGACACTAAGACCAACTCTCGACCCATTCCAAATTGTAGTCTTTAACCGTGGACACGACTATTCGAATAGATATTAACTCTGCAGAGGGTGTACTCTTTACCCACGAGTAACGGATTCCTTTAGTCCACCGGGACTAATTCCGCTTACGGTGTTTGAATTGAAAACACACCTTACCTGCACACACCAGCTTAAATTACCTATGCCTGGAATCACCCACGGCACTCGTTAAGCAAAACTCTAAGTGGGAAGGCCACAACCTTGATTACCATGGAATCAAATTTATATCGCGTGCTCTAAGGGGTACCCCCTCTCGGCCCCAACCGGAAACACCCATGCCCCCGGACCAAGTGGCTTGCCTACCAGATGCATCTGGTATCTTTCACTGTGGCCTCTCTGTATGGTGTGTGCCAAGAAAGGAGTTGACAATTTACTCAACCGTACCCTACCTACGATAGGGACAAGTGGTAGTACGAAACAAGTATGGGGGTTACTGGAACAAGACTCGATCTACGATCGACTCAGGAGGTTTATGTGTTCCCTACATGATTAGCACAAGAAATATCTTTCACAATTCCAGATAGAATCACCACTCATCTCATCCCATCATGCCTCACTGACCATCCTCGTTCCAACGAGATGTCAGCCCCAGCTCGTGTCCACCCGAGACAGAGTCTTATACCAGATTCCTTTCGGTAGGCATGAGAGGCACAATATGGTGACTACTACTACAAGCATCTCAAGCTCATTAGCAAGATATCCTCATCATTTCACTTGCACACATGATCACACCTTCACATGAAATAACGTGCACTTCATGTGTTGTAGTTTCACTCGTCACACCAAACATCACACAACAAATACTATCCCATGGTTCAGGATGCTTACCTTTATTGTGTGGAGAGGTAGGATGCATCACATAACTTTTGAAAGTTTTCTTCTCTCTCCATTTCCTATTTTGAAAATATTCGAATTAGCACGTAATTCAAAATAGTACAAAACGTTGTCTTAAATATTTTTGAAATAACTCTTAAAATAAACTAGGTGAAATTACAGAGAGGTAGGAAAAAGAATTAATTGATTTGGAGTTTTATTTTAAAAGATATAGCCAGTCAAAGATCAGTTAAAATTCTGATTTTTAGAAACACAAAAAAGAAAACAGTTCGGAGCAAAATATGCTACAGGAAGGGATGATGTACTCGCAGAAAAAGGCGCCATCACTTAAAACAGGCCAAGGGCGACCTAGTCGCTCACGTTCGGGGCCCGCTTGTCGGGTTCCTTCCTCCTCTCACGCGCGCTTGGACAAAGAGCAGAGGGCCGTCCCCGGCGACGATTGTCGGCGCTATGGGGCATCATTTTCGGTGCCTGTCATATCCACGTGATCAGTAGGACTGACCGCATCATATGGAGGATGTGGAACTCGCCGGGGAGCTCGAGGTCGGGCACCACTTCATTCATGGCAGAGAGGCTTTCGGCCATGAAACGGGCTTGGCATTCCCTGGTTCCCGGGCGAATTTGGAGGCGGGCACGGGCCTATGAGGATGAAGGTGAGCTAATGGAGAAGGTTGCGACAAAGGGGAGGCTCTGATTCCCTTGGACTCGACCGAACCGAGGCGGAGATGAGCTCCACCGCAGGTGATCACAGTGACTAGGGACGGTTTGATTAGGACGTCAGGGGGAGACCTTGGTGCGCTATGGTTGGGTATGCGTTACTACGGGACCCGAAGCTTCCTATTTATAGGGGAAACGAGGTTGGTTCGACGGCGGCAGCGGATAAGGCCGGCTGCCTGCAGCTGGTAGGCGACGTGGCTGGCTTAGGGGGCACGCCAGGTGCTAGAGGACGAACGGGGACTGGTTTAGAGGCTGGCTGGCGCTCGCGGATGGCTCGGGTGGCACCGGCCATGGCAGAGTGAGGACGCGGCCATGGGCTAGCCGCCAATGGCCTCTGACGGTGGCGTTGCACGGCTCGAGGGGGCGGCTCCGGCAGCTAGGAGGGGACGGGGTCTCGAGTCCTTTCGATAAGTAAGAGTGTCAAACCTAACGAGAAGCAGACGAAAATGACAAGTGGTTTTCACTAAGGTAATTCCTACAAGTAAGAAGAGTAGCAGTAACAAAGAGTTCGATAGCAGTGTAATTCTTAACAAGTACTCCCTCCGTCCCATAATGTAAGACGTTTCTTGACTCTAGTGTAGTGTCAAAAAATGTCTTACATTGTGGGACGGAGGGAGTAACAAATAATAATTGTAAGTAAGGTGTAGCAAGGTGTGTCAATCCTTTTTGTAGCAAAGGACAAGCTTTTGAAAGTTTTCTTGTATAAAGTAAAGCACTCTCGAGGACACATGGGGATTGTTGTCTAGTCACGTTCAACATGTTTAGTTGATTCACGTTTGTTATTTTTATAATTTGATATGTGGGTGGACCGGTTTTAGATTGATGTTCTTACCTGAACCGACAACCCTCTTATGATTACTCCCCATGGCAAGAATTTCCAACTACGAAAGAAAAATTAAGATAAATCTAACCATCACATGAAACATGTGGATCCAAATCACCCCCTTACGAAATAACGCATAAAATAGGGTTTAAGCTTCTGTCACTCTCGCAACCCATCATCTACTTATTACTCTCCAATGTTTTCCCTTAGGCCTAAGTATGATGAATCATAATGTAGTCGATGTTCACATGACACCACTAAATAAAGACAAATATACACATCATCAAAATATCAAACGAATACCAACATCACATGATTGCTTATAACAAGACTTATCCCATGTCCTAAATAACGAAAGTAACTACTCACAAATCATCACCATGTTCAAGATAACATATAATGACTATGATTAAGGATCTGAACATAAGATCTTTCACCAAACAAACCAACTATCATCAACTACAAGGTATAATCAACACTACTAGCAACCCACATGTACCAATCTGAAGTTTTGGAACAAAAATTGAATACAAGAGATGAACTAGGGTTTGAGATAAGGTGGTGTTGGTGAAGATGTTGATGGAGATGGGTCCTCCCACGATGGAGGAAGAGTTGGTGATGACAATGGCTTCGATTCCCCCCTCCTAGAGGAAAGTTTCACATCGAAATTGCTCCGTCGGAGAGCAAAAGTGCTCCTGCCAGGTTCCGCCTCGAGACGGTGATGCTGCTTCATCCCGAATTCAATCTTATGATTTCGTTAGGGAAAATGACATCATATAAGAGAAGATGGGTTCCGGAAGGCAACCAAGGGGCCCACATGCTCAGGGGGGCGCCCTGGGGGTAGGGCACGCCCCCAGGTTTGTGGCCAACTGGTGGGTCCCCTTTCGATGATTCATTCACCAATATATTTTTATATATTCTAGAATAATTCTTCGTCAATTTTCAGGTTATTTGGAGTTCTAGAAAATATCCAACTCTTCTATAGCCCTTTTCGGTTCAGAATTTCAGCTGCCGGTAATTTCCTTCTTTCTGTTAACCTTGTAAAATAAGAGAGAAAAGGCACTAGGATTGCATCATAAAGTGAAAGGATCATTCAAAACATAATAAATATCAATTGAAAAATATGATGCAAATGGACGTATCAGTACACCAGTTGCTTGCTACATAATTTTTTCGTGGAACGTCATAGGTGCACGCTCCACAAGTAACAAGGAGAAGTAGTGATCCAAGGAAATACGTTGCAAATAGAACATTGCAAGAATTTCTCATAGGAATAAAAAATAGAGAACCACACGTACTCGAAACTGATGGAAGTAGTATTCTTGTTCGTGGAGGCATTTTAGCAAACACATGATATGTGCCCCATATAGATATCGGGTCAATAGCTCATGTGCGACATCTTTCGTGGGAATTGGAAGGAGTGAGACATCTTTCGTCCGAATTGCCTTGGTGCGACACTTTTGAGCAATGAAATAGCCCAGACACGACATGGCCCTTAATCTGAACTGATGCCCTCATTAGCTGTTAGCTGCCGGACCCACAACTTATCCACGTAAGCGTGGGACCCACCACTTGTCCACTAAGCGCGGGACCCATCTCTTCGCAACTAGAAGAGACGACCGCCCGTGCCCGTCCACCCACTGCCGCCCATTGCTTCCCCTTTCCCCATTCTTCCTCTTCTCCCGGGACCTAGTGCAGATGTCCACCTCCTCCGCCACACACTCAAAATGGCGTCGGTATGGTCCGGTGCCGCTCACAAGGTGCCCTGACTGCCCATGCCCAGAGCCTCTGAAACGGTTGGTCACTAGGACTGATGATAATGGAAATCTTGGGTGGGAATTTGTGAAGTGCTTGAGCAAAACAATGGCAGGAAGAGATGGCAAGGTTAGAAATCAGTTTTTAGCCCGTTCTTTCACTGTCATTTGCTCTGATTTCTCCATATTTTGTTTTTTCCCTTGATTTTCAGATCCTGAAGAAATGCACCCATTTCGAGTGGATGGATGAATATGTTGAGATGATTCAGTTCGAGGGCTACATTGATTCGAGCGGGGCCGCAACCTGGGAGCTAAATTTGGGCGGGGTGTCGTAGATGGAGAATTTGGGGAGCTCGGACAGAAGGGTGGGCAGATTCGTGTCGATGGCGAGGTATGTGCGCAATGCTGAACTACACTTGGAGTCTGAACTGATCGGGGAACTGAAGAAGATCAAGAAAAATCTAATGGAGATGATTGATTTGCAGAAGCAAGAAAATTTCATGGCAGGGGCTTCTATTATTGTCTCATTGATCTATTTTTGTTTTACTTGTTTTTCATCCGTCATTAGAGGGGGCATTAAGGTTTGTCAGGGCAGAGGATGCGATCTGTGCATCATGCCAAGTTCATGTAATTGAATCGAAGCAGAAATATTCAGTGTTTATGCTCTGTTCTTGTTCTTCAGTTAACAGAGTGCACACACCCCAAATTCAGTTTCTTGTAAAAATAATCTTGCTACCGAATATATGTTGGGCCGTGAGAAAATAACCAGGCCCAAATAGTGACCAGCCCACCCGCGTAGGGGCACCATCCCTGTTGCAAATAAAACTCTAACAAACATATACTTCGTTACTTGTTTTTTACTTTGGCCAAATTTTTATGTCCAATAAATGTTGGGACGTATGTATTGTAACTTATTTTGTTTTGCTTTATATTTTTGTTCTTGTCCACTATTGTTTTGTGATTGTTTTCATGCATGTCTACGGTTCCATGAAACCCAAATTAAATGGGGATATTTGAATGCCTTCGAAATCATTTTTGGAAATGATCAAGTTAAAATTCGGTTCAAATATGTCCAAGAAAAGGTTCCTTTTTTGCTCTGAAAATATTGGCCAGCGGTAAAATTCAAAGCAATATTTTTAGGAGCACAAAAATATTTATTTGGGGCATTTGAGTTAATCCAATAATTATTTGCATGAACTAAATTAGTTGCATGTCCATGGTTGCATGTCATAGTTGTATTAGTAACACATAGACCAATTAGATAGAACATCAAGCACATATATCAATTGACCAATATCAACTACATAGAAAAAACAAAAACTAGATAGAACACATCAATATAGTAGCATAAGTAGTAGCATTGCATGAGCTAGGTAGTATCACATTACAACTAACATAGATAAATCCAAGCACGACATACATAGTACCATTACAACTTATATAGATAGTTCAACCCAACACGACAATAATAAAACAACACCCTAGATAAGATAAAACACCACCGACTTGCTTGCTTGCTCCAAGGCTAACTTCTACATGGCCAACTCCTCCTTGCGCCGTTCACTGCTCCTCCGGGGTGTTGTCGATGGGGTACGGCAGAGTGTGCATGCGCCCCACGGGGGGGAGATATTGGTGTGGTCCGTGAAGATGTTATTGGTGGTTAAAGCGATGAACTCACGGCCACACCAGAACACACGTCCGAGGAGGTAGAACACGTCGATGGAGTTGGTGAAGTGGGCAAGGATAGCAACCACAACCCCGTTGTGGATGACCTCCTCGAGTCGGTACATCCTTGGAGATCCCCGGGGGAGGTGGCCGAAGCCGGGCGCAAGGAAGGCATTGGTGAAATCCCTTGCGCCCATCCATCTTGACATCGACCACACACGGAGTGTGGACGTACACGTTGGGGGGGAGCGTCTCCGACACGTTGGGGGGAAGCGGAAGGTTGGCCCGGTGTAGTTCATGGCTGCGGCGGTCTGGTTTTGGGGTTGTTTGTGGTGGTGAGACTAGTTTGCAGATGGGAGAGGATGGGTGAGTAGGAGGAAGATGATAGGTGGCTTAAATAGCCCTAGTGCGAAGTGTTTACACCGGGTGGAAGTAATGAGCGGGCGATGTTGAGTGGCATTGGGGGAGGGCAGCGTACATGTGTGTACACGCTTGGGAAACCGAAAGCGGCATCAATAGCCAGGCTGCGACGTTTCAGCGCTGCAAGCTCTATGCCGTCAGTCGGGGTTCATGCCTTCTCGTTCTGTGTGTGTGCCGCCCGTGCATGCAAGTGTGGCATCATGGCAGTACTGCCAACAGCTCGCGTAGCACACTAGCCATTAAAAACGCGTGGAGAGATGAGCTCATGCAGCGGCTAGCGATGGTTGGGCATCTAGAATAGCCAAGCAACGACATGATCTCAAACGCTGCGAGGGCGGGTGGCGTAGGGCTGCGCGCGCATGAATGTATGCTTTTCAGGCCTGCTCAAATCGGACCAGCGTGGTGTCCATTGGTCCAACGGGTGGGCCGCTTTAATTAAGCCCAACAATACATGGACGGCCTGCTCAATCTTATCCAACGTAAAAAATGACCAACCAATGAACTAACATCCCGCGGATCTGTGACGTGGCTCCCGATCCAGACCGTTGCTTCTGTTCACATCCACCCAGTGGTCTAGGGTGATGCGTGTTATAATATCCAGAGTTTTCGAATCAGCCAATTAGAGTGCAGCTCGCGGATCGCTGACATAGCCCTAGTGCCTCATCCAGACCGTCCACTCACATCGATCCAATGGCCCAGAGGGGTGCGGGGTTTTGATGGGTTTTGAGAGGTTTTCAACGGTTAGTGTTGAGCATAACTAATTCAAAAATAAAAAAATAAAACTTGTGCCGATCATCGTTCTATGTGACTAAGTATCTAGGAAAAATAAGAAACTTGGACTACGAATTTTTTTCATGAAAAAAACTTCACAAAAGATGGCTACCAAGAACGAGGTTGTGGAGTATTCAAGAGAAGTGAGCTAGGGTTAAGTGTTAAACATGTCATAATTTATCAAAACGATCCAATCTCAGGATGGACTCTTATATACACACACTAGATGTCAAGCTTCCTTTTTTGGCTCATTTAGAGAAGGTCGAAAAAAATCTTGCTTACAAATTGGTCTGTTTTCCCTAGCTTTGGAGGGGTTTGGAGCTCATGTGGAGCACATTTTTCATGTCCAGAGTTTCACATAATAAAATTACTCCGATTAATGAACTAACATGAATAATAGTCCAGAAATCATTGTAACACCAATAGCACATACCAAATAACTTAAAATTTGAATTTTGGCTCAAATATCAATTTTGGCTCAAATTTGAATTTTGTCTCAAACAATAGTATTACACAAATACATATCATATCAAAGTAATATACAAGTTTGAACACATTTCAATAGCATAGTAGCAATACACAAGTTTCAACAAATTTTCACTTCTGCTTCCTCCTACCACTCAATTTCTTCTTCTTTTTACCAATGCTTGTTTTTTATTGTACAACACCCAGTTCACTCAAGCTCTTGATTTTCTTCACTAGACTGCCTGGAACAGCAGCTTTATTTCGCACCACAACAGTTGCAGTATCATCAAACCCAACACCATTAGGGGTTGGCAACACAACTTCCAATATAGGCTCAGTTGGCATCACATTAGATGGAATATCTTCAGTTGCCAACTCAACTTCCAACATAGGCTCAGCTTGCACAACATCAGCTGGAATATCTTCAGAGGTACCCATATCTTCAGTTGGCAACTCAACTTCCAACATAGGCTCAGCTTGCACAACATCAGCTGGAATATCTTCAAAGGTACCCATATCTTCAGTTGGCACCAGAACATCAAAATCTTGCTCATCTTGCAGCAGCACATCCAAGTCTTCCTCATTTTAGACCACACCATCCAAGTTTGGTTGAGTGTGTATTGTTTCACCATAACTTCTCTTTTGTCTACAGCCATTGCCTCTTGCCTTTTTCTTTGGCCAGCAATCTTCAACAACAAGGGGCTCACCTGCACGTTTCCTCCTAAAAAGATAAAGCATGTCAACTGGTTAGTAATTAAAAAATGCAACAAAATAGTAAACATGGAAAACATATGCCCACATACTTTGGCCTTTCAGGAGTGTAACAACATTTTGGAGATCCTTTTCAGTACCCAAGTTCCTAGCACAGCTTGCATCTATTTTTGTTACCTTTTTGGGACCTTTTTGGCTTTGCATCCTTCTTTCCCTTGCCCTTTTTACTACTCCCACCTTTCTCAAACCATGCCTTGAATCTACTCTCTTTAGGCCTGTCAGCCTTTCTTTTTGTTAGGGGAGGACACATGGAAAATTCAATTTCCACTTCAGGCCACTGGGACTGATCTGTAAGTGCTGGAATTGGAGTTGCATATGCATCCTTGAATCTTGCTACTGAGTAATATTCGTGCAAACATGGGTGGATGTTTATCTTCGGTCGGGAGGCCAAGAAAAGTATGGCATGATCATATGGTTTCCCAGTGTGTTGCCACTCCAAACAAGTGCAATCATGCATTTTAGTGTTAACAACATGCATTCTACCAGTTTTGGTATATCTAACTTCAGCACCCCAAATAGAAGATTTCTGCTCCTATTGACCACCTATTGTACCACAGCAGGAAGCTTATCCCCTTGTAGACAATCTTCAATCCTTGTTCTCAATTCCCACAAGCGCATCATCATGATCCTGATTTGGTCAACCATGTCATGCACAGGCAAAAATTTTAACTGCTTCACCTTGTTGTTAAAACTTTCTGCCAAGTTGTTGTTGATATGATCACACTTGATGGCAGTGTTAAATCCTGACCTATACCATAATAGAGAATGGTAGGTGTTCACCTATGGACCAAACTAAGGGCATGTTGTCATTATCTTACCAAGATTATATGAATGTGTATGTTTAGTGTAAGATCTTGCTGCTGGCCACATGCGACCAAATTATTCACCTCTGATTTTTTTGATCAAATTCATCCACATATGGCCGAAGCACTCCCTCTGCTCACAATAGGGGAAAACATTCTTCACTACGTTTTCTAGCCCTTTGCATGCATCTGTGTGGACTACCAAAGGTGACACTAGCCCTATCCATCTTTTGAACTGCATCATGAACCATGTCCACGAGACCTCTGTCTCTGACTGAAACAACGCAATAGCAATAGGGAACATCCAGTTGTGTCCATCCAAAGCATTCCAAGCTGCCAATTGACCATTCCACTTGCCAGTCAAAAATGATGAGTCTATGCTCAAATATGGATGACACCCTGCCTTGAATCCATCAATGCAAGGCTTTAAAGCCATAAAAAACTTAGAGAAAAGGACTCTTCCATCCTCTGTTACCTTGGTATCTATCTCCACAACACTACCAGGTGACCTCTTCTCCACCTCTGCTTTGAAATTATAAAACATCCTAAAAGTATTTGCACAATTACCATATAATTGTTTCATTGCCCTTTGTTTTGCCTTCCACACCATGTTATACTTCACCTTAATGGGGTATTGTTTTTCTAAGTCTACTTTAAGTTTCTTTGCAGTAGTGTTTGGTTTCTTGGCTAAAATAGGAGTGGTCTTTTCTACAATCCAAAGTTGTGATGTCATGGTTGATACTCTCTGTGAAGTTGTAATATAAGTATGTTGGTGCGGGATTTGATTCACCCTAATGGTACTTCCATCAGGTTGGCGTCTAGCAGATATGTACCACTTGCAAGGCTTGACACTTCCATCAAAACCTCTACATCTTGCATAAAACTTCTTTCTATCAGTCCACTTAGTCTTGGCATCAAACTCATGTTTGACTGCATCAGTCTTGAAACACATCCTAAACTCATCCATGTTTGGGAACAACTTTCCCACTGCAAGAACAGGGTTTTCCTTGTCATACACATTTACCAACGCATCATCATGTGCATCATCTACATCATCTGCAACATCTTCCATCAGTTGTCCATCCACATCTTCAGTTCTATCTCTGGTAGCACCAGTATCAGTAGGCATACTAGATTCACCATCCTTCTCCTCCTTATCTTCAACAGCTACTGGAATGCCAAAAGTTTTGGCCATCTTAGTGTCATCCATTGGTGCAATGACTAAATCAGTTGGGTCATTTAATTCTATTGAATTCCAATCAACAGAAACAACCCTTGCAACACCATTAGAGCCCTCTTCTGCATCAACCCCCTCAGGTAATACTGTCACTTCACCTGTATACATGGGCATTATCTGCCTCTCTGAAGCCCAATCACCATCTACCATCTATGAAGCTAACTTTGAGGGCACATATCCAACCTTAGAATCTGATTTCAGATCAACAAGCTCTGCATGAAACATAGTCTGTTTGGTTGTCCAGCCATCTTGTCGATCGATTTCATCAACCATCTTTTCACCATCCTCAATTCTCACATACTCTCCTTTCCAATTATCAAACTGTAACAATGCTACCTCTTGCTCTGGACCCCAAAAAATGCTCTACCCAATTTTTGCCACCACGTTCTTCACGACCTCCTCTTCCATGCTCTGTAGTTCTTGTGGATCAATTTTTGCAAAATCAATCTCCCACTTCACAATTGTATCTCTCTCTATGTCCCGCATGCTACCATCACCTAACTTCGCCTTAGAAGGAAGAAACTTCACAGTGAATTTGAACGTCCGAGCACCACCACCCCTATTTGTCAATGGCGGGGCAGTGTGAGGTGAGATAGCGGAAGAAGACGAGGCACAAATCGCATAGGTTGGAAAGGATGTTGTTGTCTCTGGCGGCTCCATTGCGGTCAGCCGCCCCCCCCCCTCCCCCCACCCAAATCTGGATCAAATCGACCAAAATGAGAGGGAAACAGAGGCGATGCAGTGAGATCTAACTCGACACGGAGGAGAACAGGACAGGGTTCCGGATTCACTCACCACAGCCGCCGCCGTCGCCGAGAACGAAAGCTCCGCCGCTGCTGTCATCCAGAACAAAAGCTCCGCCGCCGCCGGCGGCTCACCGTCGGGAACGAAGAGGAGGGAGCAACACAGGTTCAGACAGGGGTACCCGATCAGACAGGCACGGGGACACGTTTCACCTGATGCACTGACAAGCGGGGCCCGTAACTAGAAGCACTGCCAAGTAGGGCCCGCATGTCTTAAACATAACCTCACTCCCGTTGACGACCATTTAAATCGTCCGAGTGGGCCTTGGCTATTTGGGCTTCTGAAATGTCTCGCAAAAACCATTTTCGTCAACTACGTCGCATTCTTTCCAATTGACCTCAAAAGTGTCGCTCAGGAGCTATTGACCCATAGATATGTGCATAGAGTCAACACTTAGATTTGTCTTTGTAGTGCTCCTCAAGAAGTGCGCCAGGTCCTGGCGGGTGAGGGCCGTGAGCTATGGTCCTCTGTCCTCCCGTCGCTTCCTCTCCGTCGGATGTGCTACCTAGCTGAAGGTCGAGGCCTCCTGTAGCTGCAGGCCGAGGACTCCTCCAGCTTCAGGCGGTGGCGAGGAAATAGCTGTGTACAAGTAAAAGTACTAAATGAAAACCCGCAGCTATAAGAGTAAAAAGTTGGACTGAACTTGGGTAGATACATAAATGGATGAAAACTAGGACGAGTCGGCAGCTGGACATATAAGGAGCCGACTTTGTTAGGACATAAATTGATGTGTATCTCCTCGTTAAATCCATGATGGAGGTAGTATACATATAAGAACTCTCTCCAGTTGTTGCCAGTCAAATAGGTTGTTTTTTTGTATTGATGGCATTAACTAAAAAACAGAGTCCTTGTTTTGTCTCAATTAGAAATGAAATTTGACCTGAAGTAAGAAAAAAAATTGGAATTTTTTGAATTTTTCTAGTATTTTTTTTTCCGTCGGCAGGTGCAGATGAGCCTGGGCTCAGAAACGAATTTTCCCTGAAGTAACTCTTATAATGCTGAAAAGTTCTAAAAAATCATTCCTTGCAAATCAGTGGATGATCTGAGGAAAATACAAGTACAAAAATATTTGGTACGGGAAAAGGCTGTATGTTTTTGATATTATTGTTCAGATAATGTATTACACAGAATGATATGTAGGGTCAATATTCAAATCTAAGTAGTGTCATGGCACACAACATGATAAATAGAAGATACATTGTGATCAAGAAGTAGCTAGAATGTGAGAGTAGTGTCATCGAAAAGGATTTGTGATAGAATGTAGAAAACGAGAGAGTATTGTCATCGAAAAGGATTTGTGATAGAAATGTAGTTCCTCTGCAAAGAAATATAAAAACATTTAAATCAGTACTTTAGTGATCTAAACGTTGTTATATTTATTAACGGAGGGAGTATGTGGCAGAAACATAAGGAATAATTCGTTGGAAAACATGGCACATGCAGGAAAATAAAAATAAATAAACAATTGTTGTTAAGAAAAGAATATTGTTTGTTCATGATATTATTTTATTTGAAGACTATATTTCAGATAAGTTGTGTACCCCTAAAATAAAAATGTATGAAGAGTAAGAAATGTCTGAAGTTATTTATGCTTCGGGCGTGATCCAGCTGTGCGTAAAAGATTGGTACAAGTGTCTAGGTTTGAAGCTGTATGAAATCTGCACACGTTTAAACAACGTTTCCGGTAACTGAAATTCTGCAAAGATCATAAAAAAATATGCTATTGAAAGACTATTGGATCTATGTTTTGTTCAGTCAATAATGGAACCTAGAATCAACTAACTAACTAATAAATTAGAAATAAAACATTTTGTTAGGACTTGTCGTTCTTTCTTTGCAGGCATATTGCAAAAAGAGAGGACAATTTGTTATTCAAAATCGTCTCCTAGTGATTGGATGCGGGTTTTTTCCTGTGGCTCCTCTTGTCGCGGTAGTGTCATTCACAACCATGTCATGATGGCGTAGTCCTTGTCCACGGGTTTCACTATAGACATCCAGCAAGCTGGAACTATGAAAAAAGCAGATCTGGACGACAGGAGTAGAAAGGAAGAAGATGATAGCGAAATAGAAGGGAGAAATAAGATGAGGCGTCTACTGTTTGTGCAGCAGAAATATTAATGTGAGGTAAGTTGGATTTCCAACCAGTTGCCTTTACGCAACAACAAATTGCCAGAAAATGATCTAGCAGAATAGACGCAAGTTTCGAGAGACGAAACTTACCTATCATACAAGAGAAAATGATCGGAGGTTTAGTCTAGTATGCCTCAATCTACATGGATAAAACCACCACCTGGCTGGGTGAAACTGAATGTTGATGGGTCGCATATCCCTGGTGAGTGTACTGGAGGCACGGTCATGGTCTTGAGGGACGACACAGGAGCCATCATATTCTCATCGTGTCGGGTTTTTCGATCATGCCGCACACCAATGAAGGCGGAAATAGCAGCGTGTCTCGAGGGTACGTCCCTGACGCTGCAGCGGACGTAGAAAGCCGTCATTGTTGAACTAGATTGTAAAGCTGGAGTGAAAGCTTTGACGGACAGCGGAGTTAACAGGTCTTCGTTGGCCGGGTTGATTGAGGAGACGAAGCGCCTCTTGCTTGGTGTACGGCGGCATGATTTTGCCCATGTCCAACGCACAGCCAACATGGCTGCACATTGCATGGCTCAAAGAGGACGTAATAGCCAGCGTACAATGGTTTGACTGCAATCTGGGCTTAATGATTTATGTTTTATTTTTGTGATAACGAGTGTACAAACATTACTTAATTAATGAATGCTCGTTTCACCCGCAAAAAAAAGATGATAACAATGAAAATGAAGTGAGATAATAGAAAAAGCAGTTGACTTTGAAGAATAAAATTGGAACCATATATGTAGGGCAAAAATCATAAATATGGCATGGAACTGTTATCACAAATAAATATTTGACAATATACACATGCAAGTATTGAAGAATAAAAGTACGATAAGACTTTGCATGGGAGGAACGATGACGGAAACCAACATATAGGACAACACACACGGATGAACAGATATGACGTAAACGACAATATTGGACAAAAGGGGAAGACGGATAGAAGGAAAGGAGAAAATAAAACTCAAATAATGTAAGAGCAACGCAAGGAGGAAGGATTAAAAAGATGACTATAATAAAAGAAGACGAGAAATCATAATTGAAATAACATGATAACAATACAAGGACGAAGGAAGAGGATGATGAAGAAGATCGAAAGAGAGGAGAAAACATAACTTAAATAATATAACTACAACTCAAGGAGGAAGGAAGAAGAACATGACCAATTATAAGAAGTCATGGAGCATGGCTCCTAACAGAGCGAGGGGTGTAGGATAAGGAAAGGTAAGCAGGCGTATTTGTACAAAATAAACACACACATTGTTTCATATTTAGAGAGTTCCATCCATTTTTCAACCATGTGGTCTCCAAACATGTGGACGGATCACGGCGTAGATGGATGCCAGGAGGCGTTTCGGCAGGTGCGTGACCCCGCACCCGCGTGCTCCTTTTCGCAACCCAACACGATATACGAGTGAAACAAACTAAAATCCAATCGAATGCAGATAAAGAAATGACTGACTGCTATAACCTACAAGAGAACATAAACTTATTCCCACGTGTATAGAACGGCGCAGAGAAGTAGCCTCTGGTAGTTGTTGATCATGCCGGAGTTGACCTACAAATAGTGAATGCACAAGTTTTAAATGCTTGAATTATATGTGATGTAAAGTAAAAGGGACTCAATTACAAATCCGACATCAGATATTTTACGATGGCAAATTGAATGTTTTTTATGACAAATTATGTTTCTTATACTGACAAGTTTAGTTGACAAGTATTGCAAAACCATCACAGTTCATTTTTGTCAGCAAATTGCGGCGCTTGCAAACTAAGTTTGACATCCTCATGTCAACATAAATTATCATAAAACCCATTCTATTTGCCATGGTGAAAGTTCTAACCTCTGATTGTTAACCACTTAACATCAACGAGAACAATGCGATATTTGATAGATTCTTCAATCACAAAGCGCCAAACGTATATATGTATAGCTACTGTTATAGAAAATCACACGTCTGGCCTTCATCGATCGCTCGACATCACCACCACTGTACACAAGGTGCGATGACAGCAGGGCACGAAACCACTTACATACATGCCAAGGACTCGCGCACTGTTTTTGTCCCCGTCAGCATATGCGTAGTAAATTGACATCGAGCGGCATGACCACACGTCTGCATGCCTTCATATTTTTTTTTTTCTATTTCTGTGAGGGAGGCAGGGAGCTACGGTACTTGTGTAGGAGTACTACTTAAGGCCGTGCCAGCAAAGAAGAGAGGAGCAGATCGACCGGCCTTTGTTAAGGACCTATCAAGCGCGACCATGGCCACAGGCGTGACGGTGTGCGTGACCGGCGCCGCCGGGTACTGCGCCTCGTGGCTCGTGAAGCTCCTACTCTCCCGCGGCTACGCCGTCCACGGCACCGTTCGTGACCTCCGTACGTACACCCCTCCATGCATAATGCAATGCAATGGAAACATTATGTTATGAGTTTTCTTATGTACTCCGTAGTAGAATTATTTGTGATGGAACGAAAGATACATATTTTGTGTGTTATTAGTAGATACAAGTCCTACAAAACAGTCCACACACTATGAACATAAATATATTTTTTAGATTAGAGGCGCTTGCCCGGTCTTAAACTGAGCATCTTATATTTTATACGAAAATCCTACATCCACTGACAGTTACGAAACATCTATGTAAACTTCCTAATTAACTCTTCCTGTCTCGAACACCAATCAAAACTCTTCACGTTGCTCGTAATACTAAGTATTACATAGGTCTAGCATTACTCTATTTTATATGCCAGGTCTTCCGTTAATATATAAATTTAAGCCGTTTCTTGAAAAGAAATCACAGTTGGTTTAACAGATCCTTTCCAAAAAGAAAAAAGTTGGTTCAATAGCAAGGATTGGCTAATAAATAGCGATATCCGTACCTTATACTTCAGTTGATAGTTCCCGCGCCATAAAAAAAGACCTTTCGTTTGTTCAGGTTTTTCGAAATAGAAGACATAACTGATTACAGATTAGATGACCTGAATGAGTTGCAATATACTCGACAGGCTTTCGTGTCTCATTCTCTTGATATTTCAGGTGGTGAGAAGACTGCCCATCTAAGGCGCTTAGATAATGCTGATAGCAACCTAAAGCTTTTCAAGGCCGATCTCCTTGACTACGATGCAATGGCGACTGCCATTTCGGGATGCCATGGAGTTTTCCATGTGGCTACCCCCGTTCCTTCAGAAGAGTTAACTAATCCAGAGGTAAGCAAGTTTCATATCTGGGTTGTGACATATACCAGCCCGTAGTGGCGTAGCTAGGGGGTGGTCAGGGTGGTTCATGGACCATCCTGAAATTCCCCCATAGCCAATATATAGGTAGAAGAAAGAAGTTTTTTAATAATACATAGATTGACATGAAAATTTTCATTGTTGGACCACCATGACTCACCGAGCTGGCTATGCCACTGCCAGCCCGTGGAGACACCGGTAGAGATATTCTCTTCCATTAATAAATAAAATTAAAATGGTCCCAAAATAAGAGGACCGTTAATTCCATTAGATCCAATGGACGATGTTAGTATAACCTCTTGGAAGGTAATTGTAAGATGTGGATATAGAAATTCAATACATGCAAACATGAAAACAAATGTAATATTATTAAACACAATGTTAAGTTTTTAATCAAGGGAAAATATGAGAATGTTAATAGATATAACTGTGTATTTGAAAGTTTTTTTTGGTTGAACACGTGTATTCCAAAGTAGGGTTTGTAGCGTGGAGTATTCTCTTAGCGAACATGGAGTATATCTTTTCCTTATTGGTGGGTCCAGATGTTATATATGCATGCACATAGAAACTTTAATTTCCAGGCCCATAGCCTTGCAAAATACGCTCCTTGTTTAGGTATTGGTTGTCATGTCTAGCTGGGTCTTCTATTTGACCATGTAACAGTCATTAATAGAAAACAGGGCTTTCGTCCTAGCCGGATCGGAACAATAGTCCCGAAAGCGTTACGAATGCATTAGTCTCGGTTCGAGCGGCTAGTACATGTAAACATTCTTATTGAGCCATAATAAAGTGTGTGTTTGCCTTAAAAAGATGGAATGGAAATAAGATAATTACATAATGTTACTGGCTGAATGTATATTAATATCATTTGAAGCAGGATACATATGACATGATATATGTTTGTGTTTGTAACATAAATATATACAATTTGATTCAGACCTTCAAAGCAATTTTTAGGGCACACACATGAATATAAATAAGAGTGCACACATGTGGGAGTGCTACAAATATAGTGCATCCAACTGAAAATATAGTGCACATTATATGGATGCTACATTAATATAGTCCACCCTTATGTGGGTGTTACATGAATGTAAATATAAAGTAGTCCAAACATTCTTGTGTATGGTAAAAAAATGATTTTGTTCTTGTTTTATTACTGCACGTTATGTACATAAGTTAACATGCATTGTGTGATTGTGTACCCCCATCCATTCCAACGAATAAGGCAAGCACACATCCCAAAAATCAGTTTTGACCAAAAAAATCTGTTTAAAAACTATTGAATTGGTTGTGTACATAAGAGCCAAAAAAGCCTTTTTAACTGAATTTTCTTTTCAATTGCGCCAAGTTATATGCATCAATGAAAAAACTTGATTTTTTTCTTGGGGGGGGGGGGATTTAAATACCTTTGTGCATAAAATAATTATGAAGTACAATAATCATGATAATGCATAGTTTTAAAACCAGACCGTACCAGTGGTCCGACCAGAAAAACTGGGATCCAACGCCTTGCCTGGTTTTTCAAAGGTGTATTTGACTTTTATTGTAAAAAAATAAGAAATATTCAAAACCAATGCGTAAACTAGGGGTCGATTTTTTAGGAAGCCTTGCTCAAACTTTATTCAATCACAATGTTTTTTTAGGAAATCTCTCTCAAACTTTATTAAATCGCAAGGTGCATAGGGATCACTACAAGATCATGGCGATTGTCAAGCCAAACATTAAGGCATATAGCAAGAGACTAGAAGGTTATTTGATGGGTCTTTCGCGGTTGTGCGCGCTTTGCTGCGTCGTTGAATTTGATAGGATTCTTAAATTTCTTTACCCACACTATTTCAAAATAGATGGTGTATTACTTTTTTGAAAAGTCAAACCTTTTTAAGTTTGATCAAATTTATAGATAAATATATCAAAACGCATAATATCAAATCGTGTCATTAGATTCATCATGAAATGAATTTTCATATTTTTTTTAATATTGTGGATGCTGATATTTTTAGCTCTAAACTTTGTCGTACTTAAAGAAATTTTATTTCCAAAAAACTAATAACTCTTATATTTTGAAACTGACGGAGTATTTAGTTTGGCCAGTGAGGGAGACAATGGAGTGTGTTTTGTGTTTATTTATAATGCGGTTATTTGATGGGTCTTTCACGGTGTGATTCTGTGTTATCCGCTGGTCGACCCATATTTTTTTTGGGATATTATTTCATCGTTGTTTGCATAGACTATATTCGTGCTATAGTATCACATGGTGGCGTTTTTTTATGGATGATAGGAGTCTACGAGGGGTTGGTATGTTTTTATAGGCCAGTTGTTGTTGTTGATTTGAAAAATCGTTGACCCAATCAAAATCATAAATCAAATCCAAAATTGAATACCTTAATCAAATGAAAAGCTATAAAATTACGGAGCATGGAGAATTCAAATAATTAAATAAAAGAGCTCCTTGAGAAATTGTTGATCCTGTCAAAATCGTGTGACCAAAGTCTAAATTGAAGCCTCAATTAGTAGTGAAGATTTAAAAATTAGGAAGCATAGTGTATTGTATAAAAAAAATGAAAGAGTTTGAGAAATTATTGATCCGGTCAAAATTTAAATTTTAACTGGAAACCTCAATTTATTGGGAGGCCTTCAATCCTAGAAAGATTAGTCATATAGTATATAACGAGAATTTAGCTAAACTGTGGGGTTCAAAATTACTAATTCTACGCTCATGACCATAATTTGCATGCTTCAAAATATTTCTTCCGGACGGTAATCTCCTTGTTGATCATTGCTCTGTTCGCACCTCCCACTGTATTCTCGATGTCCTTCGCAACTGATAAGCACTTGTAGCCACACATCCTCTGATCTAGCTGCCAAAGCCTGAGCTTCCCTCCAAGCCAGTCTTTCGAGCATGGTTGGATCAGTCAAGTTAGGAAAAAACACTGTAGAAGCTCCCAAAAATTGGCCAAGTTGAACACCTAACCAATTGGGCTAAGAACACTCTCTAATTTATCAATGGTTTACATCCAGTATTATGTCTATGTGTACTCATTTGATGTGAGGTTGAAACTTGGAAAACTTGTCTTAAATATTTCTGTTTTTTGTCACCAATGAATCAATGAACCAGCGGTTCGACCAGTAAAAAACTGAACTGACAGTCTCATCCGTTCGGTTTTCAAAATGATGTGATAATAATGCGGAATTTTGTCTATCATGCACAACTCAACCATGTAGCTACAAATGTTGGGCCCTGCTGTTACTGGCACCACGAATGTGCTCAAGGCCGCGTCTGCCGCAAATTCCAAGAGAGTGGTCGTCGTCTCATCCATGGTGGCCGTCGAGATCAACCCGAGAGACTGGCCCCAAGGTAAAATCAGAGATGAGAACTGCTGGTCAGACAAAGAATTTTGCAGGAGCAATGAGGTAACAACTAGACAACGTGCGGTACCGTCTCATACAATGACCCAACACATTTTTTCCATCCAGGCATGACTTAAGACATTTTGCACCGTGTATTGGCAGAGCTGGTACCCTGTTGCCAAGACCGCATCTGAAGCGGCGGCCCTGGAGTACGGGCGCGAAACCGGGCTCGACGTGCTGACACTTAACCCTGCGCTGGTGTTTGGTCCCCTGCTCCAGCCGACTGTGAACGCGAGCAGCCAGTTCCTCATCTACTTCCTCAAAGGTTTCCGTTAGCCGTCTTCACACACCCGAGATCACCTAACGAGTAACAATGCAGTGCATTCCCCGCTCTTGATTCATTCATGATGTTTTTGACCTACGCTGGTCCGTGCAGGAGGCCCTGATAAGGTGAGGGACAAGCTCTGGCACATCGTGGACGTCCGCGACGTCGCCGACGCCCTGCTCCTGCTCTACGAGACGCCGGGGGCCACCGGCCGGCACATCTGCGCGCCACACTTCGTCACCGCCCTGGAACTGTTGCGCCTGCTCAAGAGCATGTACCCTGGGTACCCCTACATAGCCGAGTAGGAATTCTATTCTAATTAATCCCGTGATGATTGTTCTCTAGGGTTAACTGACGATCCGATCGTTTGGCCATTTGGCAGGGAGAGCATATACGACATGGATCACCCGGCTCCGATGACCTCCGAAAAGCTGGAGAAGCTGGGCTGGAGCTACCGGTCGCTGAGGGACACGATAGCGGACACCGTTGAGTTCTGCCGGGAGGCCGGGTTTCTTGAGGACGTGGATGGTGATGATGCGCCGTGCCGCTTCCCCCCTCTTTTCAATGAAATCTAGCGTCAAGAAAGGATTTAAAGTTTGGGCGAGCATATAGTAGTGTTGCTCCTTCATTCTTGGTACCTTTGGGTGTGTATTTGGTGTGATACTGAAATGTTTGGACGGACCAACATTTCCGATCCGCAATAATAAGATGAACCTGGTCGACGCTGATTTGGCTTATACTAGTGCAGAATGGTGCTATTAAGACACGCCTATCAAATTGTGTGTGATGCGGGCAACATACACGCGTGAAAATAAATCTGTGTGCCAACAAAAGAAACATGTGCGATGGTTAATATATTGGGCACCATTTTAAAATAAAAACCGTGTGTGATATAGGACACACAGTTTGGTTGGACAAAGCCTGTGTGATAAGTCGTGGTAACCCACACAATTGGACCAAATCGTGTGTGATATGTAGCACGTGATTCAGGAAAAAGAAATATGTGCCGTGACGAGAAACACTGCACACTTTAGTAAGTAAGGACCGACACGTGTGAAGATTCGCACACGGTTTGCACAGAGTCTAATGGTGTGCATTGTTGTCATGCATTTCACATGTTTCAAAGAAAAGATGTGTTGAATAAGTTCCGCACAGTTATAAGAGAAAAAGTGTTTGCAATATCACGTGTAGTTCGTACACGAATACAGACGTTGAAACTGTGTGTAAGATAATGAGCACGATCTTTAATATGCAAATGTGTGTGATAGGTGATATCTTTGCAAACGCCGTTCTATCCAATCGTGTGCAATGCGCCTAAAAGATAAACTCTGTTTAATGGCGTGCTACCGCGTGTACCAGTCCGGCGGGCTCACTTTATATCGGGAACTACGCCTAGTAATGGTAGGCACCTGTTCGTGCCTAGTAATCTCGCCACCAGTGCTCGTTCCGTGTAGAGACCATATCGGAAACGTTTGGACAGACTGCCCGGTCACTCATCAGTCATGAAATTCGATTCAACCGAATGACTCAAACGCCTGGTCTGATCGGCACCCCTCATATCCAGCATAAATATGGAACGTCCGGGCACCTCCGCCACGTCAGCCTGGTCCGCGCTGGCCCGCATCGATCCCACATGTATTCGTCTTTATCGCTCGCCGGACCAAACCCTAGCCACTTCACTTCATTTTCCTCCACTCTTATCCGCCACCCTAGCCCCCATCCGACGATCTCCGGCCTTCTCCGGCATGGCGGACAGTGGATTCGAGTCATTCACATCCAGATCCGTCGACCACGAGCTCATCCCACGCGGCCCTAAGGAGGAGATGGTCATCCCGCTTGCGCTCCGCCTCTCCCGGAAGTCGGTCGCCCGACGGCAGCGCTCGGACTAGCAACTTCAGGAACCCATTGCGTCAGCACAACCAGTGCTTGGATCCCACGTCCCTGCTTCACCGAAGGCGGTGTGGTCCGTCTGGCATCCGAACACCATGGTGGACGCGCAATCCTTCCGTTGGTGCATTGAGGATTCATCATGGGCGTCGACGGACACTAACATGACGCGACGTGCCCGCCATACAGGGCAGCGGGCGCGGGAGGCGGCGGAGGCCCTCGTTGTGACGCTCTCATTTTGATTGTACGCTAATCATACACGTAAATGTGTACGACCAAGATTAGGGACTCACGGGAAGATATCACAACACAATTTTAGACACAAATTAAAGTCATACAAGCTTCATATTACAAGCCAGGGGGCTCGGGAGCTCGAATACATAAGATCGGCATACACACGAGTCAGTGGAAGCAAAAAATATCTGAGTACAAACATAAGTTAAACAAGTTTGCCTTAAGAAGGCTAACACAAACATAACACGGATCGAAAGAGGCGAAGCCTCCTGCGTGGGAATCTCCTATCCTACTGCTGGTCGCCAGCGGTCTCCACGTAGTAGTAGGCTCCGTTGGGGTAGTAATAGTCGTCGGCGAAGTCCACTGTCTCCTGGGCTCCGTCATCTGATCGCGGCAATCGTAGCAAGTGGAAAAGGGGGAGCAAAGCAACAATGAGTACTCATCCAGAGTACTCGCAAGACTAACATCAGAACTATGCTAAGTATGCAACATTATAAAAGGAATGGGGCTATATCTTTGGACTGAATACAGAAATGCCAGAATAGAGAGAAGGCCTAGTCCTATCGAAGACTAGCATCTTCAATGTCTTGCAGCATTAGAAGAGTGCGGATTGGTAACTCATATGTAGCAATATTATTGTAGCAATTTTATTAAGTAACCACACCCAGAGATTCTTCCTCGACTCCTTGCGAGAAAGCAATCTCGAAGCCAACATTTTATTTGACAAGTATCCACTTCTAGTTATATTAGATCGGGATACAACTCCATACAACTCCAAGTCGTCCTGTTACCATGGACACGACTATTCGAATAGATGAATTCATTCCTGCAGGGATGCACCACATTTTCCAACACACTTGATAACCTCTGACCGGACATACTTTCCTAGGTCATGCCCGGCTTCGGGAAATCAACACATTGTCGCCCTATCTAGACTCAACAGAGAGGCCAGCCCATCGGTCTAAATCCTAAGTGCGTGGGGTCATGGGCCCAATCACCCATTGCACTCTTGCACGATGCGAGGGCGGCCGAGATCACTCCTAGAACCTCTTATACAAAATCAATGCCGTCGCGGACCACTCTGGCGCACGCCACTCCATTGCTGACATCCGAAGAACCCGCTGATACAATGACGCCGAGTAGCCATAACTTCTCCCATGTGAAGGTTAGTGCGAAAAAGGTCAATCGACCAACTCAGATCAAATACCCAACCCATTAGCATTTTGTTAATTGCGGTGATGAGCGCAATACACAATATGTGGTCCCTTTGCCCCGTCTCGAGGACTTGCGGCAAGGGCCAAGGATGCCCAGTCATGCCTCGTCGTATTACACCAACACCTTGCGGTCATCCTGACCTCATCATGTATCAATAATAAAGTAAATGTAACCGTGTGTTCAAACATCAAGGGGAAACCTAAGGAATCAACCTAGGAGGATCCCACCCTATGTAACTATTGGAAATATGCCCTAGAGGCAATAATAAATTTGTTATTATCATATTTCCTTGTTCATGGTAATCGTTTATTATCCATGCTAGAATTGTATTGATCGGAAACTCAGATACATGTGTGGATACATAGACAACACCATGTCCCTAATATGCCTCTAATAGACTAGCTCGTTGATCAAAGATGGTCAAGGTTTCCTAGCCATGGACATGAGATGTCATTTGATAACGGGATCACATCATTAGGGGAATGATGTGATGGACAAGACCCAAACTATAAACATAGCATATGACCGTGTCCGTTTATTGCTATAGTTTTCGGCATGTCAAGTATCTGTTCCTATGACCATGAGATCATGCAATCCACTGACACCGGAGGAACATTGTGTGTATCAAATGTCGCAATGTAACTAGGTGACTATAAATGTGCTCTACAGGTATCTTCGAGGGTGTCTGTTGGGTTGGCATGGATCAAGACTGGGATTTGCCACTCTGTGTGACCGAGAGGTATCTCATGGCCCACTCGGTAATACAACATCACAACAAGCCTTGCAAGCAAAGTGACTAAAGTGTTAGCCATGAGATCTTTTATTACGGAATGAGTAAAGAGACTTGCCGGTAACAAGATTAAACTAGGTATGGAGATACCGACGATCGAATCTCGGGCAAGTAACATACTGAAGAACAAAGGGAAAATCATACGGGATTAACTGAATCCTTGACATAGAGGTTCAACCGATAAAGATCTGCGTATAATATGTAGGAACAAATATGGGCATCCAGGTCCCGCTATTGGTTATTGACCGTAGAGGTGTCTCGGTCATGTCTACATAGTTCTCGAACCCGCAGGGTCTGCACACTTAACAGTCGGTGACGTTTTGGTAGTATTGAGTTATGTATGTTGGTGACCGAAGGTTGTTCGGAGTCCGGATGAGATCCTGGATGTCACGAGGAGCTCTGGAATGGTCCAGAGGTAAAGATTGATATATAGGAAGTCCTGTTTTGGTCACCGGAAAAGTTTCGGGTACTTCGGTAGTGTATCGAGAGAGCCGGGAGGGTACCGGGGGCCATCGGGAGGGGTGTCTCAACATAAAGGACCTCATGGGCTGTGGGAGGAGTCAAACAAGCCCCTAGTGGGCCGTCCTAACCCCCCACTAAGGCCCATGCGCCTGGGGTGGGAAAAACCCAAAGGTGGAAAAGGTGGAAAGGGTTTCCAAGTGGAGAGGAGGAATCCTACTCCTATTAGGATTGGAGTTGGACTCCTCCACCTCCAATTTCGGCCAAACCTTGAGGGTTTGAGGCTGCCTCCTCCCCTCCCTCCCTCCTATATATATTAGAGGATATAGAGTAGAGAGATGACCTTAATTGCCATGTGCTTCCTCTACTTCATCTAGATCGGTTTTCCCCTCTACTCTAGTTCGGCGGTGCTTAGGCGAAGCCCTGCCGAAATAGTTCCACCACCATCGCCACCACGCCGTCGTGGTGCCGGAGAACTCATCTACCTCTCTGTTCCCTCTTGCTGGATCAAGAAGGCAGAGATCGTCATCGAGTTGTACGTGTGCTGAACGCGGAGGTGTCGTCCATTCGACGCTAGATCGGAAGGACCGCGATCAGGATCGCGAGACGATTCATGATTTGATCGCGGGACGGATCGTGATGGGATCGCGGGATGGATCATAATTGGATCGTGAGATGGATCATGATGGGATCACGGTATACTCGGTGATTTCGATCGCGAAGACGTTCGACTACATCAACCGCGTTTCTTAACGCTTCCCGCTTAGCGATCTACAAGGGTATGTAGATCCACTCTCCCTCTTGTAGATGCTCATCATCATGGATAGATCTTGCGTGTGTGTAGGAAATTTTTTGTTTCCCATGCAACGTTCCCCAGCAGTAACCGTCAAGGTGACCGGAGAGGAATCACCCTCGATGGTCTATGCTTGAGGGGTTGCACGACAGAGTCATTGTCGGGAGTGGTGAAGGAGGAATCACCCTCAATAACCGCGACCGACTATCTACACTACAGAGTTAGCATCATGAGTACTTTACGAGGTGTCATCCTCGATACTCGATACTAGATCTGCAAAGGCGTACAACTAAGGGGGTGGGCGGTGATGTGACCGGCTTGGCTCGTCGATGGAGATGATCGAGTCTTCATGTCTTCGAGTCATCGATGATAAAGCAGGGCAACAGGTACTAAGGGGTCTCAGGGGATTACTAATCAACCTACACTAAGCAGGTGCTATGATAGTAGGTACAGTAGCAGTTTAACAAAAACAGGCTATGCATTAGAATAGAAACTATCTACAACAGTAGCAGAATCTAATGCAAGCATGAGAGGGAAAGATATGGTGATATCGGAATGATCAAGGGGGGTTGCTTGCATTGTTGCTCTGCTGCAAATGGCATAGTCGTACCCGACAACAACGTTAGTCTCGGGGTTTACTGGAGAGAAGAGGGGGGAACAATAAATATAAAGCAAACAAATGCATCACGATGCATGGCATGGCAATATGCAGTACTAGGCATGAGCTAACGCAATACTACATGTTGCTGACGGAGCGGGAAAACATATGACGATATTTCTCGGGTCTCGGACCTCTACCGGACAGATGAAACAGATGGAGAAGTTCCATGTTCATCATGCTAGAGGCATGTGACAGATGAACGAACAACATATTCGGATTCGTTGGATTGTTCTGAGCAAATTTCATATATGAATTATTTTCATCTGACTTATATATTATTTTGTATTAATTTTCAAAATTTTAATCATTTTCTGAAATTATTATATATTTATTTTAATTCTAAAATCAAATGGGAAAAGTCTAGGTGCACCCGATCAAGTGCACCCATCAGGCTAAGAGGGACTGACACGGGGGCGGGTGCAGTTGACTGGTCAACCAGCAAGTCAACAGAGACTGATGGTCCTCCCTGCTGAGTCAGCAGCTAACTGAGCCGGCCCTATCCATTGGAATAGTGGAGGGGCCCCACCAGTCAATGACTGTAGTAATTCGGTGGGGGTTAATTTAATCTCGGGTTAATAAATGGGGTGGGGCCCGGTCGTCAACGATTGTTAACATTTAAGCCAAACGTTGATTAGTCCTAATCTAATTTCTGATAGCGCGGGCCCACTAGTCAGTGACCCAACGTGCGGTGGCTAGCGCTGGCGGCTATAGGGAGCGGCGGATGGACGTCAATGACGAAATGGACGGCCGCCAGGTCCTATGAGTAGCGGGTGATGCGGCGGAGCCGTTCCAGCTATAGCAGCTAGCTGGGGTGTCCTGAGCGAGCACACTATCGTCAATGGCCATGGTGGTCGATCGGTCGCGATGGCGATCGCAGCGGGGGGGACAGAGAGCACGAGACGATGGCCAGAGCAGCAGTAGTGCGAACGCACGCGTGCATCTGGGTGTCGCAGGGTGCAGCGTGGGAAAGCATGAGCTCTGACGAGCTTCGGGTGGCGGCGGCGCTCAGGTAGGCGTGGGCATGCACGGACAGGTGCAGGGGTGGGAATGAAGCGACTGAGGGTCGCGAGCAAGGCGCACGGGCGAGAGCAGGGACGCGGGCGAGCCAGCGGAGCATGCGAGCGCGGGCTAGAGCAGCGGCAAACACGCGCGCGGCGGAGCAACGCGGGCGTGGAGGAGGAGAAGGAGAGGGGCCGGTGGCTCACTGGCGTTGCAGGGAGGCGGGGTCAACGAGGCTCGGGGAAGCGGTTTGGTAAGGAGGACGGGGACGGGGTCCGGCGATGGCGACGCGGTGCAGCGGCGACGACAATGGGGTCAGGGCGGCTCGGCCGCGGCGGGCTCGAGCTCGAGCACGCGGGGAATGGGAAAGGCGAGGGGAGAGGCGAGTGCTAGGGTTCCGGGGGTGAGGGAGGGCTTTATACCATGGGGGAGGGGCTCACCGGAGGCTCGGATGGCCGACAGGTGGCCATCCTGGCCAAGGGCGGTCGGGGGGCATCCACATCCCCCCCCCCCCCCCCCCGAACAGATGAAGGGGACGAGTGGGGGTGCACTAGCTGGGCCGGTGGAGGGGCATGTCCCAGGTGGGAGAGGGGATGGGTCATGTTCTTTTTATATTTATTTTGCTTTAGTGTTTTCCTTTTTTGTTTTCCTTTTTATTTAATTTTAGCACCATAGCAAATTTGTAAATTGGTGCACTGGGTCAAATATTATTGTTTTAACATTTGACAGAGCCACAAAAAGTTTGGGGTACTTTTGAATTTGTTTGAAATTTTCATACATCAAAAGGGTATTTAATAATTGTTTTGGCCTCTGCTAAATTGTTTTCGAGGCACTTAAATACATGATAAAAGGCTGGTTCAAATTTATAAATTCTTAAGGATTATTTGGAACCCATTCATGATTTTTTTCCTGGTTTGCAAAACTTTTAAATCCACCTTTCAAATGAATTTGAATTGCAAAGGAAATATGAATTAGGATTTGATTCCAAAAGTGATCACACATGGATTAGCAAAAGCATTTAGCTTAACCTCATGGTTTACTGTAGGTTAATTAGAATGATCACTGTAGCATTGAATCCAGGGTATCACAACTCTCCCCTATTAAAAGAAATTCTTGTCATGAGAATTAAGAAGTAGAAGGAAAGAGCTCGAGGTATTCATCACGAAGATGATCCTCGCGTTTCCAAGTGCCTTCATCTTCAGAATGATTTGACCATTGCACTTTGAAGAACTTGGTAACCTTTTGACGAGTCCGACATTCAGTTTGATCGAGAATGCGGATCAGGTGCTCTTTATAAGAAAGGTCTTGTTGTAGCTCAAGCATATCATGATCCACTTCTCGGATAGGATACTTGAAGGAGCAACGGAGCTATGACACGTGGAAAATATCGTGGACCCGAGAAAGGTTTGACGGTAGTTCCAATTTATATGCCACTTTCCCATGCCTTTCGAGAATAGTGAACGGACCAATATAGCGAGGATCTAGCTTGCCCTTGATCCCAAAGTGGTGTGCACCTCTCATTGGTGTTACTCGAAGATAAACCTTTTTGCCACGTTGATAGACCATATCTTTGTGATGACGGTCATACTGACTCTTCTGACGAGACTGTGCAGCCTTCAGATTCTTACGAATAATGCGGACTTGATCTTCGGCATGTTGGATAATATCCGAACCAACAAGTGAACGTTCCCCATTTTCTGACCAATTCAGAGGAGTCCGACACTTTCGTCCATACAACACTTCAAAGGGGGCCATCTTCAGACTAGCTTAATAGCTATTGTTGTAGGAGAACTAGGCATACGGGAGAGATTCCTCCCATTTCATGCCGAAAGAAATGAAAGAAGCTCAAAGCATGTCTTCGAGAATCGGGTTGACTCGTTTAACTTGTCCCTAGGATTGAGGATGAAAAGCGTTGCTAAAGGACACATGAGTTCCCATAGCCTCCTAGAAACGTGCCCAGAATCTTGACGTGAACAAGCTGCCATGGTTTGAGCTAATCACTAATGGAATACTGTGGAGTGAAACAACTCTGGACATATATAGATATACCAGATGACTAGGAGTGATGGTTTACTTGACGACTACAAAATGTGCAACTTTGGACAATCGGTCAATGACGACAAGAATAGCATCATTCCTTGGACGGTGGATCGGGAATTATATACGAATCCAAGTGCAACAAATACTTTGGATTTAAAGATGTACATGAGAGTTAGGTTGCGATCCTATGGAACTGTGGGTTATGGGACCACCATGTGGTTAAGAGTAGAAATAGCGACGACATCTTGCATGGTCATGGTAGCAAGACCTATCAGAGGATAGCTTGTCAGTTAAGTTGGCAACAATGTCAGTACCAAGGGAGGGGGACGAATAGAACCATTTTCCTTCTTATTGAAATGAGGCAGACCAATAGGGAAAGTTCTCGTCCACCGGCAGTTACCGAAATGTTATCAACAATAGTAACAGGGTCTTACTAACAGAGTTGTTCACTGAGGTGTTTACCTAAGCAGGGAACTATTACTACTTAGATCATATAATCTCAAGAAAGGTTAAACATACCAATGGAAATGAAAATGTGTTTATACACAAGTATTAAGAGTATAGCTATTAAGAGTATAACTTTCCTAAGCAGGGAACTATTACTACTTAGATCATATAACTTTCCCAAGCAAATGTGTAATCCTTTGGATAAAAGGGGCAAGGAGAATCATGGTGTTTACCCATACAATGATGTTTGGATAATTGATCCTGAAACATTTAGCATTGTGCTTACAATGTTCTTGCTTGAGGATCAGAGTACCACAGTCATGCTTCGGACACGCAAAGGATCCATGAGGAACAACTTATACACTAAGTCTTACAATTCCATCATAGGAGAATGGCTAACCTTACTGAAGAAGATACTATAACAATAGGTGCTCCGGCCAGGTGTGCTATGAATGACATCACCATACCGTGTCATGCAGAGACCAATGTTATACCTTTCTGAAAAAGTTCCAGCAATAATATCTGATCGAGATTCAGATCTGGTTGGTGTCAGGATTCTTCAGACTTAGCAGGCCTAAGGAGGAAAAAGGATGCAACACACATCGACGAGATCACGTTGCTGTTGGAAATATGCCCTAGAGGCAATAATAAATTAGTTATTATCATATTTCCTTGTTCATGATAATCGTTTATTATCCATGCTATAACTGTATTGATCGGAGACTTAAATGCATGTGTGGATACATAGACAAAACCATGTCCCTAGTATGCCTCTAATGGACTAGCTCGTTGATCAAAGGATGGTTAAGGTTTCCTAGCCATGGACATGAGATGTCATTTGATAACGGGATCACATCATTAGGAGAATGATGTGATGGATAAGACCCAAACTACAAACATAGCATATGATCGTGTCAGTTTATTGCTACTGTTTTCTGCATGTCAAGTATATGTTCCTATGACCATGAGATCATGCAACTCACGGATATCGGAGGAGTGCCTTGTGTGTATCAAACGTCACAACGTAACTGGGTGACTATAAAGGTGCTCTACAGGTATCTCCGATGGTGTTTGTTGAGTTGGCATGGATCGAGACTGGGATTTGTTACTCCGTGTGACGGAGAGGTATCTCAGGGCCCACTCGGTAATACAACATCACAACAAGCCTTGCAAGCAATGTGGCTAATTGTTAGTCACGGGATCTTGTATTACGGAACGAGTAAAGAGACTTGCCAGTAACGAGGTTGAACTAGGTATGGAGATACCGACGATCGAATCTCGGGCAAGTAACATACCGAAGAACAAAGGGGACGTTATACGGGATTAACTGAATCCTTGACATAGAGGTTCGACCGATAAAGATCTTCGTAGAATATGTAGGAACCAATGTGGACGTCCAGGTCCCGCCATTGGTTATTGACCGTAGAGGTGTCTCGGTCATGTCTACATAGTTCTCGAACCCGCAGGGTCTGCACACTTAAGGTTCGGTGACGTTTCGGTAGTGTAGAGTTATGTATGGTGGTGACCGAAGGTTGTTCGGAGTCCCGGATGAGATCCCGGACGTCACGAGGAGCTCCGGAATGGTCCGGAGGTAAAGATTCATATATAGGAAGTCCCAGTTTGGTTTCCGGAAAAGTTTCGGGCTCATCGGTAGTGTACCGGGAGTATCGGTATTGTACCGGGAGTACCGGTAGTGTACCGGAGGACCTCCGGGAGGGGTATTTCGACCCCAAGAGGTCCATGGGCTGTGGGAGAATAATAACCAGCCCTTAGTGGGCTGGGAAAACAGCCACAAAGGCCCATGGCGCAGGAGAGAAAGTCCTAAAGCAAAAAGTGGAAAATCAGCCAATAGGAGGCAATCCTACTCCAACTAGGATTGGAGGTGAAGTAGGATTGCTCCCACCTCCTATTTCGGCCGACCCAAAGGCCTTGGCTGCCTCTCCTCTCCTCTCCTCCTATATATACTAGTGGATTGGGTGGTTTTTGGACAGAATTTCCGGCCACGTGCTACCCGTTTCACCGGTGCACAGTTTCTCCTCTAGATCGGTTTTCCGCAGCGCTTAGGCGAAGCCCTGCCGGAATCACTCCACCACCATCACCGGAGCGCCGTCACGCTGCCGGTGAACTCTCTCTCCTCTCCACCTCCTCTTGCTGGATCAAGATGGTGGAGATCGTCATCAAGCTGCACGTGTGCTGAACGCGGAGGTGCCGTCCGTTCGGCGCTAGATCGGAAGGACCGTGATCGAGATCGCGAGACGGTTCGTGATGAGATCGCGGAACGGATCGTGATGAGTTCGTAGGACAGATCGTGATCAAGATCGTGAGACGGATCGTGATGAGATCGCGGGACGGATCGTGATGAGTTCACGGGACGGATCGTGATTGGATCGCGGGACGGATCGTGATGAGATCGCGGGACGCTCGGCGATTTGGATCGCGAAGATGTTCGACTACACCAACCGCGTTTCTTAACGCTTCCCGCTTAGCGATCTACAAGGGTACGTAGATCCACTCTCCCTCTCGTAGATGCTCATCACCATGGATAGGTTTGCGTGTGCGTAGGAAAATTTTTGTTTCCCATGCGACGTTCCCCAACAGTGGCATCATGAGCTAGGTTGATGGTTCGATGAGATCTCGAGTAGAACACAAAAGGTTTGTGGGCGTTGATGCTTAGATTGCTTCCTCCCTTGGTCGGATTTTGGTTCAGCGGTATTGTGAGATGAAGCGGCCCGGACCAACATTACTCGTACGCTTACGAGAGACCGGTTCCCGCGATGCAACTTGTTGCTTAGCTGGCTTGCGGGTGACAGTTTCTCTTACTCTAGTTGGATCGGATCCGACAAAGGCGGTCCTTGAGAAGGTTGAAAAGCAAACTAGTGTATCACCGTTGTGGTTTTGCGTAGGTGAGAATTGTTCTTGCTAGATACCCGTAGCAGCCACGTAAAACATGCAACAACAATTAGAGGACGTCTAACTTGTTTTTGCAGGGTATGTTGTGATATGATATGGCCAATTACATGATGAAATATATGTGATGTATGAGATGATCATGTGATGTATAGATTATCACGACTTGCATGTCGGTGATTACGGCAACCGGCAGGAGCCATAGGGTTGTCTTTAATTATTGTATGACCTGCGTGTCAATCATTAAAGCGCTATGTAATGCTTTACTTTATCGCTACGGTAGCAATAGTAGTAGAAGCATGCAGGGCGTGACAACCCCGATGGCGACACGTTGATGGAGATCATGGTGTCGTGCCGGTGACGATGGAGATCATGCCGGTGTTTCGAAGATGGAGATCTTAAACACAAGTTGATGGCCATATCATGTCACTTATGAATTGCATGAGATGTTAATCCTTTTATGCACCTTGTTTTGCTTAGGACGACGGTAGCATTATAAGGTGATCCCTCACTTAATTTCAAGATAAATTGTGTTCTCCCCAAGTGTGCACCGTTGCGAAAGTTCGTCGTGTTGAGACACCACGTGATGATCGGGTGTGATAGACTCTACGTTCACATACAACGGGTGCAAGACAGATTTGCACATGCGGAACACTCGGGTTAAACTTGACGAGCCTAGCATGTACAGACATGGCCTCGGAACACAAGAGACCGAAAGGTCGAGCATGAGTCATATAGTAGATATGATCAACATAATGATGTTCACCATTGAAGCCACCTCAACTCACGTGATGATCGGACTCGAGTTGGTGAATTTGGATCATGTGACACTCAGATGACCTGAGGGATGTCAATTTGAGTGGGAGTTCTTAAGTAATATGATTAATTGAACTCATTATCATGAACATAGTCAGTAGTGTCTTTGCAAATTATGTTGTAGATTACTAGCTCGCACTGTAGCTCCCATGTGTTTTTATATGTTCCTAGAGAAATAGAGTTGAAAGATGATGGTAGCAATATTGCGGACTGGGTCCGTGATATGAGGATTGTCCTCATTGCTGCACAGAAGGCTTATGTCCTTAATGCACCGTTCGGTACGCCACCCCCTCTAGCGTCGTCTGTAGATGTTGTGAACATCTGACAGGCACGTTCTGATGACTACTTGATAGTTTAGTGCGTCATGCATTACGACTTAGAATTGAGGCTCCAAGACGTTTTGAACGTCACGGAACATATGAGATGTTCTAAGAGCTGAGATTGTGATCTCAGGCTCGTGCCCGTGTTATGAGATATGAGATCTCAAACAAAGATTCTTTGCTTGCAAGACGAAAGAGAATAGCTCAATAGTTGAGCATGTGCTTAGATTGTCTAGGTGCCACAATCGCTTGAATCGAGTGGGAGTTGATCTTCCAGATAAGATAGTGATTGATATAGTTCTCCAAGTCACTATCACTAAGCTACTAGAACTTGGTGATGAACTATAAATTGCCAGGGATAGAAATGATTCCTGAGCTTCTCGCGATGTTTTGACACCGCGAAGGTAGAAGTCAAAAAGGAGCATCAAAGTGTTGATGGTTAGTAAAAACCACTAGTTTCGAGAATGGCAAGGGCAAGTAGGGAAACTTCATGGATGGCAAGTCAGTTGCTGCTCCAGTGAAGCAGCCCAAAGTTGAACCTAAACCCGAGACTGAGTGCTTCCATTATGAGGAGAACGGTCACTGAAGCGGAACAACCCTGGATACATGGTAGATAAGAAGGCTGGCTAAGTCGACAGAAGTATATTTGATATGCATGTTATTGATGTGTACCTTGCTAGTACTCCTAGTAGCACCTGGGTATTGGATACCGGTTCGGTTGCTCGAAATAAAAGCTACGGAATAAATGGAGAACTAGCTAAGTGTGAGGTGACGATGTGTGTTGGAAATGTTTCCAAGGTTGATATGATCAAACATCGCACGCTCTCTCTACCTTCGGGATTAGTGACGAACCTAAATTTTATTTGGTGTTTTGCATTGAAGCATGAACGTGATTAGATCATGTTTATTGCAACACGGTTATTCATTCAAGTTAGAGAATAATGGTTATTCTGCTTACATGAATAAATACCTTCAATGGTCATGCACCTAGTAAGTGTGGTTCATTGAATCTTGATCATAGTAATACACATGTTCATAACAATGATGCCAAAAGATGCAAAGTTAATAATGATAGTACCACATACTTGTGGCACTGCCGCTAAATGTCATATTGGTATAAAGCGCATGAAGAAACTCCATGTTGATGGATCTTTGGACTCATTCGATTTTGAATCGGTTGAGACATGCGGACCATGCCTTTTGGTAAGATGACTAAACCCCGTTTTCTGGCTTGATGAAACGGGCAAGTGACTTATTGGAAACAATGCATGTTGATGTATACGATCCAATGAGTGTTTATAGCTTGCAGTGAATATCATTGTTTTCTTACCTTCACTGATGATTTGAGTAGATATAGTGTATATTTACTTAATGAAACACAAGTCTGAATTGTTTGAAAGGTTCAAAGCAAAGTTCAGAGTGAAGTTTAAAGATCATCGTGACAAGAAGATAAAAATTTCTACGATATGATCGTGGAGGTGAATATCTGGGTTACGAGTTTGGCATACAAATTTAGACAATGTGAAAGTTGTTTCACAACTCACGCCACCTGGAACACCATAGTGTGATGGTGTGTCCGAACGTCGTAGTCATGCCTTATTTGATATAGCACATACTATGATGTCTCTTATCGTTTTAATACTATCGTTTTAGGGTTATGCATTAGAGACAACCGCATTCACTTTAAAATAGGGCACCATCTAAATCCGTTGAGATGACACCGTGTGAATTATGGTTTGATAGAAACCTAAAGCTGTCATTTCTTGATGTTTGGGGCTGCAAAGCTTGTGTGGAAAATGTTTTCACCTAATGAGCTCAAACCCAAAGCGGACAAATGCATCTTCATAGAATACGCCAAGAACAGTTGGGTATACCTTCTATCTCAGATCCGAGTGCAAAGTGTTTGTTGCTGGAATGGATCCTTTCCTGAGAAAAGGTTTCCCTCGAAAGAATTGAGTGGGAGGAAGATAGAACTTGATGAGGTTATTGAACCTTGTTTCAATCAGAGTAGCGCAGCGCAGAAAGTTGTTTCTGTGAAGCCTATGTTAGTTGAAGAAAGAAGTTAATGATGATGATCATGAAGCTTCGGATCAAGTTACTATCGAACCTCGTAGGTCGACAAGGACGTGTACTGCTCTTGAGTGGTACAACAACCCTGTCTTAAAGGTCATGTTGTTGGACAGCGATGAACCTACGAGCTATGGAGAAGCGATGATGGGCCCGGATTCCGACAAATGGATGAGACCATAAAATCCGAGATAGGATCCATGTATGAAAACCAAGTATAGACTTTGGTAGACTTGCTCGTTGGACGGCAGGTCATTGAGTACAAATGGATCTTTAAAAATGAAGACAGACGCTGATGGTAAATATCACCATTTGTAAAGCTCGACTTGTTGCAAAGTTGTTTGTGACAAGTTCAAGGAGTTGACTACGATGAGATTTTCTCACTCGTAGTGGTGCTAAAGTCTGTTGGAATTATGTTAGCAGTTGCTGCGTTTTCAATTATGAAATCTGACAGATGGATGTCAAAACATCATTTCCTTAACGGTTTACTTGAGGAAAGGTTGTATGTGATACAACCAGAAGGTTTTGTCAGTCCTAAGGATGCTAAAAGGTGTGCAAGCTTTGGTGATCCTTCCATGGACTGAAGCAAGCATCTCGGAGTTGGAATATACACTTTGATGAGGTGATCAAAGTTTTTGATGTTTATACAAAGTTTACGAGAAACTTGTATTTGCAATAAAGTGAGTGGGAGCACTATGGAGTTTCTGATAAGTATATGTGGTTGACATATTGTTGATCGGAAATAATGTAGAATTTCTGGAAGGCATAAAAGGTTGTTTGAAAAGTGTTTTTCTAAGGAAGACCTGGATAAAGCTACCTAATTGTTGAGCATCAAAATCTATAGAGATAGATCAAGATGCTTGATGAGACTTTCAATGAGTGCATACCTTCACAAGATTTTGAAAGAGTTCAAAATGGATCAGCCAGAGAAATAGTTCTCGTCTGATTTGTAAGGTGTGAAGTTGAGTGAGACTCAAAGCTCGACAACGGCAGAAGAAAGAGAAAGGACGAACGTCGTCCCCTATGCCTTAGCCATAGGCTCTATATTATGCCATGTTGTGTACCGCACCTATGTGTGCCTTGCCATGAGTTTGTCAAGGGGTACAAGAGTGGTCCAGGAGTGGATCACTGGACAGCGGTCGGAATTATCCTTAGTAACCAGAGGACTAAGGAAATGCTTCTTGATTATGGAGGTGATAAAGAGTTCGTCGTAAATAGTTACGTCGATGCAAGCTTTAACACCTATCCGGATGACTAGTAGTAGCAATCTGGATACGTATAGTGGAGCAGCCATTTGGAAATAGTACCAAGTGGAGTGTGGTAGCAGTGTTTACGGTTTGACATAGAGATTTGCAAAGTACACACGGATCTGAATATCGCAGACCCGTTGACTATAAGACCTCTCTCACATGCAAAGCATGATCGAGCCCCAAAACTCATTGGGTGTTAGATTCATAACAATGCGAATCACATGGTGATGTGAACTAGATTATTGACTCTAGTGCAAGTGGGAGACTGTTGGAAATATGCCCTAGAGGCAATAATAAATTAGTTATTATCATATTTCCTTGTTCATGATAATCGTTTATTATCCATGCTATAACTGTATTGATCGGAGACTTAAATGCATGTGTGGATACATAGACAAAACCATGTCCCTAGTATGCCTCTAATGGACTAGCTCGTTGATCAAAGGATGGTTAAGGTTTCCTAGCCATGGACATGAGATGTCATTTGATAACGGGATCACATCATTAGGAGAATGATGTGATGGATAAGACCCAAACTACAAACATAGCATATGATCGTGTCAGTTTATTGCTACTGTTTTCTGCATGTCAAGTATATGTTCCTATGACCATGAGATCATGCAACTCACGGATATCGGAGGAGTGCCTTGTGTGTATCAAACGTCACAACGTAACTGGGTGACTATAAAGGTGCTCTACAGGTATCTCCGATGGTGTTTGTTGAGTTGGCATGGATCGAGACTGGGATTTGTTACTCCGTGTGACGGAGAGGTATCTCAGGGCCCACTCGGTAATACAACATCACAACAAGCCTTGCAAGCAATGTGGCTAATTGTTAGTCACGGGATCTTGTATTACGGAACGAGTAAAGAGACTTGCCAGTAACGAGGTTGAACTAGGTATGGAGATACCGACGATCGAATCTCGGGCAAGTAACATACCGAAGAACAAAGGGGACGTTATACGGGATTAACTGAATCCTTGACATAGAGGTTCGACCGATAAAGATCTTCGTAGAATATGTAGGAACCAATGTGGACGTCCAGGTCCCGCCATTGGTTATTGACCGTAGAGGTGTCTCGGTCATGTCTACATAGTTCTCGAACCCGCAGGGTCTGCACACTTAAGGTTCGGTGACGTTTCGGTAGTGTAGAGTTATGTATGGTGGTGACCGAAGGTTGTTCGGAGTCCCGGATGAGATCCCGGACGTCACGAGGAGCTCCGGAATGGTCCGGAGGTAAAGATTCATATATAGGAAGTCCCAGTTTGGTTTCCGGAAAAGTTTCGGGCTCATCGGTAGTGTACCGGGAGTATCGGTATTGTACCGGGAGTACCGGTAGTGTACCGGAGGACCTCCGGGAGGGGTATTTCGACCCCAAGAGGTCCATGGGCTGTGGGAGAATAATAACCAGCCCTTAGTGGGCTGGGAAAACAGCCACAAAGGCCCATGGCGCAGGAGAGAAAGTCCTAAAGCAAAAAGTGGAAAATCAGCCAATAGGAGGCAATCCTACTCCAACTAGGATTGGAGGTGAAGTAGGATTGCTCCCACCTCCTATTTCGGCCGACCCAAAGGCCTTGGCTGCCTCTCCTCTCCTCTCCTCCTATATATACTAGTGGATTGGGTGGTTTTTGGACAGAATTTCCGGCCACGTGCTACCCGTTTCACCGGTGCACAGTTTCTCCTCTAGATCGGTTTTCCGCAGCGCTTAGGCGAAGCCCTGCCGGAATCACTCCACCACCATCACCGGAGCGCCGTCACGCTGCCGGTGAACTCTCTCTCCTCTCCACCTCCTCTTGCTGGATCAAGATGGTGGAGATCGTCATCAAGCTGCACGTGTGCTGAACGCGGAGGTGCCGTCCGTTCGGCGCTAGATCGGAAGGACCGTGATCGAGATCGCGAGACGGTTCGTGATGAGATCGCGGAACGGATCGTGATGAGTTCGTAGGACAGATCGTGATCAAGATCGTGAGACGGATCGTGATGAGATCGCGGGACGGATCGTGATGAGTTCACGGGACGGATCGTGATTGGATCGCGGGACGGATCGTGATGAGATCGCGGGACGCTCGGCGATTTGGATCGCGAAGATGTTCGACTACACCAACCGCGTTTCTTAACGCTTCCCGCTTAGCGATCTACAAGGGTACGTAGATCCACTCTCCCTCTCGTAGATGCTCATCACCATGGATAGGTTTGCGTGTGCGTAGGAAAATTTTTGTTTCCCATGCGACGTTCCCCAACAGTTGCAAGATTCGCATCACATGGAATATGGAATTTGAACCTCTAAAATATTGATCTGGATTACAAGACACACGGGAATACATTGTCCAAGGCAATCATGATCACATGCAGGTCTTACGACGAAATGCAACCGAGTTAAGGCTGTGAACCATCATCGAAGACATCAAAGTATTGGTGCAAGTCTGGATTAGCCCTTACGCAGAACTTCTTTTCCCAGATCAAATCAATTGATGGCTTGGCGTGCTAGGAAATACATATGGAGTGAAGGTAGCAAATCTGTCATACCATAGAATACTTCGCACAAGCATGAATGAATTGGAGCAATTCCAAAGGAAGCGAAATAAAATTTTCTCATAATCACGGCGGCAAAATGCATGTGAACTTAGAGAAGAACGCTTCTTTTACCAAACATATTCTTCATGAGCTAGGCACCAAGATAATGCTTTCAAGGTTCCCAACACTAGCTTAAGTGTTCATCATGAACCGTGAAGAAGATGAGGATGTGGTTGATGAGCTCAGAAACAATTCATGGAGATTTCCACGAAGATGAATTTCCACGATTTAGTGAACAAGGAGATAGCATTGGTCAAACAATATGATATATTGAGGTATGCCCAAGGGAAAACATCCACAATTAAACATTAATCGAAAGGTGAACCCAAAATCTGGACTAAGTAGCACGACCACTGTTAGAATGTTGATTCAACAACCAACACACTATAAACGGACTTATTGCTCATTTACTCCAAGGTAATAGAGTTGGTATGCCATAAGTGTTGAATTTTCACATCATAGTCCATTTGTCGATAGTCCGGTTATAAACAACACGGGAACTAAGAAATGAAGGTGATGGCAAGAAGTATCACTATATCAAGAATTCTTAAGATGTGTCAATTCTCACGACATTCTCGACAAAATATAGTAATACTCCAAGATAGAACATAACAGAAGATGGATAACAAGGAACCTAGGCTTCAACCAAAACAAGACCCACTTTGTGTTTGGAAGGAAGGCAAGGATGCTACTTCTCATCATGAATTTAATTGATACCCTAGAAGAGCTCAGAAGGCTGATGATGATCACAACAAAATTGTCGAGAAGTCTCTTGAAGATGTAATCAATCAGCGACAACATTGATGTGGCTTTAGACTGCATCGGTATTTTCCAAAAGAGGAAGGGATGATGCAGCATAGCGACGGTAAGTATTTCCCTCAGTTCTGAAACCAAGGTATCAGTCAATAGAGGAAGATCACGCACCCACATAAACAACACCTGCACACAAACAACAAATACTTGCAACCCGATGTGAAAGAGAGGTTGTCACGCTCTCTACGGTAATAAGATAGATTCGGTAATGATAGGTAGGAGAGATAGATATCTCAAGAACACAAAATAAAAAGATTAAATATGCAGAAATATATTTTTGGGTGTTTGGTTTTGTAGATCTGAAAACAAAGATTGCAAAAACATAGATCGGAAAGCAATATGATGGAAAAGTAGACCCGAGGGTCGTAGGGTTAACTAGTGGTTTCTCTCATGAGTATAGTGTTGGGGAACGTCGCATGGGAAACAAAAAATTTCCTACGCACACGCAAACCTATCCATGGTGATGAGCATCTACGAGAGGGAGAGTGGATCTACGTACCCTTGTAGATCGCTAAGCGGGAAGCGTTAAGAAACGCGGTTGGTGTAGTCGAACTTCTTCGCGATCCAAATCGCCGAGCGTCCCGCGATCTCATCACGATCCGTCCCACGATCCCATCACGATCCGTCCCGCGATCTCATCACGATCCGTCTCACGATCTTGATCATGATCTGTCCCGCGAACTCATCACGATCCGTCCTGCGATCTCATCACGAACCATCTCACGATCTCGATCACGGTTCTTCCGATCTAGCGCCGAACGGACGGCACCTCCGCGTTCAGCACACGTGCAGCTTGATGACGATCTCCACCGTCTCGATCCAGCGAGAGGAGGTGGAGAAGAGAGAGAGTTCACCAGCAGCGTGACAGCGCTCCGGTGATGGTGGTGGAGCAATTCCGGCAGGGCTTCGCCTAAGCGCTGCAGAAAACCGATCTAGAGGAGAAACTATGCACCGGTGTAACGGGTAGCACGTGGCCGGAAATTCTGTCCAAAAACCACCCAATCCACTAGTATATATAGGAGGAGAGGAGAGGAGAGGCAGCCAAGGCCTTTGGGTCGGCCGAGATAGGAGGCGGGAAGTAATCCTACTTCACCTCCAATCCTAGTTGGAGTAGGATTGCCTCCTATTGGCTGATTTTCCACTTTTTGCTTTAGGACTTTCTCTCCTACGCCATGGGCCTTTGTGGATGTTTTCCCAGCCCACTAAGGGCTGGTTATTATTATCCCACAGCCCATGGACCTCTTGGGGTCGAAATACCCCTCCCGGAGGCCTCCCGATACACTACCGGCACTCCCGGTACACTACCGGCACTCCCGGTACACTACCGATGAGCCCGAAACTTTTCCGAAAACCAAACCGGGACTTCCTATATATGAATCTTTACCTCCGGACCATTCCGGAGCTCCTCGTGACGTCCGGGATCTCATCCGGGACTCCGAACAAACTTCGGTCACCACCATACATAACTCTACACTACCGAAACGTCATCGAACCTTAAGTGTGCAGACCCTGCGGGTTCGGGAACTATGTAGACATGACCGAGACACCTCTACGGTCAATAACCAATGGCGGGACCTGGACGTCCACATTGGTTCCTACATATTCTACGAAGATCTTTATCGGTTGAACCTCTATGTCAAGGATTCAGTTAATCCCGTATAACGTTCCCTTTGTTCTTCGGCATGTTACTTGCCTGAGATTCGATCGTCGGTATCTCCATACCTAGTTCAACCTCGTTACCGGCAAGTCTCTTTACTCGTTCCGTAATACAAGATCCCGCAACTAACAATTAGTCACATTGCTTGCAAGGCTTATTGTGATGTTGCATTACCGAGTGGGCCCCGAGATACCTCTCCGTCACACGGAGTAACAAATCCCAGTCTCGATCCATGCCAACTCAACAGACACCATCAGAGATACCTGTAGAGCACCTTTATAGTCACCCAGTTACGTTGCGACGTTTGATACGCACAAGGCACTCCTTCGATATCTGTGAGTTGCATGATCTCATGGTCATAGGAACACATACTTGACATGCGGAAAACAGTAGCAATAAACTGACACGGTCATATGCTATGTTTGCAGTTTGGGTCTTGTCCATCACATCATGCTCCTAATGATGTGACCCCGTTATGAAATGACATCTCATGTCCATGGCTAGGAAACCTTAACCATCTTTTGATCAACGAGGTAGTCTATTAGAGGCATACTAGGGACATGGTTTTGTCTATGTATCCACACATGCATCTAAGTCTCCGATCAATACAATTATAGCATGGATAATAAACGATTATCATGAACAAGGAAATATGATAATAACTAATTTATTATTGCCTCTAGGGCATATTTCCAACAGTCTCCCACTTGCACTAGAGTCAATAATCTAGTTCACATCACCATGTGATTCGCATTGTTATGAATCTAACACCCAACGAGTTCTGGGGCTCGATCATGCTTTGCATGTGAGAGAGGTCTTATAGTCAACGGGTCTGTAACATTCAGATCCGTGTGCACTTTGCAAATACCTATGTCAAACTGTAAACACTGCTACCACACTCCGCTCGGTACTATTCCAAATGGCTGCTCCACTATACGTATCCAGATTGCTACTATGAGTCATCCGGATTAGTGTTAAAGCTTGTATCGACGTAACTCCTTACGACGAACTCTTTATCACCTCCATAATCGAGAAACATCTCCTCAGTCTCTTAGTTACTGAGGATAATCTTGACCGCTGTCCAGTGATCCACTCCTGGTTCACTCTTGTACCCCCTGACGGACTCATGGCAAGGCACACACAGGTGCGGTACACAGCATGGCATAATATAGAGCCTATGGCTAAGGCATAGGGGACGACGTTCGTCCTTTCTCTTTCTTCTGCCGTTGTCGAGATTTGAGTCTCACTCAACTTTCACACCTTACAAATCAGGCGAGAACTCTTTCTTTGACTGATCCATTTTGAACTCTTTCAAAATCTTGTCAAGGTATGCACTCATTGAAAGTCTCATCGAGAATCTTGATCTATCTCCATAGATTTTGATGCTCAACAATTAGGTAGCTTCATCCAGGTCTTCCTTTGAAAATCACTTTCCAAATGACCGTTTTATGCTTTCTAGAAACTCTACATTATTTCTGATCAACAATATGTCATCCACATATACTTATCAGAAATTCTATAGTGCTCCCACTCACTTTATTGCAAATACAAGTTTCTCGTAAACTTTGTATAAACATCAAAACTTTGATCACCTCATCAAAGCGTATATTCCAACTCCGAGATGCTTGCTTCAGTCCATGGAAGGATCACCGAAGCTTGCACACCTTTTAGCATCCTTAGGCCTGACAAAACCTTCTGGTTGTATCACATACAACCTTTCCTCAAGTAAACCGTTAAGGAAACGATGTTTTGACATCCATCTGCCAGATTTCATAATTGAAAACACATCAACTTCTAACATAATTCCAACAGACTTTAGCACCACTACAAGTGAGAAAGTCTCATCGTAGTCAACTCCTTGAACTTGTCACAAACATCTTTGCAACAAGTCGAGCTTTACAAATAGTGACATTCACCATCAGTGTCTGCCTTCATTTTAAAGATCCATTTGTACTCAACGACCTGCCGTCCAACGAGAAAGTCTACCAAAGTCTACACTTGGTTTTCATACATGGATCCTATCTCGGATTTCATGGCCTCCAACCATTTGTCGGAATCCGGGCCCATCATCGCTTCTCCATAGCTCGTAGGTTCATCGTTGTCCAACAACATGACCTCCAAGACAGGGTTGCTGTACCGCTCAGGAGCAGTACACATCCTTGTCGACCTACGAAGTTCGATAGTAACTTGATCTTGAAGCTTCATGATCATCATCATTAACTTCCTCTTCAACTAACGTAGGCTTCACAGAAACAACATCCTGCGCTGCGCTACTCTCTGGCATGAACTTGTGTTTAAGATCTCCATCTTCAAAACACCGGCATGATCTCCATCGTCACCGGCACAACACCATGATCTCCATCATATTGATCTCCATCAATGTGTTGCCATTGGGGTTGTGGCGCCAGCCCTGCTTCTACTTCTATTTCTACCGCTTAGCGATAAAGTAAAGCATTACATAGCGCTTAATGATTGACACGCAGGTCATACAAAAATTAAAGACAACCCTATGGCTCCTGCCGGTTGCCGTACTCAACGACATGCAAGTCGTGAAATTCTATACATCACATGATCATCTCATACATCACATATATCTCATCATGTAATTGGCCATATCACATCACAACATACCCTGCAAAAACAAGTTAGACGTCCTCTAATTGTTGTTGCATGTTTTACGTGGCTGCTACGGGTATCTAGCAAGAATGATTCTCACCTACGCATAAACCACAACGGTGATATATAGATTGCTTTTCAACCTTCTCAAGGACCGCCTTTGTCGGATCCGATCCAACTAAAGTGAGAGAAACTGTCACCCGCAAGCCATCTAAGCAACAAGTTGCGTCGAGGGAACCGGTCTCTCGTAAGCGTACGAGTAATGTTGGTCCGGGCCACTTCATCTCACAATCCCGCTGTACCAAAATCCGACCAAGGGAGGAAGCAATCTAAGCATCAACGCCCACAAACCTTTTGTGTTCTACTCGAGATCTCATCGAACCATCAACCTAGCTCATGATGCCACTGTTGGGGAATGTCGCATGGGAAACAAAAAATTTCCTACGCACACGCAAACCTATCCATGGTGATGAGAATCTACGAGAGGGAGAGTGGATCTACGTACCCTTGTAGATCGCTAAGCGGGAAGCGTTAAGAAACGCGGTTGGCGTAGTCGAACTTCTTCGCGATCCAAATCGCCGAGCGTCCCGCGATCTCATCACGATCCGTCCCGCGATCCCATCACGATCCGTCCCGCGATCTCATCACGATCCGTCTCACAATCTTGATCACGATCTATCCCGTGAACTCATCACGATCCGTCCCGCGATCTCCTCACGAACCGTCTCACGATCTCGATCACGGTTCTTCCGATCTAGCGCCGAACGGACGGCACCTCCGCGTTCAGCACACGTGCAGCTTGATGACGATCTCCACCGTCTCGATCCAGCGAGAGGAGGTGGAGAGGAGAGAGAGTTCACCAGCAGCATGACGGCGCTCCGGTGATGGTGGTGGAGCAATTCCGGGAGGGCTTCGCCTAAGCGCTGCAGAAAACCGATCTAGAGGAGAAACTATGCACCGGTGTAACGGGTAGCACGTGGCCGGAAATTCTGTCCAAAAACCACCCAATCCACTAGTATATATAGGAGGAGAGGAGAGGAGAGGCAGACAAGGCCTTTGGGTCGGCCGAAATAGGAGGTGGGAAGTAATCCTACTTCACCTCCAATCCTAGTTGGAGTAGGATTGCCTCCTATTGGCTGATTTTCCACTTTTTGCTTTAGGACTTCCTCTCCTGCGCCACGGGCCTTTGTGGATGTTTTCCCAGCCCACTAAGGGCTGGTTATTATTCTCCCACAGCCCATGGACCTCTTGGGGTCGAAATACCCCTCCCGGAGGCCTCCCGGTACACTACCGGCACTCCCGATATACTACCGGCACTCCCGGTACACTACCGATGAGCCCGAAACTTTTCTGGAAACCAAACCGGAACTTCCTATATATGAATATTTACCTCCGGACCATTCCGGAGCTCCTCGTGACGTCCGGGATCTCATCCGGGACTCCGAACAAACTTCGGTCACCACCAACATAACTCTACACTACCGAAACGTCACCGAACCTTAAGTGTGCAGACCCTGTGGGTTCGAGAACTATGTAGACATGACCGAGACACCTCTACGGTCAATAACCAATGGCGGGACCTGGACGTACACATTGGTTCCTACATATTCTACGAAGATCTTTATCGGTCGAACCTCTATGTCAAGGATTCAGTTAATCCCGTATAACGTTCCCTTTGTTCTTCGGTATGTTACTTGCCTGAGATTCGATCGTCGGTATCTCCATACCTAGTTCAACCTTGTTACCGGCAAGTCTCTTTACTCATTCCGTAATACAAGATCACGCAACTAACTATTAGTCACATTCCTTGCAAGGCTTATTGTGATGTTGCATTACCGAGTGGGCCCCGAGATACCTCTCTGTCACACGGAGTAACAAATCCCAGTCTCGATCCATGCCAACTCAACAGACACCATCGGAGATACCTGTAGAGCACCTTTATAGTCACCCAGTTACGTTGCGACGTTTGATACACACAAGGCACTCCTCTGATATCTGTGAGTTGCATGATCTCATGGTCATAGGAACACATACTTGACATGCGGAAAACAGTAGCAATAAACTGACACGATCATATGCTATGTTTGCAGTTTGGGTCTTGTCCATCACATCATTCTCCTAATGATGTGACCCCGTTATCAAATGACATCTCATGTCCATGGCTAGGAAACGTTAACCATCTTTTGATCAACGAGCTAGTCTATTAGAGGCATACTAGGGACATGGTTTTGTCTATGTATCCACACATGCATCTAAGTCTTCGATCAATACAATTATAGCATGGATAATAAACGATTATCAGGAACAAGGAAATATGATAATAACTAATTTATTATTGCCTCTAGGGCATATTTCCAACATATAGCGCATGGTGGGTGAACAAATTACTGTTGAGCAATTGATAGAAAATCGAATAGTCATGACGATATCCCAGACAATGATCATTATTTAGGTATCATGTCCAAGATAAGTAGACCGACTCTTGCCTGCATCTACCACTATTACTCCACACATCGACCGGTATCCAGCATGCATCTAGTGTATTAAGTTCATGGAAAAACAGAGTGATGCAATAAGAACGATGACATGATGTAGACAATATCTATTCATGTAGGAATAGACCCCATCTTGTTATCCTTAATAGCAACGATACATGCATGTCTTGCTACCCATTCTGTCACTGGGAAAGAACACCGCAAGATCGAACCCATCACAAAGCACCTCTTCCCATGGCAAGAAAAAACGATATACTTGGACTAACTAAACCAAAGATTCGAAGAAGAAATATGAGGCTATAGGAAATCATGCATATAAGAGATCAAAGAAGACTCAAATAATAGTCATGGATAGAAACTGATCATGAACTCAACATTCATCGGATCCCAACAAACACAACGCAAAAGTTTACATCAAATAGATCTCCAAGAGATCATTGTATTGAGAATCATAAGAGAAAGAGAGAGAGAGAGAGGAAGCCATCTAGCTACTGCCTCCGAACCCATAGGTCTATGGTGGACTACTCACGCATCATCGGAGAAGTACCTATGATGAAGATGAACCCCTCCGTGATGGTGTCTAGATTGGATCCCGAGGTTCTAGAACTTGCGTCAGCTGGAATTATGTTTTGTAGACTCCCCAAGGGTTTTTGGAATATTTGGGAATTTATAGGCATCATAGGCGGTGGAGAGGGGTCCCGAGGAGGGCATAACCCACCAGGGCGCGAGCAGGCCCCCCTCGCGTGGCCTGGTGGGTTGTGGTCTCCTCGGCCCACTTCCCCGGGACTTCTTTGTTCCATTAATTGGGTGTCTTCTGGTCCAGAAAAAATCTCTAAAAAGTTTTGTCGCGATTGTACTCCGTTGATATTGATTTTCTGCGAAGTAAAAAAACAAGGAAAAATAGCAATTGGTACTTTGGCACTATGTCAATAGGTTAGTCCCAAACAACTGATATAAAGTGGTAATAAAATGATGGTAAAGCATCCAAGAATGATAATTTAACAGCATGGAACAAGCAAAATTGTAGATACGTTGGAGACGTATCAGCACCCCCAAGCTTAATTCCTACTCGTCCTTGAGTAGGTAAATGATAAAAACAAAAATTTCGATGTGGAATGTTGCCTAACATGTTCATCACATTCTTTTCTTTTGTGTAGCATGGACATTTGGACTTATAATGATTCAAAGCAATAGTCTAGTTTTAACATAATGACTTCAATACTCAAGCATGTCAACAAACAACCACGTCTTTCAAAATATCAATACTAAAGAAAGTTATCCCTAGCCCATCATGCTCAATCATTGATCCATTCATGATTCACACTCAATTATTAGCTATGCCCAATGCTCAAGTATGATCATAGTGCCCCCTAGTTGGTGCTTATAAGAGAAAATGGAGACTCAAAGCAAAAGTAAAAATTGCATAAAGTAAATAGATAGGACCTTCGCAAAGGGAATTAGGGATTTGTATAGGTGCCAGAGCTCAAGTGTTTAAATTGAGAGAGACAAATATTTTTGGTGGCATGCTTTTCTTGTCAATGAAAATGACAAAGTAGCTCACAATACTTTCCATGCTAGATATATCATAGGCGGTTCCCAAACAGAAAATAAAATTTATTCCTTTTTCCACCAAACTTTCACTTTCCATGGTGGGCCATATCCACGGTTGCCTTCCATACCAACACTTTCAAAGGAATTTATTATTTGACAACATAAAGTAAACATATTTTTCTTTTTCATTTCGGGAATGGGCATCCATATTACTGCCGCACTCTCGTGCAATGACAAGTAAATAAACACTCATCTTGAGAATAACACATCTAGCATGAAAAATATTGGTTACTCCCCATGGTTTCATGAGCGGTTCGGGCACACAAAAGAGAAAAATTATTTTGAAAATTTAGAGATGGCACATACAAATTTGCTTGGAACGGCATGGAAATACGGCATATAGGTAGGTATGGTGGACTCATAAGGCAAAACTTGGTTTAAGGATTTCGATTGCACAAGTAGTATTTCTACTTAGTACAAGTGAAGGCTAGCAAATAGATTGGGAAGATACCAATGCAAGAAATAAAATTCACATAAGTGAGCATTGAACATAACTAACACCAAATAATGCACCACAAGTAGGATGTAACTTCATTGTATAACTATTGAGTTTCGTGCATGCATAGGGAATCACAAACCTTAACACCAATATTCCTACTAAGCATAATTGCTCATCAAAATGACTCACATATTACTATCATCATGTTTCAAAACTATTACAAGGAACCATATTTTAATTTGTCCAATGATCTTTATGAAAGTTTTTGTTATATCTTCCTTGGATATCTATCACTTTGGGACTAGTTTCATATATTGCCATTGTTTTTTGGCAAGCTCAAACAAATTTAAGTGAAGAACGTGAGCATAAAGATTTCATATATTAAAAAGAGTATTTCTACAAAAAATTCCAAGCATACCGTGCTCAAAAACATGTAAGTGAAGCATTAGAGCAATTTCTATAGCTCAAAAAGTCTAAATGAAGCACATAGAGAAATTCTAACAAATCATAGCATGATGTTGGCTCTCTCAAATAGGTGTGTATAGCAAGGATACAAAGGTAAAAACCAACGAACAAAGCAAGCAAAGATATGAGACGCTCCAAGCAAAACACATGACAGTTGACGAATAAAAATATAGCTCCAAGTAAAATAACGATGGTCGTTAGAAGAAAGAGGGGATGCCACTCGGGGGCATCCCCAAGCTTAGTTGCTTGTTTCTCTTTGGGTATATCTTGAGGGTGCAGTAGCATCCCCAAGATTATGCTTTTGCTACTCCTTATTCCTTCATCCATCGTGATCTCACCCAAAATTTGAAAACTTCAATCACACAAAACTCGACAAAATCTTCATGCGATCCGTTAGTATAAGAAAGCAAATCACTACTTGAGGTACTGTTGTAAACCCGTTCATATTTTTTATTGCATTATACCTACTTTATTTTAACTTTACCATGACTTATCCCCCCCCCAATACAAAGCGTAGATTCATCAAAACAAGCACACAATGCAACAAAAAACAGAATATGTCTTAAACAGAACAGTCTGTAGTAATCTACACTCTACGCATACTTATGGAACTCTAAAAATTCTGAAAAATTAGGACACCATACATAATTTGTATATAAACACTGTGTCATAATTTTAGCTCAATATCACTTTCCAGTAAAAAATGAAAATTAATATATTGGATGTTATGTTTCTGTTTCAGAGTCAGCATCACTTCTACTCATCCCATGAATCATCCTAAAGGCTTTACTTGGCACAAACACTAAATAAACCATAAAATACAATCATAACAGAGGCATAATTGTGTCAACACACAAAAAATAAAAGCAAAAAGCAAAAATTTATCTATTCATTGGGTTGCCTCCCAACAAGCATTAACGTTTAATGCCCCTAGCTAGGCATAACAGATAGATTCAAGTATTGTCATCTTTGGTTTTGGATCCATAGGATGCCCTCATGACTGATTAGTATGGTGGCCTAATTCTAGTTATAGGGAAGTGTTCCATACCAATTCTCAAGGGAAATTGAAACTTAATATTGGCCTCTTTCATAGCAATCACGGCACCTATAGTGCGTAAATACAGTTTACCAAGTATAATGGGATGATATGTCTCCAACGTAACTATAATTTATGAACTATTCAAGCCATGTTTACAATAATTCTATATGATTTTGGTATGATTTTATTAGAACTAACCCGGACTGACGCTTTTTTCAGCAGAACTACCATGGTGTCGTTTTTTGTGAAGAAATAAAAGTTCTTGGAATGGGCTGAAAATTTACTATGATTTTTTATGGACCAAAAGAGACCCCGAAGAATTGGAGTTGGGCCATAAGATCCACGAGGCGTCCACATGCCAGGAGAGCGCGACCACCCCCTGGCCGCGCCTGGGTGGCTTGTCGTCGCCTCGTGGCCCCCCTTGACGTCAGACCGACGCCAAAAATTCCTATAAATACAAAAACCTCCGAAAAGAAACCTAGATCGGGAGTTCCACCACCGCAAGCCTCTATAGCCACGAAAAACCAATCGGGAGCCCATTCCGGCACCCTGCCGGAGGGGGAAACCATCACCGGAGGCCATCTTCATCATCCCGACGGTCTCCATGACAAGGAGGGAGTATTTCACCCTCGAGGCTGAGGGTATGTACCAGTAGCTATGTGCTTGATCTCTCTCTCTCTCTCATGTTCTTGAGATGGCACGATCTTGAATTACTGCGAGCTTTATTGATATAGATGAATCATATAGAGTTTTCCCCTCTCTATCTTCTTGTGATGAATTGAGTTTTCCCTTTGAAGTTTTCTTATCGGATTGAGTCTTTAAGGATTTGAGAACACTTGATGTATGTCTTGCGATGGAATATCCGTGGTGAAAATGGGATGTTCTATTGATCCACTTGATGTATGTTTGGTGATCAACTTGCGGTTTCCATGACCTTGGGAATCTATGCATAGAGGTTGGCACATGTTTTCGTCTTGAATCTCCAGTAGAAACTTTGGGGCACTCTTTGAAGTTCTTTGTGTTGGATTGAACATGATGAATCTGAAATTGTGTGATGCATATCGTATAATCAAGCCCATGGGTACTCGTGGTGACATTGGAGTATATAGGTGACATTAGGGTTTTGGTTGATGTGTATCTTAAGGTGTTATTTTAGTATGAACTCTAGGGCTATTCCTGACACTTATAGGGATAGCTCATAAGATTGATCGGAAAACATAACTTTGAGGTGGTTTCGTACCCTACAATAGTTTCTTTGTTTGTTCTTCGCTATTTGTGACTTTGGAGTGAATTCTTTGTCGTGCGTGAGAGATTTGCATATCATTCAACTATGTTATTATTGTTGAGAGAAATTGCACAAGTGAAAGTATGAACCCTAGGCCTTGTTTCTAAGCATTGCAATGTCGTTTGTCCTCACTTTTATCATTAGTTACCTTGTTTTTTTTATATTTTAGATTATAGAAACCGAGATTACACTTGTACCACCGTGTCTTTGTCGAACCAATGCACCTATACAATTTACCATTATATTGGGTGTGTTGGGGACACAAGAGAGTCTTTGTTATTTGGTTGCAGGGTTGTTTGAGAGAGACCATCTTCATCCTACACCTCCCATGGATTGATAAACCTTAGGTCATCCACTTGAGGGAAAATTGCTACTGTCCTACAAAACTCTACGCTTGGAGGCCCAACACGAGTCTAAAAGAAGAAGGTTGCGTAGTAGACATCAAGCTCTTTTCTGGCGCCGTTGCCGCGGAGGTGAGTGCTTGAAGGTATATCTTTAGATATTGCAATTGAATCTTTTTGTTTCTTGTTTTTTCACTAGTTTGGTTTTATAAAAGAAAACTACAAAAAAATGGAATTGAGGTTGCCTCATATGCTTCATCTTTTTAATGTCTTTTGTGAAAATGATGGAAAGGAAAATTGTGATCAAGTGTTAGAAGAAGAAGTAATTAAAAAATTTGGCACTAAATCTTTGAGTGATGAGCATGATTGCAATGTTGTTAGTATGAATTCTCTGAATATCCATGATGATAATGATATGCAAAGCCACAAGCTTGGTGATGCTATGTTTGATGAAGATGATATTTTTAGTCCCCCAAGTTTTGATGAGCAAAATTATTATGATGATCGCATGCCTCCTATATATGATGATTATGATGATGACGTGTATACTATAAAGAGTGATAATAACCATGAAGCTTGTCATCCTGATTTTAATATTGAATGTGGGTATGTCAACCAAGTGTCTCATGAGAGTTAGTTTTTTGAATGAGAAGAAATTTTCTTGTGTGGAGAGTAGTAAAATTTCTATTCTTGTTGATCATGAAAAGAATATTTTATGTGCTGGTTATGTTGTGGAATTCCTTCATGATGCTTCTGAAAATTATTATGAGGGAGGAACATATGCTTGTAGGAATTGCAAAAATATCAAGTTTCCTCTATATGTGTTCAAGGTTTTGAAGTTATGCTTGTTTTGCCTTACTATGCTAGTTGATTCTTGTTCCCATAATTTTTTTTCTCACAAAATCCATATTCATAGGAAGTGGGTTAAACTTAAAGGTGCTTGTCATGAGATTCATGATCCTCTCTTACATGTTTCAATTATTATTCCTATATGAGCATCATTGAAATCATCATGCCTAGATAAAAGGCATTAAAGAAAAACGCTTGTTGGGAGACAACCCAACACTTTTACTTTCTGTTTTAATGTGTTCACATGATTAAGATACTGTCGTAGTCATGTTTTGTGTCTTTTATTTCAATAAATTACCAAGTAAAGCCTTTGGGATAGTGTGGATACTTGCTTGTTTGATTCTGTGCAAAAACGGAAAGTTTTGTGGCCAGTATAAGAATTATATGATTTTACTAGAGTCAAAAAATTCTGAAATTTATACACAACATTTCTATGAAAATTCTGTGTTATTTAATAATTTTTTAGAATTTTTAGAGTCAGGGAAGTTTGGTGATCATTCAGATCTTTAGAGACTGTTCTATTTTTGACAAATTCTATTTTGCATGCATAGTTTGCTTGTTTCAAGTATTCCTGTAGCTTTTATTGAGTAATATAAATTATGGGAATGATGTAATACATTAGGTATCATGTGATAATAATTATGAATCTTGTCTTGACAGTACCTAAGTGAATGATTTATCTTTACTACACTAACCCTTCTCACGAAGTTCCGTTAAGTTTTGTGTGATTGAAGTTTTCAAGATTTGGGTGAGACACTGATATGAGGAAAATAAGGAGTTACAAGAACCTAATCTTGGGGATTACCAAGGCACCCCCAGGGTAATATTCAAGGAAGACTCAAGCATCTAAGCTTGGGGATGCCACGGAAGGCATCCCCTCTTTCATCTTCAATACTATCGGTATATCTTGCTTGGAGCTATATTTTTAATCGTCACATAATATGAGTTTTGCTTGGAGCGTCATTATAATTTGTTGTTCTTTTTGAGTTTTGTGTGGATGAAGTTTTTGAGAATAGGTGAAACCATGATATGAGAGGATTTAATGAGATACAAAATCTCAAGCTTGGGGATTCCCAAGGCACCCCCAAGTAAATATTTCAAGAAGTCTCAAGCATCTAAGCTTGGGGATGCTAAGAATCCCACCTCTCTTCGTCAACTATTGGTTAGCCTATGTTGAGCCTAAATTCTCATTCGTTCACATGATTTGTGCTATTCTTGGAGTGTTATTTTTGTTTTGCTTGTTGTTTAAATAAAATACTCAGACTGAAAATCTTTATTGAGAGAGAGAGAGAGATAAAGTCCTCACATATCTACTTAATTGTTTGACTACTCATTGATCTTCACTTATATGTTTTGGGGTAGTTTTGTCATTTACTCGCGTGCTTCACTTATATCCTATGAGTAAATGGTTGAATGAATTGAATATCATAAATCTGAAATATATATGTTTGATATGCTTATCCCATGGGGATTAATGACTTCACATATAAGAAATATAGGTGGTAAAATTTATTGGTAGTTAGCAAACACCGCATTGGTCACTTGAATAATTCATGAAAGAATATTGAAGGAAGAGAGATTTCACATATAAATATACTATCTTGGACATCTTTGATGATTGTGAATACCCATTAATTATTTTCAAACTTGAGCAAATTAGTTGAAGTTGGACAAAGAAGACAATGTAATGAGTTATGCTTCGGTATATTTGTATAGAAGTTATATTGTTATGGATCCTCCAACATGTGGTGATTGCTTCCACCTCGTACTAGCCAAAACTTCCGCACCAAGTAGAAATACTACTTGTGCATCCAAACACCCTTAAACCCAAAGTTATTCCATATGTGTCCACCATACCTACCTATATGCGGTATTTACATGCCGTTCTAAGTAAATTTGCATGTGCCAAACTTTCAACCTTCAAATAATATTCTATTTTGTATGCCCAAATTGCTCATATAGTGACTAAGGGTTGTCAGTATCTTCCATGCTAGGTGTGTTATTCTCATGATATGTGTTGATTCACTATCATTCACGAGAAAGTGGCTGGTATTCGGGATGCCCAGTTCCATGCTCAAAAATCAAATGAAAATATAATGACACAAAACTTCCCCAGGATTGTTGTTTGTATGGACGGTACCCGTGGATTCAGCTCATCGTGGAGTGTGATTGATTGGTGGAGGGGGAGTAAAAACCTTACCATTCTGTTTGGGAACCGCCTATAATGTATCTAGCATGGAAGATACCAAGATCTCTCGGTTGTTATGTTGGCAATGAAAGCATACCGCTCAAATTTATTATTCATCTCTGTTTTAAAAGCTCGAGCTCTAGAACCTCTGCAAATCAATGCTTCCCTCTGCGAAGGGCCTATCTTTTACTTTCTAGTACTTACCTTTATACAAGAGTCACGGGGAACTTCACCACTTCCTATATTTCGCCTTTTTCTCTTGGCAAGCATCATGTGTTGAGGAATAATCTAGGCATATATGGCCATTCAAATATATTTCATCATGAATTATTATTGTTGACAATTATCTATATTATAAATAAGTTGGGAGGCAAAACTTTAAGCCCCTATCTTTCTCTGTGTTCGACGGATGCCATTTGCTCTAAAAATATGCTTTGAGTGTTATCAATCATGGAAGAGTATATGATAGTTGAGTATGTGCAATTTGCTAAATCAAAGTTGTTACATAGACCCTTCCTGAAAATAAGATGCATTGCAAATGTTTGGTGACTGAAAGCATAGTTTGTTAGTTTTCAAGAAACTTTACAGTCTATACTTTAACATGTGAATAGCTTGTTACTTCATCATGAATTTTTTTATGGGATGAGATATTTTTTATGATATTTAATGATGCTAGAGAAAGTGTGCACTTGCTAGCATTCACACTTCATAAATTATTTCTTTTATCATTTACCTACTCGAGGACGAGCAGGAATTAAGCTTGGGGATGCTGATACGTCTCCAACATATCTATAATTTATGAAGTATTCATGACATGTTTACAATAATTCTATATGATTTTGGTATGATTTTATTAGAACTAACCAGGACTGGCGTTCTTTTCAGCAGAACTATCATGGTGTCGTTTTTTGTGCAAAAGTAAAAGTTCTCGGAATGGGCTGAAAATTTAGTATGATTTTTTATGGACCAAAAGAGACCCCCGAAGTATTGGAGTTGGGCCAGAAGAGCCACGAGGAGGCCACAAGCCAGGAGTGTGTGGCCACCCCCTGGCAACACCTGGGTGGCTTGTCGTCGCCTTGTGGCCCCCCTTGACGTGAGACCGACGCCAAAAATTCCTATAAATACGGAAACCTCCTAAAAGAAACCTAGATCGAGAGTTCTGCCGCCACAAGCCTCTATAGCCATGAAAAACCAATCGGGAGCCCGTTTCGGCACCCTGTCGGAGGGGGAAACCATCATCGGAGGACATCTTCATCATCCTGGCTGTCTCCATGATGAGGAGGGGTAGTTCACCCTCAGGGCTGAGGGTATGTACTAGTAGCTATGTGGTTGATATCTCTCTCGTGTTCTTGAGATGGCATGATCTTGATGTACCGCGAGCTTTTTTGATATAGATGAATCATATGGAGTTTTCCCCTCTCTATCTTCTTGTGATGAATTGAGTTTTCCCTTTGAAGTTTTCTTATCGGATTGAGTCTTTAAGGATTTGAGAACACTTGATGTATGTCTTGTGATGGGATATCCGTGGTGACAATGGGATGTACTATTGATCCACTTGATGTATGTTTTCGTTATCAACTTGCGGGTTCCATGACCTTGGGAATCTATGCATAGAGGTTGGCACATATTTTCGTCTTGAATCTTTGGTAGAAACTTTGGGGCACTCTTTGATGTTCTTTGTGTTGGATTGAACATGACGAATCTGAAATTGTGTGATGCATACTGTATAATCAAGGCCATGGGTACTCGTGGTGACATTGGAGTATCTAGGTGACATTAGGGTTTTGGTTGATGTGTATCTGAAGGTGTTATTTTAGTACGAACTCTAGGGCTGTTCGTGACACTTATAGGGATAGCTCATAAGATTGGTCAGAAAAAATAACTTTGAGGTGGTTTCGTACCCTACAATAATTTCTTCGTTTGTTCTCCGCTATTTGTGACTTTGGAGTGAACTCTTTGTCGCGTGTGAGAGATTTACAAATGATTCAACTATGTTAGTATTGTTGAGAGAAATTGCAGTAGTGAAAGTATGAACCCTTGGACTTGTTTCTAAGCATTGCAATACCATTTGAGATCACTTTTATCATTAGTTACCTTGCTGTTTTTATATTTTCAGATTACAAAAACCTATATCTACCATCCATGTTACACTTGTATCACCATCTCTTCGCCAAAATAGTGCACCTATACAATTTACCATTGTATTGGGTGTGTTGGGGACACAAGAGACTCTTTTTTATTTGGTTACAGGGTTGTTTGAGAGAGACCATCTTCACCCTACACCTCCCATGGATTGATAATCCTTAGGTCATCCACTTGAGGGGAAATTGCTACTGTCCTACAAAACTCTGCGCTTGGAGGCCCAACATGAGTCTACAAGAAGAAGGTTGCATAGTAGACATCTTGGGACAAGACGGATTGCAATCAATATCAAGCACAATACAATCAATGGTCACATAATTCCTATTTTCAAGAATAACAACATCATCAATTCTTCCCAAAGGCTTTTCAAAAGTAGAATTCATCAAGTGCAAATTAAGAGAGCATTCTTCAATGTTGGTAAGACCAAGGAGATCACATAGAGATTTTGGAATCGTGGAAACACTAGCACCCAGATCATACAAAGCAAATCATTCATAATTTTTAATATTGACCTTAATGTTAGGTTCCCATTCATCATACAATTTTCTAGGAATAGAAATCTCTAACTCGAACTTTTCTTCAAAAGATTTTATCATGGCATCAACGATATGTTTAGTAAAAGCTTTATTTTGCTCATAAGAATGGGGTGAATTCAAAATGGATTGTAGCAAAGAAACACACTCAATCAAAGAGAAACTATCATAATTAAAGTCCTTGCAATCCAAGATAGTGGGCACATCACTAGTTAAAGTTTTGACCTCTTCAAACCCACTTTTATCAAAAAAAAATCATCAAGATTTTCAGCCTCCAAATTATTGGGACGCCTTCTAGCTAAAGTTGACTCCACTTTAGTCCCTTCATTATCAATTTTAATATTACTAAACAAGGAATAAATATAATAAACACCAATCACTTTAAGATCTTCATCGTTTTTATAGCGGAAGCCACTAGAAGACGATTTTCTAAGGTTTCTCTTTTAGCTCTAAGCATAGCGGGTTTTTTCTTACTTTAATCCATATAGACATATAAAGCTTTAATAGATTCATCAATGTTAGGCACAAAATCTTTCAACTTGAGATTTTCAACATCATGAGAAATTCTATCAATGCTTCTAGAAATATCATCAATCTTATTCAGCTTTTCTTCTATCGTAGTATTGAAAGCCTTTTGCGCATTGATAGATTCTTTAATATTACTATCAAGATAAGAAGAGTTCCTATTATTATTGTAAGAAGAATTACCATAGGAATTACCGTAATTATTAGAGGAATTTCCAGGAAAAGGCCTAGGATTAAAATTACCTCTATAAGCATTGTTATTGAAATTCACATCTACGGATTCACTATGTTGCTCAATCAAAGTAGACAAAGGTACATCACTAAGATTAATAGGAGTTTACTTGCAACCAATTTCATCGAAGCATCAACTTTATCACTCAAAGTACTAATTTCCTCTACCGAATTAACCTTTTTACTAGTAGGTGCTCTTTCGATATGCCATTGTGAATAATTAGCCATGATATTATCTAGCAATTTAGTAGATTCACCCAAAGTAATATCCATAAAAGTACCACCAGCGGTGGAATCTAAAAGATTTCTAGAGACAAAATTAAATCCCGCATAAAAAATGTATGATCATCCCAAGATTTAAACCATGTGTAGGACAATTTCTTATCATCAACTTCATTCTTTACCAATATTGGGCAACATGTTCATGCTCAAGTTGCTTAAAATTTATGATTTGTGAACTAAGGGAAATAATTTGCGCGAGCGGAAAATACTTAGTGATAAAAGCATCCTTGCACTTATTCTAAGAATCGATAGTATTGCGAGGCAAAGAGGAAAACCAAATTTTTGCACGATCCCGCAAGGAAAAAGGAAATAGTTTCAACTTCACAATATCATTGTCCACATCTTTTTTTATTTTGCATACCACACAATTCAACAAACGTGTTTAGATGGGACGCGACATCCTCATTAGGATTACCGGAAAATTGATCTTTAATGACAAGATTCAACAAAGCGACATTAATATCACAAGACTCCACACTAGTAGCAGGAGGAGCAATAGGCATAGTAATAAAATCATTGTTATTAGTATTGGAAAAATCACACAACTTGGTGTTCTCTTGAGTCATCGTGACTACACAAAAAAGATTGCATACAAGGAAGAGATCTGGCAAGAAAAAGGGCAAACGAAAAAGATGGCGAATAAAATGGCAAATTTGTGAAGTGGGGGAGAGGAAAACGAGAGGAAAATGGCAAATAATGTAATTGCAAGGAGATGATATTTGTGATTAGCAACCCAGTAGATGAGATTGCTTCCTCCCCGGCAACGGCGCCAGAAATTCCTTTGACGTGGCTTGAGACTGCGTTGGTATTTCCCCAAAGGGGAAGGGATGATGCAGCAGAACAACATCAAGTATTTCTCTCAGTTATGAAACCAAGGTATCAATCTACAAAGGAAGATCCCGCACCCACGTAAACAGCACCTGCACACAAACAACAAATACTTGCAACCCGACGCGAAAGAGAGGTTATCACACTCTCTATGGTAATAAGATAGATTAGGTAATGATAGGTAGGAGAGATAGATCTCTCAAGAACACAAAATAAAAAGAGTAAATATGCAGTGCTACCTCTTGAGCGTGCGTTGGTTTTCCCTTGAAGAGGAAAGGGTGATGCATCCAAGTAGATAAGTATTTCCCTTAGTTCTTGAGAACCAAGGTATCAATCCAGTAGGAGGAACAAACAAGTCACCAATGATTGCACCTACACAAACAATCAAACTCTTGCACCCAACGCTATAAAGGGGTTGTCAATCCCTTCACAATTATTTGCAAGTATTAGATCCAATAGATATAGATGTAAACAAGAACGGAAAATAAAAGGTAAATAAATTGTAGTGAAGTATTTTTGGTATTTTTGGTTTATAGATCTGCAAGTACATAATAGAAAATAGACTCGGGGGCCATAGGTTTCACTAGAGGCTTCTCTCTCGAAGGCAGATATCATGGTGGGTAAACAAATTACTGTCAAGCAATTGATAGAAAAGCGAATAATCATGTAGTTATCCAAGGCAATGATCATGCATATAGGCATCACGACTGTGTCAAGTAGACCGAAATGATTCTGCATCTATAACTATTACTCCACCCATCGACCGACTCCTGCCTACATCTAGAGTATTAAGTTCATGAAGAACAGAGTAACACATTAAGAAAGACGACATGATGTAGAGGGATAAACTCAAGCAATATGATGAAAACCCCATATTGTTACCCTTGATGGCAACAATACAATACGTACCTTGCTACCCCTACTATGTCACTAGGTGAGGACACTGCAAGATTGCACCCAAAACCAAGCACTTCTCTCATTGCAAGAATTACCAATATAGTTGGCCAAACCAAACCAATAACTCGAAGAGACTTGCAAGGATATGAAATCATGCAAATAAGAATTCAGAGCTGATTCAAATAAGATTCATGGATAATCTGAACATAAACTCACAATTCATCAGATCTTGACAAACACACCACAAAAGAGGATTACATCGGATAGATCTCCATGAATATCATGAAGAACATGGTATTTAAGATCAAAGAGAGAGAAGAAGTCATCTAGCTACTAGCTATGGACCCGTAGGTCTGTGGTGGACTACTCACGCATCATCGGAGGGGCAATGGAGTTGATGTAGATGCCCTTCGTGATCGAAACCCCCTCCGGCAGATTACCGGAAAAGGCTCCAAGATTGGATCTCTCGGGAACGGAGGCTTCCGGCAGCGGAAAAGTATTTGTGTGGCTCTTTTTGGTGTTGGGGGGATATTTGGGAATTTATAGTCCAAGAATTAGGTTTAGGAGACATGTCAGGAGGCGACAAGCCTGCTAGGCACGACCAGGGGGGCGTGCCTAAAAGGCTTATGGCTCCCTGGCACCTCCCCTGACGTGCACTCCAAGCTTGATCGATTTGTTTCCTTCCAATTTTTCAATGAGCATGATGATAGCGTCCGCATAACTATTTGTGCTCAGAAGAATAGACCTCTTACTCATGGGCATTACCCTCGTGCAATCAAAGAATTCTTGAATAACACTCTTCCCAATGATATTACCATCTCCTACTTGAAAAGTTTTAGTTTTATAATTAGGAGGAGATTCAGTTTCATGTTCTAGAGAGCAAGATTCAAATTTTTCTTCAAGATTAGTACTAGCAATACCCTCTAGATTTTAAGTGATAACCTCCCTTGCTTCAGACATGGTGCCAAGGCAAGCAATCAAACACACAAGCAAACAAAAGGCAAACGAAAGAAGGGCGAACAAAGAGGCAAATCTTTTTGGTATTTTCTGAAAATCATTTTAGACGTGGGGGAGAGGAAAATGAGAGGCAAATGGAAAATAATGTAAATGCAAGAGATGAGTTTGTGATGCGTACTTGGTAGGCTTGATGTCTATCCTCCCCGACAACGGTGCTAGAAATTAGCAAGTTGACAGGAGAGATCTTGTCTTGACTTGCTATGTATCCTCCCCGGCAACGGCGCCAGAAATCCTTCTTGCTACCTCTTGAGCGTGTGTTGGTTTTCCTTTGAAGAGGAAAGGGTGATGTAGCAAATTATATAAGTATTTCACTCAGTTGTTGAGAGCCAAGGTATCAATCTAGTAGGAGGAACAAGCAAGTCACCAATGGTGGCACCTACACAAACAATCAAACTCTTGCACCCAACGCTATAAAGGGGTTGTCAATCCCTTCACGATTATTTGCAAGGATTAGATCCAATAGATATAGATGTAAACAAGAACAGATAGTAAAAGGTAAATAAATTGCAGAAAAGTATTTTGGTTTATAGATCTGCAAGTATATTATGGAAAATAGACCCAGGGGCCATAGGTTTCACTAGAGGCTTCTCTATTGAAGGCAAATATCATGGTGGGTAAACAAATTACTGTCAAGCAATTGATAGAAAGGCGGATAATCATGTAGTTATCCAAGGCAATGATCATGCATATAGGCATCACGTCTGTGTCAAGTAGACCAAAATGATTCTGCATCTACTACTATTACTCCACACATCGACCGACTCCTACCTACATCTAGAGTATTAAGTTCATGAAGAACAGAGTACCGCATTAAGAAAGATGAAATGATGTAGAGGGATAAACTCAAGCAATATGATGAAAACCCCATCTTGTTACCCTTGATGGCAACAATACAATACGTGTCTTGCTACCCCTACTATGTCACTGGGTGAGGACACCGCAAGATTGAACCCAAAACCAAGCACTTATCCCATTGCAAGAATTGCCAATCTAGTTGGCCAAACCAAACCAATAACTCGAAGAGACTTGCAAGGATATGAAATCATGCAAATAAGAATTCAGAGGATATTCAAATAAGATTCATGGATAATCTGGACATAAACTCACAATTCATCACATCTTGACAAACACACCACAAAAGAGGATTACATCTGATAGATCTCCATGAAGATCATGAAGAACATGGTATTGAAGATGAAAGGTAGAGAAGAAGCCATATAGCTACTAGATATGGACCCGTAGGTCTGTAGTGGACTACTCACGCATCATCGGAGGGGCAATGGAGTTGATGTAGATGCCCTCCGTGATCGAAAGCCCCTCCGACAAATTACCGGAAAAGGCTCCAAGATTGGATCTCTCGGGAACGGAGGCTTTCGGCGGTGGAAGATGTTGGAGAACGTTGCATGGGAAACACAAATTTTCCTATGCACATGAAATATCTATCAGTGGTGATGAGTATCCACGAGAGGGAGAGTTGATCTACATACCCTTGTAGATCACTAAGCGGGAAGCGTTATGAAACGCGGTTGATGTAGTCGAACGTCTTCGCGATCCAAATCGCCGAGCGTCCCGTGATCCCATCACGGTCCATCTCATGATCCAATCACTATCCGTCCCGCGATCCCATCATGATAAGTCCCGCAATCCCATCACGAATCGTCTCGCGATCTTGATCACGGTCCTTCCGATCTAGTGCCGAACGGACGACACCTCCGCGTTCAGCACACGTACAGCTCGATGAGGATCTCCGCCTTCTTGATCCAGCAAGAGGGAGCAGAGAGGTAGATGAGTTCTCCGACAGCGTGACGGTGTTGCGGCGATGGTGGTGGAGCTATTCCAGCAGGGCTTCGCCTAAGCACCGCTGAAACCAATCTAGAGGAGAAACTGTGATGTAGAGAAGAAGAGGGCAGCACGTGGCAATTAGGGTTAGCTCTTCCCTCTAAATCCTCTAGTATATATAGGAGGGAGGGAGGGGAGGAGGCAGCCTCAAACCCTCAAGGTTTGGTCGAAATTGGAGGTGTAGGATTCCTACTCCAATCCTATTAGGAGTAGGATTCCTCCTTTCCACTTGGAAACTCTTTCCACCTCTCCACCTTTTAGGTTTTTCCCACCCCTAGCCACATGGGACTTAGTGGGGGATTAGTCCAGCCCACCAGAGGCTGGTTTGACTCCTCCCACATCCCATGAGGTCCTTTGGGTCGAGACACCCCTCCTGATGGTCCCCCGGCACCCTCCTGCCACTCCCGGTACACTACCGATGAGCCCGAAACTTTTCTAGTGACCAAAACAGGACTTCCTATATATCAATCTTTACCTACGGACCATTTCGGAGCTCCTCGTGATGTACGGGATCTCATCCGGTACTCCGAACAACCTTCGGTCGCAACCATACATAACTCTATACTACTGAAACGTCACTTAACCTTAAGTGTGCAGACCCTGCGGGTTCGAGAACTATGTAGACATGACCGAGACACCTCTACGGTCAATAACCAATAGCGGGACCTGGATGCCCATATTGGTTCCTACATATTCTACGAAGATCTTTATCGGTCGAACCTCTATGTCAAGGATTCAGTTAATCCCGTATGTTGTTCCCTTTGTTCTTTGGTATGTTACTTGCCCGAGATTCGATCGTCAACATCTCCATACCTAGTTCAACCTCGTTACCGGCAAGTCTCTTTACTCATTCCGTAATACAAGATCCCGTGGCTAACACTTAGTCACATTGCTTGCAAGGCTTATTGTGATGTTGTATTAGCGAGTGGGCCCTGAGATACCTCTCCGTCACATAGAGTAACAAATCCCAGTATTGATCCATGCCAACCCAACAGACACCCTCGGATATACCTGTAGAGCACCTTTATAGTCACCCGATTACGTTGCGACATTTGATACACACAATTTACTCCTCCGGTGTCAGTGAGTTGCATGATCTCATGGTCATAGGAATAGATACTTGACAAGCAGAAAATAGTAGCAATAAACTGACACGATCAGATGCTATGTTTGTAGTTTGGGTCTTGTCCATCACATCATTCTCCTAATGATGTGATCCCGATATCAAATGACATCTCATGTCCATGACTAGGAAACCATAGCCATCTTTGATCAACGAGCTAGTCTATTAGAGGCATACTAGGGACATGGTGTTGTCTATGTATCCACACATGTATCTGAGTTTCCGATCAAAATAATTATAGCATGGATAATAAACGATTATCATGACCAAGGAAACATGATAATAACCAATTTATTATTGCCTCTAAGGCATATTTCCCATAGTCTCCCACTTGCACTAGAATCAATAATCTAGTTCACATCGCCATGTGATTTGCATTGTTATGAATCTAACACCCAATGAGTTCTGGGACTCAATCATGCTTTGCATGTGAGAGAGGTCTTTTAGTCAACGGCTCTGCGACATTCAGATCTGTGTGTACTTTGCAAATCTCTATGTCATACTATAGACACTGCTACCAGACTCCACTTGGAGCTATTCCAAATGGCTGCTCCACTATATGTATCCGAATTGCTACTAAGAGTCATCCGAATTGGTGTTAAAGCTTGCATCGATGTAACTCTTTACGACTAACTCTTTATCACCTCCATAATCGAGAAACATTTCCTTAGTACTTTAGTTACTAAGGATAATCATCATCGTTATCCAGTGATCCACTCCTGGATCACTCTTTTACCCCTTGACGGACTCATGGCAAGGCACACATAGGTGCGGTACACAACATGGCATACTATATAGAGCGTATGGCTAAAGCATAGGGGACGACCTTTGTCCTTTCTCTTTCTTCTACCATGGTCGAGCTTTGAGTCTTACTCAACTTCACACCTTACAAATCAGGCAAGAACTCTTTCTCTAATTGATCCATTTTGAACTCTTTCAAAATATTGTCAAGCATCTTGAACTCATTGAAAGTCTCATCAAGCATCTTGATCTGTCTCTATAGATCTTGATGCTCAACAATTAGGTAGCTTTATCCAGGTCTTCCTTTGAAAAACTATTTTAAAACAACCGTTTATGCTTTCTAGAAATTCTACGTCATTTTCGATCAATAATATGTCAACCACATATGCTTATCAAAAATTCTATAGTGCTCCCACTCACTTTATTGTAAATACAAGTTTCTCATAAACTTTGTATAGACTCAAAAACTTTGATCATCTCATCAAAGCGTATATTCGAACTCCGAGATGCTTGCTCCAACCCATAGAAGGATTGCTGGAGCTCGCACACCTTTTAGCATCCTTAGGACTGACAAAACCTTCTGGTTGTATCACATACAACCTTTCCTCAAGTAAACTGTTAAGGAAACAATGTTTTGACATCCATCTGCCAGATTTCATAATTGAAAAATGCAGCAACTGCTAACATAATTCCAACAGACTTTAGCATCACTACGAGTGAGAAAGTCTCATCACAGTCAACTCCTTGAACTTGTTGGAAACTTCTTTGCGACAAGTCGAGCTTTATAAATGGTGACATTTACCATCAGCGCATGTCTTCATCTTAAAGGTCCATTTGTACTCGATGACCTACCGTCCAATGAGCAAGTCTACCAAAGTCTATACTTGGTTTTCATACATGGATCCTTTCTCGGATTTCATGGCCTCTAACCATTTGTCGGAATCTGGGCCCATCATCGCTTCTCCATAGCTCGTAGGTTCATCGTTGTCCAACAACATGACCTCCAAGACAGGGTTATCGTACCACTCAGGAGCAGTACGCGTCCTTGTCGACCTACGAGGTTTGATAGTAACTTGATCGAAGCTTCAAGATCATCATCATTTACTTCTTTCACAGAAACATCTTTCTGTGTTGCGCTACTCTCTGGTTGAAACGAAGGTTCAACAACCTCATCAAGTTCTATCTTCCTCCCACTCAATTCTTTCGAGAGAAACTTTTTCTCGAGAAAGGACCCAGTTTTAGCAACAGACACTTTGTACTCGGATCTGAGATAGAAGGTATACCCAAGTGTTCTTAGGGTATCTTATTACGATGCATTTTTCCGCTTTGGGTTCGAGCTTATCAGACATAAGTGTCGCATTCCCAAACTCTAAGAAATGACAGCTTAGGTTTCTGCCAAACCATATCTTAACGGATTTAGATGGTGCCCTATTTAAAGTGAATGTGGTTGCCTCTAATGCATAATCCCAAAATGATAGTGGCAAAACGATAAGAGACATCATAATTCGCACCATATCCAATAGAGCACGACTGTGACGTATGGACACACCATCACACTATGGTGTTCCAGGTGGCGTGAGTTGTGAAACAACTTTCACATTGTCTTAAGTTGTATACCAAACTCGTAACTCATATATTCACCTCCACGATCATATCGTAGACATTTTATCTTCTCGTCACGATGATCTCAAACTTCACTCTGATTCTGCTTGAACTTTCCAAACGCTTCAGACTTGTGTTTCATTAAGTAAATATACACTATATCTACTCAAATCATCAGTGAAGGTAAGAAAATAATAATATCCACCGCATGCTACAACACTCATTAGACCGTATACATCAATATGTATCATTTTCAATAAGTTACTAGCCCGCTCCATCATACTGAAAATGGGGTTTTTAGCCATCTTGCCCAAGAGGCATGGTCTGCATGTCTCAACCGATTCAAACCGAATGAGTCCAAAGATCCATCAACATGGAGTTTCTTCATGCGATTTATACCAATATGACATTTAGCGTCAATGCCACAAGTATGTGGTACTATTATTATTAACTTTGTATCTTTTGGCATCAATGTTATGAACATGTGTATTGCTACGATCAAGATTCCACAAACCATTCTCACTGGGTGCATGATCATTAAAGGTATTATTCATGTAAATAGAATAACCATTATTCTCTAACTTAAATGAATAACCATGTAGCAATAAACATGATCCAATCATGTTCATGCTTAACGCAAACACCAAATAACATTTATTTAGGTTTGTCACTAATCCCGAAGGTAGAGAGAGCGTGCGATGTTGATCACATCAACCTTGGAAACATTTCCAACATACATTGTCACCTCACACTTAGCTATTCTCTGTTTATTCCGTAGCTTTTATTTCGAGTTACTAACATTTAGCAACCGAACCAGTATCCTATACCCTGGTGCTACTAGGAGTACTAGCAAGGTACACATCAATAACACGTATATCAAAATATACTTCTGTCGATGTTGCCAGCCTTCTTATCTACCAAGTATCTAGGGTTGTTCCGCTTCCGCAACCGCTCTCCTCATAATAGAAGCACTTAGTCTCGGGTTTGGGTTCAACTTTGGGTTGCTTCACTGGAGCAGCAACTGACTTGTCATCCATGAAGTTTTCCTCCTTGCCCTTGCCCTTCTCGAAACTAGTGGTTTTACTAACCATCAACACTTGATGCTCCTTTTTTATTTCTACCTTTGCGGCGTCAAATATCACGAACAGCTCAGGGATCATTATTTCCATCCCTGGCATTTTATAGTTCATCATGAAGCTCTAGTAGCTTAGTGACAGTGACTTGGAAAACTATATCAATCACTTTCTTACCTGGAAGATTAACTCCTACTCGATTCAAGCGATTATAGCACCCAGACAATCTGAGCACATGTCAACAATTGAGCTATTCTCCTTCATCTTGCAGGCAAAGAATCTTGTTGGAGATCTCATATCTCACAACATGGGCACGAGCCTGAGATCCCAATTTCAGCTCTTAGAACATCTCATATGTTCCATGACGTTCAAAACATTTTTGGAGCCTCAATTCTAAACCGTAAAGCATGACGCACTAAACTATAAAGTAGTCATCGGAACGTGCCTGTCAGATGTTCACAACATCTACAGACGATGCTAGAGGGGGTGGCGCACCGAGCGGTGCATTAAGGACATAAGCCTTCTTTGCAGCAATGAGTACAATCCTCACATCACGGACCCAGTCTGCAATATTTCCACCGTCATCTTTCAACTCTATTCCTCTAGGAACATATAAAAATTCAAGGGAGCTACAACATGAGCTAGTAATCTACAACATAATTTGCAAAGACACTACTGACTATGTTCATGATAATGAGTTCAATTAATCATATTACTTAAGAACTCCCACTCAAATTGACATCCCTCCGGTCATTCGAGTGATACATGATCCAAATTCATCAACTCAAGTCCGATCATCACATGAGTTGAGGTGGTTTCAATGGTGAACATCATCATGTTGATCATATCTACTATATGACTCATGTTTGATCTTTCGGTCTCTTGTGTTCCGAGGCCATGTCTATACATGCTAGGCTCGTCAAGTTTAACCCGAGTGTTCTGCACATGCAACACTGGCTTGCACCCATTGTACGTGAACGAAGAGTCTATCACACCCGATCATCACGTGGTGTCTCGACACGACGAACTTTCGCAACGGTGCACACTCGGGGAGAACACAATTTTACCTTGAAATTTAAGTGACGGATCACCTTATAATGCTACCGTCATCCTAAGCAAAACAAGGTGCATAAAAGGATTAACATCACATGCAAATCATAAGTGACATGATATGGCCATGAACTTGTGCTTTTGATCACCATCTTGAAAGCACCGACATGATCTCCATCGTCACCGGCATAACACCATGATCTCCATCATCATGATCTTCATCATTGTGTCGCCATCAGGGTTGTCGTGCCCACCATGCTCATACTACTATAGATACCGTTTAGTGATAAAGTAAAGCATTACATAGCGCTTAATGATTGACACGCAGGTCATACAATAATTAAAGACAACCCTATGGCTCCTGTCGGTTGCTGTACTCACCGACATGAAGAACATGGTATTGAAGATCAAAGAGAGAGAAGAAGCCATCTAGATACTAGCTATGGACCCATAGGTCTGTGGTGGACTACTCATGCATCATCGGAGGGGCAATGGAGTTGATGTAGATGCCCTCCACGATCGAAACCCCCTCCGGCAAATTACCGGAAAAGGCTCCAAGATTGGATCTCCCGGGAATGGAGGCTTCCGGCGGCGAAAGATGTTGGGGAACGTTGCATGGGAAACAAAAATTTTCCTACGCACACGTAATATCTATCCATGGTGATGAGTATCGACGAGAGGGAGAGTTGATCTACATACCCTTGTAGATCGCTAAGCGGAAAGCGTTAAGAAACGCAGTTGATGTAGTTGAACGTCTTCGCGATCCAAATCGCCGAGCGTCCCGAGATCCCATCACGATCCATCTTGCGATCCAATCATAATCCATCCCGCGATCCCATCATGATCCATCCTGCAATCCCATCACGAATCGTCTCACGATCTTGATCACGGTCCTTCCGATCTAGTGCCGAACGAATGGCACCTCCGCGTTCAGCACACGTCCAGCTCGATGATGATCTCCGCCTTGTTGATCCAGCAAGAGGGAGCAGAGAGGTAGATGAGTTCTCCAGTAGCGCGATGGTTTTGCGGTGATGGTGGTGGAGATATTCTAGCAGGGCTTCGCCTAAGCACCGCTGAAACCAATCTAGAGGAGAAACTACGATCTAGAGAAGAAGAGGGCAGCACGTGGCAATTAGGGTTAGCTCTTCCCTCTAAATCCTCTAGTATATATAGGAGGGAGTTAGGGGAGGAGGCAGCCTCAAACCCTCAAGGTTTGGTCGAAATTGGAGGTGGGGGAGTCCTACTCCAATCCTATTAGGAGTAGGATTCCTGCTTTCCACTTGGAAACTCTTTCCACCTCTCCACCTTTTAGGTTTTTCCCACCCCTAGCCGCATGGGCCTTAGTGGGGTCTTAGTCCAGCCCACCAGAGGCTGGTTTGACTCCTCCCACAGCCCATGAGGTCCTTTGGGTCGAGACACCCCTCCTGATGGTCCCTCGGCACCCACCCGACACTCCCGGTACACTACCGATGAGCCCGAAACTTTTCCGGTGACCAAAACAGGACTTCCTATATATCAATCTTTACCTCCGGACCATTCCGGAGCTCATCGTGATTTACAGGATCTCATCTGGGACTTCGAACAACCTTCGGTTGCAACCATACATAACTCTATACTACTGAAACGTCACCGAACCTTAAGTGTGCAGACCCTGCGAGTTCGAGAACTATGTAGACATGACCGAGACACCTCTACGGTCAATAACCAATAGCGGGACCTAGATGCCCGTATTGGTTCCTACATATTCTATGAAGATCTTTATCGGTCGAACCTCTATGTCAAGGATTCAGTTAATCCTGTATGATGTTCCATTTGTTCTTCGGTATGTTACTTGCCCGAGATTCGATCGTCGGCATCTCCATACCTAGTTCAACCTCATTACCGGCAAGTCTCTTTACTCGTTTCATAATACAAGATCCCGTGGCTAACATTTAGTCACATTTCTTGCAAGGCTTATTGTGATGTTGTATTACCGAGTGGGCCCTGAGATACCTCTCCGTCACACGGAGTAACAAATCCTAGTCTTGATCCATGCCAACCCAGCAGACACCCTCGGAGATACCTGTAGAGCACCTTTATAGTCACCCGGTTATGTTGCGACGTTTGATACACACAAGGTACTCCTCCGGTGTCAGTGAGTTGCATGATCTCATGGTCATAGGAACACATACTTGACATGCAGAAAACAGTAGCAATAAACTGACACGATCATATGCTACGTTTTTAGTTTGGGTCTTGTCCATCACATCATTCTCCTAATGATGTGACCCCGATATCAAATGACATCTCATGTCCATGACTAGGAAACCATAGCCATCTTTGATCAATGAGCTAGCCTATTAGAGGCATACTAGGGACATGGTGTTGTCTATGTATCTACACATGTATCTGAGTTTCCGATCAATACAATTATAGCATGGATAATAAACAATGATCATGAACAAGGAAATATGATAAGAACCAATTTATTATTGCCTCTAGGGCATATTTCCAACAGAAGAGTATTTGTGTGTCTCTTTTTGGTGTTGGGGGGATATTTGGGAATTTATAGGCCAGCATTAGGGTTAGGAGACCTGCAAGGAGGCGACAAGCCTGCTTTGCGCGGCCGGGGGTGGCACGCCTAGCAGGCTTGTGGCTCCCTGGCACCTCCCCTATCATGCACTCCAATCTTGGTCGATTTGTTTCCTTCCAAAAAAATTCCTTCCGAAGGTTTTATTCCGTTGGACTCCGTTTAATATTCCATATCTGCAAAACTCAAAAACAAGGAAAAACAGAAACTAGTACTGGGCTCTAGATTAATAGGTTAGTCCCAAAAATAATATAAAATAGCATATTAATGCATATAAAACATCCAAAACAGATAATATAATAGCATGCCATCATCAAAAATTATAGATACGTTAGAGTCGTATCATGCAGCAATATATTTTGGGGTTTTTGGTTTTGTAGATCTAAAAACAAAGATTGCAAAAATGTTGATTGGAAAGAAATATGATGGAAAAGTAGACCCGGGGTCGTAGGGTTCACTAGTGGCTTCTCTCATGAGTATAGCGCACGGTGGGTGAACAAATTACTGTTGGGCAATTGATAGAAAATTAAATAGTCATGACGATATCCAAGGCAATGATCATTATATAGGCATCACGTCCAAGATAAGTAAACCGACTCCTGCCTGCATCTACCACTATTACTCCACACATCGACAGCTATCCAACATGCATCTAGTGTATTAAGTTCGTGGAAAACGGAGAAAAGATCTATTCATGTAGGAATAGACCCCATCTTGTTATCCTTAATAGCAATGATACATGCGTGTCTTGTTGCCCCTTCTGTCGCTAGGAAATAACACCGTAAGACCGAACCAATCACAAAGCACCTCTTCCCATGGCAAGAAAAATTGATCTAGTTGGCCTAACTAAACCAAACATTCAAATAGGAAATACGAGGCTATAAGGAATCATGCATATAAGAGATCAAAGAAGACTCAAATAATATTCATGGATAGAAACTGATCATGAACTCAAAATTCATCGAATCCCAACAAACACACCGCAAAAGTTTACATCAAATAGATCTCCAAGAGACCATTGTATTGAGAATCAGAAGAGAGAGAGAGAGAGGAAGCCATCTAGCTACCGCCTATGAACCCATAGGTCTATGGTGGACTACTCATGCATCATCGGAGAGGCACCTATGATGAAGATGAACCCCTCTGTGATGGTGTCTAGATTGGATCTTGAGGTTCTGGAACTTGCGGTGGATGGAATTGTGTTTTGTCGACTCCCCTAGGGTTTTTGGAATATTCGGGAATTTATAGGCATCATAGGCGGTGGAGAGGGGTCCCGAGGAGGGCACAACCCACTAGGGCGCGGGTAGACCCCCCCTGGCACAGCCTGCTGGGTTGTGGTCTCCTCGGCCCACTTCCCCGATGCTTTTTTGGTCCATTTGGTGTCTTCTGGTCGAGAAAATATCCAATTTTTTTGTCGCGATTGGACTCCATTTGATATTGATTTTCTGCAAAGTAAAAACAAGCAAAAAACAACAACTGGCAATTTGGCACTATGTCAACAGGTTAGTCCCAAAAAATGATATAAAGTGGTAATAAAATGATGGTAAAACATCCAAGAATGATAATATAACAACATGGAACAAGCAAAAAGTATAGATACGTTGGAGATGTAGCAAACATCAAGCAAAGAAATGGTGAAGCGACAAGTTGTCGGAACCACAGGTTAGAGTGCTAGCTCAGAATCAAAATTGCCTTTCAAGACAACCAACATGATGTTGAAAGCTCGATGTAATCTTAGTGCACTATTGGAATTGTATTCCAGGGATGAAAGAGACAGATAACATGGTCAAGCTCTAGCATACGATGATGATGTAGCCTAACATCTTGGAATGACATGAGTGTGTCCAAACTCATAAGCAAAGAAGATTGCTAAGACTTGTTGAATTGCAATGCATACTCGATTCACTTATTGGTCTCCTTGAGTGCCCAACATCTCGGAACACGAGGAAAACTGGAATCAATGAAATATCATAGTTGACGAGGAACTCATAGGAATTTATATAGCTTCGTGATATTCTCGAGATACCAGGGATAATACTCGGAGGTAGATCGGAATAGGGGTTATTAGACTAGTGTATTGATTTGTGGAACACACTCACTTTAACTTGTCTGAGAATGAAAACAAAGTAGAACAACATGGTCGGAACCATGATTGCAAAGGACAAGATCACAGATACCAGATCAAATTATACCAAGGGAATTTTATTGTCATGAGAAGCTTCCATGATAAGACATACACTGGGCCCATGGGCATGAACACAAAGTTTAAGGTTGACTCCCACTTCTTGAATGCATAACCTATCAGTCACTTCTCGCTTTCGATGAAGTTGTAGTGTTGAAATTTTAACTGGCAAGCACGAGTAGAGTATGACCCATAGAATTTTCTGGGCTCACACAGATTAGGGAAGGCATTGGTTCAACCCATCGGGGCATCTTAGGAACATATACCACAAACTTCAAGAGTAATTGACACATGCTTGAAAACAGATCATGGCTGACAAGAGCATAGGGTACAACTTATCAGTGGGAGAAGACACAATTTACCAATGGCATCATGTATCAAGGGAAGAACTCACAAGAATTTTTAATATGAAGGATGCCATCGGATAATAACCCAACAATGGGTCTGGCGGTCCATAAAGGACCTGATGTGAGTATCAGCACTAAATCATAGGAAGAAAGAATGCAAGGCATCGGATTATAGAACACCTGAATAATTTTGATGCTTAAATACCAAAGGAATTATGATTTCTAGTTTGGTGTATCAGAATCATACGCTCCAATCAAATACAAGTAAGATGAGCAGACTTAGATGGAAAATAAACCAAAGTTTTGATTTGCCGAGAACCAACTCCTTTTTGGAAAGACGTCTGAGACGGACAGATAATTTATGAGGATCAACCGATGATTGTGTGCATTTGCACACAGGTTGGATCAAATGACAATCACAAAGTATTTAATGAATGTTGCTAGACATATGGAATTAACCATAATTCAAGCAGGTCAGGAAGGTCAAGAGATAGAGAATTTTTCTATCAATTCCTTCTCAACACCCTCGGGTACCATGATTGGGTTATCAATGTTTAGAGATATTGTAGACACCTCAGGATGTCCAAATAACTTCTTATAGAAGTTAGCTATATACTCCATTAAATTCTTGTCTCCCTCATTTCCCCCTCCTCTTGTTCCAAACTACTAATTTTGTTTTTTCTATGCCTACCATTATCTTTGGCATGGAAATATCTAGTGTTACCATCACACTCCAAAATATCATCATTTTTTGCCCTTTGTTTCCATTTAGCCTCCTCCTAGCTTGATAATGTGTCCAACTGAGCTCTAAGCTCTATTTATTCTTTCCTATCATCAGCAGTCACCCCAAAATTTTCACAATATTTATCAACTCATGAAGTAGCTTAGTATTTTAATAGATATTAGTAGTTGGTATACGGCAAAATTAAGGAATCACTTAGAAAAGGCAGTTTATGTGAAATTGGTCTAAGTTGTTGGATTAAAATGCAACAACTATGGAGCCTTCTTCTTTCTCCCGAACTGGACGCACTCCCCAATTATTGTCGGCCAGACCATCTATTCTCGCCTCCCATGGTCATCCATGTTGACATGCCCTCCCCGCCGCTTCTGTCGTGCTGCCACTGTGTTGCTGTTGCCTACCATTGCCTAGCCATCCTTCTAAACCTCCCTTCGTCTTCCCTTCACCCGACGAAGCCGCTACCATATCGTGGCTAGCTCCAGGTTGCTTCTAGCTAAAGCCTCATTGGTGTCCCTTGGCTTCGCTGACTGCCATCTTCGGCCTCGAGGCTACGCGCTTCTCTCCCTAGAATGGAGTGTCGCAACTGAAAAATTCAGTTGCACGTGAAATAGCAATTGTGTGTTTGAAAACACTATGGTCATATATACCCTCCCCCCATTCCGAAATATAAGACGGTCTAACTTTTTCTGAATATAAATGTGTTTTAGTGTGTTTATGCATTCCTTTTAGTCCGTATGTAGTCCATAATGACATATCAAAAACATCTTATAATTTGGAAAGTAAGGAGTATAATTGAATTCATGCCCCCAGCTAACTCATCCAAAAGTACGAATTGATAGAGGGAGGCTGGCAATATATTTCAACCCCCCCTCCTCCCCCCGGATGTCAAGGCTTATTTAGACATGGTATTGATGTAGGCCACATAATCTTTTTTGTTTTAGTATTGTATTGGCAAGGTATAGAGCTCAAGATATCTTGGTTCTAATACCATATTGAATTCATACACCACCCAACTCGTCTAAAAGTTTGATGTGATGAAGAAAGACAGGCAATTTATTTCAACAAGTATATGTCTGGCAAAATGGAGGGCGACCCTGGCGGGCGACGCGACCGCGCCGGACATCAGCGAGCGGCTAAAACCACGACCGGATCTCGGTTCTGGGCGCTGGCCGGCTCCGATGATGAGTCCGACACGGAGGAGGAGGAATCTGGCGACATGGTGGCGGTGAAGCTCTCACCAATGCCACCGGACATCGTGTGTGAAACCCTAGCAGAGGGATAGTCTGAGGAACGGGTCACTGCCACTATCGAGGGAATGGTTCCACACATCGACAGGGCGTGGGATGGATTGGGCGACGACATAGAGGACAAGGTGGAGGTGGTCCGACGGGTCGTTCTTCAGCGTACGTCTATGACACAAACCATGGAAGGGACCTCTCCCAAAGGTATGTTTGCCAGCTATCACCCTTTCAGATTTCATTCGGGATTGAAAGATGTTGCCTTTCCGACGGGGAAAGGGGAGACCGGCGATGGTCAGAGAACCGCCGGTGACGACACCGGCTGATCCGGATCAAGGGATCCACGACCCCAGGAACCAGCGATTGAAGTTCTTATTGGGCCATGTTGGGCCCAATACGGACACGGGTGGGCCGGTTTCAACAGGGTATATGGCCCAGTTGAAAGCGCTGCAAGGTCCACCGGCCGAGTCCGAGGAGGAATATCGATCAAACACTATTTCGTACGATAGCCTGGTGAGAGAACCCATCAATACATTTATAGTAGTCGACGGCCTCTCTAGGGTTCGACGTGATCGTCATCTGTCTTCTTCGGGTTTCCCTGTCCGTGAAGGGTGGGCGCAGAGGATCCCGGCGGAACCTACCCCAATGACTTCAATGGCCGGACGGGAGTCCGGGCAGCTGCCCTCGGACGCAAGCGGGCTGCCTAAGCCAGGTGCACCGGCACAAGGCCCAGGCGGGCCAGTCCTTGTGCCAGCCGAGGGTGGCCTCGGGGCCACTGTTGGAGGAAGGGGCGATGGGCAGGGTCGCGGCCGAGCTGAAGGGCAAAGTCGTGGCGGTTTTCTTGCTAGTAGAGGCGGATCGGGCACAGGACGGACTGGTGGTGGAAACGGTGGCTATCAGGGCTACCGGTATAACTGGAATCAATGGAATGAGGGATCAGCTGGACCGGGCGGTGTCCGCGGCCAATGGAACGACGGTGGCGGTCAAGGGGGTGGTGCTAATCACCGGTACCGCCCTCTCTATCCACAGGAAGGTCAGTTTGTGAAGCAGCCAAGGGCCCGCACTACCGGCAGCGCGGTGGTCGCGGTGGCAGAGGGCGGAACTTTGGATGGAATAAAACGGGCCCGAAGTGTACGGAAGTGAACACAACAAAAACTGATGTGGCTGCAGTTACCGGAACAGTTGCCACCTCTTCGACTATGACTACCAAGCTGCCAGAGGAGGCGGCTGCTGTGGTTAGTGCCTTGGCGACGGTGGCTGTACCCACCAAGGCAACGACTGTCGATAGAGAGCCAGCGCGAGCTAACAAAGTGGCGTGTAAGAAAGAAAAGCTGACTTGCTATAGATGTGGTATACCGGGTTACTTTGTTATGGATTGCACCACGGTCTTATGTGATATTTGTCAGAAACCAGGACATGATGAGGATGCCTGTCCACTATTTTTAGCACCTAAGCCCGTGATCAACATATATGGTGTATGTCAGAATAGGCTCATGTTCTTCGAGACGCCACACTCTACATCTGCTATTTTACCTCCCCGTCTTGAGAGTTCAAGGACGGGATTGGTGAAGGTTACAAATGATACGTTAACAGTTGACCAAGTTTCTCAACAGCTGAGGATACTTGTCTCTGAGTCTTACCAATGGACTCCGGTTAGAGTGGATGAGCAGGTTTATCGAGTGGAATTCCTGAGAAAAGAGGATCTTCAACGTCTGCTGACTTTCGGGGCCAGTAAGGTGAATGGGAGTAAATGCTTGTTAGAGTTCGAGGAATGTAAAAAAATGGAACCATTGGGTACATGGTTGAAGAAAGTTTGGATCAGATTTTTAGGTATTCCAAAGATCATTCTCAACGATTTCTTTATTGTCTGGAGCCTTGGTTCACTAGTGGGCAAGACAGAGAAAGTTGATATGCCCTTCACACGCAAACGTGGGATTGCCAGGCTGCTTGTGAGCGTGTTGGATGTTGAATACGTACCTGATTACGCACCATGGAATTATGATGGGGTGCATTATGACCTAGATATAGAGGTTGAGGAGGATACACAACCACAGACACATGATGGTGATGTTGACATGGTGGATGGTTGTGATCGTGATCATGATGGGAACCAGGGAGATGAGAACCCTGATGAGCACTCTGAGAGGTCCAAGGAGGACCGTATTCACTCGTCTTCGACGGGGGCAGATACACCACCTATCACCTTCAGCTACACCTATGGAGACTCTGCGTTTTGGATTAAGGCGATGTTAGTGCCGAGTCGTCCAAGGGAAATATGCATGCACTTTGAGGATACTGAGCAACCTTCTGTGTTAGAGGATGGATCGGTTGATGGGTATGAGATCCCGGATTCACATGTCTCGTAGGAAGGGCTTTTACCTCGTCAAGTGGACGGGGACTCGCTGGGAAGTCCGGTCAACACCTGCGGGTAGGAGACCCCCATTTCGGTGATCAACCCAAAGATGGTCAGTGGCGGAGGGAGTGGGCAGGCATCACCAACCGGCCAGGGGGCAGCGACCTACGTCACCGTCAGGCACAGTGATGGGACGCGAGGTCCGGCACCTCTGATGGCGTCTGCTATGATGGAGGCCGGTCTCGGTAGCCAAGAGGTATAGGCTACGGATAGTCCGGTGACGCCGGGTACTGGTGGATGGGTGGTCCAACAATCAGACCTTCCGAGGTCATCTTCTATGGGTGAGGTGCCTCAGGGCATAGGGCAGGAGGTCCAGGCGCCCCCCCTTGCGTCACACCCATCCACATGGCGGTGGAGAGGTTGCCGTCTCAGGCTGGGCATGTGGTTCCGGGCAGCGGGGCTGCCACTTCGATCCAGATTCATTCACCGGCTACTTGTTCTACCACTGTTGAGACTAAGGCAGGAGGCCAGAGTCATATAGTGGTGTCCACAGATGACGTGATGTCGTATGGCGGGATACCGGATCCGACGTCTGGAGATCGACGGGTTAGTCACCGCATCTAGGAGCAGCCGGATGCTGATGACATGGTGCTCGGGCAGGCTATGAGGGCCGCCAAGATTCGAGACGTCGAGGAAACTACATGTATGTCGGTTAATACTTATGCATCAATTCTTCATTTTTCAGATTCTGAGATTATGCAAAATGCTAGCGACATAGGTATCTCGCTTGGGTCTGATGGCAAAGAAGTAGCTAAAACTATAAACGATATCTTAAATTTAGAAGCAGACAAACTCATAGAGTTTATTCAGAATCTAGCAACAATAAAACCGATGAATGAGTCAGACATTAATGGGTTTGGAGGAACAGATTTACAAAGCTTGTGTGAAGGGCTATTAAACATAGGGGGAGATGAGGAGGATGTGGATGACATGGGGTCGGAGGGGTATATGGCCTCTTTGATTGACGGTTGTCATTCTCATGAAATACCCTCAGAAATTAACACGAAAGTAACACAGGAAAAACAGAAGAGGCCTTGGAAAAGGAACGTCTATCCTGTGTCAGCGGTACGGAGAAGTGCACGAGTGAAACATAAGAAAAAAATTCATGATGACATATGAAAGGCATTTTTTGGAATAGCAGAGGTCTAGCAGACTTGGCTAAAAGAAGATTCCTTAGAGAAACATCGTTAGAACATAAGCTCGACTTTATGGCAATACAAGAAACGGGTAGAGATAATTTCACATCATCATTACTTAACACCTTAGCAGGAGGAGTGGATTTTGACCGGCACTATCTGCCATCGAGGGGTAGATCGGGAGGGATCTTACTTGGTGTAAAGTGCAAAACATTAGAGGTGATGAATGTGGTATATGGAGAGTTTTCCGTCAAATTTCGGGTGAAGTCGGAAGTTGATGGATTTCGGTGGGCTTCGGTGGCCGTATATGGGGCAGCGCAACCGGAGCTAAAACCGGATTTTCTCGCCGATCTGGTAAGAATTTGTGGAGATGAGAGACTACCCATTATGGTTGGGGGGATTTTAATATCATTCGTAGGGGAAATGAAAAAAATAATGACAACTTCAAGGGAAGATGGTCAACAATGTTCAACATGGTTATTGAGAGTCTTGATTTGAGGGGAATCGACCTTACCGGTAGGCATTTCACATGGGCGAATTCACTTCCGGTTCCAACATATGAGAAGTTGGACAGGGTACTGACCAGCATGGAGTGGGAACAGAAGTACCCGTTGGTTTCAGTACATGCTCTACAATGAGTCATCTCTGACCACACACCTCTAATGGTTGACTCTGGGGAAGCCAATCATGGGGGGAATAGAAATCTCTTCTCCTTTGAACTAGGTTGGTTCGAGAGAGAAGGATTCATGGATCTCATAGCCACTGAATGGGCTAGGGATTCTGGTGGATCTTCAAATATTGAAAGATGGCAAAACAAAACCCGATACTTGCGCCAGTAATTGATAGGATGGGCGAAGAATCAGAGCGGGATATACAAAGTGGAAAAGGAGAGGCTTATTCGACTAATTGATGAGTTAGATGTGAAGGCTGAGACTAATCTCCTCAACTTGTCGGATAGAAATAAAAAAATTGAGGCTGAGAAGAAATTGCAACAGCTTTTGAGAGAGGAAGAGATGAAATGGGCACTTCGAGCTAAGGTGACGAAGGTGGTCCAGGGAGATGATAACACACAATTCTTTCATATGATTGCGAATGGCAAGCATTGAAAGAAAAAAATTATTCAACTTGAGCAAGATGAAGGGACAATTATAGGACACAAGAATTTAAAAACATCATTTCAGAATATTATAAGAAGTTATTTGGGGAACCAGAAGAGAATTTTGTCTCTCTAGATGAAAGCACAATTCATGATATACCTCAGATTAGTTTTGATGAGAATGACGTGCTATTAGCTCCATTTACTGAGAAGGATGTGTTTGACGCTATATCACAAATGAAACAAAATAAGGCACCGGGTCCGGATGGGTTTCCGGCGGAATTTTATAAAAAAAGCTGGCATATCATTAAGAGTGACCTTTTGCCTATGTTCCATGATTTATTCAATGGCCGTTTACAGCTCTTTCACCTTAACTTTGGAACAATCACGTTGTTGCCAAAGAAGGCGGAGGCTGTACGCATTGAGCAATTTAGACCGATCTGGTTGCTAAATGTCAGTTTCAAAAATTTTACAAAGGTTGGCACGAATAGATTGTCAAGGATAGCTCATTCGGTAGTCTAACCAACACAAACAACATTTATGCCTGGGAGACACATCTTAGAGGGTGTTGTTGTCTTGCATGAAACGTTACATGAAATACATACAAAGAAACTCGATGGGGTTATCTTTAAAGTGGATTTCGAGAAGGCATATGATAAAGTAAAATTGCCTTTTCTCCAACAGGCTTTACGAATGAAAGGGTTCAATGAAAAATGGCGGGATCAAGTGGACACTTTCATTCACAAAGGCAGCGTGGGGGTTAGAGTTAATGATGACATAGGTCATTTTTTTCAAACACATAAGGGATTGAGGCAGGGTGATTCCATGTCTCCGATATTGTTCAACATTGTAGCAGACATGTTGGCAATACTCATTGGTAGAGCTAAAGAAAAGGGGCACGTAGGAGGACTCATCCCACACCTGGTGGATTGGGTGTCGATACTACAGTTCGCGGATGATACAATCATTTTCATGGAACGTGATATGACAAAAGCAAGGAATATGAAACTAGTTTTGTGCTTATTTGAACAACTCTCAGGGCTAAAAATAAATTTTAACAAAAGCGAAATATTTTGCTTTGGAAAGGCAAAGGACGAGCAAGACGCTTACAGGCAGCTATTTGGATGTGAATTGGGATCACTACTATTTAGTTACCTAGGGATTCCTATTCATCATAGAAGATTGACGAACAAGGAATGGAAATGTATTGAGGAAAGATTTGAGAAGAAACTAGTTTGCTGGAAGGGCAAACTTATGTCATATGGAGGTAGGCTAGTATTAGTAAACTCAACATTAACAAGCCTGCCGATGTTTCTGTTGTCTTTCTTTGAAGTACCTGTAGGGGTACGAAAAAGATTAGACTTCTATAGATCTCGTTTCTTCTAGCAAATTGATGAGGCTAAGAAGAAATACAGACTGGCGCGATGGGATATTATATGCAGATCAAAAGACCAAGGAGGTCTTGGTATCGAAAATCTAGAAGTGAAGAACAAATGCTTGCTTAGCAAATGGCTTATAGGCTATCCACTGAGACTGATGGGATGTGGGTTCAATTATTGAAGAACAAATATCTACATTCCAAAACTCTAGCTCAGGTTACAGCTAGACAAAATGACTCACCTTTCTGGAAGGGGTTAATGAAGATAAAGGCAACCTTTTTTGAAAGGGTGAAGTTCGTAGTTGGCAATGGTACCTCAACAAGATTTTGGGAAGACACTTGGCTTGGGGATTCGCCATTAACAATTCAATATCCTTCGTTATATAACATCACGCAACGTAAAGAAGAGTATGTGTCCACGGTATTACGATCAATACCCCTAAACATGCAATTCAGACGAGGTTTAGTGGGAGCGCGTTGGACTGCAAGGTTACATCTGGTTAGGAGATTGATGCAAGTGCAACTTTCTGGCCAGACAGATAGTATTCGTTGGACTTTACTGGTGAATGGGGTCTTCTCGGTAAAGTCTTTTTACAACGACTTGATAGACACTGGACCGCTCTCAAGATCTTTGGATATTTGGAAAATTAAGGTACCCCTTAGGATTAAAATTTTCATGTGGTTTATACACAAGGGAGTGGTATTAACTAAGGACAACTTGACAAAACGAAGATGGGGAGGCAGGCCTAATTGTTGTTTTCGTGATAAGAATGAGACAATAAAACACCTCTTTCTCGATTGTCTTCTGGCAAAACTATTATGGCAAACACTTCATATAGCTTTTAATTTAAGCCCACCTACATGTATAAGGTCGTTATTTGGAACGTGCTTCAATGGAGTAGATGTTACAATAGTACAGCTCATCAGAGTTGGGATATGTGCTCTATTTTGGGCTATATGAAACACCAGGAATGACATGATTTTTAATGGCAAGAATTTCAACAACTTTTTGCAGGTTATCTTCAGAGCAACAACTTGGATCCGTACGTGGTCATTACTCAGCCATGCGGACTCCAGGAAGCGTATGGATATTGGTGCAACCGATAAGAGATGGTCCCACGGGTTGTCTTCAACCGATTTGGATGGCGTGCTAATAATAGGCTAGGTGCGTAGGCATCATAGTCTATTGTTACAAAGCGCCGGATGTGGCAGCTCGATTTATATTTCTCTTTATTTTGCTTTAGCGCATGAACACATTGTGGACCTGTCATTTTATTTCAAAACTATCTAATAAGATGGTTGTATGCATCGATTATGCAGAGGCCGGAGGCTTCGTTCCTCCTTTTCAAAAAAAAAATGTATACATGTCCATTTATGCTATGAACTTTCAATATAAGTGTACGCAGTACATAATTAGACGACAAAGGATACTTCCTCTATAAACATAAAATAGTGACAATAGGGTTACATTATCATGTTGCTAATTGGATCTATATAGAACACATCTAGATGTGTTCTAGTTATTGCACATCTAAGTGACTCAACCAAATTAAAAAAAATAAAAGACTAATGAAAATGCTTGCACGAATCTTCACTTCAAATCATTGGCACAAGAATATTTAGGGCACATCTTGGTTTAGCAAAACTGTATTTAATTTGAGTGCAAAGCAATCGAACTGCATATGAATGCTGGAGTTTTAAATAGTTTATACATGGGCGTTCTCCACGCTTAACAGCTCCACGTGAATTCCATATCACGATTCTGATTCGTACGTTGTTATATTATATCAAAAATATAATCAAATGCTGATTCGTACGTGCGTGTGCCCCAGAAAATTTCGGTCCAACCTGTGTAATTGACTACTTGTAGTAGGCTGCTTTCCTGGCCCTGTAGCTATCGTCGAGCATTCCTCCTGCTGCTGCTAGCAACCAAAGACGCTGAGTGGAGCTCGCGCGCAGTGGGTGGGTGGGTGGGTGGAGCGGAACCTATCAGCCATGGCCGGCCGTCCAGAGGGAGGGAAAGGGGAGACGGTGTGCGTCACCGGCGCCGGCGGGTACATCGCCTCGTGGCTCGTGAAGCTCCTCCTCTCCCGGCTACACCGTCCGCGGCACCGTCCGCGACCTCGGTACGTGCCTCCTGCTTGCCCCTTTTCGCCATGGATCGCCGTTCTCTGGAGTCCGGACGTCTGACTGATCAAGTACTGTGGGATATGGTGTTCCCGTTCAAGCTACTTGCGTTGAATCTTCGTAGCGCTAGACCGTTAGATCGGTGGATCGAATCCTCGATGCACAAAGCAAAACTATCATACTATGTTAGTACTTAGTACTGATTAATATTTCAGGTGAGAAGAAGACCGGCCATCTGAGGTCGCTGGAGAACGCACCTGAAAATCTCAAGCTAATCAAGGCCGATCTGCTCGATTATGATGCGATGGCGGCTGCCATAGTGGGATGCCAAGGAGTTTTCCATGTCGCCAGCCCGGTTCCTAAGGGGGATGTGACTGACCCATAGGTGAATCTGCACTTCTCAAATCTTGTTTGTGGCAGATATACAGTTTACAACTGAACATTAGATTAGAGTTAGACTAAGTATTCATACCATACGCACAGGTTGAAGTTTTGGGTCCCGCTGCTACTGGTACCAGGAATGTGCTGGAGGCTGCGTCCGCGGCGAAGATTCGGCGGCTGGTCGTCGTCTCATCCATAGTCGCCGTCGACATCAACCCGAAAGATTGGCCCACCGACAAGATCAAAGATGAAACTTGTTGGTCAGACAGAGTTCTGCAGGAACAACGAGGTACCATCGAGTTTTTGCTAATTACTAGTAGCAGTGAAGCACCAAATTTTATTGTGATCATGGAAGTCGAACAATTCACAAACTTGTGATTTCGTTATCTTCGCCATGGCTCTGCAGGACTGGTATTCGGTCTCCAAGATCACCGCAGAAGAGGCGGCGCTCGAGTACGGGCGGCTAACCGGCCTGGATGTGGTCACTCTCAACCCGGCGGTGGTGTTTGGTCCCCTGCTGCAGCCGACGGTGAACGCGAGCAGCCAGTTCCTCATCTACTTCCTCAAAGGTGGCTTCAGCGATTCAGCCATCACCTCACGCTCCCAAGCTGGCCATGTTATCTATCGCGTGCCCTCTTGTTTCTCATACTTTGGGCGCCGGTGCAGGAGGGCCTGACCGGATGAGGGACAAGCTCTGGCACATCGTCGACGTGCGCGACACCGCCGACGCACTGCTTCTTCTCTACGAGGCGCCGGAGGCCGCCGGCAGGCACATCTGCGCGCCGCATGTCATCACCGCCCGCGACCTGCGGGACTTGCTCAAGAACATGTACCCTGACTATCCTCTAGTCAGCAAGTAAGCGGAGGCATCTTTATCCGTTTTTCCCCTCACCGGAATGCTGAAGCCCGTCTCCCCAGCTCTGGCTGACTTCGTTCACCTTGGCGAAATTGCAGGGAGAGCATCTGTGACATGGATCACCCGGCTCCTATGACGACCGACAAGCTCAAGAAGCTGGGGTGGAGCTGCCGGTCGCTGGAGGAGACCATCACGGACACCGTCGAGTTCTGCCAGCAGGCCGGGTTTCTCGACGATGTGGAGGGGGCTGGGCCATGCCGTTTCCCTCCTGTTTACAACAAGATTTAGGTTCAGCAACGGCGCGAGATTAGGGGCCAGGTTCTACAATCGTGTCTTGCAGTCGGCTCACCCCAATCCAGCGTCTGAAGTTTGAAGGTGGAAGAAGGACCATTTCTCGGCACGTTTCTTTTTTGCGGGCACCATTTCTACCCCTTGTGATGATGTTTTAATTCCATAATAAGGTGCTCCTCTTTTAAATAAAAGTTTTTTTTTAGGAAAAAGATGTGTAAAGTGCACATAGATCTGATAATTATCAATAGCTAGTGCAATGGAAAAATAATTGGATGAAAAAAATTACATTGAAAATCATGCTAGACTTCTTTTTCCTACGATTGTACGCCTTTGTCGAAGATCAAAAATTGCACTAAGGGCATCTCCAAAGCGGACCCTTAAAGCGTCCATATGTTTTGGACGTGTTTTGCCATCCAATGCGGACCTGTATCGTTTGCTTAGTGGTCAAAGGTACTTTTCTGGAAAACTCGAGACAAACGCGCGCGCGGGGGAGGGGGTGGGATTGCGGGTGTCTGGACAGCAACCACGTAGGCCTCCGACACCCCGGCCCACCTAAAACCCTTCCCGACCCAGCGCCTCCGTCCTCCCCATGTCCCTCCTTCCTTTTTCTCTTGCCTTCACCGCCACTTCACCACCCTGTCCGCCATGACACACCCCTGTTGGAAGTCTACCTCTTCGTCACCTCTAGTGTTCCACCTGGGCTCCATCCCGTTTCTCCTCCATTGTCGTTCCACCTCTCTCCTCCTACTATCCCGCCAGGTACCATATTTTATGGCTATACTCACCATGCCCGACAACTGTTTGGTGAACTGCCGAAGCTAAAAAAATTGCCCCTTCTTCTTTGAAGCAATGAATTCAGATTTGGGGTACGTATACGAGCACTATGTTGAGTTGTCGAATGGCTCGTCTGACGAAGAGGACTACACAGATGACACGGTGATGATGTAGGCGGTCCTTGAAGGGTCCTTGAGTGCTCAACCGCAACAGGGTGAGTAACCATTTGACGTTGATGGACGACTACTTTGCCCCTGATGCCCTCTTCGCCGAGAATTTTCATCTTTAGAAGATTGAGCGTGAAACCCAAGCGGGTCTCCTCGGGATCGCAATCATCATATAATGGAGTCTTCGAGTCTAATTATAGGTGAGCAGCTTGGCCTCCTCTCTAGAAGCGGCTTTGTCGCTAGTCGTCTTCTTGCGAAGTAGGTCTCGAACATGATGGTTCTTGCACGAGTGGACTTAGTAGCGATGAAGATTGTGGTGTGTCTGCGTCTTCTTCATGTCCGGCGCCTTCTTCTTCCCATCGATCGTTTATTCTGGCCCCATGTATTGGTTGTTGTTGGGGATCGTTGCATAGTCAATTTCCTATGAATTCACCCAAGATCTAATCTAGGAGATGCATATATATAGTAATGAGGGGGAGAGTGTCTACGTACCCTTGTAGACCGAAAGCGGAAGCGTTCTATTGAACGTGGTTGGCGTGCTCAAACTTTCTTTGCGATCCAATCTGATCTAGCACCGCACACATGGCACCTTCGAGATGTGCACATGTACAACAAGATGGTGTCTCCTCCTTCTTGATCCAGCATGGAAAGGAGGGAGATATGGACGAGATCAATCTCGGCAGCACGACGACATGGTGGTGGAAGTATGGTGGGATTCTGGAAGAGTTCCTTAAAACCTGTGCGTCATGCTGAATTTTGGTTCACACTAAAAGAACCGAAATACCAGACCAAAAGAATCGGGATCGACACCATACCCACTATTCCGATCTCTAGTATTTCGATCTTTGGTTTATATGCACAGGGAGGCAGAGGAGCATATGGGAGAGGGATGGAGGCGACTGCCAAGGGAAAGGTTATGTGGCGGCCCTACCCCGTGCCCCTCCTTTTATAGGGATGGGGGCGCAGCCTTGCCCCTCTCCTCCAAATCTCTTTGACGATGGTCAAAGGGGGGTGACTTGCCTCCCAAGACCCCTTCCATTTTCTAGTATTTGGCTTTATCCCTTTGTCCCATGCACATGGACATTGGGGGCTGATGGGCCTGACCCAAGTGGATATGTGCACCCCTCGGGCCATATGGGACGTCCGGGATAGGTTGGCCCCACTAGGGGACCCTCTGGAAACTTTCTAGAACCTTTAGTACAATATCGAAAAATCCCAAACTTTTTCGGTAAGTCTCAAAATAGTTTCCCATAAATAATTCTTTATAACCGGACCATTCTGAAGCTCCCGGTGATGTCCGGGATCCCATCTGAGACTCTGAAGCAAAATTCAATATCAACATCTTAATATCTCACTTCTACCCTAGCGACAACCAATACTAAGTGTGTGACCCTACGAGTTCAAGAACATTGGTTTGAACCATAATGTCGAGGATTCAGAAATTCACGTATACAATTCCTTTTGTTCGGGCGATACGTTACTTGTCCGAGATTCGATCGTCGATATCACCGTACCTAGTTCAATCTCATTACTTGCTAGTCTCTTTACTCGTTCTATATTACAACATTCCTGTGACTAAACTCATTAGTCACATGCTTGCAAGCTTCTTAGGAAGTCGTATTACCGAGAGGCCCTAGACATATCTTTCCGTCACATGGAGTGACAAATTCCAGTCTCGATCCATGCAACCCAACTAGTACTTTCCAAGATACCTGAAGAGCAATTTTATGATCACCCGATTATGAAGTGGCGGTTGATGCCCACAAAGTATGCTTCCAGTATTAGGGAGTAACACGAGCTCATGGTCTATTGAATAGATACTTGACATTAAGAAAGCAATAGCAATATGAACCTACTGACATGATCAAATGCTAAGTCTACAATTAGGTTTGTCCATCACATCATTCTTCTAATGACGTGATATCGTTATTAAATGACAACTGTTAGAGCATATTTCTACATATGTGGTTTTTGTAATTGTTGACAATCTCTATGGACTAATGGTTAACTTGAGTTATATTCGAAGGATTTGTCCCTAGGCACTTCTTGAAGTACGTGTGTTGGTTTCAAGGAGTTGATACGGTGACCAAGGCGGTATTCAAGGATTTATCCAAAGACTGGTCATGCGAGAGTTGAGCTTATTGCAAACATGTCTTGAAGAAGAAGATTGTGTGAGCATTCATGTTTACCTTCAAGACATCATTTTTATGAAGAGAGAAGATAATATACAAGGTTGATCAAGATTAAGTCAAAGAGTGAATCAAGTTGATCAAAACACAAAGCGTACAAGATGTACCAAGAGGGATCAAGTGATCCCAGGGTATGGTAAGCATTGTCCATTACGCTTTGTGTACTAACCCATTGTCGACGTGAGAGTTCGTTGTGGGGTTAGGTATATTTCCATAGGCTTGTGTCAAGAGGAAGAGATCTCATCCAACCCATGGAGCCTCACATCAAGTGGTGATCGTCATCAAGATTGTGGTGTGCAAGTCCAAGTGAAGCATCACAGAGAGATCATGCTTGAAGCTTGTTGTCCATTGTGGTGACAATGGACTTGTGAAGATGTGCAGAACAATGGCTCACCCATAGTGGAGTATGGGGAGCAATCTATTGGTCTTCACCAAGCCAGCGCAATCAAGAAAGGTGTTCCATCTTGAGGAGGACAAGATCGTCATCATCTAGCTCAAGTGGACTATGCGAAAGGAAAAGGTTTGGCCTTGATAGGGTTTTCTATTTTACCGGTCTCATGGTGGTAGTTAGGAGACCGGGTTATATGATCGATAGCCGTACTATCAAAGGGGGCTCTCAAATGAGTAGCTTGATCATATCATTCGTTGAGATCTCAAACCATTGAATTCTTGGCATCATCATCTTTCTTAGTTCTTGGTTGGCTTTTCTCTTTGTGGGTTCTTGAGCTTATGGTCAGCTTCATGACAAGCTCAAGTTCATCGAAAACGGGGTCCATATGCATCTTCTATGACATTTTTGATGTTGTAGTTTTTACCGGTTCTTCATTCATAGAGATTGCACATCTCAATATCATTGGCATTTTCATACTGCCTCTTCTTGTCGTGCTGAATCCAACAAGCTTGACTTTACTCAATTCGGAGTTCATTTGTAGAAGTTATGACAGTTTCCGTGTGAGGGCAGTTTGTCTCTAATCTAGCGGTAGTACCGCTTGGTACCACGGTAGTACCGCTCCGGCGGTACTTCCGCTATGTTCTAAGTTACTACCGCTTGTTTTTACCTTCTGGTGCCTACAGGGCCTCTGGCCATTTTCAGCGGAAGTACCGCTCTCCCCAGAGCGGTAGTACCGCTCCAGCAGTACTGCCGCTCTGAGGTTCCGTGGCTACTTCCGCCTAAGTTTTTCTTATGGCTCTTTGGGATTATTTGAGCGGAAGTACCGCTCCCTCTAGAGCGGTACTACCGCTCTATTGTTCCATGACAGGTATAAGTGGAAGTACCGCTCCCTTGAGCGGTACTACCGCTTGTATGCAGGTTGTGGGGGTAACGATTCGATTTCCCCCCACCTATAAAAGGGGGTCTTCTTCCCTAATGGTTCCTTACTCTTGAGCTTGATTTCTTCTCCCATTGTTGACCTTCTTTGATCTTGCTAACTCTCAATCCCTCCAATGATTCGTATTAGTTCTTAAGGGAAAAGAGAGAGGAGATCTAGATCCACATTTCCACCAATCACTTTCTCCTCTTTGTGAGGGGAACCCCTTGGATCTTAATCTTGGAGTTCTTCGTGTTCTTCTTTGTTCTTCCTCTCATTTTCCTCCATAGCATTAGTTGTTGTGGTGGAATTTGGGAGAGAAGGAATTGGGCACTCCGTGTGCCCTTGCCATTGCATTTGGTGCGTAGGTTTGAGTTCTCTGCGGTGATACGTGGAAGTGAAGTTTGAGAAGCTTATTACTCTTGGGTGTTTGAGCACCCTAGAGCTTGTTTCCCTTGGGTGCCTTGGCGCCCTAGACGGTTTGTGTTGCCTTGAAGCTCAATCATTATGGTGTAAAGCTCCGGGCAAGTTTCGGGGTCTCCAATTAGGTCGTGGAGATTGCCCCGAGCATTTGAGGTCACCTCGGAGCCACAATCCATTATGGTGAAGCTTCGTGGTGTCGTTGGGAGCCTCCAATTAATTGTGGAGTTTACCCCAACCTTGTTTGTACAGGTTCGATGACCGCCCTCAAGGTTCCCTTAATGGAATCACGACATCTTGCATTGTGCGAGGGAATGAGAAGAATACGGTGGCCCTAGTGGATTCTTGGGGAGCATTGTGCCTCCACACCGCTCCGAACGGAGATTAGCATCCGCAAGGGTGTGAACTTCGGGATACATCATTGTCTCCTCATGCCTCGATTATCTCTTACCCGAGCCCTTTACTTATGCACTTTACTTTGTGATAGCCATATTGTTTCATGCTATATATATCTTGCTATCACTTAGTTGTTTATCTTGCTTAGCATAAGTTGTTTGTGCACATAGGTGAGCCTAGTAGTTTTAGGTTTTGTGCTTGACATATTAAGTGTTAGTTTTATTCCGCATTTGTTCAAGCCTAAACCGTAATTATTTTAAAGCGCCTATTCACCCCCGCTCTAGGCGACATCCACGTCCTTTCAACAACCTATGTCTATGGTTAGGGAATTTTAACCATCTTTAATCAACGAGCTAGTCAAGTAGAGGCTCACTAGAAACACGGTGTTTGTTTATGTATCCGCACATGTATCCGAGTTTCTGGCTAATATAATTATAGCATGCAGAATAGAAAAATATCACGAGCAAGGAAATATGCTAACAACAACTTTATTATTGCCTCTAGGGCATATTTTCAACACTCGTCCCGTTGATGTCCTCATCACCGTCTTCACTTATCCATCGAGTATAGCCATCCATGAATCCATGCATGAGCAGGTACGCAATCAAATGACCAGATGAAAAGGGGTCTATCCATACTCCTTCTTTGCATCTTCAACATGAATATTTTAACTCGCTGTGTTTATTTTGAAACATGTCGGCCACTACGGATCCCAAGTATCTATCCACGATCCTTCGACCTAACTTCATCACCTGCATAGTATAAACAAAAGAGTTATAACCATGCATGTAGAATAGTCATATGGAAATTCAGCTTGACCTTCCCTAAAAACATGACATATTGAGTTTGCTCGAAATTCGTTGAAACGGAAATAGATCGACATTTCAACAAAGCATAGGCAACTCATGTCACGCACAAGTACTCAATTTCATCATGGTCACGCACAATTCGGCAATACATAGGCAACTCATGTCACACACAATTACTCAATTCCACCATGGTCACACGCACAATTCAGTCTTATCGCACATATATAAATTACATTATTGCACAACAATATTTTTTACTCACCTATCTCGGGAGAGAGATCACGGTGATAAGGTCGGTATCGCTTGGGATCAAAGTGGAGAAAGATATTTAATGCTCCTTCATTAATAATGGAGGTAGCTAGCTTACACTACAGGAATCGGGGAATTTGCCGTCTGCCATGGCTGACGGCAAAGGGAAGGACCCCGGACGGCAAAGGCCTTTGGCGTCCATCAGCAGACGGCAAAGAAAAACCCGGTAAAGCGGTCCTTTGCCATCCGCCTTAGGACCACATACGGCAAAGAATCTTTGCCGTGGGGAGCAGACATCAAAGAGCATGGACGGCAGACCGTGTTTTTTGCCGTCAGTTAAAATGTGTTATTTGTCGTCCGCCTTAGGACCACGGACTGCAAAGATTTTTTTTTCATTTAGTTTTTTCATAAAACAGTGACATCACAACACAGCATCTTGCTAGTCAAACAAGACAGGTTTAGCATACATAGGTTTTGGATTCGCTGCATTTCATTCATCGTAGGTGGATTTACACAGAAGTTACACTACTGTCCTGAAAATTTACACAAAGGACCTATAGAAGTAAAAATGAAAAGCAATGAAGTCCTTCTCCACCGCAGCAACAGGGGCTTCACCGTCAGCCGTCCTTCTCGCCGGGGACAAACCACACGGACTTCCATGCCGCCTACTTGTCCTGTTCGCCTACTTGCCCGCACCAGCCATGCCTTGCTAGCGCCGCCCGCCAGCGCTCGCTCGCAGCGGCCACCCGCAGCGGCCCACAACGGCTATGCCCCGTTAGCGCCGCCCCTCCGCGCTCGCTCGCAGCGGCCTCCCGCACCGGCTGGAGCAGAGGAAGGGGAGGCTAGAGGATTCAGCGAGGGGGCGGAGCAGAGGGGGGGCAAAGCAGAGGAAGAGGAGGGCGGAGGCCTGCCGGTGGCGGCAAAGAGTTTGCTGGCCAGAGGGCCGAGGCTGGTGGCGCTGGCGCAGGTGAGGGACGCTGCCGCCTAGCCGCCGCGTTTCTGTGGACGACAGAAGAAATTGAGGGAGATGAGGGTGCGCGTGGGGTGGGAACGTGGGATGCCTCGTCCACTCTATTGGAAATATGTCCTAGAGGCAATAATAAATTAGTTATTATCATATTTCCTTGTTCATGATAATCGTTTATTATCCATGCTATAATTGTATTGAATGGAAACACATTACATGTGTGGGTAAATAGACAACACTCTGTCCCTAGTATGCCTCTAGTGAACTAGCTCGTTGATCAAAGATGATCAAGGTTTCCTAGCCATTGACATGTGATGTCATTTGATAACGGGATCACATCATTAGGAGAATGATGTGATGGACAAGACCCAAACTACAAACGGAGCATATGATCATGTCAGTTTGTTGCTACTGTTTTCTGCATGACAAAGTATGTGTTCCTATGACCATGAGATCATGCAACTCACTGACATCGGAGGAGTACCTTGTGTGTATCAAACGTCGTAACGTAACTGGGTGACTATAAAGGTGCTCTACAGGTATCTTCGAGGGTGTCTATTTAGTTGGCATGGATCAAGACTGGGATTTGTTACTCCGTGTGACGGAGAGGTATCTCAGGGCCCACTCGGTAATACAACATCACAATAAGCCTTGCAAGCAATGTGACTAAGTGTTAGTCATGGGATCTTGTATTACAGAATGAGTAAAGAGACTTGCCGGTAACGAGGTTGAACTAGGTATGGAGATACCGACGATCGAATCTCGGGCAAGTAACATACCGAAGAACAAAGGGAACATCATACAGGATTAACTGAATATGTAGAGGTTCGACCGATAAAGATCTTCGTAGAATATGTAGGAACCAATGTGGACATCCAGGTCCCGCCATTGGTTATTGATCGTAGAGGTGTCTCGATCATGTCTACATAGTTCTCGATCCCGCAGGGTCTGCACACTTAAGGTTTGGTGACGTTTCGGTAGTATAGAGTTATGTATGGTGGTGACCGAAGGTTGTTCGGAGTCCCGGATGAGATCCCGGATGTCACGAGGAGCTTCAGAATGGTCTGGAGGTAAAGATTCATATATAGGAAATCCTATTTTGGTCGCCGGAAAAGTTTCGGGCTCATCGGTAGTGTACCGGGAGTGCCGGTAGTGTACCGGGGGACCATCGGGAGAGGTATTTCGACCCAAGAGGCTACATGGGCTGTGGGAGGGTGGAAACCAGCCCTTAGTGGGCTGGTGGAAGTCCTCTAAGAGGCCCATGCGGCTGGACTTGAGAAAGAAAGAAAAAAACAGCAAAAGGTGGGAATAGACTCCAAGTAGCAAAGGAGCAATCCTAGTCCTACTAGGATTGGAGGAGGACTCCTCCAATCCTCCTTGCGCAAGAGGCAAGGCAGGGCTGCCTTGTGCGCCAGCCCTCCTCCTCCCTCCTCCTATATATACTAGTGGATATCTAGGGTTTTGGCACTAATTTTACGACCACGTGCTACCCGTTCCACCGGTGCTCCTCTAGATCGGATTTCCGCAGTGCTTAGGCGAAGCCCTGCCGGAATTGCTCCACCACCATCACCGGAGCGGCGTCACGCTGCCGGTGAACTCTTCTCCCTCTCCACTTCCTCTTGCTGGATCAAGACGGTGGAGATCATCATCAAGCTGCATGTGTGCTGAATGCGGAGGTGCCGTCCGTTCGGCGCTAGATCAGAAGGACCATGAACAAGATCGCGAGACGGTTCGTGATGAGTTCACAGGACGGATCATGATGAGATCGCGGGACGGATCGTGATGAGATCGCGGGACGGATCGTGATGAGTTCGCGGGACGGATCGTGATTGGATCGCGGGACGAATCGTGATGTGATCGCGGGACGCTCGGCGATTTGGATCGCGAAGATGTTCGACTACACCAACCGCGTTTCTTAACGCTTCCCGCTTAGCGATCTACAAGGGTACGTAGATCCACTCTCCCTCTCGTAGATGCTCATCACCATGGATAGATCTTGCGTGTGCATAGGAAATTTTTTGTTTCCCATGCAACGTTCCCCATCACACTCGTGGGTGTGGGAGCGTGGAGCTACCCCTCCACGTCATCGATCCAGGAGAATCTGGTTCTAGCCAATAGGAAACGTTCATATAAGTTGTGTTTCTTTACCCTATTAGATTTAGCAAAATAAATAGGTTAAAATTTAGTAAATTTTCTGATTTTTTTTACTACGTCTTCTACAAACTATACACCAATAGTATGTTGAATTTCATATACTTTAGACTTTGTTTACACTCTCAAATAATTTGAGAATTCGATACTATTCATTCGAAAGCCGTTAATATGGCATCCTCTTTGCCGTCTGCTGGCGGACGGCAAAGAGCCGGAAAGCAGACGACAAAGAGCCCATGTCTTTGCCATCTGCTTTTCGGCTCTTTGCCGTCCGCCAGCAGACAATAAAGAGCTGACTGATGACAAAGACACTCTTTGCCATCTGCCAACTCTTTGTCGTCCTCTTTCACCTAGCTGACGGCAAAGACCCTCTTTGCCATTAGCCAGCAGACGGCAAAGACATGGCAGACGACAAATGATCTGATTCTAGTAGTGTTAGTTCATTTAATGAGTGCGGGGGAAGTAGGTGATTAAGTAGTAGATCTACTTGGAGGAAGATGGGTCAAACTAGTGGAGAGGAGAGCGAGCTATTGAGTGAATGGAGTGAAGGGGCTAGAAATATGGGGAGAAGGGAGAGAAAGAATAAAACAAGTGAGGAAGAGAGGAAGGGAAACCATTAATGGAGATGGTGGAGAGAGAGAGGGAGGGAGAGAGAGAAGAAAGCAAGTGATGAGGGGAAGGAGAAGGGAGAGAGAGGAGGGGAAATAAAGGCGGCTGCTGCACTTAGTAGTAGCACGGGACAGAGCGTCGTGCTACTACTAAGCCCAGTAGTTGTAGCGCGGCATTGGCATCGTGTGATACTACTAAGTAAGGCCTACCAGCTGGCCTGTGTACACACATTAGTAGCACGGGGTGCAAAACCCACGCTACCACTATCTAGTTAGTGGTAGCGCGAATTTTATACCCCGCGCTACTATTATGGCTTGTCTCGGGGGACATGGTGGGGGTCACTTAGTAGTAGCGTGATTTTTCTGTGCCCGCGCTACTACTATGGCCTATCGGTAACGCGTTTGTTTTGCCTGTGCTACTACTAAGGAGAAAGAACACGTCCCTGCTAACCCTGCCATTATTAAGTGACTGCCTATAAGGATTTTTCTAATATTGTATATATTACATATATATAGATATAGATATGCCTCTGGTGTTGTTGAAAATACGCCCTAGAGGCAATAATAAATTAGTTATTATCATATTTCCTTGTTCATGATAATTGTTTATTATCCATGCTAGAATTGTATTGATTGAAAACTCAGATACATGTGTGGATACATAGACAACATCATGTCCCTAGTATGCCTTTAATAGACTAACTCGTTGATCAAAGATGGTCAAGGTTTCTTAGCCATGGACATGAGATGTCATTTGATAACGGGATCACATCATTAGTAGAATGATGTGATGGACAAGACCCAAACTATAAACATAGCATATGATCGTGTTAGTTTATTGCTATAGTTTTCTGCATGTCAAGTATATGTTCCTATGACCATGAGATCATGCAACTCACTGACACCGGAGGAGTACCTTGTGTGTATCAAACGTCACAACGTAACTGGGTGACTATAAAGGTGCTCTACAGGTATCTCGGAGGGTGTCTGTTGGGTTGGCATGGATTTGATACTTCGTGTGACGAAGAGGTATCTCAGGGCCCACTCGGTAATACAACATCACTAAAGCCTTGCAAGAAATGTGACTAAAGAGTTAGCCACGGGATCTTGTATTACGGAACTAGGTATAGAGAAATGTGACTAAAGAGACTTGTCGGTAACGAAATTGAACTAGGTATAGAGATACTGACAATCGAATCTCGGGCAAGTAACATACCGAAGAACAAAGGGAACATCATACAAGATTATCTGAATCCTTGACATAGAGGTTCGACCGATAAAGATCTTCGTAGAATATGTAGGAACCAATATGGGCATCCAGGTCCCACTATTAGTTAATGACCGTAGAGGTGTCTCGGTCATGCCTACATAGTTCTTGAACCTGCAGGGTCTGCACACTTAAGGTTCGGTGATGTTTCAGTAGTATTGAGTTATGTATGTTGGTGAACGAAGGTTGTTCGGAGTCCCGGATGAGATACCGGATGTCACGAGGAGCTCCGGAATGCTCCGGAGGTAAAGATTGATATATAGGAAGTCAGTGTTCGGGTTCCAGAAAAGTTGCGGGACTTACCGGTTTTGTGACTGGAATGTCGTAAGTGTTCTGGGGGGTCCTTCGGGAGGGTCCACCTGCCCCGGAGGGCCCCATGGGCTGTGAGAGGGGGCGCACCAGCCCCTTGTGGGCTGGCCTCCCCTCCCACCTAAGGCCCATGCGGCTGGAAGGGCTAGGGCAGGCCCAAGAGGGGGCGCACCACTTGCCTTGGTGCCAAGTTGCCCCCCTTGGCCGCCTCCCCACCCTAGGGGAAAACCCAGGGCGCCCCCTCCTCCTCTCCCTCCTATATATATATGAGGGGAGGGAGGGCTGCAGCACCACAAGCCACGGCGCAGCCTCTCCCTCCCCTTCTAGATATGTTTCTCCTCTAGATTGTCGCGGTAGCGCTTGGCGAAGCCCTGTCGGGACAACTCCACCACCACCGCCACCACGCCATTGTGCTGCCAGATAACTTATCTACCTCTCTACCCTTGCTTGCTGGATCAAGGAGGTGAAGATCTTCATCGAGCTGTACGTGTGTTGAACGTGGAGGTGCCGTTCGTTCGGCACTAGATCGGAAGGACCACGATGGGATCGCGGGACGGCTCGTGATGAGATCGCGGGACGGATCGTGACTGGATCGTGAAGACGTTCGACTATATCAACCGTGTTTCTTAACGCTTCTGGCTTAGCGATCTACAAGGGTATGTAGATCCACTCTCCCACTCGTAGATGCTCATCACCATGGATAGATCTTGCGTGTGAGTAGGAAATTTTTTGTTTCCCATGCAACGTTTCCCAACAGGTGCAACACGTGCAATTACGTAGCTATTGTTTTAGAAAGACACAATGAATTGTGAACTGAGTGTAGCTCAAAAATAGATGGTTAGATTCCGTGTGCTTGAACCAGTCCACCAGAGTTCAAGTCCTAGACTTGAAATTGATATCGCATTTTCGTAAATTTATTTCAGTTTAGCGGTGATGTTCGTTTAGTGGGATGAGATGAGACATTTTTGTGACTACGAAACGTTTATGGTGACTTTGTTAATTTAAAAATGTGATGACAACTTAGTATTATGTATTCATAAAGATGAGTGTATGTGCGTGTGTGCATCTACAGTTATATTGTGTTAAGAAAACACAACGAATCAAGGGTTACAATGTGAAATTTAGCAGCCTGTGGTTAGATGGTTAGGAGAACAATAGTATCCTCGACTCGTCAAAATTCAAGTCCTATAATACTCACATTTTTCTGGTTGTATTCCAGGCCTTCCGGGTTCTGTACCTTTTCAGTGGGAAGAGACATTTCCACAGACTATGAATAGCGTCAATGACAATTATGTCTATCTCAAGATGATGTGCCGGTTCAATCTTTTGAAGACATTCATAAGGATATGGTGTGCGTGTGCCCTCTTATAAGGGTGACTATATATCGTTTGTACGAGTGTCTATGTTTTGTATCTATACCCAATAATAAAGATGCTATTGGTTCTTGCGGTACGCCATAGAAATTGACCCCAAAGTTGCAAAATATTAGCCGCTAATGCCATTTATAAGTTTTTTTAGACAACCTCACGAAACTCTTTATAAAAATGTCATAATGTTTACAGGAATGGATGGAAGATTCGCCGGGTGTCCTAACCAAACATGACAGCCACCACCGAACGTATAAGTGATAAAAAAATGTTTCACACATGGGATCCCATGTCTGGGCCAGCCCATGTAGTAGGGTCCTCTTTTTTTTCGAGGCGTTGCAATAGGGTACTCCTATATTACGCTCTGCGCGCTGGAAGAAAACACAACGTGCCCGTTTGGGCCGGCCCATGTCCGAGCGGCCTGTTTCTAAATTTCATTTTATTTATTTTTTGTTTTCTATTTTTCCTACTTTAGATAATTGGAGACTTCAAAAAAGATTCAAAAATAAAAAAAACGGAATTTTGAAATAGAATGTTACTGGATTCAAAAAAATGTTCGCCATTTCACAGAAAAATGTTTGCTTCTTCATTTTTTTGTTTTTTTGGAATCAGAAAATGTTCATAATTTTTTAAGAAGTTCGTGTATTAAAAAATGTTATTGAAATTTAATAAAATTTTGCCAATTAATAAAATTTTCATGAATGGGAAAATATCCTAAAAATTTGAAAAATGTTCACTACTTAAAAAATAGTTTATTCATTCATAAAATATTTACTCTATGAAAAAAATCATTATGCATTTAGAAAAATATCATTAATTAAAATATATTTGTTAATTTCGAAATTTGTTCCACCAATTTCCAAAGCAATATTCCTCAAATCGAGAAATGCTCGGCGATTCAGGAAAATTGCTAAAACAATGTTCATAAGTTTTTCAAAATGTTTGCAAATAGTATGAAATGTTGATAAATTCAGAAAATATTCTTGATTTTCAAAAATGTCGAAAATTTGTAAAATGTTCATGGATTTGAAATATGTACACGGTTTTAATTATGTTCGTGAGTTAAAAAATAAAATAGCCATGATTTCATGAAATTGAGAGTGATAGTCTATCTCACTGATGCAGCAAAATGTGATCATCGCCATTGAAAATTACTATGTTTTCCTTCCGTTGCAACCGTATGGGTCTTTTGTTAGTTGTATCAAAAACGAAAAAAGAGAGTAGCCACGAACTACTATTTTTCAACGCCATGCCGGACACAGAATTGTTGCATTATCCTCCAAGAAAGCAAAATCTTCACATTTTGCCGCATTTATTCCAGACCAGCTCTGCATTTGACTTTTTGCCATGCCTTGCCACGTCGAGAAAGATATAATAAAGAAAACGAATTCCTTCCGCAAAAAGAAACGTTCTCCGCCACCCAAACGACCGAACCCCGAACGAACGGACGGGGGCGAGGCACCTCGACCGGTCTAGAATCTTCCGTCTGGCACCCCCGGGCCCACTGCCAGCCACAGACCCATCACGAAACAGAATGACGGAAATACCCCCGGCCCCCATTTCTTTCCCCTTCCCCAAGCCGGTGCCGCGGACCGCCGGGGGTTTAAGAGCGCAGGCCGCCTCCCGCTAGGGTTTTTCGGATCTCACCTCTCCCCCTCTCTCCCCGCCTCCAACTCGCCGCCGCCGGGAGCCAGCGCAAGCTCGAGCGCCAGCCAGCCATGGCCATCGGATCCCTCATCGCCTCGAGGCTGGCCCGGTCCGGCCACGCCCTCGCCACGCGCGCCGTCGCTCAGGTGCCACCCCCCTCCCCTCCTCTCCGCATCCCCGTCTTCTTGTTCCGCGGCCGGGCCTTCTTAGATTGGCGCGCCGATATTCGCCTGTGATGTTGATCTGATGCGTTTTTTGTGCTCCGCTCTGTGATCTGGCCAGGCTCCCAGGACCCACCAGCATCATCTCACGGCGTCTCCCCTGCTCTCCAGGCTCGGAACCGTGGCCCGCGCGTTCAGGTAATCAGCGGTATTGGATGTGTAGATCGTCTCCTGTGTGCCCGTCTGTATCGGTCTGCTACTTGCTTGTTCGGTACTGAGACGGATCACGGATGTATGTTCTGTGCCTGTGCAGCTCAAGGCCCGCCGCAGCGGATGTCATCGGGATCGATTTGGGTACGACGAACTCATGTGTCTCCGTCATGGAAGGAAAGGTGAGATCTTGTTCCCTAATCACTCTGACTCTGAAATTTGTCATCTTCTCTTGCTTGCAAGACAGTTTAACTGCACTAGAATGTCTTGAATTTCTAAGGCAACATCTGTATCCAGATGCAACTAATAATATATCTTGAAATGTTGTGTAGTTCCAGTTTAATGACTATACTTCTAATTGGTATTGAATCAGTGATACTGCTAGTAAATTGGTGTCAAGTTGCAGTTTGATGAATATACATTCATACTTTTAACTGCTTGTGAACTGGTGACACTATCGTTGAAACTGATCAATTTGTTTGTGCAGACACCACGGGTGATTGAGAATGCTGAAGGTGCGAGGACAACACCCTCCATTGTTGCCACCAACAACAAAGGCGAGATCTTGGTTGGCATCACTGCCAGTCGACAGGCAGTGACAAATGCCGAGAACACAGTTCGGGGGTCCAAGCGCCTGATTGGTAGAGCTTTTGATGACCCCCAGACACAGAAGGAAATGAATATGGTGCCTTACAAGATTGTCAGGGGAACGAATGGTGATGCCTGGGTGGAGATGGCTGGGAAGTCATACTCTCCAAGCCAGATTGGTGCATTTGTTCTTACCAAGATGAAGGAAACTGCAGAGGCCTTCCTTGGCAAGTCGGTCTCCAAGGCTGTTATTACAGTCCCAGCTTATTTCAATGATGCTCAGCGTCAGGCCACCAAGGATGCTGGTAGGATTGCTGGGTTGGAGGTGATGAGGATCATCAATGAGCCCACTGCTGCAGCTCTGTCGTATGGAATGAACAACAAGGAGGGCCTGATTGCTGTATTTGACTTGGGTGGTGGCACATTTGATGTATCAATCCTTGAGATTTCTAATGGCGTTTTTGAGGTAAACTCCTTTCTTCAGATAACACCTACATAACATAATAGTTTTTTGAAACGTGTGTTCTGATCATTTTACATGTATCTTGTGTTCTGATCATTTTACATGTATCTTGTTCAGGTCAAGGCGACCAATGGAGATACTTTCCTTGGTGGTGAGGACTTTGATGCTTCATTGCTAAACTACCTGGTTAGTGAATTTAAGAACTCTGACAAAATTGATCTGAGCAAGGACAAGTTGGCGCTGCAAAGGCTCAGGGAAGCTGCTGAGAAGGCGAAGGTTGAGCTTTCCTCGACTCCACAGACTGAAATCAATCTCCCCTTCATCACAGCCGATGTCTCTGGTGCGAAGCATTTCAACATTACCTTGACCAGATCAAAGTTTGAGTCTCTTGTGGGCAATCTCATTGAGAGAACTCGCATCCCATGCACAAACTGCCTCAAGGATGCTGGTGTTTCTGCAAAGGAGATTGATGAGGTTCTACTGGTTGGTGGCATGACAAGAGTGCCAAAGGTCCAGGATATTGTTTCTCAGATATTTGGCAAGTCGCCAAGCAAGGGTGTCAATCCTGATGAGGCTGTTGCCATGGGAGCTGCCATTCAGGGTGGCATCTTGAGGGGTGATGTGAAGGAGCTCTTGTTGCTGGATGTCACACCACTTTCCCTTGGTATTGAGACTCTTGGAGGCATCTTCACAAGGCTGATCAACAGGAACACTACAATTCCAACCAAAAAGAGTCAGACCTTCTCCACTGCTGCAGATAACCAGACACAGGTTGGAATCAAGGTGCTTCAGGGTGAGAGGGAGATGGCTACAGATAACAAGCTTCTTGGTGAATTCCAGCTTGAAGGCATTCCACCAGCCCCAAGGGGTATGCCACAGATTGAGGTCACTTTTGACATTGATGCCAATGGTATTGTCAAGGTGTCAGCAAAGGACAAGTCCACTGGCAAAGAGCAAGATATCACCATCAAATCTTCAGGTGGTTTGTCTGACAGTGACATCGAGAAGATGGTGAAGGAGGCTGAGCTAAATTCTCAGCGGGATCAGGAAAGGAAGTCTTTGATTGACCTCAGGAACTCTGCAGATACCACCATCTACAGCATTGAGAAGAGTGTCAGCGAGTACAAAGACAAGGTTCCTGCTGAAGTCGTCACGGAAATCCAGTCTGCTGTTTCTGATCTGAGATCAGCAATGGCTGGCGATGATTTGGACGCCATCAAGCAGAAGCTGGAGGCGGCGAACAAGGCAGTCTCAAAGATCGGACAGCACATGCAGGGTGGTGGTGGCGCTGCCGGCGGCGACGGTGACAGCGGCAGCAGTGGTGGCGACCAGACTCCGGAAGCTGAATACCAGGACCCCAAGGAGGCCAAGATGTAGATTTGCTCTGCATCAGGTTTCTTCTACTTTTTTGTGTACCCAGTTTAGGAAGTTAATATCTTTATCCTACCTCTGTCTGCTTAGGTTTCTAAGAGGGCTACGGCGATACCTGTAACATTTTGGCAATTGTTTGAATTGCGGATAAATTGTGAGAGGAGCAAACTCATAACCTATATCGGTTAATATATTAGGCCATTTGCCACATTGTCTTGCAATGTGTACCTCGTGTTTTTGCAAGTTCCTGATGTCTGGTCTTGTTTACTTATTAAGCTGCTGATGCATTTTTTGTTTACTATAAGCTCCTGAATCCTGACAATATGGTTTGTTTAACATGGCCTATTCGTAAAGTTTTTTATCTAGAGTTGTAATCTGGTCTCCAATGCAAAGTGAACTATATTTGCTGGTAACCTGGACGAGCATTGGCACTGCTGCATGCAGCGTCACTGGAACACCTTCACCTGTAGATCCAACCCTGCAAGCTCAATTGCACCTCGAGCTACTCTTATTGTCGTTGTGACTGAGTTGTAATATTTTTTGGCTTGTGAGCTGTATTCTTGTGATGATTCTTTTCGCTGAACTAACTTTTGATTTCTACCTTATGTCCGAGTAATCACCTTCCGCATAGTTGATATATCTACAGATTATCTCAAAGAAATTTCAGCAGTTCAGCAACAGGGGTGAAAAGTTCCTTGGGTAAGCTGAGGAGCTTAACGGATCTCTTCTTGCAGATATCGTCCCCCTTACCGACCTTGGTGACTCTCGACCAGCTGGGATGCCATTCGAGCAATGTCTTGTCTGGAATGGTTTGCTGGATTGGCATATGACAGATCAGCTTGTTTGTACTCTATGGACTTCTTCTTTTAAGATACTCCCTCCGTAAAGAAATATAGAAATAGCGATCTAAACTCTTTTATATTTCTTTGAAATGCCCTAATCCTGAACACACCGGAGTTGAGCTGGTCACAGATGACTAAATTGACCATGGCTTATATTGTTGTAAAAGTGCCTGTGATCTTGTCTAAGAAGCCGGCCTCCGTAACAAGTGAGAAAAGAACACTCATTCAAGATTCCTGAAAACGAAACATAACCTGTTGATCTGGACTGACACAAAAATTCAGTTCGTGAGTCACAAGTTCCGGCTGTACTTAGACTCAAACAAGCTTTGTGATCAACGCAATCCACCAAACTCTGAACTTGTTTTCACATAAACTGGGAGATTATTCAACAACATAGCAGCCTGACAGGCCTGATCATATCATCTATGTTCCTCACCTGCATCTTGCATTCGATTCCCAATAGCTGTCAAATTATGTCATGCTATTAAACAAAAGATTGACATCGCCCTAGATTTTGGTAGTTCCATATCCATTCACCAAATTATTTTTTGCCTATTTAACTGCTTGGAATTACTTACTTCCGCATATTTCACAGCTGTTTTTCCTCACCAAATTAATAAAGCATATTCCATAGTTTAGCAATCACGTTTTTGCTCCCGGGCTCATGAATCTCTAAAAGATGATATTTTTTCTTCGAAAGAATCCGATTTTTTTGCAAGCAAGATGCTCTTGTGCGTGATGTTCGTGCAAAATTTTGTTGAGTTTAGACACTCGAGGAGCGCGCGCCAGAAAAGACAAAACACGGCTCTTTAATGTTCACACATTGTTCAGACCGACTTTCTCTTTTTTGCCGCGAGCTCCTCAGAGTCCAAACATGATGATTTTTTGCCCGGACATTACGCACTCGAACATCTTCCATGCAAAAAAAAACAGTTTTTTTCTTTTTTGTATTTTTTCATACTGTAGCTCGGGAGCACATGAGCTCGGGTGAATATATGGATTTTTTAGAGCTATTTTTCACATCAAATTGAAAGATAATTTAAGAACAGAAAACTTAGCCTCAAACTAACTAATTTCTGGCCCTTCCCGTTCTTAACTGAGTAGAGGCATGATGAGTTTTTTCCGTTTATGTTGTCTGAAACCAAGCCTTTAGAGATATAATTCGTGGAACATTAAAAATGTCTTCAGTTACTTTTTTTCACATCAACCTGAAGTTGGGATGAGAAAATAATCTCATGATCATGCAGCCTCAACTCTAGCAGTAGGGGTCTTGCTCTGTGTTGGTTTTGCCATTCTGTTCTGCTAGTTGTTAGGTTTTGGCTAGTTCAGGTTTGCTCTAGTTTCTGTTTTGACATTCGAGAGAAGAACTTGTTTTCACATAAAAATAGGTGCTAAGCAAACTTGCCTTTCATATAGATCTGAACCTTAAATGTGAAAATAATCTCCGATCATATGTTATTAGCGAGAAAGTAAAAAACAGGCCACAATATCGCCATCTCTATCTTGCTCCCGCTCTCTTTGTTTATTCGAGACATTGATGTAACATACATCCACAATGATACAATGTTAAAATCAAAATGGAAATTCAGATACCACGTTTCTTAACGTTTCTGCTTAGCGATGTACAAGGGTATGTAGATCCACTCCCCCTCTCATAGATGCTCATCACCATGGATAGATTTTGCGTGTGCGTAGAATTTTTTTTGTTTCCCATGCAACGTTTCCTAACAATTCTAGTTAGAAAATTTTGCTGTGCTGTAAAGTTTGAAATTCAAGACATGTTTTATACGAGAGAAACAAAAAAGAGAAAATTTTATGTAGAAAGTTAGTTGAGTCGCATAGATCTCAAAGCAACACTGAAGAGATAGGATAACAAGGCCCATATGCATGTGCTCAAAAAATCTACACCTGTCTGCTTGATCTTTCTGAAGGTGTGTCCGTTCTTCTTCTCCAGAAGAATCCACACGAATCCACTCTCGCATTTGTACCCAACCTGCTCAATGTCTCTCATTGGAAAGAGGCCTTTTAGGAGGCCTAGCTCTTACATGAGCTCCACGGACCTCTTCTTGCAGACATCGCCCCCTTTCAAGACCTCGACGCCGGCGCTGTGGCTCTCGTTCCTCCTCGAAGGCGTTACTCCTTTCCTACTACGCCGCTCGCGACATCCGCCGCGAGCGATGGCAGCTCCGAGTCTTGCAGGAGGAGAAAGAAGCCATGCACGTGGAGATCGATGAGCCGACAATGGAGTTTGACGACTACACCGACAACGTCGCCAGCTCTGCGTTGGTCACGCCCCATCGACGCGACGACAAGGCTGGCACATCCATGTCCGCGGCCGATAGGGAGTAACAATAGCACATAGGAGGCCGCTAGCGCTCAAGTCCCAGGAAGGCCACCACCATCGTCTTCCCTTGCCCCAAAACACACCCTGATCCGCGTCGGTGACACCGCAGAGGCACAGGCTTCACCTCCGGGGCTCACGGCGGTCTGATGGGTTTGATAGCAGACACAGGGAAGCCATGTCGTGAGAAACGGATGCCGTCATGGCCGGTGATAAACTAGGCTATAATTTAGTTAAAAATGTCCGAAATGTAATTGTTTTCGTCCGGTTAATAAGAAAACAATTCGGTTTGCATGTAATTCATTCACTTCTTTAATTTATTTTAAAATGTATGCTGATATGGTTGAATGGTCGTCTTTCATATCATGTATGCGGTTGGTTCTCATATGTCCGTGGATGGATACGGTATCTGATTTAGGGTCAACTTTGAAGATGTCCTAAGAGCATCTCTAGTAGATGATGTAGATGCATCTCTAGCATCTCTAATTTTACATCTCTAAATTTACATCATCTCCCCTTGAAATAAATAAATGAATAAATAAATTTGCATTGAAGATGCTCTAACGATCATCAAAGAAGAACGGGGCAGAGAGAGTCTGACCCGAGCAAAACAGAACAGCACCCCTCTCCTCACCCCTCCCCATCAGCGTCGTCCCCCAATTTCTGCTGCAAATCCCTCGCTCCCTCCGCGACCCCCCCGCCACCACTCCAAGCGCCGCCGCGAAGCTCGCCATCCCGACCTCCTCCAAGGCGCCCGTGATGACGACGACCCACTTTGCCGCTGCGGGCGCGTCGCCCTCCTTCTACGCGCCGCCCTCCCGCCGTCTCCACTTCTTCGTGCGCGCCACCGACTCCAAGACCATCGCGATGCACGCGGCCGCAGATGACACCGTCGCCGCCGTGCTCGCCCACCTCGCCGACTGCGGCTATGGCCGCGACCTGCGCCTCCTCTACGCGGGGCGCCAGCTCGAGCCGGACGCCACCGTCGCCTTGCTCGGCCTCCCGCCCGACTCCACCCTCCAGCTCGCCGTGCTCCTCCTCTCCACCCCGCACCCCAAGGCCTGGCAGTTCGCCTCGCACATCGCCGCCACCGCCACCTCCGGGGACGCCGGCACCCACGCCGCCCACGCCCTCGAAGTCCTCGTCAAGGAGTACATAGTTTGCTGCGACATCGGCAGTTGGCAGAACTGGAATTATCACAGGGCCAAGGGCGATACCAAGAACCATGCCAAGGACTACCTTGACATCTTCCTGCAGTCAGGCGCCGCCATCGCGCTAGTTCACCTCTACCTCTCAGATTTCTCCTCCTCTCGCTCCTATGCCAAGCGCGCCATCAGGTGTTTTCTCAGCACTGACCCTGCGAACTTACCGCCTAATGTAATGCTCGTCACGGTGCCGGTGCTGCTGGAATTCTACCGCTTGCTTTCTCTAACCACCGGCAATAAGGATTCCCTCTACAAGTCATGCCGTTATCCACTTGCATCAGTACTCTGCTTGCCACTCTCAGGGTTCGCTGCCTCCAAATCTCCTACCAAGGTGATCGAGCAGGTCCTCCAGTTTGCCAGAGAAATTGTTGAATTGTGTTGAATGCGAGGCCCAAGTGGCCCAGGCCCATATGGGGCTGACCTAGAAGAGGAGCCCCAGCTCTCTTGTTCTAGTGAGCCGCCACACACGAAGGCAGACACAGCTGCTGCTGCTCCTGGTACGCTCCTCCTCCAAGTCCAACATGGTATCAGACCAGGCCAGAGGGGCACCGGCGGCGGCGACGGCGGCGCGGGCGGTCTAGTCGCCGGCCGGCGGAGGGGTCTGGCGAGGAGGCGACGGCGCATTTGGGCATGGCTGTGTGTGCGCGCGCGAGGCGGTGGGTCGCGGCAGAGCGGCGCGGAGCTACGTGGAGGCGGCGAGCTCGACTGAGGAGAAAAGAAGGTGGAGCTGCGGCTACGCAGAGCTTGCTCGTGAGGTGCTGTGCGGCTGGGCTCTGCGAGCGGCTGCAGAGGAGGAAGGAGGCGACAACGCGGGAGAGGTTGCTACCGTGCTGCTGCTACCTCTGCAGAGGAGGAAGGAGGCAACAGCTGGGAGGTGCACCAGCGCAGAGGCGACGTGCTGGTGGTGCTGCGGAGTGCCTGGAGGCGTGACGCTGCGACTTGTGCTGTTCCTGCAGTTGCTGTTTTTGCTGCTGTTTGCAGAAGAGCAAGAGGTAGTGACTGCTGTTGCTATCGTGCGTTGCTGAGGAAGAAGAGAGGGCTGCAGAGGAGGCAGACGTGGAACTGTTGTATCTGCTGGTTACAGAAGAGGTTGTGCTGGAGCTGTTGTTGCTGAAGCTGTTAAGCTGCTCCTGCTAGTGCTTGCGGCTGTGAGCTGAGGGGGAGAAAGAAGGAATTGCTGGATGTTGTGCTGCTGCTGTTGCTGAAGTTTTTTTTCTGCTGCTAATTGAAGAAGAAGAGGAGAGGAAATCATGGGGACTGACCTTACTGCCGCTCTAGAGAAACTTGCGCAGCTCATGACTGCGAAAACTGCCGAGTGGTTACCTGCTACAAGTGGCGCCATCGTTGTGCCCCACGCAGATCAGGTGTTCAAGCTTGAGCTCATGCCAAATGATGTCAAGCTGAATGGCGTGAGCAGCTACCTGAGCTGGTCGAGGCGGGCCTTGTTGATCTTGAAGACAAAGGTTCTGACGGAATATGTTCTTGGCACGGGCGACGAACCGGCTGACAAGGCGATCCCAGAATGGAAGAAGTGGAGAGTTATCGACTCCCTGATTTTGGCTTGGATGTTGAACTCCTTGATTCCAGCCATTGCAATGTCTGTTGAGGCATTGCCAACTGCTTCTGCTGTGTGGAGCATGCTGTCCACGAGGTATTCCGGTAAGGGAAACCTGATGCTCATGTCCCAAATTGAAGACAAGATTCATGTTGTTCGTCAAGGTGACAAAAGCGTGCTGGTGTATGTGAATGAGCTGCAACACCTTTGGGCAGATCTGGATCAGTGTGACCCCATTGAGATTCCACATGCAGAGTCCATGGAGATTGTCAGGAAGTGGGTTGAGCGCAGGCGTGTGGTGTAGTTTCTAAAGGGCCTAGATCAAGCTTTTGAGAGTAGACATGCTGCGATGCTACATCAACCGACACTTGTGACCCATGATGAGGCCATTGTTGCGATGTCTCAAGAAGAGGTACACTTGCAGTCGAGAAGGAGAGTTGGAAATGAATCTGGTTACAAAGTGGCTGACCCGCGAGGGGTGTGTCGCAATGTGGTCAACCCGGGCATATCAGCCGTTTCTACACTGGACCTAGGAAATTCATAGGCCGAGGGTACAGTGGTGGCAGTAGCAGCCGAGGTGGTTGGAATGGGAGTCGTGGTAGGAATGGGAGTGGCGGTTCTTGGAATGCTCCTCATTGGAATGCCCCTAAGGCAAATGTAGCTGCTTCAGCTAAAGGGAAGCAGCCTGTAGGAGGACAGAAGACTACTGCCAGCTATGCCAACTTTGTTGATACAAATGAAGGTAATGTTGAAGACGCATCAATCGCAACCCATAAAATAGTCTGAATGGGTGCTGCTCTGGAGCATCACAACATGTTGCTGGAGACTTTAATGAGTTTAAATCTTATGTTCCCCACTCTCTCGCACATCAGAAAAACATTCACACAACAAATGGCACAACCCAACCCATCACAGCTGTTGGGACAGTCAACTGCATGCCAAGTATTGAATTATCCTCAGTGTTGCATGTGCCAGCTTTTCCTGTGAACTTAGTGTCCTTGAGTGCTTTGGTTGACCAAATATATTGCCGAATAATTCTTGACAAGGTTGTGTTCTTGATCCAGGAGAGATTGACGGGCAGGAGCCTTGGGAGTGGAACTAGACGTAGGGGGCTGTGGTACATGGACCGCAGCATGCTGGACCAGGAGGGATGGCACATGCTAGCTGCAGTGGCCGAGGACAAGGATACTAGAGCACCGGTCCATCACTGTTGGATGGGACATGCGTCTTTTGACAAAATGTATCAAGTATTTCCTGATGTAATGAGCGGTGTGGACAAGAGCAAGCTAAAATGTGATGCGTGTGAGTTTGCTAAACATACCAGAAACTCATATGTGAGTAAGGGGATCAGGAGCATATCTCCTTTTGTGTTGATCCACTCTGATGTATGGACCTGTCCAGTGTTATCTATCAGTGGTATGAAGTACTTTGTTACGTTCATTGATTGTCATTCTCGGATGACTTGTGTCTATCTTATGAAACATAAAGATGAAGTGTTTCAGTGTTTCAAAGTCTTTTATGCACTTGTTCAGACTCAATTTAATGTGAAAATTCAAGCACTCAGATCTAACAATGGCACCGAATATGTTAACAAGGCCATTGGTTCCTTCATGTCAAACAAGGCATCCTGCATCAAACATCTTGCCCGGACACACCTCCTTAGAATGGGGTGGTAGAGAGGAAAAATCGCCACCTGCTGGAGGTGGCCCGTGCATTGATGTTCACCATGAATGTGCCCAAGTTCCTGTGGAGTGAAGCTGTCATGATGGCCACCTTCTTGATCAACCACACACCATCCCGGTTGATACGTACGAAATCACCGTGTGAGTTGGTTTTCACAGAAAATAAATTCCCAGCTCCCCCAAGGTATTCGGTTGCACTTGTTTTGTTCGTGATCACAGGCCATCAGTCAACAAACTGGATCCTCGGGCAGTCAAGTGTGTCCTTATTGGGTATTCTTCAGGTCAAAGAGGGTACAAATGCCGGAGTCCGTCTGAGAGGAGGACATTTGTGAGCATGGGTGTTACATTCCGGGAATCGGAACCCTTCTATGGTGAGAAAACTGACCTAAGTGTCTTGTTTGAAGAACTTGACCAATGTCTCCAACAGGAAATTGCTCAAGAGGGGGGGGAGTGGTGATAGTGGTAATGATAATTGTAGTGGTGCCGATCCAGTGCTGCAGCAACCAATTGAGGGTGATATTCCGGTACAACGAAGTGAACAACAGCCCTAGAAAATGATAACACCATAGAGTGAAGGACCGATTGCTCCCACCCAGATCGGTTGTGTACCGAGGTGGATGACAGAGCAAGAGGAGCAACTAAAGGTGTATTCACGAAAGCAAGATGATGCTTCTCATAGGTGGCAGAAGGTGAATGAGGAGCGTAATCCTCAAGTATATTCAAGATGCCAGCATCATGTTCAGGGGGAGCAGCCAGCACAGATGCAGGGGGAGCAGGAAGGCAGCAATGCAAGCTCAGTTGACACAGAGGACTTGCCAATTGCTTTGAGAAAAGGTACTCGAGAAAAAGCAGGGATACCCGTGCCAAAGTATGGGTTCGATGCAAATGATATTGGAAATTATGTTTCGTATGAAGCATTATCTCCAGCCCACAAAGCATTTGTTGCTTCTCTTCAGCTAGTGTCTCTTCCAACTGATTGGAAGGCAGCAAAAGTGGATCCAAAGTGGCAAGCAACTATGATAGAGGAGCTAGAGGCATTAAGTAAGAACACGACATGGGTGCTAACACCTCTTCCAAGAGGAAAGAAGGCAGTCAGCTGCAACTGGGTATACACTGTGAAGCAGAATGCAGAAGGGAAGATTGAAAGGTACAAAGCAAGGCTTGTGGCAAGGGGGTACAACCAGACCTACGACATTGACTATGATGAGACCTTTGATCCAATAGCAAAGATGAACACTGTGAGGATCCCGATCTCCTGTGCAGCGAATTTTGGGTGGTCCTTACATCAACTTGATGTGAAGAATGCTTTCTTGCATGGGGGCCTGAAGGAGGAAGTCTACATGGAGATCCTACAGGGGTTCTCTACGTCCGAGACTGTTGGCAAGGTATGCAGGTTAAAGAAATCTCTTTATGGTCTGAAACAGTCTCCGAGAGCATGGTTCGACAAGTTCAGACGTGCGGTATGTAGTATGGGGTATGGGCAGTGTAACAGTGATCATACACTGTTCTACAGACATAAAGAAGGGAAAATCACTATACTTGCCGTATATGTGGATGATGTTATTATCACAGGGGATGACAAAGAAGAAATAACGAGACTGAAAGAGTGTTTGGGTAAGGCCATTGAAGTCAAAGATCCGGGCCGACTCAAATACTTCCTGGGCATAGAAGTGGCCAGGTCTGCCAAGGGGATTGCGCTATCTCAGAGGAAGTATACTTTAGATCTCCTAAGTGATGTAGGAATGCTAGGATGTCGGGCAGCATCAACTCCAATTGATCAAAACCACAAATTGACAGCTCAGTCAGGAGAGCCAGTGAATAAGGAGAGATATCAAAGATTGGTGGGAAGATTGTTGTACTTGTGTCATACACGACCAGACATTGCATTTGCAGTAAGTGTTGTGAGAAGATACATGCATGAGCCTAGAAGTGGACATCTTGACGCAGTACATAGAATCTTGAGATACTTGAAAGGTTCTCCTAGGAAGGGACTGTTGTTCAAGAGTTATGGACACCTTGTTGTAGATGGTTATTGTGATGCTGATTGGGCTAGCTGTCTGGATGACAGGAGATCAACTTCAGGCTATTGTGTCTTTGTAGGAGGAAATCTAGTATCTTGGAGAAGCAAGAAACAACCTATTGTTTCCAAATCAACTGCAGAGGCTGAATACAGAGCCATGTCCAAGGGATTGAGTGAGATGTTGTGGACTAGAAATCTATTGGTAGAATTGAAGATATTGAAGACAAGTTGTATCAACGTGTGGTGTGATAACAAATCAGCAATCAACATAGCACACAATCCAGTGCAGCATGATAGAACCAAGCATGTGGAAATAGACAGATTCTTCATCAAAGAAAAGCTTGACGCTGGGATCATCAAGATTGAGCATGTGAGTTCTGGGCAACAGATTGCAGACTGTTTGACTAAAGGATTGGGAACTAAAGAATGCAATCTAGCGTGTGACAAGATGGGAATGATAGATATCTATCACCACTCTTGAGGGGGAGTGTTGAATGTGAGGCCCAAGTGGCCCAAGCCCATATGGGGCTGACCTAGAAGAGGAGCCCCAGCTCTCTCGTTCTAGTGAGCCGCCACACACGAAGGCAGACCCCGCTGCTGCTGCTCCTGGTACGCTCCTCCTCCAAGTCCAACAAATTGGTTCTGAATAGACTTGGATCAGAGTCCATGATGGTGTCAATGACAGACCTTGAGGAGCTCTCAAACTTCTTTAAAGTCTTGAGCCGGCAGGTGCTCCTTTGGATGCCAAAGAATATGGACAGCAGGGACTGTAAGCTTATCGACACATGGGTATGGGAGTTGCACGAAATGTCGACGAACCTGCTGAAAAGGATGGATGAGTGTCTGAAGAGGTTGGAGATGGATCTTTCATCTTTATCATCTGACAGTATTGGGGTCATAGAAAGTCAACCATTCATGGCCAGCCGATTACATATACATGCCATATTGACAGAACTAGATATTCGAGGATCTGGCGCACAACCTTCGATTAGTATTGCTGGTACACAAAGCACCTCTCAATGCACTCGTGCGCTGTTCCAAGAGGAACGAGCATCTCCACTAGCTCGTGAAGCATAAGGATCTACTTTTCTTCGTAGCAAGAAGGAACTTAAATTGAGAAATCCACCAACTGCTGAGTTTGTTTCACATAGATTGAGAAAGTATTCAACAATGTAGCAGTCTAACAGGCCTGATTATATCATGCAGGCATATTCAGCATCTCCAAAGTTCCTCTCCTGCATCTTGCATTCGTTTCCAATAGCCGTCAAATTATGTCATGCTATCAAAGAACAGAGTAGCCTGGTGTCCCTGTAGATTTTGATAGTTCCGTCCATCAAATTATTTTTGCCTATTTAACTGCTTTGAATAACTTACTTATGCATATTTCACAGCCGTTTCTTCTCACCAAATTAATAAAATATATTCCATAGTTTAGCAATCACAAACTTAGCCTTTTTATAGCTTTTTTCCACATCGAATTGTAAGATAATTTAGCAGTTCAACAGTAACAAACTTAGCCTAAAACAAACTAATTTCTAACCCTTCCCGTTCTCAACTGAGTAGAGGGTGAGTTCGTTGCGTTTTATGTTGGCTGAAACCAAGCCTTTAGAGGTAATGATGGAATATTAAAAGTTCCGTGAGCAAATTGTTTTCACATCAACCTGAACTTAGAATGAGAAAATAATCTGATGATCATGCAGCCTCGACCATGGCAGTGGGAGTTTTCCTCTGTTTTTTTTTTCTATTCATTTTGCTAGCTCTTCAGTTTTGGCTAGTTGAGGATTGCTCTCGTTTGTGCTTTTGTGCCATTTTTCTTTCCTTTGCATTTTCTCAGCAATCTTTTAGTGCAACAAAAAAAAACTCAAGACAAGACTTGTTTTCTTGTAAAAATATGTGCCTAAGAAAATAAAATGTTTTTCACGTTGATCTGAACCTTAAATGTGGAAATAATCTCCAATTACCTGATTTTAGCGAGAAAAATAAAATCAACAAAACAGGAAATTATTCAACAATGTTGCCATCCCAGCCTCGCTGTCGCTTTCCTTGTTTGGTTGAGACAGTGATACAACATTCATCTACAATTATGAAATGTTAAAATCAACATGAAAATCCAGATACCAAGAATCAAAATTTGAATTCTTTTGTGCATGGCATGGTTCATGTTGTATTTCACAACCTTGTTTAATTAAGGCCCATATTCTCCCACGTACAAAGACAGGGACAACAGTGGGAAGTTCAGTGTGGTCTATGTGGGATATAGGAGGAGGTATAAGTATTATTCATTACATTTGGCGAACGCCTACGGGCTGAAACGAAGCAACATTCGTGCAGCAGCCTTTTATTTGGTTACAAAGAAAACGGAAAGATATACTTGTGCATAACATGAGAACCATAGTGCGGAACCATTCGCTGACTTTATTCTTCTGGCCTTTTTAACTAGTAGCTCCGAAGGCCTTTTTAACTAGCTAGTAGCTCCCTATTCTCCGAGAGCGAACGCGGCCGCATCATGGGTGTCACACAGACCGGTGTCGGTCTTGAAGGTGACCTTATCAGCAGAAGGCCCATCCACGTAGACCTCAACCAAAGTCAGGTCCTCGATCTTAACCCCGGTGGCCTTCTTGATCTTGCCCTTCTCCACAAAAGCGGTCACCTCGGGGTCATAGGAGACGGTCTGGTTGATCTTCTTGAAGGTGTGCTCTTTCTTCTTCTTCTGAAGTATCCACACGAAACCAGTCTCATGGTTGTAGCCGACCTCTTCGATGTCGTCCATAGGAAAGAGGCCTTTCGGGAGGCCAAGCTCTTCGAGAAGCTCGATGCACTTCCTCTTGCAAACATCGCCCCCCTTGAGGACCTCGGCGCTGGCGCGGTGGCTCTCAACCAACTGGGACGCCATTTGAGCAATGGCTTGTCCGGAAATTATTTGCTTGGGAAGTGGAGTTTTGGTTTGCTGGATTGGTAGATGAGCTTGTTGAATGTGATAGACCATGATCCAATGGTGCTGCTTTATATAGATGCTGCAAGTTGTACTGGTTCCGAAGAGCCTCTTCAAAGGTGCTACGCTCACGCCAGCCCAATGCGACCGGCAGCTCTCCTCTGTGTTCCTCTTTCAGACACTTCCTGTTTTGAAGAAGAAAAGATGGACGTCTCCCTTTTGGAGTTAGCTCATTACGTCCAGCCATATCTGACCATTGAAATGCCTTATGCTGAACTCCACAACACAACACTCGAGTTGAGCTGGCCCAGGATGACTAAATTGACCAGTGCGTATATTGTTGTAGAAGAAGTCCATGCGATCTTATCCAAGAAGCAGGGCTCTATACAAAGTGAAAATAAGCAAACTCGTTCGAGATTCTTATAAGAAAGAAGCATAAGAGCAACTCCAAGAGCTCCTGTAAAAATATTTCCATAAAGGTCATTTTATGGGATGACTGTATAATTTAGGAAAAGTTTTCTAGCACCTACTATTTTCAGTTTCCTGTAAATTTGATTTTTGTATTTCCACTAAAAGACGTTGGGGCCCGCAAGTCAGTGACACCGTATGTCCATGGCGGCCGGAGCAATGAGGAGACGGCGGCCGGAGCAATGAGGAGGCGGCGTGGCGGCAACGGAGGGGCGGCATAGGTGATGGCGGCGGCTATTCCAGCGGCGATGTTTGTGAAATTGCAGGTGGTTATCCACAGGCAAACATTATACAGGAAGGCGATTTTTCCGTCAATTTGGAGGCAAGAGGAAGTGTTTCTACAGGATCCCGTAAACTTTTTGCGGGTTTACCGGAGTTGTTGGAGGCCTTTTTTGCCCACAACTTCCTATAAATGGAAGCTTTTTAAGGGATACAAGAGCTATTGGAATTGCTCTAAGTTCGTGGCCTCGGATGATACAAAAAAATAGTTTCCAAGTAAAAACAAAACGTTTACATTACACGTAGACTCAAATAAGCTTTGTGTGCCAAGCAATCTACCGAACGCTAACCTTATTTCATATAAACTGAGAAATTATTCGACAATGTTACTGTTTAAGAGCATCTCCAACAGCAGCACTAAAATGTAGTCATGCCCAAAAGTTTATTATTGTTGCTGCTTGTGCCTAAATAATGACCTCCAACAGCAGCCCTGCTATAAGGTGATGAAATTTTTTGGTCCTGATCAAAAGATCGCTACAAGTGATGAATAATGCATATCTGCACCAGCATCCACAGCCGACCCAAAACCAAAAACGTTGTGGCGGGAGTCGGAATCATTGAGACTAAACATTCACCCACCAACCGCCTCCTCGCCCTACACCACCACACCCAATTTCGACATCCCTACGCCGCCGCAGACTTGATTTCACACGCCCCAAGCGCCACTGCCGCCATCCCGCCGGCCATTCCTACCAGGGAATCCGATCACTCATGATTGTAGCCGTCCGAGCCCTCGAGCCAATTGTCGCGTGGTTTCGGCCAACCCCGTCATCCTAAGTGTCGGATCCGACCTCCCCATGCTTGATCCGTCGGCCCTAACTCGATTATGGTCACCATGTCGAGCTCCTCCTTGCTGCGATGTCCGCCCTTGAGCTCATCCGCCACATCGGGAGATGTCCCAGCTGCCTCCGCCTTTGTGCCGGCCATGCCCGATCTCCTCCTCGCCGCACCATGATGTGAGGCTTTGGTCATCGGGCCACAACGTGCACACCCACAAGCATTGGTGGTTTGGCACCATCAACACCACGGAGGAGGTGACACGTGCATACGACGCTACGATGCTCCTATACTTCGAGAGCCGGGACGTGCACAATTTCCCCGATGGCGCCCCCTACGAGGATTTGCTCGGCCCGTCTGTTAGGGTCGTCTTCTGTGATAAAGAGAATGACGCCATTAGGCTGAGGCGGGATGCAAGGACAAGGTCGACGATGATGTCTATGTGGAAAAACTCACCAACACCAATCCATAGCTCCTCGTTGAGAACCATGTACTCTTTGAATCGAAGGAGGATGAATGCAAGAGATTGCATGAACTTGAGGAGGCGCGCAAGGGAGAGGTCAATATCGATGGTTTTTTACGAGCTCTCTAACAAGGAAGAGGAGGTGGAGGTGAAGCCATGGAGTAGGTCTATCTCCAATGACCATGTGGCCGCCCCGCCCACGGTAGGCCTGATGGACATCTTTGATAAGGACTTCTACAACTACATCTCGCGTCACAATTCGGAGTAAAGCTAGTTCTATCACATTGTAGTGCTATGGATCTATAAATTATGAAGTTATGTCATTTCATGTTTAATATGAAACATTTCATACCAGAGTTCAAAATATGAAGTGAATTTACATGCTTAAGTTCGTGTTCCAAATTTAGGGAACCAATTATTGGTCTACTAGAAAAGCAGAAAAGCAGAAACTTTTCCAGTGACCAAAAACCTTCTCTCTCTCCACCTCGGCCCCTCAATCAGTTTTAGGGTACAAAGTTATAGTACTCACCGAAAAAGGCTTTCGCCTCGCTTTATATTATAAAGCAAACAGTCAGAGCATATAATCCAACACAAGTTCACCCCCCCACACAAACAATAGAAGGACAATACAACAATAAAGGGATCAACTGAGGGCACAACTCAACAAGCCCTACACAACACACCTGCCCAGACCCAACACAGGGTGGGGCAATCAGACCAGGCTAATCAGGCTTGGGAGGAGGCGGCGGAAGCGGGGGAGCCAGACGAAGCGCCATCGAGCGAAGATCGGCGATGATGGTGTTAATGGCGTCTCGGTCGGAGATGCGGCTAAGCGGCCGCCAGAGCTGCAGGAAACCACACATTTTAAAGACAGCGTGAGTGAAGCGTCGCAGGGGGACACGCTGAATCACAAGTTTATTGCGGACCGTCCAGAGGGTCCACACAAGCGTCCCAATGGCCAGCCACCTAATGTGGCGGGCCGACAGGGGGACGGACTGAATCTCCGTGAAGAGGTCAGGGACGTTGGTATGGCACCAGAGACCGCCAACGGCTTCTTAGAAGCAACTCCAAAGGAATTGGGCCAGGACGCACGTGAAGAATATGTGGTTCGAGTCCTCCACCGTGTCGCAAAGGGGGCACATCCCATCCCCAGGGCCATTACATTTGAGCACCTCCACCCCAGAAGGTATCCTGCCTCTAATCCACTGCCACAAGAAGATCCTGATCTTGAGTGGCAGTTTGATGGCCCAGACAGCCGTGAGCGCATCCGGGGCCGTCAACGGGGCAATGTCCCGGTATAGAGACTTAGTGGAGAAGCGCTCCGAGGGTTCAAGGCGCCAAGAGATGTGGTCCGCAGAACTATCAATGTCGGGTGGGTGAAGGGCTATGCACTCGAGCATGTCCTCCCAGGCAGCAACATCTGGGGGACCGAAGGGACGGCGGAATGCGAGGTGCCCCAGATCCGCCAGAGCGACCTCAACGGAGACTTGAGGCTCCACCGCGATGGAGAAGAGGTCCGAGAATCGGGCAGCAAAGGGAGTGTCCCCAGCCCATCTATCGTACCAGAATAACGTAGCGGACCCAGACCCAATCGAGATTGAAGAGCCAATGCGCAGTACCAGGAGAAGCTGGATGACGGACTGCCAAAACTGGGACCCTTCGGAGCGTTGGCAGAAGGCTAGTGGCTGTCCCCGAAGGTATTTGTTTCTAATGATGTCCATCCAAAGACCACCATCGCCATTGGCGATCCTCCACAACCATCTGGTCAGCAGCGCAATGTTCATGCGTTTGGATGACATGATCCCCAGACCCCCCTGGTCGCGAGGTTTGCAAATGTCAGGCCAACTGACCATATGGTATTTCTGCTTATCACCCTCACCAGCCCAGTAGAATCTAGACTGGTACTTGGCGATTTCGTGGTGCAGTGTCTCGTGCAGACTATAGAAGCTCATCAGAAACAGGAGGAGGCTGGACAACGAGGAATTGATGAGCACGGTCCTAGCTGCCTTGGACAACCAACGACCCTGCCAGGGTTCGATCCGGTGTTGAAGCTTAGTCACTGTGGGTCGCAACTCCGCGACGGAGAGGCGAGTATCACTAATGGGAACCCCCAGGTACGAGGTGGGGAAGGACCCAAGCTGGCAATTGAGGTAGTCCGGAATGCACTGGGCCTCCTCTAGATAATATCCAAGGACCATAACTTCACTTTTGTCGAAGTTGATTTTAAGCCCAAACATCTGCTGGAAGCATAGAAGCAGGAACTTAAGGCTGGCAATGTCCTTGTGCGAGCCTTCCACCATAATGATGGTGTCATCGGCATATTGAAGGAGGGAGACCCCTCCCCCTCCCACTAGATGTGGTACCACACCACGGATATGGTCCGCCACCTTAGCCTTATCTAGGATGGTGGCAAGGGCGTCGACCACCATGTTGAACAGGAAGGGGGAGAAAGGATCGCCCTGCCTAACCCCGCAGAGCATGGGGAAGTAGGGGCCGGCCTCCCCATTGATGTTAACTGCGATCTGACCAGATGATACCATCTGCATAACCCGGGCGACCCACCGGTCGTCAAAGCCTTTGCGGAGGAGGACTTCCCATAGGAAGGACCAGAAAACAGTGTCGTAGGCTTTGTGGAAGTCGATCTTCAAGAAGACCGCATGTTGTCGCCTAGTGCACACCTCGTGCAGGACCTCATGGAAGACCAGGACGCCATCCAAAATAAACCGGTCTTGGATGAAGGCCGATTGGTTAGGATGGGTGATGCGGTCGGCAAGAAGGGTCACCATATTGGCGTACCCCTTTGCCAGAATACAGAAGATCACGTTGATCACCGTGATGGGCCGGAACAGGCGAATGTCGGAGGACCCAACCACCTTGGGGATGAGGGTGATGAGCCCATAATTGAGCTGGGAGAGGTCTATGGCACACACATAGAATTCCTTGAAAAGGGCCATTACCTCTGGCTTAATCACATTCCAGAAGGTCTGGAAGAACTTCACGGGGAGGCCATCCGGGCCAGGAGCGGAGGTGGGATTCATCCCCTTAATAGCCGCCCATACCTCATCCTCCAAGAAGGGAGCCGTAAGAGCCACGTTCTCGTCATCGGAGACGCACTGGAGGGCAGGCCAGAAGTGCGGAGCTAGAGACATGCCTCCCCGAGGGGGGGGGGGAGAAAAAGCTCGGATCTCGGCAGGGCGCTGAAGGAGGATCTCCCCATCCCAGAGAAGGGGGATGGAGTTGCGGCGACGACAACCGTTAGCAATGGCCTAGAAGTAGGCTGTGTTGGCATCCCCGTGCAAGACCCACCACAGGGTACCACGCTGGCGCCAGAAGGCCTCCTCATCGGTATATATCACCGTCAACTGGTCCTCAAGATCATAGCGGAGGAGCCACTCATCAGGGGTGAGACTTGAGGAGTCAGCCCGAAGGTCTAAGGCCTAGATGGAATCAAGAATAGCCCTTTTCCGCTCACGGAAATTGCGGCCCAAGTTGGCACCCCAACCTTTCATAAACTGACGGACAAGCTTAGCACAGAACTGCCAGGAGTCAACGGCAGAGACAACGCGGCGAGGGGAGTCGCGTGCCGCCACCCAGCGAGCACCGACAGCGTCAACGAATCCAGCCTGGTTCAGCCAAAAGGACTCAAATCGGAAACGAGGAGGAGGAGGAGGTCTATCATTCTCCGAAGAGAGCAGGAGGGGAACATGATCTGATCCTATGCGGGTCAGGGCGTGGAGGGAGGCCAGGGGGCATTTGAGCTCCCATTCCCGGGCCACGAGAACCCGGTCAAGCACTGACATAGTCGGGTTAGCCTGGCGGTTGGTCCAGGTAAACCTGGCACCAACTCTATCTAGCTCACAAAGGCCGAGGTCCGCAATGCAATCATTGAAGAGTTGCATACGCAGAAAGTTCACCCGGTCATTGCTCTTGTCATCAGTGTAGCGGATGAGGTTGAAATCGCCGCCCACCACCACCGGGAGAGTGATGGCGGAGACCTTCCTACGGAGCTCGGCAAGGAAGGTCTCGAAAGGATGGTGATTAGTAGGGCCATAGACAACAACAATCTCCCACTTGAAGTTGATGGCCCGCTCATACACCTCCATGCTAACGTAGAATTCACCCCGGTCCATGCTACCTATCTCAAAGGTGGCGTCCTTCACCCCTAGAAGGATGCCACCTGAGTGTCCAGTCGTCCCACTAGAAGGGAGCCAGTGCCAAGCATATAGGTGGGGGCTCAGGTGTTCTAGTTCCTGGAGAGAGAAGTCAGTACGCATGGTCTCTTGCACAACCACAATATCGATTCGCTCATCGCACATGTACTCGATGAGTTGGCGGCGCCGGCCATCATGGCCGAAACCACGGAGGTTCCAGAATAGGACCCGCATCAAGCAACCATGGAGGGGCTGCTTGACCCCAGGACAAGGAATGCGCTCTGGGCGCAGAGAGCGGCAGTGCGGGACCGGGTCCGGCCACGGATTTCCGCCCCGGCGGTATCCGCAGTAGTGGAGCGGGAGGAGGACGGGTCCGACACTAGATTTCGGAGGAGCGGGCACGGGACTCAGCAAGTTTACCATCAAGGATCTTACGGGCTCGGATAGACTCAATCTGCTCTAAGGGGGGCCCCACTTCCCCCCTGAAAACAATAGCAGAATCGGTCGCGACCTTGGCCAGCTGTCCAAGTGAGACCGATTCAAGGGCCGAGAACGAACAAGAAGCTGAAGATGCAGGAATCGCTGGAGTACCTGTCTCAAGGTTCCAGGCCGCAGCCCGGAGCGCCTCCCGCTCAGGGATGGATGGCGCAGGGCGGTCCACCGGACGAGCAGCATCGAGTCTACCACTGCGCCTGGAGGCGGTCATCGGGTTCGACGCCGGCAGGGCCCGCCTGGAGTACGTGGCAGTCCGAGGAGGGTCGGGGTGGTCGGCCACCGGAGTAGTCTGTTGGGGAACGTTGCATGGGAAACAAATTTTTTCCTACGCACACGCAGATCTATCCATGGTGATGAGCATCTACGAGAGGGAGAGTGGATCTACGTACCCTTGTAGATCGCTAAGCGGGAAGCGTTAAGAAACGTGGTTGGTGTAGTCGAACGTCTTCGCGATCCAAATCGCCGTGCGTCCCGCGATCCAATCATGATCCGTCCCGCGATCCAATCACGATCCATCCCATGAACTTGATCACGATCCGTCCGACGAACTTGATCACGATCCTTCCGATCTAGCGCCGAACGGACGACACCTCCGCGTTCAGCACACGTACAGCTTGATGACGATCTCCGCCATCTTGATCCAGCAAGAAGAAGAGGAGAGGAAGAAGAGTTCTCTGGCAGCATGACGGCGATGGTGGTGGAGCTATTCCGGCAGGGCTTCGCCTAATCGCTGCAGAAAACCGATCTAGAGGAGAAACTATGCACTGGAGGAACGAGCAACACGTGGCTGAAAATTCTGTGCAAAAACCCTAAAACTTCCAGTATATATAAGAGGAAGAGAGCAGGAGGCTTGGCCCAAGGTCCAAGCCTCTAGGAGTCGGCCGAACCAGGTGGGAGAGGTGGAATCCACCTCCAATCCTAGTAGGACTAGGATTCACCCTATTTTTGCCCTTTTCTAGTTTTTCTCTTTGGGTTTTTTCTCCCTAGACGCATGGGCTTTGTGTGAGACTTCCATCAGCCCACTAAGGGCTGGTATTCACTCTCCCACAGTGTTGGAAATATTCCCTAGAGGCAATAATAAAATGGTTATTATTGTATTTCCTTGTTCATGATAATTGTCTATTGTTCATGCTATAATTGTGTTAACCGGAAACCATAATACATGTGTGAATACATAGACCACAACATGTCCCTAGTGAGCCTCTAGTTGACTAGCTCGTTGATCAATAGATGGTCACGGTTTCATGGCCATGGACATTGGATGTCGTTGATAACGGGATCACATCATTAGGAGAATGATGTGATGGACAAGACCCAATCCTAAGCATAGCACAAAGATCGTGTAGTTCGTTTGCTAAAGCTTTTCAATGTCAAGTGTCATTTCCTTAGACCATGAGATTGTGTAACTCCCGGATACCGTAGGAATACTTTGGGTGTGCCAAACGTCACAACGTAACTGGGTGGCTATAAAGGTACGCTACGGGTATCTCCGAAAGTATCTGTTGGGTTGGCACGAATCGAGACTGGGATTTGTCACTCCGTGTGACGGAGAGGTATCTCTGGGCCCACTCGGTAAGACATCATCATAATGAGCTCAATGTGACTAAGGAGTTAGCCACGGGATGATGTATTACGGAACGAGTAAAGAGACTTGCCAGTAACGAGATTGAACAAGGTATGGGGATACCGACGATCGAATCTCGGGCAAGTATCATACCGATAGACAAAGGGAATTGTATACGGGATTGATTGAATCCTTGACATCGTGGTTCATCCGATGAGATCATCGTGGAGTACGTGGGAGCCAACATGGGTATCCAGATCCCGCTGTTGGTTATTGGCCGGAGAGGTGTCTCGGTCATGTCTACGTGTCTCCCGAACCCGTAGGGTCTACACACTTAAGGTTCGATGACGCTAGGGTTATAGGGAAAAGGTATACGTGATTACCGAAGGTTGTTAGGAGTCCCGGATGAGATCCCGGACGTCACGAGGAGCTCCGGAATGGTCCGGAGGTAAAGATTGATATATAGGAAGTCCAGTTTTGGTCACCGGAAAGTTTTCGGGCTCATCGGTAGTGTACCGGGAGTGCCGGGAGGGTGCCGGAGGACCCCCGGGAGGGGTGTGACGACCAAAGGACCACATGGGCTGTTAGATAAAGTGTGCCAGCCCTTATTGGGCTGGGCAAGACTTTTGCTAAAGGCCCATGTGGCTGGAGATAAGGAGATAAGGCAAAAAAGGATTTAAAAGGAGGAGATCCACCTCCCTTGTGGGAGGTGGACTCTCCCTTTAATTCGGCCGGCCATCTCCTCTTTGGAGTAGAGGCCAAGCCAGCCCTCCACGTCCCTCCTCCTATATATACTTGAGGTTTTGGATGTTTTGAGAGAGGATTTGATCTCTCTCTCTCACGGCAAAGCCCTACCTCTCTTCTTCCTCCTCCGCAGCGCTTAGGCGAAGCCCTGTCGGATTACCTTGCTACTCCACCACCACCACGCCGTCGTGCTGCTGTTGGAGCCCTTCCCCAACCTCTCCTTCCTCCTTGCTGGATCAAGGTGTTGGAGACCTCACCGGGCTGCACGTGTGTTGAACGCGGAGGTGCCGTCCGTTCGGCACTTGATCGGATCTACCGCGATCTGAATCGCTGCGAGTACGACTCCATCAACCGCGTTCTTGTAACGCTTCCGCTTAGCGATCTTCAAAGGTATGAAGATCCACTCTCCCCTTGCTCGTTGCTGGTTTCTCCATAGATGGATCTTGGTGAACGCGTAGGAAAATTTTGATTTACTACTACGTCTCCCAACAGTGGCATCATGAGCTAGGTCTATGCGTAGAATCTATGCACGAGTTGAACACAAAGTAGTTGTGGGCGTCGATTTTGTTAATATGCTTGACGTTACTAGTCTTATCTTGATTCGACGGTATTGTGGGATGAAGCGGCCCGGACCAACCTTACACGTACGCTTACGTGAGACCGGTTCCACCGCCTGACATGCACTAGTTGCATAAGGTGGCTAGCGGGTGTCTGTCTCTCCCACCTTAGTCGGATTGGATTCGATGAAAAGGGTCCTTATGAAGGGTAAATAGCAATTGGCATATCACGTTGTGGTTTTGACGTAGGTAAGAAACGTTCTTGCTAGAAACCTATAGCAACCACGTAAAAACTTGCAACTACAAATTAGAGGACGTCTAACTTGTTTTTGCAGCATATGCCGTGTGATGTGATATGGCCAAAAGGATGTGATGTGATGCATTGTGATGTATGAGATTGATCATGTTCTTGTAATAGGGTTCACGACTTGCATGTCGATGACTATGACAACCGGCAGGAGCCATAGGAGTTGTCTTATATTATTGTATGACCTGCGTGTCAATCATAAACGCCATGTAATTACTTTACTTTATTGCTAAACGTTAGCTGTAGTAGTAGAAGTAATAGTTGGCGAGACAACTTCATGAAGACACAATGATGGAGATCATGATGATGGAGATCATGGTGTCGTGCCGGTGACAGTGATGATCATGGTGCCCCGAAGATGGAGATCATAGGAGCAAAATGATATTGGCCATATCATGTCACTATATTGATTGCATGTGATGTTTATCATGTTTACATCTTATTTGCATAGAACGACGGTAGTAAATAAGATGATCTCTCAATAAAATTTCAAGAAAGGTGTTCACCCTAACTGTGCACCGTTGCTAAGGATCGTCGTTCCGAAGCACCACGTGATGATCGGGTGTGATAGGTTCTAACGTTCGCATACAACGGGTGTAAGCCAGATTTACACATGCGAAACACTTAGGTTGACTTGACGAGCCTAGCATGTACAGACATGGCCTCGGAACACGGAAGACCGAAAGGTCGAACATGAGTCGTATAGAAGATACGATCAACATAGAGATGTTCACCATGGATGACTAGTCCGTCTCACGTGATGATCGGACACGGGCTAGTTGACATGGATCATGTATCACTTGGAAGACTAGAGAGATGTCTATCTAAGTGGGAGTTCATTAATAATTTGATTAAATGAACTTAATTATCATGAACTTAGTCTAAAAATGTCCTTGCAAATTATGTCGTAGATAGCTCGCGCTGTAGCTCCCCAGTTTTATTGATACAATCCTAGAGAAAAGTAAGTTGAAAGTTGATGGTAGCAATAATGCGGACTGGGTCCGTGATCTGAGGATTGTCCTCATTGCTGCACAGAAAGCTTATGTTTTTGATGTACCGCTAACTGCATCACTCCCTCAAGCGTTGTCTGTAGATGTTGTGAACATATGACAGGCACTTTTTGATGACTACGTGATAGTTCAGTGCGTCATGCATTACGGCTTAGAATTGAGGCTTCAAAATGTTTTGAACGTCACAGAACATATGAGATGTTCTAGGAGCTGAGATTGTGATCTCAAGCTCGTGCCTATGTTGAGAGGTATGAGACCTCCAACAAGATTCTTTGCCTGCAAGATAAAGGAGAATAGCTTAATCGGTGAGCGTGTTCTCAGTTTGTCTGGGTGCTACAATCACTTGAATCAAGTGGGAGTTAATCTTCTAGATGAGATAGTGATTAATGAAGTTCTCCAAGTCACTGCCACCAAGCTACTAGAGCTTCGTGATGAACTATAACATGCCAGGGATGGATAAGATGATCCCTGAGTTGTTCGTGATGTTTGACACCACGAAGGTAGAAATCAATAAGGAGCATCAAGTGTTGATGGTTAAGTGAAAACCACTAGTTTCAAAAGGGGCAAGGGCAAGAAGGGAAAAACTTCAGGAATGGCAAGCCAGTTGTTGCTCTAGTGAAGAAACCCAAGGTTGAGCCCGAACCCGAGACTAAGTGCTTCTGTTATGAGGAGAATGTTCGCTGAAGCGGAAAACCCCTAGATGATTGGTAGATAAGAAGGCTGGTAATGTCAATGGAAGTATATTTGATATACGTGTTAGTGATGTGTACCTTGCTGGTACTCCTAGTAGCACCTGGGTATTAGATACCGGTTCGGTTGCTAAGTGTTAGCAACTCGAAATAAAAGCTACGGAGTAAATGGAGACTAGCTAGGTGAAAGGTGACGATGTGTGTTGGAAGTATTTCCAAGATTGATGTGATCACCATCGCACGCTCTCTCTACCTTCAGGATTTGTGATAAACCTAAATAAATGTTATTTGGTGTTTGCATTGAGCATAAACGTGATTAGATCATGATTAGTGCGATACGGTTATTCATATAAGTTAGAGAATAATGGTTATTCTGTTTACATGGATAATGCCTTCAATGGTCATGCACCCACTCGAAATGGTTTATCGAATCATGATCGTAGTAGTACACATATTCATAACATTGGTACCAAAAGATACAAAGTTAATAATGATAGTACCACATGCTTGTGGCACTGCCACGTAATGTCATATTGGTATAAATCGCATGAAGAAACTCCATGATGATGGATGTTTTTTGACTCACTCGATTTCGAATCGGTTGAGACATGCGAGCCATGCCTCTTGGGCAAGATGACTGAGACCCCGTCATCCAATATGATGGAGTGGGCAAGTGGCTTATTGGAATTAATACATGTTGATGTATGTGGTCCAATGAGTGTTGAAACACACAGTGGATATCGTTGTTTTTCTTTACCTTCACTGATGATTTGAGTAAATATGGGGATATTTACTTAATGAAACACGAATCTGAAATGTTTGAAAGGTTCAAGGAGTTTCAGAGTGAAGTTAAAGATCATCGTGACAAGAAGATAAATGTCTATGATATGATCATGGAGGTGAATATCTAAGTTACGAGTTTGGTATGCAATTTTAGACAATGTGGAAATTGTTTCACAGCTCACGCCTCCTGGAACACCATAGTGTGATGGTGTGTTTCGAACGTCGTAGTCGTGCTCTATTGGATATAGTGAGTACTATGATGTCTCTTATCGTTTTACCACTATCGTTATGGGGTTATGCATTAAAGACAAATCCATTCACTTTAACAGGGCACCATCTAAGTCTGTTGAGATGACACCGTGAGAATTATGGTTTGATAGAAGCCTAAGCTGTCATTTCTTAATGTTTGGGGCTGCGACGCTTATGTGAAAATGGGTTTTTCACCTAGCGAGCTCGAACCCAAAGTAGACAAATGCATCTTCATAGAATACCCTAATGAGACATTGGGTATACCTTCTATCTCAGATCCAAGCGCAAAATGTATTTGTAGCTAAGAACGGGTCCTTTCTTGAGAAAGAGTTTCTCTCGAAAGAATTGAGTGGGAGGAAGATAGAACTTGATAAGGTTGTTGAACCTTTGTTTCATCCAGAGAATAGCGCAACACAGAAAGATGTTTCTGTAGAGCCTACTCAGTTGAAAAGGAAGTTAATGATGATGATCATGAAGCTTCGGATCAAGTCACTATCGAACCTCGTAGGTCGACAAGGACGCGTACTGCTCCTGAGTAGTACGACAACCCTGTCTTGGAAATCATGTTGTTGGACAGCGATGAACCTACGAACTATGGAGAAGCGATGGTGGGCCCGGATTCCAACAAATGGCTAGGAGCCATGAAATCCGAGAAAGGATCCATGTATGAAAACCAAGTATGGACTTTGGTAGACTTGCCTGTTGAATGGCGGGTCATTGAGTACAAATGGACCTTTGAGATAAACATAGACGCTAATGGTGAAATGTCACCGTTTATAAAGCTCGACTTGTCGCAAAGAAGTTTCCGCCAAGTTCAAGGAGTTGACTGCAATGAGATTGTCTCATCTGTAGCGATGCTAAAAGTCTATTAAAGTTTTGTTAGCAGTTGCTGCATTTTTCGATTATGAAATCTGGCAGATGGATGACAAAACAAGGTTTCCGTAATGGTTTCTGTGAGGAAGAGTTGTATGTGATACAACCAGAAGGTTTTGTCAATCCTAAGGATGCTAATAATATGCAAACTCCAGCGATCCTTCTATGGACTGGAGCAAGCATCTCGGAGTTGGAATATATGCTTTGATGAGGTGATCAAAGTGTTTAAGTTTATACAATGTTTATGAGAAACTTGTATTTGCAAGAAAGTGAGTGGGAGCACTATGGAATTTCTTATAAGAATATGTAGTTGACATATTATTGATCGGAAATGATGTAGAATTTCTGGAAGAGCATGAAGGGTTGTTTGAAAAGTTTTTTTTCAAAGGAAGACCCAGATAAAGCTACTATTTTATTAAGCATCAAGATCTATAGGGATAGATCTATTCGCTTGATAAGTTTTTTCGACGAAGACATACCTTGACAAGTTTTTGAAGGAGTTCAAAATAGATGGGTCAAAGAAGGAGTTCTTGACTGTATTGTAAGGTGTGAAATTGAGTAAGACTCAATACCCGACCACGGCAGAAGATAAAGAAGAGATGAGTGTCATCTCCTATGCTTTAGCCATAGGCTCTATATAGTATGCCATGCTGTGTGCCGCACCTGTGTGTGCCTTGCCATGAGTCTGTCAAGGGGTACAAGAGTAATCCAAGAGTGGATCACTAGACAGCGGTCAAAGTTAGCCTTAGTAACTTGAGAACTAAGGAAATATTTCTCGATTATGGAGGTGATAAAGAGTTCATCGTAAAGTGTTACGATGATGCAAGCTTTAAAACCAATCCGGATGACTCTTAGTAGAAATCCAGCTACGTATAGTGGAGCAGCCATTTGGAATAGCTCCAAGTGGAGCGTGGGAGCAGTATCTACAAATATGAAATGGAAAGTTTGCAAAGGTACACACGGATCTGAATGTCGCAGACCCGCTGACTAAAAACCTCTTTCACGAGCAGAACATGAACAAACCCCAGAACTTATTGGGTGTTAATCACATGATGATATGATCACATGGTGATGTAAGTGTTAATCACATGGTGATGTGAACTAGATTATTGACTCTAGTGCAAGTGGGAGACTGTTGGAAATATGCCCTAGAGGCAATAATAAAATGGTTATTATTGTATTTCCTTGTTCATGATAATTGTCTATTGTTCATGCTATAATTGTGTTAACCGGAAACCATAATACATGTGTGAATACATAGACCACAACATGTCCCTAGTGAGCCTCTAGTTGACTAGCTCGTTGATCAATAGATGGTCACGGTTTCATGGCCATGGACATTGGATGTCGTTGATAACGGGATCACATCATTAGGAGAATGATGTGATGGACAAGACCCAATCCTAAGCATAGCACAAAGATCGTGTAGTTCGTTTGCTAAAGCTTTTCAATGTCAAGTGTCATTTCCTTAGACCATGAGATTGTGTAACTCCCGGATACCGTAGGAATACTTTGGGTGTGCCAAACGTCACAACGTAACTGGGTGGCTATAAAGGTACGCTACGGGTATCTCCGAAAGTATCTGTTGGGTTGGCACGAATCGAGACTGGGATTTGTCACTCCGTGTGACGGAGAGGTATCTCTGGGCCCACTCGGTAAGACATCATCATAATGAGCTCAATGTGACTAAGGAGTTAGCCACGGGATGATGTATTACGGAACGAGTAAAGAGACTTGCCAGTAACGAGATTGAACAAGGTATGGGGATACCGACGATCGAATCTCGGGCAAGTATCATACCGATAGACAAAGGGAATTGTATACGGGATTGATTGAATCCTTGACATCGTGGTTCATCCGATGAGATCATCGTGGAGTACGTGGGAGCCAACATGGGTATCCAGATCCCGCTGTTGGTTATTGGCCGGAGAGGTGTCTCGGTCATGTCTACGTGTCTCCCGAACCCGTAGGGTCTACACACTTAAGGTTCGATGACGCTAGGGTTATAGGGAAAAGGTATACGTGATTACCGAAGGTTGTTCGGAGTCCCGGATGAGATCCCGGACGTCACGAGGAGCTCCGGAATGGTCCGGAGGTAAAGATTGATATATAGGAAGTCCAGTTTTGGTCACCGGAAAGTTTTCGGGCTCATCGGTAGTGTACCGGGAGTGCCGGGAGGGTGCCGGAGGACCCCCGGGAGGGGTGTGACGACCAAAGGACCACATGGGCTGTTAGATAAAGTGTGCCAGCTCTTATTGGGCTGGGCAAGACTTTTGCTAAAGGCCCATGTGGCTGGAGATAAGGAGATAAGGCAAAAAAGGATTTAAAAGGAGGAGATCCACCTCCCTTGTGGGAGGTGGACTCTCCCTTTAATTCGGCCGGCCATCTCCTCTTTGGAGTAGAGGCCAAGCCAGCCCTCCACGTCCCTCCTCCTATATATACTTGAGGTTTTGGATGTTTTGAGAGAGGATTTGATCTCTCTCTCTCACGGCAAAGCCCTACCTCTCTTCTTCCTCCTCCGCAGCGCTTAGGCGAAGCCCTGTCGGATTACCTTGCTACTCCACCACCACCACGCCGTCGTGCTGCTGTTGGAGCCCTTCCCCAACCTCTCCTTCCTCCTTGCTGGATCAAGGTGTTGGAGACGTCACCGGGCTGCACGTGTGTTGAACGCGGAGGTGCCGTCCGTTCGGCACTTGATCGGATCTACCGCGATCTGAATCGCTGCGAGTACGACTCCATCAACCGCGTTCTTGTAACGCTTCCGCTTAGCGATCTTCAAAGGTATGAAGATCCACTCTCCCCTTGCTCGTTGATGGTTTCTCCATAGATGGATCTTGGTGAACGCGTAGGAAAATTTTGATTTACTACTACGTCTCCCAACACACAGACCATGTTGCCTCTTGGGTCGAAATACCCCTCCCGATGGTCTCCCGGTACACTACCAACACTCCCCGTACACTACCGATGAGCCCGAAACTTTTCCGGCAACCAAAATAGGACTTCCTATATATAAATCTTTACCTCTGGACCATTCTGGAGCTCCTCATGACGTCCCGGATCTCACCCGGGACTCCGAACAGCCTTCGGTCACCACCATACATAACTCTATACTACCGAAACGTCACCAAACCTTAAGTGTGCAGACCCTGCGGGTTCGAGAACTATGTAGACATGACCGAGACACCTCTACGGTCAATAACCAATAGGAGGACCTGGATGCCCATATTGGTTCCTACATATTCTATGAAGATCTTTATCGGTCGAACCTCTATGTCAAGGATTCAGTTAATCCCGTATGATGTTCTCTTTGTTCTTCGGTATGTTACTTGCCCGAGATTCGATCGTCGGTATCTCCAAACCTAGTTCAACCTCGTTACTGGCAAGTCTCTTTACTCGTTCCGTAATACAAGATCCCACAACTAACACTTAGTCACATTGCTTGCAAGGCTTATTGTGATGTTGTATTACCGAGTGGGCCCTGAGATACCTCTTCGTCACACGGAGTAACAAATCCCAGTCTTGATCCATGCCAACTCAACAGACACCCTTGGAGATACCTGTAGAGCACCTTTATAGTCACCCAGTTACGTTGCGACGTTTGATACACACAAGGCAATCCTCCGATGTTCGCGAGTTGCATGATCTCATGGTCATAGGAACACATACTTGACATGCAGAAAACAGTAGCAATAAACTGACACGATCATATGCTACGTTTGTAGTTTGGGTCTTGTCCATCACATCATTCTCCTAATGATGTGATCCCGTTATCAAATGACATCTCATGTCAATGGCTAGGAAACCTTGACCATCTTTGATCAACGAGCTAGTTCACTAGAGGCATACTAGGGACAGTGTGTTGTCTATTTACCCACACATGTAATGTGTTTCCAATCAGTACAATTATAGCATGGATAATAAACGATTATCATGAACAAGGAAATATAATAATAAACACTTTATTCATTGCCTCTAGGGCATATTTCCAATAGTCTCCCACTTGCACTAGAGTCAATAATCTAGTTCACATCACTATGTGATTTACATGGTAATGAATCGAACACCCATGCACTTTTGGTGTTGATCATGTTTAGCCCCTGGAAGAGGTTTAGTCAACGGGTCTGCAACATTCAGATCCGTGTGCACTTTGCAAATATTTATGTCCTTCTCCTCGATGTAATCACGGATGGAGTTGAAGCATCACTTTATGTGTCTGGTCCTCTTGTGAAACCTTGGTCCCTTGGCCAGAGCAATGGCACTAGTGTTGTCACATAACAGGTTCATTGGATTCAGTGCACTAGGCACTACTCCAAGATCTTTCATGAACTGCTTCATCCAGACACCTTCCTTCGCCGCCTCCGAGGGTGTGATGTACTCCGCTTCACATGTAGAATCGGCTACCACGCTGTGCTTGGAATTGCACCAGCTTACCGCTCCCCCGTTGAGAATAAATACATATCCGGTTTGCGACTTAGAGTCATCCGGATCAGTGTCAAAGCTTGCATCGACGTAACCCTTTACGACGAGCTCTTCATCACCTCCATAAACGAGAAACATTTCCTTAGTCCTTTTCAGGTACTTAAGGATATTCTTGACCGCTTCCCAGTGGTCCATTCCAGGATCACTTTGAAACCTTCCGGCCATACTTATGGAAGGCTGACATCGGGTCTTGTGCACAACATTGCATACATGATAGATCCTATGGCTGAAGCATAGGGGATGACACTCATCTTTTCTCTATCTTCTGCAGTCACTGGGCATTGAGTCTTACTCTACTTCACACCTTGTAACACAGGCAAGAACCCCTTCTTGGACTGATCCATTTTGAACTTCTTCAAAACTTTATCAAGGTATGTGCTCTGTGAAAGTGCTATCAAGCGTCTTGATCTATCTCTATAGATCTTAATGCCTAATATGAAAGCAGCTTCTCCTAGGTCCTTCATTGAAAAACTCTTGTTCAAATATTCCTTCACGCTTTCCAGCATTTCTATACTGTTTCCAATCAGCAATATGTCATCTACATATAATATTAGAAACGCTATAGAGCTCCCACTCACTTTCTTGTAAATACAAGCTTCTCAATAAACTTGTATAAAACCAAACGCTTTGATCACCTCATCAAAGCGCTTATTCCAACTCCGAGATGCTTGCACCAGCCCATAAATGGATCGCTGGAGTTTGCAAACTTTGTCAGCATTCTCTGGATCGACAAAACCTTCCAGTTGCATCATATACAACTCTTCCTCAAGGAAACCGTTGAGGAACGCTGTTTTGACATCCATCTGCCAATTTTCATAGTCGGAATATGCAGCTATTGTTAACATGATTCTGACGGACTTAAGCATTGCTAAGGGTGAGAAGGTCTCATCGTAGTCAACTCCTTGAACTTGTGAAAAACCCTTTGCCACAAGTCGAGCTTTATAGACGGTGATGTTACCGTTCGCGTCTGTCTTCTTCTTAAAGATCCATTTGTTCTGAATGGCCTTTCGCCCTTCAGGTAATACTTCCAAAGTACATACTTTGTTTTCATACATGGATCCCATCTCGGATTTCATGGCCTCTAACCATTTTTCGGAATCCGGGCCCATCACTGCTCCTCATAGCTCGTAGGTTCATTGTTGTCCAACAACATGACCTCCAAGACAGGGTTGCCATACCACTCAGGAGTAGTATGTGGCCTTGTCGACCTACGAGGTTCAATAGTAGCTTGATCCGAAGCTTCATGATCATCATCATTAACTTCCTCTTCTACCATCGTAGGTTCCATAGAAACATCTTTCTGCGCTGCGCTACTTTCTGGTTGAAGTAAAGGTTCAATAACCTCATCGAGCTCTATTTTCCTCCCACTCAATTCTTTCGAGAGAAACTCTTTCTCAATAAATGTTTCGTTCTTAGAGACAAACACTTTGCCTTCGGATCTGAGATAGAAGGTATACTCGACTGTCTCTTTCGGGTATCCTATGAAGACACATTTCTCCACTTTGGGTTCGAGCTTTTCAGGCTGATGCTTTTTGACATAAGCATCACATCCCCAAACTTTAAGAAACGACAACTTTGGCCTCTTGCCAAACCACAGTTCATATGGTGTCGTCTCAACGGATTTCGATGGTGCCCTGTTTAAAGTGAATGCAGCTGTCTCTAATGCATAACCCCAAAACGATAGTGGCAAATCAGCAAGAGACATCATAGAGCGCACCATATCTAATAAGTTTCGATTACGACGTTCGGACACACCATTACGCTGTGGTGTTCCGGGCGGTGTCAAATGTGAAACAATTCCACACTGTCTTAAGTGACTGCCAAACTCATAACTCAGATATTCACCTCCTCGATCAGATCGCGGGAACTTAATCTTCTTGTTATGGTGATTCTCAACTTCACTCTAAAATTGCTTGAACTTTTCAAACGTTTCAAACTTGTGTTTCATTAAGTAAATATACCCATATCTACTTAAGTCATCAGTGATGGTGAGAAAATAACGATATCCACCACACGTTGTAACATTCATTGGACCACACACATTAGTATGTATGATTTCCAATAAGTCACTTGCCCGTTCCATTGTTCCAGAGAACGGCGTTTTAGTCATCTTGCCCATGAGGCATGGTTCACATGTGTCAAGTGATTCAAAATCAAGTGACTCCAAAAGTCCATCAGCATGGAGCTTCCTCATGCGTTTTACACCAATATGGCCTAAACAGCAGTGCTAGAAGAAAGTGGTACCATCATTATCAACTCTACATCTTTTGGCATCAATGTTATGAACATGTGTGTCATCACTATCAAGATTCAATATGAATAAACCCCTAACATTGGGTGCATGACCATAAAATATATTACTCATATAAATAGAACAACCTTTATTCTCTGATTTAAATGAGTAACCGTCTTGCAATAAACAAGATCCAGATATAATGTTCATGCTTAACGCAGGCACTAAATAGCAATTATTCAGGTTCATCACTAATCCCGATGGTAATCGAAGAGAGAGCGTGCTGACGGTGATCACATCAACCTTGGAACCATTTCCCACGCGCATCGTCACTTCATCCTTCGCCAGCCTTCGTTTATTTCGTAGTTCCTGCTTTGAGTTGCAAATGTGAGCAACCGAACCGGTATCAAATACCCAGGCACTACTACGAGAGCTAGTAAGGTACACATCAGTAACATGTATATCATATATACCTTGTTTGTTGTTGGCCACCTTCTTGTCAGCCAGGTACTTGGGGCAGTTCCGCTTCCAGTGACGAGTTCCCTTGCAATGAAAGCACTCAGTTTCTGGCTTGGGTCCATGCTTGGGCTTCTTTACAGGAGTAGCAACTGCTTTGCCATCCTTCTTGGTTTTACCCTTCTTGCCCTTGCCCTTGACCTTGCCATTTTTCTTGAAACTAGTCATTTTATTGACCATCAACACTTGATGTTCTTTCTGGATTTCAGACTCAGCGACTTTTAGCATCGCAAACAGCTCGGCGAATGACTTGTTCATTCCGTGCATGTTATAGTTCATCACAAAGCTCGTGTAACTAGGTGGCAGTGATTGAAGAACTCTGTCAGTGATCGCCTCTAGCAGAAGGGCAATTCCCAACTCCGCTAGACGAGTTGAATACCCAGACATTCTGAGTATATGTTCACTGATAGACCCGTTCTCCTCTATCTTGCAAGCATAGAACTTATCGGAGATTTCATACCTCTCGATCCGGGCATTCTTTTGAAAGATAAAATTCAACTCCTGGAACATCTCATATGCTCCATGACGTTCAAAACGTCTTTGAAGTCCTGGTTCTAAGCCATACAATATTGCACACTGAACTATTGAGTAATCTCCAGTACGTGCCTCCCAAGCGTTCTTAACGTCTTCGGAGGTCATGTCTTCTGGTTGGTCACCAAGCGGTACATCAAGGACATATGATTTCTGGGAAGCCGTGAGGATAATCCTCAGATTACGGGCCCAATCAACAAAGTTACTTCCATCATCTTTCAACTTAGCCTTCTCTAGGAACGCATTAAAATTCAGAGGTGCTACTGCGCGAGCCATTGATCTACAACATAAATATGCAAAGTTTACTTAGACTATTGTTCAAGATACTGAGTTTAGTTAATCAAATTACTAAAGCTCCCACTCAAATTGACATCCCTCAGGTCATCTGAGTGTCACATGATCCAAATCCACCAACTCAAGTCCGATCATCACGTGAGTTGAGGTGGCTTCAATGGTGACATCATTATGTTGATCATATCTACTATATGACTCATGTTCGACCTTTCAATCTCTTGTGTTCCGAGGCCATGTCTGTACATGCTAGGCTCGTCAAGTTTAACCCGAGTGTTCTGCACGTGCAACACTGGCTTGCACCCGTCGTATGTGAACGTAGAGTCTATCACACCCGATCATCACGTGGTGTCTCAACACGACGAACTTTCGCAACGGTGCACACTCGGGGAGAACACAATTTATCTTTAAATTAAGTGAGGGATGACCTTATAATGCTACCGTCGTCCTAAGCAAAACAAGGTGCATAAAAGTATTAACATCACATGCAAATCATAAGTGACATGATATGGCCATGAACTTGTGCTTTTGATCTCCATCTAGAAAGCACCGGCCTGATCTCCATCATCACCGGCAAGACACCATGATCTCCGTCATCTTGATCTCCATCAACGTGTCGCCATCAGGGTTGTTGCGCCCAACATGCTTCTACTACTATTGCTATCGTTTAGCGATAAAGTAAAGCACTACATAGCGCTTAATGATTGACACGCAGGTCATACAATAATTAAAGACAACCCTATGGCTCCTGCCGGTTGCCGTACTCATCGACATGCAAGTCGGGATAATCTATATATCACATGATCATCTCATACATCACATATATCACATCATGTAATTTGCCATATCACATCACAACATACCCTGCAAAAACAAGTTAGACGTCCTCTAATTGTTGTTGCATGTTTTACGTGGCTGCTAAGGCTATCTAGCAAGAACAATTCTCATCTACGCAAAAACCACAACGGTGATACACTAGTTGATTTTCAACCTTCTCAAGGACCGCCTTTGTCGAATCCGATCCAACTGAAGTGAGAGAAATTGGCACCCGCAGTCCATCTATGCAACCAGTTGAGGTCGAGGGAACCGGTCTCTCGTAAGTGTACGAGTAATGTTGGTCCGGGCCGCTTCATCTCACAATACCGTTGAACCAAAATCCGACCAAGGGAGGAAGCAATCTAAGCATCAACACCCACAAACCTTTTGTGTTCTACTTGAGATCTCATCTACACATAGACCTAGATCATGATGCCACTATTGGGGAACGTTGCATGGGAAACAAATTTTTTCCTACGCACACGCAAATCTATCCATGGTGATGAGCATTTGCGAGAGGGAGAGTGGATCTACGTAACCTTGTAGATTTCTAAGGGGAAGCGTTAAGAAACGCGGTTGGTGTAGTCGAACGTCTTTGCGATCCAAATCGCCGTGCGTCCCGCGATCCAATCACGATCCGTCCCGCGATCCAATCGTGATCGTCCCGCGAATTTGATCACGATCCGTCCCACGAACTTGATCACGATCCTTCCGATCTAGCGCCGAACGGACGGCACCTCCGCGTTCAGCACACGTACAGCTTGATGACAATATCCGCTGTCTTGATCTAGCAAGAAGGAGCAGAGAGGAAGAAGTGTTCTCCGGTAGCATGATGGCGCTCCGGCGATGGTGGTGGAGCTATTCCAGCAGGGCTTCGCCTAAGCGCTACAGAAAACCAATATAGAGGAGAAAATATGCACGGGAGGAACGGGGAGCACGTGGCTGAAAATTCTGTGCAAAACCCTAAAACCTCCAGTATATATAAGAGGAAGAGAGGAGGAGGCTTGGCCCAAGGGCCAAGCCTCTAGGAGTCAGCCGAACCAGGTGGGAGAGGTGGAATCCACCTCCAATCCTAGTAGGACTAGGATTCACCCTATTTTTGCCTTTTTTCTACTTTTTCTCTTTGGGTTTTTTCTCCGTAGCCGCATGGGCTTTGTGTGGGACTTCCACCAGCCCAATAAGGGCTGATATTCACTCTCCCATAGCCCATGTTGCCTCTTGGGTCGAAATACCCCTCCCGATGGTCTCCCGGTACAGTACCAGCACTCCCGGTACACTACCGATGAGCCCGAAACTTTTCCAGCGACCAAAATAGGACTTCCTATATATTAATCTTTACCTCTTGACCATTCCGGAGCTCCTCATGACGTCCGGGATCTCATTCGGGACTCCAAACAGCCTTCGGTCACCACCATACATAACTCTATACTACCAAAACGTCACCAAACCTTAAGTGTGCAGACCCTGCATGTTCGAGAACTATGTAGACATGACCGAGACACCTCTACGGTCAATAACCAATAACGGGACCTGGATGCCCATATTGGTTCCTACATATTCTACGAAGATCTTTATCGGTCGAACCTCTATGTCAAGGATTCAGTTAATCCCGTATGATGTTCTCTTTGTTCTTCGGTATGTTACTTGCCCGAGATTCGATAGTCGGTATCTCCATACCTAGTTCAACCTCGTTACTGGCAAGTCTCTTTACTCGTTCCATAATACAAGATCCCGCAACTAACACTTAGTCACATTGCTTGCAAGGCTTATTGTGATGTTGTATTACCGAGTGGGCCCTGAGATACCTCTCCGTCACACGGAGTAACAAATCCCAGTCTTGATCCATGCCAACTCAACAGGCACCCTCGAAGATACCTGTAGAGCACCTTTATAGTCACTCAGTTACGTTGCGACGTTTGATACACACAAGGCAATCCTCCGATGTTCGTGAGTTGCATGATCTCATGGTCATAGGAACACATACTTGACATGCAGAAAATAGTAGCAATAAACTGACACGATCATATGCTACGTTTGTAGTTTGGGTCTTGTCCATCACATCATTCTCCTAATGATGTGATCCCGTTATCAAATGACATCTCATGTCAATGGCTAGGAAACCTTGACCATCTTTGATCAACGAGCTAGTTCACTAGAGGCATACTAGGGACAGTGTGTTGTCTATTTACCCACACATGTAATGTGTTTCCAATCAATACAATTATAGCATGGATAATAAACGATTATCATGAACAAGAAAATATAATAATAAACACTTTATTCATTGCCTCTAGGGCATATTTCCAACATAGTCACCTCCTCAGCCCCCAACGACGGCCTAGCCAGGGGTGAAGCTGGGGCGGGTCCGACAGTAGGGGCTGAGCAGTGTGGAGGCGGACCGCATTGACAAGAGGTAGCCCTAGCCCAGGGATTGCACATCCGGAGCCAGAGCTGGGAGCACGACGACGACCTCCTGAGCCGGGTCAGACAACGGAGACTCAGCTGCACAGGCCCCGGCCCAGGAGTCAGGAGTTGCCCCTGGCCCGGGGATGGCACGTTTGGAACCAGGGGGCGAGCGGCGTGACCGGAGTGGGGAGGACCGAAGATGGGGCGGAGGCGGCTGGGGTGCTCATAGTAGGCATAGCCCCCACAACCGGGTCCGTAGACATCATCATGGGAGAGGACTCCATACCTGGAGAGAGCTCCGAGGGCGGCGGGTCGAAGCAGGTTGTAGCAGAGGGCCCAAAGAACGAGGGCGAGGCCGGGGAGCGGGGTGACACAGCAGGGACCACAGTCATGCTAGTCCCGGATGCGTCACTGCCACCCGGAGAAGAGGACCCGACAGGCGGTGGAGAAGAGGCCACCGTGTGGGTGGTGCCTCCTCCAGCCGACCCACGGGGTTGGTGAGGAACGGGAGGCTCGGGTGAGGGAGAGCGGCTGCGGTCGGTGAAGTCCTCCTCCTCATCAGAACGGTGGTACCTATGGCGGCTGGAGCGGTCCACCCGACCATCGCCATCACCATCGTGACCACCGTCCAAGAACCTGGGGCGGCCAATGTGGTTGGGAGGCTCCGGCCGAATCCTGAGGTGGTAGCCCTGGTCGTTGAAGAAGACACGAACAGTGGGCCGAAGCTTGTCGGAGTCGAGGGACTTCGTCTTGACATGAATCTCCTCCTCCTTGCGGAGGGAGAGCTCGTCGACGACCACCACCTTGCTGATGATCCGCCACATGTTGCGGATGACGCGCTCGGACCGGGCAATGTCGGGGAGGCCCGCGATCAGCATCCACGCCGTGTCGAGGACCGCGATCGCCTTCGGGTCCATGGTCGGCTCGAAGATGCCGACCACCAGCTTGTTGAGGGGGAGGGTGATCTCATCAGGACGGGTGCAGAAGCCGTGGCTGGCACGGTCGAGGAAGACGACGGAGAACTTGGTGCCGATGATCGGAGTGACCTGCCAGTCCCACTGGCAGTGACAGAGGTGGTTGAGCTCCGCCTCAATCATCTCCGAAGAAGCCATCCCATCCCCCAACGCCGAGACGATGGCTGAGAGGGAGGGCTCCGAAGGCGGGGCATCGGGGATCTCCATGTGGAGGAAAGCCATCCTCTCGATGCCATGCTCGTACACCATCAGCTCCTTGGCCACCGACCGGTCAGGATAGAGGACGGCGGGGTGACCAGGATCCTTGCATAGGTAGCAGAGCGGTGGGTTGGGGCATGCCACCTGGAAGTGTCCGGGGAGGCCACAATTGAAGCACGGGGGAGCCTCAACCGAAGCCTCACCGGTCCCCTCGACCAACGCGGGCACGTGAGCGGAGTTGCAGAGGGGGTTCTTGCGCTTCTTCTTCTTGGCCCCTTGGCGGCCACAACCGTTGTTGGGACCCTTCGCCGGAGGGAGCTGAGGTTGAGAGCGAGGCGGGACGTAGCGCCGAGTGGGGGAGGCTTCAGTCGAGGGACGCGGACAAGCGGGCGAGACTGATCTCCCATGGCGCCGGTTCGGGGACGGGGAGCGACGGGCGACCCGGTCATCATGGGCAGGGGACCGGCGGTCGTTCCGCGCTGGGAAGCGGCGGTTGTCCCAAGCCGGCGAGCGGAAGCCGTCCCGACCCGGCGAGCGCCGGCCGTCCCGAGGTGGAGACCGACGGTCCACAGCTCGAGCGGGTGAGCGGCGGTCGGACCGCGAAGCAGCGACAGGCTGCTGAAGCTGGTGACTCAGCTCAGCCTCGTGGCGAACCCCATCCGGGGAGGAGCGAGCAGCAGGCCTGTCCCGGTCGTCGTACCTCCATTTCAGGCGTGGCCCAGCGTCCTCGCGCTCGCGCGTCATGATGCAAGTCGAGGCAGCCACAGGTGCAGCCGGACGGGGCGGCCGAAGGGCAGGGGGAGGGGAGCCGGACTCTGGGGGAGGCGAGTAGGAGGGGAGGTTGGAGGGGTGGCCGGAGGGACGAGTCATAGGTGAGCAAGGAGTCGGGGACGGGAGCAGTTCATCGAGGATGCGGTTGGTTTGCAGCGCTAAGGGGAACCCTAGCGGCAGCCATACCCATCCGCGGTGGGCAGGCCGATCCAAGAGCTGGACCGGAGCTAGATCCGTAGTCCGCTGGGCCGAGGTCAGCTGGGCCGCAGCGGTCTGGGCCACAGGGGCCCGAGATCCGACAGCAACAGCCTAGGAGACGCCCTCCCTCACGCGAGCTGCCGGGGCCAGTGGCGGCGGCGCCGGCAGTCCGACCGCTGCAGCGGCGAGGGGGGGTCTAGGGGCGGCAGGAAAGGCCGGAGGGCGGCGGACGACGACACCATGAAGGGGCGGAACGGCGAGCGCCGTGTCATCGGAGCAGGCAGTCGTAGCGAGAGCGGCGTGCGTCGGGCGTCCGACGGCGGGAGGCCGGCGAAGCGGCACAGGGGACATCCGGCACTGGCATGTGGACCCATGACCGGCCGACCGGGTAGCGGTCAGCCTGCCCCATGACACCCCAATCACGGGGCTGGCGACGGCGACGCGAGCCGGCCAAGATCGGGCCTTGGTGGCCGAGCGGGGAGTGCCGGTGGGCGGGCGGTGACGGGCGCGGCCACACCGGTCGGGTGGCTCTACCACCCCTGGGAGGGGCACCAGAGCCGGCGGCCGGGACGCAGGCACCGTGGGTGCGGGAAGCGAGAATCCCCCATCGAACAGCATCGCCATCAGCAACATCTTCGTCCGTGAGGTCTCCCCAGCACGCCGGCCGCGGAGCATCGGGGGCCTGGGGGAAGAGGAAGAGGCCGGGAGCGGAGGCGGCGAGCAGGCGCCGGCGAGGGCCACACAGCGGTGGCGACGGCGGCCGGTGGCGACGGGGCGGAGGCAGAGTCGCCCTCGGGGTCGCCAAAGGTGGGTGTCGATTCAAAATCCATCAGTCCGCCGTTTTTTGAGTTCACTCTTCTATGCACTTCTTCTGCTGATGGTGCTACAGATGTTCTAATTGGCCTGATTATATCACGTATGGACATTCAACATCTCTCAAAGTTCCTCACATGCATCATGCATTCGTTCCCAATAGATGTCAAATTATGTCATGCTATTAAAGAACGGAGTAGCTTGGTATTGCCGTAGATTATGATTGTACCATTCACCAATTATTTTTCCAATTTAACTCTATCGAAAATTTACTTTTGCATATTTCAAAGCTTCCTCACCAAATTAATTAAATATATTCCATAGTTTAGCAATCACAAACTTAGCCTTTTATAGCTACTTTTCAGATCAAATTGTAAGATAATTTAGTAGCTCAACGGTGACAAACTTAGCCTCAAGACTAACTAATTTATAACCTTTTTTGGTTCTCAACTGAGTAGAGTGTTGTGGCACGATGAGTTCTTACCATTTTATGTTGTTTGAAACCAATCCTATAAAAATATAATGATGTAACATTAAAACTATCATAAGCAACTTGTTTACACATCAACGTGAACTTAGAAATATAAAACAATCTGAGGAACATGCAGCCTCAACCATAGCAGTAGAAATTTTGTTTTGTGTTGGATTTTTCATTCTCTTTGCTCGTTCTTTGATTTTTGTTGGTTTAGGTTTGCTCTTGTTTCTGCTTTCCCCCCTTTTATTTCCTTTCATTTTACCAGTGTTCTTCTAATAAAAAACAAAATTTGAGAGAAATTGTTTTCACATAAAAATTGTGCCGAAGAAAAACTTGTTTTTCACGTTGACCTGAACCTTAAATGTGGAAACAACCTTTGATGATATGATATTAGTGAGAATATCAAAATCAACAAAACAAGAAATTATTCCACTATGTCGCCACCCGAGTCTTGCTCTCGCTCTCCTAGTTTGTTCTAGATATTGATACAACATACATCTACAATGATGCAATGTTAAAATCAACATGAAAATCCAGATATCGAGAACCAAAATTTGAATTCTTTGTGCCTGTCATGGTTCATGTTATCTTTCAGAACCTTTCCTAATTAGTTTTTGATAAGGCCCTTATTCTCTCTAACTCCCACACAAAGATGGGGACAACAGTGGGAAGTCAAAAGTGATCGGTGTGGGATAAATGAGGGGGTATAAGTGTAATTATTCTTTTTCATTTGGCGAACACTTACAGGTTGAAAGGGAGTTACATTCATAGCCAGATCGAGTTCGTCCATGGCAGGCTTGGTGGTTGTTGGTTGTTGGTTCTGGTTGGTGGTGCGCCGGTGCAGGCTACAGGTGGTCGGTGCATCTATGGAGAATCCCTCTTTTCGGTCTTCATCGGAACTAACGACGTCCGTGCCCGCTGGAGTTATGACCTTTTTTCAAGCGTCATCGTCGAGGCGTGCTGCTCCTTCTCCCCACGATTTTGATTGAATGGTGAACACTTACATGCTGCAATCTTCACGGGAAGGCTTCATTGGTGGTGTCCTATGGTGAAGTTGGAGTCGTTTTTTCGACATGGCAACCTGTGATGACGATGACATTCACGACTCCTCGACGGATTTGACTTTCTTCTTTCTAGCTCTGTTGTCTCCTTGTTAGTGGCCAGGTCGGTCGATGATCCCCATCTTCCGTGGGTTGGGTTATATCGTCTTTAGCCCAGTTTCCCATTGATTAATCAGGCAATTCCGACTCTCTTCTTAATTAATCAAAATGGTCAGTCTTTTGCCTCGTTTCAAAAAAAGTTATGCTATTAAAGAACAGAGTAGCTTGACATCGTTGTAGATTTTGTAGTCATATTCAACGAATTATTTTTTCCGATTTAACTATTTGGAATAGCTTAGTTTGCATATTTCACTCTGTTTTTCCTCACCAAATTAAAAAATATATTCATTAGTTTAGCAATCACAAACATAGCCTTTTATAGCTATTTTCCACATCAAATTGTAAGATAATTTAGCATTTCAACAATCAATAATTTACACTCAAACTAACTAAGTTCTAACCCTTCACGTTCTCAACTAGTTTTCACATCAACCTGAACTTCAAATGACAAAATAATTTAATGATCATGCATCTACAACCATAGCAGATGGCGTTTTGCTCTGTGTTGATTTTGCCATTCTCTTTTACTAGTTCTTAAATTTTGGCTAGTTTCGGTTTGCTCTGGTTTTTGTTTTTTGTCCCGGTTTTTTCCTTCGCATTTTTTCATTGTTCTTCTAATATAAGATAACATTCTAGATAAGACCATGTTTTCACATAAAAATATGTGTCTAAGAAAACTTGTTTTTCACATCAACCGGAACTTAATAAATGTGGAAATAATCTCTGATAATCTGATATTAGCAAGAAGATCAAAATTAATAAAACAGGAAATTATTCCACAATGCTACCTCCCCAGTCTCGCTCTCGCTCTCCTTGTTTCTTCGAGACATTGACACAACATACATCCACAATGATATGATGTTAAAAGCTACATGAGAATCGAAATACTGAGAGTAAAATTTAGAATTCTTTTGCACACGTCATGGACACACGGTTCATGTTGTATTTGAGAACCTTGCTTAACTATTTTGTCGATAAACCCTTATTCTCTCTCACACAAAGATGGGGCCAAGAGTTGGAAGCTGAGAGTCATCGATGTGGGATAGAGAAGTGGTATAAATGCAATTATTCATTTCACTGTCGAAAGCTTAGAGGCTGAAAGAGAACAACATTCATGCAGCAGCCTTTAGATTACAAAGAAAACGGAAACATATACTTCAGCATAGCATGCGAAGCATAATGTTCAACCATTCACTGACTTTATTCTTCTGGCCTTTTTAACTAGTAGCTCCCTATTCTCCAAGAGCGAACGCGGCCGCATCATGGGTGTCAGACAAACCGGTGTCGGTCTTGACAGTGACCTTATCAGCAGAAGACTCATCCACATATACCTCGACCAAAGACAAATCCTCAATCTTGACTCCAGTGACCTTCTTGATCTTGCCCTTATCCACAAAAGCGGTCACCACGGGATCGTAGGAGACGGTCTGGCTGATCTTCTTGAAGGTGTGCTCTTTCTCCTTCTTCTGTACTATCCACACAAAACCGCTGTCATGGTTGTACCCGACCTCCTTGATGTCATCCATAGGAAAGAGGCCTTTCGGGAGGCCAAGCTCTTCGAGAAGCTCGACGGTCTTCTTCTTGCAGATATCGTCCCCCTGGAGGACCTCGGCGCCGGCGCGGTGGCTCTCGATCAGCTGGGACGCCATTTGAGCACCTCTTATCTGGGACTTCTTTGCTTCGGAAGTGGGTTTCTAGGTATTTGAATTAACAGATGAGCTTGTTGTACTTGATATACCAGGATCTGGTGGTGCTGCCTTATATAGATGGTGGTGCACACTGTAACGGCTCCTAAGAGCCACTACGGTGGATTCATGCGCGGCTGCGCGCGTGCCAACCCAGCGAGACCGGCAGCCCTCTTATGTGGACTTCTTTCAGATACCTTGTATTGAAGAAGAAAAGATGAACGTCTCCCTTTTGGAGTTAGCTCATTACGTCCAGCCATATCTGACCATCGAAATGACTTATGCTGGACTCCACACCAGAACACTCGAGTTGAGGTGGTCCAGGATGACTAAATTGACCATTGCGTATATTGCTGTAGAAGAAGTCCATGTGATCTTATCCAAGAAGCCGGGCTCCATACAAAGTGAAAATAAGCAAACTCGTTCGAGATTCTTATAAGAAAGAAGCATAAGAGCAACTCCAAGAGCTCCTGTGAAAATATTCCCATAAAGGTCGTTTTACAGGATTACTGTATAATTTAGGGAAAGTTTTCTAACACCTACTTTTTTTCAGTTTCCTGTAAATTTAATTTTTGTACTTTCTTAAAAGACGTTGGGACCCACAAGTCAGTGACACCGTATGTCCTTGGTGGCCGGAGCAATGAGGAGGCGACGTGGCGGCAGCGTAGGGGCAGTACAGGTGGCAGTGGCGACTGTTCCAACGACGATGTCCGTGAAATTGCAGGTGGTTATCCACCGGCCAAAGTTATACAGGAAGGCTATTTTCTTGTAAATTTGGAGGTAAGAGGAAGCGCTTTTTCGGGATCCCGTAAACTTTTTGCGGGTTTACGAGAGTTGTTGGAGGTCTTTTTTTGCCCCAACTTTTCGTAAATGGATATTTTTTTAAGGGATGCGAATTGGAATTGCTCTAAGTTGGTGGCCTTGGGTGAGACAAAAAATCAATTCCCAAGTAAAAACAAAATATTTTCATTACACATAGACTCCAATAAGCTTTGTGGGCATTTACCGAACGCCAACCTTGTTTTCACATAAACTGAGAAATTATTCGACAATGTTACAGTCTAAGAGCATCTTCAACAACAACACTAAAATGCAGTCATGCCCAAAAGTTTTTTTTTTTGCCGCTTGTGGCTAAATAATCACCTCCAACAGCATCCCTGCTATAAGGTGATGAAAAAATTAGGTCCTGATCAAAAGATTGCTACAAGTGATGCATAATGCATATCTGCACCACCATCCACAGTCGACCAAAAACCAAAAACGCTGTGGCAGGAGTCCAAATCGTTGAGACTATACATTCACCCCGCAGCCACCTCCTCGCCCTACCCCACCACATCCAATTTTTGCATCCCTACGTCACTTCAGACTCGATTTCGGATGCCCCAAACGTCACCTGTGCCACCCCGTCGGCCATTCCTGCCAGGGAATCCGACCACTCATGACTGCAGCCACCTGAGCCCCCAGGCCAATCGCAGCCTTGTTTCGGCCACCTCCGCCATCCTGGGTGTCGGATCCGACCTCCTCGTGCTTGATCCGTTGGCCCTAACTCGATTATGGTCGCCATCACCGAGCTCCGACTCGCTGCGCTGGCTGCCCCTGAGCCCATCCGCCACGACGGGAGATGTACGAGTTACCTCAGTCTCCGTGCCATCTGTGCCCGATCTCCTCCTCACCGTACCACGGTGTGAGCCTTTGGTCGTCGGGCCAAAACGTGATAGAGATCCACAACGCAGACACCCACGGGGTTCGGTGGTTCGGCACCATCAACACCGCGGAGGAGGCGACACCTGCATACGACGGTATGATGCTCCTTTACTTCGGGAGCCGGGATGTGCACAATTTCCCCGATGACCCCCCTACGAGGGCCCCGTCTGTTAGGGCCGTCTTCTGTGCTGAAGAGAATGACACCGTTAGGCTGAGGCGGGATGCAAGGGCAAGGTCGACGATGACATCTATGTGGAAAAAATCACCAACACCAATCCACAACTCCTCTTTGAGAACCACATATTCTTTGAATCGAAGGAGGATGAACGCAAGAGATTGCATGAACTTGAGGAGGCGCGCAATGGAGAGGTAGAGATCGATGGGAGTTTTTACGAGCTCTCTAACAAAGAAGAGGAGGTGGAGGTGAAGACATGGAGTAGGTCTATGTCCAATGACCACGTGGTCGCCCCGTCCATGGTAGGGGTGATGGATATCTCTGATAAGTACTTCTACAACTACATCTGGCGTCACAATTCGGAGTAAAGCTAGTTCTATCACAATGTAGTGCTATGGATCTATAAATTATGACAACGGTGGTGTTTGAGTTATGTCGTCTCATGTTTAATATGCAACATTTCATACTAGAGTTCAAAATATGAAGTGAATTTACATGCTTAAGTTCGTGTTCCAAATTTAGGAAACCAATTATTGGTCTGCTGGAAAAACAGAAACATTTTCGATGACCAAAAACCTTCTCTTTCTCCACCCCTCAAATCAGTTTTATGGCACAAAATTATAGTGCTGATGTTGCATATGCTCTAACAGGCCTGATTATATCATGTATGGTCATTCAACATCTCTCAAAGTTCCTCACATGCATCATGCATTTGTTCCCAATAGCTGTCAAATTATGTCATGCTATTAAAGAACGGAGTAGCTTGGTATCACCGTAGATTTTGATCGTTCCATTCGCCAAATTATTTTTCCCAATTTAACTCCATGTAATAACTTACTTTTGCTAATTTCAAAGCTTACTCACGAAATTAATAAAATACATTCCATAGTTTAGCTATCACAACTTAGCCCTTTATAACTACATTTCACATCAAGTTGTAAGATAATTTAGCAACTCAACGGTGACAAACTTAGACTCAAGACTAACTAATTTATAAACTTTTTCGTTCTCAACTGAGTAGAGTGTTGTGGCACGATGAGTTGTTTCCATTTTATGTTGTTTGAAACCAATCATTTAATGATATAATAATGTAACATTAAAACTATCATAAGCAACTTGTTTACACATCAATGTGAACTTACAAAGAGAAAATAATCCGAGGAACATGCAGCCTCAACCAAAGTATTAGGAATTTTTTTTGTGTTCATTTTTCCATTCTCTTTGCTAGTTCTTAGATTTTTGTTGGTTTAGGTTTGCTCCTGTTTCTGCTTTTCCCCTTTTTTACTTTTGATTTTATCAGTGTTCTTCTAATACAAAACAAAATTTGAGAGAAATTATGTTCACATAAAAATTGTGCCCAAGAAAAACTTGTTTTTCACATCGACCTGAACCTTAAATGTGGAAACAATCTTTGATGATATGATATTAGCGAGAATATCAAAAACAAAAAAACAAAAAATTATTCCACCATGTTGCCACAACCCGAGTCTTGCTCTCACTCTCCAAGTTTGTTCTAGTATTATAGATATTGGTACAACATACGTCTACATACATTGATATGACATACATTTCCAATGATGCAATACTAAAATCAACATGAAAATCCAGATATCGAGAATCAAACTTTGAATTCTTTGTGCATGTCATGGTTCATGTTGTAGTTAAGAACCTTGCTTAATTACTTTATTATAAGGCCCTTATTCTCTCTAACTCCCACACAAACATGGGGACAACAATGGGAAGTCAAGAGTGATCGGTGTGGGATAGATGAGGGGGTATAAGTGCAATTATTATTTTCATCTGGCGAACACTTACAGGCTGAAAGGGAGTAACATTCATGGTCATATCGAGGCGTCCTTGGCAGGTTTGGTGGTTGTTGGTTGTGGTTGTTGGTGTGCCGGTGCAGGCTACAAGTGGTCGGTACATCTCGAGAGAATCCCTCTTTTCGGTCTTCATCGGAACTAACTACGATGGTCCACGCGGGTGTTATGACCTTTCTTTCAAGCGTCATCATCGAGGCGTGCTACTCCTTCTCCCCGTGATTTTGACTATATGGCAAACACTTACATGCTAAAATGTTCGCGGGAAGGCTTCATTGGTGGTTCTCTATGGTGAAGTTGGAGTCGCTTGTTCGACATGGAAACCTGTGATGACGATGACACTAACGACTCCTGAACGGATGTTCCTTTCTTCTTTGTAGCTCTGCGGTCTCCATGTTAGTGGCCAGGTATGTAGGTGATCCGCATCTTCTGTGGGTTGGGTTATATCGACTTTAGCCCAGTTTCCCATTGGTTAATCAGCCAATTACGAATCTCTTCTTTATTAATCAAAATGGTAAGTGTTTTGCCTAGTTTCAAAAAATATATTATTGAATGGACATGGATGTTGCCTAGAGGGGGGGTGAATAGACGCTTTAAAATAAGTATGATTTACGCTTGAATAAATGCGGAATAAAACTATCGTTTAATTAGTGAAGCACAAAACCTAAAACAACTAGGCTCACCTATGTTCACCAACAACTTATGCTAAGCAAGATAAACAACTAAGTGATAGCAAGATATATAACATGAAACAATATGGCTATCACAAAGTAAAGTGCATAAGTAAAGGGCTCGGGTAAGAGATAACCGAGGCACGCAGAGACGACGATGTATCCCGAAGTTCACACCCTTACGGATGCTAATCTCCTTTTGGAGTGGTGTGGAGACACAATGCTCCCCAAGAAGCTATTAGGACCACCGTAATCTCCTCACGCCCTCGCACAGTGCAAGATGTCATGATTCCACTAAGGTACCCTTGAAGGCGGTCACCGAACCCATACAAACAAGGTTGGGGAAATCTCCACAACTTAGTTAGAGGCTCCCAACAGTACCACGAAGCTTCACCACAATGGATCGTGTCTCCGAGGTGACCCCAAATGCTCGGGGCAACCTTCACAACCTAATTGGAGACCCCGGCGCTTGCCCAAAACTTTGCACCACAATGATTGAGCTCCAAGGCACCACCAACCGTCTAGGGCGCCAAAGCACCCAAGAGTAATTCACGTATCACCGTGGAGAAATCAAACCGATGAAACTAATGCAATGACAAGAACACATGAAGTGGTCAAGTCCCTCACTCCCAAATCCCACCACAACAACAAAAACTATGGAGGAATATGAGGGGAAGAATAAGGAGCTCACAAAGAATTCCAAGATCTAGATCCAAGGGGTTCCCCTCACACAGAGGAGAAAGTAATTGGTGGAAATGTTGAGCTTGATCTCCTCTCTCTTTTCCCTCAACAAGGAGCAAGATGTTGGGGAACGTCGCATGGGAAACAAATTTTTTCCTACGCACACGCAAACCTATCCATGGTGATGAGCATCTACGAGAGGGAGAGTGGATCTACGTACCCTTGTAGATCGCTAAGCAGGAAGCGTTAAGAAACGCGGTTGGTGTAGTCGAACTTCTTCGCGATTCAAATCGCCGAGCGTCCCGCGATCCAATCACGAACCGTCCCGCGAACTTATCATGAACCGTCCCGCGATCTCGTCACGATTCGTCCCGCGATCCAATCACGAACGTCTCGTGGCCTTGATCAGGATTCTTCCGATCTATTACCGAACGGACGGCACCTCCGCGTTCAGCACACGTGCAGCTTGATGAAGATCTCCACCGTCTTGATCCAGCAAGAGGAGGTGGAGAGGAAAGGGAGTTCACCGGCAGCGTGACGGCGCTCCGGTGATGGTGGTGGTGGAGCAATTCCGGCAGGGCTTCGCCTAAGCGCTGCAGAAATCCGATCTAGAGGAGCACCGGTGAAACGGGTAGCACGTGGGCGTAAGTTGTGTCCAAAAGCCACCCAATCCACTAGTATATATAGGAGGGAGGGAGAAGAGGGGGGCTGGCACACCAAGTCCCCTTAGGGGATTCGGCTGGCCAAGATGGGAGCAATCCTACTCCTACTCCAATCCTAGTTGGAGTAGGATCGCTTCCTATTGGCTGATTTTTCCCTTTTCTCTTTAGGACTTCCTCTCCCTGTGCCATGGGCCTTTGTGGACATTTCCCCAGCCCACAAAGGGCTGGTTATTATTCTCCCACAGCCCATGGACCTCTTGGGGTCGAAATACCCCTTCCGGAGGTCCCCCGGTACACTACCGGCACTCCCGGTACACTACCGATGAGCCCAAAACTTTTTCGGCGACCAAACTGGGACTTCCTATATATGAATCTTTACCTCCCGGACCATTCTGGAGCTCCTCGTGATGTCCAGGATCTCATCCAGGACTCTGAACAAACTTCGGTCACCACCATACATAACTCTACACTACCGAAACGTCACCGAACCTTAAGTGTGCAGACCCTGCGGGTTCGAGAACTATGCAGACATGACCGAGACACCTCTACGGTCAATAACCAATGGCGGGACCTGGACATCCACATTGGTTCCTACATATTCTACGAAGATCTTTATCGGTCGAACCTCTATGTCAAGGATTTAGTTAATCCCGTATAACGTTCCCTTTGTTCTTCGGTATGTTACTTGCCCGAGATTCGATCGTCGGTATCTCCATACCTAGTTCAACCTCATTACCGGCAAGTCTCTTTAATCGTTCCGTAATGCAAGATCCCATGGCTAACATATTAGTCACATTGCTTGCAAGGCTAGTTGTGATGTTGCATTACCGAGTGGGCCCCGAGATACCTCTCCGTCACACGGAGTAACAAATCCCAGTCTCGATCCATGCCAACTCAACAGACACCATCGGAGATACCTGTAGAGCACCTTTATAGTCACCTAGTTACGTTGCGACGTTTGATACACACAAGGCACTCCTCCGATATCCGTGAGTTGCATGATCTCATGGTCATAGGAACATATACATTGACATGCAGAAAACAGTAGCAATAAACTGACACGATCATATGCTACGTTTGTAGTTTGGGTCTTGTCCATCACATCATTCTCCCAATGATGTGATACCGTTATCAAATGACATCTCATGTCCATGGCTAGGAAACCTTAACCATACTTTGATCAACGAGCTAGTTCACTAGAGGCATACTAGGGACATTGTGTTGTCTATTTACCCACACATGCAATGTGTTTCCAATCACTACAATTATAGCATGGATAATAAACGATTATCATGAACAAGGAAATATAATAATAAAAACTTTATATATTGCCTCTAGGGCATATTTCCAACAGTCTCCCACTTGCACTAGAGTCAATAATCTAGTTCACATCACTATGTGATTTACATGGTAATGAATCGAACACCCATACAGTTCTGGTGTTGATCATGTTTATCCCTTGGAAGAGGTTTAGTCAACGGGTCTGCAACATTCGGATCCGTGTGCACTTTGCAAATATTTATGTCCTTCTCCTCGATGTAGAACCGGATGGAGTTGAAGCGCCGCTTTATGTGTCTGGTCCTCTTGTGAAACCTTGGTTCCTTGGCTAGAGCAATGGCACCAGTGTTGTCACAGAACAGGTTTATTGGATTCAGTGCACTGGGCACTACTCCAAGATCTGTCATGAACTGCTTCATCCAGACACCTTCCTTCGCTGCCTCCGAAGCTGTGATGTAATCCGCTTCACACGTAGAATCAGCTACCACGCTTTGCTTGGAACTGCACCAGCTTACCGCTCCCCCGTTAAGAATAAATACGTATCCGGTTTGCGATTTAGAATCGTCCGAATCAGTGTCAAAGCTTGCATCGACGTAACCCTTTACGACGAGCTCTTCATCACCTCTATAAACGGGAAACATGTCCTTAGTCCTGTTAAGGTACTTAAGGATATTCTTGACCGCTTGCCAGTGCTCCATTCCAGGATCACTTTGAAACCTTCCAGCCATACTTATGGCAAGGCTGACATCGGGTCTTGTGCACAGCATTGCGTACATGATAGAGCCTATGGCTGAAGCATAGGGGATGACGCTCATCTTTTCTTTATCTTCTGCAGTCACTGGGCATTAAGTCTTACTCAACTTCACACCTTGTAACACAGGCAAGAACCCCTTCTTGGCCTGTTCCATTTTGAACTTCTTCAAAACTTTATCAAGGTATCTGCTCTGTGAAAGTGCTATTAAGTGTCTCGACCTATCTCTATAGATCTGAATGCCTAATATGAAAGCAGCTTCTCCTAGGTCCTTCATTGAAAAACTCTTATTCAAATATTCCTTTACGCTTTCCAACATTTCTATATCGTTTCCGATCAGCAATATGTCATCCACATATAACACTAGAAACGCTACAGAGCTCCCACTCACTTTCTTGTAAATACAAGCTTCTCCATAAACTTGTATAAACCCAAACGCTTTGATCACCTCATCAAAGCGCTTGTTCCAACTCCGAGATGCTTGCACCAGTCCATAAATGGATCGCTGGAGTTTGCAAACTTTGTCAGCATTCTCTGGATCGACACGGGTTGCATCATATACAACTCTTCCTCGAGGAAACCGTTGAGGAACGTCGTTTTGACATCCATCTGCCAAATTTCATAGTCGAAATAAGGAGCTATTGCTAACATGATTCTGACAGACTTAAGCATCGCTACGGGTGAGAAAGTCTCATCGTAGTCAACTCCTTGAACTTGTGATAAACCCTTTGCCACAAGTCGAGCTTTATAGACGGTGACATTACCGTCCGCGTCCGTCTTCTTCTTATAGATCCATTTGTTCTGAATGACCTTTCGCCCTTCAGGTAGTACTTCCAAAGTCCATACTTTGTTTTCATACATGGATCCCATCTCAGATTTCATGGCCTCTAACCATTTCTCGGAATCCGGGCCCATCACTGCTCCTCCATAACTCGTAGGTTCATTGTTGTCTAACAACATGACCTCCAAGACAGGGTTGCCGTACCACTCGGGAGTAGTATGCGCCCTTGTCGACCTATGAGGTTCAATAGCAGCTTGATCCGAAGCTTCATGATCATCATCATTAGCTTCCTCTTCTACCGTCGTAGGTTCCACAGAAACATCTTTCTGCGCTGCGGTACTCTCTGGTTGAAGTAAAGGTTCAATAACCTCATCAAGCTCTATTTTCCTCCCACTCAATTCTTTCGAGAGAAACTCTTTCTCAAGAAATATTCCGTTCTTAGCGACAAACACTTTGCCTTCGGATCTGAGATAGAAGGTATACCCGACTGTTTCTTTCGGGTATCCTATGAAGACGCATTTTTCCGCTTTGGGTTCCAGCTTTTCAGGCTGAAGCTTTTTGACATAAGGATCACATCCCCAAACTTTAAGAAACAACAAGTTCGGCCTTTTGCCAAACCACAGTTCATATAGCGTCGTCTCAACGGATTTCGATGGTGCCCTATTTAAAGTGAATGCAGCTGTCTCTAATGCATAACCCCAAAACGATAGTGGCAAATCGGCAAGAGACATCATAGAATGCACCATATCTAATAAGGTTCGATTACGACGTTCAGACACACCATTACGCTGTGGTGTTCCAGGCGGTGTCAACTGTGAAACAATTCCACATTGTCTTAAGTGACTGCCAAACTCATAACTCGGATATTCACCTCCTCGATCAGATCGCAGAAATTTAATCTTCTTGTTACGATGATTCTCAACTTCACTCTGAAATTGCTTGAACTTTTCAAAAGTTTCAGACTTGTGTTTCATCAAGTAAATATACCCATATCTACTCAAGTCATCAGTGAAGGTGAGAAAGTAACGATATCCACCGCGCGTTGCAACATTCATTGGACCGCACACATCAGTATGTATGATTTCCAACAAGTCACTTGCCCGTTCCATTGTTCCAGAGAACGGCGTTTTAGTCATCTTGCCCATGAGGCATGGTTTACATGTGTCAAGTGATTCAAAATCAAGTGACTCCAAAAGTCCATCAGTGTGGAGCTTCCTCATGCGTTTTACACCAATATGACCTAAACGGCAGTGCCACAAGAAAGTGGTACTATCATTAATAACTCTACATCTTTTGGCATCAATGTTATGAACATGTGTGTCATCACTATCAAGATTCAATATGAATAAACCCCTAACATTGGGTGCATGACCATAAAAGATATTACTCATATAAATAGAACAACCTTTATTCTCTGACTTAAATGAGTAACCGTCTCGCAATAAACAAGATCCAGATATAACGTTCATGCTTAACGCAGGCACTAAATAACAATTATTCAGGTTCATCACTAATCCCGATGGTAATAGAAGAGAGAGCGTGCCGACGACAATCACATCAACCTTGGAACCATTTCCCACGCGCATCGTCACTTCATCCTTTGCCAGCCTTCGTTTATTCCGTAGTTCCTGCTTTGAGTTGCAAATGTGAGCAACCGAACCGGTATCAAATACCCAGGCACTACTACGAGAGCTAGTAAGGTACACATCAATAACATGTATATCATATATACCTTGTTTGTCGTTGGCCGCCTTCTTGTCAGCCAGGTACTTGGGGCAGTTCCGCTTCCAGTGACCAGTTCCCTTGCAATGAAAGCACTCAGTTTATGGCTTAGGTCCATGCTTAGGCTTCTTTGTAGGAGTAGCAACTGTTTTGCCACCCTTCTTGGTTTTACCCTTCTTGCCTTTGCCTTTGCCATTTTTCTTGAAACTAGTGGTTTTATTGACCATCAACACTTGATGTTCTTTCTGGATTTCAGACTCAGCGACTTTCAGATTCGCAAACAGCTCGGCGACTGACTTGTTCATCCCGTGCATGTTATAGTTCATCACAAAGCTCTTGTAACTAGGTGGCAATGATTGAAGAACTCTATCAGTGATTGCCTCCGGCGGAAGGGCAATTCCCAACTCAGCTAGACGGTTTGAGTATCCATACATTCTGAGTATGTGCTCACTAATAGACCCGTTCTCCTCCATCTTGCAAGCATAGAATTTATCGGAGGTCTCATACCTCTCGATCCGGGCATTCTTCTGAAAGATAAACTTCAACTCCTGGAACATCTCATATGCTCCATGACGTTCAAAACGTCTTTGAAGTCCCGGTTCTAAGCCATACAATATTGCACACTGAACTATTGAGTAGTCTCCAGCACGAGCCTCCCAAGCGTTCTTTACGTCTTCGGAGGTCATGTCTTCTGGCTGGTCACCAAGCGGTGCATCAAGGACATATGACTTCTGGGAAGCCGTGAGGATAATCCTCAGATTACGGGCCCAGTCAACAAAGTTACTTCCATCATCTTTCAATTTAGCTTTCTCTAGGAACGCATTAAAATTCAGGGGTGCTACTGCGCGAGCCATTGATCTACAACATAAATATGCAAATGTTACTTAGACTATTGTTCAAGATAATGAGTTTAGTTAATCAAATTACTAAAGCTCCCACTCAAATTGACATCCCTCAGGTCATCTGAGTGTCACATGATCCAAATTCACCAACTCAAGTCCGATCATCACGTGAGTTAAGTTGGCTTCATTGGTGAACATCATTATGTTGATCATATCTACTATATGATTCATGCTCGACCTTTTGGTCTCTTGTGTTTCGAGGCCATGTTTGTACATGCTAGGCTCGTCAAGTTTAACCCGAGTGTTTTGCGTGTGCAAATCTGGCTTGCACCCGTTGTATGTGAACGTAGAGTCTATCACACCCGATCATCACGTGGTGTCTCAACACGACGAACTTTCGCAACGGTGCACACTCGGGGAGAACACAATTTTATCCTGAAATTTAAGTGAGGGATCACCTTATAATGCTACCGTCGTACTAAGGAAAACAAGGTGCATAAAAGGATTAACATCACATGCAATTCATAAGTGACATGATATGGCCATGAACTTGTGCTTTAGATCTCCATCTTGAAAGCACCGGCATGACACCATGATCTCCATCATCTTGATCTCCATCAACATGTCGCCATCGAGGTTGTCATGCCCTGCATGCTTCTACTACTATTGCTACCGTTTAGCGATAAAGTAAAGCATTACATAGCACTTAATGATTGACTCACAGGTCATACAATAATTAAAGACAACCCTATGGCTCCTGCCGGTTGCCGTACTCATCGACATGCAAGTCGTGAAGTTCTATACATCACATGATCATCTCATACATCACATATATCACATCATGTAATTGGCCATATCACATCACAACATACCCTGCAAAAACAAGTTAGACGTCCTCTAATTGTTGTTGCATGTTTTACGTGGCTGCTACGGGTATCTAGCAAGAACGATTCTCACCTACGCATAAACCACAACGGTGATACATAGATTGCTTTTCAACCTTCTCAAGGACCGCCTTTGTCTGATCCGATCCAACTAAAGTGAGAGAAACTGTCACCCGCAAGCCATCTAAGCAACAAGTTGCATCGAGGGAACCGGTCTCTCGTAAGCGTACGAGTAATGTTGCTCCAGGCCGCTTCATCTCACAATCCCGCTGAACCAAAATCCGACCAAGGGAGGAAGCAATCTAAGCATCAACGCCCACAAACCTTTTGTGTTCTACTCGAGATCTCATCGAACCATCAACCTAGCTCTGATACCACTGTTGGGGAACATCGCATGGGAAACAAAAAATTTCCTACGCACACGCAAACCTATCCATGGTGATGAGCATCTACGAGAGGGAGAGTGGATCTACGTACCCTTGTAGACCGCTAAGCGGGAAGCGTTAAGAAACGCGATTGGTGTAGTCGAACTTCTTCGTGATTCAAATCGCCGAGCGTCCCACGATCCAATCACGAACCGTCCCGCGAACTGATCACGAACCGTCCCGCGATCTCGTCACGATCCGTCCCGCGATCCAATCACGAACGTCTCGTGGCCTTGATCACGATTCTTCCGATCTAGTACCGAACGGACGACACCTCCGCGTTCAGCACACGTGCAGCTTGATGACGATCTCCACCGTCTTGATCCAGCAAGAGGAGGTGGAGAGGAGAGAGAGTTCACCGGCAGCGTGACGACGCTCCGGTGATGGTGGTGGTGGAGCAATTCCGGCAGGGCTTCGCCTAAGCGCTGCAGAAATCCGATCTAGAGTAGCACTGGTGAAACGGGTAGCACGTGGGCGTAAGTTGTGTCCAAAAGCCACCCAATACACTAGTATATATAGGAGGGAGGGAGAAGAGGGGGGCTGGCGCACCAAGTCCCCTTAGGGGATTCGGCCGGCCAAGGTGGGAGCAATCCTACTCCTACTCCAATCCTAGTTGGAGTAGGATCGCTTCCTATGGGCTGATTTTTCCCTTTTCTCTTTAGGACTTCCTCTCCCTGCGCCATGGGCCTTTGTGGTTGTTTCCCCAGCCCACAAAGGGCTGGTTATTATTCTCCCACAGCCCATGGACCTCTTGGGGTCAAAATACCCCTCCCGGAGGTCCCCCGGTACACTACCGGCACTCCCGGTACACTACCGATGAGCCCGAAACTTTTCCGGTGACCAAACTGGGACTTCCTATATATGATTCTTTACCTCCGACCATTCCGGAGCTCCTCGTGACATACAGGATCTCAGCCGGGACTCCGAACAAACTTCGGTCACCACCATACATAACTCTACACTACCGAAACGTCACCAAACCTTAAGTGTGCAGACCCTGCGGGTTCGAGAACTATGCAGACATGACCGAGACACCTCTACGGTCAATAACCAATGGCGGGACCTGGACGTCCACATTGGTTCCTACATATTCTACGAAGATCTTTATCGGTCGAACCTCTATGTCAAGGATTCAGTTAATCCCGTATAACGTTCCCTTTGTTCTTCGGTATGTTACTTGCCCGAGATTCGATCGTCGGTATCTCCATACCTAGTTCAACCTCGTTACCGGCAAGTCTCTTTACTCGTTCCGTAATGCAAGATCCCATGGCTAACATATTAGTCACATTGCTTGCAAGGCTAGTTGTGATGTTGCATTACCGAGTGGGCCCCGAGATACCTCTCCGTCACACGGAGTAACAAATCCCAGTCTCGATCCATGCCAACTCAACAGACACCATCGAAGATACCTGTAGAGCACCTTTATAGTCACCCAGTTACGTTGCGACGTTTGATACACACAAGGAACTCCTTCGATATCCGTGAGTTGCATGATCTCATGGTCATAGGAACATATACATTGACATGCAGAAAACAGTAGCAATAAACTGACACGATCATATGCTACGTTTGTAGTTTGGGTCTTGTCCATCACATCATTCTCCCAATGATGTGACCCCGTTATCAAGTGACATCTCATGTCCATGGCTAGGAAATCTTAACCATCCTTTGATCAACGAGCTAGTTCACTAGAGGCATACTAGGGACATTGTGTTGTCTATTTACCCACACATGCAATGTGTTTCCAATCACTACAATTATAGGATGGATAATAAACGATTATCATGAACAAGGAAATATAATAATAAACACTTTATATATTACCTCTAGGGCATATTTCCAACACAAGAATCATTGGAGGGGTTGAGAGTTAGAAAGCTCTAAGAAGGTCAACAATGGGGGAAGAACATGAGATCAAAGGATAGGGACCATTGGGGAAGAAGAACCCCTTAAGTAGGTCCCCACGAATCTGCCCGTTATGTGCAGAATAACACGGGGGCGGTACAACCGCTATGTGCACCGGTACAACCGGTCAAGGCAGACAAAACCTACCTCAAGGGAAAGCAATAAGCGGTACTACTGCCCTAGGCACGAGTAGTACCGGTTAAACCGGAACAACCGGCCCACAACTACCCAAGAACCACTCCACAACAGAAACTACTTAGGTGGTAGAGCGGTACATGGTCGGTACAACTTTCGGACAAATTCTGGAGTGGTACAACCTCTCCAAACACCGGTTGTACCGGTCCACCGGTACAACCTCTCCAAACACCGGTTGTACCGGTCCACCGGTACAACCTCTCTATGAACCAATACAACCTCTCTATGTAAAACGGGTAAGACTAAAACAAGCAAAACTTTCGCATACGAGCTCCGATTTGAGAAAACTCAAGCTTGTTAGATAAAGGGCACCAAGAGCTATCCAACAACAAGTAGTAATATTAATAACAAGCAATGGATAATAAATGGCACTGGTAAGATGACCTTCCCAATAATTATCTGGCAAAATCTCCAACATCGAAAACATCATAGAAGATGCATATGGACTCCGTTTTCGATGAACTCGAGCTTGTCATGAAGATGACCATACGCTCTAAAATTCACAAAGAGAAACACCAAACAAGAACCAAGAAATATGATGCAAGGATGCAAATGGTTTGAGTTCTCAACGAATGGAACGATCAAGCTAGTCACTTGAGAGCCCCCTTGATAGTACGACAACGATCCTATAACCCGGTCTGCCAACTACCACCACGAGACCGGTAAAATAGAAAACCTATCAAATGCAAACCTATACCTTGCACATTGTCCACTTGAGCTATATGATGACGATCTTGACTTCCTCTCGCCACAAGCAACATCAGAGTCACATCAATACAACAACATAGGCAAACATCATACAGAAGAGCAGGGTCCGACTACGGACGAAAACAAATGACAAAATGACATCCATCCTTGCTATCCCAGACTGCCACCTGGAACCCATCCTTGATTGATGAAGAAGAAGCAGAACTCCAAATCAAAAACAAACATCGCACTGACGTTCAATCATCGCATTACATGTACCTGCAACTGTTATTGTAGTAATCTGTGAGCCACAGGGAGCCAACAATCTCATTCCCAAGGGTATCAAGACTATTAAAGCTTAATAGATGAGGTATGGTTAAGTGGTGAGGCTGCAGCAAGCAACTAAGCATTTATTTGAGTGACTAACTTACGAATACAGAAAGTTAAGTGTGGTGGTGTACGCATAACGGACGTGAACTAGTAATGATCACCAAACTGGTCCTGAACACCTACTTATGTCAAACATAACCCCACCGTGTTCTCTCTCGGATAAGGACTCACGAGAAGAGACAGTCACGGTTACACACACAATTGGTGTATTTTATTAGAGTTTACTTCAAGTTTGCAATGACCGGGTGTTAAACAAAGTTTCCAAGTTTTCCATATAACCGCGGGCACGACTTCTCGAAAATATTTAACCCTACAGGGGTGCTCTAAATCATCCATCATAAATTAACCACACGCAGCGGGAATAACCTCGACCACAGATCTCGTGATTTTCCTAGGCAATTCCATAGGAAATCCGCCACCTCGAGATAGCCCAATGAATAATCGAAATTCCTCACTCAAGACATTCGAGAAAGGTAAAACATATCCAGCAAGGCCGCCCGGCGTACCGACAAAACCCGATAGGAGCCACGTCTCTCGTTCTCTGGGTACGACCGGATGGGCAAGACGTCGGGTTGGCTGAGACCCCGGGTGACCAGGGGGCGCTGGACATCGCCCGGTTTGGACCAACACTCATGAGGAGCACTGGCCCGGGTTGTTGATTAAAATCCTCGGGTTAATTACTCCCTATGCAGGTTTAATAGTTATTAGGCAAATGTAGTACCAATGTTGGGCCTTGCCAGACAAGATTTATCCTAAAACGAAAATCAAGGGGGTCCCCATAACAACCCTGAGCATGTTAGGAGCGCTCAATTATGGAACATAACACCGGTTCACAAGTAGCTAGGGCGGCAAGAGTGGAACAAAACACTGAGCAAAAGGCCAAGCCTTCCACCCTTTACCAAGTGTATAAGTGCATTAAATTAAATAGAAATAATATTGCGATAACAAAAGAATGTCCATGTTGTCACATGGAAGCAATTGCACCTGCAGCTAGAAACGCTATAAGAAGGGCTGAGCAAGCGGTAACATAGCCAAACAAAGGTTTGCTGGGAAGGTGGAGGGTTAGAGGCTTTCATGACAATGTTGGGAGGCTTGACAAACCGGTGTTAGGTAGCGAGACATAACGATAAAAGCGGGACAACTAGCATGACAATGATAGTAGTGGTATCCAGGGAAATGTGTCATCTTGCCTAAGATCCCGCTCGGAAGAAGAACGAGTCCATGAAGAAGACGAGCCAACGTAGTCGAACGAATTCTCACACTCCGAACGCTTTTGGAACTCTATCGAGAAGAAGCAATCTGAAACAAACAATCAACACAAGAGAAACACCACAACATATGCACGACATGATGCGCAAACAAATATGATGCATGTGCGGTTTAAACATGCAAGGCATGGCAAGGCAAGAACAACAAATAGCTACTACACATTAAGTAAAGTTCAATATGCAATAAGTTGCATATTGACGAAACTCCACGTTCGAATTATTTAGTTCACTCACGTTAGGTACTCATCAATTTTAAATGTTGTTTAACATGGGTGGTCATGGCATAAGGCGAAGATGGAATTAAGCAATTTTAAATGGAGAGGGACAACATACATATACCAAAATAATAACTCTCCATATTATGAGAAAGTGGTTAATGTTGTTTATCATGGCAAGAGGTGAATCATGAACAACTATAACATCTAGGCACTTTAAATGAGGCCGGAAACAACATATAGCATTTTCGAAAGGACCCCACATGCATATTATGAATTTGGTCTAGATCTGTTCTAACACAATTTTAGAGTTGTCAAACAGCAAAATAAATGTCACCATGTGATTCTACACATTTTTCTAGTCAAGTTACATATGTGGACATTTTTATCGGAGCTACGGTTTAAAAGTTATGATATAAATCATTTTGACATGTCATTCACGCAAATCAATGCAAACAGCAAGTTTAAGTATTTTTATCATGTGTGAAAGTTGGAAATTATGAATCTACACGAAATTCTAGTCAGGTTTCATATATGAAGTTTTTATAAACGATGCACGGGTGAAAAGTTATTAGATGCATGAATCTAGGTTTTTTTTCTGCATTTTTATTATTCGGTGGATAATTGGCAAATTCGCATAACTAAAAAAAACTAAGCGGTCGAAATCTGAACCAGGGTCCAACAGTGCATAGGCACAGGATAAAATAGAGCACCAGGGGCGCTAGATAGCTCGGCTGGGGGGGCTCACCTAGTGGGCCGGGGCCATGCGATGGGGAGGCTAGCTGGGCCTAGGAGGCTGGCGCTGGATCCAGCCCACGTGGGTGAGGCGGTGTGGGATCGGGCGTCATCTCCCTCCCGCTCCAGGATGCCATGGCGGCGGTCAATGGGGCAGCGGCTGGAGCTGCTGCGGCTCACCGGCGGTAGGGCGAACCAGATCCAGCGCGGGGACGGATAGATCCGGCGATGGGGGCTCCGTTCCTGTTGACGGAGAGGCTTGGGGCGGCGCGAGCGAGGAGATCGGCGACGAGCTTCAAGCTTCTGCCATGGCACGAATAGGGAGAGAGAGAGGGGTTAGAGAGAGGGAGGAGAAGCCGAGGCAGGGAAGGAAGGAGAGGGCGTGACCTGCAGCGGCGGCACGGCTCGTAGGCGCTCCGGCGATCGCCGGCGGGGTCAGCTCCATCGGGGGCTTGGCGAGGCATGGGGCTGGGCAGCAATGCTGGGGGAGCAAGGCACGGGCGCTCGCTCGAGCGCGGGGTAGAGCGGGCCACGCGCGGGCTGGCTGCGGCGGTCTTCGGGCCCGGGAGGACCAGCTGCGGGCCGCGGCGATGGGAGGCCTGGTTGGCCACGTGGCGACACGCGGTTGGCCGTGAACGGTGGCCGCGGCGGCGGCTCCACGCCAAGTGGCGGTGGCGGAACTAGTGGGGCGCTGAGCCCAAGGTGAGAGAGAGAAGGCCATTTTAAGCAGGGGAGGGCTTCCTTTTATAGCATTGGGGACTAGGATTAGGGGTTTTTAACCCGATTCGAGCCGTTCGATCTCGATCGGACGGCTCCGGACATGGGTAGGTGCTAGGATGGGCTGGTTGGGCTGTGAAGAGGTGGTTGGGCCAAGGAAAGAGGGAGGTGGTGGCCCGTGACACAAGTTTTTAAAACACCGAAAAACGTCTGACGAATAACTGATGAGCGCACTGCTACGGTTGAACGTTGGGGTATCAAACGAACTCAGAATGCGGCGAAATTTGGCAGGCGGTCTACCTACGCTATAATAAGACCGCACGCTAGGTTTTGAACCAATCTGAAAATATTTTTCGCGCGCTTTAAAAACGGTTTTTTAACGATGCCGCGGGCGCATGCATGTGTGGTTGGTCTCTAAACGGGCAACGGCAAGAACGGAGAGAATCGGCGACTACGAATGGATGCAAGTTTTCGAAAATGAGTGACGATGCTAGGAAGATGATGCAAATGATGAGATGATGAACGCAACAACCAAACGGAACACATACGAGAATGGAAATAAAATGGGAATCTTCTGGAGCGTCGGTCCCGGGCTGTTACACATTGTCACCACAATGGACGACAAACTTCAATCATGATCTCTTCATGATGCTCCACTTGAACTTGCACACCACAATCTTGATGACGATCACCACTTGATGCCACCCCCCATGGGTTCTATACAATATTCCTCTTGACACAAGCCCATGAAAACATACCTAACCCCACATAGAACTCTCACGTAGACCATGGGTTAGTATACAAAGTGTAATGGACAATGCTTACCATACCATGGGATCACTTGATCCCTCTCGTACATCTTGTACGCTTTGTATGTTGATCAACTTGATTCACTCTTTTACCTAGTCTTGATTAACCTTGTATCTTATCTTCTCTCTTCATAAAGATGATGTCCTGAAGGTAAACATGAAATCTCATACAATCTTCTTCTTCAAGACATGCTTGCAATAAGCTCAATTCTCACATGACCAATCTTTGGATAAAACCTTGAATACCACCTTGGTCACCATATAAACTCCTTAAAACCAATAGATGGACTTCAAGAAGTGCCTATGGACAAATCCTTTGAATATAACTCAAGGCAACCATTAGTCCATAGGAATTGTCATCAATTACCAATACCACACCTGGAGAAATGTGCTCTTACAGTTATGCTATTAAGGAATAGAGCAGCTTGACACCGTTGTAGATTTTGATAGTTATATTCAACGGATTGTTTTTTCCGATTTAACTATTTGGAATAGCTTAGTTTGCTTATTTCACAATGTTTTTCCTCACCAATTTTTTTTAAAACAAATGTTCATTAGTTTGAAATCACAAAAGTAGCCTTTTTGTAGCTATTTTCCACATCAAGTTGTAAGATAATTGAGCATTTCAATAGCCAATAATTTAGACTCAAACTAACTAATTATGGCTGAAAGGGAGTAAAATTCATGGCCAGATCCAGGTCGTCCTTGGCAGGTTTGGTGGTTGTTGGTTGTGGTTGGTGGTGTGCTGGTGTGGGCTATAGGTGGCCGGTGCATCTCTGGAGAATCCCTCTTTTTTGTCTTCATCGGAACTAACAACGGCGGCGCTCGCGGGTGTTATGACCTTTCTTTCAAGTGTCATCGTGGGGGCGTGCTACTCCTTCTCCCCACGATTTTGACTATATGGTGAACACTTACATGCTGAAATGTTTGCGGGAAGGCTTCATTGGTGGTGTTATATGGTGAAGTTGGAGTCGCTTGTTCGACATGGCAACCTGTGATGACGATGACACTCACGACTCCTCGACGAATGTTCCTGTCTTCTTCATAGCTCCGTGGTCTCCATGTTAGTGGCCAGGTCGGTCGGTGATCCCCATCTTATGCGGGTTGGGTTATATCGGCTTTAGCCCAGTTTCCCATTGATCAATCAGGCAATTCTGACTCCTTTAGTAATTAATCAAAATTGTAAGTCTTTTGGCTTGTTTAAAAAAAAGTTATGACATTAAAGAACAGAGTAGCTTGACATTGTTGTAGATTTTGATAGTTATATTCAACGACTTATTTTGTCTGATTTAATTATTTGGAATAGCTTAGTTTGCATATTTTACATATTTTTCCTCACCAAATCAAAAATATATATTCATTAGGTTAGCAATCAGAAACGTAGCCTTTTTATAGCTATTTTCAACATCAAATTGTAAGATAATTTAGCATTTCAACAGGCAATAATTTAGACTCAAACTAACTAAATTCTAACCCTTCTCGCTCTCAACTAGTTTTCACATCAACCATAACTTCAAATGACAGAATAATTTAATGGTCATGCATCCACAACCGTAGCAGATGGCGTTTTGCTCTGTGTTGATTTTGTCATTCTCTTTTACTAGTTCTTAAATTTTGGCTAGTTTTGGTTTGCTTTGGTTTCTGCTTTTGTGCCGGTTTTTCCTTCGCATTTTCTCACTATTCTTCTAATATAAGATAACATTCTAGATAAGACCTTGTATTCACATAAAAATATGTGTCTAAGAAAAACTTGTTTTTTCACATCAACCGGAACTTAATAAATGTGGGAATAATCACTGATGATCTGATATTAGCAAGAAAATCAAAATTAATAAAACAGGAAATTATTCCATAATGTTTCCACGCCAGTCTCACTCTCGCTCTCCTTGTTTCTTCGAGACATTGATACAACATACATCCACAATGATGTGACATTAAAAGCTACTACATGAGAATCAAAATACTGAGAATAAAATTTAGAATTCTTCTGCGCACGTCATGGACTCATGGTTCATGTTGTATTTGAGAACCTTGCTTAACTATTTTGTTGATAAACCCTTATTCTCTCTCACACAAAGATGGGACCAAGAGTGGGAAGCTGGGAGTCATCGATTTGGGTCAGAGAAGGTGGTATAAATGCAATTATTCATTTCACTGTCGAAAGCTTACAGGCTGAAAGAGAATAACATTCATCCGGCAGCCTTTAGATTACAAAGAAAACAGGAAACATATACTTCTGCGTAACATGTGAACCATAGTGTTGGACCATTCACTGAGTTTATTCTTCTAAACCCTAGTTTTAAATAGCTGAATGCTGACAAAGAAATATTCAGTGAACCATAGTTTTAAATAGCTGGCTCGGTGGCGGTCACGCGAGGGTTGCATCTCGTTCCTTTTCTATAGTAGCGCTGCGTCTCCTTTTCTTAAAACACAAAAATACAGGCGCAAGCGCTCACAAACACGTGCATACACTCACCCCGATGAACGCACACACGCACACCCTACGCCTATGAGCATCTCCAAAAGACTGAGCCGGCATATCATCTTGAGATTTACGAAGTCACCGTAGGTGCTTCGTCATCGACGGGAACATCTCCTCACACTGAATGCACATCGCCGGAAATCCTAAAATAAATCCAAAAATAAATGCGAGCAACAGGACTTGAACCCTAGTGGGCTAGGGATATCATAGTCCCTCTAACCATCCAACCACCGACCTCCATGCCTCGTGCGTGTACAAGTTGAATCGTGGAGATTTTTTTTTCGAGTGGAAATTAGGTCGTGGGGTGGTGTTGGATCCTGCATGCGTTTCTTTCTGGTAAGATAGGCCAGCAAGGCTTTGGGCCTTCTTTCTATTCACTGATTGCACCCCGAAACTATTGAAAAACCTACATAAATTACAGCCTGTTAATTTTTTTTCACGCCCCGGACCTGGGCCCTGGGTGCCTAGGGTCAGTTCCGCCCTGTGGGAAAGTAGTAGCTGCACTCCACCACGCTACATCCCCGCTGCACCCTCTCAAGAAAACATAGCAAAGCATTTCGGAAAATTCTAAAACTTTGTGAAAATGATTATGAACAAATGTTATGGGTTGCAAAGTTTGGTGGTCAAAAAACATTCGAGATGTTCTGTACAAAAAAACAAAATTACAAAATCTGCTCAAACAGTGCACGTACATTTTGAGTAACTTTGAGTGATTTTGTCTTTTTTGTATCGAGTTCCTCAAATGTTATTTGATCACCAAACTTTGCAAGCATCCATAACATATGTTCATAATCATTCTCACAATGTTTAAGATTTTTTGGAAATGTTTTGGTAAGTTTTCTTGAGGGGGTGTAGCGGGGGTGTAGTGTGGTGGGGTGTAGTAAAACCACTCTCCAAAGATATAATAATGGAACATTGAAGCAACTTGTTTCACATCAACCTGAACTTAAAAGGAGAGAATAATCTGTGGATCATGCAGCCTCAACCAGAGCAGTATGAACTTTGCTCTGTGTTTGTTTTTGTCATTCACTTTGCTAGTTCTTAGATTTTGGCTAGTTTAGGTTTGCTCTGGTTTCTGCTTCTGTACCATTTTTTCCCTTTGCCTTTTCTTAGTGTTCTTCTATTACTACAAAACAACATTCGAGAGAACTTGTTGTCACATAAAAATATGTGCCTAAGAGAAACTTGTTTTTCACGTCAATCTGAAGATTCTGAACCTTAAATGTGGAAACTATCTTCGATGTTAGCGAGAAAATCAACTTCAACAAAACAGGAAACCATTCCACAATGTCGCCATCCCAGTCTCACTCTAGCTCTCATGGTTTGTTCCAGACATTGATACAACATACAAGTGGGCAATAATGTTGAAATAAACATGAAAATCAAGATGCCGAGAATAAAAATTTGAATTATTTTTGTGCATTTCATGGTTCATGTTGTATTTCAGAGCCTTGCTTGATTATTTGTTGGCAAGGTCCTTATTCTCTCACACAAAGATGGGGACATCAGTGGGAAGTAGAGGGTGAACGATGTGGGAAAGAGGAGGGGGTATGAGTGTAATTATTCTTTTCATTAGGCAAATGCTTGGAAGCAACATTTGTGGAGCAGCCTTTACATTATAAGAAAAATGCAAACATATACTTCTGCATAATATGTGAACTGTAGTGCCGAACCATTCACTGACTTTATTCTTCTGGACTTTTTAACTAGTAGCTCCTTATTCTCCGAGAGCGAACGCAGCCGCATCATGGGTGTCAGACAGACCGGTGTCGGTCTTGACAGTGACCTTATCAGCAGAAGACTCATCCACATAGATCTCGACCAAAGACACCTCCTCAATCTTGACTCCGGTGACCTTCATGATCTTGCCCTTCTCCACAAAAGCGGTCACCTCAGGGTCGTAGGAGACGGTTTGGTTGATCTTCTTGAAGGTGTGCTCTTTCTTCTTCTTCTGGTGTATCCACACGAACCCGCTCTCACGGTTGTACCCGACCTCCTCGATGTCGTCCATAGGAAAGAGGCCTTTAGGGAGGCCGAGCTCTTCGAGAAGCTCAACGGTCTGCTTCTTGCAGAATTCGTCCCCCTTGAGGACCTCGGCCCCGGCACGGTGGCTCTCGACCAGCTGGGACGCCATTGGAGCACTTGTCTAGGACTGGTTTGCGTAGGAAGTGGCGTTTCAGGTTTGTGAATTGGCAGGCGAGCTTGTTGTGGGTGATAGATTAGGACCCGATGGTGGTGCCTTATATAGATGCTGCAAGCAGTAGCGGCTTTGAAGAGCCTCTACGATGGGTTCATGCGCGCGCCAACCCAGTGAGACCGGCAGCTCTCCTCTATGGACTTGTTCTTTCCTGTGCTTCTCTTGTTGAAAAGAAATGAAGAACGTCTCCCCTTTGGAGGTAGCATTATTACGTCGTCACGAACAAATGATTTTGGATTGTCCGGCCACATCTGACCATTGAAATGACTTTGTGCTGAACTGCACAAAAGAACAGTGGAGTTGAGCTGGTCACGGACGACTAAATTGACCAATTGTTGAGCAAAGCTTCATGAGCACAGCAACCCAGCGACTGCTGGACTCGTTTTCACATAACCTGAGAAAAACTTGTTTTCCATATCTAGCTGAACCTAAACGGCGAAATTATCTCTGATGATCTGATTTTGGCGAGGATAATTCAACAATGCCGCAAGCTCACACGCTAGATTAGATGTCTAACTACATCATCTGCCAAAGTTTCCCATTTAGGGTTCCTTTGGTTGAAATGAATTTCATAGGATTTTTAAAGGAATAGAATCTATAGGATCTTTACCTACGATTTGTCGTTTGATTCAGGCCTTATAGGATTATTTTTTATGGAACCAAGTGTACTACACTTTATTGAAAATCTAGCATCCAATCTAACCTTCCTTTTCAATTCCTTTGTTTTTCCAATGAAATCAAATACTCTGTGCTAAACTTATACTTTCCTCGGTCCTTTTTAGTTTGCATATAAGTTTTGTCCGAAGTCAAAATATCTCTATTTTGATCAAACTTACAAAAAAAAAATCAACATTTACAATATCAAATCAGTATTATTAGATTCATTATGAGATGTAGTTTCATAGTATATGTATTTGTTATTGTAGATGTTTATACTTTTTAATATATATTTGGTCAAAGTTTGCATAGTTTGACTTGACAAAAATATAATACATGGAGTAAAAAGGACCGAAGAGTACTAGGATCCAAGTGTACATACCACTCATATCATATATTTTTTCTATTCCTGTGTTTGCCTTAGCCTCAAGTGCTAAACTCTCTGCCTTTTAAACTGGCAGGAAATCTGATGGAACATAAGTTAATGTCAAGTAGTACAAAAACGCAATCCTCGTTGCATTTAGACTGAAACAAGGTATGTGGGCAAAAGAACATTCAGGGAAAACACTATGATCATAACAATAACAAGTTCAACACCAAATATGTTCCATCAACACATCCAAACAAGTTCAACAAGAACCACACTCAAGAGGTACACGAGGCATCTGAGTAAGTTCACTATGACCACATCCTAACTTCATCTACCTACAAGATCAGACAAGCAGAACATCTGCTGAACAAGAGAACACTGCAACCTGCACACAGACCTCAGATCTCACGCCTGCGCTGTCTCCCTTTCGCGGTTCCACTGCTCGATCTTTGCCCTTCTCTCCTCGCTGCCCTGCCTGGCAGGCGCCTCCCTTTCACGGTTCCACTGATCAATCTTCGCCCTCCTCTCCTCGCTGCCCTCCCTGACCGGGCTCCTAGTCCTAGACCTGTGTCGCCGGCGCCTGCTGCCATCACTGTCATAGTTGCGATTCCTCTCGCTGCTTCTCCGGCTATGGTGGTAGTAGTCACCATAGTCGCCACGGTCCAAGCTGCCTCCATAGTAATCGCCACGGTCCCTAGACCGTGAGGAGAGATCACGGTCCCTGGCATGGTGACGGTAGGGGCTGGGGCTCCTGCTGCTCCTGCCGTGGCTCCTCCTGGACCTATGCAGGTGCCCATAGAGCCTCTTCCTCAGGTCCCTGCCAATCTGCTTGACATGCATGAAATTGCAGTACCCTCCACGGTTGCAGTTGTGCTCCTCAAACTGCCGGCAGGTGGCCTCCCGGAAGTCGGTGACCGGCGAGAACTCAGCAATGATGGGGCGGCCTGAGTAGAACCTCCCCTGCAGCGCCTTGAGGGCCTTGGCGGCCTGGTCCTCCTCCCTGAATTGCACGTACACGTTGCCAATCAGGTGGTCGGCGAGGTTGTCGCAGACGTGCAGGTTCTCCACCTCGCCGTGCTTGCTGAGCTCGTCGAAGATGTCCTCGTAGAAGTCCTCGAAGTCGCCCTGGATCTTGACGGGGTCGATGGGGTTGCCCTGCGCGTCCACGCCCGGGGTGATCATGTCGGGGCGCTGGTACATGTTGCAGAGCAGCAGCGTGGGCGAGACGGACGGCTTGTTGTGCAGGCGGGAGCAGCGGTCGCCGTGCCGGCACGCGCCGATCTTGAAGTAGAACGGGCAGTTCACGCGGTCCTTCTCCGTGCCGAAGATCGACGCGAGGTGCTCGGCCATGACGGCGCCCCCGCAGAAAAGCTGCTAGAGATCTCTGCAATCCCACCACACGAATCACGAATCATACGCAAGAAGTTGCAGCCAAGATTAAACGGATAACATTCAAAGGAGGGGGGACAAGAACTTGATAGACAACATCACGACTCATGAGTAGATACTGCATGCAATTCATCCCAATTCCGGTGGAACTGAAGAAACCTTCAAAATTAGCAGGCACTTAAATTCCGGATCAAATCGAAAGAAAACGGAACTAAACGAAAGTAGTAGGACTAATCCATAACTTTATTTATCTCTTCGATTCGCGAGGGGGGTAAGAACCTATCTCCCGACCTGATAAGAATCGACAGAGAAGACACACGAAAGCATCGTCAATCCGATCCGTTTGAACCGAGAGAGTAAAGAACGAGCGTAATACGTGGGCACGGGCAATCCAATCCTTTCGAACCTACACATACATGTATAGATCTACTAGGTGATGTACGGGCATGGCTGCGGAGGAGGCGGCTTACCGGAGATGAGCGCCGCCGTAGCCGGAGGGGAAGCAGAAGGCGGAGCACGGCAGATTTGTTTTGGATATCGGGTACTTCTTCCAGTTGCATCTGGAAGCGGATATAAAGGCCGTGGAGTGGTATCTGGTCGTTGGTTGGGTTTCGGACGGTGGAGATGTGGTTGGCGGGAGACTGCTAGAACCTTCCATGGATTATGGGCGTTGTGGACAGCCCATCACTGGCCCGGTCCAGCAAGGTTTTTCGTTTTAGAGACACGCCCGGTCCAGCAAGGTTTTTCGTTTTAGAGACACGCCCGTTCCAGTAAGGTTTTTCGTTTTAGAGACACGCCCGGTCCAGCATGGTGGGTCTTCATGTGTTGAGCATTGCAAGCCGTCAAGTTCAATTATGAGAGATCGACATCGCCCGTGTGGTAATAAAATAAAAAATATTATCAATTGCATTTCAAAAATTAAAATATATTATCAATTGGTTACCTATGAAATTGCTTCTTGTTTCTAAAAATAAAGGCTTCCTCTCTCTAAAAAAGGCCTCCTAAATTGTTCTCAATTTCTTTAAAGCTGCCAAATTTTAAGGAATAAAATGTACATGGCCAGATGTTAGCTTGCCAAAACATTGGCCCTTGAATTTTGCAACAAAGCAAACATGCTCTAAAACTGGACATTAAACGTGCAAGGAGAATCCCTTAAACCCTATAAAGAAATAGTCTTTAATGTTTTCTTTTCACTCTCGCAAGGTGACTAGGGCAAAGCCTTCATCCCCTTCATCTTCATTGACGAGTTCAAGAATTTTCCTCTCCTTTGCCTGCTGCTACGACAACCGATAGTGGGGAGGAAAATCCGGAGCCTTGCTTGGGCTAGTAGATAGGTTAGGATTTTTGTCCTCGCAGGAGCAGAGCTTCATCGTCGAGTCTGTCTTCTGGGCTCTCATCCTCCTCGAGTTCGTCCGATGGATTTGACTGAGCTCCAGCATAGATTCCTATTGACTCCACGGGATGACAAGGTTAGGTCTCAGCGCGTACGCGTTGGCAAGATTTGGTGACGGGTTCTTTAGATCAAATCAAGAGTTCAACGCATCGACTATGGCTTTTAGGATCACATGCATGAAGACTTCAAAACTGTCATTGACAAGGTCAGGCCAACTCCGGTATGTGAGTAGTGACAGTTGGCGTGTTGACGGTTCGTTCTGGCGGTTGCAGTGGTCGTTTGGTGATCCATAGACCTTGATGTATTCTTTATTATGTTGTGGTGCTTCTATATTTCTTGTGAATATTTATAATATATTTGAGGCAATAATAAATTGGTTATTATCATATTTCCTTGTTCATGATAAACGTCTGTTATCCATGCTAGAATTGTATTGATCGAAAACTCAAATACATGTGTGGATACATAGACAACCCCATGTCCCTAGTGAGCCTCTACTAGACTAGCTCGTTGATCAAAGATGGTCAAGGTTTCCTTACCATAGACATGAGTTGTCATTTGATAACGGGATCACATCATTAGGAGAATGATGTGATGGACAAGACCCAACCATAAGCATAGCATTTGATTGTGTTAGTTTATTGCTACTAGTTTATCCATGTCAAGTATCTATTCCTACGACAATGAGATCATGCAACTCCCTGACATCAAAGGGATGTCTTTTGTGTATCAAACGTCACAACGTAACTGGGTAACTATAAAGGTGCTCTACAGGTATCTCCGAGGGTGTATGTTGGGTTGGCATGGATCGAGATTGGGATTTATCACTCCGTATGACGAAGAGGTGTCCCTGGGCCCACTCGGTAATACAGCATCACAAGAAGCTTGCAAGCAATGTGACTAAGGAGTTAGTCACGGGATCTTGTATTAGAGAACGAGTAAAGAGACTTGCCAGTAACAAGATTGAACTAGGTATGGAAATACTGACGATCGAAACTCGGACAAGTAACATACCGATAGACAAAGGGAACTGCATACGGGATTACCTGAATCCTTGACATCGTGGTTCGATCGATAAAGATCTGTGTAGAATATGTAGGAGCCAATATGGGCATCCAGGTCCCGCTGTAGGTTATTGACCAGAGAGTGTCTCGGTCATGTCTACATAGTTCTCGAACCCGCAGGGTCTGCACACTTCACGTTCGGTGACGATTTGGTATTGTTGAGTTTGTATGTTGGTGACCGAAGGTTATTCGGAGTCCCGGATGAGATCGCGGATGTCACGAGGAGCTCCAGAATGGTCCGGGGGTAAAGATTTATATATGGGAAGTCATATTTTGGCTACCAGAAAAGTTTCGGATTTTTCTGGTATTGTACCGGGAAGCTTCTAGAAGGTTCTGGAAACTTCCGGAGGAGTCCGAAAGTCCACCAAGGGTTCCACCACGTCCCAAGGGTTTGCATGGGATGAGGGGAGGCGCCCTGTCCTTATTGGTCCAGGTGCACAAGTCCCTCAAGTCCACCCGGTTTTGGAAAGGGAGGGAATTTGACTAGGAGTCCAACTCCCCTCCCCCCTCCTTGGCTGCTCCCTAGGGCTTGGAGGGGCTGATCTTCATACCCCTCCAACTATATATAGAGGGAAGGGGGCCCCAAGATAACACACGAAGCCCTTGGCGCCCCCTCGCTTCCTAGATCATTTTCTCCTTCGTTCGCGGTTTCGGTAGCGCTAGGCGTAGCCCTGTCAGAGAACTCATCTACCTCTTCGCCCCTCTTGTTGGATCAAGAAGGCAGAGATCGTCATCGAGTTGTACGTGCGCTGAATGCGGAGGTGCCATCCGTTCGGCGTTAGATCGGGATGGATCGTGATTGGATCGCGGGACGGCTTGCGATTTGGATCGCGAAGACGTTCGACTACATCAACCGCGTTTCTTAACGCTTCCCGCTTAGCAATATACAAGGGTATGTAGATTCACTCTCCCTCTCATAGATGCTCATCACCATGGATAGATCTTGTGTGTGCGTAGGAAAACTTTTGTTTCCCTTGCAACGTTCACCAACAAAGGGGTGTTCGCCCCTTGTTTGTAGACAATCACGTGTTTGGTTTGGGGAAATTAGTGATAGCGGATGTGAGTTTGAAGGGTATGAAACATTGTTTTGTTCTATGTCAAGGGGGTTAAGGTGGAAAGGAGGGAGAATTAATAAGGTCAATTCACAGGTATCTTTTCCATGTTCCTTGTTAATTCCCATGGGTAAATGTTCCCTCTAATTCTCACTATTAGTTGCCAAACACGCAATCAATGGTGGGGTATAGCGAATTTCATCTTCAAGAAGCATAGTATGAAACACATTATCGTATGATAGGTCAGAAATTACATTTTAGAGTTTCAAGAAATGCTAAATCAAATTCTACATGGTATTATGGTTGTATACTACATGTGTGCAAAGTTTGAAGACAAAATAAATTAACATGTGAGCTACAAAAAAGGCAATGTGTGGATTTTTAGTGATAAACAACATGTTTACTTTTCATGCCTCAAAAATCATGAAAGGGTGATTTGATCAAAGTTTAAATTGTTTGACGCGATGCTTGGATGTTGCATAGATGACTTCAATTCAATTTTAAATGGACTTGAATCTTATTATGTGATTGTCCATGTAGGATCATTGTGAGTCATGACATACAATCAGAGCTAGTGTATGCATTAATGTTGATATTGATCAAATATCTGCACCATGTGTATGTAACAATTAGATCTTATTAAGTGTAGCGTTGATATTTGCATCATCTTATAGTAAAAATGGATTTTTATTACTTAATACTCCCTATGTACCAAAATATGAGATGTTTTTGGTCTTGCATAGGGCATAAAAACGGCTTATATATTTTTTACAGAGCGAGTACATGACTATTAGTTTCTAATATAGCAACCCATGCTTACAAAATAGAATATTTGTAGAGAAGGGTTTGGTGATGAAGGGGAGCTAGAAAATGAAGTGGAATTGAGGGGATCGGAGATGTGTGGGGACCCCCTGAGGGCTTGTTACGTTGGAAGGCGATTGGAGTGGATTAAATCCTCTGCAGATCAAAAAAACCTCAATCCCCTCCAGTCCTCTTCAGGAAAGGTTTAACCAAACAAGCCCTTACGCCTTGAAATCCAGTTGTACCAAACGAGGCCTTATGATGATTTCATAATCCCCGTCCCCCATAGGCTTAAAAGAGAAAGTAGTCCTCGAAATGGCTAAGGCCACAAGGGGATTGCTGATATTCGGCATGCCCCAATTGTTGGTGGATTAGTTTCTTTCTTAGGGTGACATCACAACATGCAACAACCAGCCCACCTCTAATACCTTTTATTTTGTACTCCCTCTGAAAACTAATATAAGATATTTTATATCACTACCTGGTGATCTAAAAGTTCTTATGTTAGTTTGTAGAGGGGGTATTTTATGTTGGGCCAAGTACCTACATATGGAGATGTGTTGCCAAACTAACTCCAACCCATAAGTCCAACACATGTGAGCCATTGATCTTAGTTGCATTCAACATCGTGATTGCTTCCTGGTGAAGGAGGAAGAAGAAAACCCTAGTCAGTTCACCCTTGTACGGTGGTGGCTGCCACTATAAGATTTTGCGAGTAAGAGAAATCACACAAAGAAAAACTCAACATGTGAGAAAAGAGGAAGAAGGAGATGTGATTCTATCTAGAATTGCAATATATGACTAGACAATGCTGAAGCTGGTGATAAAGCTCAAAATATATTTGGATTGACACAAAATTTGGTGGGTTGATTTCTTACTTTCAGTATGTCGACATGGATAGCTATTTTGAGGATTGGATCAGTGGAGCATCTGATTTGAGAGTAGTTTTTGTCAATTCAGACTATTAGAGTTTCGACACAGTAATTTTGGGAGATGGACATATTAGGTGGGGAAACCATGCCCGACTGAGCTGGTATTTCGATAATATCTCAAGAACTCAGGTGTCTACTTGTCTGTCAAATTTGTGGATGTTTGGTTGGACATTTTGAGAACATTTTGCAAAACACCAAAGGGGCCAGAAGTCGCGTTTACTCTACTTTGCTCAAGTCTTGCCTCTTATGGTTGTTGTTGTTGTTGTTGTTGTTGTTGTTGTTGTTGTTGTTGTTGTTGCCGGCTCGCAACATGAAATGTGTGTTGTACATCTATCTACGTGTTCTAGAGAAAATTCTATACTCTTGAGTCTCATAATGTATTTGTGTTCACTGATCGGTCCACAATTGTGGGTGGTTTTACTCATCAAGTTGAGGAGATTGTTCCACATAAATGTTGGATCACATGGCTTGTTGTTGTGTTCATTCGGCTGCTTACTTGTTGGTTGAAGTTGTCCTGAAAGTTAACTACAAGTTAAGGACAATGTATTGTGCATCTTTTGTCGTATCAATGAATTATTGGACTGCCTTTTTATTATTCATTACTCATCAAAGTAGTAGTAGGAGCAGTGTAGCCCCAACATTGTTTCTATTATAGGATATCAATAATGGCTTATATCTAGGAAAGTGTTGGAAATATGCCCCACATGAAATAATATTCTATTATTATATTTACATATTTGCTACTTGTGAGCTGCGTTGGAATTTCCCCGTAGAGAACATGAGAGGTAGTATAGTAGAGATAACTATTTTCCTTAGTGAGAACCATGCTTATCGAACCAATAGAACTAATACAAATTCCCTTAAACAATATCTATACACACAAGACCAAACACTTAAACCCAACATGGGCAAGAGGGTTGTCAAACCCCTTGAACTCGTTACTTGCAAAGATAAAATCTTGATAGAATAGATATTGCAAATAATAAAAGTAAATATAAATAATAAAAAGGCAGCAAGCTAATTTAGATGATTTGTTTTTATGATTAAGTAGACCCATGGGCCATAGTGTTCGCTACAAGCTTCTCTTTCTAAAGTAGCATACGGTCGGTAGACAAATTACTGTTGGGCAATTGATAGAATTGTGCATAGATATGACATGTTATTCATGGCAATGATCATGTATATAGCCATCACGTCCATAAACAAGTAGACCGAAATGATTCTGCATCTATTACTACTACTTCACCAATCGACCGCTATCCAACATGCATCTATGGTACTAAGTTCACGAAAAATGAAGTAATGCTTGGAGCAAGATGACATGATGTAGAGAAAGTAAGACATCCAATATGTTCAGACTCCGTCATTTTATCCTTAATGACAACAATAGAAATATGTGTCTTGACCCCTTCTGTGACGAGGATAGAGCACCGCAAGATTGAACCCATTACAACGCACCACTCCCGTAGAAGATATATCAATCTAGTTGGCTAAACCAAACCGATAGATCCGAAAGAAATATGAAGCTACAAGATTATGCATATTGAAATTGAGAGGAGACTCAATAACTTCTCATTAATAATCTGATCATAACCCACAATTCATCGTATCCCAACAAATACCCTGCAAAAGAAGATTACATTGAATAGATCACCGTGAAGATCGCGATGAAATTTGTATTGACAATCGAAGAGAGAGAAGAAGACATCTAGGTACTTGCAATGGACCCATAGGTCTTTGGTGGACTACTCGCGCATCATCATGGAGGCAATAAGGTTGATGTAGCACTACTGCAGGAAGGTCCAAAGACGACACATCAATCAGAGACCCTTCGGCGAAACTGTTTGGATGCATCAATCGCAAATGGTATAGTTCAATCTCCATCGCCAATGACACAAACTGTGTGCGATGGTGGATCCATCAAATACGATTCAGAAAATAGATGCATGTGCGATCTACGACAGACAGTTTGTTCTTATGAACTGATTGTGATTAGCAAAGATAACAAGAATGGTTAACAAAACTACATACGTGTGCAAAGTACGACATATAGTTCACTTGGATAAACTTTTTGTGCTGGTCTAGCAGAACACAAACGGGTTAGCATAAGAAGGTGTGTGTGATATGCAGCAAACGAGTTCATTCATCAGAATTGTGTGGGAAGACCAACAATAACTGAAATGATTCATCCGGACAAGTTGTGTGTGTTGTGGGCAAACAATTGACAGTGATTGATGAAACCATTACCCACGCTACGTAGGGAAGTGTTTTTTGCCTGTGTTAATATCACATACATTTTATTATTATTATCTGTCTTCTTGTGCATCACTCCTTCCTCTCTCATGTCTTGTCACCGCATTTTCGCTCGAGGATTCCAGTGCACGCTTTGGCACCGCACATGCGTTTCTTGTGGTCACATTCCCATGTGGAACCGTGCATGTAACAACGCAAGCTTCCCCATCGGTTTCCCGCCAGAAGCGAATGAGCATAAGAGTCAGTGGGCGACACACATGGATGCACACCTAGTGCAGCCTAGCACATCTACCAAGCATGCCAAGCTGATCAAGCGCCGCCTCTCACATCAACCTCCTCGATGACGAAAACGATTCGGTGCGGGCGCAATGGCCTGTCGAGGCCGATGATGTGCTTGGCGATGCGTCGAACAACGTTGTGCAACGTGTCATCGCAAGGGTTGAGTAGACCCTCGGTGAAGGGCGCGGCAGCGCTGTCGAGCAACATAGTTAACTCACTGCCGACAGGTTGCAGCGTCCCGCATAAGATCATCGGTGGTGCTCCGTAGAGCAAAACATGTGCGTCCGCGCCGAGAGGGCAAGGAGCACCGCACAGCAAGACCGATGGAGGGCAACAAAGCAAGAGGTGCGACACGCGGTAGAGCAAGAGCGGTTCCATCCCTGCTTGCCTGCTGTCCCACCCGACATGACATTGCACTTGTGTCCAAGGCATGTTAGTAGCCCGATTTTTCGCCAGGAATGGACAGCGACCATCTGCACCGTACTTGCACTAGAGCCCGACCGCACCGTACATGCACCGGATGCCACCCGCGTCGTTCGCCTTGTCCGTGGCCCCCTCGATGCCAACGGGCTGGTCGGTAGGCTCAAGCGCCTCATTAGCCCAGGTGTCCAGTGGGGAGCAGTAGAAGAAAATGGCCATCACATCATTGAGATGCTAATCTCCAACGAAATAGCCAGCTTGGAGCTCGAGATCGCGCTCCAACTGTACCGCAAGCATGTAAATCGCATGGACAAATGCATGACCGAGTTCAGGGAGAGTCAAGGGCTTCCGTATGTTAGGGTGGTAGTCATGGACGTGTTTTATTTTATTGAATCATTTTGATGTTGATCCCAAAGTCTAGACAACAATCATAATATTGATATGTTTTGATGTGTGAATACTTTATGTTCTATTGTTATGTTTCAATATATGTAACATGCTAACAACTAGAGCCAGAAATCAGTACTAAAATAGATAGAAATGTGAAACTAGTAATATATATTAATTGTTCGATAGCTCATTGCATACATGATATATATATATATATATATATATATATATATATCATCACATATATGTGATGATAGTACTTAACTAATATGTACAATGAATAAAAACTAAACTAATAATAACCCCTCCATGAGCGGGGAGCAGTAAAGCGGCAACCTCTCGCCAACAGTTCTCTGGTGCGAAGTGGCTTCCCAACGCGAAGGGAGTTAGCCGCGTCCTCCGCCTCGTAGCACTCGACGTGTCGATCGTCCTCTTGCTAGCGGAGGCACGCAACCATGCAGGATGTTTCACTGGGCGCCCGCCGGAGCTCTTTAGCGGTGGCACGCTCAAGCTTATCGGCCCACGCCCATGCAACGATGAAGCGCCTAGAGCCTCTGGCTTTCATTGTGTGGTACCGGTCGTCTTCGTACACCTCCTCCACTCGTACGCGCCCCGTCGCCAAAGCTCCATGTCCTTCTTTTCCGATCCGGCACTAAGGACATTCCAGGCCGCAAGGTACCTGGCGCGCTCCTGAGCCTACTCCTTCTTGAACGCCACCTATCTCGCTCTCTCAGCCAGCGGCAACGCCTTCCCCAAAGCCAGATTGTACTGGCCTCAAAACCAATCTTCAGTTGGGGGGGCTGGCGCTACCTCATTTCGGGGCGCGAAGGGATCCTCCTCGTCACTGCATTTTGCCCTGTCCTCGCAGGGTGGAGCCTCCTCTTCTGCTTTTGCACAGACCGACCACGCCATGGCAAAGTTTTGTGCGAAGGGTGGGGGAGAGAGACGAGAGAATGTGCAGGTGGGGTGATGTCTCGACGGGAAGCATTTATAGGCAGATGGAATCTTGATCGACACTAGCAGAAAAATGGGGGGAGTACTGTAATGGATGCGCCAGTCATCATAATTTAATGACTCAATTGCACATAATTTCCCAGTCAATAGTCGTGTGTGACTTAACATCACCGACGGTTCCCAATGCATGACTACGTGTGATTAATAGCCTTTGAAAATTGGCTTTCAAAACTCAAACGTGAAACAGAGTGTCAATCATGTGGGACCTGTTTGTCTTGCCAAATATTTACATTTTCTATACAAATGTAATGCATGTGTGGCATTTGTGTTACGGAAGCAAGTCTAGTACTTTGACCACGATATCTTGGCCTCATGTCGGATTGCCAGCAGTTTGTGAATCCTTCAAATTTATTGCATGGGGCATACATACAGAAGCAAATAGTACGTACATATGATTTTGCCAGCAGTTTTTATTTCATCTTGCATGTTCGTGTGTTTCAGTTTTGAACTATGACCACTAAATTACTAGAAACTAACTTAGTGTATAAAAATGCCAATAGAACGCCGAAAGTTTTCAAATTTTACGATGTCAGTCATACTCGTGCATTGTAATGATGAAAGAAAATTAGGCCGAATGAAACAACGATTGGCGATTCGTCGTCACACAAGGCCCCATATTCCCTCACGGAACCACGCGCCTTCATGTGATGCTTCGCTCTATGAGAGGCATGTGTCTCAAGCTGGCAATGGGGATTACTCATACAGGTATTGGAGTCCCATCCCTGTCCTCATCCCCGTCACCGTCTCCGTACCCGTGCACGGGGATAAAAAAATCGCATCCCCGTCCCCATGGGGTTCTTTATGGAAACCCACACACGCATTAAGAACAACCTTCAATAGTATTTTACTAGAAAAATATAGTATTTCAACGCAATAACCAATATGTTGTGGTTAGGTTTGGGATTTCTTAGGGATATTTGGACCAAAGGGGTGGGATGTGTGGTAATTTGGGTGATTGTGTGAGCAAATTACGTTGGGTCTACTAATTTTAGAGCCCACATGTAAGTACTTCATCGGTAAGGCGGTAATTGCTATCCCATCCCCATCCCTGCCCTGCACGCCATGTAAGGTATTTGACCCACTAGCTTCCCCATGGGCATTCAAGCTGGCACTTCCCCGTATGACGGTCATATTCGTACATTGTAACGATAAAAAACTAGGCCGAATGAAGTAGCAATTGGCGGTTCGTCATCACACAACACCCCATGTTCCCTCTTGGAACTACGAGCCTTCGTGTGATGCTCCGGTTTGTGATAGGCCTGTGTCAAAGCTTATCTTGAATGAGCCATACTTTGACCATGGCATCTTGGCCCCATGTCGAGAAATCATGTTGATTTTCATGTACTTCAGAGCATTTTTTGAATTTTTTTGAATTAAAAAACCTAGATTCTCAATGCTTGTGTCCAAACCGTTACTCAAGATTTTGAACTCCTTCAATTTATTGCATGTGGCATATATACGAAAGCAAGCAGTACATAAATATTATTTTTTTCCAATAGTTTTTGCTTCATCTTGCATGTCCATGTGTTTCAGTTTTGAATTATGACCATTACATTTCCATATTTTAGGATGTGGTTCATGCATTGTCATGGTAGGGATCCTTTTCTTACAATTAAAACAATATCGGTTACCTCTGTACCCCAAAATAGTTTTGCAATTCAATACAAAAAGTGAACTGCATACACACGGTTCCATATAGGAACTGTTTGCGATGAAAATTCATGGATCTATTTATGGATTATGAGGGAAGCTTCATCGGCTTTGTATAGCTCGGATTACGTTCACCCTCGATCCCCATTCCCCAACAAACTCTTTCTACAAAGAATAACGTTGTGGTAACACTTTGTAAGGGTGCGTAGGACTACCCCCTCGACCCTGAGAGCTCCCGCCTCTGCCAAGAATGCGGTCACCTTGGTCGAGAGAACAACCTCATCCGCCTTAAGTGCGGTCGCATCTGCCGAAAGGGCCTTTGCGGCAGCAGACAGGGCCTCTAGGGTGACCGAAAGGGCTTTTGTAGCCACGAAGATGGCAACTGCAACTCCTTCTTTGGCGGCTGCAAATGACAAGAGCGCTTGAGCAGCATACCGTGTCGCGGAGGTCGCCCTGGCCAGGGTCAAGGCCATCCAGGCCAATATCAAGAACGCCCATGCCAAGATACTCCAGGCTTCCTCGAAATCTAGCATGCACCACATGTCCGAAGAGGCATCTGCTGCGAATGCCGAGATGCATACCAACGATGGGGCGACGGAGGCCATGGAGCCCCTTCCCCACGAGATATCCGAGATAGAGCTGGAGATGCGGGATGCATCCGAGAGCGTCGAGTGTTGGGAGGAGTTGCGCATGGCAGAAGTGCCTGTCCATCGTAGAATCGGCGGTAGAGTACTAACACGAGCTCTGGCGGCGCCACTACTACGAGTACTAGAATGATGAGGGCGATGCCGATGACAAAGGCAACACCATAGACAAATTCAGCCTAGGGGATGTGGAGTCCAGCACTAGGAATGTCTCCCGGACAGGTCGTCGACATCTCATCAAACATCGACGAGGCATAGGGCGGCGGCTCGTCGGCCTCTTTGTTAAAATTATGCATAGTACTAATAGCCGGAGAGCCGGTCTTTTGTTAGAGCTATGTCTAGTTCAAGCAGCTTGCTTATTTTGTGAACTTGCTCCATTTAGTAACTATGAGCTATGTGTCCGCTAATTTGTATACCCAAGTTAGCAGCTGTTGTTACATTACACAATGACGTGGATGTGCACTATAACCAGGGAATACCTGGGGTGGGGGGGGGGAATTTTGTATGTTATATATCATCCCACACGATAAAAACATAAACACCGTGTCTGATGAATCTTTGCACGCCAAGTTTCCCCGCAATGAGCGAAAAAATTATCGATCGTCGAAATATCTGCCTCCACCCCAAGGGCCACATTTCCCCTGTTACCCCACCCCCCGGCCGCCGCCGCCACATATCTCCCTCTAGCATCCGACCACCGTGGACATGCCATGGTCTCCTCGAATGACCCCTCAAGCGGTATCTCCAATGAATAATCTCTCACCAGCCAGGTATTCATATATCTTCTATCTGGATCAACTAGGCTTAGGGTTTTGGTTTGGAATTAGGGATTTTAATTAAAGTGACATGCCAATTTGAGCCATTTTTTTCTCTTGTAGATACCAAGGACAATCACTTCCAAGGAATGGAGCGGGGTAGCTGAAGACCTGCCTGTTCATGGTCAACATCAATTTCCATCCGTGAAGTTACAAGCTTTTGAGTCTGGGTATAGTGGGAGGAAGTTTTTGGGACGTGCAAAGAAGATTAGCTAACTCTCATTGCTAGAGATCATTTGTTATATGAGGTGTGATTTAGACACTTCCCATGTGCTTTTTGATTTTGGATGTGATTAAGACACTGTCATAGTTCTATGATTGTGAGTGCCATTTTAATTGACATCAGTAGTAATATGTTATAACTTTGTTTGGATCACATGTTAGGAATCTCACAACATGACTATAAAACATAGCATTTAGGGACTTACTGAAAATAACAGTTTTTCACAAACTGTTTTAACCTGAAGTCATATTGACGGCAAGAAAACTATATGCTACAAGACTTATCATGGCATGAAATTTTACAACATGGTAGTAGACATGATGCACTTCATATCATTCAACATGATAAAGGTATAATTATTAAAAAAACATGGCTAGCATCAACACAACATGGCAATATGTAATAAACAGATTCTTAGACTTGGTGAAAATAACAGGATGCAAGAGCAACAATTTTTAACAGATTGGCTTGTTTGACAGCAGAATGTACATACATGTCACTATTAATTTGATTTCATTCAAACACTGTTGATGTGCATCCTGTACTACAAGGACTGTTGCATTTCTATTTAGTTTCCTGGTAAAATTGGCACTTTTTTATTACACATGACAGAAACAGAGGAGGGGTGAGAACTAGAGCATCCTACTACAAAGATTCTTTGAGCGGAACCATGGCTTGGCCGATGAAGACCCATGTGAAGCACGCAAGTACAAGCATGGACAACCATTTCTTGTTGGCGAATACTATAAGGAGTGCAGTGCCAGTTGTCTCAAGTTACATAAAATACTGCCTGGACAAAATGTCAGAAGGAGAAGATACTATCTTCTGCAAGTTCACTACAGCAGTAGGCATTTCAATAACTGTGAGGGTACCGTCAATGTGGAATTCGAGGACTTTCATCTCTTCTTCAACTTTGATGAGCTTGCTGCCACTCTTATCAAATGCTTGATATTGTAAGTACTTCACAAACCCTGATCGACTCCTCCATACAAGGTTATCAATGAAAAAAAGCTAACTGTATTGTATTCCTCTTGTGGAATTGACGGTGTAGAGAACATTAAGGATGCATGCGTTTTTCATAGATCCTGATTTAGCAAATGACATTTTGTTAAGTAATAATGAGACACGCTAGGCTTCCATTGATCATGCCGCCAAGATCTTGTTGGACTTATAGATAGGAGAATTCTTCATGTGGCTATATCATGAACAGTAAGTTAAATATACAACCCCACATACATTCATCGTCTTACAATTTTCGACATAGTTTGTAAGTTCAAGGTTTTCTTAAACTGTAGACATCACTCAATCTTGGTGGTCATTGTTCCAAAACGCAACACAACGTATACCTGGATTATCTCGGAAAGTCAAATGAGCATCAGGATCTGAATGATCTTCAATATTTCATGGATAGGTATTGAATTGTTTGATGTTAATATGGTCTGTTCATATCTAGTTAAAGAATTGAGTATGTGAAAATTCATCTTCATTTGAAGTGTATTGTCAAAGCACATAACTTTAGGAGGGAGACGGTTCGACCGCCAACTACCTCTGTGGTATGTGATCGTTTCTCTAATGAGACAATGAAATCCATTATTTTCAGAAAATGCTAGCCATATGTTCAAGTTTCTAAGTAAACCTCTTTCTATTTCTCTTCATAAAAAAACAAAACAACTTACACCGGTTAGGTTGTTCCTAACAGGGAAAATACACGACTAATATTTTACAACAAAATGAGTGTCCTCAACAACAAGAAGGGACCAGCCTATGTGGATACTATGTTTGTGCATACATGATGAACCTATGCAGACATGTCGAATGTGGTGCCGATGCTGACAAAATAGAACCAATAAGTTTTTTTCTTAATTACTATCTTCTACTCCAAACGTATGTCATATTCTGATCTAAAAGTCTTGCAGTTGAACTTTGGACCGATGAACTCTAAACCGCTCACCGCAGATGAATTGTTGTCTGTTAGGAAATTTGTCAAGACCTTCTTTGTGAAACATTGTATCAATCCCACTAAACATGTCGAAGATTTCAGGATTCATATCCCCCAATAATAAGTATGCATTCATATAGTGTTATCATCTAAACATATACGCAAGGATGCATTATTTTCCATGTGATAATGTCTTCGTATTTCGTACACTATGATTATGTATTGCATATGTCGGTCTTACAACCATGGAATTTAGCTAGCATTTGCTCTATTGCATATTGTCGTGAATTATGATGGATATTCTTCCTGTGGACACTATTCGTTCAATTGCATATTGTAGCGAATTATGATGAATGTTCTTCATGTCGACACTACTTGTCGATTGCATATTTTTGTGAATTTGCTATTCGTAGGGTGATACAAATGCGATATTTTACAATAACCTAGCCATTTCAGCACACACGGTTTAACCAAGCATGTGCGATCCAAAACGGAAAGTGTTGGGGATATAACCATGTGGTAAGACCTGCCCAGGAGGGGCTGGATCATACTTGGTGGCTATTTAGCGTATGGGCTGGAAGAGCAAGATTGGGTTGCACGGCAGCTCGCCAGATGGGCTGAGATGGAGGCTTAGAGTTGGGAAGAAGACACAAGACCCGGGCAGGTAAGCCGCCCGGAGACAGCCTGCCAAAGTAGGGAATGCGGCTTAGAGAAAGAATCAGACACGTTGTAAGTATCGCTATGAGATTTGTGTAAACCCAGGGTCTTGACCTCTTATATAAAGGCGAGACCTGGGGACGGCTTAGAGAGAAACCAATCAATCGAGAGCTAGGTCAAGAGAATATGCTCCCTTGTAATCGATACTCCTACCAATACACACAAAGCAGGACGTAGGCTTTTACCTCATCTCGAGGGCCTGAACCTGGGTAAATTCGTGTCTTTCGTCCCATCCAAACCCTTTGAGTCCACCGCCTTAGCAATGGCCTTGAACCTAAGTCTTCGGACATCTACCGTGATAAAACCACGACAGTTGGCGCCCACCATGGGGCTAGCGCGTGGTGGTATAGAGTTCTTAAAGGGCTCTCTCCCAGGGATGGAAGGATATGCCGTCGGCTTGATGACGAAGAGTCGCCGCAGCAAGCTCTACATCAACGATTCAGGATGGGTGCCTGAGACTGGCTCAATCGAGTACGGATATCAAGTTCCCATTGGCAATATGCACGTGTTCATTGGCAGGCTTGACGGATCTACACCCAGGACAGACATCTACACCGACCTCGTCGAGCCGGCCCGACGCACGACACCCGCTCGTGTTCAACCCGGGCGGAAGAGGGTTTTCGTCGGGTTTACGTAGGATAGGGGGGATTCCTTGTCGGGAGAGACCTTGGCTTTCTCAGATGAAGGATCTTCCAGCGAGGATGCAGAGTCAATCTATCAACTTCATGATGGCGAGTTAGGGGGCTATGCCGATGGTGACAGTATTTCAGAGCCCTATGACCCGCCGAGTTGAGCTGTCGTGTTCATGGCAGGCCCGGCGCCGGCTGCCAATGGAGTGACTTTAGGAGTAGGGGCAGGAGTGGCCCCACCTGATGTGGAGCCTCATAAGACGCCGACTCAAGTTTTATTGGGGCTCATGGAGGAGTTAGCGACTCTGATGGCCACAGATGTGACAACTGAAAATCAGGCAGAGCGCAGCACCGAGATTAACCGGATCAAGGGACAAATGGCTCAGGCCCAGGAGGATATCAATGCAATGCAAGCTCACATGAATGTCGAGTCGGACGCTTGAGGGCAGAGGCTCTCCGTTTTGATCTGGACCAGTGGGCGTCGGAGGCGGTTTAGCGTAGAAGGACTCTAGTCGGACTACCTATTCAGCCTCAGAATCTTTTCAATACTCATGGGGCCGGGCCATGTACGCTGCCGATGGTGACCAGGGTAGCAGAGGTCCACGACAATTAGACCCACCATGGAGGAATAGACCTTTTGTCGCGGCACGTTGTGACACCGCCTGGCCATTATTCCAATCCGGTGGAGAACATGATAGCGGCGGTTGCCAAGCTTGACGCCCTCCCCTTGGCTGAAGGAACGCTATTTGCTGAAGAGGCAAGGAATGCAATCAATATGTTGCAGACAACGGTGACTCAGCAAGAAAGATACACGCACAACCGGAGCCGTGTGCATTCCATGCCGGTTCATAGCCGTAGTTATAGCCGACACATTGAGTCGCCCGTAGTTTCCAGCAGTGAGCAGAGGTGGAACCCGCCCAATGATAACATGCCTGAGATGGATATCCATGGGCCCATGGGTAGGGGTCGGGCTCAGCGAGGGTCAACGCTGGTGATAGATTACTCGGAGGTCCCTGAGCCAGCAACCCCTGCCAGCACTTCTTCCAGAGGAGTTGGTGTGCCATGTCTTACGGCGGATTTAAGGAATGAGCTGTTGGGAGACGTAGTAGTAAATCAAAAATTGCCTACGCGTTCACCAAGATCCATCTATGGATAAACCACCAATGAGCAAGGGGAGAGTGGATCTTCATACCTTTGAAGATCGCTAAGCGGAAGCATTACAAGAACGCGGTTGATGGAGTCGTACTCGCAGCGATTAAGATCGCGGTAGATCCGATCAAGTGCCGAACGGACGGCACCTCCGCGTTCAACACACGTGCAGCCCGGTGACGTCTCCAACACCTTGATCCAGCAAGGAGGAAGGAGAGGTTGGGGAAGGGCTCCAACAGCAGCACGACGGCGTGGTGGTGGTGGAGTAGCAAGGTATTCCGACAGGGCTTCGCCTAAGCGCTGCGGAGGAGGAAGAAGAGAGGTAGGGCTTTGCCGTGAGAGAGAGAGAGATCAAATCCTCTCCCAAAACATCCAAAACCTCAAGTATATATAGGAGGAGGGACGTGGAGGGCTGGCTTGGCCTCTACTCCAAAGAGGAGAGGGCCGGCCGAATTAAAGGGAGAGTCCACCTCCCACAAGGGAGGTGGATCTCCTCCTTTTAAATCCCTTTTGCCTTATCTCCTTATCTCCAGCCTCATGGGCCCACATAGATGGTCTTGGCTGACCCAATATGGGCTGGCACACCTCCTCTAAGGGCCCATGAGGTCCTTTGGTCGTCACACCCCTCTCGGGGGTCCTCCGGCACCCTCCCGGCACTCCCGGTACACTACCGATGAGCCCGAAAACTTTCCGGTGACCAAAACTGGACTTCCTATATATCAATCTTTACCTCCGGACCATTCCGGAGCTCCTCGTGACGTCCGGGATCTCATCCGGGACTCCGAACAACCTTCGGTAATCACGTATACCATTTCCCTATAACCCTAGCGTCATCAAACCTTAAGTGTGTAGACCCTACGGGTTCGGGAGACACGTAGACATGACCGAGACACTTCTCCGGCCAATAACCAACAGCAGGATCTGGATACCCATGTTGGCTCCCACGTACTCCACGATGATATCATCGGATGAACCACGATGTCGGGGATTCAATTAATCCCGTATACAATTCCCTTTGTCTATCGGTATGGTACTTGCCCGAGATTCGATCGCCGGTATCCCTATACCTTGTTCAATCTCGTTACTGGCAAGTCTCTTTACTCGTTCCGTAATACATCATCCCGTGGCTAACTCCTTAGTCACATTGAGATCATTATGATGATGTCTTACCGAGTGGGCCCAGAGATACCTCTCCGTCACACGGAGTGACAAATCCCAATCTCGATTCGTGCCAACCCAACAAATACTTTCGGAGATACCCGTAGTGCACCTTTATAGCCACCCAGTTACGTTGTGACGTTTGGCACACCCACAGCATTCCTACGGTATCCGGGAGTTGCACAATCTCATGGTCTAAGGAAACGATACTTGACATTGAAAAGCTTTAGCAAACGAACTACACAATCTTGTGCTATGCTTAGGATTGGGTCTTGTCCATCACATCATTCTCCTAATGATGTGATCCCGTTATCAACGACATCCAATGTCCATGGTCATGAAACCGTGACCATCTATTGATCAACGAGCTAGCCAACTAGAGGCTTACTAGGGACATGTTGTGGTCTATGTATTCACACATGTATTACGGTTTCCGGTTAACACAATTATAGCATGAACAATAGACAATTATCATGAACAAGGAAATACAATAATAACCATTTTATTATTGCCTCTAGGGCATATTTCCAACAGTCTCCCACTTGCACTAGAGTCAATAATCTAGTTCACATCACCATGTGATTAACACTTACATCACCATGTGGTCATATCATCATGTGATTAACACCCAATAAGTTCTGGGGTTTGTTCATGTTCTGCTCGTGAAAGAGGTTTTTAGTCAGCGGGTCTGCGACATTCAGATCCGTGTGTACCTTTGCAAACTTTCCATTTCATATTTGTAGATACTGCTCCCACACTCCACTTGGAGCTATTCCAAATGGCTTATCCACTATACGTAGCCAGATTTCTACTAAGAGTCATCCGGATTGGAGTTAAAGCTTGCATCATCGTAACCCTTTACGATGAACTCTTTATCACCTCCATAATCGAGAAATATTTCCTTAGTTCTCAAGTTACTAAGGATAACTTTGACCGTTGTCCAGTGATCCACTCTTGGATTACTCTTGTACCCCTTGACAGACTCATGGCAAGGCACACACAGGTGCGGTACACAGCATGGCATACTATATAGAGCCTATGGCTAAAGCATAGGAGATGACACTCATCTTTTCTTTATCTTCTGCCGTGGTCGGGTATTGAGTCTTACTCAATTTCACACCTTACAATACAGTCAAGAACTCCTTCTTTGACCCATCTATTTTGAACTCCTTCAAAAACTTGTCAAGGTATGTCTTCGTCGAAAAAACTTATCAAGCGAATTGATCTATCCCTATAGATCTTGATGCTCAATAAAATAGTAGCTTTATCTGGGTCTTCCTTTGAAAAAACTCTTTTCAAACAACCCTTCATGCTCTTCCAGAAATTCTACATCATTTCCGATCAATAATATGTCAACTACATATTCTTATAAGAAATTCTATAGTGCTCCCACTCACTTTCTTGCAAATACAAGTTTCTCATAAACTTTGTATAAACTTAAACACTTTGATCACCTCATCAAAGCATATATTCCAACTCCGAGATTCTTGCTCCAGTCCATAGAAGGATCGCTGGAGTTTGCATATTATTAGCATCCTTAGAATTGACAAAACCTTCTGGTTGTATCACATACAACTCTTCCTCACAGAAACCATTACGGAAACCTTGTTTTGTCATCCATCTGCCAGATTTCATAATCGAAAAATGCAGCAACTGCTAACAAAATTTTAATAGACTTTTAGCATCGCTACAGATGAGACAATCTCATCGCAGTCAACTCCTTGAACTTGGCGGAAACTTCTTTGCGACAAGTCGAGCTTTATAAACGGTGACATTTCACCATTAGCGTCTATGTTTATCTCAAAGGTCCATTTGTACTCAATGACCCGCCATTCAACAGGCAAGGCTACCAAAGTCCATACTTGGTTTTCATACATGGATCCTTTCTCGGATTTCATGGCTCCTAGCCATTTGTTGGAATCCAGGCCCACCATCGCTTCTCCATAGTTCGTAGGTTCATCGTTGTCCAACAACATGATTTCCAAGACAGGGTTGTCGTACTACTCAGGAGCAGTACGCATCCTTGTCGACCTACGAGGTTCGATAGTGACTTGATCCGAAGCTTCATGATCATCATCATTAACTTCCTTTTCAACTAAGTAGGCTCTACAGAAACATCTTTCTGTGTTGCGCTATTCTCTGGTTGAAACAAAGGTTCAACAACCTCATCAAGTTCTATCTTCCTCCCACTCAATTCTTTCGAGAGAAACTCTTTCTCAAGAAAGGACCCGTTCTTAGCAACAAACACCTTTTGCGCTTGGATCTGAGATAGAAGGTATACCCAATGTCTCATTAGGGTATTCTATGAAGATGCATTTCTCTGCTTTGGGTTTGAGCTCGCTAGGTGAAAAACCCATTTTCACATAAGCGTCGCAGCCCCAAACATTAAGAAATGACAGCTTAGGCTTCTGTCAAACCATAATTCTCACGGTGTCATCTCAACAGACTTAGATGGTGCCCTGTTTAAAGTGAATGGATTTGTCTTTAATGCATAACCCCATAACGATAGTGGTAAAACGATAAGAGGCATCATAGTACTCACTATATCCAATAGAGCACGACTACGACGTTCGAACACACCATCACACTATGGTGTTCCAGGAGGCGTGAGCTGTGAAACATTGTCTAAAATTGCATACCAAACTCGTAACTTAGATATTCACCTCCATGATCGTATCATAGACATTTATCTTCTTGTCACGATGATCTTTAACTTCACTCTGAAACTCCTTGAACCTTTCAAACATTTCAGATTCGTGTTTCATTAAGTAAATATCCCCATATTTACTCAAATCATCAGTGAAGGTAAAGAAAAACAACGATATCCACTGTGTGTTTCAACACTCATTGGACCACATACATCAACATGTATTAATTCCAATAAGCCACTTGCCCGCTCCATCATATTGGATGACGGGGTCTCAGTCATCTTGTCCAAGAGGCATGGCTCGCATGTCTCAACCGATTCGAAATCGAGTGAGTCAAAAAAAAATCCATCATCATGGAGTTTCTTCATGCGATTTATACCAATATGACATTACGTGGCAGTGCCACAAGCATGTGGTACTATCATTATTAACTTTGTATCTTTTGGTACCAATGTTATGAATATGTGTACTACTACGATCATGATTCGATAAACCATTTCGAGTGGGTGCATGACCATTGAAGGCATTATCCATGTAAACAGAATAACCATTATTTTCTAACTTATATGAATAACCGTATCGCACTAATCATGATCTAATCACGTTCATGCTCAACGCAAACACCAAATAACATTTATTTAGGTTTATCACAAATCCTGAAGGTAGAGAGAGCGTGCGATGGTGATCACATCAATCTTGGAAATACTTCCAACACACATCGTCACCTTTCACCTAGCTAGTCTCCATTTACTCCGTAGCTTTTATTTCGAGTTGCTAACACTTAGCAACCGAACCGGTATCCAATACCCAGGTGCTACTAGGAGTACCAGCAAGGTACACATCACTAACACGTATATCAAATATACTTCCATCGACATTACCAGCCTTCTTATCTACCAAGCATCTAGGGTTTTTTTCGCTTCAGCGAACATTCTCCTCATAACAGAAGCACTTAGTCTCGGGTTCGGGCTCAACCTTGGGTTTCTTCACTAGAGCAACAACTGGCTTGCCATTCCTGAAGTTTTCCGTTCTTGCCCTTGCCCCTTTTGAAACTAGTGGTTTCACTTAACCATCAACACTTGATGCTCCTTCTTGATTTCTACCTTCGTGGTGTCAAACATCACGAACAACTCAGGGATCATCTTATCCATCCCTGGCATGTTATAGTTCATCACGAAGCTCTAGTAGCTTGGTGGCAGTGACTTGGAGAACTGCATTAATCACTATCTCATCTGGAAGATTAACTCCCACTTGATTCAAGTGATTGTAGCACCCAGACAATCTGAGCACACGCTCAGCGATTGAGCTATTCTCCTTTACCTTGCAGACAAAGAATCTTGTTGGAGGTCTCATACCTCTCAACATAGGCACGAGCCTGAGATCACAATCTCAGCTCCTAGAACATCTCATATGTTCCGTGACGTTCAAAACGTTTTGGAGCCTCAGTTCTAAGCCGTAATGCATGACGCATTGAACTATCACGTAGTCACCAAAAAGTGCCTGTCATATGTTCACAACATCTACAGACAACGCTTGAGGGAGTGATGCAGTTAGCGGTACATAAAAAACATAAGCTTTCTGTGCAACAATGAGGACAATCCTCAGATCACGGACCCAGTCCGCATTATTGCTACCATCAACTTTCAACTTACTTTTCTCTAGGATTGTATCAATAAAACTGGGGAGCTACAGCGTGAGCTATCTACGACATAATTTGCAAGGACATTTTTAGACTAAGTTCATGATAATTAAGTTCATTTAATCAAATTATTAATGAACTCCCACTTAGATAGACATCTCTCTAGTCTTCCAAGTGATACATGATCCATGTCAACTAGCCCGTGTCCGATCATCACGTGAGACGGACTAGTCATCCATGGTGAACATCTCTATGTTGATCGTATCTTCTATACGACTCATGTTTGACCTTTCGGTCCTCCGTGTTCCGAGGCCATGTCTGTACATGCTAGGCTCGTCAAGTCAACCTAAGTGTTTCGCATGTGTAAATCTGGCTTACACCCGTTGTATGCGAACGTTAGAACCTATCACACCCGATCATCACGTGGTGCTTTGGAACGACGATCCTTAGCAACGGTGCACAGTTAGGGTGAACACCTTTCTTGAAATTTTATTGAGAGATCATCTTATTTACTACCGTCGTTCTATGCAAATAAGATGTAAACATGATAAACATCACATGCAATCAATATAGTGACATGATATGGCCAATATCATCTTGCTCCTTTGATCTCCATCTTCGGGGCACCATGATCATCACTGTCACCGGCACGACACCATGATCTCCATCATCATGATCTCCATCATTGTGTCTTCATGAAGTTGTCTCGCCAAATATTACTTCTACTACTACAGCTAACGTTTAGCAATAAAGTAAAGTAATTACATGGCGTTTATGATTGACACGCAGGTCATACAATAGTATAAGACAACTCCTATGGCTCCTGCCGGTTGTCATAGTCATCGACGTGCAAGTCGTGAACCCTATTACAAGAACATGATCAATCTCATACATCACAATGCATCACATCACATCCTTTTGGCCATATCACATCACACGGCATATGCTGCAAAAACAAGTTAGACGTCCTCTAATTTGTAGTTGCAAGTTTTTACGTGGTTGCTATAGGTTTCTAGCAAGAACGTTTCTTACCTACGTCAAAACCACAACGTGATATGCCAATTGCTATTTACCCTTCATAAGGACCCTTTTCATCGAATCCAATCCGACTAAGGTGGGAGAGACAGACACCCGCTAGCCACCTTATGCAACTAGTGCATGTCAGGCGGTGGAACCGGTCTCACGTAAGCGTACGTGTAAGGTTGGTCCGGGCCGCTTCATCCCACAATACCGTCGAATCAAGATAAGACTTGTAACGGCAAGGATATTAACAAAATCGACGCCCACAACTGCTTTGTGTTCTACTCGTGCATAGATTCTACGCATAGACCTAGCTCATGATGCCACTGTTGGGAGACGTAGTAGTAAATCAAAAATTTCCTACGCGTTCACCAAGATCCATCTATGGAGAAACCAGCAACGAGCAAGGGGAGAGTGGATCTTCATACCTTTGAAGATCGCTAAGCGGAAGCGTTACAAGAACGCGGTTGATGGAGTCATACTCGCAGCGATTCAGATCGTGGTAGATCCGATCAAGTGCCGAACGGACGGCACCTCCGCGTTCAACACACGTGCAGCCCGGTGACGTCTCCAACACCTTGATCCAGCAAGGAGGAAGGAGAGGTTGGGGAAGGGCTCCAACAGCAGCACGACGGCGTGGTGGTGGTGGAGTAGCAAGGTATTCCGACAGGGCTTCGCCTAAGCGCTGCGGAGGAGGAAGAAGAGAGGTAGGGCTTTGCCGTGAGAGAGAGAGATCAAATCCTCTCCCAAAACATCCAAAACCTCAAGTATATATAGGAGGAGGGACGTGGAGGGCTGGCTTGGCCTCTACTCCAAAGAGGAGAGGGCCGGCCGAATTAAAGGGAGAGTCCACCTCCCACAAGGGAGGTGGATCTCCTCCTTTTAAATCCCTTTTGCCTTATCTCCTTATCTCCAGCCACATGGGCCCACATAGATGGTCTTGGCCGACCCAATATGGGCTGGCACACCTCCTCTAAGGGCCCATGAGGTCCTTTGGTCGTCACACCCCTCTCGGGGGTCCTCCGGCACCCTCCCGGCACTCCCGATACACTACCGATGAGCCCGAAAACTTTCCGGTGACCAAAATTGGACTTCCTATATATCAATCTTTACCTCCGGACCATTCCGGAGCTCCTCGTGACGTCCGGGATCTCATCCGGGACTCCGAACAACCTTCGGTAATCACGTATACCATTTCCCTATAACCCTAGCGTCATCGAACCTTAAGTGTGTAGACCCTACGGGTTCGGGAGACACGTAGACATGACCGAGACACTTCTCCGGCCAATAACCAACAGCGGGATCTGGATACCCATGTTGGCTCCCACGTACTCCATGATGATCTCATCGGATGAACCACGATGTCGGGGATTCAATTAATCCCGTATACAATTCCCTTTGTCTATCGGTATGGTACTTGCCCGAGATTCGATCGCCGGTATCCCTATACCTTGTTCAATCTCGTTACTGGCAAGTCTCTTTACTCGTTCCGTAATACATCATCCCGTGGCTAACTCCTTAGTCACATTGAGCTCATTATGATGATGTCTTACCGAGTGGGCCCAGAGATACCTCTCCGTCACACGGAGTGACAAATCCCAATCTCGATTCGTGCCAACCCAACAAATACTTTCGGAGATACCTGTAGTGCACCTTTATAGCCACCCAGTTACGTTGTGACGTTTGGCACACCCAAAGCATTCCTACGGTATCCGGGAGTTGCACAATCTCATGGTCTAAGGAAACGATACTTGACATTGAAAAGCTTTAGCAAACGAACTACACGATCTTGTGCTATGCTTAGGATTGGGTCTTGTCCATCACATCATTCTCCTAATCATGTGATCCCGTTATCAACGACATCCAATGTCCATGGTCATGAAACCGTGACCATCTATTGATCAACGAGCTAGCCAACTAGAGGCTTACTAGGGACATGTTGTGGTCTATGTATTCACACATGTATTACGGTTTCCGGTTAACACAATTATAGCATGAACAATAGACAATTATCATGAACAAGGAAATACAATAATAACCATTTTATTATTGCCTCTAGGGCATATTTCCAACATGAGCGTCTACCTGAGGACTTTAAGGGGCTGCAGAAGGTGCCTAATTACACGACGGATCTACCCCCAGAGGCCTAGGTCGAAAGTTGTGAGCTCGCTATGGAGATGCTGGATGTCAGTGGGGTGGTTTGTGCGAAATGATTCATCATGATGTTGGAAGGGCCGGCCCGCACTTGGTTAAAGGGGTTGCAGCCCAACACCATCGCATCTTGGGCCGAGTGGAAAGCGCGCTTCATCAAGAATTTCAGGGGAACCTGCAAGCAACCTATGACGATTGTGGATCTGGATCACCGTGTACAGCAGGAAGGTGAGTTGGCCCATCATTGGGTTCGGCGGGTCTCGACGGTGATCCACTTGGCTGAGAATATTGTGGCGTCCCAGGCGGTTCTGATTTTAGAAAGGAACTGTCATTTTGTACCCCTAAAACAGAAGCTCGGGCGGTTGAAGCGTTCTTGTCAGGATATGGGTGAGCTCATGATAGTTCTCACCAAGTATGCAGATTCTAACACCACCAAGGACCCAAGCTCCGACAATGAGAAGTCAGCTCAGGGAAAGAAGGGCAACAGTGGTAAGAGCTAGCAGGGCAGTGCTGGAAACGACAACCAAGGCAAGCGGAAGAACCCGAACAACGGGTCAGAGTTAGTAGCGAGCACCAATGCAGGGAACGGTCGTGCCAGAGGCAACGAAAACTTTAGGCCGCCGTTCAAGAAGGATAAGGCGCCTGGGCCTCACAGTTTGGAACAGGTGCTAAACAGACCCGGCCCGGCGCACAGCCGGTCGGATAGGAAGGCCACCCACACTTGGGGGGATTGCCATGTTATGCGTCAGTTTCGGGAGCACAGCCTTCGTCAAAACCATAATAATGGTAACGACCCGTATGGCGGTTCAGGTCCGAGCGGCTCAGGAGCAGGTTTTGGTGCCGGCAGGTCAGGTTCAGGTTACCAGGGTTAAGGAAATCAAAATCGAGGAAACCAAGGAAATAATTAGCAGTAGGGTAATGGTGGTCAGCAACAGAATAACCAATCAAGGTATCAAAGCAACCCGAAACAACTTAGTGGGGGGCAGCATCATGTCTTCACTACGAGCCTGGACAAGCGGGATTAAAATCTGCACAAGAGGGCGGTTAATGCAGCCATGCCAGCTCTCCCACGATACTTAAAGTGGTCAGAGTACCCGATTACGTGAAACCGGGAGGATCACCCGTCACGGGTCAACAATCCGGGTCATCTAGCTCTGGTGGTCGCTCCTCAGGTCGGAGGATACAAGTTTACAAAAGTGCTCATGGACGATGGTATTAGTATCAATATCCTGTACTATGACACCTTCTAGCGGATGGAATTAACTGACAAGGCTCTTAAGCCGTAATCAACCGTCTTTCATGAGGTGGTGCGAGGCAAGTCAGCTTACCTAATAGGGAAGATTGCCTTGGAAGTGGCGTTTGGAGATGAATACAACTACAGGGTGGAGACCTTGTGGTTCGAGGTGGTGAAAATTAAGAGCCCGTATCACACTCTGTTTGGCCGATCGGCTTTTGCGAAGTTTAGGGCCAGGCCCTGTTATGTTCATCTGCAGCTCAAGATGCCGACTCTCAATGGAATGATCACGGTCCATGGGGATCAAAGGTTGCAATTGAGTGTGAGGAAGGAGACGCGGCTTATGCAGAGTCAAGTCATGGAGAGGCAAAGCTCAAGTTTTACAAGGAGAACGTTGACCCAGCGGATATGACTCCGTTGAAGAAGCCTAGTACAGAGTCTAAGCCGCCCTTGAAGTTTGCGGCAGATGACATGAAGCTGGCGGATTTTACTTCGGGCAACTCATCCAAGCAGTTCACTATCAGGGTTAATATGGACCCCGCATAGGAAAGCACGCTCATCGAATTCATCTGTGAGAATCGGGGCATCTTTGAATGGAAGCCATCTGACATGCTGGGTGTACCGAGAGATTTCGCTGAGCACCACCTTAATGTGGATCCTAAGTTTAAACTGATTAAGCTATTCCTCTGACGTTTCAACGAGGAGCGGCGTAAGGAGATTGGAAAAGAGGCAGCCCGACTCTTGGCAGTAGGGTTCATCATGGAAGTATTTCACCCGGAGTGGTTAGCCAATCCTATGCTGGTGCTCAAGAAGAATGGCACGTGGTGCATGTGTATAGATTACATGGATCTTAACAAAGCTTGTCCAGTTGACCCATTTGCTCTCCCTCGTATCGACCAGATTATCGATGCAACGACGGGTTGTGAGAGCTTATGCTTCCTGGACGCCTATTCAGGCTATCATTAGATCAAGATGGCAGTTAAAGACCAAGATAAGACCTTGTTTATAACACCTTTTGGAGCTTTCTGCTATGTATCTATGCCGTTTGGGCTCAAAAGTGCACAGGCGACTTACCAACGTTGTGCGCAGAATTGCCTTCGCGGTCAGATTGGGTGCAATGTTCATGCTTACGTGGATGATATTGTGATTAAGTCAAGAAAGAAGGAATCATTGCTGGACGACCTGAAGGAAACATTCGATAACTTATGGGTCTATAAGATGATGCTTAAGTCAGCTAAATGCGTTTTTGAAGTTCCTGCAGGAAAACTTCTGAGATTGTTAGTTTCAGAGTGAGGAATTGAAGCCAAACCGGACAAAATAAAGGCCATCACGTCACTAGCTAAGCCAGCGAGTGTCAAAGATGTGAAGTGCTTGGCGGGTCGTATTGTCGCTTTAAGCCACTTCATGAGTCGCCTAGGCGAGAAGGCTATTCCTCTGTACCAGATGATGAAGAAGACGGATGACTTTGTCTGGAGTAAGGCGGCGGATGAAGCTCTTGAAGCGCTTAAGAAGCAGTTGGTTGAGCCGCCAATCTTAGCTGCTCCGGCTGAAAAGGAACCCTTGCTCCTCTATGTGGGGCTAATAACAGGGCAGTTAGTGCTGCAATTGTGGTAGAGCGCAAGGAGGCAGGGAAAGAGTATCCGGTCCAGAGGATGGTTTACTATGGCAGTGAGGTTCTTGTAGAGTCCAAGCAAAGATACCCACATTGGCAAAAACTAATATATGGGGTGTTCATGGCAAATCGCAAGTTGAAGCATTATTTCCTTGGACACCAGATCACGGTGGTTAGCTCTGCTCTGTTGGGAGATATAATTCAGAACCGGGAAGCCACTGGCAGAATTCCTAAGTGGGCGCTAGAGCTTGGGCCTCTCAATTTGAAGTATGTACCTCGCACAACCGTGAAAGCTTAGGCATTGGTGGATTTCAAAAATGATTGGACGGAGTGTTAGTCGTCGGAGGAAAAGCTGGACAATACGTATTGGACAATACACTTTGATGGGTCCAGACAATTGGATGGATCGGGGGCTGGAGTTGTCTTAACTTCCCCCAAAGGTGATAAGTTGTGTTACGTGCTAAGGCTGATGTTTCCTTACACAAACAATGCAGCTGAGTACGAAGCTTTGCTTCATGGGCTTCATGTGGCAAAGGAGATGAACCTTAGCCGGGTTAGGTGCCTTGGCGACTCAGATCTCGTCGCACAACAAGTTTCAGGTACGTGGGACTCCAAGGACCTGTAGATGGCAGCTTATCGACAGGAGGTGGATATCGTCGCTGGTCATTTCAAGGGTTATCAGGTGGATCATATTGATCATTGAAAGAACGAGGCGGCTGATGCGTTGTCAAGATTGGGCTCCTAGCGTAAGCTGGTGCCGCCTAGCATTTTCTTAGACGTACTTTATCACCCGTCTGTTAGGATACCTTCAGAGGAGGATCTGGCCGTGTCTGACCCGGAGGGGCAGCTGGTGGCGGCTTTACATGCTATTCCGGACTGGACGGTGTCGTACCTGGTGTACTTAAGCCGAGGCGAGTTACCTGAGGATGAGACTATGGCGCGGCAAATCATGAGTCGCTCTAAGTCCATGACCATCATTAACGGTGAGCTGCACAATTGCAACATTACCGGTGTCTTCTAGCATTGTGTTTCTCTGGAGGAAGGCAGGGAAATTCTATATGAAATGCATGCTGGCGATTGCGGACATCACGCTGGGTGAAAATCTTTGGTGGCTAAGGCCTTCCGACATGGTTTCTTCTGGTTGATGGCTCATAAGGACGCAGAGGATCTGGTCGCTAAGTGCGACGGGTGCTAGAAATTCGGAAGACGTGCTCATGTGTCGGCTCAGGAGTTACGGATGATACTGATCACTTGGCCATTCGCAGTATGGGGGCTTGATATGGTGGGGCCTTTCAAACGGTTAAAGGATAAGAAGACCCACCTCTTGGTGGCAGTGGACAAATTCACCAAGTGGGTGGAGGCTGAGCCGGTCAGTAAATGTGATGCGGCCACGGCGGTTCAGTTTGTCAAAAAATTAGTATATCGATTTTGATACCCTCATAGCATCATCACAGATAATGGCAGAACTTTATCCAAGGGGGCTATGAAGGTGTTATGTGAAAGCGAGCACATCCGGCTTGATGTTTCGGCTGTTGCTCATCCACAGTCCAACGGTCAAGCGGAGCAGGCCAATCGGGAAGTCTTGAGAGGCATCAAGCCTCGGCTTATGGTTCCTTTACAAAGAACGTCGGGTTGTTGGGTTGAGGAGCCGTCGTCTGTCCTCTGGAGCATCAACGCTATGCCAAACAGGTCGACGGGTTACATGCCCTTTTCATGATTTATGGCGCGGAGGCCGTGTTACCAAGCGACATACGTAATGATTTCCCACATGTGGCGGCTTATGTGGAAGATGACAATGAGACGACGCGTCAGGATGCATTGGATTCTCTAGATGAGGCACACGATCTTGTAGCAGCTCGATCAGCGATTTATCAGGAGGACCTGCGTCGCTACCATAGCCGCAGGGTCAAGACCCGGACGTTCCAAGAAGGCGACTTGGTATTACGTTCGATTCAAGATCAGATAGATGTGCACAAGTTATCCCCCCATGGGAAGGACCTTTCCTGGTTAGCAGAAATATGAACAATGGGTCTTATTATCTCATTGACATACGAGACAAGTCACGTACCTCTGGGCAGGAGACTCACCGGCCATGGAACATCGCTCATCTACGGCCTTACTATACTTGAGTCATCGGCTTCCATCTTTGTACATACATACTTTGTTGTGTTTATATTTCTCATATAATAAAGTTGGCATCCCTGCAAGACGGGGCCTCTGCCGTTTTCTTTTTTGCATTTCAGATTTGTGCTAAAGATGAACACTTCTACATGGTCACTTGGGGGCTTCCAACCCACCGGGTTTAGCTTGCTCACCCTTTTTGGACCAGATCTTCAGCCAAAATAGTACCATTGTATGGCTGCCCACAGGACGGCGGACCACGAGACGATGATTTACAAGCTGGTGGTCCACGCGATGGCGGTGTCCAAGACGGTGTAAGGTTTGACTCCATCGAACAAAGCAGGGCTTTCAATGAAAGTTGCCCAAAAGGACGAGCCGCCATGTGCGACCGTTCGAACATGGGTGCACTACCTTTGTCAGCGAAAGATTTAAAAGCCACCCAAGAGGATGTGTCGCCATGATGCGACCGTTCAAACATGGGTGCCCCACCTTATTGGCGCGCGATTGAAATCCGCTCAAGAGGACGAGCCGCCATGATGCGACCGTTCAAACATGGGTACCCCGCCTCATTGGCGGGCGACTAAAAGCCGCTCAAGAGAATGAGCTGCCATGATGCGACCGTTCAAACATGGATGCCCCACCTCATTGGCAGGCGGTTTAAAGACACCCAAGAGGACGAGCCGCCATGATGCGACCGTTCAAACATGGGTGCCATGGATGCCAAAGAGGATGAGCCGCCATGGTGCGACCGTTCAAAGATAGGTGCCCTGATTTAAGACGGGGTTGGGGGACCCCGAACTTAATCAAACAAGGTCAAAAGGGGTGCTGGCGAGTTATGAACTCACCCCCTTTTGGCCCGCAAGACCGGGTTATACGTGCCTGTATGCTGATGCCGCTCTGTCAGGGGTGCTAGCGAGCTGTCAACTCACCCCCTGCGAGGGCCTCATACAACGGCGAGGGAAACTCTCTCATCTGCTACGTACTCTCTGCCAAGTGGCCCATCGTACTCTTAACAAGTGATGTTGTTTAAGGTTAAAATGACGGATTTATGTCACATGAGAAGTAGCTTATGATCTTGGGGCACTCAGCCCATTGCAAATTCTGGTCTGTTGTGTTCTTAACAGTTAATCTCGCCTGGAGACCGTGAGGCGTTCAAGATTGGCGGCCAATCTTGATAGATACCCTGTACTGTTAGGTGGCTCAAAGTAACAGTTCCCCCGAGAAGGGCCAGCAATGAGTCTTTCGAAAAACAAAAAAGGGGAAAAGCAAGAACATCATGCATTACGTCACATATTGCATCATACATTGCATTATATAGTGCATCATCCATTGCATTCATATTATAAGCCGAACCAGAGCAAGATTGTGAAAGACGAAGCAAGGCTATGCAGATATTAAGATTTCCGGGTTATGCTTTTTCAAAGTCGCCCATGCAAACACCACAGAACATTCTGTTTTCAGAGGTCTTATCTCTGAAGATGAGTCACTGTTAAGGATATCATAAATAAGAATGCAAGGTATATTACAAGGCTCTCCAAGAGCTCAAAATACGAAGGACTTAAAGTTTTTCATGCCTTTCGGCGGCTCAGCTGGCCGGGTTATATTTAGTAGAGAACAATAGGAAAGTTAACTGGCTGGCAGGTCATCTTGCGCCGGGTCTTCAGGCTCTTTGATCTGAAGATTGTCCACATCCCAGTTGCAGTTTAATAAGGCTTCGAATTGTGCATCATTGAAAAGTGGAGACGGATCAACATCAGGGGCGAAGAGCGGCTTATGATGTGCAAGTATTAAATCTTTGGCTTCAAAGGTCGGGCGGCGCAGCCGTTGGTTGTTTTCATCATAAACCGCCTGGTAAGGAGTTAGATCTGTCTCATCAACCAGTATAGAGGCAAGCTGCCTGGAGGCCTTGATGCATTTGGCATAATCCGCTTTAGTAAAATCTGAGCCATCATCCTTCTTGGAAGGGAAGCCATTCATCATTTCTTCAGCGGTTAACTCAGGAGCGAAGGGCAGGGACCGGCCCAGCGCAGCTATAGCCCCTCTCCTGGTGGCTGATCGCCTCATTTCATCTACTTGCTTAGGCAAAGTTCATAAGGTTTCTATGACACCCTTCGTGAACTCGGGGACATATTTTGCCATCATCATAGCCTTGATGGTACAAAGGGCTCCGCTATAGAGTTGTTCAGTCAAATTGTAGGCTGCTTTTAATTTCATTAGACTATCAGAGGATAGTTGGCGGCTCCTCTCGGCTGCAAGAAAAAAGGTCAAAGTTATAAGCCGCCTGGTAGGTATTTATTTCATAAGGAAATTTTTTAAGTTGTACGTGCTTACCAAAGATAGCGGCAGTCATCTTGGATATGTGGTCCTTGAGAGTCTTCAGCTCTGTTGATGCAAGTTTTAGCTGCTCCTCAGTATCGACAACACGCTTGGACAAGGCAGCTTGCTCAGATTCAGCAGTCTTTTTATACGCAGTAAATTGAGCCTGGAGCTTCTCAAGTTTTTCATCATCCACACGCATTTTTTCTTTTGTTGTGGTTTGGGCGATTTGTTGGGTGGTCAGGTCTTCCTTAAGCCGGCCTGTTCAGAGTCGGCAGCATCTAATGCCTCCTGCATTTCACAAGGGAAAGATTATAAATGATAAGTCGCGGGGGTGAAATTATTCTTACAAGTTCCAAGCAAATTGCAAGCAATATACTTGGCACTTGGGGGTTAATGTCTGTGTTTTCATTCACATCTACGGTGAAGCTCTGGCTCATCATTTTCATAATGCTCCGAACTTGGGGGCTACACCTGGCGAACTTCTCAAATATGAAAGATCCAACTCATCATTATCATAATGCTCCAGACTTGGGGGTTACAACTGGATCCAGGATTGAGTGTAAAGTACCGTCTTATATGCACTTTAACCCGTTACTTGGGGGTTACAGGTTAAGCTCTACATAGTATGTTGAAGGTTTGGAAGACCTGGTCCATTATTTGCAATAATAACCCGTTTCTTGGGGGCTATGTACGGGTATAAGAGAAAGGCAGAAGATGAAAAATACCTCATATGTTTTCTTCATCAAGCCAACAAGTTTGCTCTCCATGTTGCGACTGGCAGAAAGGCGGTTCAGATAGCTGGCGTGTAAGTCATCTGTAGTCATCTTCTCCAAGATAGGGAACTCGAAGTCAAGCTTCTCGGGAGAGCAAGTATCAACTTTTCCGGAATGCCTTTCTAGAGTATGATGTGTTGGGGATTGATAACCCGTCCCAGTGATAGTAATGTCGGGGAAAGATGATTCTTCGGCGGTTGGATTGGGCGGTTTCGGGTCAGCCGCTGGACTATCGGAAGCCGCCGTATGATGACCCACCAATTCGGAGGGCGAGGGAGATTGCTCAGGTGGTTCCTTGTCAGCATTAGAAGGTTCAGCATGAGCAGAGAGAGATGGCTCAGCACGATCCGGCTGTTGAACGGTAGGAGCGACGGTAGACCCACCATTTTCCTATGTTTGGCTTGCGCCCCGAAAGTACAAAGAATCAGCACACAACACAAAGATGATATAGGTAATGTACACACGGCAGAGGTGAAGACGTACTCTGGGTTGACCTTCGTAGGAGGAAGTTTGGAGGCAGTTGAGTCGCCAGAAGAAGGAGGTGACTCCTACAAGTTAAGACAATTAGACACAATAGTAAGACAACATTACAAAAATATAAGACAGATATTGGGTTCCTGGTAAGTACCTCAGCGGAACGTTTCCGCGGCACCGGGGAGTTAGGTAAGCCGGACATAAGATCCCCAGAGCCGGTGGTCCGGGTCTGACGCTGAGAGTCGTGTTGTTGTTTTTTCAAGGAAAATTCGAGGTCTAAGTAAGCGAGAGGATGCGTAAAAGGAACTTTTCGGACGACCCGCCGTATCTTCTCTTGATTGAAGATTGTTGGGGAACGTCTCATGGGAAACAAAAAATTTCCTATGCGCACGCAAGATCTATCCATGGTGATGAGCATCTACGAGAGGGAGAGTGGATCTACATACCCTTGTAGATCGCTAAGCGGGAAGCATTAAGAAACGCGGTTGGTGTAGTCAAACGTCTTCGCGATCCAAATCTCCGAGCATCCCGCGATCCCATCAAAATCTGTCTCGCGATCTCATCACGATCTGTCCCGCGATCCCATCACAATCCGTCCCGCGAACCAATCACAAATCGTCTCGCAATCTTGATCACGGTCCTTCCGATCTAGCGCCGAACGGACGACACCTCCACGTTCAGCACACGTACAGCTCGATGATGATCTCCGCCTTCTTGATCCAGCAAGAGGGAGCGGAGAGGTAGATGAGTTCTCCAGCACGACGGCGTGGTTGTGGTGGAACTATTCCGGCAGGGCTTCACCTAAGCACCGTTGAAACTAGACTAGAGGAGAAAACGATCTAGAGGAAGAAGAGGGCAGCACGTGGCAATTAGGGTTAGGGGATTCCCTCAAAATCCCTTAGTATATATAGGAGGAGGAGGAGAGGAGGCAGCCTTAGATTCGAAGCCTAGGAGGTTCGGCCGAACCCTTCACAAGGGAGGAATCCACCTCCCACAAGGGAGGTGGAAACCTATTAGGACACCTTCCTAATTTGGCCCTTTTTTCCTTTTTCCTTTATCCTTTTCGCATGGGCCCTTGAGAGAGACTTTGACCAGCCCACTAGGGGCTGGTTCACCTCCGCTCACAGCCCATGAGCCTCTTGGGCCGTCACACCCATCCCAGTGGTCCCCCGGCACCCTCTCGGCATTCTTGGTACACTACCGATGAGCCCGAAACTTTTCCGATGACCAAAACAGCACTTCCTATATATCAATCTTTACCTCCGGACCATTCCGGATCTCCTCATGACGTCCGAGATCTCATCCAGGACTCCGAAAAACCTTTGGTCACCACCATACATAAATCTATACTACCGAAACGTCACCGAACCTTAAGTGTGCAGACCCTGCGGGTTCGAGAACTATGTAGACATGACTGAGACACCTCTACGGTCAATAACCAATAGTGGGACCTGGATGCCCATATTGGTTCCTACATATTCTATGAAGATCTTTATCAGTCTAACCTCTATGTCAAGGATTCAGTTAATCCCGTATGATGTTCCCTTTGTTCTTCGGTATGTTACTTGCCCGAGATTCGATCGTCGGTATCTCCATACCTAGTTTAACCTCATTACTGGAAAGTCTCTTTACTCGTTCCATAATACAAGATCCCGTGACTAAGACTTAGTCACATTGCTTGCAAGGCTTATTGTGATGTTGTATTACCGAGTGGGCCCTGAGATACCTCTCCGTCACACGGAGTAACAAATCCCAGTCTTGATCCATGCCAACCTGACAGACACCCTCGGAGATACCTATAGAGCACCTTTATAGTCACCTAGTTACGTTGCGACGTTTGATACACACAAGGTACTCCTTCAATGTAAGTGAGTTGCATGATCTCATGGTCATAGGAACACATACTTGACATGTAGAAAATAGTAGCAATAAACCGACACAATCATATGCTACGTTTGTAGTTTGGGTCTTGTCCATCACATCATTCTCCTAATCTAGTTCACATCACCATCACCATCACCATTCTCCTAACCTAATCTTGGGCATATTTCCAACAGTCTCCCACTTGCACTAGAGTCAATAATCTAATTCACATCACCATGTGATTCGCATTGTTATGAATCTAACTCCCAATGAGTTCTGGGGCTCAATCATGCTTTGCATGTGAGAGAAGTCTTATAGTCAATGGGTCTGCGACATTCAGATCCGTGTGTACTTTGCAAATCTCTATGTCAAACCGTAAACACTGCTATCACACTCCACTTGGTACTATTCCAAATGGCTGCTCCACTATACGTATCCAGATTGCTACTCCGAGTCATTCGGATTGGTGTTAAAGCTTTCATCGACGTAACTCTTTACGATGAACTCTTTATCACCTCCATAATCGAGAAACATCTCCTTAGTCCTCTGGTTACTAAGGATAATTTTGACCGCTGTCCAGTTATCCACTCCTGGACCACTCTTGTACCCCTTGACAGACTCATGCCAAGGCACACACAGGTGCGGTACACAACATGGCATAATATAGAGCCTATGTCTAAGGCATAGGGGACGACATTCGTCCTTTCTCTTTCGTTTGCCGTGGTCGAGCTTTGAGTCTCACTCAACTTCACACCTTACAAAGCAGGCGAGAACTCTTTCTCTGACTGCTCCACTTTGAACTCTTTCAAAATCTTGTCAAGTTATGTACTCATTCCAAGTCTCATCAAGCATCTTGATCTATCTCTATAGATCTTGATGCTCAACAATTAGGTAGCTTTATCCAGGTCTTCCTTTGAAAAACTCTTTTCAAACAACCGCTTATGCTTTCCAAAAATTCTACATCATTTCTGATCAACAATATGTCAACCACATATGTTTGCGAGAAACTCTATAGTGCTCCCACTCACTTTATTGGAAATACAAGTTTCTCATAAACTTTGTATAGACTCAAAAACTTTGATCACCTCATCAAAGTATATATTCCAACTCCGAGATGCTTGCTTCAGTCCATAGAAGGATCACTGAAGCTTGCTCACCTTTTAGCATCCTTAGGACATACAAAACCTTCTGGTTGTATCACATACAACCTTTCCTCAAGTAAACTGTTAAGGAAACGATGTTTTGACATCCATCTGCCAGATTTCATAATTGAAAAATGCAGCAACTGCTAACATAATTCAAACAAACTTTAGCATCACTACGAGTGAGAAAGTCTCATCGCAGTCAACTCCTTGAACTTGTTGTAAACTTCTTTGCAACAAGTCAAGATTTACAAATGGTGACATTTACCATCAGCGTCTGTCTTCATTTTAAAGGTCCATTTGTACTCAACGACCTGCCGTCTAACGAGAAAGTCTACCAAAGTCTATACTTGGTTTCTCATACATGGATCCTTTCTCGGATTTCATGGCCTCTAACCATTTGTCGGAACCCGGGCCCATCATCGCTTCTTCACAGCTCGTAGTTTCATCGTTGTCCAACAACATAACCTCCAAGACAAGGTTGTTGTACCACTTAGGAGTAGTACGCATCCTTGTCGACCTACGAGGTTCGATAGTAACTTGATCCGAAGCTTCATGATCATCATCATTTACTTCCTCTTCAACCGAGTAGGTTCCATAGAAACATCTTTCTATGCTGCGCTACTCTCTGGTTGAAACAAAGGTTCAACAACCTCATCAAGTTCTATCTTCCTCCCACTCAATTCTTTCAAGAGAAACTCTTTCTCGAGAAAGGACCCGTTTTAGCAACAAACACTTTATGCTCGGATCTGAGATAGAAGGTTTACCCAACTGTTCTTAGGGTATTCTATGAAGATGCATTTGTCCGCTTTGGGTTCGAGCTCATTAGGTGAAAACCTTTTTCATATAATCATCACAGCCCCAAACACTAAGAAATGACAGCTTAGGTTTCTATCAAACCATAATTCATACGGTGTCATCTCAACAGATTTAGATGGTGCCCTATTTAAAGTGAATGTAGTTGTCTCTAATGCATAACCCCAAAACGATAGTGGCAAAACGATAAGAGACATCATAGTATGCGCCATATCTAATAGAGCACGACTATGACGTTCGGACACACCATCACACTAGTGTTCCAGGTGGCGTGAGTTGTGAAACAACTTTCACATTGTCTAAAGTTGTATGCCAAACTCGTAACTCACATATTCACCTCCACGATCATATCGTAGACATTTTTATCTTCTTGTCACGATGATTTTAAACTTCACTCTGAATTTTCTTGAACCTTTCAAACGATTCAGACTTGTGTTTCATTAAGTAAACATACACTATATCTACTAAAATCATCAGTGAAGGTAAGAAAATAACGATATCCACAGCACGCTACAAGACTCATTGTATTGCATACATCAACATGTATCATTTCCAATAAATCACTTGCCCGCTCCATCAATGCGGAAAACGGGGTCCTTAGTCATCTTGCCCAAGAGGCATGGTTCGCATGTCTCAACCGATTCGAAATCAAATGAGTCCAAAGATCCATCAACATGGATTTTCTTCATGCGCTTTATACCAATATGACATTTAGCGGCAGGGCCACAAGTATGTGGTACTATCATTATTAACTTTGTATCTTTTGGCATCAATGTTCTGAACATGTGTATTACTACGATCAAGATTTCAACAAACCATTCTCACTGGGTGACCATTATTTTCTAACTTGAATGAATAACCGTGTTGCAATAAACACGATCTAATCATGTTCATGCTCAACGCAAAACACCAAATAACATTTATTTAGGTTCGTCACTAATCTGGAAGGTAGAGAGAGCGTGCGATGTTGATCACATCAACCTTGGAAACATTTCCAACACACATTGTCACCTCACCCTTAGCTAGTTCTCCGTTTATTCCGTAGCTTTTATTTTGAGTTACTAACATTTAGCAACTGAACCTGTATCCAATACCCAGGTGCTACTAGGAGTACTAGCAAGGTACACATCAATAACACGTATATCAAATATACTTCTGTCGATGTTGCCAGCCTTCTTATCTACCAAGTATCTAGGGTTGTTCCGCTTCAGCGACCGCTCTCCTCATAATCGAAGTAGTTAGTCTCGGGTTTGGGTTCAACTTTGGGTTGCTTCACTGGAGCAACAACTAACTTGCCATCCATGAAGTTTCCCTGCTTGCCCTTGCCCTTCTCGAAACTAGTGGTTTTACTAACCATCAACACTTGACGCTCCTTCTTGATTTCTAGCTCCGCGGTGTCAAACATCACGAACAGCTCAGGGATCATTATTTCTATCCTGGCATTTTATAGTTCACCACCAAGTTCTAGTAGCTTAGTGACAGTAACTTGGAGAACTATATCAATCACTATCTTCTCTGGAAAATCAACTCCCACTCGATTCAAGCGATTGAAGCACCCAGACAATCTGAGCACATGCTCAACGATTGAGCACAGGCAAAGAATCTTGTTGGAGATCTCATATCTCGCAACAGGGGCACTAGCCTGAGATTCTAATTTCAGCTTTTAGAACATCTCATATGTTCCGTGACGTTCAAAATGTTTCAGAACCTCAATTCTAGGCCGTAATGCATGACTCACTAAATTATCAAGTAGTCATCAGAACATGCCTGTCAGATGTTCACAACATCTATAGACGACGCTAGAGGGGTTGGCGCACCGGGCGGTGCATTAAGGACATGAGCCTTCTGTGCAGCAATGAGGACAATCCTCAAATCACGGACCCAGTCCGCAATATTCCTACCATCATCTTTCAACTCTATTTCTCTAGGAACATATAAAAATTCAAGGAAGCTACAACGAGAGCAAGTAATCTACAACATAATTTGCAAAGACACTACTGACTATGTTCATTATAATGAGTTCAATTAATCATATTACTGAAGAACTCCCACTCAAATTGTTAACCCTCCGGTCATTCGAGTGACACATGATCCAAATTCACCAACTCAAGTCCGATCATCACGTGAGTTGAGGTGGTTTCAATGGTGAACATTATCATGTTGATCATATCTACTATATGACTCATGTTCGACCTTTCGGTCTCTTGTGTTCTGAGGCCATGTCTGTACAAGCTAGGCTTGTCAAGTTTAACCTGAGTGTTCTGCATGTGCAACACTAGCTTGCACCCGTTGTATGTGAACCTAGAGTCTATCACACCCGATCATCACGTGGTGTCTCGACACGACAAACTTTCGCAACGGTGCACACTCGGGGAGAACACAATTTATCTTGAAATTAAGTGAGGGATCACCTTATAATGCTACCGTCATCCTAAGTAAAACAAGGTGCATAAAAGGATTAAAATCACATGCAAATCATAAGTGACATGATATAGACATGAACTTGTGCTTTTGATCTCCATCTTGAAAGCACCGGCACGACACCATGATCTTCACTATCTTAATCTCCGTCAACGTGTCGCCATCGGGGTTGTCGCGCCCATCATGCTTGTACTACTATTGCTACCGTTTAGCGATAAAGTAAAGCATTACATAGCGCTTAATGATTGACACACAGGTCATACAATAATTAAAGACAACCCTATGGCTCCCGCCGGTTGCCGTACTCATCGACATGCAAGTCGTGATATTCTATACATCACATGATCACCTCATACATCACATATAGCTCATCATGTAATTGGCCATATCATATCACAACATACCCTGCAAAAACAAGTTAGACGTCCTCTAATTGTTGTTGCATGTTTTACGTGGCTGCTATGGGTATCTAGCAAGAACAATTCTCACCTATGCAAAACCACAATGGTGATACATAAATTGCTTTTCAACCTTCTCAAGGACCGCCTTTGTCGAATCCGGTCCAACTAAAGTAGGAGAAACAGACACCCGCCAGCCATCTTTGTGCAATGAAGTTACATGTCAGTCGATGGAACCGGTCTCTCGTAAGCGTACGAGTAAGGTTGGTCCGGGCCGCTTCATCCCACAATACCGCTGAACCAAAATACGACCAAGGGAGGAAGCAATCTAAGCATCAACGCCCACAAACTCTTTGTGTTCTACTCGAGATCTCATCTACACATAGACCTAGCTCATGATGCCACTATTGGGGAACGTCGCATGGGAAACAAAAACTTTCCTATGCGCACGCAAGATCTATCCATGGTGATGAGCATCTACGAGAGGGAGAGTGGATCTACGTACCCTTGTAGATTGCTAAGCGGGAAGCGTTAAGAGACGCGGTTGGTGTAGTCGAACATCTTCGTGATCCAAATCGTTGAGCGTCCCGCGATCCCATCACGATCCGTCTTGCGATCTCATCACGATCCGTCCCGCGATCCCATCACGATCTGTCCCGTAAACCAATCACAAATTGTCTCGCGATCTTGATCACGGTCCTTCCGATCTAGTGCCAAACGGATGACACCTCCGCATTCAGCACACGTACAGCTTGATGATGATCTCCGCCTTCTTGATCCAGCAAGAGGGAGCGGAGAGGTAGATGAGTTCTCCAGCACGACAGTGTGGTGGTGGTGGTGGAACTATTCCAGCAGGGCTACGCCTAAGCACCGCTGAAACTAGACTAGAGGAGACAACGATCTAGAGGAAGAAGAGGGCAGCGCGTGGCAATTAGGGTTAGGGGCTGCCCTCAAAATCCCTTATTATATATAGGAGGAGGACGAGAGGAGGCAGCCTTGGCTTCCAAGCCTAGGAGGTTTGGCCGAACCCTTCACAAGGGAGGAATCCACCTCTCACAAGGGAGGTGGAAACCTATTAGGACACCTTCCTAATTTGGCCCTTTTTGCCTTTTTCCTTTATCCTTTTCGCATGGGCCCTTGAGAGAGACTTTTACCATCCCACTAGGGGCTGGTTCACCTCCCCTCATAGCCCATGAGCCTCTTGGGTCGTCACACCCATCCTGGTGGTCCCCTGGCACCCTCTCGGCACTCTCGGTACACTACCGATGAGCCCGAAACTTTTCCGGTGACAAAAGCAGGACTTCCGATAGATAAATCTTTGCCTCCGGACCATTCCGTAGCTCCTAGTGATGTACGAGGTCTCATCCAGGACTCCGAACAACCTTCGGTCACCACCATACATAACTCTATACTACCGAAACATCACCGGACCTTAAGTGTGCAGACCCTGCAGGTTTGAGAACTATGTAGACATGACCGAGACACCTCTACGGTCAATAACCAATAGAGGGACCTAGATGCCCATATTGGTTTCTACATATTCTATGAAGATCTTTATCGGTCGAACCTCTATGTCAAGGATTCATTTAATCCCGTATGATGTTCCCCTTGTTCTTCGGTATGTTACTTGCCCATGATTCGATCATCGGTATCTCCGTACCTAGTTCAACCTCGTTACCGGCAAGTCTCTTTACTCATTCTGTAATACAATACTACGTGACTAACACTTAGTCACATTGCTTGCAAGGCTTATTGTGATGTTGTATTACCGAGTGGGCCCTGAGATACCTCTCTGTCACACGGAGTAACAAATCCCAGTCTTGATCCATGCCAACCCGACAGACACCCTCGGAGATACCTGTAGAGCACCTTTATAGTCACCCAGTTACGTTGCGACATTTGATACACACAAGGTACACCTCCGATGTTAGTGAGTTGCATGATCTCATGGTCATAGGAACACATACTTGACATGCAGAAAACAGTAGCAATATCTGACACGATCATATGTTACGTTCGTAGTTTGAGTCTTGTCCATCACATCATTCTCCTAATGATGTGATCCCTTTATCAAATGACATCTCATGTCCATGACTAGGAAACCTTAACCATCTTTGATCAACGAGCTAGTCTATTAGAGGCATACTAGGGACATGGTTTTTGTCTATGTATCCACACATGCATCTAAGTCTCCGATCAATACAATTATAGCATGGGTAATGAACGATTATCATGAACAAGGAAATATGATAATAACTAATTTATTATTGCCTCTAGGACATATTTCCAACAAAGATTTCTGAATCAGAAGGAAGATGAGTTACCTCAAGGGCGTTGGCGTGGCACGTGTCTGTTTCCTCCTATGTAAAGTCATTGCCAGTAAGTGGTATAAAAAGACGACCAAAGGAATCATGTTCTACCTCTAACTTATCAAGTTCAAGAAGGTTTTGAGCCGATGTCCTTGGTTTGCAGACGCGGGTGTTACCCGCCTGAGACTTCTTCTTCACAGGGGGAGTGTATTTTTTCTTCTGGAAACTCGAGTTAGCCTGTAGGTGAAGCCACCAAAAGGGTTAAGGTTGCCATTTGTACAAAAGACAAGGCAGAGAGAAAGCGAATTTGAGAGCCGCCCTTAAGTCTGGAGCCGGATTTGCGATGCAGAAGGGGCTTAACCCGATGGTACGACAAGCTTCTTGGGACTCGCGAGTAAGTCCTTTGACAGCAGAGGTAATGTTTTCCTCTGTCAGAGGTGTGTGGTTGAAGCAGAGATGATCATTCTCATCGCCTGTATACTCGCACATATGCCGGTCATGCCGGCTTAGTGGTAAGACCTTCCATGAGATCCAACAATGAGTTAAGTCAATTCCTGTTAACCCATTTGCCAGAAGGGCCTTGATTTTGGCAAAAGCCGGAGCATACTTCGCTCGTGCCAAGTTCTGTTCTAGTCGTTGGGATGGCTTGGCATTTGGATAGCCGGATAACCAGGTCTCTTTGTCTTTGGATGGAGACTCCGCTTAGTTCCAAGCTTGGACCAGCCCCCACTTCCGTTTGGTGTTGACATAGAAGAAATCACGGAAGAGGTCATCAGATGGCTCTTCTTGCAAGTAAACTTCACATAAGACTTGAAAGTTGCACAAGTTGGAGCCAAAATTTGGGGCAATATCTTGAGGGTGCAGCTTAAAGAAATGGAGGACATCTCGTAAGAATTTTGATCTGGGTGGGCTAAAACCACACATAAGATGGTCGGTGAAGATAACAACTTCCCCTTCTTGGGGGATGGGTCTCTTCTCTAGCCCCGAAACCCTCCAATGGATAATATTCTGAGCCGGGAACGTGGCTGCCTCTACCAAGTCTAGTAGGAACTGTTCGATGACTCCAGAGCTGATCCAATCATAGGATGAAGATGCTTGAGACATGATGGCGGGTCAAACTATGAAAAGGGGGCAGGATGCGGCAGATCAAAAATCGACCAGACAACCAAGACGACTAATGAAACTAAAATAATGTGAGGTTAAGCCATCGGTACAGTTTATCGAAAGAGCTGGTGATTTGATGGCGGGTTAAGTGAGTAATATCATGTTGAAATTTTACCAAGGACAGACAAACAGATTTCCACGTCTTCTACTGGTACTACAAGATCTACGGGCAGTAAAAAATCAAATATATTCTAACCCTAAAAGGGGCCGAGGAAGAACATGCAGGTCGTGCAAGAGGTGAAGTAGCATATGGATCTAAGACAAAATGTCGTTAACTTCGCACAAATGACCACGATGGATTAGCAGTATTGTGAAATCCAAAGGACTACTTCTCAGTTGGCATTACAAGGAAGATGAGATGAACAAAGCTTATTAATGGAGGTTTGGTGAACTCGAAAGGATTCAAGCGAGGAACTATGGATCTAATGGGGATTGAGAAGGGTACCTCACGGATGCGGCTGATGCGTGCGAAAATCTAGAGCGTTTCAGGTTGATGCAGCGGCCAAGGTCGTTGACGATGATGCGATTCCACTGGCACGGCGGAGCTCAGGAGCGCTGGCGCTGGGAGGAGGAAGAAGAACGGTAGCGCTGGAGAAAATGAAAAGACCCCCTTGTGGCCCTATTTAAGGGGAGGGGAGGCTGAATGGGGCACATGGGAAACAAGGCGTGAAGTGATGACTGACCGAGGTGGACGCCTCGATTTTTGGGCCCACCATTTAATGGGAGGATCTACAAGATACAACACAAAATCTTTCCGGCATACCTGAAGGTGATGTCATGGCGGGTTACGTGCTCTCCTTCTTAGGTGACAAGGATGTGAGACTCGCCGCTGGATAAAAATGGAGATTGACATGAGCAAGCTCAAATCAATCTGGGCCTAATGTTGGGGATATAACCCCGTGGTAAGACCCGCACAGGAGGGGCCGGATCATACTTGGCAGCTCGTTAGCGTATGGGCCGGAAGAGGAAGATTGGGCTGCATGGCGGCTCGCCAGATGGGCTGAGACGGAGGCCCAGAGTCGGGAAGAAGACACAAGACCCGGTTGGTAAGCCGCCCGGAGATAGCCTGCCAGAGTAGGCAAGGCGGCTTAGAGACAGAATCAAACACATTGTAAGAGTCGGTATGAGATTTGTGTAAACCCAGGGTCTTGACCTCTTATATAAAGGCAAGACCCGGGGATAGCTTAGAGAAAAAACCAATCAATCAAGAGCCTGAGATCTGGCAAAGAATCTTGTTGGAGATCTCATATCTCACAACATGGGCACGAGCCTGAGATCCCAATTTCAGCTCTTAGAACATCTCATATGTTCCGTGACGTTCAAAACGTTTTGGAGCCTCAATTATAAGCCGTAATGCATGACGCACTAAACTATCAAGTAGTCATCGGAACATGCCTGTCAGATGTTCACAACATCTACAGACAATGCTAGAGGGGGTGGCGCACCGAGCGGTGCATTAAGGACATCAGCCTTTTGTGCAGCAATGAGGACAATCCTCAGATCATGGACCCAGTCTGCAATATTGCTACCATCATCTTTCAACTCTATTTCTCTAGGAACATTTAAAAATTCAAGGGAGCTACAGCGTGAGCTACAACATAATTTGTAAAGACACTACTGACTATGTTCATGTCAATGAGTTCAATTAATCATATTACTTAAGAACTCCCACTCAAATTGACATCCCTTCGGTCATTCGAGTGATACATGATCCAAATTCACCAACTCAAGACTGATCATCACGTGAGTTGAGGTGGTTTCAATGGTGAACATCATCATGTTGATCATATCTACTATATGACTCATGTTCGACCTTTCGGTCTCTTGTTTTCTGAGGCCATGTCTGTACATGCTAGGCTCGTCAAGTTTAACCCAAGTGTTCTGCATGTGCAACACATGCATGTACCCGTTGTCTGTGAACGTAGAGTCCATCACACCCGATCATCACGTGGTGTCTCGACACGACGAACTTTCACAATGGTGCACACTCAAGGAGAACACAATTTATGTTGAAATTTAAGTGAGGGATCACCTTATAATGCTACCTCGTCCTAAGAAAAACAAGGTGCATAAAAGGATTAACATCACATGCAAATCATAAGTGACATGATATGGCCATGAACTTGTGCTTTTGATCTCCGTCTTGAAAGCATCGACATGATCTCCATCGTCACTGGCATGACACCATGATCTCCATCATCTTGATCTCCATCAACGTGTCGCCATCGGGGTTGTTGCGCCCACCATGCTTCTACTACTATTGCTACCACTTAGCGATAAAGTAAAGCATTACATAGCGCTTAATGATTGACACATAGGTCATACAATAATTAAAGACAACCCTATGGCTCCTACCGGTTTTTGTACTCATCGACATGCAAGTCGTGATATTGTATACAACACATGATCGTCTCATAAATCACATATATCTCATCATGTAATTGGCCATATCACATCACAACATACCCAACAAAATCAAGTTAGACGTCCTCTAATTGTTGTTGCAAGTTTTACGTGGCTACTACGGGTATCCAGCAAGAACAATTCTCACCTACACAAAACCACAATTGTGATACATAAATTGCCTTTCAACCTTCTCAAGGACCGCCTTTGTCAAATCCAATCCAACTAAAGTAGGAGAAATAGACACCTGCCAGCCATCTTTGTGCAACGAAGTTACACGTCAGTCGATGGAACCGGTCTCTCGTAAGTGTACGAGTAAGGTTGGTCTAGGCCTCTTCATCCCTTAATACCGCTGAACCAAAACATGACCAAGGGAGGAAGCAATCTAAGCATCAACGCCCACAAACTCTTTGTGTTCTACTCGAGATCTCATCTACACATAGACCTAGCTCATGAGCCACTGTTGGGGAACGTTGCATGGGAAACAAAAAATTTCTGACGCACATGCAAGATCTATCCATGGTGATGAGCATCTATGAGAGGGAGAGTGGATCTACATACCCTTGTAGATAGCTAAGCGGGAAGCATTAAGAAACGCAGTTGATGTAGTCAAACGTCTTCGCGATCCAAATCGCCGAGCGTCCCGCGATCCCATCACGATCTATCCCGCGATCCGATCACGATCCGTCCCGTGATCTCATCACGATCCGTCCCGCGATCCAATCACGAATCGTCTCGCGATCTTGATCACGGTCCTTCCGATCTAGCGCCAAACGTACGGTACCTCCGCATTGAGCACACGTACAACTCGATGACGATCTCCGCCTTCTTGATCCAGCAAGAGGGAGCAGAGAGGTAGATGAGTTCTCCGGCAGCACAACGGCGTGGTGGAGGTGGTGGTGAACTAATCCTGCAGGGCTTCGCCTAAGCACCGCAAAACTAATCTAGAGGAGAAATAGATCTAGAGGAAGAAGAGGGCAGCACGTGGCAATTAGGGTTAGGGCTTCCCTCAAATCCTATAGTATATATAGGAGGGAGTCCACCTCCCACAAGGGACTACTCCTCCTTCTCTTCCCCTTGCACATAGGGACTTATGGGATGGATGCCCAGCCCACCAGGGGCTGGTGCGCCACCTCTAAGTCCCATGTGGCCCCTTGGGGTGTGTGGGCCCCACTTGGTGGTCCCCCAGAACCCATTCATCACCCGATACACTACCGGAAATGCCCAAAACTTTTCCAGAGTTCAAACACCACTTTCCTATATATCAATCTTTACCTCCGGACTATTCCAGAGCTCCTCGTGACGTCCGGGATCTCATCCGGGACTCCGAACAACCTTCGGTCACCAACATACATAACTCAATACTACCAAAACGTCACCGAACCTTAAGTGTGCAGACCCTGCGGGTTCGAGAACTATGTAGACATGACCGAGATACCTCTACGATCAATAACTAGTAGTGGGACCTGGATGCCCATATTAATTCCTACATATTCTAGAAGATCTTTATCGGTCTAACCTCTATGTCAAGGATTCAGTTAATCCCGTATGATGTTCCCTTTGTTCTTCAGTATGTTACTTGCCCGAGATTCGATCGTTGGTATCTCCATACCTAGTTCAATCTCCTTGCCATCAAGTCTCTTTACTCGTTCCGTAATACAAGATCCCACAACTAACACTTAGTCACATTGCTTGCAAGGCTTGTTGTGATGTTGTATTACCGAGTTGGCCCTGAGATACCTCTCCGTCACACGGAGTAACAAATCACAGTCTTGACCCATGCCAACTCAACAAATACCCTCAGAAATACCTGTAGCGCACCTTTATAGTCACCCAGTTATGTTGGAACGTTTGATGCACACAAGGCACTCCTCCGGTGTTAGTGAGTTGCATGATCTCATGGTCATAGGAACATATACTTGACATGCAGAAAATTGTAGCAACAAACTGACGTGATCACATGCTACGTTTATAGTTTTGGTCTTGTCCATCACATCATTCTCCTAATGATGTGATCCCATTATCAAATTACATCTCATGTCCATGGCTAGGAAACTTTAACCATCTTTGATCAACGAGCTAGTCCATCAGAGGCATACTAGGGACATGGTGTTGTCTATGTATCCACACATGTATCTGAGTTTCCGATCAATACAATTCTAGCATGGATAATAAACGATTATCATGAACAAGTAAATATGATAACAACTAATTTATTATTGCCACTTGCACTTGAGTCAATAATCTAGTTCACATCACCATGTGATTCGAATTGTTATGAATCTAACACCCAATGAGTTCTGGGGCTCGATCATGCTTTGCATCTGAGAGAGGTCTGTTAGTCAACGGGTTTGCGAGGCATGTTTCCAACACTATCGCCCACACATGCAAGGCGACGGTTTAAAACTGTGTCACGAAAAGGGGTTAAAAATCATTTGTATAGCACGTTGGTGCACCAGTGATCGGCCACATCGAAGAGGCTGATTAGCCTGATTCGGTGTATGTGAGTTGCAAGTAGAAACTTGGAAAAACATTCTCGACCATTTTGTTGAAGAAATGTTTTCAAAAAGGCTTGACACATTTTGCTAGAAACTTCAAAAATATTTGCAAGGAATTGTAAAAAGATTTGCAAGGATTTTTTGTAAGAGCACATTTATCCATTTGTTGTTTTGGTAATCGATGATAATCCCTATGGACTAATGGTTGCCTTGAGTTATATTCGAAGGATTTTTACATAATTAGTTCTTGAAGTCCATCTGTTGGTTTCAAGGAGTTTATATGGTGACCAAGGTGGTATTCAAGGCTTTATCCAAAGATTGGTCATGTGAGAGTTGAGCTTATTGCAAGCATGTCTTGAAGAAGAAGATTGTGTGACCATTCATGTTTACCTTCAAGACATCATATTTATGAAGAGAGAAGATAAGATACAAGGTTGATCAAGACTATGTCAAAGAGTGAATGAAGTTTATCAACATACAAATCGTACAAGATGTATCGAGAGGGATCAAGTGATCACATGGTATGGTAAGCATTGTCCATTACGCTTTGTGTACTAACCCATGGTCTACATGTGAGTTCTTTGTGGGGTTAGGTATATTTCCATGGGCTATAATCAAGAGCAAGATATCATACAACCCATGGAGGATGACATCTAGTGGTGATCGTCAATAAGGTTGTGGTGTGCAAGTTCAAGTGAAGCATCATGGAGAGATCATGCTTGAAGCTTGCCGTCCATTGGGGTGACAATGGACTTGTGAAGATGTGCCGAAGAATGGCTCACACATAGTGGAGTATGGGGGAGCAATCAACTAGTTTTCATCGAGCCAACGCAATCAAGAAAGGTGGTCCATCTTGAGGAAGTCAAGATCGTCATCATCTAGCTCAAGTGGACTATGTGCAAGTGTAGCATCAAAAGTATGTCTAGAGGGGGGGTGATTAGACTACTTGACCAAATAAAAATTTCACCTTTTCCCAATTTTAGTTGTGGGCAGATTTTAGCAATGATAGCAAGTCAAGCACACCCTAAACATGCATGTACACGAGTATAGCAGCGGAAAGTAAAGACAAGCACATGTAGTAGAGGATAGGGTTAGAGAAATCAAACACAATTGGATACATGAAGATTTTTCCCATGGTTTCGATAGGTGGTGCTATCGTACGTCCATGTTTCTTGAGTCTTCAACCCACGGAGGATAGCGGTCGCTAGAGTGTACGGAGGTCTCCACCCATAAGAGTCCACGAAGTAGCAACCTTGACTATTCCATAACGGCTTCCATCCATGAAGGACTAGCCTCACTATGGATAGATCTTTTCGAACTAGGCGATCTCCTTGCTCGTACAAAATTCTTGGTTCAACTCCACAACACGAAGTAGGAGGCTCCCAAGCGACACCTAACCAATCTAGGAGGCACCACCCTCCAAAAGGTAATATATGTCGTAGTGATGATGAACTCCTTGCTCTTGTGCTACAAGATGATAGACTCCTCAACACTCAACCACCCACTCACATATTTGGCTTGGTAGAAGAGATTTATTGGATGGAAAGCAACTTGGGGATGCTAGAAATCAAGATCCATATGGTTGGAGTGGATGATCTTGACCTCAACACAAGGGTAGGTGGTTCTCTCTTAGAAATTGGATATGGGAAGTGTGGGATCTGCTTTGAGTGCTTCTCTTGCGAGTGAGTGGTGGTGGAGGGGTATATATAGGTATCTCCAAAAATCCAACCTTTACACCATTATTGACCAACTCGGTGAAACCGAAGTAAAACTTGGTCGTACCAATTTGTTCAAAATATGGCAACTTTTGAAATCTCGGTGAGACCAATATATGATTCTCGGTAGTTCCAATATGAGTGGCCGAGGGCAGTTTCCAAACTCGGTTGCACTGATTCATAAGAATCAGAAATTCCAATTTTACAAAATGGGACACCAGAATGTTGGTCACTAAAACTCGGTTACACCAATATGGAACTTGGTGGTATCGAGAAGCTAGGGTTTGACTGGGTTCTGTCTAAGATGAAAATCGGTTGGGCCGAGTGTAAACGTTGATGGCACCGACTTTTTATGGTAGGGCTTAGACAGAGTATTTGTCGGAGAGCTTGTGGGTATTTTTGGTGGCTAGCACTTTTGTAGGTGGAGCATTTTGTTCACCAACATTACCTCACCCCCTTTTAATAGTATTGGCTTTCCTATGGACTCAAAGTGTGATTTTTCACAAAATAAAATGTAGAGTCTCCTTGCTTGTAGCTTTGCCAATCCTATTCCTTGCATCTTGGGGTCTCCTCACAATCCTATAGCCATCCCATCATTGAACTTTTCCTGAAATATACTTAGTGGAAACATTAGTCCAATGAGATATATGTTGTTATTAATTACCAAAACCACCAGGAGAGCAAATTTGCTTTCAATGTACCCCTTTTTGGTAATTGATGACAACATATAGATCAAAGCTTCGACATATGATATATAGAATCATCGCTTTGAGAAGTATGTGATAAGCAAGAGCCCCCCACCCAATTTTTTTGCACTATTTTGAATTTGTGTTTGAATGCAAATGCACAACCGATTAGGTTCATGGGGCACTCTTCCATGTCACATACATCTTGGTGGTGTGCGAGAATAATATGAATGAACATCGCACAACACGTCAAGCAAAAGTTAATGATCATCTCATTAGCACCTCAAAGATAGGAAATAGTAGAAACACATAAGGAGTGTATGATCAAACACCAACAAGTTTAACAAAAATGGTAAACAAATTTTTTAAAGTTTTGGAGAGCGATAAAAAGCAACTCTCTCTCTCTCTCAGCCCTATGATCTATACAACTTCTCCCCCTTTGGCAGCAAGTTACCAAAAAGTTCAAACATATAGAAGTAATCGTCTCTGGGGCTGATCTACTCCGGTTGTTGATGTAGGAGTCTAGAGAACTGCTGTAGTGAAGACTTCTATAGATGTCATGGAAGGAGTTGGAGTAGACACTAGAGGTGCTGGAGGGGCCGATGGAACTGAAGGAGCTGCAGCAGATGCCGATGAACATGGTCTCAACTTTGGTGCTGGCATTGCCACAGATCTGGCCTGGGTCTTGAACTGAGTGTTGGGCCTGAGAGGGTGACTGTCATCATCATCATCATCATCATCATTAATTCCTGCTCATCCTCGAGTAGGTAAATGATACAAGAAATAATTTATGAAGTGTGAATGCTAGCATGACGTATAATATTTATCAAGGATATTTTCGTCCATTTTCCTAGCATCATAACCAACAAGTATTTCTGATGAAGCTTCTCATGATCAAGTAGCAAGTTATTCACATGTTAAAAGTATAGACCATAAACTTTCTTGAAAAATAGCAAACTATGTTTTCAGTCATCAAACAATTGTAATTCGTCTTATTTTTAGGAAGGATCTATGAAAGAGCTTTGGTTCAGCAAATTCCACATACTCAACTATCATTTAGTCTTCCATGATTGCTGACAGTCAAAACATATTTTTAGAACGAACAATTTAAGTCAAACACAAGGAAGATAGGGGCTTAAAGTTTCGCCTCCCAACTCATTTATCTCGGGGATAATGTCAACAAATAATGAATCATGATCACCTATATTCAATTGGATATATGTGTCTGGATCTTTCCCCACCACATGATGCTTGCCAAGTAAGGAATTAATAGATTGGAATAAGAAGTTGACTCGACATGAAAAGTAAAAGATGGGCCCTTCGCAGAGGGAAGCAAAGGTTGTCATGTCCTTTTTTTGGATGTGTAATTTCTTAATGAAAAGGAATGACACTTTATATTGCCCCTTGTGATGGCAACCTTTATTATGCAGTCCGTCGCTTTTATTTCTTCACCATCTCAAGTTCGTGCAAAGCTTATTTTCCCTTCCAATAAAAGATCATACATATTTAGGAGCAATTTGTATTGCTTTTTTGCACCAATGACAACTTACTTGAAGGACCTTATTCAATCCATAGGTAGATATGGTGGATTCTCATGGAAAAAAACTTGGTTCAAGGATTTGGATGCACAAATAGTGTCTCTACTTAGTGTGAATTTTTGGCTAGCAAAAGATTCTAAACAAGCACCACATGTTAGAGGATCCATGACCATATAAATGCTATGTGAATATAAATAATCATAACCATTAAGTTGTCTTCCTTCTCCAACGTCAACTACTTGATCAAGTTTGACAATAATTAATCGGGCTCTCAATCATAGAATATGTCCAAGATAGTATATCTATATGTGAAACCTATGTTCCTTCAATTTTCTTTCATGAATCGTTTAAATGACCAATGTTGTGTTTGCTAACTTCCAATAAATTTTACCACTTATACTCCTAGTATGTGAAGTCACTATTCACCATGGGATAAGCGTATGAAGCAAATATATAATTTCACATTTATGATACTCAATTCATTCAACATTTTACTCTTAGGATATAAGCGAAGCACAAGAGTAAACATCAAACAACTCTCAAAAGATATAAGTGCAGATTAATGAGTAGTCAAACAATTAAGTAGATATGTGAGGACTCTCTCTCAGTATAGATATTTTAGATCTTGATATATTATTCAAACAACAAACAAAACAAAAATTACACTCCAAGAATAGCACATATCATGTGAACGAATAAAAATTTAGGCTCAACATAGGCTAACCAATAGTTAACGAAGAGAGGTGGGATGCGTAACATCACAAAGCTTAGATGCTTGAGACTTCTTGTAATATTGTATTAGGGTTCTTTGGGCATCCACAATCTTGAGATTTGTATCTTGTTCAATTCTCTCGTGTCCCGGTTTCAACTATGTCTCAAAAACTTCGTCCACAGAAAACTTGAAAAGAACTCGTGAGATAGGTTAGTACACATAAGAATAAATGAACACTTCATGTACTGCCAAGAAGAGTTGCATAATAGTGTTCAAACATTAGGTAATTTATACTATCATTTCCAAAATTTATCTCTACCAATATAAGTCACCAAAACTATAGGAGAAGTAGATAACAAAACTATCACAGCAATCTGTCTAAACAGGATAGTCTGTAGAAATTTATAAAAACTGTATGCTTCTGTACGTCCAACAATTATGAAAATTTAGGACATGATACCAAATTTATATGAAAATAGTTTTTAAAAATTTCATAAACTTTCCACGTTCCAGTAAAATTACATAATTCAAATACTACAGCAAAATTTTCTCTTTTTATGCAGCACAAATCACACATGCAATTCAAGCATTCTAAATGCAATTGTTGGAACTTTTTATTGAAAATAAATATTATAAATAAAATCTAACAGGTAACAACAAAATAAAATGGCGCTCCAAGCAAAACATAAATTATGTGACGAATAAAAATATAGCTCTAAGTAAGATATACCGATAGTGTTGAAAACAAAAGAGGGGATGCCTTCCGGGGCATCCCCAAGCTTAGACGCTTGAGTCTTACTTGAATATTAACTTGGGGGAGACTTGGGAATCCCCAAGCTAAGGGTCTCACCACTCCTTACTCTCCTCATATCGGTATCTCAGCCAAAACTTGAAAACCTCAATCACACAAACCTTAACGAAAATTCGTGAGATGGGTTTGTATAATAGATCATTCACTTAGGTACAGTTAAGAAAAGATTCACAATTGTTCCCAAATGATACCTACTGTATTATATCATTCCCATAATTTATATAACTCAATATAAGCTATAGAAACACTAAAACAATTAAACTATGCATGCAAAACAGAATCTGTCAAAAACAGAATAGTTTGTGAAGATCTGAGTGAACACTATACTTCTCTAGCTCTAAAAATTCTGAACAATTAGGAAAACATAGAGAATTTTCATATCAAAACAATGTAAAAAAATTCAGAATTTTTTTACTTTCCAGTAAAAAAATTATGCACAGATTCAAATCAACAAGTACTCACACTATCCCAAAGGCTTTACTTGGCACTTTATTAAAATAAAATACATAAAACATGATTACTGCAGTAGCTTAATCATGTGAGCACACAAAAATAGAAATTAAAAGTGTTGGGTTGTCTCCCAACAAGCGCTTTTTTTAAAGCCTTTTAGCTAAGCATGATGATTTAAATGATGCTCACATAAAAATATTGAATTCAAACACAATGGGAGCATCATGAAGCATATGACAAGCACATTTAAGTTTAAACGTCTTCCTATGCATAGGGATTTTGGGAGCAAACAGTTTATGGAAGCAAGAATCGACTAGTATAGGAAGGCAAAACAAGCATAACTTGAAGATTTTGAACACATAGGGAGGAAACTTGATATTATTGCAGTTCCTACAAGTATATGTTCCTCCCTCATAATAATTTTCAGTAGCATGATGAAGAAATTCAACAATATAACTATCACATAAAGCAGTTTTTTCATGATCTACACGCATAGAAATTTTATTACTTTCCCCACAAGCAAACTTATCATACATAATAGTGGGAGTATCATAGGAGACTTGAATGCTATAATTTGTTTCCACATTAAAATAATAGTGTTCAGAAAAAGGGTAACCATAATTGTGACAAATTTTATAATAATAACCACCATTATTTATTATATCATAAGTGTCATCACAATAATCATCATAAATAGCATCTTGGTTCTCATCACAAATGGGGGGCAAGCAATCATCATAACAAATTTCATCATTCAAAGTAGGGGGCTAAAAAGATCATCTTCATTATGCATCGCATCCCCAAGCTTGGAATACACATCAATTGCTACAAATATATTCTCAAATATTTCATTCTCATCAAGCATAACATCCCCAAGCTTGTGGGTTTGCATATCATTAGCATAATCATCAATAGCATGAATAGCACCAATAGTGTAACAATTATTATCATTATAATTTTCCAAGTAGGTTCCAAAAAGACTTTCAAGATCATAAGAGGCATCATTATCTTCCCAATCATAATTATCAAAATAAGTAATATGCATCACAAAATCATCCTCATCAATTTTATTTAATTCATTCTCACGAAGGACAACCATGATAGGAGCAACATTACTTTGGAGAGATACCTTTTTACCTATACTTTTCCTTATTTTCCTCTTCCTAACCACATTGTGTGTGTTTTTAATCAATTTTTTGAGATATTTATTAAAGAGATTGGTTGAATAAGAAGCTCCTCCTCGTCGCCTGATTCATCATGAGAAACAATAGGAGGATATTGGGAAATCTCTTCCTTTTCATTAGTATTATCTTCATATTCCATTGGTTTTCTTGTCTTTGTATAATTGGCAATGTAAGCATTCTCAATGAAATTTACCTCACAATACATATAGATTTCTTTTAGATCAAAATCAAGAAGTTTCAAGAGAACCCAATCTAGCAACTCCTTAGTTTTATGTTTCATTTCTTCACACCCCAGAAATAGAATAAGTTCATTATAATGCTCAAGGGTAATCAGGTTATCACAATTTTTGGACACGATTCGATCATGACAGAATTTTCATTGCATATTAAAATGACCACTTTCATTGCAAAGTTCACAGGTAATGCGAAGAACGCATAACCTTTTAGCACAAATATCTAACATCTCACATAACCATTTAGCTTCTAAATATTTATTCCTCTTACAAAATCTATTTTCCCTTTTTGGTATGTATTTGCAAACTCTATGCAGTCCACAAAAATAACCATGCTTATAAGAAATCTGTTTATCATGACTAGTGCAATCATCATTAGTATTATGGATATTCGAAGAATTCATACTAACAACATTGCAACCATGATTATTATTCAAGGAATTCTCATTAATCACTTTGTAAATTTCTTCTAGCATTTCATCACAATTTTTAGCTTCATGATTTTCAAGCAAGACCTCATAAAGATGATCTAGAGCACTCTCACTAGCAATTGATTCAACATAATTGGGTCTTGTGAAAAGATTAGCAAGTGGATGAGGATCCATTTATCTTAATTTTTTTATAAAACCAAACTAGTGAAAAACAAGAAACTAAAATATTTAATTGCAAGATCTAAAGATATACCTTCAAGCACTCACCTCCCCAGCAACGGCGCCAGAAAATAGCTTGATGTATACTACAAAGCTTTATTGTTGTAGATTCATGCTAGGCCTCCAAGTGCAGAGTTTTGTAGGACAGTAGCAACTTTCCCTCAAGTGGGTGACCTAAGGTTTATCAATCCGTGGGAGGTGTAGGATGAAGATGCTCTGTCTCAAGCAACCCGGCAATCACATACAAGAAATCTCCTTTGTCCCCAACACACCAAATACAATGGTAAATTGTATAGGTGCACTAGTTCGGCGAAGAGATGGTGATACAAGTGCAATATGGATGGTAGATATGGATTTTTGTAACCTAAAAATATAAAAACAGCAATGTAACAAGTGTCAAACAGCAAGCAAAACGTTGTACTAATGCTTGGAAATAAGGCCTAGGGTACATACTTTCACTAATGCAATCTCTCAACAATGCTAACATAGTTGAATCATATGACCATCCCTTAACGTGCAACAAATAATCACTCCAAAGTTCCTATATAGCGGATAACAATAAGATGAAATTGGTGTAGGTGGTAGAATCACCTCAAATTTATTCTTTCTGATCGATCTATTCAAGAGTTCGTACTAAGATAACATCAAGGTATCTTTTCCGTTTGATCTTTTGAGCTATTCCTATAATTGCCACAAACAGCCCTAGAGTTCGTACTAGAATAACAGCAATGATACATATCAATTGACCCTCATGTCACCTAGATACTCCAGTGTCACCTCAATTATCCATGGGTAACTTATGCAACATCCATCAAACAATTTCAGAGCTATCATGTTCAATCCAACACAAAGAACTTGCAAGGAGCACCCGAAGATCTCTATAGGAGAACATGGTATGAAAACGTGCAATCAACCCCCCATGCATAGATCTCCAAGGTCTCCGAAATCTACAAGTTCATGCCTCAACATGTATCAAGTGAACCAATAGAATACCCCAATGTCACGATGGGTATCCCATGCAAGATGTACATCAAGTGTTTTCATACCAATATGCTCAATCCAACATAACGAGATCTTAAAGTGAAAGAATCAATTCATCACAACTAGATGGTAAGGGAAAAACATCATACGATCCGACTATATTAACAAGCCCGTGATACATTCAAGATCGTGTCATCTCAAGAACACAAGAGAGAGGGGTTGAACACATAGCTACTGGTACATACCCTCAGCCCCGAGGGTGAACTACTCCCTCCTCATCATGGAGACCATAGGGATGATGAAGATGGCAACCGGTGATGGTTTTCCCTCTCTTGCAGGGTACTCGAATCGCTCCAAATTGGGTTTTCAGCGATACAGAGAGTTGCGGCGGCAGAGCAGAAGGTCTCTCTTTTATTTCTGGAGTTTCTAGGATTTATAGGAGTTTTCAGCGTTGGAATCACACGCAACGGAGCTACATGGTCCCCAAAAGCTATCTAGCCGTGCCCTAGGGGGGCATGACCAGATGTGTGGTGGTCTCCTCGCACACCCCCTCTGGTGGTTCTTCGCTTCAATATTTCTTATTTCCTCCAGAAAAAATCATAAAAAGTTTCGTGCGAGTCCGAGAACTTTCATTTTTTGCACAAAAACAACACCATGGTAATTCTGCTGAAAACAACATCAGTCCGAGTTAGTTCTAAATAAATCATATAAAGTGCATCAAAACCATATAAAAGTATTGTAAACATAGGTGAATATGGCATGAATACTTCATAAATTATAGATACGTAGGAGACGTATCAATCATCATCTATATCTGAAGTGTGTGGGATAGGAACTGCATCCACTTCCTTCTTGAGCTCATCAACATTCTTGGTCAGCCCATCTACCATGTGTTTGAGAGTGTGGAACTTATCCTCTACTATCCTTCCCAGACTCTTCTGGTTCTGCAAGATGTTTGTGATGTCCTTCTATGTCTTGGATAGTGTTAAGGAGAAGATCTATCTGCTCACTCCTGGTCCTTGGCACTGGAGCACTAGTGGCTCTGGCTGCCTTAGCCACTGCATGTGCAGTAGATGAAGTGGGATGACTAGGATCCATCACTACAAAATTGTCCTCAAACTCTAGCTGGAGTGGCATATGTGGCCATTCAAGTTCATAAACATTCTTCTCTAGCTTGGAGTTGATAAGCATCTGAATGTATGGTGCATAACCACAAGATCTCTTCTGATTAGGAGGAGTCCTCTTCACGGTCTCAACAATCAAGTCCATGACCCTAAATCTGGTGTGGAGGTCAACGTGATGCAGCATGTTAATGGAGTATCCTCGGATCATTTTGTCATCTCCTCACTTGGGCATCAAAGAATACATCATGAAGGTGTTGGTGGTGGTCAGTCCTGCTTGCAGATAGTATACTGAACCAAACTTATGTGAGTGCACATAATCAACAGGAATCTCCTTGTACATCTTTGCCATGGAGTTGTGATTCACCTTAAACTCAGAATACACATCCAAATGACCTTCTTGTACCTGTGGGGATCCTAAGATGGTATCCCACTCATCCACTATGGATTCATACTTGACACCTTCAGTCATTCAGACAATCCTGCCATCTCCATAAAAATGAGAAGTGGAGTAGAATTGCATGATCATCTCATCATTCCAATGAGTGAACTCTCTACCAAAAAAAGCATCAACGTCAATGGCCTTGAAGTTTTCTTGCACATGGGGAAAATAATATTCATTCTCCTTAATGTAGTCCTAGTCTACATATCTCATATCACTAGCAGCTGGGCTCTTGTCTAGAAGAATGGTCTCATAAAAGTCTTGATGTTCTTTGGTGTAGAATCTATAATCTACAACAGTCCTTCTCCTCTGAGAATATGGATCAACAACTCTTCATTCCCTCAGCCCTGAATCCTTCCTCTTCTTCATGTCTTCAGCAACAGGATGGTTGTCATTATGCTCTGGAAGGTGGGCTCCTGGCTTCCTCAATACAGTTATCTCATCCTCTTCAGTAGCAGGTCTGAAGGTAGAACCCTTGTTCTTTTCTGCACTTGGGATATCTCTGGTAGTCCTCTTGGGCTTAGGTGATGTGGGCTTCTTGGGACCAGCTGGCTTGCTCTTGGATGTGGCCTGACTAGACATGGCATCAGCAAGCAGCTTCTTCTTCTTAGGAGGTGCCTTGTAAGCCGACACTTCCTCTTCTTCTTCTGTTTCATCAAGGTACTCAGGATTAGAGGGGAGCACATTTTCTTTGACAGACCTTGTTCTTACCCTCTTCTTATATCCTGCCTTCTTGGGCATATAGCTCCTGGTTGGCTCAATGGACATGGATGCCCTAGCACCCTCTGGTGCTCTCATAGCTTTGGAGCTGGCATACTCCTTTCTCACTGGCCTCTTAGCTGAAGTGGCCTCTGTTGCAAACTTCTTTGCTATGCTCTTTGATTTGTCTTACCTTCTCTTAGCAAGAACCTCCTCTGGCATGAAGTTAGAATCTTCCTCATCTGAGTTTAACTTCCTCCTGGACCTTGTAGCAGCCTTGGGCAACCCATGAGAACTTGGGGTGCCTGGATCTTCTGATGAAGAAGAGCTGGCCTCGGGACTAGTGCCTGGATCTGCATCAACACTGGGCTCTCTGAAATCATTCTGACTATCACCTGAACCTAACATGCTGACCTATGAATAGAGTATAGAAGAGTAGAAGGGTTGAGCATCACAAAACATAGAAATTTTTCAAAATTTAAACTTAGAAACTTGGGTTTGATCTACTGCAAAATGTATTTCGGTTGCACTGGGTTGAAATTTTTGGAGTTACCAAGACAGACCACTTGCATTAATAGAGACTTGGGCAGTCTTTTCGGTGTCACCAAAAAGAACTGCTCGGTCTCACCGAAGTGGTTCTCATAAACCCTAAAAACAAAATTGGTAGAACCGATTTTATCAACGCGGTGTCACCAAGATGCGTGTTGTGGGAGGTCAAATCCAAAGTTTCTTTGTTCGCTAATCTATGGAAGTATTTGGTGGGATAGGAAGCTTTCAATCCATGGCAGGAATTCGGAGCAACCCTAATGCGCTTGAATTAGACTTTGGAACGCATGAGGGGATCGAAACCATACCCTAACATGGAGATGGTCCGACTACGACAACAATAACGGTGATGATTTTTGTCGACGACAAGGATCCCAATGGTGAAGGTGCTCGGGGAGACAAGGGCGACGACCAAGGGGTCCGGTGCGGCAGCTTAGGGTTGGAGACTCGAGCGTTTGAAGATGAATTTCAAACCCTCGGGTCCGCCTAGGTTAAAGTACCATTTACTGTCGGTGACGTCGATACTAAAATTTTGGTGACACCGAGTTCCACTGCTGTCAGTTGATAGGGAAACTCGGTGAAGCCAAGATTATGGTATCGGTGCTACCGAGGTGCAAAAAAAGATCAATCGTGAGCATTTTATGAAACCGAGAATTTCTAATTGGTTACATGGAGTTGCACTTTAGGGAGGTTTTGGAAATCAGCCTTGATGAAACGGGACTCTGAGTCCTCCTCACACAGAGGGTTCGAGAAGTGCTTGTTTAGGTTTTGTGATGTAGCATGAATAGAACTTGAGACGAGAAAGCATAGGTAGCTAGAGAAGGGTCCTAGGCATTCTTGTACATCCAGTTGGCAAAAGAAAGCCAAAAGCCAAAATAGAAACACCCTCGAATGAGTAAAGATATGCAGACCAACATGCTCACACAATAAGATATCAAATGAAATCATGGCAAACATGCACAAATACTCTTGCATCTACCAAGCACTTTGGCGATGGCGTGGTCATCTATATATGAGTATATTGACTTAGGAGCCAAGTAAGAATACTTGATCATAGGTCATACTCATCATTTAGGAACAAGTGGGGTTACTACTTTCACATAAAGCTTGTTAACGTTGTCACATTTTAAGAGATGCTTTAACTCACGTCTTAGAGCAAAGCTCCCCCTTGATGTGACATCCCCCCTAAGAGGGATAAACTAACCTTGGTTTTGTCAAAGAGGAATTCATGTGGGTGATGTAGTGGTGTATCCTCATAGTTGATGAAGAACATCTTGAGTTGGGAGCAATCATTGTTGTTTCTTACTCTTCTCACCTACATGGGTTAGTCCCACACACAAAAGACAAATACAAGGATGTCTATGGAAATGGAGTGCAAAGCATACATGATGATGTCCATGGATTCATTAATTACCTTGTCCCTTGCTTACCTTTGAGGGAATGTGCGACTCATTGAACTATTTCATAAAGTTGGAGTTGATTGCAAATAGTCCTTTCCAATAATGAATGTGAGTGAATTTCATTGGCGGTGTCCCCCTCAAGAATTTCTCTAGTTCTTCTTCTTGGGGACCTACATCAAGTTGATGGGAATCCTTGGAGTTGAAGTGGCACTTGTAGAAGTTGAGCTTGTAGTAGAAATGGGAACCCACTTGACCATGGCGTGGGATTCATCTTCATATGAGTCAATCTCCTCTTGAAGCTTGTGCTTTCCCTTGAGCTTGTGGTCTTGTGGTGGAAGGTCATCTTGAGCTTTTGTTCCCTTGGTAAGAGTATGATCATACTTCTCCTTTGAGGAACAAACTTGGGCTTGGGGTATTGACCTTCTTCCCATTCAACTGCATTGGCATTGAACTAGCCAATGACATGGTTCTTCCGGTATCCTCCATGCTTGCGTATAATTTCCTCAAATTGCTTACATGCAGCAAGACTTTTGTAGATACCTTTTTCTATTATCCCTTTCAATTGATCATTTTATTGCTCAAGTGTTACTTGGCTAAGAGAATCGTTAGTGGAATCAATACAACTACTAGAAGCAATGCCATTGGATTTATCATTTTTATTGCTACTAGTTGAAGAACCTTTCTTGCCTGTGTTACTAGTTTTCTTAGCCTTAACTTGTGGAATGAATGTGGACAAGAGAAGTCATTTGTCTAAACAAGAGGAAGTCTTCTTTCGAAGATCGTCATTGATTGCTTTCAGGAATTCATGTTCTTGCTCCAAATTGAGCTTCTCGAAGGGGAGCTTCTCATGAGTCCTTACAATGCTCAGTTGGATCGTTCTTTTTTGCCTATTTTGGCCTCTACTGGGGTTAATGCCTCCGATTCCATGATGCCTTGTGTGGATGATCATGATCTTCCTTTGGTCGCATTGTTGTTTGGTAGTTTGCTAGGAGTGTCAGATTCAATTTAGTCCACGAAGAACAAGCATGTTTTTGAGGGCAATGTTTTCCAGCGTAATTATTTGGATTCTATTCCTTTAGCAAAGTTGGAGGAAATTTTTGATCTTTCGCAAGCATGTTATTCAAATGATCAGGTCAAAGCTTGTGTTACCAATAAATATGTTCCTTCCAAAGATTTTATTTTCACTGAGCTTAGCAGATATGAGAAATGCTTTCAGAATGGACACATTGTGGTAAATTGCCTAGGTATTTTGTGCCCTAGATGTATCTCCTTGGGTTATACGTGCAACCTACACAATGACCTCACTTCGGATTATCATTCAGTTCATAAGGGTATTTTTTTTGTAAGTGCCTTACCCTTGGACATGCACGCAATGCATGCACTATTGGGCTTTGTTGCCGTCTCAGTAAAAGTTTGGGCCACATCGGCTGGCAATGTAGGTCCAAGACCCTGGTTTGGAAACCCAAACATAATTATATTTCCCTACGTAAAACTTGTCAACCGAAACTGAGTATCACGGCAGAGCAGGGCCACTTCCGAAAACAAACTTGGGTGGTTAAACATTTATTGCGGAAGGTTATCCAAACGTTTGCGCAGGTTCCCAATACCTCCCCAGTCGTTCCGTCTCCTTTAAGTCCAATCACTAACAGACAGTCAGATCTTTTCTACTTCGGCGACCAAGCTATTCTCCCCTCAATTTGTACTTCCGGAGCCAACCAGGGTTTTCTTTGCTTTGCAAAGGCGCTTATGTCCCTGTCTGCCGTGCCTATCTCCATTCCGACTATGGCGACCATCCCTGTGATGTCGAACCAGTTCGTTCCAGGGGCGATGGACATCCAACAAAGCCCACACGGATGGCTGTAGAGGAACATGGTGGTCGTGGCTGATCCACCGCTCAATCACGCGCAACATGCTCTGGTATTTATTATTCCTCCTCCTCCTAATTTGCAAAGGGAAGCGGTTTTGGCTGAGCTTAGGTGGTGTTTGGAGGAAGATCATAATGCGGAAACTATAGAGGGAGAGATTTACCCCTTTTGTGTTGGTTTAGTTCGCTTCACTAACAGATTGATTAGAGATGCCATGGTTGATTTGGGGGAGCAAGCTTTAGATGAGGTTTCCACTTTTTACCTTTCGCGGCTTGATGAAGGGCCGAATATGATGCATCCTATGATTGAAAGAGAAGCTTGGGTGATGTTATTAGGATTCCCGTTGAACTATCAGATAGAGCATTATATCATCAAAGTTGGTTCTTGTTTTGGTCGTTGCTTATTTTGGCATAGGCCGGGCTATAAGAAATCTAGAGTCCTTGTCAGGGTGCTGATCAATGAGATGACACTAGTGCCGTGCAACTTAATTATCAAGTGATTTACGGATATTAGTGGTATGAGGAAATCCTGGATTGTCCCAGTTTATGTGCTCAATGGTCGTGATGCCAGTCAGGTGTAGTTGAGCAATGAGGATGAGTTGCCTCCCATGGGTGCATCACAACATCCAGACCAACCACCGTTTTTTACAGCGATGCAACAAGCCAAATATGATGCTCAAGTCTGGCAAATGGAGAATGCCAACAATGCTTCGGATGCTGCCCCTAATCCCTCTCCAGCTATACCCCAACAAGGCTGGGGGGCTTGGCTTGTCATTCCTCCAGTGCCCGTAGGATATCAAGGGATCAGTTACAAACAGATCATAGGGGTATGAAGGGCCTTCCATGATGGATGGTGTGCACACTAAGGATTCTAGGCATGATGATGGTATTCGTCTTTGGAATGAACATGTGCAGCTGATGGAAGAAGCTGCTGATAATTTGCTCCAGGCAAGGCACAATGGACAGTTGGAGTTTATCCAATTTAACTCCCATGATGCAGTCATAGAGATGCATATGCCTACTACCATGCTTGACTTCTTCACCTGCTTTTATTCAGTTGTGCATACCAAGAGAACTGGAGCAGTTCCGTATATGGACTGGTGTCAGGTGGTCAATGGGATTCAGTTCTGGCTGTTTCAGTTGGTGGATTCATCCTGTCATACTGTGATCCCTTCCTCCCCTTTTGTAGCTAGGTCAAAGACTATTTTCTGCTCCAAGGAAGTTTGGAATTTTTGTATGGATTTCATGGCCTCCAAGCTCCAAATGGTACAGTGCATTCTGTCTTCACCTTCTTTCGATGAGGTTTGCCACAGTGTTCCTCAGGACATTCATTCTGATTCTGGTTCACAGGAGGTGCCAATGGAGGCTGACACGTCCACCTCTTGCAAGAAAAGACCAAGGGTACCACTAGATGTGTCCACTGTGCGTAGGAGTATGAGATCAACAAGATTCCAAGGTTTTAAACCACCCTCCATGGTTGATGCTAAAAAGAAAGTCTCATTTGTCAAACCTTGCTGCTCTGTTGTGTTTAATGTCTAGGATGCTTCTGATGCAATGGAGATTTCTACGTTAGAGTTGGGCCCCCCTCCACCCACTCCTATTTCTACTATCCAGCACATTGGTACTATCAAGTGTGGCATTCCCAGGGAGGAGCTGACTGTGGAGATCCTAATGACCCAGCAGAAGCCGACCCATGCAGAGGCCTAGGAGGACATGGACTTGGCTCCCTAGTGGGTCGGGCGTTTCATTTTGTTGTGTTTAAAATTACTTGTTTCGCACCTCTTTTGCTCGATGTCGACTGTTGCTTGGAACATTTTATGTTGGAACATGCGTGGTATGAATGATGATTCCAAAAGTCTGGCTTTGTGCAACAAAGTAGATGAATCAAATTGCTCGGTCATTTGCTTACAGGAAACTAAAAAGAGGATTTTGATCACTCTTTCATAAGAAAGTGCTGCCCTAGGAGATTTGATAAATATGAATTTGTTCCATAGGTGGGAGTCTCTGGTGGGTTAATTGTCATTTGCTATAGTAGCCAATTCACAGGTGTCGTGCTGCATAAATTACCTTTTGCACTTACCTTAAATTTCACGTCCGTCCATTCAAATCAACAATGGACACTCACCAATATTTATGGCCCTTGCATAGGTCCAGAGAGATTGAATTTCATGCAGTGGTTTGAGGGGCTCAATATTGAAATAGATGATTTGTGGGTTTTCATGGGGGACTTTAACTTCATTCGTTCTTAGAGAACCGTAATCTTCCAGGTGGCAATATTGATGATATTATTGAATTCAATGAGATTATCAGTTCTCTAGCATTGCTTGAAGTTCCAATTAAAGGAAGAAAATACACTTGGAGCAATATGCAAGACAACCCTATCCTCGAGCAACTGGGCTGGTTTTTCACGACCCCGGAATGGACATCACAGTTCCCTAATACTATGGTGACACCTCTCGGTAAGCCCATCTCGGATCATACACCTTGTGTAAGGTCTATTCAGATATCTATTCCATGTTGTAGATTCTTCAGATTTGAAAACTTTTGGCCGCAATGCCCGGGCTTTCTAGATACAGTGAAAAATTCTTGGAATAAACCAATCAAAGCAACATCTTCGGCCACTCGCATCTCTGCCAAACTGAAAAGACTGAGATATGCTATGAAGCAATGGAGTAAAAGTCTGTCCAAACTCAAGCTATTAATTGGGAATTGTAATGCCCAATTACTTCATTTAGACTGTTTGAAGATCAACGTTTACTCTCCTTGCCTGAATCGAACTTCAGGAGTATTTTGAAAAATCACTTGATGAAACTGCTGAAATACGAAAGTGCTTACTGGAAAAAAGATGTACCTAGCGATGGGCATTTGAAGGGGAGGACAATACTAAATATTTTGAGGCTAGGGTGATGGAAGGATATTGGCTAAATGCTATCCCATCTCTACAGATGCTAGATGGCACAACTATCGATAACCATGATGAGAAAGCAACTACCCTTTTCCAATGTTTTAAAAACAGAATGGGCATTGTTACAGAAACATCTGCTGAGTTTGAACTCCAGGATTTAGTTGCAAGCACTGATGGTCTTGAAGCACTGTCTTCTCCCTTCACACATGAGGAGATAGACATAGTTATCAAAATTATACCTACTGATAGGGTACCTGGACTAGATGGATTCAATGGTATTTTCCTCAAGGTTTGTTGGGACATCATTAAAGAGGATTTCTACCAGCTTTGTAAAGATTTTTGGGAAGGTAAAATTAATCTGAAGTGCCTGAATACATATTTCATTACACTCATACCAAAGACAAACTCCCCTGAAACTATTAATGACATCAGACCAATCTCTCTGCTTAACTTGGTTCTCAAAGTTTTAACAAAACTCTTAGTAGAACGACTCCAATAATGGATTCTGTAGATTGTGCACCGTAACCAGTATGGATTCATCAGATCAATAACAATTCAGGATTGCCTATCTTGGGCATATGAATTTCCCCACCAATGCAAACAGTCTGGTAAGGAAATTGTGGTTCTGAAACTTGATTTTGCTAAGGCTTTTGACATAATGGATCATACTTTCATTCTCAATATGTTGAGATGCAAAGGATTTGATGAGAAGTGGTGTTCATGGGTGAAAATAATATTGGAGTCTGGATCATCCTCTGAATTATTGAATAGTGTATCAGGGACAGAATTTCAATGCAAATGTGGAGTCAGATAGGGTGATCCGTTCGCACCCCTGTTATTTGTCTTGGCAGCTGACCTGCTGCAATCTATGGTAAATAGAGCTTGGGTTGAAGCAAACCTCTCACTACCAATTAACCAACCAGCTTCTGAACTCTATCCTGTAATCCAATATGCGTATGACACATTGATTATCCTCTCGGAAAAAACTGCAGAGATAAGAATTATCAAGCAGTTGCTAGATGGTTATGCCAACATCACATGATTGAAGATTAACTATTCAAAATCATAACTAGTGCCTATTAATATCAACTAGGAAAAAGCTGATGATTTGGCGTCAATTCTTGGCTATCAGGTGGGCTCCATGCCATATACATATTTAGGTCTTCCTATGGGCACAACAAGATCTTCGGTCAGAGACTTGATGCCGCTCGTTGACAGAATTGAGCGCAGATTAACTAGCACAACGATTTGGATTTCATATGGTGAATGAGTGCAATTAATTAATTCAGCCTCATCATCACTTCTATCTTTACTATGTGTGTGCTTAAGTTGCACATCAAAATCATTGATATATTTGATAGAGCTAGAAGGCACTGTCTATGGAGGAAAATTAAGGACAGAGATGCAAAAACACACTCCCTGGAAGCATGGGACTTGGTGTGTAGACCAAAATATAAAGGGGCTTGGTATCATTGACCTTAAAATACAAAACAAGGCTTTACTGTTAAAATTCTTACACAAGTTCTATCATAAGGTTGATACTCCTTGGGTCATGATGGTTTGGAATGCTTACTATGAGACGACACCTCCACATGCAGTGCAAAGTTGTGGATCTTTTTGGTGGAAAGATGTGCTATCCTTATCACACATTTACAGAGGCATTACAACATGCATTCCAAATTCTGGTCACACTATTCTTCTACGGAAAGACCGGTGGCATAATGAATAGATGTTAGAAGACTCTCATGAATATCTATCTCTTATGCAACAAATGAAGATGTCTCTTTAGCACAATTTAAGAGTGACACAGATCATGCCTCCAACTTTCACCTACCTTTATCAAGAGAAGCAAGACTAGAGATGGATGACTTAATGATCACCATAAACATCATCAACCTAAACCCTATGACAACTGATGAATGGATCTACTGTTGGGGATGTGGAATTCAAACCCAAGAAATTCTACCGATATCTCTTCAGGAATGTGCACGCTCCAAACTATCTGACGAGCATTTGGAAATCTAAGTGCATTCTTAGACACAAAGTCTTTGCATGGTTGCAAAGAATGGACAGATTAAACATACATGATTTATTATTGAGAAAGCAGTTTGCAATTGGTGAAGGCCACTCTTGTGTGTTGTGCAATTACGATTCACTGGAAACTAATGACCACCTCTTCTTCCAATGTAAATTTGCAACTAGTTGTTGGAAAAAACTTGGCATCATTTGGGACAATTCATTGGGCATGCAAGCAAGATTTGAACTTGCGGGGAATAACTGGAACAAACCACTGTTCAAATAAATATGCATGTTGGCTACATGGAATATTTGGAAGCAACGCAGCCGGGCTACTTTTGATGGAGTACTGGCAACACAACTTGAATGGATTAGGATGCTGAAATCAGATTTGGAAATCCTTCAATTTAGACTTAAGCCTAATAAATCTACTTTTATAGATAGATTTCTTCCAACCATCCACTTGTAATCTCCCTACATTGTTGTTGCTTGATCCTTGCTGCTGTTGCATGGAGTTGTTAAACCTTGTAATAGTCCCCATTTAATATAGTAATAGTAGGAGCCTCTTGAGCTGTTTTAATTTTTCAAAAATGAGTCCTTACAATTTCTCTATGATCTTCTGTAGTAGACTCGTTGGCTAACTTAAGAGTGTTTAATTCTTTAGATAGTTGCTCTATTTCCATCTTATCATCATCGCACTACTTATCTTGACCAAAGTGATTACTAACAAGTTCATTTTGACTAATATCACTAGATTTGTCAAATAGCAAGTCATCATCTGCAAGTAAGTCATCCTCATCACTATTAAAGTCAAGGTATTCGAGGTGTGATACCTTGGGGCATTTAGCCATGAAGCAACTTCCACTCCCTTCATTTGGTGAATCAAATATGTCGTAGGAGTTAGAGGAAACGAGTGCAAGTCCGGTAACACCTTCATCTTGACTATAGTCGGAGTCGGAGTGATAGCTTCTCTCGGAGTGGTTGTCGGATTCGAATACAGAAACCCATTCACCAACATGAGCTTGATGTCTTCTTCTTGAGTAGCTCTTGGTGTACTTGTCCTTTTTCTCCGAGTCTCTACTTCTCCTTGAGGGTCTTCGTTCGTAACGATCATCTCACTCCTTCTCTCTCTTTGAGGTGACTCGTCTCTTAAGCTCTTTCTTATAGGTGACTCTTCCCTTCTTTTGTGTGTGTGTGTGGGGGGGGGAGCATGCACTCATTGGAGTAGTGACCGGGCCTTCCACAATTGTAACAATTTCGGTCACGACTAGATGAACGCTTCTCTTCATATCTTGAGTTGGAGTTCCTATCTTTGCCTCTACTCTTGTAGAACTTGTTAAATTTCTTGACCATGAGGCTTATATCTTCATTGGTAACAAGATTGTCGCTCGAAGTAGTGGGAGCATCACTTGAAGCTTTGTAAGCACCGCTTGACTGTTGTGAAGTTCTTCCTTGTGCTTGAGTGACATCTCACATGCAACAATTCTACCAGTGACTCCCGTTGGCTTGAGATCTTTGTAGTTTGGAATCATTTGTATCAATGCGCACATGGTATCATATTTACCATCCAAACCTCTAAGTATCTTCTTAATGATCAATTTGTCGGTCATCTGATCACTTCCTAACCGGCAATCTCATTGGTGATGAGATCTAGCCTAGAGTACATCTTCGCAACTCCTTCACCATCCTTCGTCTTGAACTTGTCAAGTTGATTTTGAAGGACATCCAACTTAGATTCTTTGACGAAATCGGTACCTTTGTGCATATCAACAAAAGTGTCCCAAATTTCCTTTGCATTCTCAAGATGGCTGATTTTGTTGAATTCTTCGAGGCATAGGCAGTTGAATAGAATATCACATGCTTGAGCGTTGTATTGCAACATCTTCAATTCCTCCATGGTCGCTTCATGATCCGGTTCCTTCCATCACCAAAGGACTCACCTTTCAAGCCAACACAAACAACAACCTGAACGGCGGGGTTATGACCAAGAATGTGCATTTTCATATTATGTTTCCAACTAGCAAAGTTTGTACCATCAAACTATGGACCTCTACGGTGATAATTTACATTGCATTGAGGGTCTCTTAGTAGAGCCATACTCTCCTAGGTTGTGAAACCAATGTAATGGAGACCAAAGCCCTGATACCACTTGTAGGATCGAAAGTATGTCTAGAGGGGGGTGATTAGACTACTTGACCAAATAAAAATTCTACCTTTTCCCAATTTTAGTTGTGGGCAGATTATAGCAATGATAGCAAGTCAAGCACACCCTACACATGCATGTCTAATAGTATAACAGCGAAAAGTAAAGAAAAGCACTTGTTGTAGAGGATACAGTTAGAGAAATCAAACGCAATTGGAGACACAAAGATTTTTTCCGTGGTTTCGATAGGTAGTGGGATGTCTACTACGCAACCTTCTTCTAGTAGACTTGTGTTGGGCCTCCAAGCATAGAGTTTTGTAGGATAGTTGCAATTTTCCCTCAAGTGGATGACCTAAGGTTTATCAATCTATGGGAGGTGTGGGATGAAGATGGTCTCTCTCAAACAACCCTGCAATCTAATACAAGAAATCTCTTGTGTCCCCAACACACCCAATACAATGGCAAATTTTATAGGTGCACTAGTTCGGCGAAGAGATGGTGATACAAGTGCAATATGGATGGTAGATATAGGTTTTTGTAATGTGAAAATATAAAAATAGCAAGGTAAGTAATGATAAAAGTGAGTACAAATGGTATTGCAATGCTTAGAAACAAGGCCTAGGGTTCATACTTTCACTAGTGCAATTTCTCTCAACAATATTGACATAGTTGAATCGTATGTAAATACCTCTCGTGCGGCAAAGAGTTCACTCCAAAGTCACAAATAGCGGACAACTAACGAAGAAATTATTGTAGGGTACGAAACCACCTCAAAGTTATCTTTTCCGATCAATCTTATGAGCTATCCCTAGGTGTCACGAACAGCCCTAGAGTTCGTACTAAAATAACACCTTAAGACATACATCAACCAAAACCCTAATGTCACCTAGATACTCTAGTGTCACCACGAGTACCCATGGGCTTGATTATACGATATGCATCACACAATTTCAGATTCATCTTGTTCAATGCAACGCAAAGAACTTCAAAGAGTGCCCCAAAGTTTCTACCGGAAAGTCAAGACAAAAACGTGTGCCAACCCCTATGCATAGATTCCCAAGGTCACGAAACTCGCAAGTTGATCACCAAAACATACATCAAGTGGATCAATAGAACATCCCATTGTCCCCACCGATATCCCATCGCAAGACATACATCAAGTGTTCTCAAATCCTTAAAGGCTCAATCCGATAAGAAAACTTGAAAGGGAAAACTCAATTCATCAAAACAAGATAGGTAGGGGAAAACTCCATATGATTCATCTATATAAATAAAGCGTGGGGGGACATCAAGATCGTGCCATCTCAAGAACACGAGAGAGAGGGAGAGATCAAACACATAGCTACTGATACATACCCTCATCCCCGAGGTTGAAATACTCCCTCCTTGTCATGGAGACCGTTGGGATGATGAAGATGGCCTCCGGTGATGGTTTCCCCCTCCGGCAGGGTTCGAAACAGGCTCCCGATTGGTTTTTCGTGGCTCTGGAAGCTTGCGGCGTCGGAACTCTTGATCTAGGTCTATTTTTGGAGGTTTCTGTATTAATAGGGATTTTTGGCGTTGGAATCACGTTGAGAGGGGCCACGAGGCAGTGGCAAGCCTGCTAGGCGCGGGGTAGGGGGTGGCCGCGCCTAGCAGGCTTGCCGCCTCCTCATGGCTCTTCTAGCACATCTCCAATGCTTTGTGGGTCTCTTTTGGTCCACAAAAAATCATACTAAATTTTCAGCCCATTCCGAGAACTTTTATTTCTGCACAAAAAATGTCACCATGGTAGTTCTGGTGAAAACAGCGTCAGTCCGGGTTAGTTCTAATAAAATCATACTAAAATCATATAGAGTTATTGTAAACATGGCATGAATACATAATAAATTATAGATATGTTGGAGACGTATGATGGTGCTATCGTACGTCCACGCTTATGGAGTCTTCAGCCCACTGAGGGTAGCGATTGTGGGAGTCCGTAGAGGGCTCCACCCATAAGGGTCCATGAAGTAGCAACCTTGGCTATTCCATAACGGCTTCTGTCCACGAAGGACTAGCTTCATTATGGGTATATCTTCACGAAGTAGCTGATCTCCTTGCCCATACAAACTTCTTGGTTCAACTCCACAACACAAAGTAGGAGGCTCCCAAGTGACACCTAGCCAATCTAGGAGGCACCACCCTCCAAAAGGTAATAGATGTGGTAGTGATGATGAACTCCTATAGCCATCCCATCATTCCACTTTTCCTAAAATATACTTAGTGGAAACATTAGGCCAATGAGATATATGTTGTTATTAATTACCAAAACCACCAAGGGAGCAAATGTGCTTTTAGAAAGGTATAGGTTTGCCCTTGATAGGTTTTGTATTTTACCGGTCTCTTGGTAGCAGTTTGGAGACCGGGTTATAGGATTGATTGTCATACTATCAAGGGGGCTCTCAAGTGAGTAGCTTGATCGTATCGTTTGTTGAGAGCTCAAACCATTTGCATCCTTGGACCATCTTTCTTGGTTCTTGTTTGGTGTTTCTCTTTGTGAGTCTTAGAACTTATGGTCATCTTCATGACAAGCTCGGGTTCATTGAAAATGGAGTCATATGCTTCTTCTATGATGTTTTCGATGTTGGAATTTTTGCTGGTTCTTCATTGATAGAGCTTTCACATATCTTTATCATTGGCATTGGTATATCGTCGATGTTCGATAGCTCTTGTCATCTTGAATCTAACAAGCCTGAGTTTTCTCAATTGTGAGCTCGTATGCAAAATTTATGACAGTTTAAGTGCTAGAGCAGTTTTTCCCTCATCAGGCGGTAGTACCGATCGGTACCACGGTAGTACTACTTGGGAAGTACTTCCGCTGTGTACTACTACTACTACTTCCTCTTATATTCTGTGCTCTAGAAAGGTTAGTTTTCTGGGCGGTACTTGAGAGGTAGTAGAGGGCGGTAGTACCGCTCCGGGCGGCATTACCACTGGAGGAAGCGGTAGTACCGCTCCAACGGCTCTACCACCTTGTTTGAGCTCCACCGTTGCATGTTATGGTTTCATACTTTCGTACCAGAGCATGTACCGCTCACCTGAGCGGTACTACCGCTTATGCACAGGCTAAGACGATAAGGTTGGATTTGGGGGAGCCTATTTAAGGCGGTCTTCTTCCTCAATGGTTTCCAATCCTTTGAGCTCGTATCCCCCGCCCATTGTTGACCTTCTTTGAGCTTGCTAGCTCTCAATCCCTCCAATGATTCTTGCTAGTTCTTGAGGGAAAAGAGAGAGGATATATGGATCCAAATTTCCACCAATCACTTTCTCCTCTATGTGAGGGGAACCCCTTGGATCTAAATCTTGGAGTTCTTCGTGTTCTTCTTTGTTCTTCCTCTCATTTTCTTCCATAGCATTAGTTATTGTGGTGGGATTTGGGAGAGAAGGACTTGGGAACTCCGTGTGCCCTTGCCATTGCATTTGGTTCATAGGTTTGAGTTCTCCATGGTGATACGTGGAAGTGCAGTTTGAGAAGCTTATTACTCTTGGGTGGTTGGGCACCCTAGAGCTTGTGCCCCTTGGGTGCTTTGGCACCCTAGACGGTTGGTGGTGTCTTGAAGCTCAATCATTGTGGTGCAAAGCTCCGGGCAACCATTGGGCTATCCAATTAGGTTATGGAGATTTCCCCGAGCATTTGAGGTCACCTTAGAGCCATAATCCATTGTGATGAATCTTTGAGGTGTTATTGGTGGGAACCTCCAATTAAGTTGTCCAGTTTGACCCAACCTTGTTTGTACATGTTTGGTGACCGCCCTCAAGGGTCTCTTAGTAGAATCATGACATATTGCATTGTGCGAGGGAGTGAGGAGATTACGGTGGCCTTTGTGGCATCTTGGGGATCATTGTGCCTCCACACCGCTCCAAATGGAGATTAGCATCCGCAAGGGTGTGAACTTTGGGATACATCATCGTCTCCACGTGCCTCGTTTATCTCTTATCCGAGCCCTTTACTTATGCACTTTACTTTGTGATAGCCATATTGTTTGATGCTATATATCTTGTTATCACATGGTTGTTTATCTTGCTTAGCATAAGTTGTTGGTACACATAGGTGAGCCTAGTTGTTTTAGGTTTTGTGCTTGACATATGAAATGTTAGTTTTATTCCGCATTTGTTCAAGCCTAAACTATAATTATTTTAAAGCACCTATTCACCCACCTCTAGGCAACATCCACGTCCTTTCAATTTTCATCTAGGTGAGGATTGAATGGTGGTAATAAAATAACAAATCAACAAGGATTTTCATTCATTTCCTTATCTAGATTTTGGGCATTGACTAGGTCACATATATTAGAGTATATTGACTTAAGGATCCAAGCAAGAATACTTGATCATAGGGCATACTCGTCGTTAAGCTCAAAATGGGGTTACCATTTTTTGTTTAAGAATTTTAATGTCTTCATATCACTTAGAAATGCTTTAACTCATGACTTGGAGTAAAGCTTCTTCAAGGATATGAATATATACATTTGAATGATGTAGATGATGTCGCATGTAGGTGAACTTGTTGTGGATGCTCAAGGTTGATGAAGATCATCTTGAGTTGGAAGCAATCCTTGTTTGTTTCGTTCACTTCTCACCTACATGGGTTACTCATGCAAGGAAGATCGTGATATATCCAAATGAAAAGAGTGAGATTTTCTTCAAATGTTTGTCAAGGACATGGCTTGTGTTGTTTTCTTCCTCCATCTAAAAGTAGAGATGTTGATACTTGGCCATAACAAGATTGCTTGTGGTATGAGTTGACCACAATATTGTGGAGTGTAGTTATTCCAAGTACCTACAAAAGGTTAGATGTAATACAAGGGAGCATAGATTTCCAAGGTATAAGATAGTGTCATATCAATGGTGTCATGGAATAGTAAAAATAAGCTAATGCCCTTGCATGCATCCGAGTGGGTCTAGATCAACTTAGAAGTATCAATGATGTTCAACTCACTCCTCAAGTGACAAAACACTTTCTCATCAAGTGGCTTAGTAAAGATATCCACCAATTGTTTGCTTTTACGAACATGTTTAAGATTAGGGATTATTACTCCTACGCCCCTGGTTCCTTAGTCTTGCTCATCCATCCCCACACTCTAAACTTTAGATAATTTTCCCCACTTGCTTGTCTGAAACTGTCGCAAAAGCCCAAACTAGATGTTTTCCATCGAGTCAAGCTTTGACCATTAACTCTGACGAGTGGGGCCGACCGTTGGAACTGACTGGAGGGGCCGTGTCGAAGGGTCCTTCTTTGACCATTGCTTATTGACGTGTGGGGCTGCAAAGAGACACGTCGGCCCAAACTGAAACCAGATCGAGCCGCTCCGTCGCTGTTATGCCGCCTCCGCCGCCGTCGTGTCGCCTCCGTTGCCGTCGTGCCCTACACCACCTAACCCTAGTCCACCCTTGCTGTCATCGTGCCCTTCGCCACATCTGACACCACCCCCCATTTAGATTAAGTAGCGATGTCAGGGGAGCGCCCGCTCTGACCCATCGATACAGGAGAGGATTAGGTTGAATCGGCGGCGGATAATTCATGGATTACCCCTGGGTAAGCATCATTTTCTCCCTAATTGATGCGTTGATTTGTTTGTTAGCTTGTATTTGACAGGTGGTCGCGTTAATCTTTCCAGTTTTGCTGGCCTAACTCGAACCTTTATTTGCTAATCGAATAGGATTGATCCTTCTCTTGCTTTCCCGCTGGCGGTTAAAATGGAAGTTATTGTGTTGTGTGGTAGAAAACCGCATTTGATGAGTAGATTTTTCGATCAAAAGGTGGTAAAAACCAGCATTTTTTCAAAGCTTTACAGATGCATTCAATTCTCATCCATATGGGTGGACTCATGTCAATGCCGTTGAACTGAAACATTTCAACAGTATCGAGCAACAAGTTGTCCCACTAACTTGCGACGAACATTTGGGATTGCTCTTCACTTGCTGAAAGGCGCTTCGGTAAAATTGTTGTCGAGGTGCTTCAGCCACGGGGCAATGAAAGGGACAGTGGGAAGGGTGTTGGGAAATCTTCTGTCTATGCTAAGAGCGAACGCCTCGGCACTCCTTGTAGGTCGAGACCAAGCAGATCTAGTGGGTCTGAAAGTCACAATATGACTGTTGCCTCCTCTTGTGCCGATTCTCCTGTCGCTTCTGCAGCCAATGTGGAACAAGATGTTGAGCCGGACGAGGAAGTGCCTCGGCTTGATGATGAGGTTGAGAAGATGTACCTTGAACTTGTAGATACAGTCACCCAACAAGCAATGGAGGATGAATATTAGGAGGAACCTGTCACCCACGCTAGATTTGATGACACTGACGATTAAGAGAGGGAGGGGAACATTGACAGCTTAGTAGATGAATATGATGGTGATGACATGCCAGCAATTGAGTGGAACAGGGAAAATCCTCAGCTTGTTGTTGGCACTGTATTCCAGTCGATGGTGGACTATCGTAATGCAGTGACAACATTTTGCATTCTCACTGAAAATGTTTATGTGATTATCAGGAGTGAGCCAAAAAGGTTTATAGCTAAATGCCCATACCCCAGGTGTAGATGGAAGTTGCATGCATCAAACATGTTCAAGAGCGAGATTATTCAGGTTTGTGTAATCCCTATATTTTATTGATTGATTCTATTTTTAGATAATTGTGTGTTGTTTTATTAAGTTGACATCATTTTCTAATTTGTTTCAGATAAAAAAGAATGAACACGAACACACCTGTCCACCTGGAAGGGGAGGGGGAAAGGCTAAAACAAAGCTAGCAAAGACTAGGTGGGTGGCAGATGCAATCTTGGATTGGTTGAGACAAACACCAACACTTGGTCCAATAACACTCCATGGAAAGCTATTTGAGAAGTACAAGATTGATATTCCCTACATGAGGATTTTTTATGCTAAGGAAATAGCTCTTGACAGGATTAATGGTTCATGGCATGAGAGCTTTCAGTTGCTTTATACATATAAAGCTGAATTGGAAGCTGCTAGTCCAGGGAGTGTTGTAGATATTTACAAGCATACAGTTAAATACAAAATAAAAGGAAAGTCATTTGAGAAGGAGTGCTTCAGGAGGGCTTTTCTTTGTTTCAAGGCTTGTTGGTAGGGGTTTCTGGATGGTTGCAGGCCCTATTTGGCCATTGATGCAACTACTTTGAATGGAAGATGGAGAGGGCAGCTAGTGGCAGCTTCTGAGTTGATGGACACAACTGGTTATTCCCAGTTTCATTTGTTGTGGTGGCGGCAAAGTCGGAGGAAATTTAGGTCTGGTTTCTGCAATAGTTGTGCAACATTATAGCTACACCCCCAGGTTTAGCTATACACACGGATGCTTGCAAGGGTTTGGAGAGTGTAGTAGAAATTGTATTCCCCTGGAGTTGAGCATATGGAATGTATGCGACACCTTGCTCAGAATTTCAAAAGGAAGTTCAAATATAAAATTTATGATGAGCATCTATGGCCAGCATCATACAAATGCAGTGAGAGGAAGCATGAACACCATTTGAGAGTTTTGTATGCTCACAATCCTTTGGTGAAGGAGTACATGGACGCACATCATGGAAAGTTGTGGTTTAGAAGCAAATTCAATGAAATCTGCAAAGTAGACTATGTGACCAATAACTTGGCAGAGTGGTTCAATGCAAAGACCAAGTCACTGAAAGGGCTTATGTTGTGGCAAGGATTTGATAAGATTAGGCAGATGATCATGATAAAAATGGCTCTTTGCAAAAGAATTGCAGAAACACAATATGTTGGCCATTTGATGCTGCCATCTCTTATTAAGGCATTGCATGCCAAGGAAAGAGGACTCAGAATGAAATGCATTCGATCTTCCACATACAAGGCAGAGGTAACATATATTGACAGTAAAGATTGGGAATGCAGTTGTAGGCAAGGGCAGATCCGTGGGAAGCCATGCATATATGCCCTACATCTCATGATTGTTATTGGGGTGAAGAGGGTGAAGTTGATCAGTACATACCTGAATATTTCTCTGTTGCCAAATTTAGGGCTGCTTATGCTTCCAATGTGCCTGCACTCTTGGGAAAAGACCAATGGAACATAGTAGATCCAGGGTTCAAGCTCAATTCTCCTGTACTGACTAGACCACCAGGAAGACCAAGGAAAAACAGGTACATAGCTGGTGAAGAGGGTCGTGTTCCAAAACAGCGTAAGTGCAAAAAATGTGGAATCCTAGGGCACATTGCTAGGTCTTGTACCAATGCAGTGGATGCATCATTTGGAGAAGAGGAACAATGGGCAGCAGCAAATGCAGAGGAGAATGCAGAGGCAATTGAAGCAGCATCTTGGTATGTGTGCATCCTTCTTTTTTATTCATTTTTTCTCTTTCTTTGATGGCTTTTAACATTATTTCTGCTGTGATCCAGCTCTGAGTTAATTATAAGAAGCAAAGGAAAGAAAAGGCCTAGAGAGGAAGAAGCTCCGGTTAAAACATCATCTGAATTTGAAGCCATGGCTTATGAAGGTTTTGAAGCCTTACGGGATGAGGAAGTTGCAATACATACATCAAGTGTTCTCAAATCCTTTAAAGACTCAATACGATAAAATAAACTCCAAAGGGAAAACTCAATTCATCACAAGAAGATAGAGAGGGGGAAACTCCATATGATTCATCTATATCAATAAAGCTCGCGGTACATCAAGATCATGCCATCTCAAGAATACGGGAGAGAGAGATCAAACACATAAGTACTGGTACATACCCTCAGCCCCAAGGGTGAACTACTCCCTCCTCGTCATGGAGACCTCCGAGATGATGAAGATGGCCTCTGGTGATGGTTTCCCCCTCCAACAGGGTGCCGGAATGGGCTCTCGATTGGTTTTTCGTGGCTACAGAGGCTTGTGGCGGCGAAACCCCCGATCTAGGTTTCTTTCTGGGGGTTACTGGATTTATCGGAGTACTTGGCATTGGAATCACGTCAAGGGGACTCTCGAGGGGCCCACAAGCCAGGGGCGCGCCCTAGGGGGCCCGCGCCCTAGTGACTTGTGGCTGCCTCAGGACTCCTCTCCGGTATCTTTTTGCTCCATTATTTATTATATTTTCCAAAAATATTCTCCGTAAATTTTCAGCCCATTCCGAGAACTTTTATTTCTACACAAAAAACAACACCAATGTAGTTCTGCTAAAAACAACATTAGTCCGGGTTAGTTCTAATAAAATCATACCAAAATCATATAGAATTATTGTAAACATGGCATGGATACTTTATAAATTATAGATACGTTGGAGACGTATCAAGGAACGCCTGGGCCAACTCCCTAGGACCCCTCCACCTTGAGATCACCCACACATGCAGTGTGGTATGCACAATGACGCTGGCGGGGTACCTCCTCTCCAACACAGTGGGTGGGAAGCGGAAGCTGGGGCCGTTGTACTACATCTTCTCTACTCGCGTCGCTTCGAAACTGCTTTGGAGTTGGACGAAGAAGAGAAGGAGCGGTAGAGATGGAAGTTTTGGAGAAGAGAGGGAGGGTGGGTGGTTTAAATATATGGCTGGGCTTGGTAGGCCATGCGATTTAATTGGCAACTGACTTGGTGCAAGCCACTAAATCGACGCCAGGTATTGAATCAAGACGCCAGCCATTGAATCAACATGATAGGACAGAGAAAGCCAGTGGCGTCCCTCTGCGACTCTAGCGTGGTTGAAGCGCATGTTCCCTAGCAAGGAGAGCGAGGTGAGGAGATGCCAGACGCGTGTGCCCTAGCGCCCTGTGTTGCTGCTCTGAAACGCAGCCGCTCTGAATCAAGGAGATGTGACACCCGTGTGCATGCCGGTCCGTGCATGGCTGGATGCCGGTTTGTGTCGAGGAGATGTCGGTTCGTGGTGGTGCCTGCACCCTAGCATCGCACGCATGATGCAGAAAAGGTAGGCAATGTCCCTGGCAGCGCACGAGACGTGAGGCAAGGAGACGCCAGCGAGGCAAGGCAAGGCTATGTCCATGGCAGCGCGCGCATGCATGCAGAATAAAGCTACGTCATGTGCATGAATAACATGCTAGGCTGCATGGGCGGCATAACACAAGCGGCTTCTACATGCAATTAAGAGCATCCCAACAGTCATCAGAAGCCCAACGATCCAACCAGCTCCATGAGCCCACCTGTCAAGTTCAACGGCCGAACACAGTCCACTGCCAACATGGCCCCACTCGTTAGAGTTAACGGTCAAAGCTTGACTCGACGGCAAAAGTCTAGTTTGGGATTTCGTGAGGGTTTCGGACAAGAGAGTGGGGAAAACTGAGCTAAATTTTAGAGCATGGGGTTCAGTGAGTAATACTAAGGAACTAGGGGCACACATATTAAAAACCCTTAAGATTAACTTCCCCTTTGGCAACATGGTCATGAATGAAATGATGACGAACTTGAATATGTTAAGTTCGAGAATGTTGCATGGGGTTATGAGAAATTTTAATGGCACTCTCATTGTCACAAAACAATGGAACATGTTTCACATGTATACAATAGTCCTTAAAGTTTGAGTCATCCATATCAATTTTGCACAACATGATCCGGAGGAAATGTATTCCGCTTCGGTGGTAGATAGAGAGTCCGAGTTTTCTCTTTTGGATAACCAACATACAATAGAACTTCCAAGAATTTGGCAAGTACCTAAGGTGGATTTAACCTTATGTCCAGCATATTCTGAGTCAAAATAGACCATAGGATTAAAAGAAGATCCCTTGGGATACCATATGCCAAAGTTTGGTGTATGTATCAAGTATCTTACAATTCTTGTCACGGCCTTAAGATGACACTCTTTGGGTGCCGCTTGATATCGGGCACACATGCACACACTAAGCATCATATCGGTACGAGAGTCACATAGATATAGCAATGAACCAATGATTGATCGATAAACTTTTTGATCAACCGGCTAGTCCTCCTTGGTGAGGTCAACATGTCCACTAGTAGGCATGGCAGTTTTCATACCTTTACATAGGAGAGGGGAAAACTCCATATGATTCATCTATATCAATAAAGCTCGCGGTACATCAAGATCGTGCCATCTCAAGAACATAGGAGAGAGAGTGAGGGAGTCCTAGTTTAAGGGGTCCTCGAGAGACCGACCTATTTCTTATGGGCTAGACTGTATGGGCTGCTTGCCGAGCATTGGATCGGTCGAAGGCCCCGTCTCGAGGAAGAAAGCTTTGGGAATCATGGCTTGTCCTCCAAGTTCGGAGTAGCGAATAGACATGTTTATCCCCTCGACATGTAATCGACCATGTGTAAACCCTAGGTACCCTCGTTGTTTATATAACACGGAAGGTTTTAGGTTGTAGGCAGAGGACAACTCATCTAGGGTTTAGCTATTTGATGTTGAGGTAGATTGACTCTGTAACCTACATATCATCAATACAATCAAGAAGGACGTAGGGTATTACCTCCATGGGAGGGCCCGAACCTTGGTAAACATCGTCTCCTTCGTCTCCTCTTACCATTGATTCTAGTCTCACAGCTCGGGACCCCCTACCCGAGATCCGCCGGTTTTGACATCGACATTGGTGCTTTTATTGAGAGTTCCGTTGTGATCATCGAAGGAATCAATGGCTCGCGTCGTCATCAGCGAAGAGGTTTGCGACATGGACACTTTTGTCCCCGGACAGATCTTTGCTTTCGGCAGCATTGTGCTGCCCGCTGAACCGACTGGCCATTTAGGTCGGGTCGGGAGCTTCGCCCATGATCAAGAGGTCAGATTCAGGAACCTAGTGTTCTTCGTGGACTCTCAGGGCGATCTTTCGCTAATTGGGCTCGCAGTCTCGCCTGCCACTCCCGATGACTCCGAGGCTTTAACCTCGGATCCCTCTTTCGGTCAGGTCCACGGGATTCGCCCCGGCAATGACCTGACTCATAGTCCGGATCCGGCCATAGTGCCAGATGACCAGATACTTGTTCCTGCTAGACACTCCCTGGCATGGACACAATGGAGATCAACTCCAGAAGCTCCGAGCAGTTTGATCTGATCGAGCTCTCGATACTCAACGAGGCCATAGATCGGATCTCGTCGATGAAGATTACTGACGACCCAACCCCGATCCATGATCAGATCGATCTTAGGGCAGGTCAGGATGAATTTTTCATCCCACCACCACCCACTTGATAGCCACAGTCGAAGATTTAAACAACATGTTGGACTATGCCTCCGAGGAGGCAGAATACATGGATGAGGAAGATTGCGCTCCCACCCTTGTTAACACCAGGCGATGGGCCACCACCTCCATGTACGACATCTACATGGTGGACACTTTAGCCGCTAATGGCGAGAACATGCCTAATAACAATGGCGACAAGTCAGGCGAAGCGTCATCAATGCGCCGGAAACCGCATAAATGGCCAAAAGACAAAAAGGGAAGCAAAGCTGTCATCGGCACCGGGGACGGAGATACCCCGAAAGACATCGGCGATCCCGATATCCCCGAACACCCGTCAGAGGGTCAGGAGAGGCCTAAAGACCAGTGTAACCCCGACGACCTAAACGATTTCGAGGTCGATAACTACCTTCCCCCTGTCGAGGAGGAGGACATCCTGGAAGCCGATGACTTTGACACTCCCGATAACCATGAAGATCAGGAACATTTCAGGCAACAACTTATAGCCACAGGCCGCAGCCTGAAAACAAAAGAATGGCAGCTTAAAGCCGAACAAGACAACCTCAATGATCGATGGACTAGAGTCCTCGCGGCTGAGGAAGGATACGATACCGGTCTGTCAGACCAACCTAAGAGTTATCCACGTAGAAGGTTGCTGCCGCAATTCGACGACAAGCTCACTGATATGTCGTCTCCTAATCATACCCCATACGATAATCCAAACCATCCCCCTTGAGGGCACGACAGGACGGCTGACTACAACGGTTATAGGTCGGTGATACCCCGAAGACGGGGAAAAGAGCCAATAGAGCTTGATGACAGGTTCGACCTGCGACATGACCTGGACCATAGGGCAGGTCGCACAAGATCCATCTATGGATCTAGAGGTAACTCACCTGATCAATGGGATGGGTACCGGCCCTGGCTTGACCGCAACAATAGAGGTCGGGAACCAAACCGGGCTAGAACAGACACCGATCACCGGCGCGAAATAGCTCGGGTCAAAGGCACCGCCCACACATTGTGCTTCACGGACGAGGTGATACAGCATCAGTTCTTGGAGGGGTTTAAACCCGTAAACATAGAATAGTATGATGGCACAACCGACCCAACTGTATTGATTGAGGATTTCCTCCTCCACATTCACATGGCATGAGGAGATGACCTCCATGCCATCAAATATCTACCCCTAAAACTTAAGGGGCCATCTTGGCACTGGTTGGACAACCTCCCCGAAAACTCCATAGGATGCTGGGAAGACCTAGAGGATGCATTTCGATCTGTTGGGGAACGTCGCATGGGAAACAAAAAAATTCCTATGCTCACGCAAGACCTATCCATGCTGATGAGCATCTACGAGAGGGAGAGTGGATCTACATACCCTTGTAGATCGCTAAGAGGGAAGCGTTAAGAAACGCGGTTGGTGTAGTCGAACGTCTTCGCGATCCAAATCGCCGAGCGTCCCGCGATCCAATGACGATCCGTCCCGATCAAGCACCGAACAGACGACACCTCCGTGTTTAGCACACATACAGCTTGATGACGATCTCCGCCTTCTTGATCCAGCAAGAGGGAGTGGAGAGGTACACGAGTTCTCCAGCAGCGTGACGGCGCCGCAGCGATGGCGGTGGAGCAATTCCGGCAGGGCTTCGCCTAAGCACTGTAGAAAACCGATCTAGAGGAGAAACTATGCACTAGAGGAACGGGTAGCACGTGGCTGAAAATCTAGTGCAAAAACCCTAAAACCTCTAGTATATATAAGAGGAATATAGGAGGAGGCTTGGACCAAGGGCCAAGCCATCTAGGCTTCAGCCAAACCAAGAGGAGAGGAGGATTCCTCCTCCAATCCTAGTAGGACTAGGACTCCTCCTTATTTTGGCCTTTTTGCCTTTTTCCACCTTTTTCTCTTTGGGCTTTTCTTCCCAGCCGCATGGGCCTTGTGAGGGACTTCCACCAGCCCACTAAGGGCTGGTATTCACTCTCCCACAGCCCATGTAGCCTCTTGGGTCGAAATACCCCTCCTGATGGTCTCCCAGTACACTACCGGCACTCGCAGTACACTACCGATGAGCCCAAAACTTTTTCGGCGACCAAAATAGGACTTCCTATATATGAATATTTACCTTTGGACCATTCAGGAGCTCCTCGTGACTTCTGGGATCTCATCCGGGACTCCGAACAACCTTCAGTCACCACCATGCATAACTCTATACTACCAAAACGTCACCAAACCTTAAGTCTACAGACCCTGCGGGTTCGAGAACTATGTAGACATCACCAAGACACCTCTATAGTCAATAACCAATAGCGGGACCTAGATTCCCATATTGTTTCCTACATATTCTACGAAGATCTTTATCGGTCGAACCTCTATGTCAAGGATTCAGTTAATCCCGTATGAAGTTCCCTTTGTTCTTCGGTATGTTACTTGCCCGAGATTCGATCGTCGGTATCTCCATACCTAGTTCAACCTCGTTATCGGCAAGTCTCTTTACGCATTCCGTAATACATGATCCCATGACTAACACTTAGTCACATTGCTTGCAAGGCTTATTGTGATGTTTTATTACCGAGTGGGCCCTGAGATACCTCTCCGTCATACGGAGTAACAAATCCCAGTCTTGATCCATGCCAACCCAACAGACACAATCGGAGATACCTGTAGAGCACCTTTATATTCACCCAGTTACGTTGCAACGTTTGATACACACAAGGCACTCTTCCGATTTCCATGAGTTGCATGATCTCATGGTCATAGAAACATATACTTGACATGCAGAAAACACTGGCAATAAACTGACACGCTCATATGCTACGTTTGTAGTTTGGGTCATGTCCATCACATCATTCTCCTAATGATGTGATACCGTTATCAAATGACATCACATGTCAATGGCTAGGAATCCTTGACCATCTTTGACCAACGAGCTAGTTCACTAGAGGCATACCAGCGACAAAGTGTTGTCTATTTACCCACACATGTAATGTGTTTCCAATCAATACAATTATAGCATGGATAATAAACGATTATCATGATCAAGGAAATATAATAATAAACACTTTATTTATTGCCTCTAGGGCATATTTCCAGCAGACTCCCACTTGCACTAGAGTGAATAATCTAGTTCACATCACTACGTGATTTACATTGTAATAAATCGAACACCCATGCAGTTCTGGTGTTGATCATGTTTAGCCCTTGGAAGAGGTTTAGTCAACGGGTCTGCAACATTCAGATTCGTGTGCACTTTGCAAATATTTATGTCCTTCTCCTCGATGTAATCGCGGATGTAGTTGAAGCGTCACTTTATGTGTCTGGTCCTCTTGCGAAACCTTGGTTCCTTAGCCAGAGCAATGGCACCAGTGTTATCACAGAACAGGTTCATTGAATTCAGTGCACTGGGCACTACTCCAAGATTTGTCATGAACTACTTCATCCAGACACCATCCTTCGCCACCTTCGAGGCTGCGATGTACTCCACTTCGCACGTAGAATCGGCTACCACGCTTTGCTTGGAACTGCACCAGCTTACCGCTCCCCTGATGAGAATAAATACGTATCCGGTTTGCGACTTAGAGTCATCCGGATCAGTGTCAAAGCTTGCATCGACGTAACCCTTTACGACGAGCTCTTCATCACCTCCATAAACGAGAAACATCTCCTTAGTCATTTTCAGGGACTTAAGGATATTCTTGACCGCTACCCAGTGCTCCATTCCAGAATCACTTTGAAACCTTCCGGCCATACTTATGGCAAGGATGACATCGGGTCTTGTGCACAGCATTGCATACATCATAGAGCCTATGGATGAAGCATAGGGGATGACACTCATCTTTTCTGTATCTTCTGCAGTCACTGGGCATTGAGTCTTACTCAACTTCACACCTTGTAACACAGGAAAGAACCCCTTCTTGGACTGATCCATTTTGAACTTCTTCAAAACTTTATCAAGGTATGTGCTGTGTGAAAGTGCTATTAATTGTCTCTATGTATCTCTATAGATCTTAATGCCTAATATGAAAGCAGCTTCTCCTAGGTCCTTCATTGAAAAACTCTTGTTCAAATATTCCTTCATGCTTTCCATCATTTATATATTGTTTCCAATCAACAATATGTCATCCACATATAATATTAGAAACGCTATAGAGCTCCCACTCACTTTCTTGTAAATTCAAGCTTCTCCATAAACTTGTATAAACTCAAACGCTTTGATCACCTCATCAAAGCGCTTATTCGAACTCCGGGATGCTTGCACCAGCCCATAAATGGACCGCTGGAGTTTGCAAACTTTGTTAGCATTCTCTAGATCGATAGAACCTTCTGGTTGCATCATATACAACTCTTCCTCAAGGAAACCATTGAGGAACGCTATTTTCACATCCATCTGCCAAATTTCATAGTCGAAATAAGCAGCTATTGCCAACATGATTCTGACAGACTTAAGCATCGCTATGGATGAGAAGGTCTCATCGTAGTCAACTCCTTGAACTTGTGAAAAACCCTTTGCCACAAGTCGAGCTTTATAGACGATGGCATTACCGTCTGCGTCCGCCTTCTTCTTAAAGATCCATTTGTTCTGAATGGCCTTTCGCCCTTCAGGTAATACTTCCAAAGCCCATACTTTGTTTTCATACATGGATCCCATCTCGGATTTCATGGCCTCTAACCATTTCTCGAAATCTGAGCCCATCACCGCTCCTTCATAGCTCGTAGGTTCATTGTTGTCCAACAACATGACCTCCAAGGCAGGGTTGCCGTACCACTCAGGAGTAGTACGCGCCCTTATCGACCTATGAGGTTCAATAGTAACTTGATCCGAAGCTTCATAATCATCATCATTAACTTCTTCTTCAACCGTCGTAGGCTCCACAGAAACATCTTTCTGCGCTACGCTACTCTCTAGTTGAAGTAAAGGTTCAATAACCTCATCAAGCTCTATTTTCCTCCCACTCGATTCTTTCGAGAGAAACTCTTTCTCAAGAAATGTTCCATTCTTAGCGACAAACACTTTGCCTTCGGATCTGAGATAGAAGGTATACTCGACTGTCTCTTTCGGGTATCCTATGAAGACTCATTTCTCTGCTTTGGTTTCCAACTTTTCAGGCTAAAGCTTTTTGACATAAGCATCACATCCCCAAACTTTAAGAAACGATACCTTCGGCCTCTTGCCAAACCATAGTTTATATGGCGTCGTCTCAACGGATTTCGATGGTGCCCTATTTAAAGTGAATGCAGCAGTCTCTAATGCATAACCCCAAAACAATAGTGGCAAATCAGCAAGAGACATCACAGAACGCACCGTATCTAATAAGGTTCGATTACGACGTTCGGACACACAATTACGCTGTGGTGTTTCAGGCGGTGTCAATTGTGAAACAATTCCACACTGTCTTAAGTGACTGCCAAACTCATAACTCAGATATTCACCTCCTCGATCAGATTGCAGGAATTTAATCTTCTTGTTATGATGATTCTCAACTTCACTCTGAAATTGCTTGAACTTTTCAAACGTTTCAGACGTGTGTTTCATTAAGTAAATATACCCATATCTACTTAAGTCATGAGTGAAGGTGAAAAAATAACGATATCTACCATGCGCTGTAACATTCATTAGACCGCACACATTAGTATGTATGATTTCCAATAAGTCACTTGCCCGTTCCATTGTTCCAGAGAACAACGTTTTAGTCATCTTGCCCATGAGGCATGGTTCACATGTGTCAAGTGATTCAATATCAAGTGACTCCAAAAGTCCATCAGCATGGAGCTTCCTCATCCGTTTTACACCAATATGACCTAAACAGCAGTGCCATAAGAAAGTGGAACTATCATTATCAACTCTACATCTTTTGGCATCAATGTTATGAACATGTGTGTCATCACTATCAAGATTCAATATGAATAAACCCCTCACATTGGGTGCATGACCATAAAAGATATTACTCATATAAATAGAACAACCTTTATTCTCTGATTTAAATGAATAACCGTCTAGCGATAAACAAGATCCTGATATAATGTTCATGCTTAACACAGGCACTAAATAATAATTATTCAGGTTCATCACTAATCCCGATGGTAATCGAAGAGAGAGCGTGCCGACGGCGATGACATCAACCTTGGAACCATTTCCCACGCGCATCGTCACTTCATCCTTTGCCAGCCTTCGTCTATTCCTAGTTCTTGTTTTGAGTTGCAACTATGAGCAACCGAACCGGTATCAAATACCCAGGCACTACAACGAGAGCTAGTAAGGTACACATCAATAACATGTATATCATATATACCTTGTTTATCGTTGGCCGCCTTCTTGTCAGCCAGGTACTTGGGGCAGTTCCGCTTCCAGTGACCAGTTCCCTTGCAATGAAAGCACTCAGTTTCTGTCTTGGGTCCATGCTTGGGCTTCTTTACAGGAATAACAACTGCTTTGCCATCCTTCTTGGTTTTACCCTTCTTGCCCTTGCCCTTGCCATTCTTCTTGAAACTAGTGGTTTATTGACCATCAACACTTGATGTTCTTTCGGGATTTCAGACTTAGCGACTTTTAGCATCGCAAACAGCTCGGCGACTGACTTGTTCATCCCATGCATGTTATAGTTCATTGCAAAGCTCTTGTAACTAGGTGGCTGTGATTGAAGAACTCTGTCTGTGATCGCCTCTGGTGGAAGGGCAATTCCCAACTCTCCTAGACGATTCGAATACCCAGACATTCTGAGTATATGCTCACTGATAGACCCATTCTCCTCCATATTGCAAGCATAGAACTTATCGGAGGTCTCATACCTCTCGATTCGGGCATTCTTCCGAAAGATAAACTTCAACTCCTAGAACATCTCATATGCTCCATGACGTTCAAAACATCTTTGAAGTCCCGGTTCTAAGCCATACAATATTGCACACTGAACTATTGAGTAATCTCCAGAACGTGCCTCCCAAGTGTTCTTAACGTCTTCGGATGACATGTCTTCTGGTTGGTCACCAAGTGGTGCATCAAGGAGATATGATTTGTGGGAAGCCGTGAGGATAATCCTCAGATTACGTGCCCAGCCAACAAAGTTACTTCCATCATCTTTCAACTTAGCTTTCTCTAGGAACTCATTAAAATTTAGGGGTGCTACTACACGAGCCATTGATCTACAACATAAATATGCATAGGTTACTTAGACTATTGTTCAAGATAATGAGTTTAGTTAATCAAATTACTAAAGCTCCCACTCCAATTGACATCCCTCAGGTCATCTGAGTGTCACATGATCCAAATTCACCAACTCAAGTCTGATCATCATGTGAGTTGAGGTGGTTTCAATGGTGAACATCATCATGTTGATCATATCTACTATATGACTCATGTTGGACCTTTAAGTCTCTTGTGTTCCGAGGCCATGTCTGTACATGCTAGGCTTGCCAAGTTTAACCCGAGTTTTCTGCATGTGCAACACTGGCTTGCACCCGTTGTATGTGAACATAGAGTCTATCATACCCGATCATCACGTGGTGTCTCGACACGACGAACTTTCGCAGCGGTGCACACTCGGGGAGAACACAATTCATCTTGAAATTTAAGTGAGGGATCACCTTATAATGCTACTGTCATCCTAAGCAAAACAAGGTGCACAAAAGGATTAACATCACATGCAAATCATAAGTGACATGATATGGCCATGAACATGTGCTTTTGATCTCCATCTTGAACGCATCGGCATGATCTCCATCGTCACCGGCATGACACCATGATCTCCATCAACGTGTGGCCATCGGGGTTGTTGTGCCCACCATGCTTCTAATACTATTGCTACCACTTAGCGATAAAGTAAAGCATTACATAGCGCTTAATGATTGACATGCGGGTCATACAATAATTAAAGACAACCCTATGGCTACTGCCGATTGCCATACAAATATACATGCAAGTCATGATATTCTATACAACACATGATCATCTCATACATCACATATATCACATCATGTAATTTGCCATATCACATCACAACATACCCGGCAAAAACAAGTGAGACGTCCTCTAATTGTTGTTGCATGTTTTACGTGGCTACTACGGGTATCTAGCAAGAACAATTCTCACCTATGCACAAACCACAATGGTGATACATTAATTTCTTTTAAACCTTCTCAAGGACCGCCTTTGTCGAATCCGATCCAACTAAACTAGGAGAAACTGGCACCCGCCAGCCATCTATGCAACAAGTTGCAGTTGAGGGAACCGGTCTCTCGTAAGCGTACGAGTAATGTTGGTCCGGGCCGCTTCATCCCACAATACCGCTGAACTAAAACACGACCAAGGGAGGAATCAATCTAAGCATCAACGCCCACAAACTCTTTGTGTTCTCCTCAAGATCTCATCTACACATAGACCTAGCTCATGATGCCACTGTTGGGGAACGTCGTATGGGAAAGAAAAAAATTCCTACGCTCATGCAAGACCTATCCATGGTGATGAGCATCTATGAGAGGGAGAGTGGATCTACATACCCTTGTAGATCACTAAGCGTGAAGCATTAAGAAATGCAGTTGGTGTAGTCAAACATCTTCACGATCCAAATCGCCAAGCATCCCGCGATCCAATCACGATCCGTCCCGATCAAGCACCGAACGGACGGCACCTTCGTGTTCAACACACATACAGCTTGATGGCGATCTCCGCCTTCTTGATCCAGCAAGAGGGAGCGGAGAGGTAGATGAGTTCTCCGGCAGCATGACCGTACCGCGGCGATGGTGGTGGAGCAATTCCGACAGGGCTTCGCCTAAGCACTACAAAAAACCGTCTAGAGGAGAAACTATGCACTAGAGGAACGGGTAGCACATGGCTGTAAATCTAGTGCAAAAACCCTAAAACCTCTAGTATATATAAGAGGAAGAGAGGAGGAGGCTTGGCCCAACGGCCAAGCCATCTAGGCTTCGGCCGAACCAAGACTAGAGGAGGATTCCTCCTCCAATCCTAGTAGGACTAGGACTCCTCCTTATTTTGGCCTTTTTGCCTTTTTCCACCTTTTTCTCTTTGGGCTTTTCTTCCCAGCCACATGGGCCTTGTGTGGGACTTCCACCAGCCGACTAAGGGCTGGTATTCACTCTCCCACAGCCCATGTAGCCTCTTGGGTCGAAATACCCCTCCCAATGGTCTTCCGGTACACTACCGGCACTCCCGGTACACTACCGATGAGCCCGGAACTTTTCCGGCGACCAAAATAGGACTTCCTATATATGAATATTTACCTCCAGTCCATTCTGGAGCTCCTCGTGACGTCCGGGATCTCATCCGGGAATCCGAACAACCTTCGGTCACCACCATGCATAACTCTATCCTATCGAAACATCACCGAACCTTAACTGTGCAGACCCTGCGGGTTCGGGACCTATGTAGACATGACCGAGACACCTCTACGGTCAATAACCAATAGTGGTACCTGGATGCCCATCTTGGTTCCTACATATTCTACGAAGATCTTTTTCGGTCGAACCTCTATGTCAAGGATTCAGTTAATCCTGTATGATGTTCCCTTTGTTCTTCGGTTTGTTACTTGCCTGAGATTCGATCGTCGGTATCTCCGTACCTAGTTCAACCTTGTTACCGGAAAGTCTCTTTACTCGTTCCATAATACAAGATCCCATGACTAAAACTTAGTCACATTGCTTGCAAGGCTTATTGTGATGTTGTATTATCGAGTGGGCCCTGAGATACCTCTCCGTCATACGGAGTGACAAATCCCAGCCTTGATCCATGCCAACCCAACAGATACCCTCGGAGATACCTGTAGAGCACCTTTATAGTCACCCAGTGACGTTGCGACATTTGATACACACAAGGCACTCTTCCGATGTCCTTGATTTGCATGATCTCATGGTCATAGAAACATATACTTGACATTCAAAAAACAGTAGCAATAAACTGACACGATCATATGCTACGTTTGTAGTTTGGGTCTTGTCCATCACATAATTCTCCTAATGATGTGATCGCATTATCAAATGACATCACATGTCAATGGCTAGGAAATCTTGACCATCTTTGACCAACGAGCTAGTTCACTAGAGGCATACTAGGGACAAAGTGTTATCTATTTACCAACACATGTAATGTGTTTCCAATCAATACAATTATAGCATGGATAATAAAAGATTATCATGAACAAGGAAATATAATAATACACACTTTTTTTATTGCCTCTAGGGCATATTTCCAACACTAACTTCCAGGGAACCTATGTTCAGCCGCCGGACTCCTCCGATTTGAGCAACGTCGTCAAGAAGCCAAGAGAGTCCACATGGCAATTCTGGAATCGGTTCTTGACCAAGAATAACCAGATTGTCGACTTCCCAGACGCCGAGGCAATAGCCTCCTTTTGGCACAATATTCGGGATGAAAGGTTGGCCCGCTCGCTCGGCCAGGATAAACCTCGGACAATGTCCGCCCTTACATCCCTCATAACCCGCTTTTACACGGGTGAGGATAACTGGCTCGCAAGACGAAGACACAACCCTGAAGACCCCGGAACCTCCGAAGTTGGGGACGAAAACGGGAAACCAAAGCGCAATAATAATAAGTGCTGGTACAACAATAGTGATGTCGATGACAAGACTGTTAACGCCGGCTTCCGTAATTCCTGACCCGGGCAGCGGAAGAAGCCTCCTAAAGGCAATCGCGATGGACCCACCCCGCTAGAGAAGATCACAGAAAGGCCCTGCCAAATCCATGGCAATCAAGAGAAGCCCGCCAAGCACACCAACCGTAACTGTTGGGTATTCAAACAGGTCGGCAAACTCACGTCCGAGGACCAAGTCAAGAACCCACACAGCAAGGACGAGGATGAGCCTCAGGGTCCGATTGGTGGCGGACAAAAGAAGTTCCCCCCAGAGGTGAAAACAGTAAATATGATATACTCCACCCATATACCCAAGAAGGAGAGGAAGCGTGCCCTTTGAGAGGTCTACGCCATAGAGCCTATAGCCCCAAAGTATAACCCATGGTTGGCGTACCCAATCAACTTTGATCGACGTGACCACCCTACCAGTATCCGTCATGGAGGTTTGGCCGCCCTCGTCCTAGACCCCATCATAGACGGGTATCACCTAACTAAAGTCCTCATGGATGTAGGAAGTAGCCTAAATCTGATCTACTCGGATACGATGAAAAAGATGGGTATAGACCTGTCAAGAATCAAACCCAGCAACACTACCTTTAAAGGAGTGATCCTATGCGTCGAAGCCCGATGCACGGGTTCCGTGAGCCTGGAAGTAGTATTCGGCTCGCCCGATAAATTTAGAAGCGAAGACTTGATCTTCGACATTGTGCCTTTCCGCAGCGGCGATCACACCTTGCTCGGTCGTACAATGTCGCTCACTTTAACATTGTCCCACACTACGCATACCTCAAGCTCAAGATGCCCGGCCCCAAGGGGGTCATCACTGTCAATGGCAACATAGAGAGCTCCCTCCGAACTGAGGAACATGCGTTGGCCCTGGCGGCCGAATTCCATTACAATGATGATCGGAGAACACCGACACCTGCCGTCAAGGCGCAAAAGGTTGGGAAGCGAGCTCGGCTCCAGCCCGAACTCTCAGAACCTTCTTCTGCCCATAAATAGGGACTCTCCCCATCATGCAGTCCTAGGACCAGCGAAGTACGTGCCAAGGAGGCAGAACTTCATGCTCAAAATTCCATCGGCGACGGTGGGAAAAAAAGGTTAAGTGTTCGGCTAGAGCGAACTACTACCATGAAATGTCTCCGGGCACATTGCAGGTACCATCAAGGCCTTCTTGAGGCGTAAAGCTCATCCACACTTCGGCAACTTCTCAAGACCTTGTTTGCAAGACCCGTTCGCCGAACAGTACCACCCACTGAGGTGCAGTACTCCCTAAGAGGTGCAGGAGTAGACAAGCGACAAGGCACATCGAGGATGTAAGGTCACCAATCGAAGACCCTTGGTACAACCACTCCTGTAAAACAGTTTTTTATTCAAATACCTATAAATAGTAGCTTCGGCAATTCAAGCAATAAGTGTCGTTGAGAAAAATAAAAAAATCATTACACATGGTTGTCTCATTGTCCTTCTTTGGCTCATGTTCTATTTTCTCTCTCTTCTCGCGAAATTGTTTGGTATATTGCGATGCAACCGGCTAATAGACCGGGGGCTCGAGTTTAAAAGAAAAAAAATCACCTTATGCACAATTAATTACACGTTCGGCGTCTTGGAATTCGCTTTATATGCATTGGTTCCAAACTATGTCTTGGTTCAATAGTTGGGTTGCCTGGCTCTTGTGCTTGCCCCTTTACGTTTCGCTCGTTCGGCTAAAAGGGCAAAGGGAGAACCTCTACGATTGTGTTTCCGGCTAGCCTTGTCAAACACCTCAGACGAGAAAGCAGAAAACTGAATGTCATGGTATGCGAGAACCGGTCTGCGAATCCCAGCTTAAGTGTTATACTCAATACCTCATCAGAGGTCATTCTATGTCATATGATGGGTTTGGTATTCGTACAAACCATGTGATATCGGCTTTAGCTGCGGTTCATCCGAACATCACAAGTCACCGGGGGCTAGTCACCAGCCTCCCCTGGTCCTTTTCGTGCCCCTAAGGCTAAGTGAAAGCAATAGAGCATTATGGCCTGATTGCCTGGTCTGTCGCACACTACCGCCTTCTGGTACCGATATCTCGGCTAAGGGTTGTAGTGCGTAACTAGAGACACCCCATGTAGTATCTACATGGGGGCTGAAGCCGATGACTCGCAGCTTTCAGTTTCAATGGCCACACAAGAGTTATAAAGGAATGCAAAACATTAAAAACATGATAAACCATGCATAACAAATATACAAGCGTTCAAAGGTCTCCGAACATATTACAACGCATTCAATCATACATGTTCTCTTTCGAACACTATGACTCTATCGCCCGAGCACCCTCCATTACTCCAAAGAAGTATAGCTCGGGGCGCATGTGCTCCTTTCCAGGAGGCGGAGGGGCAGTAGCCTCTTCATTGGATCAAGACCCGGCCAGTGCACCTTGGCCTTTGCAAAGGTCATCCGATCTCCCTCAATGCAAGAGGAATGCTTTACCGTGTCGATCCAAAGTGAGGCTTCGGTTAGCTTTTGCACTAGGCTGAAGTAGCTGCCTGGCAGTGGTTCGTTGGGCCATAGCCGGAGACAAAGATCCTTCATGGCCAGATCCACCATCCAATGTAGCTCCATCATCTGCTTCAGCTACTCGATGAGAAGAGGCGAGCGCTCGGTGGCTTCAAATTGCGCCCAAAGCAGCCGAGCTTCATCCCCCTCTCCCCGCGAAGCATAGAACTGATTCGCGTCTGTTGTGCTCTTCTGGAGGTTGGAGAAGGCGCTTGAGGAATGCCACACCTGGGTAAGCAACTCGAACTTGCTATCCCTGAAGACACACTGCAATAAATATGGCTTGCCATCCATTATAACCTTCGCTTGGCGGACTTTCTCCTCAAAGAACTTCCTATCCACCTGCTCCTTTTGGAGACCAGTTTTTAGGGTGGATAGTTTGGCAGCTTACTCCTTACCTTTCTGCTCAAGGACTCGCGCTTGTGGCCGGTGTCCTTAAGCTCCGGTTAGATCTCTTCCACCCAAGCCTCATGCTTGTCCCTGGTGTCTCTTAAGGCAGAAAGCGCGGTAGCCGCTTGTTCGGCCGCCGCCCTCTCGAACGGAGCCTCCTACTTCGCATTCTGCACCTCGGCCTTGAGCTTCTCCATTTCCTTTGTTGAGGCTGTGTAAGCATCAAGAATATGAATACTGCATCGACAATACGATGACGAATTATTTTGGATAACGAGTAAGGCTTACCTTGCACCTCATCGAATCTCTTATTAAGAGCATCAAGCTCGTCTTTAGAGCTTTTGAGCTTCCAATTCAGCTCGTCTAACTGGCGGCATTCACAGCCGCCGTTGATGACAAAGCCTATAAAAAAATCCCTATCAGGCTACATGGGTTCAAAACTTCCAAACTGTAATCAATACTATCCAATGTCAGGTCCTTTTTAAGGGCTGTTAGAACATTCTGAATATATATAGTTGTGTACATAGTTCGGATAATGATATATGATGGATCCCCAGGAGAGTTTTTTCAAAACTCACCTAGGGCTCGGGGGCTGCCATGTACATAATGATAAGAAAAAGAAATTAATACTTTACAAATAGAGCATTATGTGGCTCACCTGAATGCCTGTCTGGACACCATTAAAGGCCTCCTTCAGTCCGTTGTCGACAGACTGAATGCTTTCCATTACCGTACCCACAAGGGTGTGCTCCTTGCAGATGGAGGCGCTCGATAGAGCCTCCCCCATAACCGGCCACCCGTTGGTCGGTGGTGTTGGTGGTGATTGGACAACCCGATCGCCAACCGGGGATTGAACCAATACCTCTAGGGGCATGGTGTGCTCCGAAGATGCCCTCGAAGGGGACTTAACGTCCACTCGTTCGGTCCCCTTGGTGTTCGGGCAGGGATCTTCCCCCCAATCTTCGGCGGCCGAAGCATTAGCCTCAACCATGATGTCATCACCCCCACCGCTGGTGCCCGGCTCCACAGGAGTTTGTTGGGATGACACATCCATGGCATCCTTCGCGGCGCCCTGAGGGGTGGGATGCGACGCAGTCCTGCTCTCCGCTTGTTTGGTGGTCGGGGTCTTCCCATCTGAAACATATTCGGTGGGGAGAACGCGAGGTGGGCTGCAAAATCAATAAGGGCTCACATGTTAATTACCTTTTAAACTTATTGTCAATAGTCAAAGAAGTCTTCGGATCCTTACCTTCGAGCTGGGGGCTTGACCATTAGGTTCCTTCAGGAATCCTCTCGAAGTCATCGTACTCGGTATCCGAGTCTGAACTGTCATCGGACAGAATTACTTGTGTTCGATGCGCTTTCTTTGGGGCACGAGGGGGTACCTCCTCCGTGGCGTCCGATGACGCCGCCCTCTTTCTTGCGAGGGGGGAATTGCCTTTGCCCTCATCGTCAAGCTCTTCCTCCTGATTGGAGGAGGCATGGGTTTCCTCGGACACAGCATCCGGCAGGTCCCTTATACATAGGCCTTCTCGACCTAGTTTCTTCTTCTTCTCCTTCTTTGCTGGCTCCTCGTAGGGCGCCTCGACGAGCATCCCTAACAACAGCCTAGACCTGATGTCTTTGGCTGAGGCGCCGGGTAGTCGATTCCACATGGCCTTGCTCAGCCATTTCTGCAAAAGTGGTCGATGAGGTGCTTAGATTTTCTTTAGGAAAAATAAAGCCGATTAAACAAAACTATGTTATACCTTGGTAGGACGCTTATCGGCGTGTAGACCCCGATCCTCCTCCCCGGCTGGCCAGTCCTTCTGCGTCTTGAACAACGCCTTCCATAGCTTCTCCCGAGTAGTTCAGAAGAGCTGACGAATAGTAGGCTCGTCGTAGAGCCTCCAAGCCCACATGGGAGAGCTCCGGCGTTGGCAGGGGAGGATGCGCCGAAGCATAATCTAGACCAGATTGGCCGGCGCGATATCCTTTCTGATCATGGAGGCGATGTGTTTTCGCAGATTGTCCACCTCCTTGTCCGACCCCCAATTGAGGCCCGTTCGGAGCCATTAGGTCAATCTCATGGGGGGACTGGATCCGAATTCGGCTGGAGCCTCTTGGCCTTACTCCCTTGGCTCAGTAATGTAGAACCACTCTTTCTGCCATTTTTGATGGTGTCGATGAAGGTGCCGGATGGCCATCCGTCGTGGGGGAGTTTGCCAATGACAGCCCCGCTGCAGTCTATGTGTTCGCCTGCGACACACTTAGGCTTGATATTAAATACCTTGAGACAAAGTCCAAAGTGTGGATCGACTCACAAGAAGGCCTCATAGACGATGATGAAGGCCGATATTTGCATGAAGGAGTTCAGCGGGAGGTCGTGGAATCGAGGCCGTAGAAGAACATTAGCCCCCTGACAAAGGGATGGAGCGGGAAGCTCAGTCTCCGAAGGAAGTGGGGGATGAAGATCACCCTCTCACCTAGCTTGCGGGTGGGGATCACTTGGCCCTTCTCCGGCGCACGATGGCCGATGTTGGTGGGGAGGTAGCCGACGTCCTTTAAGTCCCGGATGTCCCGATCGGTGATCGTGGAAGCCTCTCACTTGCCGTTAGAGCCAGAACCAGCCATGGATGAGCTCGGAGGGGGGAGTTTTGGAAAACCTAGATTTCTGCTCTGAAAGCTCGGGAGATTGGGGAAGCAGAAGGTGCGAATGGGAAGCGTGTTTATGCCTTGGGGGTTTTCTTTCCCTTTTATGAGGCTTATCGTTGTTCGGCCTCCCTTTGCTGCGCCGTGTATTTCTCCGCTTCCCAAGATGTGCATGCCGTTATGCGCACATGATTAAACATATCCCGTGTGAAACGGAGCATAATCTATGCATGGATGGATCGTGCTGATGAAAACAGCCTCGAACCGCGGTTCGAATTTTTGCAACTGGTCCAACGGTCATGGTGGGTCGTGACCTTTCATCAGAAAGGTTGTCAGGGAACTCTATTTTCTCCTTGACGCTTGAACTTCGGGGCTACGTTTTTCACGGTGTTCGGACGAGCCTCTAATCGAAAAACTACATGTCATTGAAGGCCGAACTAGACTCGGAGGGAAGAACTCATCTCGCAAGCCGAAGACGCTGATTATATGAAGCAGCAGGAGCTAAGACCCTTTTTGTTGGAGGCAAGTTAGGGGGCTACTGAGGGAGTCCTGTTTTAAGGGGTCCTCGGGAGGCCAACCTATTTCTTATTGGCCGGACTGTATGGGCCACTTGCTGAGCATTAGATCGATCAAAGGCCCTGTCTCCAAGAAGGAAGCTTCGGGAATCGTGGCTTGTCCTCCACGCTCGGAGTAGTGAATAGGCATATTTATCCCCTTGACGTGTAACCATCCATGTGTAAACCCTAGGTACCCTCGGCGTCTATATAAGTCGGAGGGTTTTAGGTTGTAGGCAGATGACAACTCATCTAGGGTTTAGCTATTTCATCTCAAGGTAGATCGACTCTGTAACCTACATATCATCAATACAATCAAGCAGGATGATAACCCACAAGTATAGGGGATCAGTTGTAGCCTCTTTTGATAAGTAAGAGTGTCAAACCCAATGAGGAGCTAAAGGTAGAACAAATATTCCCTCAAGTTCTATTGACCATAGATACAACTCTATGCACGCTTACGTTCGCTTTACCTAGAACAAGTATGAAACTATAAGTACTTTGTAGGTGTTGTGGGATAGGTTTACAAGATAATAAAGAGTACTTCAATAAAATCTATGGGCTGCTAAGATAAAGTAACAATTAAGTTAGTTTAATGAGTGTGGAAAAGTGCTGGTAGGAATTGTGGAATTGTCCCTACGTAATCGATAACTAGACCGGTCATCATTATTGCAATTTTATGTGAGGGAGAGGCATAAGCTAACATAATTTCTCTACTTGGATCATATGCACTTATGATTGGAACTCTAGCAAGCATCCGCAACTACTAAAGATCATTAAGGTAAAACCCAACCATAGCATTATAAGGTATCGAGTCCTCTTTATTCCCATACGCAAACAACCTACTTACTCGGGTGTGTGTTTCTATCACTCACGCCACCCACCATAAGCGAATCATAAGCATATTGCAAACCCTACAGCCGGGATCCCTCGCACTTGCACGACACGAAGAGCACCATAGGACAATACCGATAATAAAACATGCAACTCAAACCAATCATGATCATCAATCAACCAATAGGACAAAATAGATCTACTCAGACATCATAGGATGGAAACACATCATTGGATAATAATATAAAGCATAAAGCACCATGTTCAAGTAGAGGGTACAACGGTTGTGAGAGAGTGGACCTCTTTAGATAGATGGGGGGAAGGTGATGGAGGTGTTGGTGAAGATGACGGAGTTGTTGGAGTAGATCGCCGTCATGATGATGGCCCCGGCGGCATTCCGGTGCCACCGGGAGAGAGGAGGAGAGAGCCCCCCCTCCTTCTTCTTATTCTTCTTCCTTGACCTTGCCCCTAGATGGGAGAAGGGTTTCCCCTTTAGTCCATGGCCTCAATGGCGGCCGAGGGTCGAGAGCCCTCCGAGATTGCGTCTCTCTCTCTCTGTTTCCTTCTGTTTCTGTGCTCTCACATTGTGGCCTTGCATCGTTTCTTAAATATCCGGAGGTCCGTAAGTCCGATCAGGATGAAATTTTGAGGGGATCTTCTTCCAAAAATTAGCTTTTTTGCGGCCAAAATACAACTCCAACCGACCTAAGGGGTGGCCACAAGCCCTCAGGGTGCGACCAGGGGGTGGGCCACGCCTAGCAGGCTCGTGACCTCCTCAGGCATCGTCACGCGTTGATTCTTTTTCCCCAAAATCACATATATTCCAAAAAAATCTCCATAAGGTTTTATCTCTTTTGGACTTCGTTTGATATGGATTTTCTGCAAAACAATAAACATGCAACAAACAGGAACTGGCACTGGGCACTGGATCAATATGTTAGTCCCAAAAAATAGTATAAAAAGTTGCCAAAAGTATATAAAAGTTGTAGAATATTGGCATGAAACAATCAAAAATTATAGCTACGACGGAGATGTATCAATATCCAAAACTTTCATTAAGTAATCTTGATGAAATTCTTCGTAAAACTGTTGCTTTTCACAATATGAAGCCTAGTGGTCCAAACTTTGATAAATGCCTATTTGAGCTTCGTGATCATATGTGTGCTAAAGGAGATGTCACCACTATCAACAACAATATTATTGAAGCCATTCACATTCATAAACTTGAACATTGTCATGGTTACGATTCTAACGAGTCTCTTGGTTTCTATGACGAGGAGATTCCATCAAGTCCTCTTTACTCCCATATGCAACAACCCACCTAGTCGGGTTTATGCTTCTGTCACTCACACAACCCATCATAGGCAAATCATGAACACATTACTACACCCTACAGCGAGGATCCCTCATGCGTGTGCGACATGGAGAGCACCATAGGACAGCACCAATAATAAAACATGCAATTCAAACCAATCATGATCATCAATCAACCCATAGGACAACAAAAATCTACTCAAACATCATAGGATGGCAACACATCATTAGATAATAATATGAAGCATAAAGTACCATGTTCAAGTAGAGAGTACAACTGGTTGCGGGAGAGTGGACCGCTGTATATAGATGGGGCAAGGTGATGGAGGTGTTGGTGAAGATGATAGAGTTGTTGGAGTAAATCACCATCACGATGATGGCCCCGGTAGCGTTCCGGTGCCACCCAGAGAGAGGGGGAGAGCCCCCCTCCTTCTTATTATTCCTTGACCTCCCCCTAGATGGGAGAAGGGTTTCCCTCTAGTCCATGGCCTCCATGGTGGCAGAGGGGCAAGAGCCCCTCCGAGATTGGATCTCTCTCTCTCTCTCTCTCTCTCTCTCTCTGTTTCCTTCTGGTTCTGCGCTCTCATATTGTAGCTTTTCACCATTTCTTAAATATCCAGAGATCCGTAACTCCGACCAGGCTGAAATTTTTAGGGGATCTTTATCCAAAAAATAGCTTTCTTGCGGAAAAAGGAAAGCTCCAACTGACCTAAGGGCTGGTCACAAGGACTAAAGGCACGGCTAGGGGGCTAGGCCTTGCCTGGCAGGCTTGTGACCTCCTCGGGCATCATCTCGCGTTGAATCTTTTTCCCAAAAATCACATATAATCCAAAAAATCTCCATAAGTTTTTGTCGCGTTTGGAATTCGTTTGATATGGATTTTCCGTGAAACAAAAAACATGCAACAAACAGGAACTAGCACTAGGCACTGGATCGATATGTTAGTCCCAAAAATAGTATAAAAAGTTGCCAAGAGTATATGAAAGTTGTAGAATATTGGCATGAAACAATCAAAAATTATAGATACGACGGAGATGTACCAGCATCCCCAAGCTTAATTCCTACTCGTCCTCGAGTAGGTAAACGATAAAAAAGATAATCTTTGATGTGGAATGCAACCTAGCATAATCTTGTTCATATAATCTAATCATGGCATGAATATTAAGACACGAGTGATTCAAAGCAATAGTCTATCATTTGACATTAAGACAATAATACTTCAATCATACCAATAAAGCAATTGTATCTCTTCAAAATATATTGGCACAAGAAAGTTATCCTGACAATATCATATAGTCTGGCTATGCTTCATCTTCCCCACACAAAGTATTTATATCATGCACAACCCCAATGACAAGTCAAGCAATTGTTTCACACCTTTTATGTTCTCAAACTTTTTCAACTCTCACGCAATACATGAGCGTGAGCCATGAATATGGCACTATAGGTGGAATAGAATGTGGTGGAGGTTGTGAAGAAAAAGGAGAATCTAGTCTCACATCAACTAGGCGTATCAACGGGCTATGAATATGCCCATTAATAGATATTAATGTGACTGAGTATGGATTGCCATGCAACGGATGCACTAGAGTTATAAGTGTATGAAAGCTCAAAAAGTAACTAAGTGGGTGTGCATCCAACTTGCTTGCTCATGAAGACCTAGGGCAATTTGAGGAAGCCCATCATTGGAATATACAAGCCAAGTTATATAAAGAAAACTTCCAACTAGTATATGAAAGTGACAAAATAGGAGACTCTCTATCATGAAGATCATGGTGCTACTTTGAAGCACAAGTATGGAAAAAGGATAGTAGCATTGTCCCTTCTCTCTTTTCTCTCTTTTTTTCTTTTTTTATTTCTTTTTCTTTTTCTACTTTTTTATTTTTGGTGGGCATCTAAGGCCTTTTTTATTTGGTCTTTACTGGCCTCTTTTATTTGTCATAAAGTCCAAAGTCTCATCCCAACTTGTGAGAGAATGATAGCTTCCATCATCCTTTCCTCACATGGGACAATGCTCTAATAATGATGGTTATCACACTTTTATTTACTTACAACTCAAGAATTACATCTGGATATCTAGAACAAAATATGACTCTATATGAATGCCTCTGGCGATGTAACGGGATATGCAATGATCTAGCATAGCAAATGACATCAAAAAACGGACAAGCCATGAAAACATCATGCTAGCTATCTTACAATCATGCAAAGCAATATGAAAATGATGGTGCGTGTCATAATAAACGGAGCGGTGGAAATTGCATGGCAATATATCTCGAAATGGCTATGGAAATTCCATAATATGTAGGTATGGTGGCTGTTTTGAGGGAGGATATATAGTGGGTTTAGTGCACCGTCAAAAGTTGCCCGGTACTAGAAAGGCTAGCAAAGGTTGAAGGGTGAAGTGTGTATAATCCATGGACTCACATTAGTCATAAAGAACTCACATACTTATTGAAAAAGTCTATTAGTTATCGAAGCAAAGTATTAGACGCATGCTCCTAGGGGAGAGGTTGGTAGGAGTTAACCATTGCACACTCCCGACCCTCACACAAAGGTTGACAATCAATAAAAAAATCATGCTCTGACTTCCTTACATAATGGTTTACGATACATGCATGCGACGGGAATCACAAACCTTTACACAAGTATTTCTACCAATCCACAATTACTCACTAGAATGACTCTAATATCACCATCTTTATATCGCAAAACTATTGCAAGGAATCAAACACATCATATTCAGTGATCTACAAGTTTTATGTAGGATTTTATGACTAACCATGTGAATGACCAACTCCTGTTAACTCTCTAAATAGATAAGTGAAGCATGAGAGTTTAATTCTTTATACAAAAGATATGCCCACACTCTAACAAATATAAGTGAATCAAAAGAGCATTTTACAAATGGCGGTTTTCTATGTGTATAGAAACAGGCAATCCAAACTTCAAATGATATAAGTGAAGCACATGAAGCATTCTATAAAGACATACTAAAAAGATATAAGTGAGGTGCAAAGAGCCTTCTATAAATCAACCAAGAACTTTCTCATACCAGCATGGTGCATTATTAAAATTAAAATAAAAAGCACACACGACGCTCCAAGATTTATGCATATCATGTGATGAATAAAAATATAGCTCCAATTAAAATTATCGATGGTTGTTAGAAGAAAGAGGGGATGCCTTCTAGGGCATCCCCAAGCTTAGTTTCTTGGGAGTCCTTGAATATTACCTTGGGGTGCCTTCGGCATCCCCAAGCTTAGTATATTTCCACTCCTTATTCCTTCATCCATCGTGATCTCACCCAAAACATGAAAACTTCAATCACACAAAACTTAACGGAACTTCGTGAGAAGCGTTAGTGTAGTAAAGATAAATCACTCACTTAGGTACTATCAAGACCAGATTAATAATTATTCCCACATGATACCTACAATGAGATATGTTAGTATAATAAAACAAATCACCACTTTAAGTATTGTTGCCAACCAAATCATATTTTGTTTTTTCATTGTAGCTACTGTAATATAACTTTTCCATGGCTTATACCACCGATACAACCGATAGTTTTATCAAAACGAGCAAAACAATGCATAAAAAAAGAATATGTCAAAAACAGGACAGACTATAGTAATCTGAACATTCACCATACTTGTGTAACTCTACAAATTCTGAAATATTAGGTAAAAATAAAAGAATTTCATAGCATTACTTTGTAAAAATTTCAGAAGCTTTTGACATTCCAGTAAAAAACATAAATTCACGCACTACAGCCAAAGTTTCTATTTTTGCACTGCACACACCAAACAAGCAATCTAATCATCCTAAAGCGAATCTTGGCACATTATTTTTATAATACAATGGATTTGTACAAGGGGGTAATTATTTTTGTTGAAAATTTTCTGTAATCAAGATTCACAAAGTTTCCATGGGCATGAACAAAGTTCAAGGCTAGCCCCCATTTCAATGTTGCTCATCTTTTTCACTTTCACTTTTCTTTTTGAAAAGGTTTTAAGTTCCCCACTTTATTTTTTTTGTTTTTAAACTATATAAAAGCACAAAACAGAATAAAATGACTCTCTAAAACTTCTGGGTTGTCTCCCTGGCAACGTTTTCTTTAAAGCCATTATGCTAGGCATATAGTGCTCAAGTAATGGATTCACCTAGATCCCAAGGTATATCAAAGAAAATTTTAATTAACAATGATTTAAATTTAGTAGTGAGCATAAAGTAACATATATCATGCAACAACAAAGTCTAACTCTCTTCCTATGAATTGGCATGTCATACAAGAACAATGAATTCACACCAAGTAAAGGCCAATGCATAGCATACATAGTTTCTTGCAATTTTATAGTATCAGAAACATAGAGGGGTGAAGATGTAGTTCCTCTCTCATAATAATTGCAAGTAGGAGGAGCAAGAACATGCATATTATATTCATTAAAATCATCATGTGCAATAGGAAAACGCAACCCATCAATATAATCCTTAATAAGTGAAAACTTGTCCGATATAGTGTAGTTTGGAGAATTCAAAAAGATAATAGGACTATCATGTGTGGGTGCAATAGAAACAATATCATGCTTAACATAAGGAACTATATCAAGTTCATCTTCATACACATAATTCATATTGGCATCATGACCACAATAATAGCAAGCATCAAGTTCATCAAAATTGGATGTTTCAAAAGAATCCAAGGGATCATAGCAATCAACATAGCATTCAGCCTTCAGTAAGCATGAAGGGAAATTAAACAATGTATGACTTGAAGAGTTACTCTCATTAGAAGGTGCGCACGGGTAGCTAATCTGCTCTTCCTCCTTTTGTTCTTCGCTCTCCTCCTCGTCTTTTTCATCTAATGAGCTTACAATCTCAGCAACTTCCTCTTCCATAGATTTCTGCAAAATATTAGTCTCTTCCAAGGCAGCGGTCTTTCTTTCAATAAACTCTTTAACATAAGAATTAGGAGCATAGTTTTCATAGCAATATTTAAGTATGGCAAAAAAATTAGAATTGTAAAGAGTAGCATCATACTTTTCAATGAAAGAAGCAATTTCATAGGCACCCTTAAAAGCAACAAATTCTTCAATTTGTTCAACATCATTATAGCAATAGGCCTCCTTGGCATAAGAGGATACTATTTCATTATCATTAAACACACATTGGTAGGGAAGGTGTTTTTTAGCTTCTTTAGAACAACAAGTAAAATCATAAATTTCACATAGATTCCAAGCATAGCAATAGTATTAATTTGATGCCACAAGAGTTTCCCTTTTTGAGATATGCAGTGTTGCACATAATGATCATGCTCATTTAATGATTTTCCCTCAACTAAGCTAGTTGGGTTTTCAGCACGAGCACAAGTGGATTGAAGATGACCCAAGTAATATTCTTCGATGGTATGGAAAACTAGTGGTTCCTCAACTTTTGGAGCAGCAAGTACATCTAATTTTTTGTATTTTGAGTTTCCTACCCATATATAAAGATACAAAACAAGTTAATAAGAGAAAAATAAAAATTACTTAGTGATAAAGCAAACAAGCACACACGAGAATATTCACCCCGCGTTATTGCTCCTCGGCAACGGCGCCAGAAAAAGGTCTTGATAACCCACAAGTATACGGGATCAGTTGTAGCCTCTTTCGATAAGTAAGAGTGTCGAACCCAACGAGGAGATAAAGGTAGAACAAATATTCCCTCAAGTTCTATCGACCACCGATACAACTCTATGCACGCTTACGTTCGCTTTACCTAGAACAAGTATGAAACTATAAGTACTTTGTAGGTGTTATGGGATAGGTGTGCAAGATAATAAAGAGCACGTAAATAACATCTAGGGGCTGCAAAGATAAAGTAAAAATTAAGTTAGTTTAACGAGTGTGGAAAAGTGGTGGTAGGAGTTGCGGAATTGTCCCTAGGCAATCGATAACTAGATCGGTCATCATTATTGAAATTTTATATGAGGGAGAGGCATAATCTAACATACTTTATCTACTTGGATCATATGCAGTTATGATTGGAACTCTAGCAATCATCCGCAACTACTAAAGATCATTAAGGTAAAACCCAACCATAGCATTATAAGGTATCAAGTCCTCTTTACTCCCATATGAAACAACCCACCTACTCGGATTTATGCTTCTGTCACTCATGCAACCCACCATAGGCAAATCATGAACATTGCTACACCCTACAGCGAGGATCCCCCACGCTTGCGTGACACGAAGAGCACCATAGTACAGCACCAATAATAAAAACATGCAATTCAAACCAATTATGATCATCAATCAACCCATAGGACAACAAAAATCTACTCAGACATCATAGGATGGCAACACATCATTGGATAATAATATGAAGCATAAAGCACCATGTTCAAGTAGAGGGTACATCAGGTTGCGGGAGTGTCGAACTTTGTAGATACATGGGGGAAGATGATAGAGGTGCTGGTGAAGATGATGGAGTTGATGGAGTAGATCGCAGCCACAATGATGGCCCCGGCGATGCTCCGGTGCCACCTGGAGAGAGGGGGAGAGATCCCCCTCCTTATTCTTCTTCCTTGACCTTCCCCCTAGATGGCAGAAGGTTTTCCCCTCTGGTCCATGGACTCCATGGCGGCGGAGTGGCGAGAGCCCATCCGAGATTGGATCTCTCTCTCTGTTTCCTTCTGTTTCTGTGCTCTCAGATTCTGGCCTTTCACCATTTCTTAAATATCCGTAGATCCGTAACTCCGACTGGGATGAAATTTTGAGGGGATCTTTATCCAAAAAATATCTTTCTTGCAGCGAAAGGACAGATCCAACCGACCTAAGTGCTGGTCACAAGGGCCCAAACCATGGCCAGGGGGTAGGTCATGCCTCGTAGGCTTGTGACCTCCTCGGGCATCGTCTCATGTTGATTCTTTTTCCCGAAAATCACATATATTCCAAAAAAATCGTCATAAGTTTTTATCACGTTTGGACTTTGTTTGATATGGATTTTCTGCAGAACAAAAAAACATGCAACAAACAAGAACTGGCACTGGGCACTGGATCAACATGTTAGTCCCAAAAATAGTATAAAAGGTTGCCAAAAGTATATCAAAGTTGTAGAATATTGGCACAAAACAATCAAAATTTATAGATACGATCGAGACGTATCAGCATCCCCAAGCTTAATTCATTCTCGTCCTCGAGTAGGTGAATGATGAAAAATATATTTTTGATGTGGAATGCTGCCTAGCATAATCTTCTTCATATAATCAAATCATGGCATGAATATTAAGACACGAGTGATTCAAAGCAATAGTCTATCATTTGACATTAAGACAATAATACTTCAAGCATACCAATAAAGAAATTGTATCTCTTCAAAATATAATTTCAAAAGAAAGTTATCCCTACAATATTGTATAGTCTGGCTATGCTCCATCTTCACCACACAAAGTATTTATATCATGCACAACCCTGATGACAAGTCGAGCATTTGTTTCACACCTTTTATGTTCTCAACCTTTTTCAACTCCCATGAAATACATGAGCATGAGCCATGGATATAGCACTATAGGTGGAATAGAATATGGTGGAGGCTATGAAGAAAAGGAGAAGATAGGCTCACATCAACTAGGCGTATCAATGGGCTTTGGAGATGCCCATTAATAGATATTAATGTGAGTGAGTAGGGATTGCCATGCAATGGATGCACTAGAGCTATAAGTGTATGAAAGCTCAAAAAGAAACTATGTGGGTGTACATCCAACTTGCTTGCTCATGATGACCTAGGGCAATTTGAGGAAGCCCATCATTGGAATATACAAGCCAAGTTATATAATGAAAAATTCCCACTAGTATATGAAAGTGACAAAATAGGAGACTCTCTATCATGAAGATCATGGTGCTACTTTGAAGAACAAGTGTGGAAAAAGGATAGTAGCATTGTCCCTTCTCTCTTTTCTCTCTTTTTTTATTTTTTATTTTTTTATTTTTTATTTTTGGTGGGCATCTAAGGCCTCTTGTTTTATTTGGGCTTCACTGGCCTCTTTTATTTTTCATAAAGTCCGGAGTCTCATCCCAACTTGTGAGGGAATCATAGCTCCCATCATCCTTTCCTCACATGAGACAATGCTCTAATAATGATGGTCATCACACTTTTATGTACTTACAACTTGAGACACCCCACGTATATGAAAGTTGTAGAATATTGGCATGAAACAATCAAAAATTATAGATACGACGGAGATGTATCACAGGATTTAGGGTATTACCTCCATAGGAGGACCCAAACCTAGGTAAACATCGTCTCCTTCGTCTCCTATTACCATCGATTCTAGTCTCACTGCTCGGGACCCCCTACCTGAGATCCACCAGTTTTAACACCGACAGAGATGAAACACATAGCTACTGGTACATAACCTCATCCACGAGGGTGAACTGCTCCCTTCGCGTCATGGTGACTGCCGGGATGATGAACATTGCCTCTGGTGATAGTTTCCCCCTCCGGTAGGGTACCGGAATGGGCTCCCGATTGGTTTTTCATGGCTATAGAGGCTTGCGGCGGTGAAACTCCCGATCTAGGTTTCTTTCTAGGGGTTACTGGATTTATAGGAGTACTTGGCATTGGAATCACGTCAAGGGGACTCCTGAGGAGCCCACAAGCCAGGGGAGCCCTAGGGGGCGCGTCCTGGTGGCTTGTGGCTGCCTCGGGACTCCTCTTCGGTATGTTTTTGCTCTAGTATTTTATATATTTTCCAAAAATATTCTGCGTAAATTTTTAGCCCATTCCGAGAACTTTTATTTATGCACAAAAAAGACACCATGGTAGTTCTGCTGAAAACAGCATCAGTCCGGGTTAGTTCTAATAAAATCATACCAAAATCATATAGAATTATTGTAAACATGGCATGAATACTTCATAAATTACAGATACGTTGGAGATGTATCAGCATCCCCAAGCTTAATTCCTGCTCGTCCTCGAGTAGGTAAATGATAAAAGAAATAATTTATGAAGTGTGAATGCTAGCAAGTGCACAAGTTTGATCAATGATAATTCCAATCACTTTTTCTAGCATCAATATAAATCGTAAAAAGTAGCTCATCTCATAAAATTTCTCATGATCGAGTAAGAAGCTATTCACATGTTAAAGTATAGACCAGAAAGTTTCTTGAAAACTAACAAACGATATTCCTAGTCATCGAACAATTGCAATTCATCTTATTTTTAGGAAGGGTCTATGTAAGAGCTTTGATTTAGCAAATTCCACATACTCAACTAGCATATAGTCTTCCATGATTACTGACACTCAAAGCATATTTTTAGAACAAATAGCATCCATCGAACACATAGAAAGATAGGAGCTTAATGTTTCGCCTCCCAACTTATTTATCATATAGATAATTGTCAACAATAATAATTCATGATAAAATATATTTGTATGGATATATGTGTCTAGATCATTCCCCAACACATGACACTTGCCAAGAGAAAAAGGAAAAATATGGGAAGTGGTGAAGATCACCATGACTCTTGCATAAAGGTAAGTACTAGAAAATAAAAGATAGGCCCTTCATAGAGGGAAGTAGAGGTTGTCATGCGCATTTTGTTTTTGGATGTGCAAACCTTTAATGCAAAGGAACGTCACATTGTATTGCCCTTTTTGATAGCAACCTTTATTATGCAGTCCGTCGATTTTATTTCTTTACCATCAGAAGTTCGTACAACGCTTATTTTTCCTTACAATAAAATTTCATACATATTTAGGTGCAATTTTTATTTCTTTCTGCACCGATGACAACTTACTTGAAGGATCTTACACAATACATAGGTAGGTATTGTGGACTCTCATGGCAAAACTGGTTTAAGGGTGTTTGGATGCACAAATGGTATTTCTACTTGGTACGGAAGTTTTAGCTAGTATGAGGTGGAAGAAAGCAACACATGTTGGAGGATCCATAACAATATAACTTCTATACAAATATACCCAAACATAACTCATTAAGTTGTCTTCCTTGTCCAGTTTTAACTGATTTTCTCGAGTTTGAAAATAATTAATGAGCTCACAATCATACAAGATGTCCAAGATAGTATATTCATATGTGTAATCTCTCTTCCTTCAATATTCTTTCATGAATTGTTCAAGTGACCAATGTGGTATTTGCTAACTTTCAATAATTTTTACCGTGTATACTTATTATGTGTGAAGTCATTACTCCCCATGGGATAAGTATATGGAGCATATTTAATTTCAGATTTATGATATTCAATTCATTCAACCATTTACTCATAGGATATAAGTGAAGCACGAGAGTGAATAACAAACTACTCCAAAAAGACATAAGTGAAGATCAATGCATAGTCCATTAATTAAATAGCTACCTGAAGATTCTCTGATCTAAGAATTTCAGATCTTAAGTATTTTATTAAATAGCAAGAAAACCAAAAATAGCACTCCAAGAATAGCACGCATCATGTGAACGAATAAAAATTTAGGCTCAATATAGGCTAACCGATAATTGTTGATGGAGAGAGGTGGGATGCGTAGCATCCCCAAGCATAGATGCTTGAGACTTCTTGAAATATTTACTTGGGGTGCCTTGGGAATCCCCAAGATTTAGTTTTTGGATCTCGTTCAATCCTCTCATATCATGGTTTCACCTATTCTCAAAAACTTCATCCACACAAAACTTGAAAAGAACTCGTGAGATAGGTTAGTACACATAATAATAAATCAACTCTTTATGTACTTCCAAGACAAGTTCGACAATAAATTTTAAACATTAGGTACTGTATACTATCATTTCCACAATTTATATCTACCAATAGGCTATGGAAACTATAGGATAAGTAGATAACAAAACTATGACAGCAATCTGTCCAAACAGAGCAGTCTATAGCAATCTATTAAACCAGTGTACTTATGTAACTCAAAAAATTATAACAATTTAGTATATACTACAACATTTATATTAAAATACTTTGTAAAAATTTCAGAAACTTTCCATGTTCCAGTAAAATATGAAAATTCAAATACTAGAGCAAAAGTTTCTGTTTTCACACAGCACATATCAAACATGCAATTCAAGCATCCTAAAGGCAATTCTTGGAACTTTTTATTGAAAAACAATATTATAAATAACACCTAACAGAAAATAAAATATATATAATGATTCTCCAAGCAAAACACATATTATGTAATGAATAAAAATATAGCCCTAAGTAAGATATACCGATAATGTTGAAGACGAAAGAGGGGATGCCTTCCGGGGCATCCCCAAGCTTAGCCGCTTGAGTATTCCTTGGATATTACCTTGGATGTGACTTGGGAATCCCCAATATTAGGTTCTTGTAACTCCTTGTTGTCCTTATATCGGTGTCTCACCCGAAACATGAAAACTTCAATCACACAAAACTTAACGGAACTTCGTGAGATGGGTTAGTGTAATAAATAAAGATCAGTCACTTAGGTATTGTCAAGACAAGATTCATAATTATTCTCACATAATAACTACTGTATTCTATCATTCCCATAATTTATATCACTGAATATAAGCTATGGGAACACTAAAACAAGCAAACTATGCATGCAAAATAGAATCTGTCAAAAATAGAATAGTCTGTGAAGATCTGTAGTATAACCATACTTCACTGTCCCTAAAACTTCTGAAACATTAGGACAAACTGATTAATTTGTATATAAAAACTTTGTAAAAATTTCAGAAAATTTTCACCTTCAGTAAAAAATTAAAATTCGTGAACTGGAGTGAAAAGTTTATGTTTTGATTCAACATCAATTCTACTCATCTTGTGAGTCATCCCAAAGGCTTTACTTGGTACTTTATTGAAATAAAATACACAAAACATGATTACTACCATATCTTAATCATATGAACACACAAAAACAGAAAGGAAAAGTGTTGGGTTGTCTCCCAACAAGCGTTTTTCTTTAATGCCTTTTAGCTAGGCATGATGATTTTAATGATGCTCACATGAGAATAGTATTTGACACAAGTAAGAGAGCATCATGAATATCACGACAAGCATATTTAAGTCTAACCCACTTCCTATGCATAGGGATTTTGTGAGAAACCAATTTATTGGAACAAGAATCATCTAGCATAAGAAGGCAAAACAAGCATAAATTCCAAACTTTGAACACATAGAGAGGCAACTTGATATTATTGCAATTCCTACAAGCAAATGTTCCTCCCTCATAATAAATTTCAGTAGCATCATGAAGGAATTTCACAATATAACTATCACATAAATAATTATATTCATGATCCACAAGCATAGAAATTTTATCAACCTCCACATAAGCAATTTTCTTTTCATTCATAATTGTGGGAGCAAACTCAACAAAATAACTATCATGAGATACTTGATTGACATAACCACATTGAATATTAAAATCATGATGACTGCTACCTCTTGAGAATGCATTGGTTTTCCCTTGAAGAGGAAAGGGTGATATAGTGAAGAATATAAGTATTTCCCTCAGTTGTTGAGAACCAAGGTATCAATCCAGGAGGAGGAACAAGCAAGTCACCAATGGATGCACCTACACGGTTATTTGCACGGATTATATCTGAAAGAGATAGATGTAAACTAGTGCGGAAAGTAAAATATAAGTAAATTGTAGCAAGATATAGATCTGAAATATATAATGGAAAATAGACCCGGGGACTGTAGGTTTCACTAGAGGCTTCTCTCTTGAAGGCCAATGTCATGGTGGGTAAACAAATTACTGTCAAGCAATTCATAGAAAAGCGAATAATCATGTAGTTATCCAAGGCAATGATCATGCATATAGGCATCACGTCCGTGACAAGTAGACCGAAACGATTTTGCATCTACTACTCCACACATCGACCGACTCCTGCCTGTATCTAGAGTATTAAGTTCATGAAGAATAGAGTAACGCATTAAGAAAGATGACATGATGTAGAGGGATAAACTCAAGAAATATGATGAAAACCCCATCTTGTTACCCTTGATGGCAACAATCCAATACGTGCCTCGCTACCCATACTATGTCACTGGGTGGGGACACTTCAAGATTGAACCCAAAACCAAACACTTCTCCCATTGCAAGAATTACCAATCTAGTTGGCCAAACCAAACCAATAACTCGAAGAGACTTGCAAGGATATGAAATCATGCATATAAGAAATCAGAGGAGATTCAAATATGATTCATGGATAATATGAACATAAACTCACAATTCATCGGATCTTGCAAACACACCACAAAAGAGGATTACATCGGATAGATCTCCATGAAGATCATGAAGAACATGGTATTGAAGATCAAAGAGAGAGAGGAAGCCATCTAGCTACTAGCTATGGACCTGTAGGTCTATGGTGGACTACTCACGCATCATCGGAGCGACAATAGAGTTGATGTAGATGCCCTCCGTGATCGAAACCCCCTCTGACAGATTACCAGAAAAGGCTAAAAGATTGGATCTCTAGGGAACGGAGGCTTTCGATGGCGGAAAAGTATTTGCGTGGCTATTTTTGATGTTAGGGGAATATTTGGATATTTATAGGCCAAGAATTAGGGTTAGAGACCTGTCAGGAGGCGACAAGCGTTCTAGGAGCGGCCAAGGGGGCCGCGCCTAGCAGGCTTGTGGCGCCCTAGCACCTCCACTAACGTGCACTCCAAGCTTGGATGACTTGTTTCCTTCCAGAAAAATTCCTTCTGAAGGTTTTATTTTGTTTGGATTCCGTTTAATATTCCATATCTGCAAAACTCAAACACAAGAAAAAACAGAAACAGGCACTTGGCTCTACATAATAGGTTAGTCCCATAAATAATATAAAATATCATATTAATGCATATAAAACATCCAAAACATATAATAAAATAGCATGCCATCATCAAAAATTATAGATACGTTGGAGACATATCAGCATCCCCAAGCTTAATTCTTGCTCGTCCTCGAGTAGGTAAATGATAAAAACAGAATTTTTGATGTGGAGTGCTACCTAACATATTTATCCAAGTAATATTCTTTATTGTGGCATGAATACTAATATCTGTAAGACTCAAAACAAAAGCTTAATATTGATATAGAAACAATAACATTTCAAGCATACTAGCAAAGCAATTGTATCTCTTCAAAATATAATGGTGAAAGAAAGTTATCCCTACAATATCATATGGTCTGGCTATGCTCCATCTTCCTCACACAATGTATTTATATCATGCACAACCCTGATGAAAAGTCAAGCAATTATTTTCACACCTTTATTGTCTCAAACTTTTTCAACTCTCATGCAATACATGAGTGTGAGCCATGGATATAGCACTATAGGTGGAACAGAATATGGTGGAGGTTGTCAAGGAAGGGGAGAAGATAGTCCCACATCAAATAGGCTTATCAACGGGCTATGGAGATGCCCATCAATAGATATCAATGTGAGTGAGTAGGTATTGCCATGCAATGGATGAACTAGAGCTATAAGTGTATGAAATCTCAAAAGGAAACTAAGTGGATGTGCATCATGAAGAAAAAATTCCACTAGCTATATGAATGTGACAAAATAGGAGACTCTCTATCATGAAGATCATGGTGCTACTTTGAAGCACAAGTCTGGAAAAAGATAGTAGCAATGTCCCTTCTCTATTTTCTCTCATTTTTTTATGTGGGCATCTAAGGCCTCTTTTATTTTTTATTTTTTATTTGGGCTTCGCTCGCCTCTTTTATTTTTCATAAAGTCTGGAATCTCATCCCCACTTGTGAGGCAATCATAGCTTCCATCATCCTTTCCTCACATGGTAAATGCTCTAATAATGATAATCATCACACTTTTATTTACTTACAACTCAAAAGAAAATTACAACTCGATGCCTATGACAAAATATGACTCTATATGCAATATGGAAGTGACGGTGCATGTCATAAAAGGAAACGGTGGAAGTTGCATGGCAATATATCTCGGAATGGCTATGGAAATGCCATAATAGGTAGGTATGGTGGATATTTTGAGGAAAGATATATGATGGCTGTTTTGAGGAAGGTATTTGGTGTTTGTTTGGAGGAAGGTGTTTATTGCACCGAAGAAAGTTGTGCGGTACTAGAGAGGCTAGCAAAAGTGGAAGGGTGAGAGTGTGTATAATCCATGGACTCAAAATTAGTCATAAAGAACTCACATGCTTATTGAAAAAGTCCATTAGTCATTGAAGCAAAGCATTAAACGCATGCTCCTAGGGGGGAGGTTGGTAGGAGTTAACCATCGTGCGCCCCCGACCCTCACACAAATGCCGACAATCTATAAACAAGTCATGCTCTGACTTCCTTACATGGTGGTTCACCACACGTGCATGCTACGGGAATCACAAACCTTTACACAATTATTTTTACCAAATCACAATTTTCTTCCGAACATGTCTCTTAACATTACCATCTTTATATCTCAAAACTTTATGCAAGGAATCAAACTTGTCATAAATACTCAATCCACTTAATATGGAAGGTTTTATTATATCCTTTTAGATGCCTATCATATTAGGACTAAATTCATAACCTAGACCAATTACCATGCTGTTTTAGAAACTCTCAAAATAATATAAGTGAGGTACGAGAGTTCAAGTATTTCTATAAAAACGCAAACACCACTGTGCTCTAAAAGATATAAGTGAAGCACATAGAGCAAAATTGCCCAACTCAAAAGATATAAGTGAAGCACATAGAGTATTCTAATAAATTCATGATTAAGCGTGTCTCTCTCAAAATATGTGTGCATAAAGTATGATTGTGGCAAACTAACAAGCAAAGACTCATATCATACAAGACGCTCCAAGCAAAACACATATCATGTGGTGAATAAAAATATAGCCTCAAGTAAATTTACCGATGGATTGAAGACGAAAGAGGGGATGCCTTCTGGGGCATCCCCAAGCTTAGGATATTTGGCATCCTTGAATATTACTTGGGGTGCCTTGGGCATACCCAAGCTTAGGCTCTTGCCAGTCCTCATTCCATAGTCCATCAAATCTTTACCCAAAACTTGAAAACTTCACAACACAAAACTCGTGAGATCTGTTAGTATAAGAAACTAAATCACCACTTTAGGTACTATTGTGAACTCATTCTTTATTTATATTGGTGTTATAACTATTGTAATATAACTTCTCCATGGCTCATACCACATGATACAACCCATAGATTCATCAAAATAGGCAAACAATTCAAAGAAAACAGAATCTATCAAAAACAAAACAGTTTGTTGCAATCTCGAAGCTTCGTATACTTCTGTAACTCAAACAATTATGAAAAACTAGGATGTCCTGGGAAATTTATATATAAATCTTGTGTAAAAATTTCAGATAAATTCAAAGCTATGAAACAATTAGAAAATTCCTGGACTGAGCGCAAAAATTTCTGTTTTTCAGCAAGATCAAATCAACAACTACCATATATCGCCCCAAAGGTTTTAATTGACTCAAACACTAATTAAAACACCAAAACACAATTACTACAGAAGTATAAATGTGGGAAACACTAAAAAACAGAAGCAAAAAACAGAACACAAAAATAAAATTGGGTTGTCTCCCAACAAGCGCTATTGTTTTACGCCCATAGCTAGGACTAATGATTTCAATGATGCTCACATAAAAAGTAGTAATTGAAACATGCAAGAGAGAATCATGAACCTCATGAAAACAACATTTAATTCTAACCCACTTATTATGCATAGGTTTTTTTGATGAAACAATTTATGGGAACAAGAATCAACTAGCATAGGACGGGAAAACAAGCATAACTTCAAAACTTTGAACACATCCTGAGGAAACTTGATATTATTGCAATTCCTACTAGTGTATGTTCCTCCCTCATAATAAATTTCAGTAGCATCATGAAGGAATCTCACAATATAACTATCACACAATGCATTATTTTCATGAGCAATTATATCATACGTGTCATCAACAAAACTTGGGGAACAAAAAATATCATCTTTATCAAGCATAGCATCCCCAAGCTTGTGGTTTTTCATATCATTAACATCATGGATTTTCAGAGAATTCCTACTAACAACATGGAAATCATGCTTTTCATTCAAGGAGATATCATGAATCACCTTATAATTTTCCTCTTTCAACACTTCATCAAAATTTTCATGATTTTCAAGCAAAACTTCATAGAGATAATCAAGTGCACTCAACTCACTAGCAATTTGTTCATCACAGTTTGGTCTTTTGAAAAGATTAGCATGTGGATGAGGATCCATATCAATAGAGTTTTAGCAAGCAAAGATCCAAGCAAATAGAAGGCACATGGCATCACAAGCCAACATAGCAAATGGGAAGACGAACGAAAGAAGGGTGAATAAAAAGGCAAATTGATAAGTGGGGGAGAGGAAAATGAGAGGAAAATGGGAAATAATATAAATGCAAGAGATGAGTTTGTGATGGGAACTTGGTAGGCTTGATGTGTATCCTCCCCGGCATCTCTAAAAACCCTTCTTTCTACCACTTCAGCATGCGTTGGTTTCCCTTGAAGAGGAAAGGGTGATGCAGCAAAGTAGATAAGTATTTCCCTCAGTTGTTGAGAACCTAGGTATTAATCCAATAGGAGGAACAAGCAAGTCACCAATGGATGCACCTACACAAACAATCAAACTCTTGCACCCAACGCTATAAAGGGATTGCCAAAACTTCACAGTTATTTGCAAGGATTGGATCTGAAAGAGATAGATGTAAATGAGTGCAGAAAGTAAAAGATAAGTAAATTGCAGTAAGGTATAGATCTGAAAATATATGATGGAAAATAGACCCAGGGGCCATAGATTTCACTAGAGGCTTCTCTCTTGAAGGCAAATATCATGGTGTGCAAACAAATTACTCTCAAGCAATTGATAGAAAAGCGAATAATCATGTAGTTATCCAAGGTAATTATCATGCATATAGGCATCACGTCCATGACAAGTAGACCGAAACGATTCTGCATCTACTACTATGACTCAACACATTGATCGACTCCTGCCTGCATCTAGAGTATTAAGTTCATGAAGAACAGAGTAACGCATTAAGAAAGATGACATGATGTAGAGGGATAAACTCAAGCAATATGATGAAAACCCCATCTTGTTACCCTTGATGGCAACAATACAATACGTGCCTCGCTACCCCTACTATGTCACTCGGTGAGGACACCGCAAGATTGAACCCAAAACCACACACTTCTCCCATTGCAAGAATTACCAATCTAATTGGCCAAACCAAACCAATAACTCGAAGATACTTGCAAGGATATGAAATCATGCATATAACAAATTAGAGGATATTCAAATAAGATTCATGGATAATCTAAACATAAACTCATAATTCATCGGATCTAGACAAACACACCACAAAAGAGGATTACATCGGATAGATCTCCATGAAGATCATGAAGAACATGGTATTGAAGATCAAAGAGAGAGAAGAAGCCATCTAGCTACTAGCTATAGACATGTAGGTATGTAGTGGACTACTCACGCATCATCGGAGGGGAAATGGAGTTGATGTAGATGCCCTTCATGATCGAAACCCCCTCCGGTAGATTACCGGAAAAGGCTCCAAGATTGGATCTCTTGGGAATGGACTCTTCCAGCGGCGGACAAGTATTTGCGTGGATCTTTTTGATGTTGGCGGAATATTTGAGTATTTATAGGCAAAGAATTAGGTTCAGGAGACCTACCAGGAGGCGACAAGCCTGCTAGTTTTTGTAATCTGAAAATATAAATATGGCAAGGTAGCTAGTAGCAAAAGTGAGCAAAAACGGTATTGGATGCTTGAAAACAAGGCCTAGGGTTCATATTTTCACTAGTGCACGTTCTCTCGACAATACTAACATAGTTGAATCATATGTAAATCCCTTACGTGCGACAAAGAGTTCACTCCAAAGTCACAAATAGTGGAGAAAAAACGAAGAAATTGTTGTAGGGTACGAAACCACCTCAAAGTTATCTTTTCTGATCAAACTTATGAGCTATCCCTATAAGTGTCACGAACATCCCTAGAGTTTGTACTAAAATAACACCTTAAGATACACATCAACGAAAACCCTAATGTCACCTAGATACTCCAATGTCACCACGAGTACCCATGGGCTTGATTATATGATATGCATCACACTATTTCAGATTCATCATGTTCAATCCAACATAAAGAACTTCAAAGAGTGCCCCAAAGTTTTTACCGGGGAGTCAAGACGAAAACATGTGCAAACCCCTATGCATAGATTCCCAAGGTCATGGAACCTGCAAGTTGATCACCAAAACATACATCAAGTGGATCAATAGAACATTCTATTGTCACCACAGATATCCCATCGCAAGACATACATCAAGTGTTCTCAAATCCTTTAAAGACTCAATCCGATAAGAAAACTCCAAAGGGAAAACTCAATTCATCACAAGAAGATAGAGAGGGGAAAACTCCATATGATTCATCTATATCAATAAAGCTCACGGTACATCAAGATCGTGCCTTCTCAAGAACACACAGAGAGAGAGAGAGAGATCAAACACATAGCTACTGGTACATACCCTCAGCCCTGAGGGTGAAGTACTCCCTCCTCGTCATGGAGACAGCCGAGATGATCAAGATGGCCTCCGGTGATGGTTTCCCCTTAGGCAGGGTGCCGGAACGGGCTCCCAATTGGTTTTTCGTGGCTACAGAGGCTAGCGGCGGCGAAACTCCCGATCTAGGTTTCTTTCTGGGGGTTACTGGATTTCTAGGAGTGCTTGGCGTTGGAATCACGTCAAGGGGACTCCCGAGGGGCCCACAAGCCAGGGGGCGTGCCCTAGGGGAGGCTGCACTCTGGTGGCTTGTGGCTGCCTTAGGACTCCTCTTTGGTATCTTTTCGCTCCAGTATTTTCTATATTTTCCAAAAATATTCTTCGTAGATTTTCAGCCCATTCCGAGAACTTTTATTTCTGCACAAAAAATGACACCATGGCAGTTCTGCTAAAAACAGCGTCAGTCTAGGTTAGTTCTAATAAAATCATACCAAAATCATATAGAATTATTGTAAACATGGCATGAATACTTCATAAATTCTAGACACGTTGGAGACATATCAAGGAATGCCTGGGCAACTCCCTAGGAACCCTCCACCTTGAGATCACACACACACGTAGCATGGTATCCATGACGACGCCGGTGGGGTACCTCCTCTCCGGCACAGTGGGTGGGAAGCGGAAGGTGGGGCTGTTGTACTGTATCTTCTCTACTCGCCTTGCTTCGAAACTGCTTTGGAGTTGGATGAAGAAGAGAAGCAGCAAGAGAGATGGAAGTTGTGGAGAAGAGACGGAGGGGTGGGTGGTTTAAATATAAGGCTAGGCTCGGTGTGCCATGGGATTTAATTGGCAACTGAATCGATGCGAGCCACTGAATCGATGCCAGGCATTGAATCAAGATGCCAGCCATTAAATCAACACGGCCGGACCGACAAAGCCAGTGGCGTCCCTTTGCGACTTTAGCGTGACTGAAATGCGTGCTCCCTGGTGAGGAGAGCGAGGTGAGGAGATGCTAGAAGCGTGCGTCCTAGCGCCCTGTGTTGCCTCTCTGAAATGCCGCCGCTCTAAATCGAGGAGACATGACACTCGTGAGCATGCTGGTCCGTGCATGGCTGCATGCTGGTCCGTGGCGAGGAGATGTCGGTTCGTGGTGGCGCCTGCACCCTGGCGTCACACGCATGATGCAGAAAAGGTAGGTTATGTCCCTGGCGAACCGCGAGACGCGAGGCAAGGAGACACCAGCGAGGCGAGGCAAGGCTACGTCCATGGCGGTGCCCGCATCCATGCAGAAAAAAGCTACGTCGTGCGGATGCATAACAGGCTAGGCTGCATGAGTGGCGTAACAGAGGCGGTAGCAGCATGCAATTAAGAGCAGCCCAACAGTCATTAGAAGCCCAATGATCCAACCAGCGCCATGAGCCAACCTGTCAAGTTCAACGGCCGAACACAATCCACTGCGAACATGGCCCCACTCGTCAGAGTTAACAGACAAAGCTTGACTCGATGACAAAAGTCCAGTTTGGGATTTTGTGAGGGTTTCGGACAAGAGAGTGGGGAAAACTGAGCTAAAATTTAGAGCGTGGGGTTCAGTGAGTAATACTAAGGAACCAGGGGCATAGATATAAAAAAACCTTAACATTAATGCCCTCCTTTGGCAACATGATCATGATGAAATGATGACGAACTTGAATATGTTTACTTCGAGAATGTTGCACAGGGTTATGAGCAATTTTAATGGCACTCTCATTGTCACAAAACAAGGGAACATGTTTCACATGTATACCATACTCCTTAAAAGTTTGAGTCAACCATAGCAATTGTGCACAACATGATCCGGCAACAATCTATTCCACTTCGGCGGAAGATAGAGATACCGAGTTTTATCTCTTGGATGACCAACATACAATAGAACTTCCAAGAAACTGGCAAGTACCTAAGGTGGATTTAACCTTATGTCCAGCATAGTCTGAGTCGGAATAGCCCATAGGATTAAAATAAGATCCCTTGGGATACCATATGCCAAAGTTTGGTGTATGTATCAAGTATCTCACAATTCTTGTCACGGCTTTAAGATGACACTCTTTGGGTGCCGCTTGATATCGGGCACACATGCACACACTAAGCATGATATCAGAACGGGAGTCACATAGATATAGCAATGAACCAATCATTGATTGATAAACTTTTTGATCAATCGGCTTGTCCTCCTTGGTGAGGTCAACATGTCCACTAGTAGGCATGGGAGTTTTCTTACCTTTACACTATTGCATGTTGAACTTCTTGAACAAGTATTTGGTGTACCTAGTTTGAGAGATAAATATACCTTCTATTGTTTGCTTGATTTCCAAATAAAGGAAATTTTTTAGCTCACACATCATAGACATCTCATATTTCTCGGACATCAGCCTTCCAAATTTATCACTAAAATGTGGGTTAGTAGATCCTAAGATAATATCATCCACATAAATTTTGCACACAAATAATTCACCATTAACTCTTTTATTGAATAAGGTTGCGTCAATTTTACCAATCTCAAAACCCTTTTCAATGTGAAACTTTGTTAAGCATTTGTACCAAGCTCATGGGGCTTGTTTAAGACCATAGAGAGATTTACGAAGTTTATAAACATGATTAGGTTTCTTAAGGTTCACAAAGCCAGGAGGTTGCTTAACATAAACTTCTGTTGGGGAACGTCGCATGGGAAACAAAAAATTTCCTATGCACACGCAAGATCTATCCATGGTGATGAGCATCTATGAGAGGGAGAGTGGATCTACATACCCTTGTAGATCGCTAAGCGGGAAGCATTAAGAAACGTGGTTGGTGTAGTCGAACGTCTTCGCGATCCAAATCGCCGTGCGTCCCGTGATCCAATCATGATCCGTCCCGCGATCCAATCACGATCCGTCCCATGAACTTGATCACGATCCGTCCGACGAACTTGATCACGATCCTTCCGATCTAGCGCCGAACGGACGACACCTCCGCGTTCAGCACACGTACAGCTTGATGACGATCTCCGCCATCTTGATCCAGCAAGAAGAAGAGGAGAGGAAGAAGAGTTCTCTGGCAGCGTGACGGCGATGGTGGTGGAGCTATTCCGGCAGGGCTTCGCCTAAGCGCTGCAGAAAACCGATCTAGAGGAGAAACTATGCACTAGAGGAACGGGTAGCACATGGCTGAAAAATCTGGTGCCAAAAACCATAAAACCTCTAGTATATATAAGAGGAAGAGAGGAGGAGGCTTGGCCCTCAAAGGACCAGCTCTTGGGTCGGCCGAATCAAGGAGGATTGGAGGATTCCTCCTCCAATCCTAGTAGGACTAGGACTCCTCCTTATGTTTGCCTTTTTTGCCTTTTTCCACCTTTTTCTCTTTGGGCTTTTCTTCCCAGCCGCATGGGCCTTGTGTGGGACTTCCAACAGCCCACTAAGGGCTGGTATTTACTCTCCCACAGCCCATGTAGCATCTTGGGTCGAAATACCCCACCCGATGGTCTCCCGGTACACTACCGGCACTCCCGGTACACTACCGATAAGCCCGAAACTTTTACGGTGACCAAAATAGGACTTCCTATATATCAGTCTTTACCTCCAGACCATTCTAAAGATCCTCGTGATGTCTAGGATCTCATCTACCACTCCGAACAACCTTAGGTCACCACCATGCATAACTCTATACTACTGAAACGTCACCAAACCTTAAGTGTGCAGACCCTACGGGTTCGAGAACTATGTAGACATGACCGAGACATCTCTACGGTTAATAACCAATAGCGGGACCTAGATGCCCATATTGGTTCCTACATATTCTATGAAGATCTTTATCGGTCGAACCTCTATGTCAAGGATTCAGTTAATCCCGTATGATGTTCCCTTTGTTCTTCGGTATGTTACTTGCCCGAGATTCGGTCGTCGGTATCTCTATACCTAGTTCAACCTCGTTACCGGCAAGTCTCTTTACTCGTTCCGTAATACAAGATCCCGTGGCTAACACTTAGTCACATTGCTTGCAAGGCTTATTGTGATGTTGTATTACCGAGTGGGCCCTGAGATACCTCTCCGTCACACGGAGTAACAAATCCCAGTCTTGATACATGCGAACTCGACAGACACCCTCAGAGATACCTGTAGAGCACCTTTATAGTCACCCAGTTACGTTGCGACATTTGATACACACAAGGTACTCCTCCGATGTCAATGAGTTGCATGATCTCATGGTCATAGGAACACATACTTGTCATGCAGAAAACAGTAGCAATAAACTGACACGGTCATATGCTACGTTTGTAGTTTGGGTCTTGTCCATCACATCATTCTCCTAACGATGTGATCCCGTTATGAAATGACATCTCATGTCCATGACTAGGAAACCATATCCATCTTTGATCAACGAGCTAGTCTATTAGAGGCATACTAGGGACATGGTGTTTGTCTATGTATCCACACATGTATCTGAGTTTCCGATCAACACAATTGTAGCATGGATAATAAACGATTATCATGAACAAGGAAATATGATAATAACTAATTTATTATTGCCTCTAGGGCATATTTCCCACAGTCTCCCACTTGCACTAGAGTCAATAATCTAGTTCACATCACCATGTGATTCGCATTGTTATGAATCTAAGACCCAATGAGTTCTGGGGCTCGATCATGCTTTGCATGTGAGAGAGGTCTTATAGTCAACGGGTCTACGTCATTCAGATCCATGTGTACTTTGCAAATCTCTATGTCAAACTGTAAACACTGCTACCACACTCCACTTGCTACTATTCCAAATGGCTGCTCCACTATACGTATCCAGATTGCTACTACGAGTCATCCGGATTGGTGTTAAAGCTTGCATCGACGTAACTCTTTACGATGAACTCTTTATCACCTCCATAATCGAGAAACATCTCCTTAGTCTCTTAATTACTAAGGATAATCTTGATCGCTGTCCAGTGATCCACTATTGGATCACTTTTGTACGCCTTGACAGACTCATGGCAAGGCACACACCAGGTGCGGTACACAGCTGCTGAGTTGCCGTTGTTGTTGCCGTTTCCATTTCCCTGCTTGCTCTGGGGACACTCAGTTGCATAGTGCCCTGTCTTCTGGCACTTGAAATAGGTGATGTGGCTCAGATCCTTCTGAGTAGGAGCATGACGGTACTGGTTGTGGTTCCCATTCCCATTGTCAGTCTTCAAGTTGCCATGGTTGGGACGGGCATTCCCATTCCTCCATGGTTGTGGCCTCCATGGTTGTGCATGGCATGAGTGTGCCTTCCAAACTTACCGGTCCCTGATCCGGTATTCCTTGAGTACGGGGAGTAGCGGGGCTTCTGATGAGCTCTAGAGTTAAACTTCCCTTGAGTATACTTCCTCTTGCGGTTCTCAATTTGCTGCTGCTTTCCCTCCAAGCTGAGGGCCTTGTCCACCAGCTCTTGGTAGTTGTTGAAGGTAGCCACTACCAGCTGCATGCTCAACTCATCGTTGAGCCCTTCCAGAAACTTCTCCTGCTTGGCCGCATCATCAGCCACATCTCCTGGTGCATAACGAGCCAGTGTGCTGAAGTCGTCCACGTATTGGGCCACGGAACGGTTCCCCTGGCGTAAGTTGCGAAACTCACGCTTCTTCAGACTCATAGCTCTAGCTGAGACATGTGCGGTGCGGAAAGCAAGCTTGAATTGTTCCCAAGTCACACCAGCAATAGGATATGTGGTGGTGTAGTTCTCCCACCATGAAGCTGCTGGTCCTTCGAGTTGATGCGTGGCAAAGCGCACTTTCTCAGCGTTAGTACATCCAGCGGTGACGAGTTCCCTCTCCATCTTACGGAGCCAATCATCTTCCACAATGGGCTCAGTGCTGCTGGAGAAAGTTGGAGGGTTCAACCTCAGAAAACGGGTGACGTTGTCGCCATGTGGTGGAGGGTGGTTGTTGTTGTTCTGGTTGTTGGTGTGATTCTGGATCAATAGCTGCATCAGTGCATTCTGCTGCTGAAGGGGTTGTGTGAGTTCCGGCGGGAAGGTGAAGTCGGACTCACATCGTGGAGGCATCTTGCTGTTTTCAGAGGGGTGAGAATTAGAATAGAACAAGGACCTAAAAGGGGAAATTCACTACCCATATGCAATGCAACAAACATATCACACCAAACACTCATTCATTTATTCAATCAAGGTCAAACATCGAGATACAAATCTCCATTCAAACTAAACATCGACCTACGTTTTTAACGATGAAAATGAAGATACATGGGGGCATAACTAAAGTTGTCCTCAAAAGTACATAGTCGTGGGTCCTCCGGTGGTGCTCTCCTCGTAGTCATCATCGTCGCTGATGAAGGGAGCCATGTCTCCTTCGGGGTGAAGATTTTCCCCCATGTCCAGTTGTTCCTCCAGAGTTGCGATGTGAGTGTTCAGCTTGTCGATCCTCTCTAAGAAATCCTTCACTTCATACTCATGCTCGTACTCGGCTTCCCGTAAGTCACCTTCGAGGTCAATCTCGCGGTTCATCAGATTCTTGATTGTCTTCGTATCTGCACGTACCCGAAGCTCCAAGGTCCTGACGTGCGTCTCCAAGGTCTAGATATAGGAAATGGTGGTGTCTTCAGTGGGAGTGGTTATGATTTTTCCATTGGCATCCCTACGAGAAACCACGCTGAGTCCTGGTGAAATGGTTCCACCTCTGTATTCCTCCTGAATACATCCAAGGGCATGATGAATGGCCATGTCTCTTCCAAGTATCCAGCTGGGTGCCACAAACTTGAAGTCGATGGGTTCCTTCCGATTCCCAAAGGTCTTCCCTGGGATGTGCACCTTAATCCTGTAGCGTCCGTCTTGGGGAAAAGACATGATAGGAGTCCCGATGATGCTCGGCAAAGCAATCCTCACGTCCCTGACGATCCTCTTCAGCTCCTTGCCAAAGGGCATCGTTGCGTCAGGCTGGCAAAACTCCGTGATCAACACTGGGATGAAGGTGGCCATCTATAAATTTTGAAATAATCGGAGGGAAGTCAGAAACGAGTAGATCAGAATGTAAGAATTTGTAAAACAAGGAAAAAGAATGATCCTAAGGTTTTTCCAATCCTAGAGGTTACGTCCTACAGTCAGCGTGTGCTCTGATACCATTTCTGTAGCGACCCAACCTGAAAGGTCGAATCTCCGGTGTTTCCGTACCATCCCAAGATCATGCTGGTACACACACGGTACATCAATGTATATATCAAAGGGAAATCACACAGCATTTATTAATCGTAAATCTCATATTGAGTCCTTTATTACAATAAAGATTACAATAAAGTGGCTGAAGGCCAACTCATGAGAATATCTAAATCTTGCGGAAGCTTCAAAGGTAGATGAGTCCATCTAACTCCAAGGGCATCTCACCGAGCGTAGAGCGTATCCTCACTCCTGGTCAGAAAAATACTCTGCAACATGATACGTTGCAGCCGTATAGGTCAGCATATTGAATATGCCAGCAAAGTCACAAGAGAGGGGGTGAAGTAATCATCTAGTCTATATGCAAATATGGCAGGTGGAGTAGTAAGTTTTTGCATAAAGCCAAATTTTTCCTACAACAAGAGAGGGCAAGGGCATAATTACTACAATGTTGGTTGATTAATGACATGGTTCCACCAACCAATTCTCATACCCAAGTTGACATTTATAACCCACATCAATATAATTAATTGTGTTGAGAGTTCCAGATAGTTTCAGTTCCTTTGGCTCAAACTGTCCAAGACCGTGGACACGGCTAATCGATTAGGTTTGAGTACTCTGCAGAGTTTTGCACACGTTCCCCACAAGATTTGGTCGCCTCCGTTTGATTTTATCGCACTTAAGGGTGTTTGAGAAACGGATGACCAAAACATGGTCTTCCAAAGGGTTTCCCTGCGACTCTGTTGGTGCCCATCCTTTCCTACCGTTCTTCTACCTCTCGTAGCACCGCCTGTCTAGGGTCACCACGATATCCAACCAAGCCAGATCCCATAATGACTTGTGGCTGTGCAGTTAAGCCTTGGGTCTTGAAGCATCCATCCATCTCTTTGTGCCTGGGTGGACCTTTCCGCATGAATACTGGCACATCTCCAGCATCATCTAGGCTAACCACTGGTTTCTCCAGGGTGCCGTTCAAGCATCATCCACCCAGAGGTAAGTTGAAAACTTGAAGTCTAGAAGACTTGATCATCATGTAGGTCTTGAAATTATTAACTCTCAACTCTCATGCATCACACAACCAACCCCGTCTACTAATAGCATAGCAAAATGTAAAACAACGTTTCCCGGGGCCAATGTGTCAAAGGGTTGAGGAGGGGGGTACCTACCACATGATACTACAGCAAGTAACCAAGTTTCCAATTTACCTACTTTGCATGCAATTGGGGTGATGGAAGAACTAATGCAATAAAACATAGGTATACATGATCAAAGTGACTTGCCTGATTGACGATCTTCGTACTCGAGGGACTCTAGGTAACAAGCTTCGCACTCCGGATGATCTAACGAATCAAACAAGAGGACTCAATAAGCATACAACAAAATATTGTAACTCACAAAAATCAGGAATGAACTAGTAATCACTCAAGACAAAACAAGGCACAATCAAAAGAAAAGGAGATCAACACATAGTTTGGTTTCTAAAGTTGATGGGTAAACTACTACTAATAACATAGAATTATTGGTATTAACAAAACAATAGTTGACAAAAAAAGAACAATAGAAATATTTTATTAATAAACAGAATTAAATCCATTTAAAGTTTTGTTAAGAAAAATCTTAGTAGGGTTTTAAAAGTTTTGATAAACGCTACTACATGAAGTGGGCTAGAGTTTATTAACAATAGAGTGAAATAAACTACAATTTTATTAATAAAAAAATTCTCCTAACAGAAAAGAATTTACTAAAACTTTTCTTAGAAAACAGAATTTAATTATCTAAACTTTGTTAAAAAAACTATTACTAACTAGTTTGTTTTAATAAAATTATACCTAGTTGAAAAATAGTAGAGATTCCTATTGTATTATAGAAATTAAACTAAGCAAATTATATTATTATTATCAGCAAGTAAAACAACTAATGTTTAAACAACAGAATCTACTAAAACAAAATATAACTAATTCTGATTTGAACTAACTAAAACTAAATTATTTAAACTATACTAAATACTAGACAGATTCTGCTTATTGCTAAAACACTAAACAATTTAATCTTAAAAATCTTCAAACTAAGCATGATGACAGTCCTAACTAATACCAAGCAGTAGCAAAGGGATTCATACAAAAATCTATTTTTAAACTCTAGTTATTCAGATTTGAGTAGTTTGAGAAAATTTGATTAAATTCAAATTTATAGTTCAAATTTAAATTCTACAACTACAGACATAAACAACAAGTAACTTGTGACCTAATGCAAAAAGAATTAACTAAATACACTAAATATTTTAAAAGATATAAGCAAAACAAAATCAGAAAACCGTCTGTTTTCTAAAACAAAATAGGAAAAGAAAAAAATCTAACGAACGGCCAAGGCTACGTGGCGGCTTCCTATTGGTTGCTAGCATAGGCGCGCGGGTGTTGCGGGCGGTCAACCGAGGCTTAAAAGAAAACGGTTCGCCGTTTAATTAGATCTAATCTGGATCGTCGTCTATAGATCCGACGGTCCAGAGAGGTCCGGTGGCTTACAGGGATGGTCGAGGTGGTCTCCGGCGAGGACGGCGGCGGCCGGTGGTCGAAGTTGGTTGGGGAGGTCGCTCCTGTGGTCAAAGTACACGTTGGAGGGGTCCAGACAACGGCGGAGATCCTCCGACGCTGATTGGTGGTGTCGGAGAGGCGTGGGGTGGAGTGGAGCGTCGAGCACACGCGGTGGAAGCTTTCGATGGGGCAGGAACTCCGGCGGGCTCGTGGCAGCGCTCTGGCGAGGGAGAGAGAGGGGTTTGGGGGATGGAGTGCGGAGGGTGGCCGCCTTTATATAGGGCCGCGGTGGAGCGAGGGAAGGCAAGAGGAGAGAGATCCGGCAAGGATGGATCACCGGCGATGGTCGCGGGCGCGAAGGAAGAAGGTGACCGCGCGTATCTCGCTAACGGTCGGTGTTGGGAGACGTAGTAGTAAATCAAAATTTTCCTACGTTCACCAAGATCTATCTATGGAGAAACCAGCAACGAGAGGGGAGAGATTGCATCTTCATACCTTTGAAGATCGCTAAGAGGAAGCGTTACAAGAACGCGGTTGATGGAGTCCTACTCGCAGCGATTCAGATCGCGGTAGATCCGATCAAGTGCCGAACGGACGGCACCTCCGCGTTCAACACACGTGCAGCCCGGTGACGTCTCCAACACCTTGATCCAGCAAGGAGGAAGGAAAGGTTGGGGAAGGGCTCCAACAGCAGCACGACGGCGTGGTGGTGGTGGAGTAGCAAGGTATTCCGACAGGGCTTCGCCTAAGCGCTGCGGAGGAGGAAGAAGAGAGGTAGGGCTTCGCCGTGAGAGAGAGAGATCAAATCTTATCTCAAAACATCCAAAACCTCAAGTATATATAGGAGGAGGGACGTGGAGGGCTGGCTTGGCCTCTACTCCAAAGAGGAGATGGCCGGCCGAATTAAAGGGAGAGTCCACCTCCCACAAGGGAGGTGGATCTCCTCCTTTTAAATCCTTTTTGCCTTATCTCCTTATCTCCAGCCGCATGGGCCTTTAGCAAAAGTCTTGCCCAGCCCAATAAGGGCTGGCACACTTTATCTAACAGCCCATGTGGTCCTTTGGTCGTCACACCCCTCCCGGGGGTCATCCGGCACCCTCCCGGCATTCCCGGTACACTACCGATGAGCCCGAAAACTTTCCGGTGACCAAAACTGGACTTCCTATATATCAATCTTTACCTCCGGACCATTCCGGAGCTCCTCGTGACGTCCGGGATCTCATCCGGGACTCCGAACAACCTTCGGTAATCACGTATACCTTTTCCCTATAACCCTAGCGTCATCGAACCTTAAGTGTGTAGACCCTACGGGTTCGGGAGACACGTAGACATGAACGAGACACCTCTCCGGTCAATAACCAACAGCGGGATCTGGATACCCATGTTGGCTCCCACGTACTCCACGATGATCTCATCGGATGAACCACGATGTCAAGGATTCAATCAATCCCGTATACAATTCCCTTTGTCTATCGGTATGATACTTGCCCGAGATTCGATCGTCGGTATCCCCATACCTTGTTCAATCTCGTTACCGGCAAGTCTCTTTACTCGTTCCGTAATACATCATCCCGTGACTAACTCCTTAGTCACATTGAGCTCACAATGATGATGTCTTACCGAGTGGGCCCAGAGATACCTCTCCGTCACACGGAGTGACAAATCCCAGTCTCGATTCATGCCAACCCAACAGATACTTTCGGAGATACCCGTAGTGCACCTTTATAGCCACCCAGTTACGTTGTGACGTTTGGCACACCCAAAGCATTCCTACGGTATCCGGGAGTTGCACAATCTCATGGTCTAAGGAAACGATACTTGACATTGAAAAGCTTTAGCAAACGAACTACACGATCTTGTGCTATGCTTAGAATTGGGTCTTGTCCATCACATCATTCTCCTAATGATGTGATCCCGTTATCAATGACATCCAATGTCCATGGCCATGAAACCGTGACCATCTATTGATCAACGAGCTAGTCAACTAGAGGCTCACTAGGGACATGTTGTGGTCTATGTATTCACACATGTATTATGGTTTCCGGTTAACACAATTATAGCATGAACAATAGACAATTATCATGAACAAGGAAATACAATAATAACCATTTTATTATTGCCTCTAGGGCATATTTCCAACAGTCTCCCACTTGCACTAGAGTCAATAATCTAGTTCACATCACCATGTGATTAACACTTACATCACCATGTGATCATATCATCATGTGATTAACACCCAATAAGTTCTGGGGTTTGTTCATGTCCTGCTCGTGAAAGAGGTTTTAGTCAACGGGTCTGCGACATTCAGATCCGTGTGTACCTTACAAACTTTCCATGTCATATTTGTAGATACTACTCCCATGCTCCACTTGGAGCTATTCCAAATGGCTGCTCCACTATACGTAGCTGGATTTCTACTAAGAGTCATCCGGATTGGTTTTAAAGCTTGCATCATCGTAACACTTTACGATGAACTCTTTATCACCTCCATAATCGAGAAATATTTCCTTAGTTCTCAAGTTACTAAGGCTAACTTTGACCGCTGTCTAGTGATCCACTCTTGGATTACTCTTGTACCCCTTGACAGACTCATGGCAAGGCACACACAGGTGCGGTACACAGCATGGCATACTATATAGAGCCTATGGCTAAAGCATAGGAGATGACACTCATCTCTTCTTTATCTTCTGCCGTGGTCGGGTATTGAGTCTTACTCAATTTCACACCTTACAATACAGTCAAGAACTCCTTCTTTGACCCATCTATTTTGAACTCCTTCAAAAACTTGTCAAGGTATGTCTTCGTCGAAAAAACTTATCAAGCGAATAGATCTATCCCTATAGATCTTGATGCTCAATAAAATAGTAGCTTTATCTGGGTCTTCCTTTGAAAAACAAAACTTTTCAAACAACCCTTCATGCTCTTCCAGAAATTCTACATCATTTCCGATCAATAATATGTCAACTACATATTCTTATAAGAAATTCCATAGTGCTCCCACTCACTTTCTTGCAAATACAAGTTTCTCATAAACTTTGTATAAACTTAAACACTTTGATCACCTCATCAAAGCATATATTCCAACTCCGAGATGCTTGCTCCAGTCCATAGAAGGATCGCTGGAGTTTGCATATTATTAGCATCCTTAGGATTGACAAAACCTTCTGGTTGTATCACATACAACTCTTCCTCACAGAAACCATTACGGAAACCTTGTTTTGTCATCCATCTGCCAGATTTCATAATCGAAAAATGCAGCAACTGCTAACAAAATTTTAATAGACTTTTAGCATCGCTACAGATGAGACAATCTCATTGCAGTCAACTCCTTGAACTTGGCGGAAACTTCTTTGCGACAAGTCGAGCTTTATAAACGGTGACATTTCACCATTAGCGTCTATGTTTATCTCAAAGGTCCATTTGTACTCAATGACCCGCCATTCAACAGGCAAGTCTACCAAAGTCCATACTTGGTTTTCATACATGGATCCTTTCTCGGATTTCATGGCTCCTAGCCATTTGTTGGAATCCGGGCCCACCATCGCTTCTCCATAGTTCGTAGGTTCATCGTTGTCCAACAACATGATTTCCAAGACAGGGTTGTCGTACTACTCAGGAGCAGTACGCGTCCTTGTCGACCTACGAGGTTCGATAGTGACTTGATCCGAAGCTTCATGATCATCATCATTAACTTCCTTTTCAACTAAGTAGGCTCTACAGAAACATCTTTCTGTGTTGCGCTATTCTCTGGTTGAAACAAAGGTTCAACAACCTTATCAAGTTCTATCTTCCTCCCACTCAATTCTTTCGAGAGAAACTCTTTCTCAAAAAGGACCCGTTCTTAGCAACAAACACCTTTTGCGCTTGGATCTGAGATAGAAGGTATACCCAATGTCTCATTAGGGTATTCTATGAAGATGCATTTGTCTGCTTTGAGTTCGAGCTCGCTAGGTGAAAAACCCATTTTCACATAAGCGTCGCAGCCCCAAACATTAAGAAATGACAGCTTAGGCTTCTGTCAAACCATAATTCTCACGGTGTCATCTCAACAGACTTAGATGGTGCCCTGTTAAAGTGAATGGATTTGTCTTTAATGCATAACCCCATAACGATAGTGGTAAAACGATAAGAGACATCATAGTACTCACTATATCCAATAGAGCACGACTACGACGTTCGAACACACCATCACACTATGGTGTTCCAGGAGGCGTGAGCTGTGAAACAATTTCCACATTGTCTAAAATTGCATACCAAACTCGTAACTTAGATATTCACCTCCATGATCATATCATAGACATTTATCTTCTTGTCACGATGATCTTTAACTTCACTCTGAAACTCCTTGAACCTTTCAAACATTTCAGATTCGTGTTTCATTAAGTAAATATCCCCATATTTACTCAAATCATCAGTGAAGGTAAAGAAAAACAACGATATCCACTGTGTGTTTCAACACTCATTGGACCACATACATCAACATGTATTAATTCCAATAAGCCACTTGCCCGCTCCATCATATTGGATGACGGGGTCTCAGTCATCTTGCCCAAGAGGCATGGCTCGCATGTCTCAACCGATTCGAAATGGAGTGAGTCAAAAAAAAAATCCATCATCATGGAGTTTCTTCATGCGATTTATACCAATATGACATTACGTGGCAGTGCCACAAGCATGTGGTACTATCATTATTAACTTTGTATCTTTTGGTACCAATGTTATGAATATGTGTACTACTACGATCATGATTCGATAAACCATTTCGAGTGGGTGCATGACCATTGAAGGCATTATCCATGTAAACAGAATAACCATTATTCTCTAACTTATATGAATAACCGTATCGCACTAATCATGATCTAATCACGTTCATGCTCAACGCAAACACCAAATAACATTTATTTAGGTTTATCACAAATCCCGAAGGTAGAGAGAGCGTGCGATGGTGATCACATCAATCTTGGAAATACTTCCAACACACATCGTCACCTTTCACCTAGCTAGTCTCCGTTTATTCCGTAGCTTTTATTTCGAGTTGCTAACACTTAGCAACCGAACCGGTATCCAATACCCAGGTGCTACTAGGAGTACCAGCAAGGTACACATCACTAACACGTATATCAAATATACTTCCATTGACATTACCAGCCTTCTTATCTACCAATCATCTAGGGTTTTTCCGCTTCAGCGAACATTCTCCTCATAACAGAAGCACTTAGTCTCGGGTTCGGGCTCAACCTTGGGTTTCTTCACTAGAGCAACAACTGGCTTGCCATTCCTGAAGTTTTTCCCTTCTTGCCCTTGCCCCTTTTGAAACTAGTGGTTTTCACTTAACCATCAACACTTGATGCTCCTTATTGATTTCTACCTTCGTGGTGTCAAACATCACGAACAACTCAGGGATCATCTTATCCATCCCTGGCATGTTATAGTTCATCACGAAGCTCTAGTAGCTTGGTTGCAGTGACTTGGAGAACTGCATTAATCACTATCTCATCTGGAAGATTAACTCCCACTTGATTCAAGTGATTGTAGCACCCAGACAATCTGAGAACACACTCACCGATTAAGCTATTCTCCTTTATCTTGCAGGCAAAGAATCTTGTTGGAGGTCTCATACCTCTCAACATAGGCACGAGCTTGAGATCACAATCTCAGCTCCTAGAACATCTCATATGTTCTGTGACGTTCAAAACATTTTGAAGCCTCAATTCTAAGCCGTAATGCATGACGCACTGAACTATCACGTAGTCATCAAAAAGTGCCTGTCATATGTTCACAACATCTACAGACAACGCTTGAGGGAGTGATGCAGTTAGCGGTACATCAAAAACATAAGCTTTCTGTGCAGCAATGAGGACAATCCTCAGATCACGGACCCAGTCCGCATTATTGCTACCATCAACTTTCAACTTACTTTTCTCTAGGATTGTATCAATAAAACTGGGGAGCTACAGCGCGAGCTATCTACGACATAATTTGCAAGGACATTTTTAGACTAAGTTCATGATAATTAAGTTCATTTAATCAAATTATTAATGAACTCCCACTTAGATAGACATCTCTCTAGTCTTCCAAGTGATACATGATCCATGTCAACTAGCCCGTGTCCGATCATCACGTGAGACGGACTAGTCATCCATGGTGAACATCTCTATGTTGATCGTATCTTCTATACAACTCATGTTCGACCTTTCGGTCTTCCGTGTTCCGAGGCCATGTCTGTACATGCTAGGCTGGTCAAGTCAACCTAAGTGTTTCGCATGTGTAAATCTGGCTTACACCCGTTGTATGCGAACGTTAGAACCTATCACACCCGATCATCACGTGGTGCTTCAGAACGACGATCCTTAGCAACGGTGCACAGTTAGGGTGAACACCTTTCTTGAAATTTTATTGAGAGATCATCTTATTTACTACCGTCGTTCTATGCAAATAAGATGTAAACATGATAAACATCACATGCAATCAATATAGTGACATGATATGGCCAATATCATTTTGCTCCTATGATCTCCATCTTCGGGGCACCATGATCATCACTGTCACCGGCACGACACCATGATCTCCATCATCATGATCTCCATCATTGTGTCTTCATGAAGTTGTCTCGCCAACTATTACTTCTACTACTATGGCTAACGCTTAGCAATAAAGTAAAGTAATTACATGGCGTTTATGATTGACACGCAGGTCATACAATAAATAAGACAACTCCTATGGCTCCTGCCGGTTGTCATAATCATCGACATGCAAGTCGTGAATCCTATTACAAGAACATGATCAATTCATACATCACAATGCATCACATCACATCCTTTGGCCATATCACATCACAAGGCACATGCTGCAAAAACAAGTTAGACGTCCTCTAATTTGTAGTTGCAAGTTTTTACGTGGCTGCTATAGGTTACTAGCAAGAACGTTTCTTACCTACGTCAACACCACAACGTGATTTGCCAATTGCTATTTACCCTTCATAAGGACCCTTTTCATCGAATCCGATCCGACTAAGGTAGGAGAGACAGACACCCGCTAGCCACCTTATGCATCTAGTGCATGTCAGGCGGTGGAACCGGTCTCACGTAAGCGTACGTGTAAAGTTGGTCCGGGCCGCTTCATCCCACAATACCGCCGAATCAAGATAACACTAGTAGCGGCAAGCAAATTAACAAACTCGACGCCCACAACTGCTTTGTGTTCTACTCGTGCATAGATTCTACGCATAGACCTAGCTCATGATGCCACTGTTGGGAGACGTAGTAGTAAATCAAAATTTTCCTACGTTCACCAAGATCTATCTATGGAGAAACCAGCAACGAGAGGGGAGAGATTGCATCTTCATACCTTTGAAGATCGCTAAGCGGAAGCGTTACAAGAACGCGGTTGATGGAGTCGTACTCGCAGCGATTCAGATCGCGGTAGATCCGATCAAGTGCCGAACGGACGGCACCTCCGCATTCAACACACGTGCAGCCCGGTGACGTCTCCAACACCTTGATCCAGCAAGGAGGAAGGAGAGGTTGGGGAAGGGCTCCAACAGCAGCACGACGGCGTGGTGGTGGTGGAGTAGCAAGGTATTCCGACAGGGCTTCGCCTAAGCGCTGCGGAGGAGGAAGAAGAGAGGTAGGGCTTCGCCGTGAGAGAGAGAGATCAAATCTTATCTCAAAACATCCAAAACCTCATGTATATATAGGAGGAGGGACGTGGAGGGCTGGCTTGGCCTCTACTCCAAAGAGGAGATGGCCGGCCGAATTAAAGGGAGAGTCCACCTCCCACAAGGGAGGTGGATCTCCTCCTTTTAAATCCTTTTTGCCTTATCTCCTTATCTCCAGCCGCATGGGCCTTTAGCAAAAGTCTTGCCCAGCCCAATAAGGGCTGGCACACTTTATCTAACAGCCCATGTGGTCCTTTGGTCGTCACACCCCTCCCGGGGGTCATCCGGCACCCTCCCGGCACTCCCGGTACACTACCGATGAGCCCGAAAACTTTCCGGTGACCAAAACTGGACTTCCTATATATCAATCTTTACCTCCGGACCATTCCGGAGCTCCTCGTGACGTCCGGGATCTCATCCGGGACTCCGAACAACCTTCGGTAATCACGTATACCTTTTCCCTATAACCCTAGCGTCATCGAACCTTAAGTGTGTAGACCCTACGGGTTCGGGAGACACGTAGACATGACCGAGACACCTCTCCGGTCAATAACCAACAGCGGGATCTGGATACCCATGTTGGCTCCCACGTACTCCACGATGATCTCATCGGATGAACCACGATGTCAAGGATTCAATCAATCCCGTATACAATTCCCTTTGTCTATCGGTATGATACTTGCCCGAGATTCGATCGTCGGTATCCCCATACCTTGTTCAATCTCGTTACCGGCAAGTCTCTTTACTCGTTCCGTAATACATCATCCCGTGACTAACTCCTTAGTCACATTGAGCTCACAATGATGATGTCTTACCGAGTGGGCCCAGAGATACCTCTCCGTCACACGGAGTGACAAATCCCAGTCTCGATTCATGCCAACCCAACAGATACTTTCGGAGATACCCGTAGTGCACCTTTATAGCCACCCAGTTACGTTGTGACGTTTGGCACACCCAAAGCATTCCTACGGTATCCAGGAGTTGCACAATCTCATGGTCTAAGGAAACGATACTTGACATTGAAAAGCTTTAGCAAACGAACTACACGATCTTGTGCTATGCTTAGAATTGGGTCTTGTCCATCACATCATTCTCCTAATGATGTGATCCCGTTATCAATGACATCCAATGTCCATGGCCATGAAACCGTGACCATCTATTGATCAACGAGCTAGTCAACTAGAGGCTCACTAGGGACATGTTGTGGTCTATGTATTCACACATGTATTATGGTTTCCGGTTAACACAATTATAGCATGAACAATAGACAATTATCATGAACAAGGAAATACAATAATAACCATTTTATTATTGCCTCTAGGGCATATTTCCAACAGTCTCCCACTTGCACTAGAGTCAATAATCTAGTTCACATCACCATGTGATTAACACTTACATCACCATGTGATCATATCATCATGTGATTAACACCCAATAAGTTCTGGGGTTTGTTCATGTCCTGCTCGTGAAAGAGGTTTTAGTCAACGGGTCTGCGACATTCAGATCCGTGTGTACCTTACAAACTTTCCATGTCATATTTGTAGATACTACTCCCATGCTCCACTTGGAGCTATTCCAAATGGCTGCTCCACTATACGTAGCTGGATTTCTACTAAGAGTCATCCGGATTGGTTTTAAAGCTTGCATCATCGTAACACTTTACGATGAACTCTTTATCACCTCCATAATCGAGAAATATTTCCTTAGTTCTCAAGTTACTAAGGCTAACTTTGACCGCTGTCTAGTGATCCACTCTTGGATTACTCTTGTACCCCTTGACAGACTCATGGCAAGGCACACACAGGTGCGGTACACAGCATGGCATACTATATAGAGCCTATGGCTAAAGCATAGGAGATGACACTCATCTCTTCTTTATCTTCTGCCGTGGTCGGGTATTGAGTCTTACTCAATTTCACACCTTACAATACAGTCAAGAACTCCTTCTTTGACCCATCTATTTTGAACTCCTTCAAAAACTTGTCAAGGTATGTCTTCGTCAAAAAAACTTATCAAGCGAATAGATCTATCCCTATAGATCTTGATGCTCAATAAAATAGTAGCTTTATCTGGGTCTTCCTTTGAAAAACAAAACTTTTCAAACAACCCTTCATGCTCTTCCAGAAATTCTACATCATTTCCGATCAATAATATGTCAACTACATATTCTTATAAGAAATTCCATAGTGCTCCCACTCACTTTCTTGCAAATACAAGTTTCTCATAAACTTTGTATAAACTTAAACACTTTGATCACCTCATCAAAGCATATATTCCAACTCCGAGATGCTTGCTCCAGTCCATAGAAGGATCGCTGGAGTTTGCATATTATTAGCATCCTTAGGATTGACAAAACCTTCTGGTTGTATCACATACAACTCTTCCTCACAGAAACCATTACGGAAACCTTGTTTTGTCATCCATCTGCCAGATTTCATAATCGAAAAATGCAGCAACTGCTAACAAAATTTTAATAGACTTTTAGCATCGCTACAGATGAGACAATCTCATTGCAGTCAACTCCTTGAACTTGGCGGAAACTTCTTTGCGACAAGTCGAGCTTTATAAACGGTGACATTTCACCATTAGCGTCTATGTTTATCTCAAAGGTCCATTTGTACTCAATGACCCGCCATTCAACAGGCAAGTCTACCAAAGTCCATACTTGGTTTTCATACATGGATCCTTTCTCGGATTTCATGGCTCCTAGCCATTTGTTGGAATCCGGGCCCACCATCGCTTCTCCATAGTTCGTAGGTTCATCGTTGTCCAACAACATGATTTCCAAGACAGGGTTGTCGTACTACTCAGGAGCAGTACGCGTCCTTGTCGACCTACGAGGTTCGATAGTGACTTGATCCGAAGCTTCATGATCATCATCATTAACTTCCTTTTCAACTAAGTAGGCTCTACAGAAACATCTTTCTGTGTTGCGCTATTCTCTGGTTGAAACAAAGGTTCAACAACCTTATCAAGTTCTATCTTCCTCCCACTCAATTCTTTCGAGAGAAACTCTTTCTCAAAAAGGACCCGTTCTTAGCAACAAACACCTTTTGCGCTTGGATCTGAGATAGAAGGTATACCCAATGTCTCATTAGGGTATTCTATGAAGATGCATTTGTCTGCTTTGAGTTCGAGCTCGCTAGGTGAAAAACCCATTTTCACATAAGCGTCGCAGCCCCAAACATTAAGAAATGACAGCTTAGGCTTCTGTCAAACCATAATTCTCACGGTGTCATCTCAACAGACTTAGATGGTGCCCTGTTAAAGTGAATGGATTTGTCTTTAATGCATAACCCCATAACGATAGTGGTAAAACGATAAGAGACATCATAGTACTCACTATATCCAATAGAGCACGACTACGACGTTCGAACACACCATCACACTATGGTGTTCCAGGAGGCGTGAGCTGTGAAACAATTTCCACATTGTCTAAAATTGCATACCAAACTCGTAACTTAGATATTCACCTCCATGATCATATCATAGACATTTATCTTCTTGTCACGATGATCTTTAACTTCACTCTGAAACTCCTTGAACCTTTCAAACATTTCAGATTCGTGTTTCATTAAGTAAATATCCCCATATTTACTCAAATCATCAGTGAAGGTAAAGAAAAACAACGATATCCACTGTGTGTTTCAACACTCATTGGACCACATACATCAACATGTATTAATTCCAATAAGCCACTTGCCCGCTCCATCATATTGGATGACGGGGTCTCAGTCATCTTGCCCAAGAGGCATGGCTCGCATGTCTCAACCGATTCGAAATCGAGTGAGTCAAAAAAAATCCATCATCATGGAGTTTCTTCATGCGATTTATACCAATATGACATTACGTGGCAGTGCCACAAGCATGTGGTACTATCATTATTAACTTTGTATCTTTTGGTACCAATGTTATGAATATGTGTACTACTACGATCATGATTCGATAAACCATTTCGAGTGGGTGCATGACCATTGAAGGCATTATCCATGTAAACAGAATAACCATTATTCTCTAACTTATATGAATAACCGTATCGCACTAATCATGATCTAATCACGTTCATGCTCAACGCAAACACCAAATAACATTTATTTAGGTTTATCACAAATCCCGAAGGTAGAGAGAGCGTGCGATGGTGATCACATCAATCTTGGAAATACTTCCAACACACATCGTCACCTTTCACCTAGCTAGTCTCCGTTTATTCCGTAGCTTTTATTTCGAGTTGCTAACACTTAGCAACCGAACCGGTATCCAATACCCAGGTGCTACTAGGAGTACCAGCAAGGTACACATCACTAACACGTATATCAAATATACTTCCATTGACATTACCAGCCTTCTTATCTACCAATCATCTAGGGTTTTTCCGCTTCAGCGAACATTCTCCTCATAACAGAAGCACTTAGTCTCGGGTTCGGGCTCAACCTTGGGTTTCTTCACTAGAGCAACAATTGGCTTGCCATTCCTGAAGTTTTTCCCTTCTTGCCCTTGCCCCTTTTGAAACTAGTGGTTTTCACTTAACCATCAACACTTGATGCTCCTTATTGATTTCTACCTTCGTGGTGTCAAACATCACGAACAACTCAGGGATCATCTTATCCATCCCTGGCATGTTATAGTTCATCACGAAGCTCTAGTAGCTTGGTTGCAGTGACTTGGAGAACTGCATTAATCACTATCTCATCTGGAAGATTAACTCCCACTTGATTCAAGTGATTGTAGCACCCAGACAATCTGAGAACACACTCACCGATTAAGCTATTCTCCTTTATCTTGCAGGCAAAGAATCTTGTTGGAGGTCTCATACCTCTCAACATAGGCACGAGCTTGAGATCACAATCTCAGCTCCTAGAACATCTCATATGTTCTGTGACGTTCAAAACATTTTGAAGCCTCAATTCTAAGCCGTAATGCATGACGCACTGAACTATCACGTAGTCATCAAAAAGTGCCTGTCATATGTTCACAACATCTACAGACAACGCTTGAGGGAGTGATGCAGTTAGCGGTACATCAAAAACATAAGCTTTCTGTGCAGCAATGAGGACAATCCTCAGATCACGGACCCAGTCCGCATTATTGCTACCATCAACTTTCAACTTACTTTTCTCTAGGATTGTATCAATAAAACTGGGGAGCTACAGCGCGAGCTATCTACGACATAATTTGCAAGGACATTTTTAGACTAAGTTCATGATAATTAAGTTCATTTAATCAAATTATTAATGAACTCCCACTTAGATAGACATCTCTCTAGTCTTCCAAGTGATACATGATCCATGTCAACTAGCCCGTGTCCGATCATCACGTGAGACGGACTAGTCATCCATGGTGAACATCTCTATGTTGATCGTATCTTCTATACAACTCATGTTCGACCTTTCGGTCTTCCGTGTTCCGAGGCCATGTCTGTACATGCTAGGCTGGTCAAGTCAACCTAAGTGTTTCGCATGTGTAAATCTGGCTTACACCCGTTGTATGCGAACGTTAGAACCTATCACACCCGATCATCACGTGGTGCTTCAGAACGACGATCCTTAGCAACGGTGCACAGTTAGGGTGAACACCTTTCTTGAAATTTTATTGAGAGATCATCTTATTTACTACCGTCGTTCTATGCAAATAAGATGTAAACATGATAAACATCACATGCAATCAATATAGTGACATGATATGGCCAATATCATTTTGCTCCTATGATCTCCATCTTCGGGGCACCATGATCATCACTGTCACCGGCACGACACCATGATCTCCATCATCATGATCTCCATCATTGTGTCTTCATGAAGTTGTCTCGCCAACTATTACTTCTACTACTATGGCTAACGCTTAGCAATAAAGTAAAGTAATTACATGGCGTTTATGATTGACACGCAGGTCATACAATAAATAAGACAACTCCTATGGCTCCTGCCGGTTGTCATAATCATCGACATGCAAGTCGTGAATCCTATTACAAGAACATGATCAATTCATACATCACAATGCATCACATCACATCCTTTGGCCATATCACATCACAAGGCACATGCTGCAAAAACAAGTTAGACGTCCTCTAATTTGTAGTTGCAAGTTTTTACGTGGCTGCTATAGGTTACTAGCAAGAACGTTTCTTACCTACGTCAACACCACAACGTGATTTGCCAATTGCTATTTACCCTTCATAAGGACCCTTTTCATCGAATCCGATCCGACTAAGGTAGGAGAGACAGACACCCGCTAGCCACCTTATGCATCTAGTGCATGTCAGGCGGTGGAACCGGTCTCACGTAAGCGTACGTGTAAAGTTGGTCCGGGCCGCTTCATCCCACAATACTGCCGAATCAAGATAACACTAGTAGCGGCAAGCAAATTAACAAACTCGACGCCCACAACTGCTTTGTGTTCTACTCGTGCATAGATTCTACGCATAGACCTAGCTCATGATGCCACTGTTGGGAGACGTAGTAGTAAATCAAAATTTTCCTACGTTCACCAAGATCTATCTATGGAGAAACCAGCAACGAGAGGGGAGAGATTGCATCTTCATACCTTTGAAGATCGCTAAGCGGAAGCGTTACAAGAACGCGGTTGATGGAGTCGTACTCGCAGCGATTCAGATCGCGGTAGATCCGATCAAGTGCCGAACGGACGGCACCTCCGCATTCAACACACGTGCAGCCCGGTGACGTCTCCAACACCTTGATCCAGCAAGGAGGAAGGAGAGGTTGGGGAAGGGCTCCAACAGCAGCACGACGGCGTGGTGGTGGTGGAGTAGCAAGGTATTCCGACAGGGCTTCGCCTAAGCGCTGCGGAGGAGGAAGAAGAGAGGTAGGGCTTCGCCGTGAGAGAGAGAGATCAAATCTTATCTCAAAACATCCAAAACCTCATGTATATATAGGAGGAGGGACGTGGAGGGCTGGCTTGGCCTCTACTCCAAAGAGGAGATGGCCGGCCGAATTAAAGGGAGAGTCCACCTCCCACAAGGGAGGTGGATCTCCTCCTTTTAAATCCTTTTTGCCTTATCTCCTTATCTCCAGCCGCATGGGCCTTTAGCAAAAGTCTTGCCCAGCCCAATAAGGGCTGGCACACTTTATCTAACAGCCCATGTGGTCCTTTGGTCGTCACACCCCTCCCGGGGGTCATCCGGCACCCTCCCGGCACTCCCGGTACACTACCGATGAGCCCGAAAACTTTCCGGTGACCAAAACTGGACTTCCTATATATCAATCTTTACCTCCGGACCATTCCGGAGCTCCTCGTGACGTCCAGGATCTCATCCGGGACTCCGAACAACCTTCGGTAATCACGTATACCTTTTCCCTATAACCCTAGCGTCATCGAACCTTAAGTGTGTAGACCCTACGGGTTCGGGAGACACGTAGACATGACCGAGACACCTCTCCGGTCAATAACCAACAGCGGGATCTGGATACCCATGTTGTCTCCCACGTACTCCACGATGATCTCATCGGATGAACCACGATATCAAGGATTCAATCAATCCCGTATACAATTCCCTTTGTCTATCGGTATGATACTTGCCCGAGATTCGATCGTCGGTATCCCCATACCTTGTTCAATCTCGTTACCGGCAAGTCTCTTTACTCGTTCCGTAATACATCATCCCGTGACTAACTCCTTAGTCACATTGAGCTCACAATGATGATGTCTTACCGAGTGGGCCCAGAGATACCTCTCCGTCACACGGAGTGACAAATCCCAGTCTCGATTCATGCCAACCCAACAGATACTTTCGGAGATACCCGTAGTGCACCTTTATAGCCACCCAGTTACGTTGTGACGTTTGGCACACCCAAAGCATTCCTACGGTATCCGGGAGTTGCACAATCTCATGGTCTAAGGAAACGATACTTGACATTGAAAAGCTTTAGCAAACGAACTACACGATCTTGTGCTATGCTTAGAATTGGGTCTTGTCCATCACATCATTCTCCTAATGATGTGATCCCGTTATCAATGACATCCAATGTCCATGGCCATGAAACCGTGACCATCTATTGATCAACGAGCTAGTCAACTAGAGGCTCACTAGGGACATGTTGTGGTCTATGTATTCACACATGTATTATGGTTTCCGGTTAACACAATTATAGCATGAACAATAGACAATTATCATGAACAAGGAAATACAATAATAACCATTTTATTATTGCCTCTAGGGCATATTTCCAACAGTCGGGTGGGGTCCGCTTGCCAGAGAGAGGGAGGGCGGCGTCTGCACGTCGGTCGGCCAATGGAAAGGAATGTCGAGGCGGGCTTAATTGCAGATGGGCCGACCGGGTCTTAAACGCTATTGATTTTATTCCTTTTCTAATTTCTAGCACAGTAAAACCTTTTAATGCATTCGATTTAATTCCAAATATAGGAAATGTATATATACAAATTGACAGAAGAATAAATGCCATTTATTGAACATTTTTATACTGTCATTTGAATACTTTGAAAAAATATATTTTCAGAAATTGCCTATTTGGTTTTAAAAGCTTTTGCAAATATATTTTTCAAAATAGCCCCTGGTTTTTATTGTTCAAATAAATCACCAAGATGACCCTGGTGTGGAGTGTCATGTTGCTCCCCTCTTTTCTTTAAACTTTTCCAGAAGTTTTCAAATTGGTGAAAGCAACATATTGAAAATTGAAAGGGACTTTCAGAAAGTCAGAAGAAGCATTTCAACTATTTCATACATTCAAGCAATGATGATGATGATGCATAGCTATATTTCATAACATTCCAAAATGGAATTTTGGGATGTTACAACAGGGTTGTCATACCGCTCAGGAGCAGTACACATCCTTGTCGACCTACGAGGTCCGATAGTAACTTGATCTGAAGCTTCATGATCATCATGATTTACTTCCTCTTCAACTAACGTAGGTTCCATAGAAACATCTTTCTGCGCTGCACTACTCTCTGGTTGAAACAAAGGTTCAACAACCTCATCAAGTTCTATCTCCCTCCCACTCAGTTCTTTTGAGAGAAACTTTTTCTTGAGAAAGGACCCAGTTTTAGCAACAAACATTTTATGCTTGGATCTGAGATAGAAGGTTCGCCCAACTGTTCTTAGGGTATTCTATGAAGATGCATTTATCCGCTTTGGGTTCGAGCTCATTAGGTGAAAACATTTTCCACACAAGCGTCGCAACCCCAAACATTAAGAAATGATAGTTTAGGTTTCTATCAAACCATAATTCACACGTGTCATCTCAATGGATTAAGATGGTGCCCTATTTAAAGTGAATGTAGTTGTCTCTAATGCATAACCCCAAAATTATAGTAGCAAAATGATAATAGACATCATAGCACACACCATATCCAATGGAGTACGACTATGACGTTCAGACACACCATCACACTATGGTGGTCTAGGTGGTGTGAGTTGTGAAACAACTTTCACATTGTCTAAAGTTGTATGCCAAACTCGTAACTCAGATATTCACATCCACGGTCATATCGCAGACATTTTTATCTTCTTGTCATGATGATCTTAAACTTCACTCTGAATTTCCTTGAACCTTTCAAACGATTCAGACTTGTGTTTCATTAAGTAAACATACACTATATCTACTCAAATTATCAATGAAGGTAAGAAAATAACGATATCCACCGCACGCTACAAGACTCATTGGATTGCATACATCGACATGTATCATTTCCAATAAATCACTTTCCCGCTCCATCAATGCGGAAAACGGGGTCCTTAGTCATCTTGCCCAAGAGGCATGGTTCGCATGTCTCAACCGATTCGAAATCGAATGAGTCCAACGATCCATCAGCATGGATGATTTTCATGCGTTTTATACCAATATGACATTTAGCGGCAGTGCCACAAGTATGTGGTACTATCATTATTAATATTGTATCTTTTTGTCATCAATGTTATGAACATGTGTATTACTACGATCAAGATTCAACAAACCATTCTCACTGGGTGCATGTCCATTGAAGGTATTATTCATGTAAACAGAATAACCATTATTCTCTAACTTAAATGAATAACCGTGTTGCAATAAACACGATCTAATCACGTTCATGCTCAACGCAAAACACCAAATAACATTTATTTAGGTTCGTCCCTAATCCCGAAGGTAGAGAGAGCGTGCGATGTTTGATCACATCAACCTTGGAAACATTTACAACACACATCGTCACCTCACCCTTAGCTAGTTCTCCGTTTATTCCGTAGCTTTTATGTCGAGTTACTAACATTTAGCAACCAAACCGATATCCAATACCCAGGTGCTACTAGGAGTACTAGCAAGGTACACATCAATAACACGTATATCAAATATACTTCTGTCGACGTTGTGAGCCTTCTTATCTACCAAGTATCTAGGGTTGTTCCGCTTCAGCGTCCGCTCTCCTCATAATTGAAGCACTTAGTCTCGGGTTTGGGTTCAACTTTGGATTGCTTCACTAGAGTAGCAACTGACTTGCTATCCATGAAGTTTCCCTCCTTGCTCTTTCCCTTCTCGAAACTAGTGGTTTGACTAACCATCAACACTTGACGCTCCTTCTTGATTTCTACCTTCGCGGTATCAAACATCGCGAATAGCTCAGGGATCATTATTTCTATCCCTCGCATTTTATAGTTCATCACCAAGTTCTAGTAGCTTAGTGACAGTGACTTGGAGAACTATATCAATCACTATCTTATCTAGAAGATCAACTCCCACTCGATTCAAGCAATTGTAGCACCCAGACAATCTGAGCACATGCTCAACGATTGAGCTATTCTCTTTCATCTTGCAGGCAAAGAATCTTGTTGGAGATCTCATATCTCGCAACACGGGCACGAGCTTGAGATCCTAATTTCAGCTCTTAGAACATCTCATATGTTCCGTGACGTTCAGAACGTTCTGGAGCCGCAATTCTAAGCCGTAATTCATGACGCACTAAACTATCAAGTAGTCATCAGAACGTGCCTGTCAGATGTTCACAACATCTACAAACGACACAAGAGGGGTTGGCGCACCAAGCAGTGCATTAAGGACATAAGCCTTCTGTGCAGCAATGAGGAAAATCCTAGAATCACGGACCCAGTCTGCAATATTGCTACCATTATCTTTCAACTCTATTTCTCTAGGAACATATAAAAATTCAAGGGAGCTACAGCACGAGCAAGTTATCTACAACATAATTTGCAAAGACACTACTGACTATGTTCATGATAATGAGTTCAATTAATAGTATTACTTAAGAACTCCCACTCAAATTGACATCCCTCCGGTCATTCGAGTGATACATGATCCAAATTCACCAACTCAAGTCCGATCATCATGTGAGTCGAGGTGGTTTCAATGGTGAACATCATCATGTTGATCATATCTACTATATGACTCATCTTCAACCTTTCGGTCTCTTGTGTTCCGAGGCCATGTCTGTACATGCTAGGCTCCTCAAGTTTAACCCGAGTGTTCTGCATGTGCAACACTAGCTTGCACCCGTTGTATGTGAACATAGAGTCTATCACACCCGATCATCACGTGGTGTCTCAACACGACGAACTTTCACAATGGTGCACACTCGAGGAGAACACAATTTATCATGAAATTAAGTGAGGGATCACCTTATAATGCTACCGTCGTCCTAAGCAAAACAAGGTGCATAAAAGGATTAACATCACATGCAAATCATAAGTGACATGATATGGCCATGAACTTGTGCTTTTGATCTCCATCATGAAAGCACTGGCATGATCTCCATCGTCACCGGCATGAAACCATGATCTCCATCATCTTGATCTTCATCAACGTGTTGCCATCAGGGTTGTCGTGCCCACCATGCTTCTACTACTTTTGCTACTGTTTTGCGATAAAGTAAAGCATTACATAGCGCTTAATGATTGACACACAAGTCATACAATAATTAAAGACAACCTTATGGCTCCTGCCGGTTGCCGTACTCACCGACATGCAAGTCGTGATATTCTATACAAAACATGATCATCTCATACATCACATATATCTCATCATGTAATTGGCCATATCACATCACAACATACCCTGCAAAAACAAGTTAGACGTCCTCTAATTGTTGTTGCATGTTTTATGTGGCTTCTATGGGTATCTAGCAAGAACAATTCTCACCTACGCATAAACCACAACGGTGATACATAAGTTGCTTTTCAACCTTCTCAAGGACCGCCTTTGCCGAATCTCATCCAACTAAAGTGAGAGAAACTAGCACCCGCAAGCCATCTATGCAACAAATTGCGGTTGAGGAAACCGGTCTCTCGTAAGCGTACGAGTAATGTTGGTCTGGGCCGCTTCATCTCACAATACCGCAGAACCAAAACACGACCAAGGGAGGAAGCAATCCAAGCATCAACGCCCACAAACTCTTTGTGTTCTACTCGAGATCTCATCTATACATAGACCTAGCTCTGATACCACTGTTGGGGAATGTCGCATGGGAAACAAAAAAATTCCTACGCACACACAAGATCTATCCATGGTGATGAGCATCTATGAGAGGGAGAGTGGATCTACATACCCTGGTAGATCGCTAAGCGGGAAGCGTTAAGAAACGCGGTTGGTGTAGTCGAACGTCTTCGCGATCCAAATCGCCGAGCGTCCCGCGATCTCATCACGATCCATCTCACGATCCAGTCACGATCCGTCCCACGAACTCATCACGACCCGTCCCGTGATCCCATCACGACCCGTATCACGATCTTGATCACGGTCCTTCCGATCTAGCGCCGAACGGACGACACCTCCGCGTTCAGCACACGTATAGCTTGATGACGATCTCCGCCTTCTTGATCCAGCAAGAGGGAGCGCAGAGGTAGAAGAGTTCTTCGTCAGCATGATGGCGCTCCAGCGATGGTGGTGGAGCTATTCCGGCAGGGCTTCGCCTAAGCATTACAGAAATCCGATCTAGAGGAGAAACTATGCACTTGAGGAACGGGTCGCACGTGGCTAAAAAATCTGGTGCCAAAAACCCTAAAACCTCTAGTATATATAAGAGGAAGAGAGGAGGAGGCTTGGCCCTCAAAGGACCAGCTCTTGGGTTGGCCGAATCAAGGAGGATTGGAGGATTCCTCCTCCAGTCCTAATAGGACTAGGACTCCTCCTTATTTTTGCCTTTTTTGCCTTTTTCCCACCTTTTTCTCTTTGGGTTTTTCTTTCCAGCCACATGGGCCTTGTGTGGGACTTCCACCAGCCCACTAAGGGCTGGTATTTACTCTCCCACAGCCCATGTAGCCTCTTGGGTCGAAATACCCCTCCCGATGGTCTCCCGGTACACTACCGGCACTCCCGGTACACTACCGATAAGCCCGAAACTTTTTCGGTGACCAAAATAGGACTTCCTATATATCTATCTTTACCTCCGGATAATTCCGGAGCTCCTCGTGACGTCCGGGATTCCATATGGGACTCTGAACAACCTTCAGTCACCTTAACTGTGTAGACCCTGAGGGTTCGAGAACTATGTAGACATGACCGAGACACCTCTACGGTCAATAACCAATAGCGGGACCTAGATGCCCATATTGGTTCCTACATATTCTAAAAAGATCTTTATCGGTCAAACCTATATGTCAAGGATTCAGTTAATCCCATATGATGTTCCCTTTGTTCTTCGGTATGTTACTTGCTCGAGATTCGATCGTCAGTATCTCTATACCTAGTTCAACCTCGTTACCGGCAAGTCTCTTTACTCGTTTTGTAATACAAGATCCCATGGCTAACACTTAGTCACATTTCTTGCAAGGCTTATTGTGATATTGTATTAACAAGTGGGCCCTAAGATACCTCTCCGTCACACGGAGTAACAAATCCCAGTCTTGATCGATGCCAACCCGACAGACACCCTCGGAGATACCTGTAGAGCACCTTTATAGTCACCCCGTTACGTTGCGACATTTGATACACACAAGGTACTCATCCGATGTCAGTGAGTTGCATGATCTCATGGTCATAGGAACACATACTTGACATGCAGAAAACAATAGCAATAAACTGACATGATCATATGCTACGTTTGTAGTTTGGGTCTTGTCCATCACATCATTCTCCTAATGATGTGATCTCGTTACCAAATGAAATCTCATGTCCATGACTAGGAAACCATAGCCATCTTCGATCAACGAGCTAGTCTATTAGAGGCATACTCGGGACATGGTGTTTGTCTATGTATCCACACATGTATCTGAGTTTCCGATCAACACAATTATAGCATGGATAATAAACGATTATCATGAACGAGGAAATATGATAATAACTAATTTATTATTGCCTCTAGGGCATATTTCCAACAACTTCCTCCTCGATTTTTCCATTTAGAAAATCACTTTTGATATCCATTTGGTAAAGGATAATATCATGGTGATTGGCATAATCAAGAAGTATGTGAATGGCCTCAAGTCTATCAATGGGTAATAAGTCTCACGATAGTCCATACCTTCAGCTTGAGTGTAACCTTGAGCTACGAGACATGCCTTGTTGTGTACCACTTGACTATCTTCATCTTGCTTATCCCGAAACACCTATTTTGTTCCAATGATGTTGCATTCATCCTTGGACTTCTCCACAAGTGTCCACACTTCATTCCTCTCAAAGTTGTGTTGCTCCTCATGCATGGCATTTCACCCAATCCGGGTCTTCAAGTGCTTCTTCAACCTTCATAGGTTCACTACTAGAGATAAATGAGTAATGCTCACAAAAGTTAGCTAGACGAGTTTTAGAGCGAGTAAATCTCCCGGTTTGTTGTCGCCGAATATTTTCTCTAAGTTATGATTCTTGTCAACTCTTGCTCGAACTCGTGGTAGCTTTTTCTTATTGGAAGTTAGAGATTCCTCATCATCATCTTCCTCTTTGTTGTTGTTGAAGGTGTCGTTTCCTAGAGGGGTGGTAAAGGAGGTTGAGGTGGATCATCTTGATGCACTTATTCTTCCTCTTCATCTTGGCGTGTACTGCTTCTGGATGCCTCCATGTCATTTTGTGGTTCGCCTTGGCACGAGGTAGAAACTTCCACTTCTGTTGATGAAGTACTTTCCTTAACCTCCATTGGACGAATCTTGCCGATGGACAAGTCTTGAATGGATTCCGAAGGTTCCTTATCTCCTACATCATTTCACAATTGTTCGACTTGCGAACCATTAGTCTCATCAAACTTCACATCTACCGTCTCTTCAAATTTTTGAGTGAAGTTGTTGTAGACACGGTATGTGTGAGAGTTTGATCCGTAACCAAGTATGAAACCTTCATGAGATTTATGAGCAAATTTAGAACGATGATGCTTTATCAATAATGTAGCACTTTGAACCAAATACCCAAAAATATCCAACTTGGGGTTTGTTACTGGTGAGTACCTCGTATGACACTTTACCGAGAAGCTTGTGTATGTAGAGTCGGTTTGTAGCCTGACAAGTCGTTTCCACGGATTCCGCCCAAAAGTGTCTTGGCATCTTGTATTCGTTGAGGATCATTCTAGACATCTCTTTGAGGCTTTGGTTCTTCCTCTCAACAACTCCATTTTGTTGAGGTCTGTACGTAGCTGAAAACTCATGTGAGATACATTCTTCGTCAAGAAAAGTATCCACATTAGTGTCCTTGAATTATGATCTATCTTCACTCCGAACTTTCTTGATCCTCACTTAAAATTTATTTTGAGCTTTGCGAGTGAATTTCTTGAAGATCTTTTGTGCCTATGACTTGTCATCAAGAGATCATACCCATGTAAATATGGAAAAAACATCAACTATAACTAGAGCAAAGGAATTTCCATCGAGGCTCTTGTAAGCATTGGGACCAAAGAGATCCATGTGAAGCCACTCGAGTGGTCTCCTAGTAGTCATGATGTTCTTTACAGGTTGACTTCCACCCACTTGTTTTCCTGCTTGACAAGCACTACAAAGTCTATCTTTGTCAAATATAACATCTTTAACACCAAGTATGTGATCACCTTTGATGAGCTTGTCTATATTACGCATACCAACATGTCCTAGCCTTCTATGTCATAGCCAAGCTTTAGAATATTTTGTAATAACACAAGTACGAGGTTGGGCTCTATTAGGGAAATCCACAATGCATAGATCACCGCTACGGATACTGGTAAAGACCATGTTATGATTTTCTTAACGAAACACTTGGCAATCTAATTTAATAAATAGAACATTGAAATTGAAATCGGCTAATCTAGATATAGAAAGAAGATTATAGTTAAGGGATTCAACAAGCATGACATTGTTTAATGGAACTATCATGAGATATGGCCACCTTACCATGACCAAGTACCCTTACCCTTTGAGTTGTCTCCAAAAGTCACATACCTCTGTGGTCCATGATTTAATGTGATCTCATGAAACATGTCTCTATCTCCGGTCATATGATCGGTACATCCACTATCGAGAATCCACTCTTTTTCTCCGGACATGTAATCTTTAAAGTTTGCCATGAGACTTAGATTCTTCATAGTCTTCTCATGTTCAATGTCAAACTTCTCATCCTCATCATAGTAGCCATGTTCCACATCGTCATCATCAAATGGGATATCCTCGTCAGAAAGATCAAGAGATTCATTAGAATTGTGACCATGAGAATGTTCATGATTATGAATTTGAATGGCTTCAACAATGAGGTCACGAAACTCAAACAAGTATTTACCAGAGTTTGGATCACTAGGCCTCATTTTGTGAAAGGCAATAGTTTTATGGAGAATGACATTAAGATTTTTCAAATATTAGTTTGGATATCTTTTCTCCAAATCTTTCTATAAAGTACAAGAACACTCAAAGTTTTTCATTTGATCAAACATGATTCTTGGTAATCCTCTAATGATAATATTGATGATTCTAAGATTACGAAGTATATGAATTTCTTCCTCGTGATAAGGATGTATGGGATCAATGGGAGGCACATAGGGGTTATCAACATACTTTCTCAAATGAAATTCATCAAATAGATCAAGCATTTTTTTCTTTCCATTGACTATAGTACTCCCCATTGAGAATAGGCACTCTACAACTAAGACTCCCCAAACTAAGCACATCCATCTTCCTCCAATGGTCATAAACCAAAACTACGAAGACCAAAGCTCTGATACCAATTTTGGGATCTCGAAGAGGCGTCTAGAGGGGGTGAATAGACTACTTGATCAAATAAAACCTAAAATTTTCCCAGTTTTATTGGTTGGCAAGTTTTAGCAATTATATCAAGTCTAGCACACCCTACACATGAAAATCTATGAGTATATAGCAGCGAAAAGTAAAGACATGAACATGTAAGTAAATAGTAGACATAGGAAGATCAAAATCAATAGGGACTCGAGGATGTTTTTTCATGGTTCCGATAGGTGGTGCTCGTTGGTGGAGACTTCAACCAATGGAGGGTAGCGGTTGCGTGAGTCCACGGAGGGTACCACCCATGAATTGTCCATGAGGTAGCAACCTCGTCCATTCCATCATGGCTTACGTCCACGGAGGACTATCCTCACTCGGAGTAGATCTTCACGAAGTAGGCGATCTCATTGCCAGTACAAACTTCTTGGTTCAACTCCACACGAATTGGAGGGCCCCAAGAGACACCTAACCAATCTAGGAAACACCGCTCTCCAAAAGGTAATAGATGTGGTATGACTGATGAAATCCTTGTTGTTGTACTTCAAAGATAGTATCCTCAACACTCAATCACTCTCTTGCGGGATTTGGCTTGGTAGAAGAGAATGATTGGATGGAAAGCAACTTGGTGAGGGTTAGAATGGAAGATCTTGATCTCAACACATGAATAGGTGGTTCTCTCTCAGAATATGAACGGTGGGAGTGTTTGCTTGTTCTGAGTGCTCTCTCTTCGAATGGGAGGGAGGCAGAGGGGTATATATAGCCATCTCCAAAAATCCGACTGTTACAACATTATTGCCCAATTCGTTGGAACCAAAGTAAAAATTTGGTTGAACCGACTAGTGCAAAATGCCCTAACTATAGGATTCGCGATGAGTCTAATTCTGTTGGCCTAGGCAGTTTCACACTTTGGTGACGCCGATTTATAAAACATGAAAATTTTAATTTTTTGCAAATAGATACCAAAAGGTTGGTCACTCTTTTCGGTTGTACCGAGATGGAACATGGTTACACTAGGTTGCTAGGGTTTGGCTTTGGATAATGTCTAAGTAAAACTCAGTATGGACGATTGTGGAAAGTTGGTGCCACCAAAATTGAATTTTAGGATTTTGACAGAATATATTGTGGGAGAATTCTTGAGGGTTTTTTATGGCTAATCTCTAAGCACTTTGACCAACCAGATCATCATAGATATCTCATCCCCTTTTAATGGTATTGGCTTTCCTATGGACTCAAGTGTTATTTCTCACATAAATATAAAATGTAGATTCTTGAAGCTTGAATCTTAGTCAATCCTGTCATTTCCTTTCCTTGGCGTTCCTCCTCACATTTCCTAGCCACCACAATCTTTTGAACTTAATTTGAAACACTACGTAGAACTATTAGTCCAAGAGATAATGTATGTTGTCATGAATTATCAAAATCTACAAGGGAGCATATGTGCTTTCACATATGTCATAAAAAAGGGTAATGTGATGTGCATCACAATTTGCCTTTTACTTTTCCATCTAATCCACAACAAAGGTTTCAAGCATATGAGCTAAATTTCCAAACACTTATGAATGCACATATTGTTGCCATAACAAGGAAGCACGACATGTTGAGCACACACAAGATTTATGCGCGTCATATGAACTACTCTACACATCATGCCATAACCAGGAAGCCGTCGCGCGCGCACACTTATCACTATAAAATTGAGAAAAATATAAAAACATATGTGAAGCCTCTTTTGTGTCACACGTTTTAATTGGGTGTAAATTTTCATGATAAAAAGATATTGAAAGAGCTCTAAAAGAGGTAGGAGATCTAAGAAAGTCATTTTTAAAGATTTTAGAGCAAGTCATTTTTAAAGCTTTTAGAGCGGAAACGGTTTCCCTACACACTACAGAAGTACAGAGCACATCATGAAAGCTTAGAAAAACGTTGAAAATCCATGAGACCTAGCAAAAGCGTGTGCGGCGACACTCGGACTATGATTTTTCCCTCTTCCAAGAAACATTTAGACTATGGTTAACATGTCAAAACTCAAAACTCCCAAAAAGAGATATGACCGCCATGTTTTTGGTATCCAACACAACCAGCATCAAAACTGGCGACGATTTGTCCACTACTGGAGCAAGTTTTTTTTTCGAAAAGGGGGAATACCTTCGGCCTCTGCATCAATGTGATGCATGCAGTCATATTATTAAGAAAACGATCCAAGCAACGTGTGTAATGTCATACAAAGTCTCACGCAAAGATAAGAATAATAAGAGATCGCAAAAGCCACAGTCGGCTAACCATAAAACTAGATGCCTAGCCACCTATGCTATTGTTGGACCGCCATCCAAACCGGTTGTACGTATCCCGTGCGACCGTCTCCCATCGTTTGCACCCATATGCCATATGCTCCTTGGCTTCCACATGGTTGAGTAATGACCACGTACGGATCCAAGCAGTTGCCCTATAGATGATCTACAAAAAGTTTGTGATAGTATGCCTGTTAAAAATAACGTCATTCCTACAATTCCAAATGGCCCAAAGTAATGCACATACTCCAACTCGAATATGCGCCTCTAACTTAGGCTCTACCCCATTTAGCCAAATCCCCAAAAGGGTGTCAACGTTATGAGGAGGACTGGCGTTAAAAGCTGCATGGACCATGCGCCACAGCAGCTTGGCCAGGGGACAATCAAAAAATAGATGTTGAATTGACTCCTCTCTATCACAGAAGAAACATCGTTTACTACCCTCCCAATTGCGTTTTGCGAGATTATCTTTCGTGAGGATCACATGTTTGTGAACAAACCACATTAAGATTTTTATCTTGAGTGGAACCTTGATTTTCCAAATATGTAGAGAGTTTGGAATTGGCCCATTGTTTATCATGTTTGTATACGTAGACTTCACTAAGTATACACCTGATGCCGAAAGTTTCCACCAAAGTGTATCTAGTTCATCAGTGAGGTTAATCTGCATCAACCTACTCACAAGATGTAACCATCTATCCCATCTGGCTCCTACAAGTGACCTTCTGAATTGAATGTTTAAGGGAACAGAACCTAAGACTATACTCACCAAATCCTCTTTTTGTTGTACTATGTGGTACAGGGAAGGATACTGCATGGCAAGCGGCATGTCCCCTAACCATGTATCCTTCCAGAACCTAGTCGAATTACCGCTCCCTACTCAGAATTTGGTCCTGTTGAAAAATGCTACCTTAGTCCTCATGAGACCCTTCCAGAATGGCGAATCTGTCGGTTGCGCTGTCACTTGTGCAAGAGTTTTGGAGTGTAGATACGTTTTACGCAACAACTATACCCATACTCCCTGCTCCTCAATAGAAAGTCTATATAGCCATTTACTAAGTAAGCATCTATTCTTCACCTCAAGATTTTCAATACCTAACCCCCCTTGGTCTTTTGGTCTGCAGATGATATCCCACTTTGCTACCCTATATTTCATTTTAGTCTCATCACTTTGCCAAAAGAATCGTGATCGATAGAAGTCTAATCTTTTGCGTACCCCTATGGGTACTTCAAAGAAAGATAGTAGGAACATCGGCATGCTCGTAAGAACCGAATTAATGAGTATGAGCCGTCCTCCATAAGACATAAGCTTGCCCTTCCAGCAACTTAATTTTTTCTCCAATCGATCTTCTATGCATTTCCATTCTTTATTAGTGAGGTTTCGGTGGTGAATTGGGATCCCTCGATATCTAAATGGGACTTGTCCCAACTCACAACCAAACAACTGTCTATAACTATCCTGATCTTCTTCGGCACGTCCAAAGCAGTATAATTCACTTTTATTAAAATTAATTTTAAGATGAAAGATGAGGAAATTAATTTTAACACTGCTGGAGCAAGTGTCTTCTGAAGATGAGAGATATGCAGTCAGACTACGCAATGATCTGCCGATGGACCTAGACGACGAGGAGGCAACAAGTGTTGTCTCATGACCGAAACTTGAGGTGCAGTGATGGCATTGACATGTGCACCGAAAGCCTGAAACCTAGCCAGATGACACTCACCTGTGAAGGTCCTGATGACTGCATGTCTGCATCAACCGACAATTCTCATCCGCCGCGAAGTTTTGAAGACCGCCACGCCAACATGGATTGACCCACCCTGCGTCGGCCGCCGGAGCCGGCTCTCCCCGGGAGGTGCATGTCCTCTTGGCACGACCATATCTACATAAGCACAGTTATTTATCCAAAACCACCACACTTGAGCCTAGGGTAGCAACTTGGTACCACATATGAGGAGGGCACAAAAAACCACCAGGAATACGCCTAATACGTAATGTGGAGCACTGATGCTCGAATTTGACCACTAAAACAACGAATCTGGCCGGTTGGGCCCACCTGTCGGGCTGACATGGCATGCCTATATGGATAATTTGCTGAGGTGGCCCAACGGTCCCACCTGTCATTGACTTGAGTGTCTATATTTTTTCAGTTTTTCTTTTTTATTTCTCATGGCATTTCTACAAACAGGCTATGGACGTGTCGTCGGCAGTGCCACGACCAAGCAAGGTCGCGTGGATGGTGCACCGGGGAGCCGACCGAGGCAGTCGCGACAAGGAGAAGGTCGGGCGACACCCATGGTAGTCTTCTGTGGCTGTGAAGGCGACAGTGGGCTCGGGCGCAGGGGACGCCGATGGCGGACTCGCCGCTATGGTCGGACATGCCCTCCACAGCGCGTGCGCCACCAGAGGCGTGGCTAGGGACTCCCTACACTGGCGGAAGGGTGCCGAAGTGCTCAGCCAGGGCCTCCCTACACGGTAAGGGTGCCAAAGTGCTCCCGCTGAGCCGTCACGGTTGTACGCTTCCGCGGGGAGTCGGATGTGCTGGACGGCGTGGCAGATCCTCGTCGAATCCGGTTGGGACAAGGGCTAGAAGTGCAGCTAGGGTTAGATCCCATGCGGGCCAGTGGCTTGGGTCAGCGGATGGCAGGTACCTAGGGCGGCGGGGAGGCTCGCCGGGGTAAGGCTCCAGCGGTGGCGCGGGTGGTTGTGGTCACGGTCATGGGGAACAAGATGGCTTGGAGGGAGAGAGAGAGGAATAAGAAAAAGGCCGACAGGTGGCCTTGGCCCACCTCAACAAAATTTTCAATGTAGGGATGCCACATCAGCTCGACAGGTGGGCCCAACAGGTCAGATCTGTAGTTTTTGCGGACAAATTCGAACATCAGTGCTCCGCGTTACGTATTAGGCGCTGTAACATCCCAAACTTTGGAATGTTATAATAAATATTAGAATGACTGTTTGTTGTTTGAGTGATTGAAAGTGAGTGAAATTTGAAACTTGTTGAAACTTTTTGAAAGTTTGATGAGAGGGAATGAAATGACTTTCCCAAAACTTTCACTTTGCATTTTCATCACCAGGAATTCAAATCCATTTCATCACAAAACCCCAGAGTGAAGATGACATGACTTCTTCCATTTAAAGAAATGAAAAGGGATTTGAAAATGGTTTGAATTCCCATTTGGAAAATATTTCAAATTCAGAAACTTTATGCAACTCAATGATTTTCATGAGAGAGGATAATATGACTTCTTCAATTATTATGAAATATGAGTTGGGAGTTTAAAAGAATTTGAAAGTGCCTCTAAATTAATTTTGGAATCCATTTCATATTGGATCCTATTCAAATTTCAAAGTATTCAAACCCCTTGTCAAATAGATTGAGAGGAGTAATATGACACTCCAAACCGAGGGGTTATTTGTGAAGTTTTTGAAACCATAAAACCCCTAGGGTTATTTGAAAAATATTTGCAATACTAAATAAAGCCAATTAGGCAATTTTCTGAAAAATAATTTTTTTAAGTATCTAACTTGCCAGAATAAAAATGATAATTAAAAGGCATATTTTATTATGATAATTTTGATATATAATACTCCTATGTTTGGAAATATATTATTTGCAATAAAAGCTTTTTACTACGCTGTTTTATTAAAAAGGAAAGGAATTAATAACCGATCGGGCCGGCCCATGCCATTAAATGTCGAATCCCCTTGATTTTGGCCGACCGACGCTCTGCCGACGCCCTTCCTCTCGCTGACACCCGGGCCCCACCCGTCCGCCGCAGATCCCGCGTCGGTCACCCCCAACCTCCGCACGCGCCGACGACGGCGAGATCCACTTGCCGCGGGATCTTCTCCCCCTTCCATTCCCGACCCCCTCCCCGGCCCTATAAAGAGCGGACCAGCCCCCGCACCCATTCCCCCCCCCCAAGCCCCCTCTCTCCTTGCCGAGACGCTGCCCAAATCCCTCGCCGGAGCCCCAGCCGCCACCGAACCTCCCAGCGCCCGTGCCCGTCGCCCCGGTTGCCCTCTCGCCCCGCCGACCTCACCGTTCGACGCCGGACGTCAAGCACCGCCGCCCAGACCACTCCGTCGTCGCCCTCGACCACCGGAACACAGTCCCCGTCGACCTCGCCGTTTCGGATCTCGCCGGAAGTTCGCTAGAGACACCCCCTCCATTGTGAGCTCTCCTCCACCCCTCTCCACCGTAGGATCTAGATGGACGATCCAGATTAGAAGTTTTAAAATACCCGAACCATTTTCTTTATGTTTCGGCCGTCCGCTCTATTGTCACCACAGGACACCCCCACTAGCCAGTAGGAAGCTGCCACGTGTACACCCTGTCCGTTAGGAACCCTTTTTCTTTTTCTGTTTTAATTTCAAAAACAGAATAGTTTCTGATTTGTTTTGCTTATATCTTTTATATTTTCAACTATTTTAAATTGATTCTTTTTGCATTAGGTCACAAGTTTTATCTAGTTTCTGTAGATTCCAAGTTTGACCATGTTTGAACATTTAAATTTGAATTTAAACAAATTTGATTTAAAAAAATTCTGAATATCTTGAGTTCTAAAATGTATTTTTCATTGATTCTTTTTGCTACTTGACATTAGTGATATTAGTTATCAGTAGGTAAAGTCTGAGAATTTTTAGAATAAAATTGATTAGGGTTTTAACTAAAAAAGAATCTAATTAGTTCCTATTAGTTTAATTAGTTTGAATTACTTTATTTTATTTAGAAAATCTGAATATGATTTATATTATGTTTTAGATTTAATTTAGCTTTAGTAGTTTACTTGTTGTTAACAAAGATAATTTGTTTAGTTTATAAATTATTATTGTAGGAACCTACACTCTTTTTTTCAAATAGGTATAGTTTATTAAAAGCAAATTTGTTAGTAACAATTCTTTTAACTAAAGTTTTAAGTAATTAGATTCTGTTTTCTAATAAAATTTGTAGTAATTCCTTTCTGTTAAGAAATGTTTTGTTAATAAAAATAGTTTAGTTTTACTCTATTATTATAGGAAACTATATTCTTCATCATTAAGTAATGTTTTATAAAACAACTTAATTTTAGTAGAGATTATTTTCACAAAGTTTTAAATGATATAATTCTGTTTTGTAATAAATATTTTTATTAATTACTTTCTGTTAACTTAGTTGTTTCATAAATTGTTTTCTCTTAGTTTATGGTTGTGTTTGATGTTAAGTTTATTAGGCAAACACTTATGTTGTTTAAGATGTTGTTTTCATAGTTTTAGTCTTTCAAAAGTAATTAATTTTGCTAGAAAAATATTTACTAAAATCCTTTTATTATATTTTACTTTGTTTTTGGTTTTGTGTTACTTTTGAATTTGTTGGAGTTTTGTGTTTCAACTTTGTCTTAAGTATTTCTTTCATCAACCTTGTTGCTTTTGTTTTTGTGTTACCTTTTGATTTTTAGAATTGATTGTTAGTATGATTGCTTATATGAATGCAATGTTTGTTATATAGATTTTTATCGGAGAGGGACGAATAGTCTATCAAGTATTTTCTGAGAGCGATACTCATCTTCATCAACAGTACAGGCAAGTTCACTTTGACCATCTATTTCATACCTATGTTTTTATTGCATGTAGTGACATCATTCAACAAATCCCTCCCGTAGTGTTATTGAAATTCTTGTAGTTGAGTAGAATGCATGAGGTAGGAACCCACCACTTGTTACTAAAGCCCCGGGAACGTTAGTTACTTTTATGCTATGCTAAAGTAGACGGGGTTTGGTATGAGTGTTCGTGAGTGGTGTGAAGAATGACTCTACGTCAAGACGACAACTTCATGAAGACATCTTCAATTCCTGCATCTTCAAGACCTCAAGACTTCGACTCGAGAAGACAAGTTTTCAATACACACTACTGGGTGAGGGATGGTTGGAACGGCACCCTGGAGAAACCAGTGGATTTGCCTAGGTGTTGCTGGAGAAGCGCCAGTATTCGCGCGGAAAGCCTCACCCAGACACAAAGAGAAGGATGAATACTTCATGCCCGGAAGCTTACCTGTGTAGCCACAAGTCATTATGGGCTCTGGCTTGGTTGATCTTTGTTGTGACTCTGCTGGGCAGTGCTACGAGATGTAGTCGACGTTAGGATTGGATGGGCACTGTCGGACAGTCAGAGAAGCACTCTGAAAGACCATGTTTCTTTCATCCTGTTCTCAAACACCAGGCAGTGCGAGGACTTACCAGGAGGGAAAGAATCTTGTGGGTAAAGTACACAACACTCTGCAGAGTTAAACCTAATCGATTAGCCGTGTCCACGGTTACGGACAATTGAGCCTCTAGACTTGGAACTATCTCTGAACTCTCAACACTGGACTGATAATTAATTGTGGGCAACTTAATGATACTTGTAAGCATTTGGACATCCGTTGGCGGAACCATGTCATGATAGGTAACTCCATAGTGAAATTCCTGATATTCCTTTGTTGTAGGAAAATAAAATCAGCTTTTATGCAAAAAAACTCAGACACAGAGCCACAAAGCCTTTGCATATAGAATAGTCTTTATTCTTCTGTTCTTCTATGGTGATCTTGCCAGCATATTCAAAATGCTGACCTACACGGCTACAACGTCTCATGTTGCAGATACTCTTCTACGACGGGTAAGAGTACGATTCAGGGTTACGGTCCGCACTCAACTTGCCGTTGGTGTTATTGGGACTCCACTCCCGTTGACTGTATCCGCTGCTATTTTAAGGTATATATCAGTTTTACGTTAATTACATGTGATTGCACTTTGATATATACATTGATGTACTGTGTGTGCCAGCATACTGATCCAGGGAAGGCACAGAAAACACAGAGGCTTGACTCGTTTTGAGTCCGGTCGCTACAGGCGCATTCCTGGTGGTTTTTGTGCCCTGCCTCATATGTGATACCAAGTTGTTACCCTAGCCCCAAGTGTGGTGGTTTTGGGTAAATAACTCACATAAGCACGGATTAAGAAAGTGATCAGGGCGACAATGTTATCAAGCTTTTTCATGTGATTGCAAATGGGAAATACAGGAAGGAGAGAATTACTGTTCAGTTAGAGCAAGACGAGGGTCTAATTGTACTACCTTCGTCCTGGTTTATTGATCCTCATTGTATTTTATGTCAAATTTTGACCGTAGGTTGAACTAATAAAATCTTCATGCATGTCACCAAAAATTATATCATTGTAAACTATGTTCAAATACGAATCCAACGATATAATTTTTGTGGACATGCATTAACATTTTATTAGTTAAATATTTGGTCAAACTTTGGCACAAATTACAAAGGGGACCAATAAACCAGGACGGAGGGAGTAGGACACAAGAACTAAAAGTGTACATCATAAAGTACTATAAAAACACTTTGGGGGCACCGAAGCATAATTTGTGTCGCTCGATGAGCAAAAAATTGATGATATGCCACAACTAGGTGCTGACGAGAACGAGATTCTGTTGATGCCTTTTTCTAAGAAGAAGGTGTTTGAGACGACAGAACGAATAATAAGGCCCAGGAGTCGGATGGATTTCTAGCTAGATTTTACATGCCATGTTAGGAAATCATCAAAGGTGCTCTTTTACCCATGTTTCATGATCTGTTTAATGACCAGCTATAGTTATTCCACCTGAACATTGAAACTATAACGATGTTGTCAAATAAAGAGAAGGTGGTTCACATCTAGCAGTTCAAACCGATATGTCTACTCAATGTGAGCTTTAAGATTTTTACAAAGGTTGGTACTAATCGACTCACACAGATTGTGCATATTGTCATGCAGCCAACGCAGACAACATTCATGCTAGGACGACATATCTTGGAGGGGGTTGTCGTTCTTCACGTAACCTTGCACTCAAAGAAATTAGATGGAGTTGTTTTCAAAGTGGATTTTGAGGAGTCGTGCGATAAGGTCAAATGTCATTTTTTACAACAGGCCTTAAGTATGAAGGGTTTTGATACAACTTTGACGAAGCAGGTATAATCATTTGTACAAAAGGCCAGTGTTAGGATAAAGGTTAATGATGACACATGTCGTTATTTTCAGACGCGTAAGGGGTTGAGACATGGGATCCAATGTCTCCAATCTTGTTTAATATCGTCGTTGATATGCTGACAATCCTAATTGGTACGGCCAAAGAGGACGGTCAGGTGGGTGGGCTAATCCTACACCTCGTGGATGGTGGGGTTTCCATTCTTCCGTATCACGATGACACTATTATTTCATAGAACATAATTTAGTAGCGGCTAGGAATATGAAGCTACTTTTATGTCTCAACTGCCTAGCTTGAAAATTAGTTTCAACAAAAGTGAACTGATATGATTTGGAAGTGCCAAGGAAAAGCAAGATAATTATTTGCAGTTGTTTAGGTGTGAGTTGGGGTCTCTCCCGTTTAGATATTTGAAAATACCATTTCATCATTGAAATCTCACCAAAAAATAATTAAAATGCATTGAGGATCAATTTGACAAAAATCTCATTTGTTGGAAAGCAAAGCTTATGTCTTATGGGGTCGGCTTATCTTCATAAACTCGGTGCTTACAAGTATGCTGATGTTTCTTTTAGTCCTACTTTGAGGTAGATGTGGAGGTATGGAAAAGATTGATCTTTTATTGATCACGCTTTTTTACAGAGTGATGAGACTAAATTTAAATATAGGCTGGCAAAGTGGGATATAATATGCAGGCCAAAGGATCAAGGGGGTTTAGGTATAGAAAACCTCGATATAAAGAACAAATGCTTACTCAGTAAATGGTTATACAGACTTTCTATGGAGGACAAGGGAGTATGGATATATTTATTGCGTAACAAATATCTACACTCCAACAACCTCGCACAAGTTATGGCGCAGCCGAATAATTCTCCTTTTTGGAAGGGGCTTATGCGGAAAAAGGTAGAGTTTTTCTAAAGGACCAAATTCACTGTTGGGAATAGCAATTCAACTAGGTTTTGGAAAAAAATACTTGGCTAGGGGACATGTTGTTGGCCATATAATATCCAACCCTTTAAAATATTGTACAACGAAAGAGCTTTCGTTAGTACATTTCTAAAATTAGTTCCCCTAAACATGTAGTTTTGAAGGTCACTTTTGGAGGAATGATGGGATAGATGGATACATCTTATGCGTAGGTTGATGCAGGTTAGCCTTTCTGATGATCCAGATACACTACACTTGAGACTTTCGGTGTCAAGAGTATTCTCAATGAAATCTATGTATACATACTTGATAAACACCAGTCTAATCCTAAAGTCACTACACATTTGGAAAATCATGGTGCCCTTAAAAATCAAAATCTTTATGTGGTTCATTCACAAAAGGTGGTCATGACCAAAGATAATCTGACAAAACATAATTGGGAGGGTAGTAAATGATGTTGTTTTTGTGATAGAGATGAATCAATTCAACATTTGTTTCTCGATTGTCCACTTGCCAACCTATTGTGGCGCACAGTGCATATGAAATTTAATATCAGTCCACCTGATATCATAAACACTCTTTTGGGAACTTGGATAAACGGGGTAAAGCCTAAGTTAGCGACACATATTCGAGTCGAAGTGCGTGCATTACTTTGGGCAATTTGAAACTGCCGGAATGACGCAAACTTTAACAGACAAAATATCGTAATCTTTTTGCAGGTAACCTATGGGACAACTGGATGGATTCGTACACGGTTGTTACTCGGTCGTGTGGAAGCCAAGAAGCATATGGTTTATGGATGCAACCTAAGCAAGACGATCGCACGGGATGTGATACGTACAATCGGTTTGAATGAGGGTCTAACAATAGGATAGCCATGTAGTCCTAGATTTTGTGACTTGTGACTTTGAGTTCCCTTTTTATTTATCTCTTGGTAAGTTTTCTTACCGTACTTTTGCTTAATATAAAATGGCTGCATGCATCACTTCCATGCAGAGATCAGGATAAATCCTTCTTTTATAAAAAAATCTACATAGCACACGATTTTTCTATACCGGATGGTGACTGCATTGTCAGTCGATTGAAGCCGAGAGGAGCTGTAGGATCGAAAATAGGTATAGAGGGGGTGATTAGACTACTTGACCAAATAATTTTTTTGCCTTTTTCCCAATTTTAATTCTTGGCAAGTTTTAGGATTCATAGCATATCAAGTAACACCCTACACATGGATGTCTAAGAGTGTAGCAGCGGAAAGTAAGGACATTGCACATGTAAGTACAGAGAGGGTTAGGAATGCAAACACAAGTGATCAGACAATGATTTTTCCCATGGTTACTATAGGTGGTGCTATCGTACATCCATGTTCATGGAGTCTTCAACCCACGGAGGGTAACGGTCGTGAGAGTCCACGGAGGGCTCTACCCACGAAGGGTTCCACGAAGAAGCAACCTTGACTATTCCATGCGGCTTACGTCCACGAAGGACTAGCCTCACTATGGGTAGATCTTCACGAAGTAGACGATCTCCTTGCCTTTACAAACTTCTTGGTTCACTCCACAACATGAAGTAGGAGGCTCCCAAGCGACACCTAACTAATCTAGGAGGCACCACCCTCCAAAAGGTAATAGGCTCGGTAATGACGATGAACTCCTTCCTCTTGTGCTTCAAGATGATAGACTCCTCAACACACAATCTCTCTCACACAGATTTGGCATGGTAGAAGAGATGGGATTGGTGGAAAGCAACTTGGGGAGTCTAGAAATCAAGATCCATATGGTTGGAGTGGAAGATTTTGACCTCAACACAAGGCTAGGTGGTTCTCTCTCAGAAAACTGAGTAGGATAGGTATGGAATAGTTCTTATTGCTTTTTTACGAGTGGGTGGTGGTGAAGGGGTATATATAGGCATCCCCAAAAATCCAACCGTTACACACAATAAGTCAGACTCGGTGACACCGATGTGTGAATCTCGGTGGTACCGAAGTGACAAAAAGTGGCAACTTTTGAATCTTGGATGGACCGATATACAATTCTCGGTTGCACCGACAAGGTGACCAACGATCAGATTTACCAGCCTCGGTGACGCTGATTCACCATTCTCGATTGGACCAAAAATGAGAACTTGCATAACAGGAAGTTGGCAACCCAACTCGGTGGCACTGAGTGAAGTGTCGGCTGCACCGAAGTGTTAGGGTTTGGCTGAGTCTGTCTAGGGTTTGGAACTCGGTGGCACCAGGATAGGAATGTTGGTTGCACTGATTTGGCATATTTGGCTTAGGACAAACTTTGATGGGAGAGTATGTGGATGTTTTTGTGACTGTCACTTGTGCACGTTTGAGCATATTGTTCACCATCAAAACTTTACCCCCTTTTAATAGTATTGGCTTTCCTATAGACTCAAAGTGATTCCTCACAAATGTAAAATGTAGAGTCCTCTTGCTTGAAGCTTGGCCAACCTATTTCCTTGCATCTTGGGGTAATTACACAATCCTTTTGCCATTCCCATCAATGAACTTTTCTAAAATATGCTTGGTGAAAGCATTAGTTCTATGACTTATATGTTGTTATCAATTACCAAAACCACCAAGGGAGAAAATATGCTTTCAATCTCCCCCTTTTTGGTAATTCATGACAACATATAGATCAAAGCTTGAACAAAGATATAATCAACGAATATAGCCATCGCTTTGAGAAGTATGTGATAAGCAAGAGCTCCCCCTAAATTTGTGCATTATTTTTGAATTTGCGTTTGAATGCAAATGCACAATCGATTAGGTACATGGGTCACTTCTTACATGTCACATACCACTTGGTGGTGTGCGAGAGTAGTTGGAATGAATATCGTAGCACAACACAATCAACCAAAGATGAATGATCATCACATAAGCATTTAAGATGATAGGAAATAGTAGCATCACACATCAAAGCGTATGATCAAACATCATCAAGCATGTATCAGGCAAGAAAAAAGAGTATCACGGAAACCAAAAGCAATTGTTTTGAAAAAGCAACAAAAATTCCAAACGCTCTCTCTCTCTCTCTGCCTAATGATCTATATACAATTCTCCCCCTTTGGCAACAAGTTACCTACAAGTTCAAAGGTATCTATCTAAGCGTTCTTGGGCTGGTCTCCTTTGGTTGTCGATGAAGGAGTCGAGAGCACAACATCGGTGAAGATCTCTGCAGATGTCGTTGATGGAGTAGGAGTGGTCACAGGAGGAACTGGAGCTGATGGATCAGGAGTTGTGCTGACGGTAGCGGGAGCTGATGAAGAGGGCCTCGATTCTGGTGCAGGCACTGTGGCTGATCTCATCTGAGTGGTGAACTGGGTGCCTGGCCCGAGAGGTGATCCTTCCTCACCATCATCATCATCAGAAGAAGAAGAAGAAGAAGAAGAGGTAGAAGAGGCCCAGGGAATGTGCATGGAGTCAACTTCCTTCTGGAGCTCAATCACTGTCTTGGACAACTTGTCCACCTTATCACCAAGCACCTTGATTCTTGTCTCGAAGATCCTCACTAGACTATTCTGGTTATCCAGAATCCCCTTGATATCCTTTTGCATGCCCTAGACGGTTGTGATCAGAAGATCCATTTGCTCGTTCCTGGATCTGGGGGCTTGAGCACTAGCGGCTCGAACAGCTTCTGCCTTTGCTTGTGCTGTAGCGGATGTGGGATGATCTGGGTTCATCACCACAATGTTATCTTCGAACTCTGGATGTAGGGGCAGATGTGGGCGATCAATAGAAAAAATGTGCTTTCCAACTGAGAGTTGATAAGCAATTGGATGTAGGGTGCATAGCAGCATGAGCGCTTCTGGTCAGCAGCAACCCTCTTGATTGTCTCAACAATCAGGTCCATTACTCTAATCCTGGTGTTCCTGTCAAGGTGGACCAACATGTTGATGGAGTAGCCTCTGATCATCTTGTCATCTCCAAACTTGGGCATCAAGGTATGCCTGAGAATAGTGTTTATAGTCTGGAGGCCTGCTTTGCAGATAATAGATGGATCCTAGCTTGTGTGATTGCACCTTGTCTACAGGGATAGGAGTATACATGTCTTTCATGGCATTGTGACTTGCCTTGGGTTCAGTATATACATCCAAATCTCCTTCCCGAGCTTCTGGAACTTACAGTAGAGCATCCCATTCCTCAACAGTGGATTCATATCTAGCACCTTATGTCATCGATACAATTCTACCATCTCCATATAAATGAGCAGTGGAGTAGAATTGCATGATCATCTCGTCGTTCCATGTAGTAAGATCTCTGCCAATGAATTTGTCCAGACCAATGCAATGTAAGTTGTCTTGGACACTTGGGAAGTAGTCCACATTATCTTTGACGAACTTCTAATTGACATACCTCATGTCGCTAACAGTTGGGCTCTTGTCAAGCAGAACGGTCTCATAGAAATCCTGTTGCTCTCTGGTGTAAAACTTGTAGTGAACAGCGGTTTTCCTCCTCTGAGCATAAGGATCTATGGCTCTCCAGGCTCTCAATCCTGAGTCTTTCCTCTTCTTCATGTCCTCAGCAATTAAGTGGCTGGCATCGTACACTGGAAGATGTGGTCTGAGCTTCGTCAAGGTAGTCAAGTCATCATCATCTTCCACTCTGGAGGCAGTCCCTTTGTTTTTCTCTAAAGCAGGAATGTCCCTGGTAGTCCTCTTGGACTTCTGTGTAGCAGCCTTCTTAGATGTAGGCTTGGTGCTCTTGGAGGTGCCAGTCTTTGGCATAGCATCAACCACGAGCTTCTTTGCTTTCTTCTTGGGAGGGACTATCTCAGCATGCTCTTCCTCCTCCTCCTCAGCAACGGCACCAACAGCCTCCTCCGGATCTTCAAACATAGAGGTAGGCCTGCCAATTACATGGACAATCCTCTTCCTAGACTTCTTCTCCCCTGCCTTCTTAGGCATAGCTTTCTTGGGGACCTCAACTGACATAGTGGCTCTTGCTCTTTTCATGTGCCTTGATAGTTTCAGTAGGAGCATAAACTTTGCTGACAACCCTTCGAGAGGAAGTAGTTTCAGTTGTTGACTTCTTGGCAGCCTTTTCTTGCTTCTTAGCAAGAATCTCCTCAGGAATAAAATCTGAATCTTCTTCATGAGAGTTTAGCTTCTTCCTGGTCCTGGTGGCAGCCTTGGGCAACCCATGAGAGCTGGGGGTGCCTGGATCTGAGAAAGAACTGGCTTCTGGGCTTCTTCCAAAACTCATATCAACTCCCTGCTCTGCCACATCCTGACTCTCCTCTAATCCTAACATACTGACCCTGTGAATAGAGTATAGGAGAGGAGAAGAAGATGAGTCATCACAAAATGAGGATGGTTTTTTAAATTTGAGCAATGAATTTTCAAGATTTTTGCATTCTGTCAAATAGATATCGGTGCAGCCGAAACAGACATTTCGGTGGGGCCGAGACTAACTGACTCACTAACTGAAACTTGGCAGCCTTTTTGGTCAGACCGAAAAGAACAACTCGGTTCCACCGAGTCAGTTCTCAGCCACACAGAAAAGTATATCGGTGAGACCGATATTTCCGTTTCGGTTTCACCAAGATCTATCGGGCAAACGGCAAAACCCTAGAAAATACATCTTTCGCGAGATTATGGTGATTTGAGAGGATGTAAACATGTGAAAAGGGTGTAACGATGATAAACAAGGATCTAATGCGCAAGAATCGGATGAGGAGCGCAATAGAGATCGAATCCGTACCCTAGTTTGGTGCGGATCCGCTACGGCGGCGACAAAGGAGAGGAGTTCGTTGGCGACGGTGATTCCCAGCGGCGGAGGAGCGCAGGGAGATAAGGGCGACGACCGGGGGTCTTTGGAGCGACAGCTTAGGGTTTTGGAGCGTGACGTTTGAAGATAGAATTTCAAACTGTCGGGGTCCAGAGTTATATACCCACCACTGTCGGTGACACCGATTCTATGTTTTCGGTGTCATCGAGTGCCTCAATTGTTAGCTGATAGGGACACTCGATGTAACCGAGAAATGGAATCGGTTGTACCGAGATTGAAGAACCGTATAAACCCTAGGCATTCGGTGAGACCGAGATTTTGGGGTTGGTTCCACCGAGAAGCACTTGGGAGGTTTTAATGGTCAGTCATTGTCCATACGGAACTCTGAGTGCTCCACACACACAGGGATCGAAAAGTACTTGTTCAAATTTTGTGATGCGGCATGAATAGAGTATGAGGTGAGAAAGCATAGATAGCTAAAGAAGTGGTCCTAGGCATTCTTGTATATCCAATTGGCAAAATATAAGTTAAAAGCCAAATATCAACAATTGGATATCCTCGAATGAGAAAATAAATGCAGACCAACATGCTCACACAATAAGATGTCAAATGAAGTCATGGCAAACATGCACATATACTCTAGCATCTAACAAGCACTTGGGCGATGACGAAGTCATCTATATATGAGTATTTGACTTAGGAGCCAAGTAAGAGTACTTGATCATAGGTCATACTCATCGTTTAAGCACAAGTGGGGTTACCACTTTAACATAAAGCATTTAATGTTTTTCACATACTAAGAGATGCTTTGACTCAAGTCTTAGAGTAAAGCCCCCCTTGATGTGACATCCCCCCATAAGAGGGATAAACTAACCTTGGGTTTTGTCGATGAAGACTTCATGTTGGTGAGGTAGTGGTGGATGCTCAATGTTGATGAAGATCACCAAGAGTTGGGAGCATCCTTGTTGTTTCCTTACTCTTCTCACCTACATGGGTTAGTCCCAACACACAAGAGACAAATACAAGGATATCTATGGACATGGAGTGCAAAGCATATGTAATGATGTCCATTGGTTTATTGATTACCTTATCCCTTGCTTACCTTTGAGGGAATGTGTGACTCCTTGATCTATTGCATAGGGTTGATATTGATTGCAAATAGATCTTGCCAATAATGAATGTGAGTGAATTTCATTGGCGGAGTCACCCCTCAAGAACTCTATAGTTATTATTCTTGGGAATCCACATAAATTGATGGGGATCCTTGGTGTTGAAGTAGTACTTGTAGAAGTTGAGCTTGTAGTAGCCTTGGGAACCCACTTCACCAAAGCTTGGGGTTCATCTTCGTAAGAGTCAAAGTCCTCTTGGAGCTTGTTCTTGCCCTTGAGCTTGGTGTCTTGTGGTGGAAGGTCATCTTGAGTGTTTTTCCCCTTGGGAAGAGTATTTTCATACTTCTCCTTTTGAGGAACAAACTTGGGATTGGGATATTGACCTTCTTCCCATTCAACTCCATTTGCGTTGAAGTAGCCAACACCGCGATTCTTCCAGTATCCTCCGTGCTTGCGTACAATCTCATCAAATTGTTTGTAACCTTCAAGACTCTTGTAGATACCTTTCTCTATAACTCCTTTTAATAAAGCATTTTGTTGCTCAAGTGTAACTTGGCTAAGAGAATCATCATTAGTGGAATCAATATAACTACTAGGAGCAACATCATTTGGTTTAGCATTTTTATTGTTGCTACTAGATGAAGAACCTTTCTTTCCTTTGTTACTAGTTTGCTTAGATTTGACTTGTGGCATGAATGCAGACAAGAATAGTCTTTTGGCAATATAAGATGAAGTCTTCTTTCGGAGATCGTCATTGATAGCTTTAAGTACTCATGTTCTTGCTCCAAATTGAGCTTCTCGAAGCGTAGCTTCTCATGAGTTCTTACAAGCTCTCTCTGATCTTCAAGAGTAGATTCATGAGCTAACTTAAGAGTGTTGAGTTCTTTAGTTAGTTCTTCTATTTTCATCTTATCATCATCAATTGACTTATCTTGACTAGTATGAGAAATATCAAGTTCATTATGATCACTAGTTTTATCACATAGCAAGTCATCATCGTAAAGCAAGTCATCTTCATCACTATTGAAATAAAGATATTCGGGATGTGATGCCTTGGGGCCTTTAGCCATGAAGCAACTCCACCTCCTTCATTTGGTGAATCAAATAGGTCATAAGAGTTGGTTGTTACTAGTGCAAATCCGGTAACACCATCATCTTAACTATAGTCAGAGTTGGAGTGATAGCTTCTCTCGGAGTGGTTGTCAGAGTCAGAGCCGGAAACCCATTCACCAACATGAGCTTGATGTTTTCTTCTTGAGTAGCTCTTAGTGTACTTGTCCTTCTTCTCCGAGTCCCTACTTCTCCTTGAGGGTCTTCATTCATAACGATCATCTCTACTCCTTCTCTCTCTTCGAGGTGATTCATCTCTTGAGCTTCGTCTTCTTGGTGACTCTTATCTTCGTTTGTAGGGAGCCGAGCACTCATTTGAGTAGTGTTCGGGCTTCCCACAATTGTAGCAGTTTCGATCACGACTTGACGAACGCTTCTCTTCATGTCTTGAGTTAGAGTTGTGATCTTTGCTTCTATTCTTGTAGAACTTGTTGAATTTCTTGACCATGAGGCTTATCTCTTCATTTGTGACAAGGTTGTCAATGAGGTAGCGGGAAAATCACTTGTGGCTTTGTAAGTGCCGTTAGACTTGTGATGAAGGTCTTCCTTGTCTTTGAGTGTCATCTCATGAGCAACAATTCTACCAATCACTTTCGTTGGTTTGAGATCTTTGTAGTTGGGCATCATTTGGATTAAAGTGCACACAGTGTCATATCTCTCATCCGAAGCTCGAAGTATCTTCTTGATGATGAACTTGTCAGTCATTTCTTCACTTCCTAAGCCAGCAATCTCATTGGTGATGAGAGCTAGCCTAGAGTACATTTCAGCGACTCCTTCACCATCCTTCATCTTGAACTTGTCAAGTTGACCTTGAAGAACATCTAACTTGGATTCTCTCACGGACTCAGTTCCTTCGTGCATATCAACCAAAGTATCCCAAATCTCTTTTGCGTGTTCAAGGCGGTTGATTTTGTTGAATTCTTCAGGACATAGAAAGTTGAAGATAATGTCACATGCTTGAGCATTGAGTTGCAACATCTTCAATTCATCCGCAGATGCTTCACGATCCGGTTCCTTTCCATCCGCAAAGAATTCACCTTGCAAGCCAACACGAACAACAACCCAAATGGCAGGATTATGACCAAGCAAATGCATTTTCATTTTATGCTTCCAACTAGCAAAATTAGTGCCATCAAAGTACGGACCTCTATGGTGATAATTTCCTTCACTAGATGCCATACTTCTCTTAGGTTCTGAAACCAATGCAATGGAGACCAAAGCTCTCATACCACTTGTAGGATCGAAAGTAGGTCTAGAGGGGGGTGATTAGACTACTTGACCAAATAAAAGTTTTGCCTTTTCCCAATTTTAATTATTGGCAAGTTTTAGCATTCATAGCATATCAAGTAACACCCTACACATGCATGTCTAAGAGTGTAGCAGTGGAAAGTAAGGACATTGCACATGTAAGTAAAGAGAGGGTTAGGAATACAAACACAAGTGATGACACGATCATTTTTCCCATGGTTCCGATAGGTGGTGCTATCGTACGTCCACGTTCATGGAGTCTTCAACCCACGAAGGGTAACAGTCATGAGAATCCATGGAGGGCTCTACCCACAAAGGGTTCTACGAAGAAGCAACCTTGACTATTCCATGCAGCTTAAGTCCACGAAGGACTAGCCTCACTATGGGTAGATCTTCACAAAGTAGGCGATCTCCTTGCCCTTACAAACTTCTTGGTTCACTCCACAACACAAAGTAGGAGGCACCCAAGCGACACCTAACCAATCTAGGAGGCACCACCCTCCAAAAGGTAATAGGCTCGGTAATGACGATGAACTCCTTGCTCTTGTACTTCAAGATGATAAACTCGTCAACACACAATCTCTCTCACATAGATTTGGGTTGGTAGAAGAGATGGGATTGGTGCAAAGCAACTTGGGGAGGCTAGAAAACAAGATCCATATGGTTAGAGTGGAAGATCTTGACATCAACACAAGGGTAGGTGGTTCTCTCTCAGAAAACTGAGTAGGATAGGTATGGAATAGTTCTGAGTGCTTTTTTTACGAGTGGGTGGTGGTGAAGGGGTATATATAGGCATCCCCAAAAATCCAACCGTTACACACAATAAGTCAGACTCGGTGACACCGATGTGTGAATCTCAGTGGTACCGAAGTGACAAAAAGTGGCAACTTTTGAATCTCGGATGGACCGATATACAATTCTCGATTGCACCGACAAGGTGACCAACGGTCAGATTTACTAGTCTCGGTGACGCCGATTCACCATTCTCGGACGGACCGAAAATGAGAAATTGCGTAACAGGAAGTTGGCAACCCAACTCGGTGGCACCGAGTGCAGTGTCGGCTGCACCGAAGTGTTAGGATTTGGCTGAGTCTGTCTAGGGTTTGTACCTCAGTGGCACCGGGATAGGAATGTTGGTTGCACCGATTTGACATATTTGGCTTAGGACAGAGTTTGGTGGGAGAGTATGTGGATGTTTTGGTGACTGTCACTTGTGCACGTTTGAGCATATTGTTCACCATCAAAACTTTACCCCCTTTTAATGGCATTGGCTTTCCTATAGACACAAAGTGATTTCTCACAAATGTAAAATGTAGAGTCCTCTTGCTTGAATCTTGGCTAACCTATTTCCTTGCATCTTGGGGTAATTACACAATCCTTTTGCCATTCCCATCAATGAACTTTTCTGAAATATACTCGGTGAAAGCATTAGTTCAATGAATTATATGTTGTTATTAATACCAAAACCACCAAGGGAGTAAATATACTTTCAGGAGCGTTGGAGCAGATCAAACAACTAAGAGTACGTCCAGCTGTTCGGCGCCCCAACCGGCAATAAAATCGGTGTGGGGGCGGTCGGGTTCCCAGCCACCGCCCCAAGCTGTCAGACGCCGCTTTTTGAAAACAAAATCCGGGCAAACTTCGGCCAAAACATCTCAAATTTGAAGGAAATTCAGGCGTTTTCATTAAAACATATCTTAAAAACTTGTACACACTAAATTTAAAAACTAAACTAAAAACTACTACTACTATGCCTTCCCCGCCACCTTGAGCCTTGTACATGCCGAGGAGCTTGTAGAAGTTGGTGTAGTCGTTGTCGTTGTCGCCACCGTCGTCCTGCACGCCGCCACTGTCCCTGCTGCAGCCCTGCCCTGGGTCACTGAGGCAAATGGGTTCGGGCGGCCCGGTCGCCTCCTCATCATTGTCGTGGATAACGATGTCGCCCTCCTCACGGTCGTGGCACCGAGCGGCGATCTCCCCGAGGGCTCGGCACTGGCGCTCCATTTCCTCCTGGACGTCGTCGTCCTGCGCTCATTTGAGGGTGGTCTCCCTTTTGGCGGCCATGTCGAGGTACTCCTGTTTGACGACGACTAGCGACGTCACCGGCTCCGGCTTCGTCTTCGGCCTGACCAGGCGAAGATGGCCGCGGGAAGGGGGGAAGGTTGGCGGCGGAGGCCCTCATTTATGGTGAAGGTGCCGCTATGCAGGAGCCGCATATCTTGGGGCTCGGCCTTCACAACGGCGAGCTGCGTTCATGCGCCAGAGGAGTGGGAGCCGGAGGACGAAGACGACGTGCCAGCCATGCGCCTCGGCTGCCACAAGGAGCTGCTCCGCACGCGAGAAGGACGGCGGTGGATAGTCCATCTATGGCGAGTTGCCGCCCTCGATGTGCACGAGGATGGCCTCGAGGGTTTGCTCGGGGATGCCCCACCATCACCGCCACCCCTCGGAGTTGTGGCGCACCCGGCATGCCAGAGCGTCGTCCATGGAGGCGAGTTACTCCCAGTGGCGATGCTCGAAGTATGCCATCCACATGTTGTGGCTGTCGGGGGCGTATCTCGCATGCTACTGCGTGCTCTCTGTCAACGACGACCAGATCCGCACGATCTTGGCCCGCCATTTAGCACCGGAGGGCAGCAGTGGCACCGGTACTCTGCCGGCGCTGAGCCTCCACAAGCCTGACACCCGCATGTCGGGGCGGCATCGGGTACTCCGCCTCGTAGAGGAGCCGAGCTTCCGCCTCATGCAGGCGGCAGCGGCCGAAGCCGTTGGCCGCCGCTCCGTCGCCGGGCTAGCGCTCGCCATTGATCGCGAGAGGGGAGAGGTTTGAGGCGGGGGAGAGACGGAGCGCCGGCTGTGAAGAAGGAGAGAGTGGCATCGGCGGCGAGAGGGAGAGGCCGTGGGCGATGGAGTGTGTGCGGCCACCAGCGAGGGAGGGGTGGCTTTTATAGTGGCGGGAGGGGGCGAGACGTGCGTCGGCGCGCCTTCACTGCGCCGGCCGTGAGAAATCAATGGAAGGCTGACAGGCGGCAGCCTTCGCATTGATTTCGACGGAAAACTGAGGCGATGAGGACGACGAAGGCGTCCGGTCGCTGACTCGGTGGGTCCACATGATCTTCGCACCAAATTCGTTTCCCACGGTGCCCCAGAAGCCCTCCAACGCGTCGGATTCAGCATGTGTCCGCATGCGTCAATTTCGACTCTAAATGACAAAAATTAAGCTCCCAAAACGCGACTAGATCGATTTTCTCCGGTTTGGCGATAAAAAAAAGGGCCTCAGGCGACGAGTGGAGATGCTCTAAGCCATTGGCGGCGACCTTTAGGGTGTGTTTGGTAGGGTGCATGAAGGGTGCATGAGGGCAAAAGTTCTCAATCCGACCCACTTTTGCTTGTTTGGTAGGGTGCATGGGCTCACTTGAGCTATGCCCATGTGATGCATAAAAGGGCCCTCAACCATGCCCATCTCATGCACCCCAAACGGGGTGCATGGAGGCAACCATGCTGGCCATGACCTCATAAAAAAAGTTCAAAAATTCAAAATTTGTTCTAATTTTCAAAAAAGTTCAGAATTTCGGAATTTGTTTAAATTCCAAAAAACATTCAGAATTTCAAAATTTGTTCCAATTTTAAAAAAAGATCAAAAGTTCAAATTTTGTTTAAATTTTCAAAAAATATTTCGAATTTCAAAATTTGTCCCAATTTTCAGAAAAAAATCAAAATTTTGAAATTGTTTAATTGCAAAAAATGTTCAGAATTTCAAATGTTGTTTAATTTTCAAAAATATTCAGGTTTTATTTTTAAAAAAAATTAAAAACATTCAGAAGTTCAAAAAAATAAATTTTCAAAAAATGTTTAGAATTAAAAAATTTGTTTAAATTTTCAAAAAATGTTTAGAATTTCAATTTTTGTTTTATTTTTATAAAATATTCGGAATTTCAAATATTTATTGATTTTTTAAAGTTATGAGAATTACAAATATGTTCAATTTTTCAAAAAATGTTTAGAATTTGAAATTTTCAAAAAACAAATCAGCATGTCTAAACATATGCAGGCTGTCAAACAAAGTCTTGGCTCAGCATGTCTCAGTGCATACATCACTGCCAAACAAGGCCAACTGCATGGACCCAGCATGTCTACACTGAGCATGGTTGAGAGAAGAACAACTAAGCTAGGTCTATACATTGCTACCAAACACACCCTTAAGTGCGCGTTTGAGTTATATCGTGTCATTTGTGTGTGCACGTGGGTCGTCTTTTAGCGGAAACAAATGCCATGCATATACCGTTCCGGCGCGGCTTCTACTGTTTGGCTTTGATGCCTCTTTTAGCGGAAACAAATGCCATACATGTACCGTTCCGGCGCGGTTTCTACTGTTTGGCTTTGATGTCTCTTTTAGCGAAAACAATGCCATGCATGTACCGTTCCGGCGCGGCTTTTTGAACCGGTCGGCATCACCACCACCTATCACGTTCAGCTCAGACCAAGCACCAAACCATCTAAGTCCAAAGCTGCAGCGCGAAATTGAATACGTTTTCGGACCACGCCGCCCGCCGCCCGCCGCCGCAGAACGGAACCAAAGCCGCCCCGCGACGACCCGGCGGGGAGGGGGAGAGATAGGTTCCGGCCGCCCGCGCTCTTGTCGGCTCGTCGTCCCCCCTTCCTCCTCTTCCCGTCACCGTCGGCGGCGGCGGCGGCACCGCCGACAAGGTACGTCCATGGCACCGCATGCGTACCGCGCCGCTTCGGCCGCCTCCCCTCCATTCCGATACGCGCAAAAGAACACTCGGTGCCGGTGGGCTACTCGTTTTGATCTCGCGCTTTTTTGGGAACCTCGTACGCATGGATGCACGCACGCACTGTAGTTGATGTTGATCCACACCGTGGGGGCGGCGGCTGCTCTGGCAGCAGTGGCACTCTCCGGGCATCCCGATCTTCACTGTTGAATTTTGATCCCATGCTCTTCTCTGCTGTGGAATTTCTCGTTTTATCATGGCTGCCTGCAAATTCTAATTTCTTTTTCTACCACCTGTTGTTTGTTCACGTAGTACCATTTGTCTCATTTCTGCACTGTTATATGAATAAAAATGATTCAGCAAAGTGTTTACGATGGCATTTTTGGTGCCAGAGAAATGGGGCTCCTGGAGCTCTTCGTCACGGCATGCATGCCCGTTCTCAACATGCTCCTGGTGACTGGCGTTGGATCATTCCTGGCAACTGACTCCGCTGGGATACTGGGAAAAGAAACAAGGAAACATCTTACCTTTCCCTAGTACGAGAGGACCGGGAAGGACGCACCTCTGGTGTACCAGTTATCGTGCCTAAACTTTTTTGGAGGTTGATAGTTTATTTATTGAGGAAGAGTCAATCCTTCTCTTCTCACTTCAAGATTTTCGGAGTTTGTATATTTTGTGGCAATTGTGTTGAGTACTGTCCAACAATTGGTGCATTGGTTTTTGCAGCGTTAATGCTTTTTGCTGGTTTACCCGTGAGTGAGGCTTACTTGGGTCGTGTCCTTTTTTGATTTTTTCCAAATGAATAAAGCAGTTGGTATCCCATAAAATCGAAGCAAGAGTTTGCTAATTGGTTTATATGGATTCTTCGCGGCTGAGTCCAAAAAAAGATTTCTATCAATAAACCTGCTAAAGCACCAAACCACTCAACATCAGGCAAGTTTGGTTAATTTAGTTTGTTTTTTTGTACTGTATCAGCACCTAGTTCATTACTCTTGATAGAGAGGGAGGATCCGGGGTGGTTGGAGTATTTCAGGAGGAACTGTAACAAATCCGGGTATTTGGAGTAGAATTGGCTTCTTATTTTTAATGGAATGAAATAAATATTCGCGCTTTCACCCGAACAAATCGAAATGATTGAAGTTTTTCTATTTGGAATCGATCTTTTTGTTCAAATAACAATTAAGGTGAAAAAAAATTCCTATACTCCTTCCCTCCCTCTTTAATGAGAGATGCAAAATAAAAACGCCAGATGTTCTATGGATACAAGCTATTTAATGTTCCAAACGCAAATTTTGTGGATTCTGGACCACGAGTGTGAGTGCTGGTGCTTTTGATACGTGAGTGGTAGCGACTCACCGAACCAATTGATCTACCAGACTTATATTTACTCTCATGTTTCTGTCATGAATTTTATTTTACTGGCCTGTCCACTTCTCTTGTGATGTCTGAACCTTTTTCCTTTCTTTCTGCAGGTAGTGTTTTATGTATTCAATCCAGCTCTCATTTCAACCTATCTGGCGAAAACAATCACCATGGAAAGCATGGCCAAATTGTGAGTCTCACGCTTCTTCATCGATGGCATGTAGCATCTGTCATGCATAAGAAACTCAACTCTTTTAGAAAACGCTCCTTCTGATTGTCCTATTAGATTAGGAGCAGTAATTTCTTTTGACTATTTATATGATCCATGATACAGGTGGTTCATGCCGGTGAATGTTCTCTTCACTTTTATCCTGGGGTTGATCTTCGGTTGGATCGTGATAAAGGTCACCGGAGCCCCGCCCAAGTTAAGAGGCCTCATTTTGGGTTGCTGTTCTGCTGGTAAGCTATGGTACACTTATCTGTCTCTTCATCTGAACCGTCAGAAAAGTAAATTCGCTCTCCATTTTAGACAAACTTCGTACGATGCTTTCACACGTTTATTTTGCGGTACAGTGCCTGCACTGCACGTATTTATTTTGTGATGGGTTGGGCATGGACAGATGCACTGCGTTTACCTTCAATCAAAACCACACTGCTCTGTGAAGGAGTGTAGCTGTTCCCATGCTCTTGATTCAGACTTCAGACTAACTGGGCATGCAAAAATCTTCTCAAAATCTCATGACTGAAATATGGAAAATATTTCAGTCAGAATTTCTAACACCTGTAGAAGAAACAACCAGATTTTCAGTTATCATTATCAAGCACATTCATTCAACAAGGCAGTAAGCATCTGTCAAAGCTAAAATCTTGAGTGGTCCAGCACTGATTCAGAAGATCTTGAAAGCGCAACAGAAGCACAACACGCAGTTAGTCCCTCTCAGTCCTTCTCATAACCTTACCTTATCTCCAGCCTGTGCAGATAAGGTGTACCTCCGAGCAAGGAAAATGTGTAGCCACAGTACTGACTGGCTGAGTGATGACCACATCTACCCACCTTGCATCATTCCATGAAGCAAAGATGGAGTGTTAGACGGTGATTCAAAAATCCAACCAAGTGTTGATGTAACAAAAATCATCAGAATATGCCGTAAGAAAAATATAAACAAAAAAGACAACAACAAGAGAATCAAGTGTTGATTTAACAAAAATCATCTCCACATGCTATTAGCTACTGAATCTTGAACACGTGTAGAAGAAACAATCAGATAATCAGTTTTCATTATCAAGTACATTGTTCACCAAGGCAGTAACCATTGGCAAGAAAAAAACTCAATTGGTCTGGTACTGACTTGGAACATAATAAAAATGAAATAGAAACACCCGCATGTCTGTGTGCATCGATGGATGCAGAGGCCGGGGGTACACCCCCTTCTCGAAGAAAATAACCACCCACACAGTTAGCCTCTCAGTCAGACTAAGGGTCCTTCTCATAAGGTTCCAGCTCCAGCTGGTACTACAGATAGGGCGTACTTCCCAGCAGGAAAGAGGGTGTAGCCATAGTACTGAGGGAATCATCTGAGTGATGACCACATCTACCAACCTGCCGAGAAATTCCAATCGTTGGCTAGATAGACATTTGGAGTTACCTTGGTGAACTGATCGAACTTGGGCAGCTCCACCTTGAGTAGAAGTGTACAACTCCTAGTTTTGTTTCTTTTTTCTACGCCGATAGGCGATAGTTTGTCGAAAATCTTCGCTTGACTTGGTTGGTGGATACAGGCAATCTGGGCAACATTTTTCTCATCATCATTCCAGCTCTCTGCAAAGAGAAGGGGAGCCCGTTTGGCGCGCCTGATGTTTGTCAGACTTATGGACTAGCGTATTCCTCACTCTCATTGGCTGTAAGACTATCATACTCTGTTTTTTCAGTACATTGTCCACATCAGGCAATCCTGATCGTGCTCATTTGTCAAGTAAAACAGAACACCATGTCACTTTCGGTTATGATTGATTTTCTGCAGATTGGTGCCGTCTTTCTGTGGACGGGCGCGTACAACATTATTCGTGCAAATTCAAATGTCACTGAAGGAGATGGCAGCTCGCCAATAACTCAAACAAAAGTCTTGGTTTCAGGAGGAACCAGTTGTGCAGATTCAGAAGATAATCATTCGATCTCGACTGATCGTGTTGACGAATGCGCTCTCCCACTGATATCAAATCGAACCAAAACGAAGGTTATTGTCGTTGCTGGAACTTTTTTTTTCTCTGCACAAGCTGTAGTACCCCACTATAGCCTATACTTCCTTCACTTCCAAATCCCCATACTCTGACAAAGCACTCCAATAATTATCCCCTATTTTGACAAAAACAAATTCCACTAAACCCATGATCCGGCTAATCTAGGCGCCTATTACAGCATAATGAATACACCATGACAGTTTTGCCAACTTTCAGCACTAAACAATTTGGATTTGTGTGTGTATATAGGTCCCATTGTTGGAGAGAGCAAAAGGATTTGTATCATCGGTTTCTAGAGCAGTTGATTTGAAGAAGCTATTCGCTCCTTCAACTATTGGAGTGGTATGCTAGTTTGGAAACTACCAATTGTACTTCTATATGAGGCAACTTTACGCTGCAATAGACTATTAGTATAAAATATAAGCATGGCTGATTTGTATCCTTTGGTAGATTATCGGGTTTATAATTGGAGGAATACCTCTGATTAGAAATGCTCTGATCCGCAACGATGCCCCTCTTCGCGTCCTTCGCGAGTCCGGTGAACTAATCGGGTAACACATCAGCCTTCTTTATTTTATCTTGTAAAGATAGTTCATACTGCTGTCACTTGTAACCATCGATGTTGTTGGTCATGCAGATGAGCTCTATTGTTTCAAATTCAATCCACAAAACTAACCATTTTTGGTTTCTTTTCCTGTGCAGCGGAGCAGCCGTTCCATCTGTCACGTTGATCATGGGAGGGAACCTCATCACAGGTAACCTCACCCTGCTCACACTGAAACAACAGCATGCCAATGACCCCTTCAAGAGAAAGAAAAACAGCATGCCAACGAACCATGTACTGAAAATTTCTAAGAACACTTGGACCCTGGCCTGAAACACGGAGCACTGATTCCTCCAGGGTTGCGCGGAGGGGCGAGCGTCCCGGCGTCGGTGATCGCCGGGGTGGCGGTGGTCAGGTACGTGCTGCTGCCTCTGGTGGGCACCGTGCTGGTGAAGACCGCGGTCCGCTACGGCGTCATCCGGCCTGACCCGCTATACCAGTTCGTCCTCCTGCTGCAGTACGCCGTCCCACCCGCCATGAACATCGGTGAGATTCAGACATCTGTTGGTAGCATGCACTTCTCGTTTTCCCCGATTGCTTGCTTGGCTGATGATTGGCGCGTGCGTTGTGTCTGGGCTGCCATCGTCATCTGCAGGGACGATCACGCAGCTGTTCGGCGTGGGGGAGAGCGAGTGCTCGGTGATCTTCGTGTGGGTGTACGCGCTCGCGTCGGTGGCCGTTACCGTTTGGTCCGCGTTTTTCATGTGGACGCTGGCGTGACTGAGCTCTCCCGTGCCGCGTACGACGGAGTGCAATGGAAGGCCGGCGAGGCGAGCTAAGAGCGATGTCCGCTCCGTCTATGTCTCGAGGCTTACGGTGAACGGTGGCCGACAGCGCCAGGCATCGCCGGCGGGCTCGAGTGGACGAGGCGACCGACGGCTTGGAGGGTGTCAGTAGGTGGGGCAGAGATCGAGGAGAAGCATGTTGTGTAGTACGGAGTACTATGTAGACTTTAGAGGCGTGTTTGGTTTGGGAACGGAGTGTACCGGAATAATATGGTTCCATTCCATTAGAATGAATCGGTTTCATCGTTTTGTTTAGGAGTAGAAGCTATTTCGGAGAGACCTTTTCCACAGTACCCTGGTACTCCATACATAGAGGTGGGAGTACCAACAAAATTTCACCGTTGATTTTGAGAGGGCACTTTAGACTTTTTGTCTCCTTAATTTAATTTAGGTATGATGTTGAGATATTCCCATGATCTAATTTCCTAATCCGACCAGCTAAAAAAATACTCATCCGACCTAGCTAAAAACATTCAGACTGCTAAAACAAGCACCGAATGCTTGCTATGTGCATCGCCTTATAACCGGCTCATGATCTGGGTACCGCATGTGCAAATGAGCGCCTATTGTATATCCGTCCGGCCTTCTTCAACCCTGGTTGGTGGAGTCTGTTTGTGTGTTGTTTCTCTAGATTGATGCATGCATGTGTGTTGCGTGCCAAATCCGGTTGGGTGTATGAGGTGAATCTTCTTCTAAGACTGGGTAAAACAGTTACCATTTCTTGGTACAATCGTATTCAACCGGTCCTATTTATACGTGGCAGGGAAGCAACAAAATAGTTTACCTAACTTTTTGGCTCCATGATTTGGAAATATGAAAACACAGTAGAAATAATGGACAACTAATATCATCAAGGGGGCGCCTTCCTTTTCGAAAGCTCATCTCGAAAGAATCTCTAGCTTAGGCCTGCCTTGTCTAGGGTAATTTGGGGATGGACGTCCAACACATCCCGTGCACACAAACCAACAATCGACCGTAAAAACTGCAACAAGAAGACACACACACGAAACATCAACGCACACATAAACCAGCACAAACAGAATCAACTATAGTGCACACACACAAAAACAAAAAAAGCGTCAACATCAAGCCAGCAAACTTCGACATAGTAAGAGTGAACGACGAGGTCACGAGGATGCACGTTCTAGCCAATCGTACGTACCTGGACACTGGTAACACAGGGAGCGGCAGAACGTAGGGCAAGGGCAACGGGCGGGAGATGTCCTCAAGGTCGAGGGATGCATGCGAGACTACAAGATGTTATTTTTTTCGTTTTTAAATATTTGTCTTTTTAAAGATTTAACTACGAACTACATACGAAACAAAATGAGTAAATTTACATTCTAAATTATGTCTAATAGTGAAATCTTTAGAAAGGCAAATATTTAAAAACGCATGAAGTACATTTTATTGTACAATCATATTCAATCAATCCTGCTTATACGCGGCAGAAAATTTCTAGCAAAACCAGTTCGCCTCACTTCCCAGCTGCATTTGAGTTTTGCGCTAACCGATCATCTATTTTCTAATCAGTGCATGATCCACGCATGACCTGTGTGAACGAGCGCCCGATGTATAACAGTCTGAAGTTTTTAAACGCGACGTGCTCGGATCAGAAACGGTGTAAAGTATCTTTATTATAGGTGAGGGTGTAGTAGGCAGTAATGGTCCCATTTAATCTCCCGGTTATTTTCACATTCCAAAATGAAGAAAAATCGGAGCAAGAAGAAAAGAAAAGCTAGAGCATCTACAATCGGACTAGGCAAATCCGACTCCCTATACGTCCGCGGACACGTCCGGACACGCCCGCAGACACATCCGGACGACCCCTCATGAATCCCTTCACACATTCACACATCTAATATCTGGTCTCTCAAATCCATGCAAAATTATGCACGTCAATCACAGAAACATATCATTGTCACACGTAAATAACAAATATTGGTATCGAACATAAATAGTGTTTACAAAAATTTATTTGAAGTGCATAATCAATCATCTGCTCTTTGGTTTCCATTATGGGTCCACATATGCTCCCACTAGTAGAAAACAGACCTTTCGTCCCAAGCATTAGTCCCGGTCTGGTTACGAGCCGGTACTAAAGACGGTATTAGTCCCGGTTCATGCCGGCTCCAACGGCTAGAAGTAGGGCAACCTTTAGTACCGGCTCGTGAGCAATCTTTAGTACCAGTTTGTGTCACGAGCCGGTACTAAAGGGGCATGGCAGGCTTTTGGTCAGACTTGGGCCCCGCGTGCATCTTTAGTACCGGCTGGTGACACCAACCGGTACTAAAGGGTAACCTTTAGTACCGGCTGGTGTCACCAGCCGGTACTAAAGACTTCCTACATATACGGTAATTTTTAGGTTTTATATAATTTAGTTTCAAAAATACTAGAGGTTTATAAAAGCTTTTAGAGTTTCTTTTTGCTATTAGAGTTTTATAAAAGCTTTTTAGTTGATTCTTTTTCCTATTGAAGAATATTATAGTTCATAAAAATATATTTAAATTGATTATTTTTAGTTCATTCTTTTTGTTGGATGCACTTCATGTACAAAACGGACAGTCTTTTTCGAAGTATCAGAGTTTCGGACGGAAACTCATCTGTTACAAAAGGCATTTCATTTTCTTGAACTTATTTGAACTCCAGGCTTTTTGTGTGTTCCAAATGCACCATTAAAAGCCACATCATCAATTTTCAACCCTTTCTGACTTCATTTGTTATTTTTCATGCAGTTATTGATTTTTTTGAGCTAAATGACCCTGAAATTGAAATGCACTACAAATGAACTCTGAAAAGGTTGAAAGTTGGCATGGTATCATCATTTCACCCACATAGCATGTGTTAAAAAATTAAGAGGGTTACGACAAAAGCTGGATGCACTTCGTGTACAAAACGGACAGTCTCTTTCGAAGTATCAGGGTTTCAGATGGAAACTCATCTATTACAAAAGGCATTTCATTTTCTTGAACTTATTTGAACTCTAGGCTTTCTGTGTGTTCAAAATGCACCATTCAAAGCCACATCATCAAATTTCAACCCTTTCTGACTTCATTTGTTATTTTTCATGCAGTTATTGAATATTTTTTTGAGCTAAATGACCCTGAAATTGAAAAGCACTACAAATGAACTCTGAAAATATTAAAATTTGGCATGGTATCATCATTTCACCCACATAGCATGTGCTAAAAAGTTAAGAGGGTTACGACAAAAGCTGGATGCACTTTGTGTACAAAACGGACAGTCTATTTCGAAGTATCAGGGTTTCGAACAGAAACTCATCTATTACAAAAGTCATTTCATTTTCTTGAACTTATTTGAACTCTAGGCTTTTTGTGTGTTCAAAATGCACCATTCAAAGCCACATCATCAAATTTCAACCCTTTCTGACTTCATTTGTTATTTTTCATGTAGTTATTGATTTTTTGAGCTAAATGGCCCTGAAATTGAAAAGCACTACAAATAAACTTTGAAAAGGTTAAAAGTTGGCATGGTATCATCATTTCACCCACATAGCATGTGCTAAAAAGTTGATAGGGTTACGGCAAAAGCTGGATGCACTTCGTGTACAAAATAGACAGTCTCTTTCGAAGTATCAAGGTTTCGGACGGAAACTCATCGGTTACAAAAGACATTTCATTTTCTTGAATTTATTTGAACTCCAGGTTTTTTGTGTGTTCAAAATGCACCATTCAAAGCCACAGCATCAATTTTCAACCCTTTCTGACTTCATTTGTTATTTTTCATGCAGTTATTGATTTTTTTTGAGCTAAATGATCCTGAAATTAAAAAAGCACTACAAATGAACTCTGAAAAGGTTGAAAGTTGGCATGGTATTATCATTTCACCCACATAGTATGTGTTACAAAGTTGAGAGGGTTACGACAAAAGCTGGATGCACTTCATGTACAAAACGGACAGTCTCTTTCGAAGTATCAGGGTTTCTTCTTCTTGCTCGAAGCTCATCCTCTATTTTTCCAAGGATTTGTCAAGATTTAAAGGCACCCCATCTATCCAAGTGTTCATAAAGGTTAGCAACTTTGCTCCTTCATCTCTCATCGAGTCCAGTTTTATGTCCGCTATAGCTGTTGGACCAAGCACGGAGAAAGAGGGGTTATAATGAAAGACAATGTAGAAGAAGAGGATGATGACAACTATCCTTTTGCCGATACAACAATGGGGGAAGCTTAAGAAGAGGCATCAATGGGGGAAGCTGAAGAAGAGGCATCGGATGAGCCCGCTGATTATTTGGGTCGGGTCATTGCTGATGCAAAGAGAAACTGCGAAAATGATAAGGAGAGGTTGAAGTTGAAACGCATGTTAGAGGATCACCGGGGTTAGTTTAATATATTAGAAAAACTAGAGAAAAATTGGGACTCGATTTCACCAGGGTTTACCCCGTGAAGTTTTCTCAGATTCTCGAAATCCTAAAAGTAAAAAAAGTTATTTCAAAAAGGAGATTTTTTCCTAAAAAATAAAAAATATTTAAAAATAAATAAATGATGTCATATTTGGATTCCTCACATTTTTCTGATAATAATGGATATATTATTTGTTGAATTTCGATTTACAGATTTAAAGATATTAATTATGCCATATGAATTGAATATATGGCAAAAAAATGAATAAAATAATATTATTACTTATTTTATTTTCATAGAAATTCATTTTTTTTAATAATTGTTTGGAATTCAAAAAATTAAATAATGTGACATCAAGACCTAAGGGTTAATAGGATTGATAGCTTACTATTGTCAAGAAAACAACAAGTGCAGACTTGGAAACAAAGGGTGATAGAACTTGAAAGTTAAGCGTGCTTGGGTTAGAGCAGTGAGAGGATGGGTGACTGGCTGGTAAGTTAGATGATTTTGAGTGAGGGGTGATTAGAGATTAAATTGTCAAATAATCCAAAAGAAGTGAAAAGGGGTGATTAGAGATTAAATTGTCAGATAATTCATAGATTTGAAAATCAAAAGAAAAAATTAAAAAAATCGTAAAACAAAAATACAAAAATATTTTAAAAACCGGTTGGTAACATTTAGTACCCGTTGGTATCACCAACTGGTACTAAGGTCCTCCACCACCAGCCCACACAGGCAGCCACGTGGTGAGCCTTTAGTACCGGTCCGTGGTCCAACCGGTACTAAAGGTCTGGACCTTTAGTAACGGTTGGGGAACCGGTACTAAAGGCACATCCCGACCGGGACTACTGATCGACATTCTACTAGTGTCCACCAAATCATTTAGTGGTTGCGTGTGCACCTAATGATCTTGGAGATTCTAATGCATCTGTAGAAAGTTCATAAGCTGAGCTGCATCTTGATCTTTCGGGATTTCAACTTGTTTGCCAAGTGCCTCAAAATCATTGATTTGGGATACACCATCACCCTTATCCTCGACAATCATATTGTGAAAAAAAACACAACATGACATCAGATGCCATAAAGTTTCTGATTCCCACATCGTTACAGCCCCACGAAAAAAATTCCCTAACGAGCTTGCAGCACTGCGAATGCCCTCTCCACATGCTTCCTGGCTGCATCCTGCATTGTTGTGAAGTTCTTTTGTTTGTTTCCCTATGGTTCGGATATGGTCTTAACAAATGCAACCCACTGAGGATAGATGCCATAGGCAAGATAGTATCACATGTTCTAGTCTCGGTCGTTGATGGTTTAGTTGCATGGCAGTGATTCCCCATTACAAAGCCTCCTAAACATCATAGATTGTTGAAGCATGTTAATGTCGTTGTGAGAACCCGACATTTCAAAGAAAGCATGCCAAATCCATAAGTCATGTGATGCCGCCGCTTCTAGTATGATGGTGGTCTCTCTGGTGTGACCTTAATACATTTCTCGCAAACCATTGGAGCAATTCTTCCACTGCCAATGCATGCAATCAATTGATCCCAGCATTTTTGAAAACCCTCTTGCCTCTCCAATAGTTAACAACTTCTCTGTGTCCTGTGCATTTGGTTCTCTCAGATACTCTGCTCCAAACACCTCAACCACGGCATGGGAAAACTTGACAGTAGTCTTCAGGGATGTGCTCTCCCCCACCCCGACCATCTCCCCAACGCCATCTATGGCAGGACCAAGTGCAAGCATTCTTATAGCAGGCGTGCACTTCCGCTTGGCAGAGAAAGAGAGTTGACCGCAACAATCCATTGTGAGCTTGAAGTAGTTGGCGTGTGCCTCCACTACGTCCAATCCGCAAAAACAATGGTTTTCGTATGTGAAAATGGCGACGAAACCATGGATCATCCGGGAAAGTTGGGTTTGTGTCAAAGTAGTCCTTATGTAGTAGCTTTGCTCCAGATACCCTATCCCGAGTGTTCACTCTTTTCCCTTTGATTGAGCCCTTGTAATTGAGGATATGCTCCACTTCCCGGTCCATTTCCTCTTGCATGCTCATAAGCATGATCATGTCCACTTCTTCGTACAAATCTGATGAATCAAAGAACTGATATTCAGTAATTTGATCAAGCTCCATCGGTCCATACTCCTCACCGGATGAAACATCGGAATCCGTCATTTTCCTCTAAAGTTTTGACAATAATCTGGTCAGACAATGTGTCGAACACATCCATTGCAAGGCGGAGCCAAAGAGTTGTCGGACGTGCCGTGGCTTCTTCCGGCCCGGCGAGGACGGGACAAAAGACTGCTTTGTTGGAGCTAGCGGAGCATAGGCTAGGAACGGCGATAGAGCTGCAAGAGAGACGGTGTGGAGGAGGAAGAAGAGAGAAAGGGCAAATGGATCCGACAGCTCTGTCGGTTGGATTTGGTGCAATTTGCGGTGGGATCAGCCTGTCGGGTCCGACGTGGCGGGCGTGCCCGGGCGCCCCCATATCCGCCTCATATTTGGGCTGGATATGAGGGGTGCCGGTCAATCGGGGCATTTGAGGCCTGTTTGAGGCGTCCGGTTGGATCACAATTTCGTGACTGGTCAGTGACCGGGCGGCCTGCCCGGGCGTTTCATACATGTATGAGGGGTCCGATTGTAGATGCTCTTAGGGTCCATTCACCTATTCAAGCAAACAACTTGTGTGTGATAACAGAAATCCATGGCAACGACAATCATTATCGGCCATTAGTAAATACAATGCAAATACAAACACAATATGAACATAATTATTTGCATACAATTCAGGAAAAACACACTTCAGTTCGTTCACCTAACTTATTGCTTGTTGGAAATATGCCCTAGAGGCAATAATAAATTGGCTATTATAATATTTCCTTGTTCATGATAATCATTTATTATCCATGCTATAATTGTATTGATCGGAAACTCAGATACATGTGTGGATACATAGATAACACCATGTCCCTAGTATGCCTCTAACAGACTAGCTCGTTGATCAAAGATGGCTATGGTTTCCTAGTCATGGACATGAGATGTCATTTGATAACAGGATCACGTCATTAGGAGAATGATGTGATGGACAAGATCCAAACTACAAACGTAGCATATGATCGTGTTAGTTTATTGCTACTGTTTTCTGCATGTCAAGTATTTGTTCCTATGACCACGAGATCATGCAACTCACTGACACCGAAGGAGTACCTTGTTTGTATCAAACGTCGCAACGTAACTGGGCGACTATAAAGGTGCTCTACAGGTATCTCTGAGGGTGTCTGTTGGGTTGGCATGGATCAAGACTGGGATTTGTTACTCCGTGTGACGGAGAGGTACCTCAGGGCCCACTCGGTAATACAACATCACAATAAGCCTTGCAAGCAATGTGACTAAGTGTTACTCACGAGATCTTGTAATACAGAACGAGTAAAGAGACTTGCCAATAACGAGGTTGAACTAGGTATGGAGATACCGACGATCGAATCTCGGGGAAGTAACATACCGAAGAACAAAGGGAACATCATATGGGATTAACTGAATCCTTGACATAGAGGTTCGACCGATAAAGATCTTCGTATAATATGTAGGAACCAATATGGGCATCCAGGTCCCGCTATTGGTTATTGACTGTAGAGGTGTCTCGGTCATGTCTACATAGTTCTCGAACCCACAGGGTGTGCACACTTAAGGTTCGGTGACGTTTCAGTAGTATAGAGTTATGTATGGTGGTGACCGAAGGTTGTTCAGAGTCCCGGATGAGATCCTGGACGTCACGAGGAGCTCCGGAATGGTCCGAAGGTAAAGATTGATATATAGGAAGTCTTATTTTGGTCACCAGAAAAGTTTCGGGCTCATCGGTAGTGTACCGGGAGTGCCAGTAGTGTATCGGGGGACCATCGGGAGAGGTATTTCGACCCAAGAGGCTACATGGGCTGTGGGAGGAGGTAAACCAGCCCCTGGTGGGCTGGCCGAAGCCTCCTCTAAGGGCCCATGTGGCTGGAGTGGTTTGAGAAGGAAAAAATCCAAAGGTGGAGAGGTGGAAAGAGTTTCCAAGTGGAAAGGAGGAATCCTACTCCTAATAGGATTGGAGTAGGAATCCTCCACCTCCAATTTCAACCAAACCTTGAGGGTTTGAGGCAGCCTCCTCCCCTCCCTCCCTCCTATATATACGTGCTACCTCGTGCTACCTCTCCTATAGATCGCAGTTTCTCCTCTAGATTGGTTTTCAGCGGTGCTTAGGCGAAGCCCTGCTGGAATAGCTCCACCACCATCGCCGCAACGCCGTCATGCTGCCAGAGAACTCATCTACCTCTCTGCTCCCTCTTGCTGGATCAAGAAGGCAGAGATCGTCATCGAGCTGTACGTGTGCTGAACACGGAGGTGCCGTCCGTTCGGCGCTAGATCGGAAGGACTGTGATCAAGATCACGAGACGGATCGTGATGAGATCGCAGGACGGATCATGATGAGTTCGCGGGACATATCGTGATTGGATCGTGGGACGGATCGTGATGAGATCGCGGGATGCTCGGCGATTTGGATCGTGAAGACGTTCGACTACACCAACCGCGTTTCTTTACGCTTCCCGCTTAGCGATCTACAAGGGTATGTAGATCCACTCTCCCTCTCGTAGATGCTCATCACCATGGATAGATCTTGCGTGTGCGTAGGAAATTTTTTGTTTCCCATTCAACGTTCCCCAACAGTGGCATCATGAGCTAGGTCTATGTGTAGATGAGATCTCAAGTAGAACACAAAGAGTTTGTGGGCGTTGATGCTTAGATTGCTTCCTCCCTTGGTCGTGTTTTGGTTCAGCGGTATTGTGGGATGAAGCGGCCCGGACCAACCTTACTCGTACACTTACGAGAGACCAGTTCCATCGACTGACGTGTAACTTCGTTGCACAAAGATGGCTGGCGGGTGTCTGTTTCTCCTACTTTAGTTGGATTGGATTCGACTAAGGCAGTCCTTGAGAAGGTTGAAAAGCAACTTATGTATCACTGTTGCGGTTTATGCGTAGGTGAGAATTGTTCTTGCTAGATACCCGTAGCAGCCACGTAAAACATGCAACAACAATTAGAGGACGTCTAACTTGTTTTTCCAGGGTATGTTGTGATGTGATATGGCCAATTACATGATGAGATATATGTGATGTATGAGATGATCATGTGTTGTATAGAATATCATGACTTGCATGTCGATGAGTACGGCAACCGGCAGGAGCCATAGGGTTGTCTTTAATTATTGTATGACCTACGTGTCAATCATTAATTGCTATGTAATGCTTTATTTTATCGCTAAACAGTAGCAATAGTAGTAGGAGCATGGTGGGCGCGACAACCACAATGGCAACACGTTGATGGAGATCAAGATGATGAAGATCATGGTGTCATGCCGGTGACGATGGAGATCATGCCGGTGCTTTCAAGATGGAGATCAAAAGCACAAGTTCATGGCCATATCATGTCACTTATGATTTGCATGTGATGTTAATCCTTTTATGCACCTTGTTTTGCTTAGGACGACGGTAGCATTATAAGGTGATCCCTCACTTAAATTTCAAGATGAATTGTGTTCTCCCCGAGTGTGCACCGTTGCGAAAGTTCGTCATGTCGAGACACCACATGATGATTGGGTGTGATAGACTCTACGTTCACATACAACGGGTGCAAGACAGTGTTGCACATGCAGAACACTCGGGTTAAACTTGACGAGCCTAGCATGTACAAACATGGCCTCGGAACACAAGAGACCGAAAGGTCGAACATGAGTCATATAGTAGATATGATCAACATGATGATGTTCACTATTGAAACCACCTCAACTCACGTGATGATCGGACTTGAGTTGGTGAATTTGGATCATGTATCACTCGAATGACCGGAGGGATGTCAATTTGAGTGGGAGTTCTTAAGTAATATCATTAGTTGAACTCATTATCATGAACATAGTCAGTAGTGTCTTTGCAAATTATGTTGTAGCTCATGCTATAGCTCCCTTGAATTTTTATATGTTCCAAGAGAAATAGAGTTGAAAGAGGATGTTAGCAATATTGTGGATTGGGTCCGTGATCTGAGGATTGTCCTCATTGCTGCACAGAAGGCTTATGTCCTTAATGCACCGCTCGATGAGCCACCCCCTCTAGTGTCATCTGTAGATGTTGTGAACATCTAACAGGCACGTTCTGATGACTACTTGATAGTTATGTGCGTCATGCATTACGGCTTAGAATTGAGGTTCCAAAATGTTTTGAACGTCACGGAACATATGAGATGTTCTAAGAGCTGAAATTGGGATCTAAAGCTCGTCCCGTGTTGTGAGATATGAGATCTCCAACAAGATTCTTTGCCTACAAGATAAAGGAGAATAGCTTAATCATTGAGCATGTGCTCAGATTTTCTGGGTGCTACAATCGCTTGAATCGAGTGGGAGTTGATCTTCCAGATAAGATAGTGATTGATATAGTTCTCCAAGTCACTGTCACTAAGCTACTAGAACTTGGTGATGAACTATAAAATGCCAGGGATGGAAATAATGATCCCTGAGTTGTTCGCGATGTTTGAAACCGTGAAGGTAGAAATCAAAAAGGAGCATCAAGTGTTGATGGTTAGTAAAACCACTAGTTTCGAGAAGGGCAAGGGCAAGAAGGGAAACTTCATGGATGGCTAGTCAGTTGCTGCTCCAGTGAAGCAACCCAAAGTTGAACCCCAATGCAAGACTAATTGCTTCTATTATAAGGAGAGCGGTCGCTAAAGCGGAACAACCCCAGATACTTGGTATATAAGAAGGCTGGACAGAAGTATATTTGATATACGTGTTATTGATGTGTACCTTGCTAGTACTCCTAGTAGCACCTAGGTATTGGATACTGGTTCGGTTGCTAAATGTTAGTAACTCAAAATAAAAGCTACGGAATAAACGGAGAACTAGCTAAGGGTGAGGTGACGATGTGTGTTGGAAATGTTTCCAAGGTTGATGTGATCGACATCGCACGCTCTCTCTACCTTCGGGATTAGTGACGAACCTAAATAAATGTTATTTGGAGTTTTGCGTTGAGCATTAACGTGATTAGATCGTGTTTATTGCAACACGGTTATTCATTTAAGTTAGAGAATAATTGTTATTCTGTTTACATGAATAATACCTTCAATGGTCATGCACCCAGTGAGAATGGTTTGTTGAATCTTGATCATAGTAATACCCATGTTCATAACATTGATGCCAGAAGATACAAAGTTAATAATGATAGTACCACATACTTGTGGCACTGCCGCTAAATGTCATATTGGTATAAAGCGCATGAAGAAACTCCATGTTGATGGATCTTTGGACTCATTCGATTTCGAATCGGTTGAGACATGCGAACCATGCCCGTTGGGCAAGATGACTAAGGACTCCGTTTTCCAGATTGATGGAGCGGCCAAGTGATTTATTGGAAATGATACATGTTGATGTATGCAATCCAATGAGTCTTGTTGCGTGCGGTGGATATCATTATTTTCTTACCTTCACTGATGATTTGAGTAGATATAGTGTATGTTTACTTAATGAAACACAAGTCTGAATCGTTTGTAAAGTTCAAGCAGATTAAGAGTGAAGTTTAAGATCATTGTGACAAGAAGATAAAAATGTCTGCGATATGATCATGGAGGTGAATATCTGAGATACGAGTTTGGCATACAACTTTAAAGAATGTGAAATTTGTTTCACAACTCACACCACCAGGAACACCATAGTGTGATGGTGTGTCCGAATGTCATAGTCGTGCTCTATTGGATATGGTGCGGGCTATGATGTCTCTTATCGTTTTGCTACTATAGTTTTGGGGTTATGCATTAGAGACAACTACATTCACTTTAAATAGGGCACCATCTAAATCCGTTAAGATGACACCGTGTGAATTATGGTTTGATAGAAACCTAAGATGTCATTTCTTAATGTTTGGGGCTGCAACGCTTGTGTGGAAAAGTGTTTTCACCTAATGAGCTCGAACCCAAAGCGGACAAATGCATCTTCATAGATTACCCTAAGAACAGTTGAGTGAACCTTCTATCTCAGATCCAAGCATAAAGTGTTTGTTGCTAAAACGGGTCCTTTCCCGAGAAAAAGTTTCTCTCGAAAGAATTGAGTGGGAGGAAGATAGAACTTGATGAGGTTGTTGAACCTTTGTTTCAACCAGAGAGTAGCGTAGCGCAGAAAGATTTTTCCGTGGAACCTGCGTCAGTTGAAGAGGAAGTAAATGATGATGATCATGAAGCTTTGTATCAAGTTACTATCAAACCTCGTAGGTAGACAAGGATGCGTACTACTCCTGAGTGGTATGACAACCCTGTCTTGGAGGTCACGTTGTTGGACAACGATGAACCTACGAGATATGAAGAAGCGATGATGGGCTCGGATTCCGGCAAATTGTTAGAGGCCATGAAATTCGAGAAAGGATCCATGTATAAAAACCAAGTATAGACTTTGGTAGACTTGATCGTTGCACGGTGGGTCGTCGAGTACAAATGGACCTTTGAGATGAAGACATACGCTGATGGTAAATGTCACCATTTATAAAGCTTGACTTGTCACAAAGAAGTTTCCGACAAGTTCAAAGAGTTGGCTCCGATGGGACTTTCTCACTCATAGCGATGCTAAAGTCTGTTGGAATTATGTTAGCAGTTGCTGCATTTTTCAATTATAAAATCTGGCAGATGGATGACAAAACATCATTTCCTTAATAGTTTACTTGAGGAAAAGTTGCATGTGATACAACGAGAAGGTTTTGTCAGTCCTAAGGATGCTAAAAGGTGTGCGAGCTCTAGCAATCCTTCTAAGGGATGGAGAAAGCATCTCGGAGTTGGAATATACGCTTTGATGAGGTGATCAAAGTTTTTTGAGTTTATACAAAGTTTATGAGAAACTTGTATTTACAATAAAGCGAGTGTGAGCACTATAGAGTTTCTAAGAAGCATATGTTGATGACATATTGTTGATCGGAAATGATGTAGAATCTCTAGAAAGCATAAAGGGTTGCTCGAAAAGAGTTTTTCAAAGGAAGACTTGGATAAAGCTACTTAATTGTTGGGCATTGCGATCTATAGAGATAGATCAAGACGTCTGATGAGACTTTCAATGAGTACATACCTTGACAAGATTTTTAAATAGTTCAAAATGGATCAGTTAAAGAAGGAGTTCTTGCCTGATTTGTAAGGTGTGAAGTTGAGTGAGACTCAAAGCTCGACCACGACAGAAGAAAGAGAAAGGACGAGCATCGTCCCCTATGTCTTGGCCCTAGGCTCTATATATTAGGACATGCGATGTACCGCACCTATGTGTGCCTTGCCATGAGTCTGTCTAGGGGTACAAGAGTGATCTAGGAGTGGATCACTGGACAGCGGTCAAGATTATCCTTAAGAACTAAAGGACTAAGGAAATGTTTCTCGATTATGGAGGTGATGAAGAGTTCGTCGTAAAGAGTTACGTCGATGCAAGCTTTAATACTGATCCGGATGGCTCTTAGTAGCAATCCGGATAGGTATAGTGGAGCAGCCATTTGGAATAGTTCCAAGTGGAGTGTGGTAGTAGTATTTACAGTATGACATAGAGATTTGCAAAGTACACATGGATCTTAATGTCGCAGACCCGTTGACTAAAAGACCTCTCTCTCACATGCAAAGCATGATCAAGCCCCAGACTCATTGGGTGTTAGATTCATAACAATGTGAATCACATGGTGATGTGAACTAGATTATTGACTCTAGTGCAAGTGGGAGACTGTTGGAAATATGCCCTAGAGGCAATAATTAATTGGTTATTATCATATTTCCTTGTTCATGATAATCGTTTATTATCCATGCTATAATTGTATTGATTGGAAACTCAAATACATGTGTGGATACATAGACAACACCATGTCCCTAGTATGCCTCTAATAGACTAGCTTGTTGATCAAAGATGGCTATGGTTTCCTAGTCATGCACATGAGATGTCATTTGATAACGGGATCACGTCATTAGGAGAATGATGTGATGGACAAGACCCAAACTACAAACATAGCATATGATCGTGACAGTTTATTGCTAATGTTTTCTGCATGTCAAGTATATGTTCATATAACCATTAGATCATGCAACTCACTAACACGGGAGGAGTACCTTGTGTGTATCAAACGTCGCAACGTAACTGGGTGACTATAAAGGTGCTCTACAGGTATGTCCAAGGGTGTCTGTTGGGTTGGCATGGATCAAGACTGGGATTTGTTACTCCGTGTGACGGAGAGCTATCTCAGGGCCCACTCGGTAATACAACATCATAATAAGCCTTGCAAGCAATGTGACTAAGTGTTAGTCATGGGATCTTGTATTACGGAACGAGTAAAGAGACTTGCCTGTAACAAGGTTGAACTAGGTATGGAGATACCGACGATCGAATCTCGGGCAAGTAACATACCGAAGAACAAAGGGAACATCATACGGGATTAACTGAATCCTTGACATAGAGGTTCGACCGATAAAGATCTTCGTATAATATGTAGGAACCAATATGAGCATCCAGGTCCCGCTATTGGTTATTGACCGTAGAGGTGTCTCGGTCATGTCTACATAGTTCTCGAACCCGTAGGGTCAGCACACTTAAGGTTCGGCGACGTTTCGGTAGTATAGAGTTATGTATGGTGGTGACCGAAGGTTGTTCTGGGTCCCGTATGAGATCCCGGATGTCACGAGGAGCTCCGGAATGGTCCTGAGGTAAAGATTTATATATAGGAAGTCCTGGTTTGGTCGCCGGAAAAGTTTTGGGCTCATCGGTTTTGTACCGAGAGTGCCAGTAGTGTACCGGGGGACCATCGGGACAGGTATTTTGACCCAAGAGGCTACATGGGCTGTGGGAGGAGGTAAACCAGCCCCTGGTGGGCTGGCCGAAGCCTCCTCTAAGGTCCCATGCAGCTGGAGTGGTTTGAGAAGGAAAAAAATCTAAAGGTGGAGATGTTGAAAGAGTTTCCATGTCGAAAGGAGGAATCCTACTCCTAATAGGATTGGAGTACGACTCCTCCACCTCCAATTTCGACCAAACCTTGAGGGTTTGAGGCTGCCTCCTCCCCTCCCTCCCTCCTATATATACTAGAGGATTTAGAGGAAAAAGCTAACCCTAATAGCCATGTGCTACCTCTCCTCTAGATCGCAGTTTCTCCTCTAGATCGATTTTCAGCGGTGCTTAGGCAAAGCCCTGCTTGTAATAGCTCCACCACCATCGCTGCAACGCCTTCGCGCTGCTGGGGAACTCATCCACCTCTCCGCTCCCTCTTGCTGGATCAAGAAGGCGGAGATCATCATCGAGCTGTACGTGTGCTGAACGCGCAGGTGCCATCCGTTCGGCGCTAGATCGGAAGGACCGTGATCAAGATCGCGAGACGGATCGTGATGAGATCACGGGACGGATCATGATGAGTTCACGGGACGGATCGTGATTGGATCGCGGGACAGATCATGATGAGATCGGGGGATGCTCCGCGATTTGGATCGCGAAGACGTTCGACTACACCAACCGCGTTTCTTAACGCTTCCTGCTTAGCGATCTACAAGGGTATGTAGATCCACTCTCCCTCTCGTAGATGCTCATCACCATGGATAGATCTTGCGTGTGCGTAGGAAAATTTTCGTTTCCCATGCAAAGTTCCCCAACATTGCTTGCATTTCATTTTTTCCATTTTGTGGATCATTCATAAAACTCCACAAAATGGCATGTTTTATGAATGATTCACAAAATGCCATGTTTTAGGAATGGCTTCTTGGGTGCAATTGATCTTTGCGCCAAGGGTGCAATAGATCTTTGCGTCAAGATTGTGTGGCTTCTTGGCTGTGCTAAGGGTGCAATAGGTCATCTAATTTCGTAGAAGACGATAGTCAATAGACTATTTTTGATGATAACATGGTCGCATGTGTATCTAGTTTGGGTGTACAAGATAGTTGTGGAAAGTGGAAATGTTCTACCTTTGGATAAAAGTGTTGGAAATATGCCCTAGAGGCAATAATAAATGGTTATTATTATATTTCCTTGTTCATCATAATCATTTATTATCCATGCTATAATTGTATTGATTGGAAACACATTGCATGTGTGGATACATAGACAACACTGTGTCCCTAGTTTGCCTCTAGTAAACTAGCTCGTTAATAAAAGATGGTCAAGGTTTCTTGGACATGAACATAAGATGTCATTTGATAACGGGATCACATCATTGGGAGAATGATGTGATGGACAAAGATCCAAACTTAAACATAGCATATGACCGCGTCAGTTTATTGCTATAGTTTCTACATGTCAAGTATCTGTTCCTATGACCATGAGATCATGCAACTCACTGACACCGAAGGAGTACCTTTTGTGTATCAAACATCGCAACGTAACTGTGTAACATCCCAAAATTCCATTTTGGAATGTTATGAATATAGCTATGCATCTATTATCATCATTGCTTGATTGTATGAACTAGTTGAAATGCCTCTTCTGGTTTTCAGAAAGTCCCCTTCTACTTTTCCCTATGTTGCTTCCTCTATTTAAAATTTTTGGTTAAAAGTTCAAATAAGAGAGGAGGAACATGACACTCCACACCAGGGTCTAATTGGTGAATTATTTGAACAAAAATAACCAGGAGTTATTTTGAAAATATTTGCAAAAAGGGTTTAAAAACAATTAGGACATTTCTGAAATAATATTTTTTTCAAAGTGTTCAAATGACAGAATAGAAATGTTCATTAAATAGCATTTATTATTCTGTTAATTTTGATATATAATACCCCTATATTTACAAACGATTTGAATGCTTTAAAAGCTTTTGAATGTCTCCGGAAATTATTAAAAAGAAACGGTAACCGTTTCCGGTATTAAACGGGCCGGCCCACCGGCTTTAAAAGCCGAAACCGTTACCGGTCGGCCGACCGAGCGCAGTAATGCTCCCGCTCTCTCACTGACACCGGGTCCCACCCCGTCCGACCGTTGCCCCGGAACGGTCATCGTCTTCACTCCCCGCGCTCGCCGGATCCGACGCCGGCCGTTACTCCCCCTCACCGGATCTCTCCCCTCTCTCCTCCCCGCACCCCCCCGAGCGCCTATATAAGAGCCCCACGGCCCCGCATCCATTCCCCCCCCGAGCCCCCTTCTCTCTCTCGCCGAGACGCCGTCGATTGCTCGTCGGAGTTCCACCACCACCGGAAGTCGCCGTCGATCGTAGCCACCACCTCCGACCATCATTCGCCACGCCGTCGCCACCAATCGCCTCCGGAGGACCGTCCCCGTCGCCAGGACCACTTCCCCGTCCTCCCCGACCACCGGAACACCTCGCCGTCGCAATCGCCGCTACCGGACTCGCCGGAGTACCCCGACGCCGGCAACCTCCCTCCGTAAGCCCCCTCGACCGTCCGATCCAAATCCCACGGTCCAGATTAGAACGAACTTAAGTCCGAACCGTTTTCTTCTACCGAACGGTCGCCCGCTCTAATTCACCTACCGAACGCCCCCCTTAGCCAATCGGATCGCGCCACGTAGCCCCCTGACCGACGCAAACTTTTTTTCATTTTCTGTTTTGTTTTAATTAACAGAATGTTTTCCAATTTTGTTTTGCTTATATCTTTTAATCTGTTTAGAGTTTTGAGTTGATTCTTTTTGCAATAGCTCACAATTTTCATGTAGTTTCACCCTGTACTTTTAAATTTCAAATTTGAACTATGAAATTTGAATTGAATCAAATTTGCTTAAAATCTTCAAATCTGAATAACTAGAGTTTGAAAATAGATTTTGATATGAATCTTTTTGCTACTGTTTGGTATTAGTTAGGACTATCTTCAGGTATAGTTTGAGGATTTTCATGATATATTTGATTACTGTTTTACCCAAAAAACAGAATCTGCTTATTATTATAATATAGTTTTATAAACTTAATTTTGATTAGTTTGATTTAGAATTTGGTTTTATTTGTTTATTAGGTTCTGTTAGTAAACATTTAGTGTTTTCACTTACTGTTAATAAAAATATAAATTTGCCTAGTTTAATTTTATTTAACATAGGAATCAAAATTTCTTTTCAATTAGGCTTAATTTGACTAAAACAACTAACTAGTAATAGTTTGTTTTCAAACAAAGTTTTCTATATTTTGTTTCTGTTTTCTAAGACAGATTTAATAGTAAATTATTTTTTTTCTGTCAAGAACATGTTTTGTTAACAAATTATAAGTTTAGTTTTACATTCTTTTGTTAATATAACTATAGTTGATTCATATAGTGTTTATCAAAACTTGTATAAACTTCACTAAACTTTTCCCAACAAGCTTAAATTGATTATTCTGTTTATTAATAAAATATTCTATTGTTTTCCTTGTTGTCAACAATTGTTTTGCTAATTCAAAATAGTTTTATTATGTAGTAGTGTTTTCATCATCCCCTTTGGAAAAAACAAAACTTTGTGTGTTTTACTTGCTAGAGACTTTTGTGCATTGTTTGCCTTGTTTGTTTAGTACTTCTTTGCTGAATGTTATGAGTACTTATTTTGGTTGTATGCTTATTTAAGTGCATTGTTTGTTTCGTTAGATTATCCGGAGTGCGAAACTTGTTACCTAGAGTTACTCAAGTACGAAGATCATCAATCAGGCAAGTCACTTTGATCATGTTTTACCCATGTTTTATATGCATTAGTTCTACCATCTCCCCAGTTGCATGCAAGATAGGTTAGTTGGAAACTTGGTTACATAGTAGTAGTATCATGTGGTAGATACCCCTCTCAACCCCTTTGACAACATTGGCCCCGGGAAACGTTGTTTTACCTTTTGCTATGCTATTAGTAGACGGGGTTGGTTGTGTGATTCATGAGAGTTGAGAGAGTTAATAATTTCAAGACCTACATAATGATCAAGATTTCAATACTCCAAGTTTTCAACATACCTCTGGGTGGATGATGGTTGAACGGCGCCCTGGAGAAACCAGTGGTTAGCCTAGGTGATGCTGGAGGTGGCCAGTATTCACGCGGAAAGGTCCACCCAGGCACAAAGGGATGGATGGGTGCTTCAAGACCCAAGGCTTACCTGCACAGCCACAAGTCATTATGGGCTCTGGCTTGGTTGGATATCGTGGTGACCCTGGACAGGCGGTGCTACGAGAGGTAGAAGAACGGTAGGAAAGGATGGGCATCGTCAGAGTCGCAGGGAAACCCTTTGGAAGACCATGTTTTGGTCATCCGTTTCTCAAACACCCTGAAGTGCGAGAAATCAAACGGAGGCGACCAAATCTTGTGGGGAACGTGTGCAAAAACTCTGCAGAGTACTTAAACCTAATCGATTAGCCGTGTCCACGGTTATGGACGACTTGAGCCAAAGGGATTGGAACTTCCGGAACTCTCAACACAAATAATATGATGATGTGGGAATTTAATAATTTTGGGTATGAGAATTGGTTGATGGAACCATCTCATTAATCAACCAACTTAGTAATGCTTTGCTTAGCCCTTTTTCTAGATGTAGGAAAAATTGGCTTTACGCAAAACTTACCACCCCACCTGCCATATAAGCATATAGACTAGCTGATTATTTTCACCCCTCTCTTGTGACTTTGCCGGCATACTCCATATGCTGACCTACACGGCTGCAACGTATCATGTTGCAGAGTATTTTTCCGACCAGGAGTGAGGACACGTTCTATGCTCAGTGAGATGCCCTTGGAGTCGGATGGACTCATCTACCTTCGACGCTTCCGCAAGATTTAGATATTCTCATGAGTTGGCCTTTGGCCACTTTATTGTAATTTTTATCGTAATAAAGAACTCGATATGAGATTTCGATTAATATAATGCTGTGTGATTTACCTTTGATATATACATTGATGTACCGTGTGTGTACCAGCATGATCTTGGGATGGTACGGAAACACCGGAGACTTGACCTTCCAGGTCGGGTCGTTACAGAAATGGTATCAGAGCACACGCTGACCGTAGGACGTAACCTCTAGGATTGGAAAGCCTTAGGATTGTTTCTCTTTGTCTTTAAATATCTTATACTCTCATCTATTCGTTTCTGACTCCTCTCCGATTATTTCAAAATTTATAGATGGCCACCTTCATCCCAGTGTTGATCACAGAGTTTTGCCAGCCTGACGCAACGATGCCCTTTGGTAAGGAGCTGATGAGGATCGTCAAGGACATAAGGATTGCTTTGCCGAGCATCACCGGGATTCCTATCATGTCATTTCCCCAAGATGGACGCTACAGGATCGAGGTGCATATTCCAGGGAAGACCTTTGGGAATCGGAAGGAACCCATAGATCTCAAGTTCGTGGCACCCAGTTGGATACTTGGAAGAGACATGGCCATTCATCGTGCCCTTGGACGTATCCAGGAGGAATACAGAGGTGGAACCATTTCACCAGGACTCAGCATGGTTTGCCGCAGAGATGCCCATGGCAACATCATCACCAATCCCACTGCAGACACCAATATCTCCTATATCCAGACCTTGGAGACTCACATCAGGACTCTGGAGCTTCGAGTTCGTGCTGACACGAAGACTATCAAGAATCTGATGAATCGTGAGCTGGACCTTGAAGCTGATCTGCGAGAGGCCAACTATGAACACGAGCATGAAGTGAAGGACTTCTTAGAGAGGATTGATGAGCAGAATGCACGCATCGCCACTCTGGAGGAGCATCTAGACATGGGAGAAAACCTTCACCCCGAAGGAGACATGGCACCCTTCATCAGCGACGATGAAGACTATGAGGAAAGCACCACCGGAGGACCTACGACTATGCACTTTTGAGGAGAACATTAGTTATGCCCTCCAATGTATCTTTATTTTAGTCGTTAAAGCGTAGGTCGATGTTTAGTTGTCTGAGATTTGTATTTTCCGATGTTTGACATTGATTGAATAAATGAATGAGTGTTTCGTGTGATATGTTTGTTGCATTGCATATGGGTAGTGAATTTCTTCCAGACCCTTGTTCTATTCTAATTCTCATCCCTCTGAAAACAGCAAGATGCCTCCACGACGTGAGACCGATTTCACTTTTCCACCGGAACTCACCCAACTCCTTCAGCAACAAAATGCACTGATGCAACTATTGATTCAGAATCAGACCAACAACCAGAACAACAACAACAACCACCATCCACCCCAGACTGACAATCTCACCCGTTTTCTGAGGTTGAACCCTCCAACTTTCTCCAGCAGCACTGAGCCCATTGTGGCAGATGACTGGCTCCGCAAGATGGAGAGAGAACTTGTCACCGCTGGATGCACTGACGCTGAGAAAGTGCGATTTGCCGCACATCAACTGGAAGGACCAGCAGCATCATGGTGGGAGAATTATACCACCACTTATCCTATTGCAGATGTGACTTGGGAGCAGTTCAAGCTTGCTTTCCGCACCGCTCATGTTTCAGCTGGAGCCATGAGTTTAAAGAAGCGCGAGTTTCGCAACTTGCGCCAGGGTAATCGTTCCGTGGCCCAATATGTGGACGACTTCAACACATTGTCACGTTATGCCCCAGGAGATGTGGCCGATGATGCGGCCAAGCAAGAAAAGTTTCTGGAAGGACTCAATGATGAGTTGAGCATACAGCTGGTAGTGGCTAATTTCAACAACTACCAAGAGCTGGTGGATAAGGCACTTATTCTGGAAGGTAAACAGCAGCAGATTGAGAACCGCAAGCGGAAGTACACTCAGGGGAAGTTCAACTCTGGAGCTCATCAGAAGCCTCGTTACTCCCCGTACTCCGGGAATACCGGATCAGGAAATGGTAAGTTTGGAAAGCACACTCATACTGTGCACAACCATGGAGGTCACCATCATGGAGGAAATGGGAATAACCGTCTCAACCATGGTAACTTCAAGAGTGACAATGGGAATGGGAACAACAACCAGCACCGTCAAGTTCCTGCTCAGAAGGATCTGAGTCACATTACCTGTTTCAAGTGCCAGAAGACAGGGCACTATGCTACTGAGTGTCCCCAGAGTAAGCAAGGCACTGGAAACGGCACTAACAACGGCAACTCCACAGCCAAGAAGCCCAATCCGTTTCCCCGTGCTCACGTGAATCACATCAACGTGGAAGAAGTCTATGATCAGCCCGAGACTGTGGTTGGTAAGTTTTTATTGCATTCACGTCCTGTTACAGTACTTTTTGATTCGGGTGCAACTCATTCATTCATATCAAGGGTAGTTGTGGATAAGTATGGTTTGCCCACCAAAACCCTTAGTCAGCCAATTCAGGTTAGTTCTCCAGGAGGTATGATGATGGCAGGGATAGGATGCCATGCCTTGAAACTCAATATAGGGAACCATGTTTTTTCCACCGACCTCATCGTCTTAGAGTCACACGGATTGGATGTAATCCTAGGCATGGATTGGATGACCAAGTATGAAGGAAATCTTGATTGCCCTAGCAAGTCTGTTTCACTCACCACCCCGGAGAACAAGAGGATTAAGTATGTATCCCGACGCACACGTATGAGTGCTCGGTTAAATTCTCTCACAGGAGTTGTTCAGGAGGAAGTACCTGTGGTAAAAGAATTTCCAGATGTATTTCCGGAAGAATTACCAGGAATGCCACCAGATAGGGAGATTGAGTTCTTAATAGAGCTACAGCCAGGGACAGCCCCAATTTCCAAGAGACCCTATCGGATGCCCGCAAATGATCTGTTGGAAATCAAGAAGCAAATTAAGGAGTTATTGGACAAAGGTTATATTCGCCCAAGTTCTTCACCTTGGGGAGCCCCAGTTCTTTTGGTGGAGAAGAAGGATAAATCTTTGAGAATGGTAGTGGACTATCGTGCCTTGAACGAGGTGACTATCAAGAACAAGTACCCTCTACCGATGATTAATGATTTGTTTGATCAGCTCGTAGGAGCCAAAGTATTCTCCAAGATCGATCTTCGATCAGGGTATCACCAGTTGAAAATTCGTGAACAGGATATACCCAAAACAGCTTTCACCACGAGGTATGGCTTGTATGAGTATACGGTCATGTCTTTTGGATTGACTAATGCTCCTGCCTACTTCATGAATTTGATGAACAAAGTATTCATGGAATACCTAGACAAGTTTGTTGTGGTGTTCATCGATGACATTCTGATATTCTCCAAGAACGAGGAAGAGCATAAGCAACATTTGCGTTTAGTTCTGGAAAAGCTAAGAGAGCATCAGTTATATGCCAAGTTCAGCAAATGTGAATTTTGGTTGACGGAAGTCGGATTCCTTGGACATGTTATTTCCGGAGAAGGAATAGCCGTAGACCCCGCTAAGGTTGAAGCCGTCACCGAGTGGAAGTCACCCACCTCAGTTAAGGAGATCCGCAGTTTCCTTGGACTTGCTGGATATTACCGGAGGTTCATTGAAAATTTCTCCAAGGTTGCCAAGCCCATGACAGAGTTGTTGAAGAAAGAATCCAAGTATGTTTGGACTGTGGAATGTGAAGCCAGTTTCCGGGAGTTGAAGGAACGTTTGGTCACAGCCCCAGTGTTGATCTTGCCCGATATTCGGAAGGATTTCCAGGTTTATTGTGATGCTTCACGTCAAGGACTTGGAGGAGTACTTATGCAGGATGGAAAAGTTGTAGCCTATGCTTCCAGACAGCTACGACCTCATGAGTTGAATTATGCCACGCATGACTTGGAGCTAGCAGCCGTAGTGCACGCACTCAAGACTTGGAGACATTTCCTTATCGGAAATAGTTGTGATGTTTACACCGACCATAAGAGCCTGAAGTATATCTTCACGCAGAAAGAGTTGAACCTCAGACAGAGGAGATGGTTAGAGTTAATCAAGGACTATGACATGAGATTACACTACCATCCAGGTAAGGCTAATGTTGTAGCCGATGCCTTGAGTCGGAAAACTTATGTGAACACACTCACAGCTGGAGGATTACCTCAAGAGTTAGTCGATGATCTCAGAGAGCTCAAGCTAGAGATAGTTCCAAGAGGATATGTTGCTACACTGGAAATTCAGTCCACCTTGACCGAAAGAATTCGAGAAGCCCAGAAATCGGACAAGGAGATAGCTGAGATTAAACAGAGAATGAAAGATGGTAAAGCTAAAGGTTTTCGTGAGGATGAACACGGAACTTTGTGGTTTGAGAACCGAATCTATGTGCCCAATGAACCAGAGCTCAGGAAGTTGATACTTCAGGAAGCCCACGATTCACCTTACTCGATACACCCAGGCAATACCAAGATGTATCTGGATTTAAAGGAAAGTTATTGGTGGACAGGTATGAAGAAAGATATTGCAGAGCATGTTGCGATATGTGATGTTTGTCAGCGAGTAAAGGCAGAACATCAGAAACCAGCAGGGTTACTCCAACCTTTGCCGATACCCGAGTGGAAATGGGAAAAACTTGGTATGGATTTCATCACAGGATTGCCCAGGACCCGTTCAGGTTATGATTCCATCTGGGTAGTGGTAGATCGCTTGACCAAGGTAGCACACTTCATTCCAGTAAAGACCACCTATACCAGTGCTAAGCTAGCCAAGATATACATGACCAGGATCGTATGTCTGCATGGAGTTCCGAGGAGTATAGTGTCAGATAGAGGAACACAATTCACTTCAAAGTTTTGGCATCAGTTACATGAGACTTTGGGTACGAGACTGGAGTTTAGTACAGCTTTTCATCCGCAGACAGATGGCCAGACTGAGAGAGTCAATCAGATTCTGGAAGACATGTTGAGAGCTTGTGCGCTAGATTATGGATCTAGTTGGGACGAAAACTTGCCTTACGCAGAATTCTCATACAACAACAGTTATCAGACCAGTCTAAAGATGGCCCCTTTCGAAGCTTTATACGGAAGAAGATGTAGAACACCACTGACGTGGGATGGTGTTGGAGACCGACAACTTTTTGGTCCCGACCTTATCCGAGATTCTGAAGAGAAAGTCAAGTTGATACGTGACAGACTCAAAATAGCTCAATCTCGACAGAAGAGCTATGCTGACAACAAGCGCAAGGAAGTGACGTATGAAGTGGGAGACCGAGCATATCTTCGTGTGTCCCCGCTTCGAGGAACCAAGAGATTTGGTGTTAAAGGAAAATTAGCACCCAGATTCATAGGCCCCTACAAAATTCTTGAACGTAGAGGTGAAGTTGCATACAAACTGGAATTGCCGGAAGGATTATCCGAAGTTCATGATGTGTTCCATGTTTCCCAGCTGAAGAAATGTCATGCTGAGATGGTTGACATCCCTTTGCGAGACACCGTGCCCCTAGAGGCCATACAGCTTGAAAGTGATCTGACTTATGAGGAGAAGCCTGTCAAGATCCTCGAGACATCCAACAGAGTTACCCGCAGCAAGATTATCAAGTTCTGCAAAGTTTTGTGGAGTCACCATACTGAGGAAGAAGCCACCTGGGAACGCGAAGAAGATCTTCGTAGAGACCATCCGCACCTATTTTCTAGCCAACCCGAATCTCGAGGGCGAGATTCATCTTAAGGTGGGTAGGTTTGTAACATCCCAAAATTCCATTTTGGAATGTTATGAATATAGCTATGCATCTATTATCATCATTGCTTGATTGTATGAACTAGTTGAAATGCCTCTTCTGGTTTTCAGAAAGTCCCCTTCTACTTTTCCCTATGTTGCTTCCTCTATTTAAAATTTTTGGTTAAAAGTTCAAATAAGAGAGGAGGAACATGACACTCCACACCAGGGTCTAATTGGTGAATTATTTGAACAAAAATAACCAGGAGTTATTTTGAAAATATTTGCAAAAAGGGTTTAAAAACAATTAGGACATTTCTGAAATAATATTTTTTTCAAAGTGTTCAAATGACAGAATAGAAATGTTCATTAAATAGCATTTATTATTCTGTTAATTTTGATATATAATACCCCTATATTTACAAACGATTTGAATGCTTTAAAAGCTTTTGAATGTCTCCGGAAATTATTAAAAAGAAACGGTAACCGTTTCCGGTATTAAACGGGCCGGCCCACCGGCTTTAAAAGCCGAAACCGTTACCGGTCGGCCGACCGAGCGCAGTAATGCTCCCGCTCTCTCACTGACACCGGGTCCCACCCCGTCCGACCGTTGCCCCGGAACGGTCATCGTCTTCACTCCCCGCGCTCGCCGGATCCGACGCCGGCCGTTACTCCCCCTCACCGGATCTCTCCCCTCTCTCCTCCCCGCACCCCCCCGAGCGCCTATATAAGAGCCCCACGGCCCCGCATCCATTCCCCCCCCGAGCCCCCTTCTCTCTCTCGCCGAGACGCCGTCGATTGCTCGTCGGAGTTCCACCACCACCGGAAGTCGCCGTCGATCGTAGCCACCACCTCCGACCATCATTCGCCACGCCGTCGCCACCAATCGCCTCCGGAGGACCGTCCCCGTCGCCAGGACCACTTCCCCGTCCTCCCCGACCACCGGAACACCTCGCCGTCGCAATCGCCGCTACCGGACTCGCCGGAGTACCCCGACGCCGGCAACCTCCCTCCGTAAGCCCCCTCGACCGTCCGATCCAAATCCCACGGTCCAGATTAGAACGAACTTAAGTCCGAACCGTTTTCTTCTACCGAACGGTCGCCCGCTCTAATTCACCTACCGAACGCCCCCCTTAGCCAATCGGATCGCGCCACGTAGCCCCCTGACCGACGCAAACTTTTTTTCATTTTCTGTTTTGTTTTAATTAACAGAATGTTTTCCAATTTTGTTTTGCTTATATCTTTTAATCTGTTTAGAGTTTTGAGTTGATTCTTTTTGCAATAGCTCACAATTTTCATGTAGTTTCACCCTGTACTTTTAAATTTCAAATTTGAACTATGAAATTTGAATTGAATCAAATTTGCTTAAAATCTTCAAATCTGAATAACTAGAGTTTGAAAATAGATTTTGATATGAATCTTTTTGCTACTGTTTGGTATTAGTTAGGACTATCTTCAGGTATAGTTTGAGGATTTTCATGATATATTTGATTACTGTTTTACCCAAAAAACAGAATCTGCTTATTATTATAATATAGTTTTATAAACTTAATTTTGATTAGTTTGATTTAGAATTTGGTTTTATTTGTTTATTAGGTTCTGTTAGTAAACATTTAGTGTTTTCACTTACTGTTAATAAAAATATAAATTTGCCTAGTTTAATTTTATTTAACATAGGAATCAAAATTTCTTTTCAATTAGGCTTAATTTGACTAAAACAACTAACTAGTAATAGTTTGTTTTCAAACAAAGTTTTCTATATTTTGTTTCTGTTTTCTAAGACAGATTTAATAGTAAATTATTTTTTTTCTGTCAAGAACATGTTTTGTTAACAAATTATAAGTTTAGTTTTACATTCTTTTGTTAATATAACTATAGTTGATTCATATAGTGTTTATCAAAACTTGTATAAACTTCACTAAACTTTTCCCAACAAGCTTAAATTGATTATTCTGTTTATTAATAAAATATTCTATTGTTTTCCTTGTTGTCAACAATTGTTTTGCTAATTCAAAATAGTTTTATTATGTAGTAGTGTTTTCATCATCCCCTTTGGAAAAAACAAAACTTTGTGTGTTTTACTTGCTAGAGACTTTTGTGCATTGTTTGCCTTGTTTGTTTAGTACTTCTTTGCTGAATGTTATGAGTACTTATTTTGGTTGTATGCTTATTTAAGTGCATTGTTTGTTTCGTTAGATTATCCGGAGTGCGAAACTTGTTACCTAGAGTTACTCAAGTACGAAGATCATCAATCAGGCAAGTCACTTTGATCATGTTTTACCCATGTTTTATATGCATTAGTTCTACCATCTCCCCAGTTGCATGCAAGATAGGTTAGTTGGAAACTTGGTTACATAGTAGTAGTATCATGTGGTAGATACCCCTCTCAACCCCTTTGACAACATTGGCCCCGGGAAACGTTGTTTTACCTTTTGCTATGCTATTAGTAGACGGGGTTGGTTGTGTGATTCATGAGAGTTGAGAGAGTTAATAATTTCAAGACCTACATAATGATCAAGATTTCAATACTCCAAGTTTTCAACATACCTCTGGGTGGATGATGGTTGAACGGCGCCCTGGAGAAACCAGTGGTTAGCCTAGGTGATGCTGGAGGTGGCCAGTATTCACGCGGAAAGGTCCACCCAGGCACAAAGGGATGGATGGGTGCTTCAAGACCCAAGGCTTACCTGCACAGCCACAAGTCATTATGGGCTCTGGCTTGGTTGGATATCGTGGTGACCCTGGACAGGCGGTGCTACGAGAGGTAGAAGAACGGTAGGAAAGGATGGGCATCGTCAGAGTCGCAGGGAAACCCTTTGGAAGACCATGTTTTGGTCATCCGTTTCTCAAACACCCTGAAGTGCGAGAAATCAAACGGAGGCGACCAAATCTTGTGGGGAACGTGTGCAAAAACTCTGCAGAGTACTTAAACCTAATCGATTAGCCGTGTCCACGGTTATGGACGACTTGAGCCAAAGGGATTGGAACTTCCGGAACTCTCAACACAAATAATATGATGATGTGGGAATTTAATAATTTTGGGTATGAGAATTGGTTGATGGAACCATCTCATTAATCAACCAACTTAGTAATGCTTTGCTTAGCCCTTTTTCTAGATGTAGGAAAAATTGGCTTTACGCAAAACTTACCACCCCACCTGCCATATAAGCATATAGACTAGCTGATTATTTTCACCCCTCTCTTGTGACTTTGCCGGCATACTCCATATGCTGACCTACACGGCTGCAACGTATCATGTTGCAGAGTATTTTTCCGACCAGGAGTGAGGACACGTTCTATGCTCAGTGAGATGCCCTTGGAGTCGGATGGACTCATCTACCTTCGACGCTTCCGCAAGATTTAGATATTCTCATGAGTTGGCCTTTGGCCACTTTATTGTAATTTTTATCGTAATAAAGAACTCGATATGAGATTTCGATTAATATAATGCTGTGTGATTTACCTTTGATATATACATTGATGTACCGTGTGTGTACCAGCATGATCTTGGGATGGTACGGAAACACCGGAGACTTGACCTTCCAGGTCGGGTCGTTACAAACTGGGTGACTATAAAGGTGCTCTATAGGTATCTCTGAGGGTGTCCGTTGAGTGGGAATGGATCAAGACTCGGATTTGTTACTCCGTGTGACAAAGAGGTATCTTGGGGCCCACTCGGTAATACAACATCACGACAAGCCTTGCAAGCAATGTGACTAAATTTTTAGACACGGGATCTTGTATTACAGAATGAGTGAAAAAGAGTTGTCGTTAATGAGATTGAAGTAGGTATAGAGATACCGACGATCGAATCTTGGGCAAGTAACATACCGAAGAACAAAGGGAACATCATACGACATTAACTGAATCCTTGACATAGAGGTTCAACTGATAAAGATCTTCGTATAATATGTAGGAACCAATATGGGCATCCGGGTCCCGCTATTGGTTATTGACCGTAGCAGTGTCTCGGTAATGTCTACATAGTTCTCGAACCCGCAGGGTCTGCACAATTAACGTTCGGTGACGTTTTGGTAGTATAGAGTTATGTATGGTGGTGACCTAAGGTTGTTCGGAGTCCTGGATGAGATCCCGGACATCACGAGGAGCTCTGGAATGGTCCGTAGGTAAAGATTGATATATAGGAAGTCCTGTTGTGGTCATCGGAAAAGTTTCGGGCACTTCGTTAGTGTACCGGAAGTGCCGGGAGGGTACCGAGGGACCATCGGGAGGGGACTCTCACCCCAAAGGGCCTCATGGGCTGTGGGAGGAGGCAAAACAGCCCCTGGTGGGCTTGCCTAAGATTCCACTAAGGCCCATGTGGCTGGGGTGGAAAAACCCAAGAAGTGGAAAAGGTTTCCAGGTGGGGGAAGGAATCCTACGCCTAGTAGGATTGGAGTAGGACTCCTCCACCTCCTCCACTTCAGCCGCAGTCTAGGGGGAACCCTAAGGGAGCCGGCCTCCCTCCCCTTCCTCCTATATATACTGGACGGGAGAGAGGGCAGCCGCACCAGAAAACCCTAAGCCATGGTGCAGCCCTCTCTCCCCGACAGATCGTTCCCTCTAGTTTCGGCGATGCTTAGGCAAAGCCCTGCCAGAATAGTTCCACCACCACCGCCATCGTGTCGTCGTGCTGCCAGAGAACTCATTTTCCTCTCCGCTCCCTCTTGGTGGATCAAGAAGGCGGAGATTGTCATCAAGTTGTACATGTGTCGAACGCGGAGGTGTCGTCCGGTCAGCGCTAGATCGAGACGGGTCGTGATTGGATCGTCGGACGCTCGGCGATTTGGATCGCAAAGACATTCGTCTACATCAACCACGTTTCTTAATGCTTACGGCTTAGCGATCTACAAGGGTATGTAGATCCACTCTCCCTCTCGTAGATGCTCATCACCATGGATAGATCTTGCGTGTGCGTACTAAATTTTTTGTTTCTCATGCAAAGTTCCCCCAAGAGTGGCATCGCGAGCTAGGTCTATGGGTAGATGAGATCATCAGTAGAACACAAAAGAGTTTGTGGGCATTGATGCTCATATTGCTTCCTTCCTTGGTCGTTTTTTGATTCAGCGGTATTTTGGGATGAAGCGGCCTGGACCAACCTTACTCGTACACTTACGAGAGACCGGTTCTATCGACTGACATGTGACTTTGTTGCATAAATATGGCCGGCAGGTGTCTGTCTCTCCTACTCTAGTTGGATTGGATTCAACAAATATGGTCCTTGAGAAGGTTGAATAGCAATTTGTGTATCACTGTTGTGGTTTTTGCGTAGTTGAGAATTGTTCTTGCTAGATACTCGCAGCAGCCACGTAAAACATGCAACAACAATTAGAGGACGTCTAACGTGTTTTTGCAGGGTATGTTGTGATGTGATATGGCCAATTACATGATGAGATATATGTGATGTATGAGATGATCATGTTTTGTATAGAATATCGTGACTTGCATGTACATGAGTACGACAACCGGCAGGAGTCATAGGGTTGTCTTTAATTATTTTCTCCGTTTTTGCTTTACTTTATCGCTATGAGTTAGCAATAGTCGTAGAAGCAATAATTGGCGCGACAACCTCATGGTGACACATTGATTGAGATCAAGATGATGGATATCATGGTGTAATGCCGGTGACGATGGAGATCATGCCGGTGCTTGGAAGATGGAGATCTAAAGCACAAGTTCATGGCCATATCATGTCACTTATGATTTGCATGTGATGTTACTCCTTTTTATGCACCTTGTTTTGTTAGCACGATGGTAGAATTATAAGGTGATCCCTCACTAAAATTTCAAGATAAAATTGTGTTCTCCCCGAGTGTGCACTGTTGCGTAATTTTGTCATGTTGAGACACCACGTGATAATCGGGTGTGATAGACTCTACGTTCACATACAATGGGTGCAAGCCAGTGTTGCACGTGCAGAACACTCGGGTTAAACTTGACGAGCCTAGCATGTACATACATGGCCTCGGAACACAAGAGACCGAATGGTCGAACATGAGTCATATAGTAGATATGATCAACATGAGTCATATAGTAGATATGATCAACATGATGATGTTCACCATCGAAACCACCTCAACTCACGCGATGATCGGACTTGAGTTCGTGAATTTGGATCATGTATCACTTAGATGACTAGAGAGACGTCAATTTGAGTGGGAGATTAGTAATTTGATTAACTAAACTCGTTATCCTGAACAATAGTCTTAGTAACCTTTGCATATTTATGTTGTAGATCAATGGCTCGCGCAATAGTTCCCCTGAACTTTAATGCGTTCCTAGAGAAATCCAAGTTGAAAGATGATGGAAGTAACTTTGTGGACCGGACCCGTAATCTTAGGATTATCCTCACGGCATCCCAGAAGGCTCATGTCCTTGATTCAACACTTGCTAACCCACCCGCTCCTGTATCATCCGAAGACGTTAAGAACGCTTGGGAGGCACGTTATGGAGATTGTTCAATAATTCAATGTGCAATGTTGTATGGCTTAGAACCAGGACTTCAAAGACATTTTGAACGTCATGGATCATATGAGATGTTCGAGGAGTTGAAGCGCATCTTTGAGAAGAATGCTCGGATCGAGAGGTATGATACATTCGATAAATGCTATGCTTGCAAGATGGAGGAGAACGGGTCTGTCAGTGAACATATACTCAGAATGTCTCGGTATTTGAACCGTCTGTCTGAGTTAGGGATGCCCCTTCCACCGGAGGCGATCACTGACAGAGTTTTTCAATCATTTCCACCTAGCTACAAGAGCTTTGTGTTGAACTATAACATGCACGGGATGACCAAGTCAGTCGCCGAGCAGTTTGCGATGCTGCAAGTCACTAAATCCAAAATCCAGAAAGAGCATCAAGTGTGGATGGTTAATATAACCACTAGTTTCAATAAGAATGGCAAGGGCAATAAGGGTAACTCCAAGAAGAGTGGCAAAGCAATTGCCCCTCCCGTGAAGAAACCCAAGGCTGGACCCAAGCCAGAAACTGAGTGCTTTCATTGCAAGGGAACTGGTCAATGGAAGCGAAACTGCCCCAACTATCTGGCCGACGAGAAGGCGGACAACACCAAACAAGGTATATATGATATACATGTTATTCATGTGTAGCTTACCACCTCTCGTTGTAGTGCCTGGGTATTTGATACCGGTTTGGTTGCTTACATTTGCAACTCAAAACAGGAGCTACGGAATAGACAAAGGCTAACAAAGGACGAAGTGATGATGCGTGTGGGAAATGGTTCCAAGGTTGATGTGATCGGCGTTGGCATGCTCGCTCTTCGATTACCATTGGGATTAGTGATGAACCTGAATAATTGTTATTTAGTGCCCGCGGTAAGCATGAACATTATATCTGGATCTTTTTATTGCGGTCCGGATACTCATTTAAATCAGAGAATAATGATTGTTCTATTTATATGAGTAATATCTTTTATGGTCATGCACCCAATATGAGGGGTTATTCATCTTGGATCTCGATAGTGATGATACACATGTTCATAACATTGATGTTAAAAGATGTACAGTTGATAATGATAGTACCACTTTCTTGTGGCACTGATGTTTAGGTCATATTGGTGTAAAACACATGAGGAAGCTCCATGTTGATGGAATTTTGAAGTCACTTGATTTTGAATCACTTGACACATGTGAACCATGCTTCTTGGGCAAGATGACTAAAACCCCGTTCTCTGGAACAATGGAATGGGCAAGTAACTTGTTGAAAATCATACATACTGATGTGTGCGGTCTGATGAGCATTGAGGCACACGGTCGATATCGTTATTTTCTCACCTTCACTGATGACTTAAGTAGATATGGGTATATTTACTTAATGAAACACAAGTCCAAAACATTTGAAAAGTTCAAGCAATTTTAGAGTGAAGTTGAGAATCATCATAACAAGACGATTAAATTCCTACGATTTGATCGAGGAGGAGAATATCTGAGTTATGAGTTTGGCGGTCACTTAAGACAGTGTGGAATTTTTTCACAATTGACACCGCCTGGAACACCATAGTGTAATGATGTGTACGAACGTCGTAATCGAGCCTTATTAGATATGATGCGTTCTATGATGTCTCTTGCCGATTTGACACTATCATTTTGGGGTTATGCATTAGAGACAATTGCATTCACTTTAAATAGGGCACCATCGAAATCCTTCGAGACGACACCATATGAACTGTGGTTTGGTAAGAAGCCAAAGTTGTCGTTTCTTAAAGTTTGGGGATGTGACGCTTATGTCAAAAAGCTTCAGCCTAAAAAGCTGGAACCCAAAGCAGAGAAATGTGTCTTCATACTATACCCAAAAGAGACAGTTGGGTATACCTTCTATCACAGATCCGAAGGCAAAGTGTTTGTCGCTAAGAGCGGAACATTTCTTGAGAAAGAGTTTCTCTCGAAAGAACTGAGTGGGAGGAAAATAGAACTTGGTGAGGTTATTGAACCTTTACTTCAACTAGAGAGTAGCGCAGCGCAGAAAGATGTTTTTGTGGAGCCTGCATCGGTTGAAGAGGAAGTTAATGATGATGATCATGAAGCTTTGGATCAAGTTACTATCGAGCTTCGTAGGTCGACATGGGCACGTGCTGCTCCTGAGTGGTACGACAACCCTGTCTTAGAGGTCATGTTGTTAGACAAGGATGAACCTACGAGCTATGGAGAAGCGATGATTGGTCCGGATTCCGAGAAATGGTTAGAGGCCATGAAATCCGAGATGGGATCCATGTATGAATACAAAGTATGGACTTTGGAAGTATTACCTGAAGGGCGAAAGGCCGTTCAGAATCAATGGATCTTTAAGAGGAAGACGGGCGCGGACAGTAATGTTGCCGTCTATAAAGCTCGACTTGTGGAAAGTGGTTTTTCACAAGTTCAAGGAGTTGACTACGATGAGACCTTCTCACCCGTAGCGATGCTTAAGTCCGTCAAAATCATGTTAGCAACAGCTGCATTTTTTGATTATGAAATTTGGTAGATGGATGTCAAAACAGCGTTCCTTAACGGTTTCCTTAAGAAAGAGTTGTATATCATACAACCAGAAGGTTTTGTCGTTCTAGAGAATGCTAACAAAGTTTGCAAACTCCAGCGATCCATTTATGGACTGGTGCAAGCATCTCGGAGTTGGAATCTACGCTTTGATGAGGTGATCAAAGCATTTGGGTTTATACAAGTTTACGGAGAAGCTTGTATTTGAAATAAAATGAGTGGGAGCTCTAAAGCGTTTCTAATATTATATGTGGATGACATATTGCTGATTGGAAACAATATAGAAATTCTAGAAAGCTTAAAGGAATATTTGAACAAGAGTTTTCAATGAATGACCTAGGAGAAGCTGCTTTCATATTAGGCATTAAGTCAAAAAAATCCTACGCACACGCAAACCTATCCATGGTGATGAGCATCTATGAGAGGGAGAGTGGATCTACGTACCCTTGTAGATCGCTAAGCGGGAAGCGGGAAGCAATGCGGTTGGTGTAGTCATACTTCTTCACGATCCAAATCGCCGAGCGTCCCGCGATCTAATCACGAACCGTCCCGCGAACCAATCACGAACCGTCCCGTGATCTCGTCACGATCCGTCCCGTGATCCGATCACGAACGTCCCGTGGCCTTGATCACGATCCTTCCGATCTAGTACCGAACGGACGACACCTCCGCGTTCAGCACACGTGCAGCTTGATGACGATCTCCACCGTCTTGATCCAGCAAGAGGAGGTGGAGAGGAGAGAGAGTTCACCGGCAGCGTGACGGCGCTCCGGTGATGGTGGTGGTGGAGCAATTCCGGCAGGGCTTCGCCTAAGCACTGCGGAAAACCAATCTAGAGGAGCACGGGTGGAACGGGTAGCACGTGACCGTAATTTCTGCCAAAACCCTAGCTATTCCACCAGTATATATAGGAGGAGAGGAGAGGAGAGGCAGCCAAGGGCCTCTTGGTTCGGCCGAACTAGAGAGGGGTGGAATCCTATTCCACCTCCAATCCTACTTGGAGTAGGATTGCTCCCTATTGGCTGATTTTTGCTCTTTTTCCTTTTAGCCTTTTCTCCTGCGCCATGGGCCTTTCTAGGCTGATTTACCAGCCCACTAAGGGCTGGTTAATACTCTCCCACAGCCCATGGTCCATCTGGGGTCGAAATACCCCTCCCGGAGGTCTCCTGGTACACTACCGGCACTCCCGATACACTACCGATGAGCCCGAAACTTTTCCGGCGACCAAACTGGGACTTCCTATATATGAATCTTTACCTCCGGACCATTCCGGAGCTCCTCGTGACGTACGGGATCTCATCCGGGACTCTGAACAAACTTCGGTCACCATGATACATAACTCTACACTACCGAAACGTCACCGAACCTTAAGTGTGCAGACCCTGCGGGTTCGAGAACTATGTAGACATGACCGAGACACCTCTACGGTCAATAACCAATGGCGGGACCTGGACGTCCACATTGGTTTCTACATATTCTACGAAGATCTTTATCGTTCGAACCTCTATGTCAAGGATTTAGTTAATCCCATATAACGTTCCCTTTGTTCTTCGGTATGTTACTTGCCCGAGATTCGATCGTCGGTATCTCCATACCTAGTTCAACCTCGTTACCGGCAAGTCTCTTTACTCGTTCCGTAATACAAGATCTCGCAACTAACAATTAGTCACATTGCTTGCAAGGCTCATTGTGATGTTTTATTACCAAGTGGGCCCCGAGATACCTCTCCATCACACAGAGTAACAAATCCCAGTCTTGATCCATGCCAACTCAACAGACACCATCAGAGATACCTGTAGAGCACCTTTATAGTCACCCAGTTACGTTGCGACGTTTGATACACACAAGGTACTCCTCCGATATCGATGAGTTGCATGATCTCATGGTCATAGGAACATATACTTGACATGCAGAAAACAGTAGCAATAAACTAACGCGATCATATGCTACGTTTGTAGTTTGGGTCTTGTCCATCACATCATTCTCCCAATGACGTGATCCCGTTATCAAATGACATCACATGTCAATGGCTAGGAAACCCTGACCATCTTTGATCAACGAGCTAGTTCACTAGAGGCATACTAGGGACACAGTGTTGTCTATTTACCCACACATGCAATGTGTTTCCAATCACTACAATTATAGCATGGATAATAAATGATTATCATGAACAAGGAAATATAATAATAAACACTTTATATATTGCCTCTAGGGCATATTTCCAACAGTCTCCCACTTGCACTAGAGTCAATAATCTAGTTCACATCACTATGTGATTTACATGGTAATGAATCAAACACCCATACAGTTCTGGTGTTGATCATGTTTAGCCCTTGGAAGAGGTTTAGTCAACGGGTTTGCAACATTCAGATCTGTGTGCACTTTGCAAATATTTATGTCCTTCTCCTCGATGTAGAACCGGATGGAGTTGAAGCATCGCTTTATGTGTCTGGTCCTCTTGTGAAACCTTGGTTCCTTGGCTAGAGCAATGGCACCAGTGTTGTCATAGAACAGGTTTATTGGATTCAGTGCACTAGGCACAACTCCAAGATATGTCATGAACTGCTTCATCCAGACACCTTCCTTCGTTGCCTCCGAGGCTGCGATGTACTCCGCTTTGCACGTAGAATCAGCTACCACGCTTTGCTTGGAACTGCACCAGCTTACCGCTCCCCCGTTAAGAATAAATACATATCCGGTTTGTGATTTAGAATCGTCCAGATCAGTGTCAAAGCTTACATCGACGTAACCCTTTACGACGAGCTCTTCATCACCTCCATAAACGAGAAACATGTCCTTAGTCCTGTTAAGGTACTTAAGGATATTCTTGACCGCTTGCCAGTGCTCCACTCCAGGATCACTTTGAAACCTTTCGGCCATACTTATGGCAAGGCTGACATCGGGTCTTGTGCACAACATTGCATACATGATAGAGCCTATGGCTGAAGCATAGGGGATGACGCTCATCTTTTCTTTATCTTCTGCAGTCACTGGGCATTGAGTCTTACTCAACTTCACACCTTGCAACACAGGCAAGAACCCTTTCTTGGACTGCTCCATTTTGAACTTCTTCAAAACTTTATCAAGGTATGTGCTCTATGAAAGTGCTATTAAGCGTCTCGACCTATCTCTATAGATCTTAATGCCTAATATGAAAGCAGCTTGTCCTAGGTCCTTCATTGAAAAACTCTTATTCAAATATTCCTTCACGCTTTCCAGCATTTCTATATTGTTTCCAATTAGCAATATGTCATCCACATATAACACTAGAAACGCTATAGAGCTCCCACTCACTTTCTTGTAAATACAAGCTTCTCCATAAACTTGTATAAACCCAAACGCTTTCATCACCTCATCAAAGCCCTTATTCCAACTCCGAGATGCTTGTACCAGTCCATAAATGGATCACTGGAGTTTGCAAACTTTGCAGCATTCTCTGGATCGACAAAACCTTCGGGTTGCATCATATACAACTCTTCCTCAAGGAAACCGTTGAGGAACGCCGTTTTGACATCCATCTGCCAAATTTGATAGTCGAAATAAGCAGCTATTGCCAACATGATTCTGACAGACTTAAGCATCGCTACGGGTGAGAAAGTCTCATCGTAGTCAACTCCTTGAACTTGTGAAAAACCCTTTGCCACAAGTCGAGCTTTATAGACGGTGACATTACCGTCCGCGTCCGTCTTGTTCTTATAGATCCATTTGTTCTGAAAGGCCTTTCGCCCTTCAGGTAGTACTTCCAAAGTCCATACTTTGTTTTCATACATGGATCCCATCTCGGATTTCATGGCCTCTAACCATTTCTCGGAATCCGAGCCCATCACTGCTCCTCCATAGCTCGTAGGTTCATTGTTGTCCAACAACATGACCTCCAAGACAGGGTTGCCGTACCACTCGGGAGTAGTACGCGCCCTTGTCGACCTACGAGGTTCAATAGAAGCTTGATCCGAAGCTTCATGATCATCATCATCATTAACTTCCTCTTCTACCGTCGTAGGTTCCACAGAAACATCTTTCTGCGCTGCACTACTTTCTGGTTGAAGTAAAGGTTCAATAACCTCATCAAGCTCTATTTTCCTCCCACTCAATTCTTTCAAGAGAAACTCTTTCTCAAGAAATGTTCCATTCTTAGCGACAAACACTTTGCCTTCGGATCTGAGATAGAAGGTATACCCGACTGTCTCTTTTGGGTATCCTATGAAGACGCATTTCTCCGCTTTGGGTTCCAGTTTTTCAGGCTGAAGCTTTTTCACATAAGCATCACATGCCCAAACTTTAAGAAACGACAACTTTCGCCTTTTTCCAAACCACAGTTCATATGGCGTCGTCTCAACGGATTTCGATGGTGCCCTATTTAAAGTGAATGCAGTTGTCTCTAATGCATAACCCCAAAACGATAGTGGCAAATCAGCAAGAGACATCATAGAACGCACCATATCTAATAAGGTTCGATTACGACGTTCGGACACACCATTACGCTGTGGTGTTCCGGGTGGTGTCAACTGTGAAACAATTCCACATTGTCTTAAGTGACTGCCAAACTCATAACTCAGATATTCACCTCCTCGATCAGATCATAGAAATTTAATCTTCTTGTTATGATGATTCTCAACCTCACTCTGAAATTGCTTGAACTTTTCAAACGTTTCAGACTTGTGTTTCATCAAGTAAATATACCCATATCTACTCAAGTCATCAGTGAAGGTGAGAAAGTAAAGATATCCACCATGCGCTGCAACATTCATTGGACCACATACATCAATATGTATGATTTCCAACAAGTCACTTGCCCGTTCCATTGTTCCAGAGAACGGCGTTTTAGTCATCTTGCCCATGAGGCATGGTTCACATGTGTCAAGTGATTCAAAATCAAGTGACTCCAAAAGTCCATCAGCATGGAGCTTCCTCATGCGTTTTACACCAATATGACCTAAACGGCAGTGCGACAAGAAAGTGGTACTATCATTATCAACTCTACATGTTTTGGCATCAATGTTATGAACATGTGTGTCATCACTATCAAGATTCAATATGAATAAACCCCTAACATTGTGTGCATGACCATAAAAGATATTACTCGTATAAATAGAACAACCTCTATTCTCTGATTTAAATGGGTAACCGTCTCGCAATAAACAAGATCCAGATATAGTGTTCATGCTTAACGCAGGCACTAAATAACAATTATTCAGGTTCATCACTAATCCCGATGGTAATCAAAGAGAGAGCATGCCGACAGCGATCACATCAACCTTCGAACCATTTCCCACGCGCATCGTCACTTCGTCCTTTGCTAGTCTTCGTTTATTCCGTAGTTCCTACTTTGAGTTGCAAATGTGAGCAACCGAACCGGTATCAAATACCCAGGCACTACTACGAGAACCAGTAAGGTACACATCAATAACATGTATATCATATATACCTTGTTTGTCGTTGGCCGCCTTCTTGTCAGCCAGGTACTTGGGGCAGTTCCGCTTCCAGTGACCAGTTCCTTTGCAATGAAAGCACTCAGTTTCTGGCTTAGGTCCATGCTTAGGCTTCTTTGTAGAAGTAGCAACTGCTTTGCCACCCTTCTTGGTTTTACCCTTCTTGCCTTTGCCATTTTTCTTGAAACTAGTGGTTTTATTGACCATCAACACTTGATGTTCTTTCTGGATTTCAGACTCAGCGACTTTCAGCATCGCAAACAGCTCGGCGACTGACTTGTTCATCCCGTGCATGTTATAGTTCATCACAAAGCTCTTGTAACTAGGTGGCAGCGATTGAAGAAATCTATCAGTGATTGCCTCCGGCGGAAGGGTAATTCCCAACTTAGCTAGACGGTTTGAGTACCCAGACATTCTGAGTATGTGCTCACTAATAGACCCGTTCTCCTCCATCTTGCAAGCATAGAATTTATCGAAGGTCTCATACCTCTCGATCCGGGCATTCTTCTGAAAGATAAACTTCAACTCCTGGAACATCTCATATGCTCCATGACGTTCAAAACGTCTTTGAAGTCCCGGTTCTAAGCCATACAATATTGCACACTGAACTATTGAGTAGTCTCCAGCACGAGCCTCCCAAGCGTTCTTAACGTCTTCGGAGGTCATGTCTTCTGGTTGGTCACCAAGCGGTGCATCAAGGACATATGACTTCTGGGAAGCCGTGAGGATAATCCTTAGATTACGGGCCCAGTCAACAAAGTTACTTCCATCATCTTTCAATTTAGCTTTCTCTAGGAACGCATTAAAATTCAGGGGTGCTACTGCGCGAGCCATTGATCTACAACATAAATATGCAAAGGTTAGTTAGACTATTGTTCAATATAATGAGTTTAGTTAATCAAATTACTAAAGCTCCCAATCAAATTGACATCCCTCAGGTCATCTAAGTGTCACATGATCCAAATTCACCAACTCAAGTCCGATCATCATGTGAGTTAAGGTGGCTTCAATGGTGAACATCATTATGTTGATCATATCTACTATATGACTCATGCTCGACCTTTCGGTCTCTTGTGTTCCGAGGCCATGTCTATACATGCTAGGCTCGTCAAGTTTAACCCGAGTGTTCTGCGCGTGCAAATCTGGCTTGCACCCGTTGTATGCGAACGCAGAGTCTATCACACCCGATCATCACATGGTGTCTCAACACGACGAACTTTCGCAATGGTGCACACTCGGGGAGAACTCAATTTTATCTTGAAATTTAAGTGAGGGATCACCTTATAATGATACCGTCGTACTAAGCAAAACAAGGTGCATAAAAGGATTAACATCACATGCAATTCATAAGTGACATGATATGGCCATGAACTTGTGTTTAAGATCTCCATCTTCGAAACACCAGCATGATCTCCATCGTCACCGGCACAACACCATGATCTCCATCATCTTGATCTCCATCAATGTGCTGCCATTGGGGTTGTGGCGCCAGCCCTGCTTCTACTTCTATTGCTACCGCTTAGCGATAAAGTAAAGCATTACATAGTGCTTAATGATTGACACGCAGGTCATACAATAATTAAAGACAACCCTATGGCTCCTGCCGGTTGCCGTATTCACCGACGTGCAAGTCGTGAAAATCTATACATCACATGATCATCTCATACATCACATATATTTCATCATGTAATTGGCCATATCACATCACAACATACCCTGCAAAAACAAGTTAGACGTCCTCTAATTGTTGTTGCAATTTTTACGTGGCTGCTACGGGTATCTAGCAAGAACGATTCTCACCTACGCATAAACCACAACGGTGATACATAGATTGCTTTTCAACCTTCTCAAGGACCGCCTTTGTCAGATCCGATCCAACTAAAGTAAGAGAAATTGTCACCCGCAAGCCATCTAAGCAACAAGTTGCGTCGAGGGAACCGGTCTTTCGTAAGCGTACGAGTAACGTTGGTCCGGGCCGCTTCATCTCACAATCCCGCTGAACCAAAATCCGACCAAGGGAGGAAGCAATCTAAGCATCAACGCCCACAAACCTTTTGTGTTCTACTCGAGATCTCATTGAACCATCAACCTAGCTCATGATGCCACTGTTGGGGAACGTCGCATGGGAAACAAAAAATTTCCTACGCACACGCAAACCTATCCATGGTGATGAGCATCTACGAGAGGGAGAGTGGATCTACGTACCCTTGTAGATCGCTAAGCGGGAAGCGTTAAGAAACGCGGTTGGTGTAGTCGTACTTCTTCGCGATCCAAATCACTGAGCGTCCCACGATCTAATCACGAACTGTCCCGCGAACCAATCACGAACCGTCCCGCGATCTCGTCACGATCCGTCCCGCGATCCGATCATGAACGTCCCGTGGCCTTGATCACGATCCTTCCGATCTAGTACCGAACGGATGACACCTCCGCGTTCAGCACACGTGCAGCTTGATGACGATCTCCACCGTCTTGATCCAGCAAGAGGAGGTGGAGAGGAGAGAGAGTTCACCGGCAGCATGACAGCGCTCTGGTGATGGTGGTGGTGGAGCAATTCTGGCAAAGCTTCGCCTAAGCACTGCGGAAAACCAATCTAGAGGAGCACGGGTGGAACGGGTAGAACGTGGCCGTAATTTCTGCCAAAACCCTAGCTATTCCACCTGTATATATAGGAGGAGAGGAGAGGAGAGGCATCCAAGGGCCTCTTGGTTCGGCCAAACTAGAGAGGGGTGGAATCCTATTCCACCTCCAATCCTACTTGGAGTAGGATTGCTCCCTATTGGCTGATTTTTGCTCTTTTTCCTTTTAGCCTTTTCTCCTGCGCCATGGGCCTTTCTAGGCTGATTTACAAGCCCACTAAGGGCTGGTTAATACTCTCCCACAGCCCATGGTCCCTCTGGGGTCGAAATACCCCTCCCGGAGGTCTCCCGGTACACTACCGGCACTCCCGGTACACTACCGATGAGCCCGAAACTTTTCCGGCGACCAAACTGGGACTTCCTATATATGAATCTTTACCTCCGGACCATTCCGGAGCTCCTCGTGACGTCTGGGATATCATCCGGGACTCTGAACAAACTTCGGTCACCACCATACATAACTCTACACTACCGAAACGTCACCGAACCTTAAGTGTGCAGACCCTGCGGGTTCGAGAACTATGTAGACATGACCGAGACACCTCTATGATCAATAACCAATGGCGGTACCAGGACGTCCACATTGGTTTCTACATATTCTACGAAGATCTTTATCGGTCGAACCTCTATGTCAAGGATTTAGTTAATCCCATATAACGTTCCCTTTGTTCTTCGGTATGTTACTTGCCCGAGATTTGATCGTCGGTATCTCCATACCTAGTTCAACCTCGTTACCGGCAAGTCTATTTACTTGTTCCGTAATACAATATCCCGCAACTAACAATTAGTCACGTTGCTTGCAAGGCTCATTGTGATGTTGTATTACCGAGTGGGCCCCGAGATACCTCTCCGTCACACGGAGTAACAAATCCCAGTCTTGATCCATGCCAACTCAACAGACACCATCGGAGATACCTGTAGAGCACCTTTATAGTCACCCAGTTATGTTGCGACATTTGATACACACAAGGTACTCCTCCGATATCCGTGAGTTGCATGATCTCATGGTCATAGCAACATATACTTGACATGCAGAAAACAGTAGCAATAAACTGACGCGATCATATGCTACGTTTGTAGTTTGGGTCTTGTCCATCACATCATTCTCCCAATGACGTGATCCCGTTATCAAATGACATCACATGTCAATGGCTAGGAAACCCTGACCATCTTTGATCAACGAGCTAGTTCACTAGAGGCATACTAGGGACACAGTGTTGTCTATTTACCCACACATGCAATGTGTTTCCAATCACTACAATTATAGCATGGATAATAAACGATTATCATGAACAAGGAAATATAATAATAAACACTTTATATATTGCCTCTAGGGCATATTTCCAACATTAAGATCTATAGAGATAGATCGAGACGCTTAATAGGACTTTCACAGAGCACATACCTTGACAAGGTTTTGAAGAAGTTCAAAACGGATCAGTCCAAGAAGGGGTTCTTGCATGTGTTGCAAGGTGTGAAGTTAAGTAAGTGCCCAGTAACTACAGAAGATAGAGAAAATATGAGTGTCATCCCCTATGCTTCAACCATAGGCTCTATCATGTATGCAATGCTATGCACAAGACCCGATGTCAGCCTGTCCAAAACTATGGCCGGAAGGTTTCAAAGTGATCTAGGAATGGAGCATTGGACGGTGGTCAAGAATATCCTTAAGTACCTAAAAAGGACTAAGGAAATGTTTCTCGTTTATGGAGGTGATCAAGAGCTCGTCGCAAAGTCTTACATCGATGCAAGCTTTGACACTAATCCAGATGACTCTAAGTCACAAACCGGATACGTATTTATTCTCAATGGGGGAGCTGTAAGCTGGTGTAGTTCCAAGCAGAGCGTGGTAGACAATTCAACATGCGAAGTGGAGTACATCGCAGCCTCAAAGGAGGCGATGGAAGGTGTCTAGATGACGGAGTTCATGACAGATCTTGGGGTAGTGCCCACTACACTGAATCAAATGGCTCTGTTCTCTGACAACACTGGTGCCATTGCTCTAGCCAAGGAACCAAGGTTTCACAGGAGGACCAGACACATAAAGCGACACTTCAATTCCATTAGTGCTTACATCAAGGAGGAGGACATAAATATTTTCAAAGTGCACATGGATCTGAATGTCGCAGAACCATTGACTAAACCTCTTCCAGGGCCTAAACATGATCAACACCAGAATTGTATGGGTGTTAGATTCATTACAATGTAAATCACATAGTGATGTGAGCTACATTATTGACTCTAGTGCAAGTGCGAGACTATTGGAAATATGCCCTAAAGGTAATAATAAATGGTTATTATTATATTTCCTTGTTCATGGTAATCGTTTCTTATCCATGCTATAATTGTATTGATTGGAAACGCATTGCATGTGTGGATACATAGACAACACTGTGTCCCTAGTATACCTCTAGTAAACTATCTCATTAATGAAAGATGGTTAAGGTTTCCTAGCCATGGACATAAGATGTCATTTGATAATGGGATCACATCATTGGGAGAATGTTGTGATGGACAAAGACCCAAACTTAAACATAGCATGTGATCATGTCAGTTTATTGCTATAGTTTTCTGCATGTCAAGTATCTATTCCTATGACCATGAGATCATGCAACTCACTGACACCGGAGGAGTACCTTGTGTGTATCAAACGTTGCAACATAACTAGGTGACTATAAAGGTGTTCTATAGGTATCTCTGAGGGTGTTTGTTGAGTGGGCAAGGATCAAGACTGGGATTTGTTACTCCGTGTGATGGAGAGGTATGTTGGGGCCCACTCGGTAATAGAACATCACAACAAGCCTTGCAAGCAATGTGACTAAAGTGTTAGCCACAGGATCTTGTATTATGGAACGAGTAAAGAGACTTGCCGGTAACGATATTGAACTAGGTATAGAGATACCACGACTGAATCTCGAGAAAGTAACATACCGAAGAACAAAGGGAACAGCATACAGGGTGAACTAAATCCCTTATATAGAGGTTCAATCGATAAAGATCTTCATAGAATATGTAGGAACCAATATGGGCATCCAGGTCCTGCTATTGATTATTGACCGTAGAGGTATCTCGGTCATGTCTACATAGTTCTCGAACCCGCAGGGTCTGCACACTTAACGTTTGGTAACGTTTCGGTAGTATAGAGGTATGTATGGTGGTGACCGAAGGTTGTTCGGAGTCCCACATGAGATCCCGGAGATCACGAGGAGCTCCGGGGTGGTCCGTAGGTAAAGATTGATATATAGGAAGTCCCGTTTTGGTCACCGGAAAAGTTTCGGGCACTTCAGTAGTGTACCGAAAGTGCTAGGAGGGTACCGAGGGACCATCGGGAGAGTCCTCTCACCTCAAAGGGTCTCATGGGCTGTGGGAGGAGGCAAACCAGCCCCTGGTGGGATGGCCGAATCTCCCACTAAGGCCCATGCGGATGGGGTGGAAAAACCCAAGAGGTGGAAAAGTTTTCCATGTGGGGGAAGGAATCTTACTCCTAGTAGGATTGGAGTAAGACTCGTCCGCCTCCTCCACTTCAGCCGCATCCTAGGGGGAACCCTAGGGGAGCTGGCATCCCTCCCCTTCCTCCTATATATACTGGAGGGGAGAGAGGGCAGCCACACCAGAAAACCCTAATCCATGATGCATCCCTCTCTCCCTGATAGAGCGTTCCCTCTAGTTTTCGACGTTGCTTAGGCGAAGCCTTGCCAGAATAGTTCCACCACCGCCGCCGTCGTGCTGCCGGAGAACTCATATACCTCTCGGCTCCCTCTTGCTGGATCAAGAAGGTGGAGATCCTCATCGAGTTGTATGTGTGCTGAACGCGGAGGTGCCGTCCATTCGGTGCTAGATCGGGACGGATCATGATTGGATCGCGGGACGCTCGACGATTTGGATCATGAAGACGTTCAACTACATCAACCGGGTTTCTTAATGCTTCTCGCTTAACGATCTACAAGGGTATGTAGATCCACTCTACCTCTCGTAGATGCTCATCACCATGGATAGATCTTGCATGTGCGTAGGAAATTTTTTCTTTCCCATGCAACGTTCCCCCAACAAAGATGATTTGGATAGTACTTTGGAGAAAGCTATTGCGGATCATACGCTTTTTTTCATGAGTGCTCCAACTAACTGGTTGAGAGACTACTTGACAATGGTACTATACATCCCCGTGGGACATTGTTTTTTGCCTCATTTTTACGGAAAATAAAAGGAAACAAGAAAAGTGGATGGGGGTCTTGTAGTTTCTTAGATATCAGTAAATATTTTACAAGATTTTTTTCATGTTCAAATTATCTATTTTTTACCTCCCCGCCCAACGATAGAGTCTAGAAATCCTCAAAAGGTGTTTTACTTTTTTCTTGTTGTTGATAAGCTTCCTCTTGACGATATTTTTAAAATAGCATTACCAAGATATTTAGAAGTGTTTTGTTTGCTAATTTTAGCTGCACCATGTTTATGTTTTAAGTTGATAATTAAAAATTGCTATCTTACTCTACTTGACGGTTAAATATATACAAATTAGTTATCCAATGGTTGTATTTTATCTTTTATTAGTTTGAAGTTTTATTAATACATACATGTGTAGACAAAACCCTATTATCCAAAAAAAACTTGAGTCCAACTTGGGATAGTCGACCTCAGTACGAAATGAGATAAGCACGCAAAAAATGAAACAAGCGAGGGGCGTTGTTTAACCATTAGAAACATAATTTATGATTTATTCAATCATGAAATGCAAAACAAATATTTTCATTCAACCAACACAACCACTTGGTCCACCATAGTGAAAATGGTATCCCTTGTTGATACCAGGAAGGAAATATGTTTCCGTGTAACAATTCGGCTTGTCAACTAAAGGTCTCATGTTAATTGTAATTGTAATTGGTTCGAAAGCGTGACCCTTGGAGTCATAGTTCTTGACATGCCTGAAGTACGCGGCTGTCTTGTCATCATCCCTCTCATCTGGAAAGTGGCCACTACCCATTGAGGACCATGAGTACTCTTAAGATAATTAACAAATCCGGTCAATGCTTGTATACATGATGTTCCAGAACAAAGCTCCACTGGAAAATAACCCAAGAACGATGGAGTTTCCAAATCATGACGGTACACCACCCAATCTCCGGATTTGGGATCCTGTAGTCGATGAGGGATGATGTCCATTTTCATGCAAATGGAAAGTAGAAACATATTGTAGTTAGCAACAATCTCGAATGAAGCAAAGTAATAGTTTCTTAACTTTCAAGTTGTGATAGTAAAGCACGATAACATATTATAGTCCAGTCATTTATGTGAATGAACCCACAACCAAATTTTGCATTTTTAAAGTCAAATGTTATGGATTTTAGTTATCGAAGATAATAGATGCACATTATTAGTCACCCATGTATGTTCAAATGTAATATTGTATCGGTATATTAATATCTAAACTGGGATAAAGGATCCACCTTATTAATAATAAGCCTAGTGTAGTGGTCATACTCGCCATAACTTGATAGAGGAGTAACGGCCTGTCCAGGCACTAGTGCAGCTCCACTTCTAAGAACAAATCCTTTGCACTGCAAGTTGTAGCAGCCTGCAGATTTAAAGTCCTTCTGAAAAATGGTTGAAGGAAACTTTAGTGTTGTGGATGTACATATACATGTGCCTAGGTTGATACCTATATGTTTTATTGAACAATGAAGTTTACACTTACGGTCCAATATGTGAAGAAGCGGACATCTCTGTTATGGTACAAAGAAGGGGATACCTACAAGCAAAAGCATAATTTGAAATAGTGATTTATTTGCTACCCCTCATTGAGTTATGATGGTGGGTGTTATGTCTATACATGAAATCCGGCTTCAATTAAGTTGTAGTGTCCTCCATCTTGACAATATATTTGTATGGATGCTCCAGAATCTTGAGAGTATTCTTGATTTGGTGAGCCCCATACACTAATTTCAGCTCGAAGACCATAGAATCCTCCCGGTCTAGTGTGCCACATAGCATACTATGAATAGTAAGATACAAATATCAAATTAGTTTATACAAAAAATATTGTACAATGCAAACAAGATTAACATATCAAGGTAGGTCATTCATGCATTATTTCTATTGTTGTTTCTCTAACATTTAAGTACATGTCCTTGCTTGGCTTTGAAAACCGGTGATTTTTCTTACGCGGTTATCATTTAATGGGGCATACATGAGAGAGAGGGAGGGAGAGAGAGAGTACATGAGAAATAATATTGTGTCCTTCATCTTGAATTTTGATAAACGTAAAAGGCATATGCCTCAAAAGAGTGATGTTCTGCAGAAACAAAATGTTAGTTCTAGGTAGTAACATAATTGTTGCATCAAGCTCATAGAATACAAGTATTTCTTTTGACACCACATGCCCTAATTTATAATCTGGCACATGACTAACACAAGATAGTACCAACTCGCTACAAATAATATTGCTCATTAGGATCAAGTCATCAAGTACGATAGGGCGGATAAATAAGGAACTTAACAAAGACTATGTGCATCGAACGCTGAAATACAATTTATTTACCTTCTTGTTCATTTGGAAATTGCCACCCACATCTGTTGATTCGACCAAAGTGATATGGTAAGGCGTGAACAAAAAGCACAAAAAGATTGATATAACAATATAACCACAACCCATGGGTACAAGGAAATGTGTTATTTCAGTGAAACTCGGAATTGAGTGCTTCCTTATTTAGATGGATGTTATGTGAAGAACGTGATATATATATATATGAAAAGAATAGATCCACATTTTGTATAAAATCTTCAAATTACATATGCAGATCCACTCAACATTTAATGAACAACATTGGGTGATACATCTTCTTTGGATATGGATATAGATCGATTGTCCCATGAATCTTCACTAATAATGTGTCGCATTCACATCCAAAGGAATGATGCTTGGTGACCTAACATAGATCAACTGTTCTATAAATGCTTATGACTAATGAACTTACATACCCAATGAAAGTATTGATGATTATCTTATTGGGTCGGACTAGGGACCACATAAAGATGAGCACAACAATCCTATCACCATATCAGACTATTTTTTTCGAAAACCAGATCAAACTAGTTGCAAAGAGCACTTCCGGTTCTCACGAAGCATGATGTTCTTAGCCGGAAACATTCGTCTCATGAGGTCTACAAAACTGGCGACAACTTGGATGCAATTTTTTTATAGGAAACCATTCGTGTAAATCAAGCATTATTTGATTATTTAATGTAACAAATAACTCCTGATTTCAACCTTTCAAATCATGAAATTATTTAAAATAATCAATGTAGCAAATAACTCGTAATCATAGGCTAATGTTATATTGTTTCCTTTTTCAAGTATAGTCTGTTTCAAATGTTGCTTTGATCATTCTAATAAAAGAGATAAATCTTTGTGCCAACAAGATGAGAAGTTCCTTAGGTGATTCGGATCCAGGCCTAGTAAGGAGGCTAGATCTCAGGCCTGACACAGGGCCGTTGCTCACCCCTGTGCTACATCCGCCGAGCGAAGAAAGCCCGACCATGATACAGTCTATTAAGTCGGTTACAATACATTAGCATAAAACACTCTGTATGAAATGATCCAATGCCTCGATTCAAACTGGGTGCGTACCTTCTACCGAGCATGTTAACAACAAGCAATTCAACTAGGAGGCGGATAAAGTGCCAACTCATGTTTAACAAATGTACAATCATACACAATCCTAGTAACACATGCAGAGGTTCTACGATTTCAGAGGATCATCGATAATCCTTGTCTATTTTTTTCTACCACGGTTCGGACATCAGATATAACTACTAGCAAGAAAGGTTTGACGTCAGCATCCAACACCCTTGGCCTAGTAGCCCTGCTTCATCCTTTCCTCGAATTGGGTCTTTTCATCCTGGAAACAGAAAGCTCAAAAGATCAGTGGCATATATATATATATATATATATATATATATATATATATATATATCTTCATGTGTTCATATGTATCCCCATAAAATTAAGTGAATTGGAACATATCAACAAGATCAATTTGGAGGATGGCCGACACCGTCTTAAAAAGCATTAGAATGCCGACACTGCTAGTCTACTACAACTAACGAGAAACCCAAGAGATGTTAGACAAATCATCATATTTTAACTAAAATCTTAACTCCTCTTGTTGGCAAGACAAGGAATTCTAACTCCAAATAAATAGATTCAATCTAACGAGTATTGAAGCATGCCATATGATTTGAAGGTTCTATCCATTCTTCCCTTCACAAAGAAAAGGTGTGCCATGGAAGTACTACAGCAGGAGAACACCCTGTGCAAATGAATGAGGCAGTCCTATAGGTAATTAAATTATATGTGGACCAGGTTGACAAGAAAGATAAGAGAGAGAGAGATTTACATATATAATGTACTAACGATTCAAACTTCAAACTTTGCTGAAGATACAAATAAAAGGAGCAAATCACATCTGGTCTAGTGCTATACTTAAGTGTCCCCTAACAAAGAGATATAACTTCCTCAAGTCGCGCAACATGGAGACATCAGTCATCACTACCAAATAAATACACTAGGCATTGTTGCCCTTTAACAGCCATCACATATTTTGAAAGAAAAATCTTCTCCAAAGGTAACAACTGTTTGAATCGAAAATGGAATGGCCATTTCAGAAACTATTAAAGCACTCACGACAGACATTTTTCTAGATTCAAATCCATAAGAATAATACAGTTATATAAAACTAACAGCAGTTTAAGAAAGTTTCCATTATATGTATTATTTATTGTTTTATGCCACCATCCAAAGAAATCTGGAAGGAAGTGCCATTGTGCCCAGACAGACAAATTAGCCTCTATTTAGCAAAACACTGAGTTCTAAAATGTGAAGCAACCTAGGAAACTGAAGATGATACTAATGATTATGGAAGGAAGATGTACCTCTAGGGAGTAGCATAAACTGTTCTACTACGTGTGCAAACTAAAGATACAACTTCAGTCATAACAAATACTTGAAATTATATTAATTGAGTTAGAAGGTGGCTTATTGTTCTCATCACAAAAGATGGAAATATAGTAGTGGCAACGAATGAATTGGTAATATTTTACAAAATTAATTGTCAATAATTCTGACATGTCTAGTTCATAAAGTAGTACCACATGATTGCTATTTGTGTTATTATACAGCAAAGAAAAAAGTACTAGCATGCCAAAAATCATTAAATAATAATAAGGACTAGTTTCAGAGGGCCTTTAGTCCCGGTTCTGCAACTGGAACCAAATGACCGGGACTAACGCCGATGACTTTTAGTCCCGGTTGGCTTACGAAGCGGGACTAAAGGAGCTCCACGTGGCCGCCATAGGGCGCCTGGCAGGAGGACCTTTAGTCCCGGTTGGTAACACCGACCGAGACTAAAAAGCAGCCACGCATCAGCAACTGCCAGGCGTTGTTTTTTTTAAAGGAGGGGTTTAGGGTTTTGGAGGGTTTAGGGTTTTTCATATTGTGTTTCCCCCTTTTATTTTTGTGTTTACCATTTTTATTTTATACTTTTCATTCAACTCGATGCTAGATACTACATATAGCAATGAAAGAACGCCATTACACAACATCGTCATGATCAATATATCGAGAGAAGAAGTGACCTCTCTTTCTCTGTGCTTAGTCGATCAATGCAACAAGTTTTTGTAAATCTATTCGACGCTATTACATATAGTGCACGTTCATGCATATATACAATATAACATCTCTTACGATCCTAATATCTAATTACCAAAATCGCATAGCAAATCCGATGGTATTCTCCATCTTTAGGCATGACATGCTCAACAAAGAATCCCGCAAATTCCTCTTGAATATATATATATATATATATATGTATATATGTGTGTGTGTGTATGTGTATATATATATATATATATATATGAAACTCAACACAATTGATGGTAATAAAATAAAATTGTGAATATTGTTTACGTACTTCAAATTGTTCTAAAGAAATGCCGCGGCCCTGCTCAGAGGTTGAGTGGCGAATGAACTCGCAAACGTAGTATGCATATAAATTAGTCTCGAGTGCCTGCCACAAGCACTTTACAATAATGGAATTAAATCAAAATGATAATCAAGCATGATAATGGTATTGAAACTACAATCAATGAGAGATGCGCGATACTAGATTAGTACTTACTTTGGGATGTAAAAATTGCAGCTCCAGTTTCCAGCTAACACCCTTAACCTGTTTGATGAACTTTTTCCAAACCCTGCTCGGCAAACAAAATGATTACTTGATATCAGGAAATGAACGAAAGTTGCCAATATGATGCGATAATGATTGAACTCACTTCTGAAGCATTTGACTCATGTTCGTCCACTCCTTAGGGTCTTTACGTCTCAAGTCCAAGATAGTTACTTTTCCCTCTTGAAGCTAAATAGCTAGCAGAATAAAGTGGAACTTACACACGCATAACGCATTAATCACACTTAACCTCGAGTAAGCGAAACAAAATGTGCACAAGATAGTAACACTCACTTGAAGTTGTAAGGAAATAGTATTTCCCTTATGGTTTGTTGTCCAAGTAACTCCTTTAGCAAATTTTTCTCTGTGTCAGCGGGAAAATCTTTTAAAGTATTTTCATTTATGATATTTGGGTCAATGAACCCAATGTCATAGATTTGTAGTTGTTCGCATTCGATGATCTTCAATCTGCATAATATAGTGTGAGGATAATTAATACATCCAATGAACGAGTTGAGCTAGAGACTTAATTACAGTAAAAAATACTTACAGAAAATAGCAACTGACGATAGTTTTGTCGAAGGCAGCTTGATTGTATAACTGGAAAATTTCTTCAAATTCAATGAACAACGCCTAGTCTCCATTGAAGTAGAGCTCATTTTTTATTCCCACCAAGATATTGTTGGTCCCGTCCTTGCTAGTATTCAAGTACCATTCATGCAATTGTCGTATCATCATTGATAGACGAGGGAGCTCCTCGCGTATGACGAGCGGCTTACCGTGCTCGTATCTTAAGGTTTGTACTATCTCAGCCTTTCAAACTATACCGAATCGGGTAAGTAATCACCATGAGTGATAGCAACACCATCGACCGCTTTCTCTAGATCATTAGCGATATTGGTAACCACCTTGAGCGGAGGGCACGATTGCATTTCTTGTTTGTCGGCGTTCTGGGAATGATGGTACCAGACCAGCCTGCTTGCGGCCCAACCCACTTCATAACCCAAATGGGACCAGGCGAGGCACCACTCAAGACAAGGCCCTCTCGAGAACCCTAGCCTCACGAGAAAGAACAGTGACAAGACCCTTGAAGGATGGGCCTCCTTAGGACCCCTCCGGAGCGGCGGATATTTCTATGCAAGGCCCAGCCTCGGATTCAAGGGTGACGCAAGGAAGGCCAGGCGGGCATCAGTGTGCCAGGCGGTGCAGTTTCCTCTTTGGTGCAAAGGGAGCAAGGACATACGCGAGTTCCCAAAGCACCCCCAAAGGTTTCCATTCCAGTGTAAAAAGACCACAACCACCCGGTCACCCCCAAAGGTTTCCATTCCAGTGTAAAAAGACCACAACCACCCGCCCCACCGGGTGGATGTCATCGCTGAGCCCATCCCTGTACCATTGACAGCTACTTTATAGGCGAAGACCGCCTATAGGCAGGGCGGGCATGTACTGTTGTCCCCTTCAAAATTGGCCGTTGTGGGATCCCTTCCCGCCATTGTGATAAGGGAAGAGGACCCGGGCCATCTCTATATATAGAGGATAGATTGCACCGTAGAGAGGGAATGGGGAACGGAAGGACGAGACCAAACCCACGGACTAAAGGATCCCCGATCCACCGAGAATCCATTCCACCACTCATCCACCACCAAGCCATAGAGGGCCTCGACCACCTCAAGAGAGCCCTCAGGAGGCCCAAGAACACTGTACTATTTCATCCACATCACCTCCTCGAGAGGCAATCCACCAAAGAAGGAGTAGGGTATTACGCTTCGCAGTGGCCCAAACCTGGGTAAACTGCCGTGTTCATCTTCTTCCTCGTCATCGTGCGATTTCGTCGTTGCGTCCATCAAGTAGTGAGCTAGGGTGACGAGACTGCAAGGATCTTGGCACACGCCCCTGTGTTCGGACCTTAAGGGTTTTATGGAGCCCAAAATCCAACATTTGGCACGCCAGGTAGGGGGCGTGTCGGAGTCTTCCTCAAGCCAAGATCTTCTCCCACCTTGCTGCCCCGATATCTAATGCACTCCAAGCCCGCGCCGAGTGCCGAGCCACCCGTGTCGCTCAGACGGCACCTGTGTGCCATGCCGGTACCCGCCGGTCGCCCTCGCTTGTGGAAAATGCCGCCATGGGCCCCGACGCCAATGAGCAACAGGATTCCTCTCAACCGATCACCGCGCAGCGTGACGGCCACACCACCACACTATCGATCGTCACAGCTTTCTGCTCGTCCTACCGTGTTCGGCCAGGGCTGGTGCATGGCCCCGGCGCGCTTGCCATGGTTAACAAGCTGCTCCGTTACCGCCCGACCCCTGACCTCTACGACGACTGGCTTCAGCGCATTGCGGAGGTCGTCAGGGATGCCGGTGAGGCTTCGGCACTCTCCTACTCGCTTCAACCCCAACCATCCCTGGCGAACGGCAGGGCGCTCGGCATGCAGCCTCCACCTCCGCAATGTGACGTCGACCCCGAGCCCAGGCGGGAAGCACGCCCCCGCAACCGACCACGCAAACCACAGGCAAGGTTGGAAGAAGAAGTGAGCTGCCAGGTGGTCCCCCGGCCACGCGCCAACGCACGCGCACTGCCTCCTCTGTCGTCCCAACGCCGCAACCGGGAACCACACAAGGAGGCCTTGCGGGAGCACCAAGACCGGGACCCTTGCATGCACGCAGTACCCGTCGATCTGATGGGGGTGCCTCGCCATCGCCCCAGGGCTCTACCCAACCAAGTGGTCATGCAAGTTCAAGCCCGACCTTCCCCCACGCTACGATGGCACCACAGATCCGGCCGAGTTTCTACAGCTCTACTCCCTAAGCATCCGAGTGGCAAGAGGAGGCGACAAGGTCATGGCGTGATGGTTCCCCATGGCACTCAAGGGCGGCACGCTCTCTTGGCTCTTCAACCTTCCAGAAGCATGTGTCACCTCTTGGGAAGGCCTGCGCAAGCGCTTCATCGCCAACTTCCAAGGCACCTGCGACCGCGCGCCCACCGTGAATGACCTGCGGTGAATCAAGCACCAGGATGGGGAGACCCGACACAAGTTCATACAGTGGTTCACGGCCACACGCCTCAAGATCCCAAAGGCCTTAGACGAAGCCATCATCTAAGCATTCGGTGACGGAGTCACCGACCTCAAGATGAAGGAGGAGCTCACCATGAACGACGAGTTGTGCTCCGCCCTAGAACTATTCAATCTGGCGAACAAGTGCGCTAAGGCAGAGGAGGGTCGCTTGTTGCTCCGAGGGCTCCCGGCGGCGGAGCCAGAAGAAAAGGAGACCAAGGTCAAGGAGGCAAAGCATAAGGCCCCAGCAGTGCTTGCGGCTAAGCCTGAGGTGAAGTGCAGCCGGGGCAAGGAGCAGCCCCCAGAAGGAAGACCCACCTGTATATTCCATGGCACCAACAACCACGACACTGCAGATTGCCAAGAACTCAGGCTAATCCATGCCAAGCAATTCAGTAGGCGTCCTGGGCGAGCTGACCGAGGCTTCGGACACGGCAGAGGCCGATGGGACGACCGGGAGCCTCGCCAAGGGTGGTGCCATCAGGCTCAGGAGGACCACTGGCGGGATCAGGCTCGGGAAGACTGCTGGCGTGATCATCCACGTGAGGACCGCTGGCGCGACGACCCTCCGGAGGGGTCCCGACGTGGTGAGCCTCGCGAGGTCTGCCCTCAAGAGGTTGGCCTACCACCGCTACCGCCTCCACCCAGAAGGAAGGAAGAAGATAGACAGGATGATGGGGGCAGGGGGCTTCCAGGGGATCAGGGTTGTGGCCTGTATCCTGGGTGGTGCCGAGGCCCCCGCCTCAATTCGTGCCTTCAAGCAATTTGCACGGGAAGTGAATGCGGCTCTCCGAAATCCCGAAGCAATGCGCCCCCTCAATTGGTCCCAAACCGCCATCACCTTCGACTCGAGGGACCAGCTCAGGTGCTTGGCCATGGCCGGCAAGCTCCCCATGTTGTGCACTCCAACCATCAGCAATGTCCTCGTCACCAAGACCCTCATCGACAGCGGAGCGGGACTCAACGTCCTCTCCGTTGAGACCTTAGAGACGCTTCAGGTGCCCGAGCAGCTCATGCCGACCAAGCCTTTCTCGGGGGTCACGGACGGATCCGTCGTGCCCATCGAGCAGGTGCGTCTGCCTGTCACCTTCAGAGGATGCAAGAACTACCACACCAAGAATATCTTCTTCGATGTCGCGCACGTCCACCTTCCATACAATGCAATCCTTGGATACCCGGCCCTCGCCAAGTTCATGGCGGCGACCCATCACGTCCACAACATCCTCAAGATACCAGGGAGTAATGGCATCATCACCATTGCTTGCGACGAGAAGGACGCTGTCTGCACCCTTGAGCATGCCTACCGCGCCACGGCGGCCGAGCGTTCAAACGACAAGGAGTATGCCCTACCTCATGAGGACCTGCACAAAAAGAAGAAGCAGCTTCCTTCCGTAGGGAGCCTGGGGGTTTCGAGCCCTGTGCCCAAGGATAGGGCCTCACCCCCTATCGCAGAGGAAGGCGCGCTCGGCACCCCTCTTGGTTCGGGCCCGGGGGCTTCCACTCAGGGATCTTTGGGTCTGGTCAGTGAGACAAGGGAGGCGTTCGAGCACAACTAGAGGGCACGGATGGATACGCGTCGGTCAGAACCAGGAGCACAGCGCGGGGCGCTGAGCTCGCAGGAGTCCGTCATCAGAGCAATCGAGGAACTTCGAGGAGCGCATGCCGAGCAAGGCGGACCACCAATTACAGCCACTGTCATCGGCACGGTCGACCAGCCATGCGTATGTGTTAGCACACTCGCGGTTAACCATGCAGCATCTCAGGGCCCCTTTTGGCCAGCGCAGGCCGATCATGGATGGGTCAACCCGAACGCATACGTCTGCATGCCCTTCGGACTGGCGAACACGGGCGAAACGTTCCAACAGCTTCACCAGGACATACTTATGCCTTGCCTGGCGAGGCGTGGCGAGGAGTTGGAGGAGATGCCCGAACTAGGCGAAGGTTCCTGGCCTCAGGAGACGAGGACCCATGAAGATCGCGCTCGTGGAGGTGAGAGATCAAGCTATGACGGCAGCTACGGCTCTTCAACGGCTTGGCTGCCAGGTGACCACTTTTTGTTGGCTGTTGCCAGGTAATTTTTTGGGTTTACTTTTGTTGAGGGTGCCCACAGGGCCGCATTATCCTCAGGAAGACAGGGCATCCCCCTGTAGTTACCTTCCTCATGCGTATTTCAATAGTTTCTCATGAATCTGGCATGTTTTCTAACGTCCTACATTGCTTGCATGATTCCTTGCTGGCATGAATGTGGCGCACCACCTTCTCTGAGTTGGTGTTTCGCAAGAGGTGGTGCGCTATGGCCCTTCCCGAGGGACCCCGCAACAGGGATGCGAAGCACTGTCGCCTCAGAGACTAGCACCTTTGGGCGGGAGACCTCGACTGGGGGCTCCGGCCGCGGAACGGAGTTTCATCACGGAGTCTTGGGAGGCCCCATGGCCTCCTGAGGCAGCAGCAGACAGGGTGGAATGGGGGTCGCTCGAGCGTCAAAGGGGGCTCCCAAGCATCGCGCCTCAAGAGCCTTACCGGTCATAATGCCACTCGGCCTCCTGATGTTGCCCTGGTTTCCGGTCGGTGTCAGGAGTGTCGGGGCCTTGCCCGGTGAAGTGCGTCCTAGTTTCTGGTCGTACCTAACGGTGGTGGGGAAATGTGCGGGACTGGGACCTGCAAACGTAGAGCCACTTGAGTGTCAAAGGGGGCTCCTCACGAGCCTTACTGGTCATAATGCCACTCGGCCTCCTGATGTTGTCCTTGGTTTCCGGTCGGCGTCATGAGTGCTAGGGCCTCGCCCTGTGAAGTGTGTCCTGGTTTCCGGTCGTACCTAACGGTGGTGGGGAAATGTGCGGGACCGGGACCTGAGGATGTAGAGTGCCAAGAGGGCCCCCAAACTACCTCACTCAAGAAGAAGAAGTCAGCAGGGCCTCAGACGGCCCCATCTATGAGAAGACCCGGGTGCAAACCGCCATAGAGGTAGGGACATCGCGAGGCCAAAGCACCCTCGCGACCTCCCAGATACACGTTCTAGTTCTGTCGTGCCAGCCACCCGCACAAAATTTATGGGTTGTACACGCCCGGGGGCCCCCGAGGACACCGAGGGGTCCCGTCCCATGCAATGTGGCAGCCATAGCCCAGCGCTGGCGGAGAAGTCAACACGGTCCACCAATGGCTATGCCCATGCAAGGTGGAAGCCACAGCCCTGTGCTGGCGGTCAACACGGTCCACCAATGACTATGCCCACGTAATGTGGAAGCGACAGCCCAGCGCTGGCGGAGAAGTCAACACGGTCCACCAATGACTATGCTAACGCAAGGTGGAAGCCACGGCCCAGTGCCGACGGACGATACGGTCCTCCAATGACTATGCCCACGCAATGTGGAAGCCCCACGCCTGGCGCGGGGGAATAAACAACTGAGCCCCCCCCCCCAATGGTTGCATTCAACCTCAGGAAGGCTCCTTGCGGCCCTGCCTCGCATCATTCCCTGGGATGGATGCGTGAGGGGCTGCATGGGGCTACTACCGGGCTGGGCCTGGTACTCGCCACCTCCCCAGGTCTGCCAAACCTGGTCTACATGCGCTCACCCCCAGAAAAGCTGGCAAGGAAAGTTATGGGAGCCTCTCGTACGTCAAGGGGGACTCCTGAGCATCGCGACTCAGGAGCCTAACTGGACCCGTAGCCCCTCACCCCTTGGACCATCCTTGGTTTCCGGTCGGCCCAACGACGGTTGAGGTATGCGCGGGTCGGGCCCTACCGACGCAGAGCTCGAAGTGCTCAAAACCCTTAAGGAGGATGTTGGGGCTCAAACGTCAAGGGGGACTCCTAAGCATCACGACTCAGGATCCTAACTGGACCCATAGCCCCTCACCCCTGGACCGTCCTTGGTTTCTGGTCGGCCCAACGGTGGTTGAGGTATGCGTGGGCCGGGCCCTACCGACGCGGAGCATTAAAGGTGTTCGATAGTTCCAAGTTAGCCCAATCTATGCCATGTTCCCTTCATGAGGGTCGCTCGTATGTTAAGGGGGACTCCTAAGAATCGCGACACAGGAGCCTAACTGGACCTGTAGCCCCTCACCCCTTGGACCGTCCTGGTTTCCGGTCGGCCCAATGGCGGCTAAGGTATGCGCGGGCCAGGCCCTGCCGACGCAGAGCATCACAGCAAGCAAGAAGGAAACAAGGCGAAGATAGCAACCACACAATCAAATAGTTATTAAAAACGTTAAAAGACTTCGCAAACACAAACAAGTTTAATGCCTCCATGAGGCACGATATGCATTACAGGAAACGAGCAAGGGGGGAATCAGGAGGAACCGCCGACGCCACTTGTCCCGTCTTCGGGGGGCTCGTCATCGACATCGTTGGTGCCATCTTCCTCGCCACCGACCCCTGCAGCACCCGGAGGCGGAGAAACCGAGACACGGGTGAACCTCTTCACCAGCCTCTCCACGGCGTCCTTCACTACTGCTGCAGCGCTGACACGGACCTCAGGAGCGACCGGGCAGATCACAAAGTCGAAGTCAAACCCTGGCTCGCGAAGATGAATATGGCTGAAGACGCGTGTCGTGGCCTCTGAAAAGAGATCACAACACTCACTCTCTAAAACCCCTCCACTTTGATGACGACACCCACTAGTGCTTCGACGAGCTTCGAGGCGAGCGCTATGAAGCCGTCCTCCGGAGCCGCCAGGGGCTCTGCGAACCCGTCCTGGCAAAGGGCATGGAGCGCTTGATGAAGCTTGAGCTCGACGGCATGGAAGGCACTCAGATCCGCGACCCTTCTCTCCTCGATCGCAGAGAGAGCTTTCTCCCTGGCGTCAAGAAGGGCCTTCTCCGAAGCAAGATCCTTCTTTTGTGCGTCCAGGTGCACCCGCTCCGTGTCCTGGCGAGCAGCCACCTAAGACAGCTCAGAGTCCGGGGCGGCAAGCTTGGCCTGGCGGGCCTCGAGGACCTCCTCTTGCTGGTGAAGCCGCCCCGCATGCTTGGCCTGTTCCTCATGAAGGGACTCCATACGAACCTTCGCCTCTTCGCCACGCTTGGCGGCGGCCTCCGCCTCGGTCAGTGCCTCCGCGTGCGCTGCCAGGGCTTCTGCCGCTTCCCTCTCGCCCTTCATCGGAGCAGCCTCAGTCTAACCCCAAGCCATGCCAACGGGGGTGACGGCCTGGAGCCATCCTGGGAGGAGCTCTAGGTGCCCACTCGTGGGGGGATCGACGACGCCCTTGAAGATGTCGCGGACCTAATCCAGAGCGGCGAGGGCCCCGTCCAGAATGTTGGGGCCACGCGACAAAGGCATCAAAGGCCCCTCAGGAAGGGCCTCCTGTGTGACCATAGGGAGCAACCCCGGCGGGGCAACGACACTGGGAGCAGGAGGCTCCTGAGGACGCTCGACGATCGCAGACACGGGCAAATCGGGAGCGACCACGCCTATGGACTGGCCCTCAGGGGTTGGCCCCTTAGTCATCAGTGTCGCAGCGCCCTCAAGGTCAGGAGAGACCACACCTACGGGCATTGGGGGCTCAGGGGGCTTCACGACGACGACCAGGGAGGCTGCCTCACGAGCCCCCTCGCCCTCAGTGATAGACGACCATGTGTCAGCGGGGGCTGGTGGCGCGTCGGAGGCCGATTTCGGCTTAACGCCCGCTTTCTTCCTCCTCATCTTCAACGTAGCGGCATCCTTGTTTACCAAGAAAAAGAAGGGCATGAGTGCACAAACTGAAGGTACGCGAGATGAGCCAAGCTGGACCACTTACTCCTCGACGTCAACCCACATCCTTGTCCTCTCTGCTTCGGTAACGGCGGAAGCACCCAAGCCTCCCACGGCATGGACATCACCATGCACGGGAGCAAGGGGCTTCCCGCGGGGGAGGTCACCAAAGGGATCACCGTGGCCCTGGCCTCTACGGCCTCGCATGTGAGATGCGGCCTGAACAAGGGAGAGGATGGCGCTTCGACCGCCTTGCCTACAGAGGCAGGGTGCACCGAAGAAGACTCCGCTCCGTGCTTCCGGGGAGTCGACACACAGGCGGATCGTGTGGTGCGAGGGGCTGACCCAAGCCCTCTGGGAGCCTTTGCGGCGCATAAGGAACCCATAGCAGAAGCTCCACCAGCATCATCGTCGTCCTCGAGCCCACGTAGGAGCGTGCCCTGCGACGGGGGAGACGCTCCTGTCGGGCCGTCGTCAGCAGTCTTCTCCGAGTCCTCCCCGCCCGAGGTGTCACCAGAGGACACCATCACCGGGGAACCAAGGCTCTATGCATGGGAAAGTCCCAATTCGTTGAAGGCAGGCATCATAGCAACCAGATCGGTCCCATCATCACGGCGGTACAGCGAGGCGTGGACCTCGAGGAGGTCACCGGGATCGCCGTTGATCAGGGTCGCCATGACCCTGCTCAACTCCTCGGGGTTATGCCCGCGGACCGAAGTCAGAGGTTGTCGTTGTTGCCTTAGTACTCTCACATGGGCCTAGAGTGTGCCTGGTGGGGTGATAGGCACTGCAACAGGAACTCCTTCACTATCATCCCCCTAGTCAGCTTCATGGCGCTGATGTCGCAGGAGAAACGCTCCAAGACGGGCCCAGCCCAGGGGTCAGAAAGCTTCGCAGAGCTCCATGCAGAGGTCTTCTCCGGCAGCCCCTCCAGCAGATCCAACAGAGGGTTGGTGCCCTTGAGATCCATGAAGACCCAGCGGTCCCTGAAGTTCTCCACCTTCTTCCCGGCCTTCAAGAGCATGTTGCCACTATGGACCACGATGAAGGAGACACACGCCGACCGCTAAGCACCGTCGTGCAGATGCAGGCTGAAGAAATGGCGAAAGAGGGCCACCGAGGGCCGCACACCCACGAAGGCCTCACAGTAGAAAGCGAAGATGGACAGGAGCAAGATGGAGTTGGGTTGGAGGTGAAGGGCCTGGATACCATAGTGGTCGAGGATGGTGGAAAAGCGCTGGATGAGCCCGACGAAGATGCTTTGGAGGAAGAAGGGGTAAGCCGTTTCGGACGGGGGGCACCTCAGCTAAGAACCGCCTCATATCAGGGTCCGCCCCTGCTCGTTGGACTCGTCCACCTTCCATGGGAGCACGAGACGGAGGTCCTCGTCCTTGGTGATGATGGAACCCAAGAGCGCCGGCGAGATGGGGGCCGAAGCGGAGCCCCACGCCTATGGCTTCTATTTGCCGGCGGGCGCCATCAAGAAGCACGTAGAATTAAGGCGGTGAGGAGAGGGACGGAGTGGCGCCGGATCTGGAGAGACGCTTGTTGGAGCTGGAGACCTAGAAAGCAAGAGCAGGTGCGCAAGGAAGGGAAGCAGTAATGGCCCAGCGCTATAAGTCAGGCTCTTGTCGATTCGAGCGGAGGCCGAAGAGCCGAAAGACACTCGACATCCACTGCACGATGCGCATCAAGCCTGACCCGCAGGCGTTTTGGGACCATGGCGCCCCGTGCCGTTCTCCAGGCTTCACCTGCGAGCCAGTGCGAGCACGCCTTGGGTCCGTGGGCTACTGTCGGCGTTCTGGGAATGGGGGTACCCAGACTTGCCTGCCTACAGCCCAGGGCATGGCCCGCTTCATCAACCAAATGGGACCATGCGAGGCCCCACTCGAGACAAGGCCCTCGCGAGGGCAATAGCCTCGCGAGGAAGAACAGCGACAAGACCCACGAAGGATGGGCCTCCTCAGGACCCCTCCGGAGCAGCGGAGATTTCAATGCAAGGCCCAGCCTCGGGAGTCAAGGGTGACGCAAGGAAGGCCAGGCGGGTGTTAGTGCGCCAGGCGGTGTAGTTTCCTCTTTGGTGCAAAGGGAGCAATGACATACGCGGGTTCCTAAAGCACCCCCCCAAAGGTTTCCATTCCAGTGCAAGAAGACCACAACCACCCGCCCCACAGGGCGGATGTCATCGCTGAGCCCATACCTGCGCCATCGACAGCTACTTTGCAGGCGAAGACTGCCTTTGGGCAGGGCGGGCACGTACTGCTGTCCCCCTTCAAAATTGGTCGTTGTGGGATCCCTTCCCGCCATTGTGATAAAGTAAGAGGACCAGGGCCGCCACTATATATAGAGGATAGGTTGCACCGTAGAGAGGGAGCGGGGAACGGACGGACGAGACCAAACCCACCGACCGAACCCACGGACCAAAGGATCCCTGATCCATCGAGAATCCATTCCACCACTCATCCACCACCAAGCCACATAGGGCCTCGAACACCTCAAGAGAGACCTTAGGAGGCCCAAGAACATTGTACTATTTCATTCACATCACCTCCTTGAGAGGCAATCCACCAAAGCAGGAGTAGGGTATTACGCTTCACAGCGGACCGAACTTGGGTAACCTACCGTATTCATCTTCTTCCTCGTCATCGTGCAAGTTCGTCGTTGCATCCATCGAGTAGCGAGCTAGGGTGACGAGGATGCAGGGATCTTCGCACACGCCCCTGTGTTCGAACCTTAAGGGTTTTGCGGAGCCTGAAATCCGACATTGTTCACTGACCTGGGGAATTGTTTTCCCACTTCTTGCGCCACTGCTACGTAAACTTCCTGACCGCCTCACTTTATCAAATGTCTTTTGAATACATTGGTCATAGTTTGATTGCGGCGTAGGCGTTGGTGGTTGCCTAAGGGCATCCACAGTTTGCTTCGCTTTCATTGGATCTACTCTCTCCTTTAGAGGTGGATGTTCCAGTGCAAGCTGACATTTCACTTCTACATCCACGATCTTGTTGGTTTCCTCCTCATTCCATTCATATGGTAACTTGGGAGGAACCTTAAGGCTTGGGCCTACTCTGAATTTCTTCGTTATTGTACTGCTACTCGCCGCCGGAGCGGCGGCGGCTCTCTTCTGCTGTTGCTGAGGCGATGGAGGAGGTGGAGTCTGATGACACGATGGAGAAAGGTGAGGTAGAGGAGGATTCTGCTTAGGGGCCTCCTTCGTCGGAGTCCGCTGAGGCGGCGGAGATGGCTAACATGCTGGAGATGACTCAGGCAGTGGAGACGACTGACGCATTGGAGATGGCTGACGCATCAGAGATGACTCACACACCGAGGCCTCCTCCGGCTGAGTCTGCTGATGCGTTGTCCCGTATGGAAGTAGGGTGTGTTCCTTTCTCCATAGACAGGTATTCCTTAAGGAATTTTGAAGAAGAATCTCCCCTTCACCTATAGCGTACTCAAGCTCAAGCCCCTCAAATCCATCCATTATTTCATCCACCCCGACAATAGCAAAGCCAGCTGGAACCGGAGTGAAATGGAAAGTTGCATCAGGTCGAGGAGGTAAGACATAGCAGATCGCCGCCTTCAAGGTTAGGTTATGGCATTTCTCCATTAGAACACAATGTTCATTATCCATGATACCATCGATGGGGTAGCGAGGAGCCGTGCTATTAGGCTGAACGAGCTCCGTGGAAGCCACGCTGCTTCTCCGCTGAGATGATGGGGTAACATCGTGGGTAGTCTCCAATGAAGGATCTTCATGCCGTTGAGATGGTTGGTCGATAGCTCACTGCCTCTCAAGTGCCTCTAGTTTCACTAATCTTTCATTCATCTTCTGCATTTCGCTTGCTTCCTCTTTCTTCTTTCTCTGTCGGCTTCTGTAATCAGTGTTGTTGGGAAACCCAACCTTCCATGGAATGGAGCGTGATGTGCCTCATGTTCGTCCAGGGTGTTCAGGATTCCTGAGGGCCAATGACAGCTTGCCCTTCTCTTTGTCGGGATGGAACTTCCCTTCCAGTGCTTTCTTGATTGCTTCCTCAAGCTTTTTTACGGGTGTTTCAAGTTGAGATTTCGTCCAGACACACTTCCCTGATTCTGGGTCCAAAGTTTCCCCAACCCCGAAAAACCAAGTCCTTGCCTGATCTGGCCATTGCAATGTCGCTGGTTGGACACCTTTAGCAAGCAGGTCTTGCTCAGCTTTGTCCCATGTAGGCCTGGCTTTACTGTAGCCACCTGACCCCGTAACATGGTGATACTGCTTCTTTGCAACATTTTTCTTATTTGTATGTGACCTTTTCTTAGCCTTCTCTGATTTCTTGTAGGACACAAATGTGGGTCAGTGATCTTTCATCTTCAAGTATTGACCGTTGACTTTTGGTGTCTCGTCTTTCTCGACAAACTTTTTGTTCAATAGTTTCTTCCAGTTCTTGAATAGTTCTGCCATCTTCTTAAGAGCAAACGCCTTGACCTTTCACTATATAACTGGGTTATTCGGATCCTCCTCTCGCAGTAGGATGAAATTTCTCATCAGCGAGTTCCAAAGATCATCTTTCAGTCTATTATGGACATAAGGAACTTCAGGGTCCTTCTTCTTATTCCATTCTTGGATGCTGATCGGGACGTTATAACTAACAATAACTCCGCACTGATGTATAAATTTGTCCTTGGTCTGCTTGGGAGCAATCGGTTGGCCTTCTAGAGAGACTTCTTCGATCGTGAACCTTTCATCCGGGTCCAACCTTTTCTTTGGGCCTCGTCTCCTTACCGAAGTTTGGATCGATCCGGATGGCTAATTAAAAGAAGAAAGAAGCGTTAATATGTGTACATACAAAACAATTAATGCATCTAGTCAGCAGAGGATTAATATACATATATATATATACCTCACCAGACTTTGAAACAATTAAGGCTCCCTTCTCCATTCAATCACCGAAGTCGTCATGATCTCCTTCCTCCTTCATTTGATCACTGGAGCCGTCATGATCTCGTTCCTCCTCACCGGAGCCGTCATCCTCTCTTTCCTCACCATCGTTCTCGTTGAGAAACGACAAGGTGATATCACCTCCGGCTAGGATTATATCCCCCAACAACTCTTCTTTTCTAAGTCTTTGTCCATAGTTTTTGCAAATATTACAACATGGCAATATACAACCATGAGAGATGGATTAGTGGCAAACATAGACTTAATCACAACAAGGATCATATGCATATGAGCAATGGATTAGTGAGAAACATCTTGCAAAGTTCACAAGTTTTATAACAGTTAGTTTCAAACGATCGTCGAGGACTCCTCCCCCCTCATGTTTGATGAGTCGTCCAATCTCGAGAGAGAGGATACTTTGCGGACCGCCTCTCTCATTGTTGTCAAGGATACTTGCGGACCCCCCCCCCCTCGGGTTGAAGTTATTCGGGATATACAGAATTCCTGAGAGAGTTAGGGGTGCTCTAACGCGCGACACTACACGATATAGGTGAAGGGGGATAACATCCGGGAATGTTTTCCCGAAGTCTGCATTTTTGGACACATGAAACGGAGGGGGACGGTTCCAGGTATGCTATGCTAGCTGCTTGTGATAGACGAACGGATGGCATATTCGGATTCGTCATATATAAATTATTTTCATCGGAGTTATGGTTAATTTCTTTGGAAAGCTAAGCTTCCCCTGAAAATTAAAGCTTTTCATGGCTGTTTTTAAAAAAATATACTAACTAAAGACAATTTATACACATATAGTGTCGTACATACATGAACGTATATATACATACATGAACATACATACATACATGAACATACATACGTACATGAACATAAAAAATATAGTGCCATACATACATGAATATATACATTCATACATGAACATACATACATACATGAACATACATACATACATGAACATAAAAAATGCAGGGTAGGGGCGGCGGCGGTGGTGGCCGCAGCACAAGGCAGGGGCGGCGGTGGTGGCAGCGCAGGGTAGGGCGGCGGCGGCGGTGGCAGCGCAAGGAAGGAGCGATGGCAGAGGCGACAGCGTAGGGCAGGGGCGGCAGAAGCCTTGGGAAAGGGGGAGGAGCTCACTAGGGGCGCGGCGATGGAGCTAGAGGCCGACGATGAGGAACGGGCCGGCTCGGGGGCACGCGGCGACGGGGAGGAGGGCGCGCGAGGAGGTCCGACCCCGGCGACGGTCAGCGGGCTCGGGGACGGCAGGGCGTCGGCGAGGGAGACGGCAAAATTCGGCAGCCTGGCAGCATCAAGTTCGTCGTCGGCACCGTCGGGGAGAGGAGATAAGAAACTGCGGATGGATTGGAAAAATTGCTAAGTGTCGCTTATATAGCCCCCCTCCCTTTAGTCCCAGTTGGACTAAAGGTCAATTTTCAGCAGCCCAACGGGTGAGGAAGTAGAGACCTTTAGTCCTGGTTGGTGGCACCAACCGGGACTAAACGGGGGCATTAGTCACGGTTGGAGCCACCAACCGGGACTAAAGGGTTGTGCTTCTCGTGCCAAAAGTTTAGTCCCACCTCGCTAGTCGAGAGGGGCTCGGAGTGGTTTATAAACGCCACTGACGCTGCCCTCTCGAGCTCCTCTCTAATGCAGGCAGTACTTTTTTATGTTACACCTTGTTGGGCCTTCTAGCACCTCGGGCCTGCATCCTGGCCCATTTCTAGGGTTTCTAGTCGTATGCAGGCCGTGGTGCCTAGTAGGCGGGCATTTTTTATATTTTTTGCATATATTATGTTTTTAAACTTGTAATGTTATTTTTAGTTATATATTTTTGGAACAAAAAATTATATAATTTTAGTTGCATAAGTTTTATTATTTATTGATTCTTTTTATTTGATTCCTTTTGCTATTTGAGTTTTATAAAAGCTTTTTAGTTTTCTATTAAAGCTTGTAACAAAATATACTTTACGAAAATTATTTTTACTATTAAAGTTTTAAACAAATAGATACTTTGATAATTTTAGTTAATATTATTTTGATTCTTTTTAGTTGATTCTTTGTGCTAATGAAGAATATTATATTTAATTGATTCTTTTTAGTTCATTCTTTGTGTTATTAGAGTTTTATAAAAGCTTTTTAGTTCATTCTTTTTTCTATTAGAGTTTTATAAAAGCTTTTTAGCTCATTCTTTTTGCTATTATAGTTTTATAAAAGCTTTTTAGTTCATTCTTTTCTGCTATTTGTTCATTCTTTGAGCTAAATGACCCTGAAATTAAAAGGCACTACAAATGAACTCTTAAATGATTGAAAGTTGGCATGGTATCATAATTTCACCCACATAGCATGTGCTAAAAAGTTGAGAGGGTTACGGGAAAAACTGGATGCACTTCGTGAACAAACTGGATAATCTCTTTCGAAGTATAGGGGTTTCGAACGAAAAGTCATATATTACAAAGGGATTTCATTTTCTTAAACATATTTTAACTCAAGACTTTTTCTACATTCAATATGCACCATTCAAAGCCACATCATCACTTTTCAACCCTTTTCTGACTTCATTTTCTATTTTTCATGCATTTCAAGATTTATTTTGAGCTAAAATGACCCTGAATTTGAAAAGCACTGCAAATGAACTCTGAAAAGGTTAGAACTTGGCATGGTATCATAATGTCACCCACATAGCATGTGCTGAAAAGTTGAGAGGGTTACAGGAAAAACTGGATGCACGTCGTGTACAAAATGGACAATCTCTTTCGAAGTATCAGGGTGTCGGACGAAAACTCATCTATTCCAAAGGGATTTTATATTTTAAACATATTTTAACTCCAGACTTATTTTGCATTCAATATGCACCATTCAAAGCCACATCATCACTTTTCAACCCATTTCTAACTTCATTTGCTATTTTTCATGCATTTTGAAAGTGGGTTATATCGACTAGAGGGGGGTGAATAGGCAATTTTTACAAAATCACCACTGAGGAATTTCAACTTGAGGAATTTGAAAGGTGATGAATAACTAGCAGTGGAATAGGTACTCAAGTGTATGTGGAACATAGCAATGGCAAAGTCACCATGATGAAATAAAACATGCACAGATTACAAGTAGTGTGATACATGATAAGCAGGTGAGGAACAAGGTAACTTGAATAATTTGAGGTGAGGAAATTTTGAAAGTCTTCAGTCAAATTCTTCAAATAGTAAAGTTCAATTTCATCAAAGGGTACACGAGGAAATGAAAGGGTTGAGGAAATAGAACCAGGTAGCTCGATGAAGACAATGGTTTGATGACCCAGTTCCAACTGCTGTGACAGTTGTACGTCTGGTTTGGAGCGGCCTAGTATTTAAACCAGATGACACACAGTCCCAAGACACACAATCCTTACCGTATTCTCCTTGAGATAAGGTCACAAAGTCCTTTCCCAACACTCGTGGTAAGTCTTCAGGGTAGACTTCCAAAACCCTCACAAACTGGTCACCCGGCGATCCACAATTGATTGTCGGATGCTCTAGACCAAGGTCACTCTGTGATCCCCAATTGACTACAGGATGCACTAGACCATCAAGCCTAACCGTATGGAAGATACCCAGTCTTCAAAGGTAACAAGCGTTAGTTCCACATAGGAACAATCTCTTCAGTGATGCTCAATCACTTTGAGTTTGGTGGTTTGGATTTGGGATTTTCCTCACTGATGATTTTCTCTCAAGTTCCTCAGAGGATGGGTTGCTCTCAAATGACAAGTGTGAGTTCTCTCTTGGAGCATCCAACCAACTAGTGGTTGTGGGGGTGGCTATTTATAGGCAGGGTGCAACCTCACATGATGAGACATAAATACCCCCAATGATATGACCATTATGTGGATAGGATGATTGGGGACAGCTGGCGCTAAGCATAGCAACGGTCGGATTTCGAACTATGAAAGTCCTCAGGCTTATCATATTCCTCACTTGTAGGCAATTCGCACTGGTGAAATCCTAACTCCTCAGTCAGGCCAGTTTCCTTAGAGACCAGAAGAACATCGTCTCTATCATTGAAGAACTTGACTGAACTACAAGAGATTTCCAAAGGCTTCCCTCGAAGGATTAGATACGTTGAGGCTTTTGAGTTGAGCATCAGTTGGATATTTTCCATAGTATTACCTCGGACCACTTTAACAGTACGGTGTTTCCTATGACTCAAAGAAAGGAAATGAAACTACAAAAACAAAAGTCTTCACGCTTCGTAGTCCTCGTTCATATCTTCAAGGTCACACCAACTTCTTCATTTTAAAAGTCTTCAGGGAATACCAAAGTCTTCAGCAAAGTCTTCAGTTGAAGACATACATTTTTAGGGGTCGATAATATCCAAATATATCATACTCCTCATCGACTTATAGAGCCTGTGTACACTCACAAACACATTAGTTCCTTAACCTATAAGTCTTCAATACACCAAAATCACTAAAGGGCACTAGATGCACTTACACATTTCATGATTTATTTTGAGCTAATATGACCCTGAAATTGAAAAGCACTACAAATGAACTCTGAAAAGGTTGAAACTTGGCATGGTATCATAATTTCACCCACATAGCATGTGCTACAAAGTTGAGAGGGTTACGGGAAAAAGTGGATGCACTTCGTGTACAAATTAGACAACCTCTTTCGAAGTGAGGTTTCGGACGAAAACTCATCTACTACAAAAGGGATTTCATTTCTTGACATGTAACTGCAGTGATATTCTAGATGAAAGCCCTCATCAGAATAGTTGTTGAGAGAAAGTCTTCACTTTTTCTTCGTGTGTGTCCCTTGCTTATTGCGCCGTAATTATGGATAATCTTCATCGTTTAATAGGATGCTTGGGCCAGCCTTCACTTTGAAGAGAGAAATTTCATGAAACTTTTCATAATCTTCAAACATTTCTGTCTTGCCCTCCACTCCCATGATGTTTATTTTCCCTGAAAGAACTATATGTCGCTTTGGCTCATCGTTTGATGTATTCGCTTCCTTATCTTTTTTTTCTCGGTTTGGTAGACATGTCCTTCACATAGAAAACCTGCGCCACAGCATTGGCTACGACGAATGGTTCATTTGTGTACCCAAGATTGTTGAGATCCACTATTGTCATTCCGTACTGTGGGTCTAACTGTACCCTGCCTCCTGACAGATTGACCCATTGGCACCGAAACAAAGGGGCCTTAAATTCATTTCGATAGTCAAGTTCCCATATCTCCTCTATGTAACCATAATATGTGTCCTTTGCCCTATTGGTGATTGCAGCATCAAAGCAGACACCACTGTTTTGGTTGGTGTTCTTTTTATCTTGGGCGATCATGTAAAATGTATTACCATTTATCTCGTACGCTTGGTAAGTCAATATAGTCGAAGATGGTGTCTTGGCCAACAAGTACAGGTCATCTCCAATAGTGTTTTTACGCATGAGATGCATTCGCAACCAACCGCCAAAATTCCCGATGTATTCATGTGTAATCCAGTCGTCAGACTGCTTCGGGTGTGTCCAGCGTAGAATATTCTTTTGTTCATTCATATATAGGGCAACCAACGTAGAATTTTGTAGAACTGTGTAGTGTGCTTGCGACCAAGAATGCTCGTCCCTACATGTTATTAATTTCACTCCTAGTGTTCCTTTTCCACTCAGTCTCCCCTCATACCGCGATTTAGGGACACCAATCGGCTTAAGGCCAGGAAAAAGGTCAAGACAAAACCCAATGAACTCCTTTGTTTGATGGACCGTGGAGATGCTTCCTTTGTCCTAGCATGATTACGAACATATTTCTTCAAGACTCCCATGAACCTCTCAAAGGGGAACATATTGTGTAGAAATACAGGGCCCAGAATGGCAATCTCGTTGACTAGATGAACTAGGACGTGAGTCATGATATTGAAGAAGGATGGTGGGAACACCAACTCGAAGCTAACAAGACAATGCACCAAATCATTCTGTAACATTGGTAGGATTTCTAGATCGATTACCTTGTGAGAGATTGCATTCAGGAATGCACATAGCTTCACAATGGCTAATCGAATGTTTTCCGGTAGAAGCCTCCTCAATGCAACAAGAAGCAGTTGCGTCATAATCACATGGCAATCATGAGACTTTAGGTTCTGGATTTTTTTTCCTTTGCCATGTTTATTATTCCCTTTATATTCGACGAGAAGCCAGACGGGACCTTCCTACTGAGCAGGCATTCAAAGAATATTTCCTTCTCTTCTTTGGTAAGAGCGTAGCTGGCACGACCTTGATACTACTTTGGATTCATGTTGTCGTTTTAGTGCACACGTTGTTGGTCCTCTTATGCCTCCAGTGTATCTTTTGTCTTCCCATACACGCCCAAGAAGCCTAGCAGGTTCACACAAAGATTCTTTGTCACGTGCATCACGTTGACTGTAGAGCACACCTCTAGGTCTTTCCAATAGGGTAGGTCCCAAAATATGGATTTCTTCTTCAACATGGGTGCGCGTCCCTCAGCGTCAGTCGGAATAGATTGTCCTCCAGGACCCTTTCCAAAGATTAGTTGTAAATCCTTGACCATATCAAGTATGTCATCACCAGTACAGAGGACGGGCTTCTTCTGGTGATCTGCCTCACCTTTGAAATGCTTGTCGTTCTTTCTTAAGGCATGCTTGGTCGGAATAAATCGACGATGTCCCAGGTACACATTCTTCTTGCATTTGTCCAAATATATACTTTGGGTATCATCTAAATAGTGCGTGCATGTGTTGTAACCCTTGTTTGTTTGTCCTGAAAGGTTACTAAGAACAAGCCAATCATTGATGGTTACAAACAGCAACGCTCATAGGTCCAATTCCTCTTGTTCATGCTCATCCCACACACGCACACTGTTTCCATTCCATAGTTGTAAATGTTCTTCAACTAATGGACTTAGGTACACATCAATGTCGTTTCCGGGTTGCTTAGGGCCTTGGATGAGCACTGGCATCATAATGAACTTCTGCTTCATACACAACCAAGGAGGAAGGCTATGGATACATAGAGTCATGGGCTAGGTGCTACGATTGCTTCTCTACTCCCCAAAAGGATTAATGCCAGCTGCACTTAAACCAAACCATACGTTCCTTCCGTCACCTGCAAAGTCCCCCCGCTTTCTCTCGATTTTAGCGGGTGCTCTCAACTTCCCGTCTTTCTTACGGTCTTTTTTGTGTCATTGCAACAACTTGGTATGCTCTTTGTTTCTGAACATACGTTTCAACCGTGGTATTATAGGAGCATACCACATCACCTTGGTAGGAACCCTCTTCCTGGGGTGCTTGCCCTCAACATCACCAGGGTCATCTTGTCTGAGCTTATACCGCAATGCACTGCATAGCGGGCATGTGTTCAATTCCTCGCACTCACCGCGGTAGAGGATGCAGTCATTAGGGCATGCATGTATCTTATGCACCTCTAATCCTAGAGGGTAGAGAACCTTATTTGCTCCATACATAGTGTCAGACAATTCGTTATCCTTTGGAAGCTTATTCTTCATTATTTTCAGTAACTTTTCAAATCCTTTGTCAGATAAACCATTCTCCGCCTTCCATTGCAGCAATTCCAGTGTGGTACCGAGCTTTGTGTTGCCATCTTTGCACTTTGGATACAACCTTTTTTTGTGATCCTCTATTACGTGATCGAACTTCAACTTCTCCCTTTCACTTTTGCATTCTCTCTATGCATCAACAATGACCCGGCGAAGATCATCATCGGGCACATTTGGTGCCTCTTGATCTTCAGCCTCCCCCGTTGCAGTATCACCGTATTCAGGGTACATAGGACGATAGTTTTCATCATCCCCTTCTTCTTCGTTGTCTTCCATCATAAACCCTATTTCTCCTTGCTTGGTCCAAACATTATAGTGTGGCATGAAACTCTTCACATGCAGGTGGGAGTGAAGGGTTTTAGAGTTGGAGTAACCCTTCGTATTCTCACAGACAGTACATGGACAATACATAAAACCATTCGGCTTGTTTGCCTCAGCCACTTCGAGAAATTTATGCAGGCCCTCAATGTACTCGGAGGTGCGTTGGTCACCGTCTGCGTGCATTTTATAATTAAGTGTATCAAAAACCATTATAGAACACCATGAATAGAGAAGTGACCAAATTAACACAAGTTCATCATCACATTAAAACCAAAGTACAGTAGTGATCAAATGTTATTACTGAAAAAATAAATACGTAAAGTTCATACATAGTTCTCATAGAACAACATACAGCTCTCTAGAGCATCAAATTAAAACATAAATTGAAACTAACATACAACTATGTAAAACATTTAAATGCAACAACAAATGTGATCATAATTCCAACTAAGGTAACAATTGATCCAATAGCATAATGATACCAAGCCTCGTTATCAGTGACATATTCTAATATTTCTAATCTTCAAGCTCATTGCATCCATCTTGATCTTGTGATCGTCGACGACATCAGCAACATGCAACTCCAATTTCATCTTCTCCTCTTCAACTCTTTTTAATTTTTCTTTCAAGTAATTGTTTTTTTCAACCAAATTTAACCTCTCGACGATAGGGTCGAATGAAATTTCCGGTTCACATAACTCCTAGATAAAAACAACTATGTCACGTTGGTCGGCATAATTGTCATAAACACTAAATGAAACAAATAGTTATAAAGGAAAATATACCACATCCAAATCATAGACTGGATGAGGGCCCACGGGGGAGGATACCAAAACCATGGCACTATATAATAACAAACAATAATAAAAGTAAGAAAATTATAAAAGTGTCTATCTAAATCATATAAGTAAGAAAAAAAATTCTTTTAAAAAGAAGATAAGAACAAGAAGATCACCACTGTGGTCTCGGCGATGAGATCTGCGCGGGCAATTAACAGCGGTGAGGACGGGGACGGGGACAGCACCCTACACATGTGCAGACTCTAAGAAGTTAATTTCAGCTCTAATTGTGCGTCTAAATCAAAATAACTCCCACATACACTCCTCCACTAAAATCCACAAACCACACTCTACTTCTAGAGCATTTGAAATGAGCTAAACTAGTAGTGAGAGATGAAATGATGAAGTCGCTACCCTTTTAGAACACTTGTGTAGTTGGTGCACCGCCAAACCTAAATAAATCATGGGAAAATGTAGCTTGTAGGTAGAGCTTGGAGCGGAGAAAGCTTAAGTGTGGCTGCAACATTTCATCGAACACCTCATGTGCATAGAAGGTGAGAACACAGAGCAGCACACCTCCCTCACGCCGGCCGACCAAAAAACAGAGGAGTGAGCGGGCAGAGGCGAGCATATATATAGGCATCTCTGAAGTCCCGGTTGGTAGCTAGCATTGGGACTAATGGTATCTCTTTAGTCCCGGTTGGTAGCTAGCATTGGGACTAATGGTATCTCTTTAGTCCCGGATCAAATCCCTGTTTTCTACTAGTTCCCATATACTAATTTCAGCTCAAAGACCATAGAATCCTCCCGGTCTAGTGTGCCACATAGCATACTATGGATAGTAAGATATATATTAAATTAGTGTATACAAAAAAATTGTACAATGCAAACAAGATTAACATATCAAATGTGAGTGCATCTTCTTGGAGTTGGTATGAGGTCTTGTGGGTTCGATATTCTCGTGCTCATTTGGATGCCATCTAGATTTTCTTGACATCTTGTTTAGTAGGTTACTCTTGACCTGGCTTGCTTGACAAGGTGTAAGGCACTTTGCAACGGGAACTTTTGGTGGTAGTGCACTATGTTGTTTTGGAACTCATGGACAGTCAGATGGTGTGGCACGGGTGCTTCCTTGTGGAGGAATAAAGTTGTATCTGACTATCACATATAGAGATGCATGGTATTCTGCCATATTTTTGCCATGTCATGGTAAGCCATAGTAAACATGTCCTAGGTTCCTTTTCAAGTCAGTTGGTTGTTAGTGTTTTCATGGCATGTTATTTTGTAGTGTCCATCACTTCATATCCCAATATATATTACTTCATTTAGGTGTATGTCTTTGTATATGGTTTTTTATTTATAAAAAAATTGTATGGGAGACACATACAGTATATACATGAGCATCAGGATTTGAAACCTAGTGGGTGGAGTCGTACCCCCACAACTTCACCACCGTACGAAGAGAAGGTTCTCCTCGTGTTTGATATTCATTTGGTTTTTCTCCTAATTCATTATCTAGGAAATGTGCTCTTAATAAAATGCATACATTTCTCGTCTACAGAGGAATGGATTTTGACAGTAAGCATACAAGATTGCTAAACCGGGTGTCGAGATAAATGATTTTTAAAATATGCACCTTGTCACTTTCACTAATGACCAAAATTTATCTTGACAGGATATGACTGTTGGAAATATTCCCTAGAGGCAATAAATAAAGTGTTTATTATTATATTTCCTTGTTCATGATAATCGTTTATTATCCATGCTATAATTGTGTTGATTGGAAACTAAATACATGTGTGGGCATATAGACAACACTGTGTCCCTAATATTCCTCTAGCAGGCTAGCTCATTACTTAAAGATGGTTAAGGTTTCCTAGCCATGACATGAGATGACATTTGATAACGGGATCACATCATTGGGAGAATGATGTGGTGTACAAGACCCAAACTAAAAACGTAGCATATGATCGTGTCAGATTATTGTTATGGTTTTCTGCATGTCAAGTATCTGTTCCTATGACCATGAGATCATGCAACTCACTGACACCGAAGGAGTACCTTGTGTGTATCAAACGTCGCAACATAACTGGGTGACTAAAAATATGCTCCACGGGTATCTTCGAGGGTGTCTGTTGAGTTGGCATGGATCAACATTGGGATTTGTTGCTCCGTGTGACGGAGAGGTATCTTAGGGCCCACTAGGTAATACAACATCACAATAAGCCTTGCAAGCAATGTGACTAAGTGTTAGCCATGGGATCTTGTATTATGGAATGAGTAAAGAGAATTGCTGGTAACGATACTGAACTAGGTATGAAGATACCGATGATCGAGTCTCGGGCAAGTAACATTCCGAAGAACAAAGGGAATAACATACGAGATTGTCTGAATCCTTGACATAGAGGTTTGACCGATAAAGATCTTCGTAGAACATGTAGGAACCAATATGGGCATCCAGGTCCCGCTATTGGTTATTGACCGTAGAGGTGTCTCCGTCATGTCTACATGGTTCTCGAACCCGAAGGGTCTGCACACTTAAGGTTCGGTGACGTTTCGGTATAGATGAGTTATGAGTGTTGGTGACTGAAGGTTGTTTGGAGTCCCGGATGAGATCCCGGACATGACGAGGAACTCCAGAATGGTTTGGAGGTAAAGATTCGTATATAGGAAGTTTCGTGTTGGTCACCAGAAAAGGTTCGGGCGTCACCGGTAGCATACCGGTGGTGCCGAAAGGTTCCGGGGGTCCACCGGAAGGGGCCACCAGCCCCAAAGGTCCACATGGGCTGTGATAGGAGGCGCACCAGCCCTTGGTGGGCTGTCCGTACCTCCCACAAGGGCCCATGTGGCCGAAGGGTGGAGGGGTAAACGCTAAGGGGGCCGGCCACCCTGCCTTAGGGGGCAAGCCAGCCCTAGGCCCCGCCCCCTCCTCCTGGCCGCCGGCCCTAGGGGTGGGAACCGTAGGGAGCAGCCCCTTCCCCCCTTCCCCCTATATATATGAGAGAGGTAGGAGGGCAGCCACACCACAAGCCACGGTGCAACCCTTCCTCCCTTCCCGAGAGCTTCTCCTCTAGTAGATTGATTCGACGACGCTTAGTGAAGCTCTACCGGATCAACTCCACCACCATCGCCGCCATGCCATGATGGTGTCGGCAAACCCATCTACCTCTCCTCTCCCTCTTGCTAGATCAATAAGGCGGAGATCGTCATCGATCTGCATGTTTGCTGTATGCGGAGGTGTCGTCCGTTCGGCACTTGATTGGGAGTTCGTGGGACGGCTTGCGATTTGGATCGCGGAGACATATGACTACATCAACCGTGTTCTTTAATGCTTCCGCTTAGCGATCTACAAGGGTATGTGGATCCAATCTCTCCACTCATAAATGCTCATCTCCTAGATTGATCTTGGTGAAGCGTAGGAATTTTTTTGTTTCCCATGCAACGTTCACCAACAGTGGCATCATGAGCTAGGTCTATGTGTAGATGAGATCACGAGTAGAACACAAAAGAGTTTGTGGGAGTTGATGCTTATGTTGTTTCCTCCCTTGGTCGTGTTTTGATTTAGCGGTATTGTGGGATGAAGCGGCCCAGACTAACCTTACTCGTACACTTACGAGAGACCGGTTCCATCGACTAACGTGTAACTCAGTTCCACAAAGATGGCTGGCAGGTGTCTGTCTCTCCCACTTTAGTTGGATTGGATTCGACAAAGGCGGTCCTTGAGAAGGTTGAAAATCAATTTCAGTATCACCATTGTGGTTTATGCGTAGGTGAGAATTGTTCTTGCTAGATACCCATAGCAGCCACGTAAAACATGCAACAACAATTAGAGGACGTCTAACTTGTTTTTGCGGGGTATGTTGTGATATGATATGGACAAACACATGATGAGATATATGTGATGTATGAGATGATCATGTTTGGTATAGAATATCACAACTTGCATGTCGATGAGTAAGGCAACCGACAGGAGCCATAGGGTCGCCTTTAATTATTGTATGACCTGCGTGTCAATCATTAAGCGCTATGTAATGCTTTACTTTATCGCTAAGAGGTAGCAATAGTAGTATGAGCATGGTGGGCGTGACAACCCCGATGGTGACACAATGTTGGAGATCATGGTGCTATACCAGTGATGATGGAGATCATGTCGGTGCTTTGGAGATGGAGATCAAAAGCACAAGTTCATGGCCATATCATGTCACTTATGATTTGCATGTGATGTTAATCCTTTTATGCACGTTGTTTTGCTTAGAACGACGGTGGCATTATAAGGTGATCCCTCACTTAAATTTCAAGACAAATTGTGTTCTCCCCGAGTGTGCACCGTTGCGAAAGTTTGTCGTGTCGAGACACCACGTGATGATCGGGTGTGATAAACTCTACGTTCACATACAACGGGTGCAAGCCAGTGTTGCACATGCGGAACACTCGGGTTAAACTTGACGAGCCTAGCATGTACAGACATGGCCTCGGAACACAAGAGACCGAAAGGTCGAACACGAGTCATATAGTAGATATGACCAATATGATGATGTTCACCATTGAAACCACCTTAACTCACGTGATGATTGGACTTGAGTTGGTGAATTTGGATCATGTATCACTCGAATGGCCTGAGGGATGTCAATTTGAGTGGGAGATTTAGTAATTTGATTAACTAAACTCATTGTCTTGAACAATAGTCTAGTAACCTTTGATTATTTATGTTGTAGATCAATGGATCGCGCAGTAGCACCCTTCAATTTTAATACGTTCCTAGAGAAAGCTTAGTTGAAACATGATGGAAGTAACTTTGTGGATTGGGCCCGTAATCTGAGGATTATCCTCACAGCTTCCCAGAAGGCTTATGTCCTTGATGAACTGCTTGGTGACCCACCCGCTCCGGTGTCATCCGAAGATGTTAGCACACTTGGGAGGCACGTTCTGGAGATTACTCAATAGTTCAGTGTGCAATGTTGTATGGCTTAAAACCGGGACTTCAAAGATGTTTTGAACGTCATGGAGCATATGAGATGTTCCAGGAGTTGGAGTTTATTTTTAAGAAGAATGCTTGGATGGAGAGGTATGAGACCTCCTATAAGTTCTATGCTTGCAAGATGGAGGAGAACGGGTCTATCAATGAACATATACTCAGAATATCTGGGTATTCAACCCGACTGGTGGAGTTAGGGATGCCCCTTCCACCGGAGGCGGTCACTGACAGAGTTCTTCAGTCATTGCCACCTAGCTACAAGAGCTTCGTGCTGAACTATAACATGCACGGGATGAACAAGTCAGTCGCCGAGATGTTTGCGATGCTGAAAGTCGCTGAGTTTGAAATCCAGAAAGAGCATCAAGTGTTGATGGTCAATAAAACCAATTGAAATCCAGAAAGAACATCAAGTGTTGATGGTCAATAAAACCAATAGTTTCAAGAAGAATGGAAAGGGAAAGAAGGGTAACTCCAATAAGGGTGGCAAAGCAGTTGCCCCTCCCGTGAAGAAACCCAAGGCTGGACCCAAGCCAGAAACTGAGTGCTTTCCTGCAAGGGAACTGATCACTTGAAGCAGAACTATCCCAAGTATCTGGCCGACAAGAAGGCGGCCAACACTAAACAAGGTATATATGATATACATGTTATTGATGTGTACCTTACCAACTCTCATTGTAATGCCTGGGTATTTGATACCGGTTCGGTTGCTCACATTTGCAACTCAAAACAGGAACTACGGAATAGATGAAGGCTGGCAAAGGACAAAGTGACGATGTGCGTGGGAAATTGTTCCAAGGTTGATGTGATCGCCGTCAGCACGCTCGCTCTTCGATTACCATCGGGATTAGTGATGAACCTGAATAATTGTTATTTAGTGCCTGTGTTAAGCATGAACATTATATCTAGATCTTGCTTATTGCGAGACGGTTACTCATTTAAATCAGATAATAATGGTTATTCTATTTATATGAGTAATATATTATATGGTCATGCACCCAATGTGAGGGGTTTATTCATATTGAATCTCGATAGTGATGACACACATGTTCATAACATTGATGCCAAAAGATGTAGAGTTGATAATGATAGTACCACTTTCTTTTGGCACTGATGCTTAGGTCATATTGGTGTAAAACGCATGAAGAAGCTCCATGCTGATGGACTTTTGGAGTCACTTGATTTTGAATCACTTGACACATGTGAACCATGCCTCTTGGGCAAGATGACTAAAACCCCATTCTCTGGAACAATGGAACGGGCAAGTGACTTGTTGGAAATCATACATACTAATTTGTGCGGTCTGATGAGCATTGAGGTGCATGGTGGATATCATTATTTTCTCACCTTCGCTGGAAACTTAAGTAGATATGGGTATATTTACTTAATGAAACACAAGTCTCAAACGTTTGAAAAGTTCAAGCAATTTCAGAGTGAAATTGAGAATCATCGTAACAAGAAGATTAAATTCATGCGATCTGATCAAGGAGGAGAATATCTGAGTTATGAGTTTGGCAGTCACTTAAGAGAATGTGGAATTGTTTCACAATTGACACCGCTTGGGACACCACAGCATAATGGTGTGTCTAAACATCGTAATCGAACCTTATTAGATATGGTGCGTTCTATGATGTCTCTTGTCGATTTGCCACTATCGTTTTGGGGTTATGCATCAGAGACAGTTGCATTCACTTTAAATAGGGCACCATCGAAATCCGTTGAGACGAAGCCATATGAACTGTGGTTTGGCAAGAAGACAAAGTTATCGTTTCTGAAAGTTTGGGGATGTGATGCTTATGTCAAAAAGCTTCAGCCTGAAAAGCTGGAACCCAAAGCGGAAAAATGCGTCTTCATAGGATACCCAAAAGGGACAGTTGGGTACCTTCTATCTCAGACCCGAAGGCAAAGTGTTTGTCACTAAAAATGGAACATTTCTTGAGAAAGAGTTTCTCTCTAAAGAATTGAGTGGGAGGAAGATAGAACTTGATGAGGTTGTTGAACCTTTAATTCAACCAGAAAGTAGCGCAGCGCAGAAAGATGTTTATGTGGAGCCTGTGACGATTAAAGAGGAAGTTAATGATGATGATCATGAAACTTCGAATCAAGTTGCTATTGAACTTCGTAGGTCGACAAGGGCATGTACTGCTCCTGAGTGGTACAGCAACCCTGTCTTAGAGGTCATGTTGTTAGACAACGATGAACCTACGAGCTATGGAGAAGCGATGATGGGCCCGGATTCCGAGAAATGGTTAGAGGCCATGAAATCCGAGATGGGATCCATGTATGAAAACAAAGTGTGGACTTTGGAAGTATTACCTGAAGGGCGAAAGGCCATTCAAAACAAATGGATCTTTAAGAGGAAGACGGACGCGGACGGTAATGTCACCGTCTATAAAGCTTGACTTGTGGCAAAGGGTTTTTTACAAGTTCAAGGAGTTGACTATGATGAGACCTTCTCTCCCGTAGCCATGCTTAAGTCCGTCAGAATCATGTTAGCAATAGTTGCATATTTCGACTATGAAATTTGGCAGATGGATGTCAAAACAGAGTTCCTTAATGGTTTCCTTAAGGAAGAGTTGTATATGATACAACCGGAAGGTTTTGTCGATCGAGAGAATGCTGACAAAGTTTGCAAACTCCGGCGATCCATTTATGGACTAGTGCAAGCATCTCGGAGTTGGAATCTGTGCTTTGCTGAGGTGATCAAAGCGTTCAGGTTGATACAAGTTTACGGAGAAGCTTGTATTTACAATAAAGTGAGTGGGAGCTCTGTAGCGTTTCTAATATTATATGTGGATGACATATTGCTCATTGGAAACAATATAGAAATGCTGGAAAGTGTGAAGGAATATTTGAACAAGAGTTTTTCAATGAAGGACCTAGGAGAAGCTGCTTTCATATTGGGCATTAAGATCTATAGAGATAGATCGAGATGCTTAATAGGACTTTCATAGAGTACATACCTTGATAAAGTTTTGAAGAAGTTCAAAATGGATCAGTCCAAGAAGAGGTTCTTGCCTGTGTTGCAAGGTGTGAAGTTGAGTAAGACTCAATGCCCAGTGACTACAGAAGATAGAGAAAAGATGAGTGTCATCCCCTATGCTTCAGCCATAGGCTCTATCATGTATGCAATGTTGTGCACAAGACCCGATGTCAGCCTTATCATAAGTATGGCCGGAAGGTTTCAAAGTGATCCAGGAATGGAGCATTGGACGGCAGTCAAGAATATCCTTAAGTACCTTAAAAGGACTAAGGAAATGGTTCTCGTCTATGGAGGTGATCAAGAGCTCGCCGTAAAGGGTTACGTTGATGCAAGATTTGACACTGATCCGGATGACTCTAAGTCACAAACCGGATACGTATTTATTCTTAATGGGGGAGTGGTAAGCTGGTGTAGTTCCAAGCAAAGCGTGGTAGCCGATTCTACATGTGAAGCGGAGTACATCGCAGCTTCGGAGGCAGCAAAGGAAGGTGTCTGGATGAAGGAGTTCGTGACAGATCTTGGAGTAGTGCCCAATGCACTGAATCCAATGGCTTTGTTCTGTGACAACACTGGTGCTATTTCTCTGGCCAAGGAACCAAGGTTTCACAAGAGGACCAGACACATAAAGCGACGCTTTAATTCTATCCGCGATCACATCAAGGAGGAGGACATAAATTTTTGCAAAGTGCACATGGATCTGAATGTTGCAGACCCGTTGACTAAACCTCTTCCAGGGGCTAAACATGATCAACACCAGAACTGCATGGGTGTTCGATACATTACAATGTAAATCACATAGTGATGTGAGCTAGATTATTGACTCTAGTGCAAGTGGGAGACTGTTGGAAATATGCCCTAGAGGAAATAAATAAAGTGTTTATTATTATATTTCCTTGTTCATGATAATCGTTTATTGTCCATGCTATAATTGTGTTGATTGGAAACTAAATACATGTGTGGGCATATAGACAACACTGTGTCCCTAGTATGCCTCTAGCAGGCTAGCTCGTTGATCAAAGATGCTTAAGGTCTCCTAGCCATGGACAGGAGATGACATTTGATAACGGGATCGCATCATTGGAAGAATGATTAGATGGACAAGACCCAAACTACAAACATAGCATATGATCGTGCCAGTTTATTGCTATAGTTTACTGCGTGTCAAGTATTTGTTCCTATGGCCATGAGATCATGCAACTCACTGACACCGGAGGAGTACCTTGTGATAGCCTGGCTTATTAGGGATGATAGACTACTCATGTCAATAAGGAATTCCTTCTTTTTCGGGAGCCCATTCTAACAGAACTTCCAGGTTAAGCATGCTTGGTTTGGAGTAGTTCTAGGATGGGTGATCGACCGGGAAGTTGGTCCCAGGTGTGCATGAGTGAGGACAAAGTGCGCAGAAAAGACTAGTATTGATCTGTAAGGCCAGTTTAGATCCTGCCAGGAGTAATGACTACCGGCGGGTGTGTCCGGAGCGTTACATACCTTGTGTGTATCTTAAAGTGCGTTATATCGACTAGAGGGGGGTGAATAGGCGATTTTTACAAATTCATCACTTGAGGAATTTCAACTTGTGGAATTTGAAATGTGATGAATAACTAGCAGCAGAATAAGTACTCAAGTGCATGAGAAACATAGCAACAGGATATTCATGATGATGAAATGAACATGCACAGATTACACGTAGCGTGAAACAGGATAAGCAGGTGAGGAACAAGGTAGCTTGAAGAATTTGAGGTGAGGAAATTGTGAAAGTCTTCAGTCAAATTCTTCAAACAGTAACAATCAATTTCATTAACAAGTATACGAGGAATAAAGGGGTTGAGGAAATAGAACCAGATAGCTCGATGAAGACAATGGTTTGATGACCCAGTTCCATCTACTGTGACAGTCGTACGTCTGGTTTGGAGCGGCCTGGTATTTAAACCAGAGGACACACAGTCCCAGGACACACAGTCCTTACCGTATTCTCCTTGAGCTAAGGTCACAAAGTCCTCGCCCAACACTCGTAGTAAGTCTTCAGAGTATACTTCCAAAACCCTCACAAACTGGTCACCCGACGATCCACAATTAACTGTTGGATGCTCTAGACCAAGGTCACTCCGTGATCCCCAATTGACTGCAGAATGCACTAGGCGATGACACCTAACCGTCTAGAGGATACACAGTCCTCAAAGGTAACAAGCGTCGATTTCACACAGGAACAATCTCTTCAGTGATGCTCAATCACTTTGGGTTTGGTGGTTTGGATTTGGGTTTTTCCTCACTGATGATTTTCTCTCAAGGTCCTCGGAGGATGGGTTGTTCTCAAATGACAAGTGTCAGTTCTCTCTCGGAGCAGCCAACCAACTAGTGGTTGTGGGGGTGGCTATTTATAGCCAAGGTGTAGCCTGACATGATAAGACATAAATACCCCCAACGATATGATCATTATGTGGATAACATGATTGGGGACAGCTCGCGCTAAGGACAACAACGGTCGGATTTTGAACTGTGAAAGTCCTCAGGCTTATCATGTTCCTCACTTGTAGGCAATTCGCACTAGCAAAATCCTAACTCCTCAGTTAGATCAATTTCATCAGAGACCAGAAGAACTTCGTCTCTGTCACTGAAGAACTTGACTGAACTGCAAGATATTTCCAAAGGCTTCACTCGAAGGATTGGATAGGTTGAGGCTTTTGGAGTTGAGCATCAGTTGGAAATTTTCCTTCATATTACCTCGGCCCCCTTTAACAGTACAGTGTTTCCTATGACTCAAAGAAAGGAAATGAAACTATGAAAACAAAAGTCATCACGCTTCATAGTCCTCGTTCATATCTTCAAGGTCACACCAACTTCTTCATTTTCAAAGTCTTCAGGGAATACCAAAGTCTCCAGCAAATTCTTCACAAAGTCTTCACCAAAGTCTTCAGTTGAAGACATACATTTTTAGGGGTAGGTAATCTCCGAATATATCAAACTCCTCATCGACTTATAGAGCATGTGTACACTCACAAACACATTAGTTCCTTAACCTATAAGTCTTCAATACAGCAAGATCACTAAGGGGCACTAGATGCACTTACAATATCCCCCTTTTTGGTGATTGATGACAAATAGGTTAAGTTTTCAATGGGGATAATACTATGAAGTGTAAATACTGGGTTTGAGGAATTTGATTGCAAGATATAGAAGAACTTCCCCTGAAGATGTGCATATTTGAGGAATTTGCTTTCGACTGCAAATGCACATGATAGGTTAAAAAGCATGGAGAACTCCCCCTATATCTTGTAATTTGAAATGCATGATGAAAATGGTGTCTGACGAAATTCAGCATGCATGCATTAAGGTACTTGAGTAAATAAGCATGCGGAAAGCAGTTCAAAAGAGTCAAACCACCATCGGACTTAAGTTTACAACTCAACCAACAAAAGCTTTAGAAGAGCGAGAGTTGTAACTTAAACAAAAAACAGCCCATATATAGAGACCCGCTTGAAGACTAACTCAAATTTTCTCCCCTTTGTCATCGAAGACCAAAAGGGACGAAAAAATGAGGACTAACGCTGCTTGAAGAATTTCATCTTGTTGGTGAGGAAGGAGCGCCAGCAGTGTCGGGGTCATTTGTCGATGCAGGGCCTGCTATAGTGTCGTCAATATCCTCAGCTTCATCCGTCTCACGCGATGAAGAATATGAACTTGTAACCAGCTGAGGAACTTGAACTTTCTTGAATTTCTTCTGAGGAGGATGAGACCAGACAAAGTTTTGCTGAAATTCCATGTCTTTGAGTTCCTCGGGAGTCTTGAGATGTGCGAGAATGGCCCATGCGCGATCAAAGATTTCATGTACATAGTAGTGATTTTTCCTCACAGAGTTTTGCGTTGCAGTCATGTTTTGAACAATGGAAGCAAACTGACGCTTCACCCACTTGTGATTGCAATCAACCTTCTGATGAAGACTTATGAGCAGTTCATGATCAGACATCACACGAGGAGCAGACTCTTGAGGCTTTTGCGTTGAGGCTTTTGCAGCAGAGTCATGGGTAGCAGTGTCATCATTAGTGGAGTAAGATGCAACTTTGCGAAACTGACCATCCAATGGACGAGTACCTTCATCAATGATAGCTTTGCCTTTTCCTTCAACTGAGGCAATTGTGCTCTTGAGGACTTCAATCGGGGGTAGAAAGCCGAAGTGATTTTGGAAGTCTGCCTTGAAGGGAATTGAAGACCTTGATCAGATGAATTTCATGATCCAGGGAGCATAAGGCTTCAGTTCAAATGGGGCCAATGCTGCATTTGCCAATGTCCTCATGAAGAAACCATGATAATTGATGGGAATTCCATGAATGATGTTCAATACCATGTTCTTCATTATTCCCTCAACTTGTTCTTCTTCAGAGTTGTGACCCTTCTGAGGACAAAGGGTTTTGGTGAGGATGTGATAAACTGTCCTGGGTACATAAAGCAAATCCTTCACAAGGAAGGTTGTCCTTTGAGGTTTTCCAGGAGTCAGCGGTTTCATCAGCACTTGCATCCTATGGTCCGGCAGAGCAGGTTCATCAAATAGGCAGCGGGCTTCATCTGAGGGAATTGGAACTGGGACTGACCGAAGCAATTCACAGGCTGGTGTAGCATAATGGGTTGATCCAGTCATCAAATCCAAGACCCATGATTTGATGTCGGAAGCATCACCTGTGATGTGTAGAGTGGCATAGAATTGAAGAATGAGCTCTTCATTCCAATCGCAGATATCCACACAGAAGGGAAGAATTCCTGCATCATGAAGAACTGAGAGCACGTGTGTGAAGGATGGGATTGTTTCCATATCCGCATGAGGAATTTGATGGTGTTCGAAGACTTTCTTCTTGTCAAATAGTACTCATGCATAATAATTCATCTGTGTTGGAGTCCAGAATCTGGTGCAACCAGCCCTTGCTGAGTCATATGGATTGGGTCCAGTGAAGAAAATGTCCTTATTGAAGAAATTGCTTTTGATGAATTTGGGGCGCTTTGAGCCGTTGAATGGCATTCGTGGCTTTGGCTGAAGGTTTGGCTTGAAGTGGCCCACAATCTCCTTAGGCATAGGAGGAACTTCTTCAGACTGAGGAATTTGTGTAGCAGTTTCCTCAGTGGCAGGTGGGGCAGCAATTTCATCACCTGATGCAGCTAGAATCTCTTCAGTAGCAATGGCAGCAAAGTCATCAGATCCTGGTTCAATTTCTTTAGTCTGGGCTAGAGACTGGGGAATATATGACACAGGAGTGGTCATTGGCGAATTTGGGTGAGAAGCTTCCCAATATTCATCATTGATGACAGGTGTTGTGTTCCCAATGTCCACGTCCTCCTCAATTTCTTCCATGTCGGCCTCTTCAGCTGTCAACTAAGGCAGTGGCGATGATACCAGTGGAGTTGAAGCATTTGCTTCCACTTCAATTTCTTCATCAATCTGTTCTGAGTTAGCAGCAGATTGATCCTTTTCCTCGTCATTTGGGATGACATAGTCAACACCAAATGGCAGGATTGCATACGCCGGCATGGAGTTGATAAGTGTTGCATCAAACGGTTTTGTTGAAGAACTTGGCAGTGTCTTCAGTTTCTTTACTGCTGAGGAATCTGAAGTTGATGCTTTTCATTTCAGATCTTTCTTCTCCGCAGCCTTGGTCTTCTTCGCTTCTGATCCAGGAAGGTTGATTTTCGTCACCCTTGATGATTTAGTTGTTTCAGTAGAGGGTAAAGGAGGTGCATTTTCTTCAGGCACGACTGATGCAGTCGCCCTTGTGGTATCAATTTCCTCACGTGCAGCAAAAACTTCAACTGGCCTGTCAGTTTCTTCACGCACAACAGTGGAGGTTGTCCTGGTATGTTCTTCAGCAGCCTGAGTTTCTTCAGCTGCGGGAGTAGTTTCATCGGTAGGCTGAGCAGATTCTTCAGCCTGAGGAATTTGTGGTTGCGATCGAGCTGCAACCCTTGAGTTTTGGTCCTTAATAGCAGCTTGGGCTGTCCTGATGAATCTCACCTTGGTGCCCTTCCATTCAGCATCATATTTTTTTGTTCCTCAAAGAGGCAGCGAATTTCAGACTGAACAGTGATGAGTTGACTTGGAGTCAAATTCATGACATTATTCCTTAGAAATTTTTCTTTTCGAGCCCTATTCCTCTTAGCTCTCTGAGCTTGATCTCTTTTCCATTTATCCTCAGCAATAAAGTGGGTGAGGACATGGTCCACACCAAGAGGCAGGTTCAGTGAGGAAAGTGGGGTTGCTGGGATCCTCATGCCATATGTCTATGAAGTTGAGGATCGTCTTGGGATCCAACAGAAGAGGAACAGAGCTGCCTTTGGCTAATGCAGCCTTTTGCTGACTTTATCTGATGATTTCTTCCAGTTCTTCATCATCAGCTTCATCATCATCCTCAGATCCTGAGGGTACAGTCACCACAGCTTTGCTTGTGTGAGGACTTGGTCTTTGACCTCGTCCAGCAGTTTTCTTCAGTTTCAACATAGTAGGACTTATTGAAGACTTTGCTTGAGCAGAGGGACTTGCAGAGACCTTTGAATCAATTGAGTATCCCTTTGTCCTCTAACATGATGCTAGATGCACAGGAGTTGAGGACTTTGCGGCAGTAGCAGAGGACTAAGCAGCTACTGAACCAGCGGTTGAGGCCTTTGAAGGCTGTGCTTGAGAAATATGTTGTGATGATTGTGAAGTTGAAGACTTTGACTTGACAACAGATTTCTTCACCATAGTTTTCTTCAGAGCACTAGCAGAGGCTCTAAGAGAGGCAGCAGCAGCAGAGTCTTTGTTGAATTTCTTCACAGCCTTTTTTGCTTTCTTCGCCAACTTGGCTTGATGTCTTTCCCATGCATGAGGAAAGTCATTACCAGTCTTAAGACTTGTGGGATCAGCGATTTGGTTTAGAGCCAAGGGTGGCCTGTTGCAAGGGGGTTTAACTGCGAATTTCATCATGTACTTGGGAGTGACATAGCAATATTCTTTCCACTCCTTTGCCCATCTCCTCTCAATTTTCTGTCTTTCTCTGCTTGGTTGTTTCTTTGCCATGAATTTCTTCATCTGGCGTGCAATATTCCTCATACAAGTCATCAGGTATCTCAAAAGCAGTCTGCACATCAGGTTTCTTTCCACCTTTCTGTGCCTTCTTCCCATCAGCCATTTTCTTTGGTTGAGGATTCTGAACTCTTGAAGATTTTGAAGAAGTGCATAGTTTTTCTTCAAGAAACACTGCAAATGAGTTAAGTTGATGAGAACCTAGTGATTCATCAGCAGACATGTTTGTACCGATGAACAGAGTATAGGTGCGAGGAATTTGAAGAGGTCATATGCGTTCTCAAAAGTTTTTCAATAACATCAAGTGAGAGGAATTTGACCATGGGTGTCTTGAGGATTTTCACTAAGTGTTCTTTGTCTTAGGTTCCAGAGTTGTGCAAATTTTGAGGATTCACACAATTGAGGAATCTTGAAGAAAATGTAAGGTGTTTTAGAATGTGATTCTTGAAGAATAAACACCTTTGAGAAGATTGAAGAAAACTTGAAGATAGGTTTTATTTACCCTGATGAAGAACACGACGAACTGTGAGAAGAAATCGAGGAAGTTCGTCCGTCCAGATCTCCCACACCTTAGCTTGGCGGAGGGAGACTGCTACAATGGCGGCGGGGTGAAGACTTCTGCGGCCGATGCGAGTACGACGATGGCGAGGTAGAGGCAGTGAAGCTCTTCCACACCGGCGGTGATGATTTTAGCGGCAGTGCTAGGTTTGAGCTCGGTAGAGAGTAGGAGTGAGGAGTAACCAAGCATAGTGAAAGGGAGGGTGTATTTATAGTGGAGGTGAAAACCAATCTGTCCAAAGATTTTGGACAAGATGGCCCCTGACCCTTGCTCTCCACGCGACATGTGTCACCCACGTACTGAGTAGTGGCGATAGTGGGGGATCGTGGGTTATCCAGTCATGGGAATCGGAATAGTTTGAGCAGGAAACACCGAAAATTTTGATAGTGAAAATTTTAAAGTTTCCATTCGCAAATTCTTCAGCTGTGAAGGACACAATGAAGACTTTGAACGAGTTTCAAAGTAGAACGCATATGAAGAATTTGTGAATAGAGTGGGTTGAGTTTAGCATAGAGGGGGAAAGGGTCCGATCACATTCACTTAGATGAAAATCAACTTGAAGAATTAGCTATAAGTGAATGTTGTTGAGGACATTGAAAACTCAAATATATATGTATATAGTCAATGAAGAACATGAGTTTCATAGTTTGAAGATTTTGAAAAGTTGATGAATTTGAAAAGTTGAGGAATTTGAAAAAATGAAGAATTTGCAAAATGAGGAAAAACTCAACTTTGAAGAATTTCAACTATGGTTGGTGGCATGACCCACCGTATAAGAATGATGACTTCAAACACTGCGTGCAATTGTCGTAGGGTTCTAAGAAACAAATTCTTCATTAATTTCTTCACACTTAGAGGGTTATTCTTCATTGATTGAAGAAAAATGTTACTTCGCGTGTTGCACATCTAAGTCATCAATTTTGCATAAGTGTTAGGATGTGTGTCCTTTTTCAACTTGCAAAATCTCTTTTCATCCAAGGGCTTTGTGGAGATATCGGCTAGTTGTTCTTCAGTAGGGATGTGGTCGATGGAGATGTCGCCCTTGAGTACATGATCTCGAACAAAGTGATGATGAATTTGGATGTGCTTGGTCTTGGAGTGCTGAACTGGGTTGTAAGCAATCTTGATGGCACTCCCGTTGTCGCAGTAGATAATCACATTCTTCAACTTGATGCCATAGTCCTTGAGGGTTTGCTTCATCCACAACAACTGAGCACAAAATGAACCAGCAACAATGTACTCAGCTTCAGCAGTAGATAGTGACACGCAGTTCTACTTCTTCTAGGACCAACAGACTAAGTATCGTCCGAAGAAATGACATGTGCCTGAGGTTGACTTGTGATCCACACGATCTCCAGCATAGTCAGCATCAAAGTATCCGACGAGGTGAACATTTGAGCCCTTGGGATACCATAATCCAAGTGTTGGTGTGTGAGCTAACTATCGAAGAATATGTTTCACAGCCTTATGGTGTGATTCCTTCGGTGTTGCTTGGAATCAAGCACACATGCAAACACTCGGCGTAATATTAGGCCTAGATGCACATAGATACAATAATGAGCCAATCATGGAGCGATATACCTTCTAATCAAAATCTTTATCATTTTCGTCAGTGTAGAGGTGGCCTTTTGAAGGCATTGGAGTTTTGACGCCTTTGCAATCTTGCATATCGAATTTCCTCAGGACATCCTTGAGCTACTTATCTTGAGATATGAAGATGTCGTTGTCTTGCTGACGAATTTGAAGACCTAAGAAGAATTTCAAATCTCCCATCATAGACATTTGATATTCTTCACTCATCATATAGGCAAATTCATCACTGTAACGTTTGTCGGTACAGCCAAAGATAATGTCGTCTACGCATATTTGGCATATGAACAGTTCATTGTCATAGGATTTTGTGAAAAGAGTTGGGTCGAGTGAACCGGGTTTGAAGCCTTTCTTCATGAGGAATTCCTACAGAGTGTCGTACCACGCCCGAGGGGTCTGCTTGAGGCCATAGAGGGCCTTGTTGAGTCTGAAGACTTTGTCAGGATGCTTAGGGTCTTCAAAACCTTGGGGTTGAGCAACATATACTTCTTCCTCAAGCTTACCATTGAGGAATGCACTTTTCACATCCATTTGATATAAGATGATATCATGATGGTTAGCATAAGCAAGCAATATGCGAATTGCTTCAAGTCTAGCAACAGGTACAAAAGTTTCATCAAAGTCAATTCCTTCAACCTGTGTGTAGCCTTGAGCTACAAGACGAGCCTTATTTCTTACCACAATGCCATTTTCATCTTGCTTGTTGCGGTAGATCCACTTGGTACCTATGATGTTATACTTGTGAGGATCTGGCCGCTTGACAACTTCCCACACGTTGTTGAGCTTGAATTGATGCAATTCCTCTTGCACAGCTTGAATCCACTCAGGCTCCTTGAATGCTTCATCAACTTTGGTGGGCTCTATGATAGATACAAAAGCAAAGTGCCCACAAAAGTTAGTCAAATGTGAAGCTCTTGAACGAGTGAGGGGACCTGGTGCATTGATGTCATAGATGATTTTGTCAATCTACACTTCATTTGCAACTCTTGGATGAGAATATTGACGTGGCTGAGGATTTTCTTCAGCACCATTTTCTTCAGATGTATCAGCATGAATGTCTTCATTCATCGGAATGACTTCCTTAGTGGGTATGACATCTTCGGTAGCCTTCAGCTTAATGGATTCCTTAGGAGACTGTTCGTCTAGCACAGAAGGCAGGTGCTCTCTTTGCGAGTCATCAGTTTCATCGAACCGCACATCTACAGTTTCAACAACCTTGTGGTGGTAAGTGTTGAAGACTCTGTAGGTGTGCGAGTCCTTTCCATAACCAAGCATAAAACCTTCATGTGCTTTCGGCGCAAATTTAGAATTATGGTGAGGATCTCTAATCCAGCATTTTGCACCAAAGACTTTGAGATAACTTACATTGGGTTTCTTGCCAGTCATAAGTTCATACGAAGTCTTCTTGAAGAATTTGTGAAGATATACCCTGTTGATGATGTGGCATGCAGTATCAATTGCCTCAAGCCAGAAGCGATTAGGAGTCTCATATTCATCAAGCATGGTGCGAGCCATCTCAATAAGAGTCTGGTTCTTGCGCTCCACGACGTCGTTCTGCTGAGGAGTATATGGGACAAATAACTCATGAGTAATACCAAGTTCATCAAGATATTCATCAAGATTAGTGTTCTTGAACTCAGTGCCATTATCACTCTTTATATTCTTGATCTTGACGCCGAAGTTCATGAAGGCCCTTGAAGCAAATCGTCTGAAGACATCCTGTACTTCAAACTTGTACAGAATAATATGCACCCAGGTGTAACGAGAGTAATCATCAACAATGACAAATCCATACAAACTTGAAGAATTTGTTAGTGTGGAGTAATGAGTGGGGCCAAAGAGATCCATGTGAAGAAATTCAAAGGGTCGAGTCGTGGTCATGATTGTCTTTGGGGGATGCTTGGATCTGGTCATCTTCCCAAACTCACATGCACCACAAAGGTGGTCCTTGAGGAATTTGACACCTTCAATGCCAATGACGTGCTTTTTCTTCATGAGTGTGTGCAAGTTCCTCATACCAGCATGTCCAAGTCATCGATGCCACAGCCAGCCTTTTGAGGACTTTGCAAGTAGGCATGTGGCAGGCTGAGGACCTATAGAGAAATCAACAATATACAAGTCTCCTCTCCTAAAGCCTTCGAAGACTTTGGAATTGTCAGATTCCATGATGACAACACATCGATGTTTTCCAAATACGACAACCATATCAAGATCACAAAGCATTGAGACTGGCATAAGGTTGAACCCAAGGGATTCGACTAACATCACCTTATCCATGGTTCGGTCGTTTGAGATTGCAACCTTACCTAGACCCAACACCTTGCTTTTTCCTTTGTCTGTGTAGGTGATATGCTTCAGATGAGATGGAGCAAGTGGCAAATTCATCAGTAGATTCTTGTCACCAGTCATGTAGTTTGTGCATCCACTATCGAGGACCCACTCAGTAGCTTTTGGAGGTTCATCCTTGGAACCTTTTGCCATAAGAAAAAGTGAGGAAGATGAACCAGGATCTAATTCCTGGGTTTTGAGGATTTTCTTGAGTTTGATGAACATGGGGTCTTGATGAGTGCGATAGCCTTCATTGATGTCCAAGATCCTATCCCAGATGAGCTTGGCATTTTGAAGATGACCGATGCCTTTGAACATGACGCTTGATAGGCTTGAGCAGATGATGTTCCTCGCCTGAGCATCAAGTTGAGTGTACTTACGAATTTCCTCAACATTTGCCATCTTGTGAAGTTCGGTCAGTCCAAGTTCTGTAACAGTCCATAGCTCACTGTTCATAGACATCAGATGCTTCTTCATCAGAACCTTCCACCTAGGATATTCAATGTCATCAAGATTGGGACACTCTGTGACTGACCTGACGCCTTTTGCCATGAAACAGTAAGTAGGAGCATAGTCATCATTGACTCCGTCAGAGTCATTGGAGTAGTCATTTTCTTCATCGTTGAAGATGGACTTGCTGACGAAGGCAGTAGCGAGAGCAAGGCTAGCAACACCAGATTCAGATTCCACCTCAGATTCTTCCTCTTCTTCATATTCTTCAGATTCTTCTTCTGAGTCCATTTCCTTGCCAATGAAAGCCCGAGCCTTTCTGGAACCATTCTTCTTGTGCATTGAGGACTTTGAGGATGAGGACTTTGAATATGAGGACTTTGAAGATTTCTTCTTTTTCTTCGAATCATTAGAACTGTCGTCCTTGTACTTCTTCTTCTTCTTCTTCTTTGATTCTTTTTCCCAAAGAGAATAGTCAGAGATGAAGTGACCAAATTTCTTTCATTTGTGACAAGTTCTTTTCTTGTAGTCATCTAAGGAATCTGATTTCCTCAAACCACTTTTTGATGAATTTCCAAATCCACCTCTCCTTGAGAACTTCTGGAATTTCCTCACGAGCATTGCTAGCTCCTGACTCAGTTCTTCGGGATCACCAAGGCTACTATCAGAATCTTCGTCTTCGGATGAGGAAATTGCTTTTGCCTTTAGAGCATGAGATCTTCCGTAGCTTGGCCCGTAGAGATCTCTCTTCTCAGCTTGTTGGAATTTATGAGTGTTGAATCTCTCAAGAATATCAGCAGGATCAAGTGACTTGTAGTCTCCATGTTCTTGAATCATCAAAGCCAGAGTATCGAATGAGGAATCAAGAGATCTTAGCAGTTTCTTCACCACTTCATGGTCGGTGATATCGGTGGCACCCAATGCTTGAAGCTCATTGGAAATATCAGTGAGACGATCAAAAGTTTGCTGAACATTTTCATTGTCGAGTCTCTTGAAGCGGTTGAAGAGATTGCGAAGAACGTCAACACGAGAGTCACGTTGAGTGGAAACACCTTCATTGACTTTGGACAGCCTATCCTAGATAAGCTTAGCAGACTCCAAAGCACTCACTCTGCCATACTGACCTTTGCTCAGATAGCCACAGATGATATTCTTCGCTTGAGAATTGAGTTGCTTGATTTTCTTCGTATCAGCAGCAATGACAGATGGAGAAATGCAGGGAACACCATTTTCCACAACGTACCAAAGATCGTTGTCAATAGCCTCAAGATGCATGCGCATCTTGTTCTTCCAATAGGGGTAATCCGTCCCATCGAAGGTAGGACACCCTGCGGAAACCTTGATCATACCTGCAATCGACATAACTAGAACTCTAGGTGGTTAAACCAAAATCACATAGAACAAGGGAGTACCTTGCTCTGATACCAATTGAAAGTGCGTTATATCGACTAGAGGGGGTGAATAGGCGATTTTTACAAATTCATCACTTGAGGAATTTGAAATGTGATGAATAACTAGCAGCAGAAGAAGTACTCAAGTGCATGAGAAACATAGCAACAACATAGTCATGATGATGAAATGAACATGCATAGATTATAGGTAGCGTGAAACAGGATAAGCAGGTGAGGAACAAGGTAGCTTGAAGAATTAGACGTGAGGAAATTGTGAAAGTCTTCAGTCAAATTCTTCAAGCCGTAACAATCAATTTCATTAACAAGTATACGAGGAATAAAGGGGTTGAGGAAATAGAACCAGGTAGCTCGATGAAGACAATGGTTTGATGACCCAGTTCCAACTGTTGTGACAGTCGTATGTCTGGTTTGGAGCGGCCTGGTATTTAAACTAGATGACACACAGTCCCAGGACACACAGTCCTTTCCGTATTCTCCTTGAGCTAAGGTCGCAAAGTCCTCGCCCAACACTCGTGGTAAGTCTTCAGGGTAGACTTCCAAAACCCTCACAAACTGGTCACCCGGCGATCCACAATTTACTTCTAGATGCTCTAGACCAAGGTCACTCCGTGATCCCCAATTGACTGCAGGATGCACTAGACCATGACGCCTAACCGTCTAGAGGATACACAGTCCTCAAAGGTAACAAGCGTAGGTTCCACACAGGAACAATCTCTTCAGTGATGCTCAATCACTTTGGGTTTGGTGGTTTGGATTTGGGTTTTTCCTCATTGATGATTTTCTCTCAAGGTCCTCGAAGGATGGGTTGCTCTCAAATGACAAGTGTTAGTACTCTCTCGGAGCAGCCAACCAACTAGTAGTTGTGGGGGTGGCTATTTATAGCCAGGGTGCAACCTCACATGATAAGACATAAATGCCCCCAATGATATGACTGTTATGTGGATAATATGATTGGGGACAGCTGGCGCTAAGCACAGCAATGGTCGGAATTTCGAACTATGAAAGTCCTCGGGCTTATCATGTTCCTCACTTGTAGGCAATTCGCACGGGCGAAATCCTAACTCCTCAGTCAAATCAATTTCATCAGAGACCAGAAGAACCTCCTCTCTGTTAGTGAAGAACTTGACTGAACTGCAAGAGATTTTCAAAGGCTTCATTCGAAGGATTGGATAGGTTGAGGCTTTTGGAGTTGAGCATCAGTTGGAAATTTTCCTTAGTATTACCTCGGCCCCCTTTAATAGTACGGTGTTTCCTATGACTCAAAGAAAGGAAATGAAACTATGAAAACAAAAGTCTTCACGCTTCATAGTCCTCGTTCATATCTTCAAGGTCACACCAACTTCTTCATTTTCAAAGTCTTCAGGGAATACCAAAGTATTCAGCAAAGTCTTCACCAAAGTCTTCAGTTGAAGACATACATTTTTAGGGGTCGGTAATCTCCGAATATATCAAACTCCTAATCGACTTATAGAGCCTGTGTACACTCACAAACACATTAGTTCCTTAACCTATAAGTCTTCAATACACCAAAATCACTAACGGACACTAGATGCACTTACAGTATCAAACGTCGCAATGTAACTGGGTGACTAAAAAGATTCTCTACAGGTATCTCCGAGGGTGTCTGTTGAGTTGGCATGGATCAACACTGGGATTTGTTGCTCCGTGTGACGGAGAGGTATCTTAGGGCCCACTCGGTAATACAATATCACAATGAGCCTTGCAAGCAATGTGACTAAGTGTTAGCCACGGGATCTTGTATTAAGGAACGAGTAAAGAGACTTGCCGATAACGAGACTGAACTAGGTATGAAGATACCGACGATCGAGTCTCAGGCAAGTAACATACCGAAGAACAAAGGGAGCAACGTACGGGATTGTCTGAATCCTTGAAATAGAGGTTCGACCAAAGATCTTCGTAGAACATGTAGGAACCAATATGGGCATCCAGATCCCGCTATTGGTTATTGACCGTAGAGGTGTCTCGGTCATGTCTACATGGTTCTCGAATCCGCAGGGTCTGCACACTTAAGGTTCGGTGACGTTTCGGTATAGATGAGTTATGAGCGTTGGTGAGCGAAGGTTGTTCGGAGTCCCGGATGAGATCCTGGACGTGACGAGGAACTCTGGAATGGTCCGGAGGTAAAGATTCGTATATAGGAAGTTCCGTGTTGGTCACCGGAAAAGGTTCGGGCGTCACCGGTAGCGTACCGGGGGTGCCGGAAGGGTTCCGGGGGTCCACCGGAAGGGGCCACCAGCCCCAAAGGGCCACATGGTCTGTGAGAGGAGGTGTACCATCCCCTAGTGGGCTGGCCTCCCCTCCCACAAGGGCCCATGCGGACGAAGGGTGGAGGGGGGAAGCACTAAGGGCTCGGCCACCCTGCCTTGGGGGCCAAGCCACCCCTTGGCCGCTGCCCCCTCCTCTTGGCCGTCGCCCCTAGGGGTGGGAACCCTAGGGCGCAGCCCCTTCCCCCCTTCCCCTTATATATATGAGAGAGGGAGGAGGGCAGCCGCACCACAAGCCACGGCGCAGCCCTTCCTCCCTCCCCGAGAGCTTCTCTAGTAGATGGATTCGGCGACGCTTAGCGAAGCTTTGCCGGATCAACTCCACCACCGCCGCCGCCACGCAGTCGTGCTGTCGGCAAACCCATCTAGCTCTCAGCTCCCTCTTGCTGGATCAAGAAGGCGGAGATCGTCATCAAGCTGCACATGTGTTGAATGTGGAGGTGTCGTCCGTTCGGCACTTGATCGGGAGTTCGTGGGACGGCTTGCGATTTGGATTGCGGAGACGTATGACTACATCAACCGTGTTCTTTAATGCTTCCGCTTAGCGATCTACAAGGGTATGTAGATCCAATATCTCCTCTCGTAGATGCTCATCTCCTGGATTGATCTTGGTGAAGCGTAGGAAATTTTTGTGATTATCATTTCATGGTGCATACATGAGAGAGAGAGAGTACATGAAAAATAATATTGCGTCCTTCATCTTGAATTTTGACAAACGGAGAAGGCATATGCCTAAAAAGAGTGATGTTATGCAAAAAAAATGTTAGTTCTAGGCTAGTACCATAACTGTTGCATCAAGCTCGTAGACTACAAGTATTTCTTTTGACACCTAATGTCCTAATTTATAATCTGGCACATGATTAATAGAGGATAGTACCAACTCGCTACAAATAATATTGATCATTAGGATCAAGTCATCAAGTAGGATAGGCATATAAATAAGGAATTGAACAAAGACTATGTACATCGAAGGCTAAAAATACAATTTATTTACCTTCTCGTTCATTTGGAAATTGCCACCTACATCTGTTGATTCTACCAAAGTGATATGATAAGGTCTGAACGAAAAGCACAAAAAGATTGATATAACAATAAAACCACAACCCATGGGTACAAGGAAATGTGTTATCTCAGTGAACTCGGAATTGTATTTAGATGGATGTTATGTGAAGAACGTGTATATATATCATGTTCTTCAGATTTTGTATAAAATCTTCATTTAATGAGTAGATCCACATTTCATATCAAGAGTATATCCACATTTTGTATAAAATCTTCAGATTACATATGCAGATCCACTCAACAATTAATGAACAACATTGGGTGATCTATCTTCTTTGGATATGGATATAGATCAATTGTCCCATTAATCTTCACTAATAATGTGTTGCATTTACATCCAAACGAATGCCATTTGGTGACCTAACATAGATCAATTGTTCTATAAATGCTTATGACTAATGAACTTACATATCCAATGAATGTATTGATGATTATCTTATTGGGTCGGACTAGGGACCACATAAAGATGAGCATACCAATCCTATCGCCAGATTAGACTAGTTTCTTTTTTCAAAAACCAGATCAAACTAGTTGCAAAGAGCACTTCCGGTGCTCACGAAGCATGATGTTGTTAGCCAGAAACATTCGTCTCATGAAGTCTACAAAACTGGCGACAACTTGGATCCGATGTTTTTTATAGGAAACCATTCATGTAAATCAAACATTATTTTGATTATTTAGTGCCTGTTCGGCAGTCCTCCGCTCCACAGCTCCGCTCTTGGAGCGGCAGGAGGAGCTATGGAGTAGCACCGAACACATTGAAGATGTGAGCTAGATTATTAACTATAGTGTAAGTAGGAGACTGTTGAAAATATACGCTAGAGGCAATAATAAATAGTTATTATCATATTTTCTTGTTTATGATAATCGTTTATTATCCATATTATAATTGTATTGATTGGAAACAAATTTATAGTTGCGAAGTGCTTTCCTCGAAACGGAGCGGAGTGGCTGGCAGGTCATTTCTTAAGAGTTACAAAAGTGACGCTCCGCATCTAGTTGGAGTTGATAGTTGGAAAGTGGGGAGTGGAGGGCTGCAGAACAGGCTCTTAACGTAACAAAGAACTCCTGATTTCAACCTTTCAAATCATGAAACTATTTAAAATAACTAATGTGGCAAGTAACTCTTAATCTTAATGACCGATGTTATATTGTTTCCTTTTCCAAGTATAGTCTGTTTAAAAAATGTTGGTTTGATCATTCTAATAAAAGAGATAAATCTTTGTGCCAACAAGATGAGAAGTTGCTTCGGTGATTCAGATCCAGGCCTAGTAAGGACACGAGATATCAGCCCCGGCACAGGGCCGTTGTTCACCCCTGCGCTACATCCGCCGAGCAAACAAAGCCCGGCCATGATACAGACAGTCTGTTAAGACGGTTACAATACATCGGCATAAAATTCACTCAGTACGAAATGATCTAAGGCCTCGCTTCAAACTGGGTCCGTACCTTCTACTGAACATGTTAAGAGCAAGCAATTCAACTAGGAGGCGTATCAAGTGCCAACACATGTTTAACAACCGTACAATCACACACAATCCCAGTAGCACATGCAGAGGTTCTACGAGTTCAGAGGATCATCGATAATCCTTGTCTATTTTTTTTCTACCGCGGTTCAGATATCAGATATAACTACTAGCAAGGAAGGTTTCACGTCAGCATCCAACACCCTTGGCCTAGTAGCCCTGCTTCATCCTTTCCTCGAACCGGGTCTTCTCATCCTGGAAACAGAAAGCTCAAAAGATCAGTGGCATATATATCTCTTCATGTGTTCATATGTATCCGCATAAATTAACTGAATTGGAACATATCCACAAGATCAATTTGGAGGATGGCTGACACCGTCTTAAAGAGCATCAGAATACCGGCACTGCTAGTCTACTATAACTAAGAAGAAACCCAAAGATGTCAAACAAATCATCATATTTTAACTAACATCTTAACTCCCCTTGTTGGCAAGACAAGGAATTTCGAACTCCAAATTCATCGATTCAATCTAACAAATTTGAGGCATGCCATATGATTTGAAGGTTCTATCCATTCTTCCCTTCACAAAGAAAAGGTGTACCATGAATGTACTACAGCAGCAGAACACCCTGTGCAAATGAATTAGGCAGTCCTATAGGCAATTCAATTATATGTGGACCAGGTTGACAAGAAAGATAAGAGAGATTTAACATCTAGAGCTTTGCTTGTCAGTGGAAACATATATAATCTACTAATGATACAAACTTCAAACTTTGCTGAAGATACAAATAAAAGGAGCAAATCACATCTGGTCTACTATACTTAAGTGTCCCCTAACATAGATATATAACTTTCTCGAGTTGCACAACATGGAGTCATCAGTCATCACTACCAAATAAATACACTAGGCATTGTTGCCCTTATTTAACAGCCATCACATATTTTGAAAGAAAAATCTTCTCCAAAGGTAACAACTGTTTGAATCGAAAATAGAATGGCCATTTCAGAAACTATTAAAGCACTCAAGACAAACATTTTTTCAGATTCAAATCCATAAGAATGATACAGTTCTATAAAACTAACAGCAGTTTAAGAAAGTTTCCATTATATGTATTATTCCTTGTTTTATGCCACCATCCAAAGCAAACTGGAAGGAAGTGCATAGCGCGCAGACAGACAAATTAGCCTCTGTTTAGCAAAACACTGAGTCCGATAAGGTGAAGCAACCTGGGAAACTAAAGATAATACTAATGCTTATGAAAAGGAAGATGTACCTCCAGGGAGAAGCATAAAATGTTCTACTACGTGTGCAAAATAAATATACAACTTCAGCCATAACAAATACTTGAAATTATACTAATCGAGTTAGAAGGTGGTGTATTGTTCTCATTACAAAAGATGAAAAGATAGTACTGGCAATGAATGAATTGTTAATCTTTTACAGAAATAATTGTCGATAATTCTGACATGTCTAGTTCATAAAGTAGTACTACATGATTGCTATTTGTGTTATTACACAGCAAAGAACAAAGTACCAGCATGCCAAAAATCATTGAAGAACAATAAGAACTAGCGATGGATTATAAAATTAACAGTATTTATAAAATATGAATACGTCATTCAGCTATATTCAGTTTTCATACCTTTTCCAAGGAGTGGTTGGTTAGGAGATTTGCACTATTTAATTTGTCTTTTGCTTCCAAGACTACTTATTTGACGAAAGAAAGTAGAAACTAAAGGCAACACATTTGCTTGGACATTGTTTCAAAGAAAGTGCAATAAAACAAATTATGCAATACTAACTCTACTAAAATGTATTGGCCTGTACAAAACATCAAAACAAAGCATTACATGGCAGCATACATCACAGTTATCTCTCAGTACAACAGCATGAAAAATAAAATGCCCTCATTTCATCAAACTTCATTGTGCAAAATCAACATAAACCAACTCAATCCACAAATCTCAAATCAAGCTATCAAAGAGCTGGTCATGAAAATGCAACTTTAATAGCAGAAGACACTAGCTTTTGTACAGGCCCACACTATTCAATGTCATATTGGACAAACCGCGCACCATAGGCCACCAGGAGTAACTAACTATCAAGCTATGCACAAGAAACAGACCTCAAAAGCTTGCTTCAGGTTCTCAAGCTCCTTGTCTAGATCATTGATTGCCTGGGTATATGCCTGCGTTGGGGAGGATTGGCTTGCAGTATGGATCTGCCCACATAATGAAACATGAGACTAGCAAACTCGGATCCGATGAAGGAATAGAACAGACATAAATATGCACCCTACCCTAACAATGATCTTGTACTGAAGGGGGTGAGGGAGCTTATAGCCAGCAAAGTGAACATTTGGGTCCCTGTGCAGCTGCCTGCAGAATTTCATAGATACAGAAGAAAATTAGAAGGTGTGAACTGATGAACATAACCAAGGACAAAAAGGCCCACGGTTTTCTACACATACATGCGGAGGATGTTGCCGATGGTGTGGTCCTCACGTTCAATAGTGAAAGATGCAGCATTCATGATCTTTGTATCCTTCTCAAATGACACCCTGCATCACAAAATAGTAAGGATTACATCCATAAACTTTACGTGATTGAGCAGCAGGTAGAGACTACAACAAGCCCTAATTGATAACAAAAAGTAAAAAAAAAGGTTTATAGCATCATATTTTCATAACTACTCTCTACATGCCAAAATGATCACATGAACAGGGGCGAAATGGTTATTAACGACAGAAATGAAATGTTTAATTATTTGAAGGAAGTTATATCCCACTGCTTCTTCTTTTTTCACAAAAAAGTCAACACCTGACAAAACACAATTGAAGCCTTCTCTAGAAAAATGTTGGAAAAGGTGTGGAGGTAGAGTAGACTCACTTCTTTGTGCCCTCAGGCACGACGAAGCGCTCATAGCGGTCAGGGGCATTCATCTCTGATCAACACTTAGCTCCTCCTTCCTCCGAAATTCCTGCAAGCATGAACCATAGGACCACAAAGGTCCATTTCACAAGTCAGATTGCCTACTGAACTGAAATTCTGAACCCCATATTCTTGGAAGTGAAGCAGAACAAGCATCAAATCAGATCTTTAAAAATGATTCCTTCACCTACAAAACGGATAAACTACACGCATGTATGAACCCTTAGTTATCTTGCTAAACATTGACAAAATGACAAGGGTGCCAAAACGGAGACGTGGCGTACTGTAAGATGCACACAAAATCAACCGACTACTGAGTAAAATCCTCAAACCGAACTCATCGACCATTGTGTGGGGCGGACCCAAGTTTGGGGGATGGCTCAGTCAAACCACCGCGGAATTTGGGGAAATTAATTAACTGGTGTTAGAGCTCAAAATCCTCAACAAACTGGACGGATCGGAGAAATGTTTGGAGAGTTTTCCCGGAGAAAGTGGGAGACCGGTACAATCCAGGCGGGTTAGGGTTCGCCACGAACAAGAAAACCCAGGCCCAGATGGATTGCTCTAATCCACGACACAGCGGTAGAGCCAGGGGGGTTAGGGGAGGGGGGAGGAGTCTGGAGCGAGAGGGACGAGCTTACCTCGAGGCGCACTTCTGGGCGGCGGCGTTCCGATGAAGACGAAGAAGGCGGCCTGCGGCCGTCTGTGAAGCTGTGCTAGCGGGGAGCTCCTTTTTTTTCTGAGTGAAACTAGCGTGGAGCTCCTCTCTTCAGCGGACCTCATGTCCGTGGTGGGCCGGCCCATTGAACGGTTGCAGGAATACTGCCGTTACACAGGACTATACCTGGCCATGGGCCGGGCCTAAAAAAGCCCATAATAGAAAACTGAGGCCTAGGCCTGGCCCTGGCCCTACCATCGGGCCTACTTTTCAAGCCCAAGCCCTGCCCATCTGTTGAAAATCCTGTCGGGCCTAGGGCCGTGGGCTGGGTCTCTTCTTTAAAATCTCAACATGCCAAGCCCAAGCCCAGCCCGGCCCTACTGGCGGGCTCAAAACTCAGGCCCAAGCCCGGGCCACGGGCAAGCCAGCCGGGCCTAGACCCTGGATTTTCGGGCCGGACCTGGGCGGGCCGGGCCAGAGATGGCCAGGTATACACAGGACTACTACTATTGAGGGTCTTTTAGCTGCAGCGGCCGCCGGCATTTGGAGATGCAATGGAATTTATGTTCCCTCGCTTCCGGATGTCATTTTCACACTGAGAGGTGGGAGGACCTCGCATTTTCAAGAGTTATATGTTTTTCGTTATTGTTTGATGATCATCGTATTTTATGAGAATAAATGTATTCGTCGTTCGTATGATGGTGCCATAAAATTAAAGAGTTTTTTGTCCTCGTAAATTCAATTCGGATATGATGAGTTTAGTTGTGGTGTTAAAGTTTTTTTTGTTGGTTTGATTCTTTATGAAGTTGGAATCTTTCATCAATACCGTGGTGAAGATATTGTGATCCGACGTTCTGCACTTCTAGGGATCATCCCCAGCCCAAGGACGTTCATCGATCAAGATTTCCCATCTTTTTGGATGGGCCACTCAAGGCACTTTCAAAAATCATTATTGATAATGTTTGCGTGGGTGAAAGAGTGAAAAATCAAATTTCTTAATGAGAAAATGCCTACCGGGTCAAACGCGCATGCGGCTCCAGAGGCCCGCCAAACCCTAGACCAAGAGAGGCCTAGATCTCCCAGTCCGGCCGCTTCCGCCGTCGGCGCCGACGGTGGCGGCCGCACCCGGCCGACGAAGGCGGCGGGTGCTGGAGGCGCACCCCCCGACGGGCCCCTTTGCACGGAGTGGACATCTTCAGGGTTGCCTGGGTGGTGGGGTGACCGGCGGCGGGGGCAGCGGGATCCGCGGCGGCTGTCGATGGCGGACGGTGGAGGCGCGGCGGAGAGGTGGACCCATGCCAGGTGCATAGCATAGTGGCGGCGAAGGCCAGGGCGCTGGTTCAGATGGGGGCGAAGGCGTGAGCTCCGGTCTATGGAGGCGGCGGCGCTGTGAGGCCCTGTCAGGAAGGGAGTCCATGACGGGCAGCGGGTGGCCGGCCGCCTCAGGGTGCTGCGATGCTCCCGAATGTGATGGCACCAGAGTGGTGGAAGGCGTTGGCCAGATCGAATTTCCCCCAGATCCAATCTGGGCCTTGGATGCTCATATGCCGTTGCCGGAGCAAGGAGGCTCCGGCTACGGTTGGATATGGGGTCCAGGACCCGATCTGGTCCCTATGGGCCTGTCGTCGAGGAGGTTTGCTAGTGGTCCTGCACAGTGATGGCACGATGGCTGTGTAGGGGTGCGCGGTCCAATGGAGGCACGGGTCGGCTTCGGCCTGCTTCGCGGGAGTGGCTGCCCCGGGTGAAATCCTGGCCGGTGCTGACCGGCTAGCGGTGACGGTGCCCGTGGGCGTCATTTATCCTCCTTGGAGGCATCGTCGGGAATTCCACAACCTTTGCTCCTGGATCAATTTCTTCGGGTGAAAGCCCAGATCCTGCTGTAGGGTCAGGCGTCGACGGCGTCTTCAACGTCATTCCCCCTCTTTAGGGCGCCGTCTTGAAGACTTTGATCGCTCTGGTGCTTCCTACGATTGGACGCGCACGAGGGCTTCTATGGCAAAGATGACAGCGGTGGGCAATGTCGGAGGCGTGGTCTTGGTCGTGGTAGTCGGTTCTTCTTCTCCGGCGTGTCAGTGGGTGTGCCTCGATTGTTTGTTGCTGCGAAGTCGAAGCCATGGTGGAGGGTCAGTGGTATACGATGACGCGGGACAGGTGGTTCGTTTGGTGCTCCTCCGTGACGCCAACCTTGCCTATTCCTTTATAGTGCACCGTCGGAGTCGGAGCTACGCTGCCTAGTTTGGTTTGTATGGAGTGTTGTGGTGCAGCATGCAGCCATTAGGGTTGTTGTTTTTCTTTTTCTTTGATCTTCGGATCTTCTAGTCCTAGGACCTTCACCACCTTGTTATTTCTCGTTGCTTCCTGCTATTATCAATGAATGCCAGTGATGTTGGAACTTTCAAAAAAAAAGTAACAACGTCGTTGCTCTAGTCTAATTGCAGCCTCTTTACCGAAGCCTTTGAATTATTTCTTCTAGCAGAGAATGATACAATGAAGATGATGTTTCCAAAAGATTTAATTGTAATTCTTAGTCATAGGATTTACTTTGTATTTTAGTTGTTATGAGCATGAATAAATTACATGGGTTTCTAAAAAAGGACTACTACTGCTGAAAAAATGAAAACACCAAGAAGCACTTTGTTTGCAAAGGTCACTCCCACTTGTCGCGACATGTGAGTTTTTTTTCGTAGATCCATTTATTCAAAAGGTTTAATTTCTTAAACCGTGCATCCGAATCTCGAACCGTTTTTATCATTGGATTCCTCACGTCGAGATTTTCAAAATTACATCCCATATTGATATAATTTGACGAATGTTTTTTCAGAAAAAACTAGGACAAATAAACCTAACCAGAAGCATGTTTTTCCCTTTTCGAGAAGAGGCACGACTATGCCTCTTACGGAAGAAAATTCGTGCCTCTACGGGAAGTAAACTTGTGTCTCTCACGGAAGGAGAAAAATGAGAGGCACGGTTGTGCCTCTCATGGAAGCAAATCCATGTCCTTTCACTTAAGCAAATCCATGGATCTCATGGAAGCAAATTCGTGTCTCTTGTAGAAGAAACCTGTGTTTTTCGTTTTTGAGAGGCACGGTCGTGCCTCTCATCGAAGGAGAAAACTCGTTATTTTTTATTTTTGAAAGGCACGGTCGTGCCTATCGTGAAAAAAAAATTCATGTTTTTTATGCAAAAAAAAGTTTGATTTTTTGTCCAAAAGCTAAGAAACACCGAGGGAACCCCAAAAAAACATATAAAAGGTCGAAAACGCATGCGAAAAATAAAAATAAAAAAATAAAAAAACGACGTGACGGTGGCTAAAAACACGACACGTGGCGGAGGCTTAGAGCGCACCAAGTGGCATGCTCTCATCCCACCCCCAGGTGACCCTCGCAGGGCTCCCAAACAAGCACTCGTTCATTAGTTGCTCCCACAGAAGGCGGGGCAAACCGGTTTGGAGACGGATTTATTTCAAAACTGTCATTTTAAAACATGTTTCTATATTTTTTTAAACTGACATTTAGAAAATGTTAACGAATTTAAGATTATGTTTTTTTAATGTGGGGTTGAAAATTTGTTCATGAATTGAAAAAATGTTTGTGGATTCAAAACATGTTCGTGACTTGAAATGTTTGTGAATGTAAAAATAGGTCCGCAAATTCAATATATGTTCACAGATTTAAAAAAATGTGAATCTTAAAAATATTATGAAATTTTAAAAAATTCATGAATTTAAAAACTGTTTATAGTTTCAAATACTCATAGAATTTAAGAAGTATTCCCAAATTTCAAAAGGTTCATAAATAAATGTTAAAAAGGAAAAGCAATAGAAACCGGAAAAAACACGAAAGTAATATCGATCCAAGGAAGGTTCTAGAACCTTCTTAAAACCAGTGCAAGACAATGCAACAAAGCCCCCCCCCCCCCCCCCCCCATGTAGCATATAGGACCTCCAAGCTTACGAGGTTTGACGATATTTATGAGTATGCGCAAAACAGGATCTATGGTACTAGCGCCCCTTATATTAGTTAGTTTTTGCACGTGGTCAACTTCATCTCGAGGCCTAGTACCCAAACATTAGAAGTCCAACACCCAATGAGACGATTATTTATAGGAAAAAAACACTCTAGCACATGTCATACAATGTGTTATGCGCCTACAACACGATGGTGGTGAAACGGGTGGTGAGGTGAACGACGTCGTCATTTAGACGCATGAAGGTGAATGTCGACGCGGCATTATCCAAGAACAAACCAACGGGAGCAACAGACAGTCCTTCACGACAACAATGGAGCATTTTTTGTAGCATCAACTGTAGTGCATGAATAAATTACTCATTTGGCGACACTCGAGGCACTTGCAGCAGCTGACTTGGGTGTGTTGGCTCTCATCCTCAGCTCCGCCTGTGTTGATATGGTTAGGGTTGTAAACAAAGTAAACATGAGTGCGTTCGGACATGTGGTTTGAGAGATAAAGAAACTTCGACACACTTCAAATCAATGGAATTTAGCACGAAGGTAGAAGGTGCAACGTAGACACACATTGTCGAGCACACGGTGCTTCATCTCTCAGTTATGTGGCCCGCCGTTGCGGGCTGCTTGAGAGGAAGCTATGCCCGCTTTCTCCGTCTTAAAAAAAAAGAAAAAACCTCACCATCATCTAAAAATAAAATATAAAAATTCTCACATCATGTGGACATCACGTCCTTCTCAAATAGAAAAAGAAAGATCATAGAAAAACTTTTCTCAAAAAAAAGAAAAAAATCTCGCTGCATCTTTCAAAATTAATCTCTAAAAAATCAAAAACTTTCTCACTACGCCAATCAATGATGTCTACTATGCAACTTTATTCTTATAGACACGTGTTGGGCCTCCAAACGCAGAGTTTTGTAGGACAGTAGCAATTTTTCCTTAAGTGGATAACCTAAGGTTTATCAATCCGTAAGAGGTGTAGGATGAAGATGGTCTCTCTCAAACGACCCTGCAACCAAATACAAGAAATCTCTTGTGTCCCCAATACACCCAATGCAATGGCAAATTGTATAGGTGCACTAGTTCGGCGAAGAGATGGTGATAAAAGTGTAATATTGATGGTAAAAATGTATTTTTATAATCTGAATAAATAAAAACAGCAAGGTAGCAAATAATAAAAGTGAGCACAAACGATATTGCAATGATTGAAAATGAGGCCTAGGATCCGTACTTTCGCTAGTGCAATCTCTTAACAATGCTAACATAGTTGGATCATATAACATCCCTCAATGTGCGACGAAGAATCACTCCAAAGTTCCTATCTAATGGAGAACATAAGAAGGAATTGTTTGTAGGGTACGAAACCACCCCAAAGCTATTCTTTCCGTTCGATCTATCCTAAAGTTTGTACTAAGATAACTGAAGCTATTCTTTCCGATCGATCTAATCAAGAGTTCATACTAAAACAACACCAAATAATTTTAGATTTATAATACTCAATCCAACACAAAGAACTTCAAGGAGTGCCCCAAGATTTCTACCGGAGGAACAAAGACAAGAACGTGCATCAACCCCTATGCATAAATTACCCCAATGTCACCGCGGGAATCCGCAAGTTGAATGCCAAAATACATATCAAGTGAATCAATACGATACCCCATTGTCACCACGAGTATTCAATTGCAAGACATATATCAAGTGTTCTCAAATCCATTAAAGTATTCAATCTGATAACAATGAAATCTCAAAGGGAAAACTCAATTCATCACAAGAAGAGTATATAGGGGAGAAACATCATATGATCCATCTATGTTAACAAAGCCCATGATATATCAAGATCGTGACATCTCAAGATCACGAGAGAGAGAGAGATTAGACACATAGCTACTGGTACAAACCCTCAGTCCCGAGGGTGGACTACTCCCTCCTCATCGTGGTGGCCACCAGAATGATGAAGATGGCCACCGAAGATGATTCCCCCTCCGGCAGGGTACCGGAATGGGGTCTAGATTGGTTTTTGGTGGCTATAGAGCCTTGCGGCGGCGGAACTTCTGATCTAGGGCTACCCCGAAGGGTTTCAGAATTTTTGGGAATTTATAGTGCAAAGAGGGGGTGCGGGAGGCCACCGAGGTGGGCACAACCCACCTGGGCGGGCCAGGGGGCCCTAGCGCGCCCTGGTGGGTTGTGCCCCCCTTGGGGCACCCCCTAGGTGCAGCTTTGGCCCATTGGGTTCCTTCTGGTCCAAAAAAATCTCCAAAAAGTTTCGTGGTGTTTGGACCCCGTTTGATATTGATTTCCTGCGATGTAAAAAACAAGCAAAAAACAGCAACTGGCACTGGGCACTGGGTCAATAGGTTAGTCCCAAAAATTGATATAAAGTTGCTATAAAATGATTATAAAACATCCAAGAATGATAAAATAACAGCATGAATACTTCATAAATTATAGATACATTGGAGACGTATTAGCATCCCCAAGCTTAATTCCTACTCGTCCTCGAGTAGGTAAATGATAAAAGAAATAATTTATGAAGTGTGAATGCTGGCAAAGTGCATAAGTTTGATCAATGATAATTTCAATCACTTTTCCTAGCATCATAATAGCAATTCTTTATTATAAAATTCTCATGTTAAAGTAGCAACCAATTCACATGTTAAGGTTCAAACCATGAATTCTCTTGAAACTCAACAACCTATGTTCTCAGTCACCAAGCAATTGCAATTCAACTTATTCAACAGAGTTTAAGTAAGAGCTCCACATACTCAACCATCATATAGTCTTTTATGATTGCTAACACTCACCGCGTACACATGAGCAAAATGTTTCAACCGGACACATAGAAAGATAGGGGCTTATTGTTTTGCCTCCCAACGTATTCACCTCAAAGGTGATGTCAACAATAATAACTCATGCTACCCATATTCAACTGGACATATGTGCCTAGATCTTTCCTCGCCACATGACACTTGCCAAAGGAGAAAAATAAAAAGGAATAGAGAGAAAACTTTGACTCCTTGCATAAAAGTAAATATTGAAAAGTAAAAGATAGGCCCTTCGCAGAGGGAAGCAGAGGTTGCCATGCGCTTATTTGTTTGTATGCTCAACCCCTTAGTGCAAAAGAACGTCACGTTATATTGCCCCTTATGATAGCAACCTTTATTATGCAGTCCGTCGCTTTTATTACTTTGCTATCACAAGTTCGTACAACACTCAATTTTCTCTTACACTAAATGATCTAACACTTTTAGAAGCAATTTTTATTGCCTTATTGCACCGATGACAACTTACTTGAAGGATCTTGCTCAATCCTTAGGTAGGTATGGTGGACTCTTGAAAATAAGATTTGGGTTCAAGTGTTTTTGGATGCACAAGTAGTATCTCTACTTGGTGCGGAATTTTTGGCTAGCAAAGATGGGGGCAAGCACCACATGTTGAAGGATCTATGACAATATAACTTCTATGTGAATATGAACAGACATAAATCATTACATTGTCTTCCTTGTCCAACATCAAAAAATTTGGCATATAATATTTTGATGGGGGCTCACAATCACAAAAGATTTCCAGGATAGTGTATCTGCATGTCAAAGTTCTCTTCCTTATACTAATTATTCATGAATTGCTTGTATGACCAATATTGTGATTGTCAAGCCTCAAAAGATTTCACTTTCTAAACCCAATGTGAAGCTACCGCTACCACTAGGCATGATATGGTTTCAACTTCATAACATTATATTTATTCAACAATTTACTCATAGGATATAAGTTAAGCACAAGAGTAAATGACATAGAAAAGAGCTTTGTTGACGGGATGTGAATGTCGCTTACTTAGCTTCCCTGACAATTGCTTGAGGACGCCATTTTATTTAAAAACTTTATGATCTAATTGTTTTATTAAAACATCAAGCAAAACAAAACAAAATAACATTTCAAGAATAGCACACATCATGTGAAGAAGCAAAAACTTAGGATCAACTGATACTAACCGATAATTGTTGATGAAGAAAGGTGGGATGCCTACTGGGCATCCCCAAGCTTAGATGCTTGATACTTCTTGAAATATTATCTTGGGATGCCTTAGGCATCCCCAAGCTTGAGCTTTTGTGTCTCCTTAATTCCTTTCATATCACGGTTTACCTAATACTGAAAACTTCATCCACACAAAACTCAACAAGAACTCATGAGATAAGTTAGTATAAACTAATGCAAAAACCTTATCATTCTCTACTGTAGAAGATCACTAAAATTATTATTAAACATTGCGTACTAAATGCATCTGCATATTTAATACTCATATACTCAAATAGAATCATTAAACAAGCGAACATATGCAAACAATGCAAACATAGCAGCAATCTGCCAAAACAGTACAGTTTGTAAAGAATGCAAGAGTATCAATACTTATTAAACTCCAAATGTTATGAAAATTTACCACACTGTAGAAAATTTATCAGATATTATTATGCAAAAAGTTTCAACAATTTATCACATTCTGACTTTTCTAGGGAATTTTTGCAACAGCGATAAACTTTCTGTTTTCAAACAGCAACATGTAGACTTGCAAAATAAGTATGGTAAAGACTATCCTTGACATTTTTATTGAAAGTAAAGATGAAAAATATTATTATAAATAACATAAAGCAAATCCTATTAAATTAAAATGACACTCCAAGCAAAACACATATCATGTGATGAATGAAAATATAGCTCCAAGTGAGGTTACCGATAATGTTGGAGACGAAAGAGGGGATGCCTTCCGGGGCATCCCCAAGCTTAGTTACTTGGATATTCCTTGAATGTTACCTTGGGGTTAAATTATTAATCCCCAAGCTTAGGGACTTGTCACTCCTAATTATCCTCATATCAACATCTCACCCAAAACTTGAAAACTTCAATCACACAAAACTTAACGGAACTTCGTGAGATGGGTTAGTATGATAAAGAGCAAACCATTTCACTTTGGTACTGTCAAGACAAGATCCATAATTGTTATCAAACAATTCCTGCTGTATCATATCATTTCCACAATTTATATTGAGCAATATAATCCATAGAAACTAGAAAACAAGCAAACTATGCATTGAAAACAGAATCTGTCAAAAACTGAACAGTCTGTAGTAATCTGTACTCCAACCATACTTCTTCTACTCTAAAAATTCTGAAAAATTAGTAACACGTGATAAATTTGTATATTAAGCTTCTGCAAAAAGAATCAACTCAAAATCGCTCCTCTGTAAGAAATTAGAATTATTTTCGTGAGCACAAAAGTTTCTGTTTTTCAGCAAGATCAAATCAATTATCACCCCACATGATCCCAAAGGCTTTACTTGGTAATTTATTGAAACAAAAGCAATAAAACATGATTAATAAAGTACCTTAATCATGTTAACACACAAAAGCAGTAGGTAAAAGTGTTGGGTTGTCTCCCAACAAGCGCTTTTCTTTTCTGCCTTTTAAGCTAGGCATGATGATTTCAATGATGCTCGCATAAAAGTAAAGAATTGAAATATAAAGAGATCATCATGAAGCATATTAATAGCAAATTTAATCCTAACCCACTTCCTATGCATAGGGTTTTTGTGAGCAAAAATTTTATGGGAGCAAGAATCAACTAGCATAGGAAGGCAAAACAAGCAAAGCTTCAAGATTTTCAACACATAGAGAGGAAGCTTGATATTTATTGCAATACCTACAAACATATGTTCCCCTCTCATAATAATTTTCAGTATCATAATGAATGAATTCAACAATACAGATATCACATAAAGCATTCTTTTCATGATGCATAAGCATAGAGATTTTGTTACTCTCCACATAAGCAAATTTATTCTCATCAATAGTAGTGGGAGCAAACTCAACAAAATAAATATCATGTGATTGAAAATTAAAATCATGATGACAAGTTTCATGGTTATCATTATTATTTATAGCATACATTTCATCACCATAATCATCATATATAGGAACTTTGTTGTCATAATCAATAGCAACCTCTTCCAAAATAGTGTATTCATCATTAAATAAAGTCATGACCTCTCCAAATCCACTCTCATCAATATAATCATCATAAATAGGAGGCATGCTTTCATTATAAAAAAATTCCACATCAAAACTTGGGGGACAAAAAATATCATCTTCATCAAACATAGCATCCCCAAGCTTGTGGCTTTGCATATCATTAGCATCATGGATATTCAGAGAATGCATACTAACAATATTACTATCATGATCATCATTCAAATATTTAATGCCAAACATTTTAATAACTTCTTCTTCTAACACTTGAGCACAATTTTCCTTTCCATCATTTTCACGAAAGACATTAAAAAGATGATTAATAATATGATGCAACCTCAATTCCATTTTTGTAGTTTTCTTTAATAAACCAAACTAGTGATAAAACAAGAAACTAAAAGATTCGATTGCACGATCTAAAGATATACCTTCATGCACTCACCTCCCTGGCAACGGTGCCAGAAAAGAGCTTGATGTCTACTACGCAACTTTATTCTTGTAGACACGTGTTGGGCCTCCAAGCGTAGAGTTTTGTAGGACTGTAGCAATTTTCCCTCAAGTGGATGACCTAAGGTTTATCAATCCGTGAGAGGTGTAGGATGAAGATGGTCTCTCTCAAATGACCCTGCAACCAAATACAAGAAATATCTTGTGTGCCCAACACACCCAATACAATGGCAAGTTGTATAGGTGCACTAGTTTGGCGAACAGATGGTGATAAGAGTGTAATATTGATGGTAGAAATATACTTTTATAATCTGAATAAATAAAAACAGCAAGGTAGCAAATAACAAAAGTGAGCACAAACGATATTGCAATGATTGAAAATGAGGCCTAGGGTCCGTACTTTCGCTAGTGCAATCTCTCAACAATGCTAACATAGTTGGATCATATAACCATCCCTCAACGTGCAACGAAGAATCACTCCAAAGTTTCTATCTAGCGGAGAACATAAGAAGGAATTGTTTGTAGGGTATGAAACCACCTCAAAGCTATTCTTTCCGTTTGATCTATCCTAGAGTTCGTACTAAAATAATATAAGCTATTCTTTCCGATCGATCTATTCAAGAGTTCGTACTAAAACAACACCAAATAATTTCAGATTCATAATACTCAATCCAACACAAAGAACTTCAAGGAGTTCCCCAAGATTTCTACCGGAGAAACAAAGACAAGAACGTGCATCAACCCCTATGCATAAATTACCCCAATGTCACCGCGGGAATCCGCAAGTTGAATGCCAAAATACATATCAAGTGAATCAATACGATACCCCATTGTCACCACGAGTATTCAATTGCAAGACATATATCAAGTGTTCTCAAATCCATTAAAGTATTCAATCCGATAACAACGAAATCTCAAAGGGAAAACTCAATTCATCATAAGAAGAGTATAGAGGGGAGAAACATCATATGATCCATCTATGTTAACAAAGCGCATGATATATCAAGATCATGACATCTCAAGATCACGAGAGAGAGAGAGATTAGACATAGCTACTGGTACAAACCCTCAGCCCCAAGGGTGGACTACTCCCAACTCATCGTGGTGGCCGTCGGGATGATGAAGATGGCCACCGGAGATGATTCCCCCTTCGGCAGGGTGCCAGAACGGGGTCTAGATTGGTTTTTGGTGGCTACAGAGCCTTGCGGCGGCAGAACTTCTGATATAGGGCTACCCTGAAGGGTTTCGGAATATTTAGGAATTTATAGTGCAAAGAGGGGGTGCGGGAGGCCATCGAGGTGGGCACAACCCACCTGGGCGCGCTAGGGCGCCCTGGCGCGCCCTGGTGGGTTGTGCCCCCCTCAGGGCACCCCCTAGGTGCAACTCTAGCCCATTGGGTTCCTTCTAGTCCAAAAAAAATCTCCAAAAAGTTTCATGGTGTTTGGACTCTGTTTGTTATTGATTTCCTGTGATGTAAAAAACAAGCAAAAAACTGCAACTAGCACTGGGCACTGGGTTAATAGGTTAGTCCCAAAAAATGATATAAAGTTGCTATAAAATGATTGTAAAACATCCAAGAATGGTAAAATATCAGCATGAATACTTCATAAATTATAGACACGTTGGAGACGTATCAACCAGCATGCGCTATGCGCCATGTGGCATGGCTGGTTGGATGCCCTTCTCATGCGCCTTAATGGGTTTAATGTCCAGCAGCCGGTCGGTATCAACAATTCATGTAATCTCAATTAGTTGGAGATTAGATATTCACACACACCCAAATTATATTTAGTGTAGCCAGCTTATCCTCTGATGATATGTGATATTTCTCAAGACATGATAAATTAGGGTTTATAGGAGGCCAACCCATGTAGATTCTGTCGGTTTCCCCTCGCCTCCAAATGTCATGATGTGAGAGGGGCTTGGTATTCAAAAGTTTTTATTAGCGTGATTTTTATTATCTTCATCAGCAACAGCTTGGCAGAGGGTGTGGTGTCTTATCCGGGGCACCACAAAGCCAAAGAGTTTTTGCCTCTGCGGTTTTGATGCATTAGGTTCATGTCCTCACAAATTTGTTCATATGGATCTGATGAGTTTATGATAGTGTTTTATGTTGATTTTGTCGGTGTGTTTCATTATGACTCTGGAGTCTTCCTTGGCGTCTGGATGAAGATCTTGTGGTCTGATGACATGTATCTCTAGGTAATCATCCCCGGCCCAAGTATGTTAAACGATCACGACTTCCGAACGCATCCTTTTGAATGGGTGACTCAAGAGGTTTTCTGAAACCTATCAAGATAGTCAAGTATGTGCACGTGTACGAGTGGCATTTTTGCTGCTCTGATATGATAGCAGTCTCTTTACCAAAGTCCTCGCAGTTTTTCGTGCTTCAAAGATGGTATTTCACTATGTGTTTCTTATTTTTTATAAATTGTCAAATTATATCCTTTTTCCGCTTCAGGTCTGTTGTTAGTAACATTGGCTACTAACAAAGTCCCTGGCTCAAAATTTCTATTGATGTTTTGTTAATCTTTTACTAAATTTTCCATGATAAGGAAAGGTGGCTAAGAAAATCCATTGTATTGTATTTTTCGGGGCTGGATGCACATGATCACCTATGTGGCCAAGGGTCCCTTTGTGGTTCAGCAGGGGTGAGGTCACGTTGCACAAAGAGCGGAGGTGGTGAGGCAACACGACGATGAGATGCTGGTGTTTTACCCAGGTTCGGGCCGCTGAGAAGCATAAAACCCTACTCCTGCTTTGGTGGATTGATCGGAGGAACATGAAGCACACGCAGTGCTCAAACCTGGCAAGGTCACCTTGGGGAGAGTCGCTACGCGAGTACAAGTGACAAGGGTCTGAATCTTTAGCTAGGTTGCCTTGGGCCTCCTTTTATACCTCAAGGGGCAACAACAGTGGCAAAATAGATATTATCTAGTGATTAGATAGCCAACAGTGCTATCATACCTAACTCTGGCACTTAGGACAGAATGCCATAAATGCTAGCCTAGGTGGCATGCGGGGATGCATTCCCGACAAGCTTGTACCACCGCTTTAGCTAACTATTGCTTAACATCTTGACACGCCTCTGGACGGGTGTCTCACGGACATAATCAGTCTTCTAGCGAGTCGCCACGTGCTTAGCGAGAGCCACTTAACCACCTGAGGGCTTGACACCACATCGACAAATGACTGGTGTTGCGATGCGGTGGAGCGATGGCCGATCAGCTCGCGCCTGCCGAGGGATGGCTTGCCAGGTCTTCTTGAAGATGTGTGCGCCTCAGTCCCCGGTAGGCACCGGGGACATGGCTGTCGCGGTTCGTGCATGTTCCGAGCCGTTGCATCGTCCTTGCCCGTGTTGCTTAGCCAGCGTAGGTCACTTCTGCCGGAGCCTTGGTCTTGAATGATGGTTTCGTCTTCTTATGCGCTCATTGATCTCATGTAGAGCGGCATCTCTGGCTTGGGCTGGTGTTGACTGTTCTTACGTTGATGGGTTCTGCTACTACTGCGTGTGCATAAGTCAAAGGCACTGGGTACCCCAGTCCTAATGCACTGACAGGAGCCCCCGGGTCTGGCCCAAACGTGCTTGCCCAGCGTCATTGGGTCAGGCCCAAAATTTATGCACAGGTGCGCAACATGAGGGGGTAACTGCCAACTTTCAAGCCAACACTTACCCAATACCCGAGGCCGTTTCTGCCACGCGCGCCGCATTCATTGCGGAGAGTTTGCGGTGGATGCGTATGGCTTAAAGGCGTGGGAGTTGCAGAAACTGCAATGCCAGGGATTGGAGCAATGGGAGGGTTACCTGTTCGCCCGTGATAGTGGGTAGTGGGATTGGTGGAGATGGACGGCTTCCTTGGAACGGAGGAGAGCCAGTCCCCACGCCCTTACCTATAAATTGGGGGTCAAAATGGGCTATGCTCATCCATTCCCTTCTCCTCCTCGATCTCAGGTTCACATATCTTGCCCTTCTTCTCCCGTCATCGGACCATCCCTTCCCTCCTGATGGTTAGGGGGAAGGGTCAGGCAAGTGCGCCCGCCACCGCAGGGTCTTCTTTTTGTGTCCGTGCCTAGCCCCTGGCTTGGGTTGATGGTTTTGGACCGAGAGCCGGCAAGAGGGTCCTTGGACGGGGGAGCGGGCGATGCGGCAGCCGTGCCAGGGGCAGCTGCGGTGGCGCACCCGCCGCTGTGTTTCCCACTGCTTTGGTCTTGATGGAACACCACACAAACGACACCATGCTAGAGTTCATCGCAGAAATGCAGTGTTGTGGTCAACTATGGCCTCTGCACTCCTTCTTCAAGGCAACGGAGAAAGTTCATCCGTACAGCCATCTGCTATGCGTGAGTGGTCACAACAGTGGTCCATCATGGGTCGCGGCAGAGTTCCTCACCCATGGCATTATGTATCTGACACATGGGAGGGAGCCTTTTACTTGTGTGTACTCCTTAAGGGTAGGGAGTCTTCCCTGCCTCGGGTCAACGGGGATGACCATGCTCTCAGTGAGGCTCTTCGAGAGGCTTGGCATTGGCCTCAGCTGCCACGTCGAGGGCTCGGGCGACGGCGGAGGTGTATCCTTGTGTGGTGGTGATGAGGAAGATAACAGCAGCAGCAACCCATGACACTTCAAGAGCGGGGACGATGGCTCCGACGCTTCGTGATTGCCAACAGCACCATCATCACCAATTGTGCCTCAGCAGCACCATCATATGCACCTGCCCTCTGTCTTCTTCCTCCCTACCAGCTTTGTCCACCCTGCCTGGGGCAGGGGCCCTCTAGTCCTCCAAGGGACGCGTCCTGCTGGCCCTGGCGGGGAGGCACCGAATCCCAGCCAGGCGCTCCTTTTGCCCTACTTTTATTCTCCACTCAATCCCTAGGAGGAGAGGGACAAAAAAGGCATTACGGGGCACTTATCTTTTTATAAATCAAAATTTGTAGGCATTTGACAAATTTTATCTAATCATAATTTAATCTTTATCCATTTTGTACCGAAAATGAATGAAAGAATGCTATTTTTCTTCCTTAAGTATGATCCCTTTCTCCCCTTGTTTATAATGTGTTAGCACGTTTGTCCTTGCCGCACGTAACTATTTCCCGGGTCAGTACTAACCGTGAGCGCCTGATACGTCTCCAACGTATGTATAATTTATGAAGTATTCATGCTGATATTTTATCATTCTTGGATGTTTTACAATCATTTTATAGGAACTTTATATCATTTTTTGGGACTAACCTATTGACCCAGTGCCTAGTGCCAGTTGCTATTTTTTGCTTGTTTTTTACATCGCAGGAAATCAATATCAAACGGAGTCCAAACACCACGAAACTTTTTGGAGATTTTTCTGGACCAGAAGGAACCCAATGGGCCAGAGCTGCACCTGGGGGGTGCCCCGAGGGGGCACAACCCACCAGGGCACGCTAGGGCCCCCTAACACGCCCAGGTGGGTTGTGCCCACCTCGGTGGCCTCCCGCATGCCCACTTTGCACTATAAATTCCCAAATATTCTTAAACCCTTCAGGGTAGCCCTAGATCAGAAGTTCTGTTGCCGCAAGCCTCTGTAGCCACCGAAAACCAATCTAGACCCTGTTCCGGCACCCTGTCGGAGGGGGGAATCATCTTCGGTGGCCATCTTCATCATCCCTGTGGCCACCATGATGAGGAGGCAGTAGTCCACCCTCGGGGCTGAGGGTTTGTACCAGTAGCTATGTGTGTAATCTCTCTCTCTCTCTCTTGTGATCTATATCATGGGCTTTGTTAATATATATGGATCATATGATGTTTCTCCCCTCTATACTCTTATTGTGATGAATTGAATCTTTACCCTTTGAAGTTTTGTTATGTCGGTTTGAATGTTCAGATTTGGGAACACATGATGTATGTCTTGTGGTATGAATACTTGAGGTGACATCGGGATATCTTATGGGCTCACTTGATATACGTTATGGCACTCAACTTGTGGATTCTCGTGGTGATATTGGGGTAATCTATGCATAGGGGTTGATGCATGTTTTTATTATCTTTTCTTCGATAGAAACTTTGGGGACCCCTTGTAGTTCTTATTGTGGATTGAGTATTATGAATATGAATTTGCTTTGGTGTTATTCTAGTACGAACTCTTGAGTAGATCAATCGGAAAGAATAGCTTGCGTTATTTTAGTATGAACTCTAGGATAGATCGAACGGAAAGAATAGCTTTGAGGTGGTTTCGTACCCTACAAACAATTTCTATCTTTTTTCTCTGCTAATAGGAACTCGGGAGTGATTCTTTATCGCACTTCGAGGGGTGGTCATATGATCCAACTATGTTAGCACTGTTGAGAAATTGCACTAGCGAAAGTACGGACCCTAGGCCTCATTTTCAAGCATTGCAATACCGTTTTTGTGCTTGTTTACTATTTGCAACCTTTCTGTTTTTATTTATTCAGGTTATGAAAATATATTTCTACCATCAATATTACACTTTTATCACCATCTCTTCGCCGAACTAGTGCACCTATACAATTTACCATTGTATTGGGTGTGTTGGGGACACAAGAGATTTCTTGTATTTGGTTCCAGGGTCATTTGAGAGAGACCATCTTCATCCTACACCTCTCACAGATTGATAAACCTTAGGTCGTCCACTTGAGGGAAAATTGCTACTGTCCTACAAAACTATACGCTTGGAGACCCAACACGTGTCTACAAGAATAAAGTTGAGTAGTAGACATCAAGCTCTTTTCTGGTGCCGTTGCCGGGGAGGTGAGTGCATGAAGGTATATCTTTAGATCTTGCAATCGAATCTTTTTGTTTCTTGTTTTATCACTAGTTTGGTTTATTAAATAAAACTACAAAAAATGGAATTGATGTTGCATCATATTATTGATCATCGTTATAATATCTTTCTTGAAAATGATGGATAGGAAAATTGTGCTCAGTTGTTAGAAGAAGAAGTCAATAAAATGTTTGGCACAAAATATTTGAATGATGAGCATGATTGCAATGTTGTTAGTATGAATTCTTTGATTATCCAAAATGTTTATGATGATTGCACAAGTCATGACAAAAATGTTTCTTATAAGCATGTCAATTTTTGCGGAGTGAATTGGGAGTGCAAATGCACACCAAAAAGGGAAGATAGATTTTGTAAGAAGCATAAATATTTAGAAACGAAAAAGTTGCAAGAGAGGTTAGATGATTGTGCTGAAAGATGTAATTTCTTTCGCCATCCTTGTGAACTTTGCAATGAACGTGGTCATTTAAATCTCCAGTGCAAATTATTTCATGATCAAATCGTGTCCAAAAATTGTGACAACTTGATTACCCTTGAGCATCATAAAGAGCTTAGTCTTCTTTTGGGGTATGAAAAAATGAAACGTATAACTAAGGGTTTTCCAAATCCCGAGAGATTTCTTAATTTTCATCTAGAGGAAATTTGTATGTTTTGTGCAGTAAATTGCATTGAGAATCCTTATATTGCCAACTATCTAAAGACAAGAAAACAAATATAATATGAAGAGAGTACTAATGAAAGGGAAAATATTTCCCAATACCCTCCTAGTGTTTATTATGATGAATCAGGTAACGAGGAGGAGCTTCCTATCCAATCAATCTCTTCAACAAGAAGCTTGAAAGAATTAATTGAACGCACACATGATGTGGTGAAGAAGAAAAGAAGAAAGAATAGAGGTAAAAAGGTATCTCTCCAAATATTGTTGCTCCTATCACCATTGTGCCTCATGAAAGTGAATCAAATATGTTGATGGAGGATGATGATATTGAGTATGATTTTGTGATACCTACTACTTGTTGTAATGATTATGATTGGGAAGGCAATGATGTCCCTTATGATCTTGAGAATCTTTTAAGCACTTGCTTGGAAGAATATGATAATAATGTTTGCTATACTATTGGTGCCATTCATGCTATTGATAAGAATGATTGTGATGATATGCAAAACCACAAGCTTGGGGATGCTATGTTTAATGAGTATGATATGTTTTAAGATTTATTTGCTGGAAATAATGCTTGTCCTAAGCTTGGGTATGATTTGCTTAATGAATATGATCCTTTGATTCCTTCTACTTTTGATAAGAAAATTTATTATGATGATCTCATGCCTCCTATTTATGATGATTACGTTGATGAAAGTGGGTTTGGAAGAGTTTCAACTCTAGGTAGTAGTGATCCAACTATTTTGGAGGATGTTGAATCTTATTAAAATATTGATGAAAGTTAATTTGGAGAGGTCATGACTTTATTTAGTGATACATCCACTATTTTGTAAGAGGTTTCAATTGACTATGACAATAAAGTTGCTATCTATGATGATTATTATGATGACATGTATGCCATAAAGAGTAATAAATTTTCTATGTTTGTGCATCATGAAAAGAGTGATGTATGTGATATTTATATGTTTCAATCCATTCATGATGCCTCTGGGAATTATTATGGGAGAGGAACTTATGCTCTTACATATCTCAATAATATCAAGTTTCTTCTCTATGTGTCGATTGTTTTGAAGTTGTACTTGTTTTACCTTCCTATGCTAGTTGGTTCTTGTTTCCATGGGTTGCTTGCTCACAAAATCCCTATGCATAGGAAGTGGGTTAAACTTAAATGTGCTTGACATGTGTTTCATGATGCTCTCTTCATGTTTCAATCCTTTTCTTTTATGCGAGCATCATTGAAATCACCATGTGTAGCTAAAAGGCATTAAAGAAAAGCGCTTGTTGGGAGACAACCCAACACTTTTACCTAATGTTTTCGTGTGTTCACATGATTAGGCTACTATGGTAATCATGTTTTATAGTTTTTGTTTTAATAAAGTGCCAAGTAAAGCCTTTGGGATAGTGTGGATGATAGTTGACTTGATTCTGTCCAAAAACAGAAACTTTTGCACCTAGTCCAGGAATTTCTATAATTCACTGGAACGTGATTTTGACCTGAGATTTTTAAATATGATTTATACACAAATTAACTACGCTTTCCTAATTTGTCCGAATTTTTAGATTTGCAGAAGTACGAGAACAATTCAGATCTTTACAGACTGTTCTGTTTTTGACAGATTCTCTTTTCAATGCATAGTTTGCTTGTTATCTATTTTCTATGGCTTATATTACTCAATATAAATTGTGTAAATGATATTATACAGTATTCATTGTGTGAGAACAATTATGGATCTTGTCTTGACAGTACCAAAGTGAATGGTTTGCTCTTTATCATACTAACTCATCTCACGAAGTTCCGTTAAGTTTTGTGTGATTGAAGTTTTCAAGTTTTGGGTGAGATATCGATATGATTAGAATAAGGAGGAAAAAGTCCCTAATCTTGGGGATGAACAAGGCACCCACAAGGTAAAATTCAAGTAATATCCAATCAACTAAGCTTGGAGATGCCCCGGAAGGCATCCCCTCTTTCGTCTCCAACATTATCGGTAACCTTACTTGAAGCTATATTTTCATCCGTCACATGATATGTGTTTTGCTTGGAGAGTCATTTTACTTTACCTAGAATAATGTTTTGCATCTTTATTTTCAATAAAAATGTCAAGGATAGCCTTTACCATACTTATTTTGCAAGTCTACATGTTGCTGTTTGAAAACAGAAAGTTTATCGCTGTTGCAAAAATTCCCTAGAAAAGTCAGAATGTGATAAATTGTTGAAACTTTTTGAAAAATAAGATCTGATAAATTTTCTATAGTGTGTTAAATTTTCAGAATTTTTAAAGTTGGATAAGTATGGATACTCTTGCATTCTTTACAAACTATACTGTTTTGGCAGATTGCTGTTATGTTTGCATTGCTGCATATGTTTGCTTGTTTAATGATTCTATTTGAGGATATGAGTATTAAATATGCAGAGGCATTTAGTACGCAATGTTGAATAATAGTTTTAGTGATTTTCTACATTAGAGAATGATAAGGTTTTTGCATTAGTTAATACTAACTTATCTCACGAGTTCTTTTTGAGTTTTGTGTGGCTGAAGTTTTCAGTATTAGGTAAACCATGATATGAAAGGAATTAAGGAGACAAAAAAGCCCAATATTGGGGATGTCCAAGGCATCCCAAGATAATATTTCAGGAACTATCAAGCATCTAAGTGTAGCGACCCGACTCAAAACGAGTCAAGCCTCTGTGTGTTCTGTGCCATCCCTGGATCAGTATGCTGGCACACACAGTACATCAATGTATATATCAAAGTGCAACCACATGTAATTAACGTAAAACTGATATATACCTTACAATCTCAGCGGAAACAGTCAACAGGAGTGGAGTCCCAATAACACCAACGGCAGGTTGAGTGTAGACCGTAACCCTGAATCGTACTCTTACCCGTCGTAGAGCTTATTTGCAACATAAGACGTTGCAGCCATGTAGGTCAACATTTTGAATATGCCGGCAAGTCACAAAAGAGGGGGATGTAAAGTAATCATCTATTCTACATGCATATATGGCAAGTGGGGTAGTGGGGGGTTTGCATAAAGCCAAAATTTTCCTACAACAAGAGAGGGCAAAAGCATAATTACTATAATGTTGGTTGATTAATGAGATGGTTCCACCAACCAAATCTCATACCCAAGTTGTCAGTAATGAACCCACACCAATACAATTAATTGTGTTGAGAGTTCCAGATAGTTTCAGTTCCTTTGGCTCAAGTTGTCCATGACCGTGGACACGGCTAATCGATTAGGTTTGAGTACTCTGCAGAGTTTTGCACACGTTCCCCACAAGATTTGGTCGCCTCCGTTTGATTTCTCGCACTTCAGGGTGTTTGAGAAACGGATGACCAAAACATGGTCTTCTAAAGGGTTTCCCTGAGACTCTGTCGGTGCCCATCCTTTCCTACCGTTCTTCTACATCTCGTAGCACCGCCTGTCCAGGGTCACCACGATATCCAACCAAGCCAGAGCCCATAATGACTTGTGGCTGTGCAGGTAAGCCTTGGGTCTTGAAGCATCCATCCATCTCTTTGTGCCTGGGTGGACCTTTCCGCGTGAATACTGGCACTTCCCCAGCAACACCTAGGCTAACCACTGGTTTCTCCAGGGCATCGTTCAACCATCATCCACCCAGAGGTAAGTTGAAAACTTGGAGTCTTGAAGACTTGATCATCTTGTAGGTCTTGAAATTATTAACTCACAACTCTCATGAATCACACAACCAACCCCGTCTACTAATAGCATAGCCAATTGTTAAACAACGTTCCCGGGGCCAATGTGTCAAAGGGTTGAGGTGTACCTACCACATGTTACTACAACAAGTAACCAAGTTTCCAATTTACCTACTTTGCATGCAATTGGGGAGATGGTAGAACTAATGCAATAAAACATAGGTATACATGATCAAAGTGACTTGCTTGTAATGTTGATGAAGAATAATATCACTCTCAGAAAAATACTTGATAGACTATTCGTCACTCTCCGGTGAAAAATCTATACAATCAAACATTGCATACATATAAGCAATCATACTAGCAATCAATTCTAACAATCAAAAGTAACACAAAACCAAAAGCAACAAGGTTGTGATGAAGGAAATACTTAAGACAAAACTACATCAACACAACTAAGGTGGTGATGAAGGGAATACCTAAGACAAAAGTTAAAATCAACAAAACTTCATCAACACAACCAAAGTTGGTTTTCTCTACAAGTACATCCTAATTTTCAAAAGTAGCAAACAAAAACAAAGTAAATATAACAAAAGTAGTTTAGTAAACATTTTATTTAGCAAGAAGAATTACTTTTGAAGAACAACTAATAATTTAGAAAACAATACTCTAGCAACATAAGTTTTTAACTACTAGAACATATCAGCAAGAAAAAACACTAAGTTAATAATAGAAGAACAATTTTTTTAAAGCAAATAATTGAAAAGCTTTTATAAAGGTTCTTCTGTTGATATAAAACAAGGTCATCCTTGGCTTAAACCACAAACAATCTCAACTATAATACAAATTGTTTCTGGTCTAAACTTAGATTAACAGAAAATCAAACTTATAAAACAATTTGTGGAAACTATTTTAAAATACAAGATCAACATAGAAATGAAAATCCAATTGCAAGTTATAGTTGAACTAGAATTAAATTTTCATGCAATCAACTAATAAATATTATTTGTTTTGAAGGGCTACTATTATCTAACAGAAAACTTTATAGAATCTATCAACTAATATAAAATTAAAACAATTTAAAAACAAAAGAAATATAGATAAGCCTAACAAGAACTAAACAGAATCTGTTTTGGTTGAAAATACTATTTTAAAATATTCTAAAAATTTCCAAACTCTACCTACTGATAACTAAGGTTACAAGTGACAAGTAGCAAAAGGAATCAACCATAAATATATTTTTAAACTCAAGGTATCCAGAAAATAAGATTTGAATCAAATCTGTTTAAATTCAAATTTGAATATTCAAATATAGTCAAACTTGGTATCTACATAAACTAGAACAAATTTTTTGACACAATGCAAAAATAATCAAATTAAAAAACCTAAAAACATAAAAGATATGATAAAAACAAAAACAGAACTATTCTGTTTTTAAAACTGAAAACAGAAGAAATGAAAATCCTATCTAACTGATAGGGTACACGTGGCAGCTTCTGATTGGTCCAGGGGTGTGCGTGCGGGTGTTTGCGGGTGGACGACCGAACGTTAGAAGAAAACGTTTCGGCGTTTTAATTGTTCTAATCTGGATCGTTAGATCCAGATCCAATGGTTAAGAGAGGGGGAGGGGAGCTCACAGGGGAGGTCGCCGGTGAGGGAGCTTCTCCGGCGAGGCCGAGGCGTCGAGGTCGACAGGGAGGCGTCTCCAGTGGTCGGGGACGGCGTCGGAGGGGTCCAGTCGATGGCGACGGACCTCCGGCGTCCGTTGGTGGAGACGGCGAGGCGAGGGAGCGTCGAAGTTGAGCTCCACAAGCTCGGGATGGTGGTGGCCGAGGGGAACTCCGGTGAGGTAGTCGGGGAAGGTGCTCCAGGGACTTCTGGCAACAATGGAGGGGTCCAGGTGATCGCGGTGGCACTCCGGTGACGATGGGCTAGGTCAGGGGGTCGGGGAGGAGGGTGGTGAGCAACACGAGCTCTGGGAGATTCGGGTGGAACGGAGCTCCGGCAAGGGATTCCGGTGAGGGGAGAGGGTCGGACGAGGGGGAAATGGGGGAAACGAGAGGCGGGGTCGGCGGGGCTTTTATAGGCTGCCTTGGGGCATCGGGGAAAGGCAGGAGGAGGGATCCCCGACGTCCGTTGTCGCCGACGTGGTTTGGGGAGCGAGAGGTGGGAGGTGAGCGCGCGATGAGTGGGAGCGGTCGGTGGGGCCGGAGTGTCAGCGAGAGAGAGGGAGAAGGCACGGTCAGCGGTGACCGTTGCGGAGAGGTTTCGGGGAGGGGTTAGAGGCGGTGGGCCGATGGGCTTTAACTCACTTAAATATTTTCCTCTTATTAATTAACCGAGTATTAAGAACAGCATTAAGGCATTCAAATCCTGTCCAAAAAATAAAGTTTAATATACCGAAATTATCAGGGAAATAAATTCCATTTAATGAACATTTTTCCTCGGCCAAAATAAATACTTTTAGAAAATTTATTTTCAGAAAATGCCTAAATGACTTTATTTATTTTTGCAAATATTTTTCAAATAAACCCTTGGGTTTTATGGTTCAAGAACTTCACAAAAATACCCCTGGTTTGGAGTGTCATATTACTCCTCTCAAAAATTTTGTCAAGGGGTTTGAATGCTTACAAATTCAAATAGGGAATTCAAATATGGAAGTGAAACTCCATATGAGAATTTCTCAAATAGTTTTAATATCCTTCTTTTAAACTTCCAACTCATATTTCATATAGTTTGAAGAAGTCCTTTTATCCTCTCTCATGAAAATCATTGAGTTGCATAAAGTTTCTGAATTTGAACTATTTGAAAATCAAACCATTTTCAAATCCCTTTTCATTCCTTTAAATGGAAGAAGTCATATCATCTTCACTCTGGGATTTTGTGATGAAATGAATTTGAATTCCTGCAAAGTGAAAGTTTTGGGAAAGTCATTTTATTCCCTCTCATTCAAAAGTTTCAAATTTTCACTCAATTTCAATCACTCAAGCAACAAGCATTCATTCTAATATTAATTATAACATTCCAAAATTTGGGATGTTACAAACCTACCACACTTAAAATGAATCTCGTCCTCGAGATTCAAAAGGGCTAGAAAGAAAAGGTTAGGGTTTGGGGTCTTCTTAGCAAATCAATTGACCAAGAAAGTGTGGGGCTACCACACTTAAAATGCGAGTTACTGGTCCCTTAAAATCATGGTAGTCCTCTGGGTGCATCTGTGTGTTCACATTCTTCACGATAGCTCCTTCGGTGATGCTCTTCCGTCTTAAATCAAAATCTCGTGTTCTCATAACGAATTGTATTTCCTATGATACTGGGTCTTCTTAACTGATAAGTCTCGCGTTCATTCTAACTTATCGAAGATCTCGTTGTGGTCTACCATTTGTGGTTATCCTGCAATGAAAATGGGTCTTGGCTTCATTCCTTACCATAAAATTCCTACGTATGACAACAACTGCCAAGTACAAGGGGTTTTCTTCATACCATTCTAAGGCTTAAACAAAAGCTTCAAAGAACTTCGTCTCTTTACTATGGCTAAGTCACTTAGATTTACCAATCCGAATAGCAAGAGAATGATAAGAGTAAGTCGTCATGGTGGCCAAGCCATGTCGCACTGAAATCATTACCTTGTATAAGGTTTAGTGAATCTCGTATTCTAACACTTGGGATTCCTCACAAGCATTGTAGAAATTTCTCTTGTCAAAGAACGAGGTTCGGATAAATCCATTGATTCTGCAAGCTAAGCAAAAACATCTATCGTTTCTTCACAACTCTCAGGTTATCGTATACCCCTAAGAAAAACGTTTACTGATCTGGCGTAGCTTCTTCCAAGTTTCTTCCTTCACCAAGGTGGGGCTTGATCCTTATTAATCCTGAGGTCAGTGAGTTGTGGACTCACTTGGATACTTGAATAGCTTTAACTCACTCTTGGGGTTACTATCGTTTCATATTCCAACATTACCTTCAGTTAACTACATCATACCCTTGAGGTAACAAATCACAAACTTGTTATTGTCTAGATTCCACTCCGCGGAATTCATTTTCCTTTCCATTGGTCTGTTTAACCTTGGCTATGGTTTCATCACAAACATTCCTTTTCTCAATATTCCAACTTCAAAATCACTTTGTCACAAAGGTTATCATCTAGATAGTTTGAGGTGGTTCCACATTCTCTTCACCTGTATTCAGTTATCCAAACTCCTTAATATGAATGGTATTCTCTTCATTCTTTTGTCCCTGTGGTTGCTACCACACTTAAAATGAAATGCACTCATGCCTGCATAGACCATTCTATAATTTATGAAGTATTCATGCTGTCATTTTATCATTCTTGGATGTTTTACAATCATTTTATAGCAACTTTATATCATTTTTTGGGACTAACCTATTGACCCAGTGCCAGTGCTAGTTGCTGTTTTTGCTTGTTTTTTACATCATAGGAAATCAATATCAAACGGAGTCCAAACACCACGAAACTTTTTGGAGATTTTTTTGGACCAGAAGGAACCCAATGGGCCAGAGCTACACCTGGGGGGTGTCATGAGGGCCACCTCGGTGGCCTCCCGCATGCCCTCTTTGCACTATAAATTCCCAAATATTCCGAAACCCTTCGGGGTAGCCCTAGATCAGAAGTTCCGCCACTGTAAGGCTCTATAGCCACCGAAAACCAATCTAGACCCCGTTCCGGCACCCTGTCGGAGAGGGGAATCATCTCCGGTGGCCATCTTCATCATCCCGGTGGCCACCATGATGAGGAGGGAGTAGTCCACCCTCGGGGCTGAGGGTTTGTACCAGTAGCTATGTGTTTAATCTCTCTCTCTCTCTCGTGATCTATATCATGGGCTTTGTTAATATAGATGGATCATATTATGTTTCTCCCCTCTATACTCTTATTGTGATGAATTGAATCTTTACCCTTTGAAGTTTTGTTATGTCGGGTTGAATGTTCAGATTTGGGAACACATGATGTATGTCTTGCGGTATGAATACTTGAGGTGACATTGGGGTATCTTATTGGTTCACCTGATATACGTTATGGCACTCAACTTGCGGATTCCTACGGTGATATTCGGGTAATCTATGCATAGGGGTTGATGCACATTTTTATTATCTTTCTCCGATAGAAACTTTGGGGACCCCTTGTAGTTCTTTGTGTGGATTGAGTATTATGAATATAAATTTGCTTTGGTGTTATTCTAGTACGAACTCTTGAGTAGATCGATGGAAAGAATAGCTTGCGTTATTTTAGTACGAACTCTAGGATAGATTGAACAGAAAGAATACTTTGAGGTGGTTTCGTACCCTGCAAACAATTTCTATCTTTTGTTCTCCGCTAATAGGAACTCGGGAGTGATTCTCTATCGCACTTTTAGGGGTGGTCATATGATCCAACTATGTTAGAACTGTTGAGAAATTGTACTAGTGAAAGTACGGACCCTAGGCCTCATTTTCAAGCATTGCAATACCGTTTTTGTGCCCATTTACTATTTGCAACCTTTCTGTTTTTATTTATTCAGATTATAAAAATATATTTCTACCATCGATATTACACTTTTATCACCATCTCTTCGCCGAACTAGTGCACCTATACAATTTTCCATTGTATTGGGTGTGTTGGGGACACAAGGGATTTCTTGTATTTGGTTCCAGGGTCGTTTGAGAGAGACCATCTTCATCCTACACCTCTCACGGATTGATAAACCTTAGGTCATCCACTTGAGGGAAAATTTCTACTGTCCTACAAAACTCTGCGCTTGGAGGCCCAACATGTGTCTACAAGAATAAAGTTGCATAGTAGACATCAACGCCAAAGGGGGAGCGAGCCCTCGGCAACAGACTGGTATCATTCCCCGGCAAGGCTCCTTGTCGGTATCGGCGCGGGCCCCCAGGGCTGATAAGTGACATGAGCTGGGGGACAACTCTTCCCGACAAGGGTTGCCATTGCGTAAAGGACACCATTTCACATAGTCAAAAAGATAGCAAGGGTTTCCTTAAGGGAGTAAATGGCATCGAGCCTGGGATATGTGATTAGACTTATCTTTTCAGGCAGTATCCCGTTCTGGAGTACGACGGGCCGTTTTCCTTGTTTCTTTGCCCTTCTTCCTTGTTTACCTGATGGTCAAACATGTAGGGCAAGAGGCCTCTATCCTATGGAGAGAGAAAGAGAATGCGGTAACAAGGATCATGGGCTCATCAAGTACTCTAGCAAATCTCTAAAACTTAAAAGTGATAACATTGCAACATAAAAAATGCATGGTAAACATGCAGCTCGATGGTATGATGCAATGCCTAGCTTTATTTATGCGCAGGGTCTACGCCTAGCTTTGTACAAAGGGTTACATGGACTACGACAAGGATTGTACAAAAGGTGGTTGCCGGGTACTGAGCCCGGCGACCGCGCCTTACGGGTAGAACTTACGAAGAAGCTCAGTATTCCATGATTTAAGCATTTTGATGCCATCTTTGGTCTCTAGACGGACTGTGCCAGGTCTGGTGACTCGTGCTACCCGGTAAGGGTCTTCCCACCTTGGCGTCAACTTGTCGGAACCCTTGACAAACTGGACGCGCCTAAGGACAAGGTCGCCTTCCTTAATGCTCCGGGCATGGACCCTACGGCTATGATAGCGGCGCAGGGCTTGCGAGTAGCATGCAACACGCACAATGGCCTAGAGACGATCTTCCTCGAGGAGCATGGCATCGTCATGCCATAGCTGCTCTTGCTCTACTTCATCGTAGGCAAGTACTCGAGGTGACCCATATATGAGTTTCGTGAGGAGAACTGCTTCTGCCCCGTACACCAGGGAGAAGGGCGTCTAGCCGGTAGCTCGATTTGGTGTCGTTCTGAGGGACCAAAGAACCACCAGTAGCTCATCTATCCACCGCTTGCCGCTCCTTTGCAGTCTATCGAAAGTTCTTGTCTTGAGCCCACACAACACTTCAGCATTCATCCTCTTGACTTGCCCATTGCTTCTTGGGTGTGCAACAGAGGCGAAGGAGACCTTGCTTCCAAGGCTTTGGACGTATTGCATAAAGGTGTGGCTCCTGAACTGGGTTCCGTTATCGGTGATCTCCCTGTTGGGCACTGCAAAACTGCACACCAGTCCTTTCATGAACTTGAAAGTTGATAGCATGATCACCTTTCTCACTGGTTCCACCTCAGGCCACTTTGTAAACTTGTCAATTGCTATGAACAAGAATTCAAAGCCCCAGGCAGCACGGGGAAAGGGGCCCAAAATATCGAGCCCCCAAACCGAGAATGGCCAGGATAAAGGGATCGTCTGGAGAGCTTGCGTTGGTTGATGGATGTTCCTCGAATGGAACTAGTAGGCTTCACACTTGGTGACTAGCTTAGTCGCATCCTGGAGGGCAATGGGCCAATAGAAACCCCACCGGAAGGCTTTTCTGACAAGGGCCCTTGATCCAATGTGGGACCCACACACCCTCCATGAATCTCTGCCAACAGTTTTAGTCCATCTTCCGGCGAATGCACCTCAATTTCACACCGTTTGGTCTTTTTTTGTACAAAGTGTCATTGACAAACTGGTACATACCTGACTGACGGGCTACTTTTTTGGCTTCTTCTTCCTCTTCGGAAAGTTCTCCTGTTTGAAGGAAGTGGACTATATGTTGTTCCCAAGATGGATCCTATGGCTCGACAACGAGGACTAAAGGCATCTCCTCGTTCGTGGGAGCGCTTACCTCGACCGTAACAACCTGGGGTTCTGCGGGAGGTAGCTGCTCACCAACCAAAACGAGAGTATCCCCGGCAGCCTCTCTAATAGCGGCTTCAGGTAAATGCTTGTCGGAGTTCACCTTTGTCCTTTTCCTAGTCATTGTTGACGAGGATACTGATGGCTGAGAGAGGTGGAGGACAAAAGTTCCTGGTTCTACAGGAAGCTTTGGTGCAGTGCACTTTGATAGATGATCAGCGATGTTGTTTTCTGCAAGTGTTATACGTCTCCAACATATCCATAATTTTTGCTTGTTCCATGCTGTTATATTATCAATCTTGGATGTTTTACAATCATTTTATAGCAACTTTATATCATTTTTTGGGACTAACCTATTGACATAGTGCCAAAGTGCCAGTTGTTGTTTTTGCTTGTTTTTTACTTCGCAGAAGATCAGTACCAAATGGAGCCCAAATGTTGCGGGGATTTTTGTGGAATTTTTATGGACCAGAAGAAAGAAGATGGGCCAAAGATCACTAGAAGACGGGGCCCAGAGTGGCCAACCTCCACCAGGGCGCGCTAGAGGCCCCTGCACGGCCTGGTAGAGGGTGGGCACCTCGGGGACCCCCTCATCCGACTATCGAGCCTATAAATTCACAAATATTCAGAAAACCCGAGGGGAGTCGACGAAACACAATTCCAGCCACAGCAAGTTCCAGAACCGCGAGATCCAATGTAACACCATTATGGAGGGGTTCATCTTCTTCATAGGTGCCTCTCTGATGATGCGTGAGTAGTCCACCATAAACCTATGGGTCTGTAGGCATTAGCTAGATGGATTCCTCTCTCTATATGTTTCTCAATACAATGGTATCTTGGAGATCTATTTGATGTAATGACATTTGCGTTGTGTTTTTTGGGATCCGGTGAATTTTGAGTTCATGATCAGTTTCTATCCATGAATATGATTTGTCAATTTTTCTTGCCATGGGAAGAGGTGCTTTGTGATGGTTTCGATCTTGCGGTGTTCTTTCCCAGTGACAGAAGGGGCAGAAAGACACGCAAGTATCGTTGCCATTAAGGATAACAAGGTGGGGTCTATTCCTACATGAATAGATCTTGTCTATATCATGTCACCATTCTTATTGCATTACGCCGTTTCCCCATTAACTTAATACACTAGATGCATGTTGGATAGCGGTCGATGTGTGGAGTAATAGAAGTAGATGCAGAATTGTTTTGGTCTACTTGTCTTGGATGTGATGCCTATATAACGATCATTGCCTAGATATCGACATGATTATTTGATCTTCTATAAATTACCCAACAGTAGTTTGTTCACCCACCGTGTGCTATACTCATGAGAGAAGCCACTAGTGAAACCTACGGCCCTCGGGTCTACTTTTCCAACATATTGCTTTCCGATCTACTATTTGCATCTTTTGTTTTCAGATCTATTAAACCAAAAAACCCAAAAATACCTTTCTGCACTTCTTGTTTACTTATTTTATTTCGTGTTGTTGCGAGATCTATTTGCCAAAACTATCACTACCTAATCTATCTTATTACCGTGGGGAGCTTGACAACCTCTCTTTCACGTCGGGTTGCAAGTATTTGTTATTTGTGTGCACGTGTTATTTACATGGGTGCATGATCTTCCTCTACGGATCGATACCTTGGTTTCATAAACTCAGAGAAATAATTATCGTCGCTGTGCTGCATCATCCCTTCCTCTTTGGGGAACTACCGACGCAGTCTGAAGCCACGTCAAAGGAATTTCTGGTGCCGTTGCCGGGGAGGAAGCAATCTCATCTACCAGGTTCCTAATCACGAATCTCATCTACTTGCAATTTACATTATTTGCCATTTACCTCTCATTTTCTTCTCCCCCACTTCAAAAATTTGTTGTTTTATTTGCCCTCTGTTTTTCATTTGCCTTTTTCTCGTCAGATCTCTTGTTTGCTTGACTATTCACTATGACTAGCATTACTACCCCCTTGTCACCAGATTTTGAAGTTCTATACTTCAAACAAAAATGAGGGGAAAATCTGAAATATTCTTGGTATAGATTGATGGAGTCATATCGTATTTGCAATCTAAAGGGAGATGCAAAGGTTTTGCTTCGAAATTTTTATATAGGATTAACTTTGCATCATAGACAACTCCTGGCTTTTGCCGCTAAAGGGAACTTTACTGAACTTGATCCCAACACTGCTTATGAAATTTTAGAAGGGATATTGGGAGTTCCTCCACCAAAAAAGGTTCCCTCTCACACACACGAAGGGGTTCAAATTCTAGACAAATTGGGTGATTTACACAAACATTTGGTTGAGTTGCAAAAATTTCATGAGCCTCTTAAACATATTGGGGGAAACTTGAATCGCATGAACACTTTGATTACTCTTTGCAATAAACATTTGGATATTTTAGATCTCAATAATGTTTCTTCTCCTAAAAATGTGGGGAAGCGTAAAGAACCTCCGGGATTTGAGATAGCCCTCATAAAAGTGGCAAAAACTAAGGATGACAATACTTGAATCTATGTGTTATGCCTAGCTAGGGGCATAAAATGATAGCGCTTGTTGGGAGGCAACCAAATGAATAAATTATTTTTATCTTTTGCTTTCTATTTTTGAGTGTTTTGCACAATTATGCTTCTGTTATGATTGTGTTTTTATGTTTTATTTAGTGTTTGTGCCAAGTGATGCCTTTTGAATGATCCATAAGATGAGTAGAAACAATGCTGAATCTGAAACAGAAACTTTGTTCCAAGTGCACGAATTTTCATTTCTTATTGGAAGGTGACATTGAGATGAAATTTTAACACGGTATTTCTATACAAATTATTTACGTTGTCCTAATATGTCAGAATTTTTAGAGTTATAGAAGTATGGGTAGATTACATATTACTACAGACTGTTCTGTCTGAAATAGATTATGTTTTCATTGCATTGTGTGCTTGTTTTGATGAATCTATGGCTTGTATTGGGGGGTATAAGTGATGGTAAAGTTAGAATACAACAGTTATAATGCAATAATAAAATATGAATGCGTTTACAACAATACCTAAAGTGGTAATTTGCTTTATTATACTAACGGATCTCATGAGAATTTTGTCAAGTTTTGTGTGATTGAAGTTTTCAAGTTTTGGCTGAGATCACGTTGGATGAAGGAATAAGGAGTTAGAAGAGCCAAAGCTTGGGGATGCTACAGCACCCCAAAGTAATATCCAAACAGTAACAAGCAACTAAGCTTGGGGATGCCCCGAGTTGCATCCCCTCTTTCTTCTAACAACCATCGGTATACTACTTGGAACTATATTTTTATTCGTCACATATCATGAGTTTTGCTTGGAGGGTCTTGTATCTTTGCTTGTTTTGCTTTTTGCATTTTCATTAGTATCCTTGTTGGACACACCTACTTGAGAGAGCCAAAATATTCTATGATTTTTTAGAATTGTTCTTTATGCTTCACTTAAATCTATTGAGCAAAGGAATTGCTCTAATGCTTCACTTGTATCTTTTTGAGAACGGCGTGCTTTTACATGTTTGAAGAAATGCTCTCATGCTTCACTTATATTAATTTGAGAGTCATTAATTTTTAAGAAATCCTCTCATGCTTCACTTATATTATTTTGAGAGATGAAACTTGTATGCTCATGTTCTTCACTTATATCCATGTGAGCTTGTCAAAAGCAATTGCAATATATGAAACTAGTCCCAGGGTGATAGATATTCAAGAGGGATATAATAAAAACTTTCATGAAGATCATTGGACAAATTGAACTTGATTATTTTGTAATAGTTTTGAAACATGACAATAGTGATATGTGAGTTATGTTGGTGAGTAATTATGCTTAGTAAGAATATTGGTGTTAAGGTTTGTGATTCCCTATGCAAGCACGAAAGTCAATAGTTGTGCTACGAAATTACATCCTACTTATGGTGCATTATTAAGTGTTAGTTATGATTAATGCTCGCTTATGTGATTTTTCGTTTCTTGGTTGGATGCTTCCCAATCTATTTGCTAGCCTTCACTTGTAGTAAGTAGAAATACTACGTGTGCATCCAAAATCCTTTAAACCAGTTTTTCTATATGAGTCCACTATACCTACCTATATACGTTATTTCCATGCCATTCCAAAAAAAATTGTATGTGCCATCTCTAAACTTTCAAAATAAATTTTCCTTTTTGTGTGCTCGTACCGCTCATGAAACGGTAGGGGGTGACCGATAATTTTCCATGCTAGATGTGTTATTCTCAAGATGAGTGTTTATTCACTTGTCATTGCACGAGAGTATGGCGGTAATAGGGATGCCTAGTCCCGAAATGAAAAAGAAAAGAAATTTACTTTATGTTATCAAATAATAAATTCCTTGTCAAGTGTTGGTATGGAAGGCAACCGTGGATTCGGCTAGCCATGGAAAGTGAAAGTATGGTGGAAAAAGGAATAAACTTTATTTTCTGTTTGGGAACCGCCTATAATGCATCTAGTGTGGAAAGATATTTAAATCTCTCGGGTGTTTTCGTTCACAAGAAAGGCATGCCACTCAAAATATTTTTCTCTATCAATTTAAACACTTGAGCTCTGGCACCTCTACAAATCCCTACTTCCCTTTGCGAAGGGCATATCTATTTACGTTATGCAATTTTTACTTTTCAATTTGAGTCTCCATCTACTCTTATAAAGTACCAACTATGGGGCGCTATGATTGTACTTGAGCATTAGGTTTAGCTAATATTTGAGTGTGTATTGTGAATGGATCAATGATTGAGCATGATGGGCTAGGGATAACTTGCTTTAGCGTTGATATTTTGAAAGACATGGTTGCTTGTTGATATGCTTGAGTATTAAAATTTTCATGTCAAAACTAGACTATTGCTTTGAACCATATGAAAAGTCCAAATGTCCATGCCATAAAGAAAAGAATATATGATGAACATGTTAGGCAGCATTCCACATCAAAAAAAATCTGTTTTCATCATTTACCTACTCGAGGACGAGTAGGAATTAAGCTTGGGGATGTTGATATGTCTCCAACGTATCTATAATTTTTGCTTGTTCCATGCTGCTATATTATCAATATTGGATGTTTTACAATCATTTTATAGCAACTTTATATCATTTTTTGGGACTAACCTATTGACATAGTGCCAAAGTGCCAGTTGTTGTTTTTGCTTGTTTTTAACTTCGCAAAAAATCAGTACCAAACGGAGCCCAAATGCTGCGGGGATTTTTGTGGACTTTTTATGAACCAGAACAAAGAAGATGGGCCAAAGATCACCAAAAGAGGGGGCCCAGGGTGGCCACCCTCCACCAGGGCACAATTCCAGCTGCTGCAAGTTCCAGAATCGCGAGATCCAATCTAACACCATCACGGAGGGGTTCATCTTCTTCATAGGTGCCTCTGTGATGATGCGTGAGTAGTCCACCATAAACCTACGGGTCCGTAGGCATTATCTAGATGGCTTCCTCTCTCTCTATGTTTCTCAATACAATGGTCTCTTGGAGATCTATTTGATGTAATGACTTTTGCGGTGTGTTTGTTGGGACTCGATGAATTTTGAGTTCATGATCAGTTTCTATACATGAATATGATTTGAGTTTTCTTTGATCTCTTATTTACATGATTACTTATACCCTCATATTTCTTCTTCGAATCTTTTGTTTAGTTACGCCAACTAGATCGATTTTTATTGCCATGGGAAGAGGTGCTTTGTGACGGGTTCGATCTTGCGGTATTCTTTCCCAGTGACAGAAGGGGCCGCAAGACACGCATGTATCGTTTCCATTAAGTATAACAAGACGGGGTCTATTCCTACATGAATAGATCTTGTCTACATCATGTCACCGTTCTTATTGCATTACTCCGTATTCCCATGAACTTAATACACTAGATGCATGTTGGATAGCGGTCGATGTGTGGAGTAATAGAAGTAGATGCAGAATCGTTTCGGTTTACTTGTCTTGGACGTGATGCCTATATAATGATCATTGCCTGGGTATCATCATGATTATTTGATCTTCCATAAATTGCCCAATAGTAGTTTGTTCACCCATCGTGTGCTATACTCATGAGAGAAGCCACTAGTGAAACCTATGGCCCTCAGGTCTACTTTTCCAACATATTGCTTTTCGATCTACTATTTGTATCTTTTGTTTTCAGATCTATTAAACCAAAAAAAACATAAATACCTTGCTGCACTTTTTGTTTACTTATTTTATTTTGTGTTCTTGTGAGAGCTATTTGCCAAAACTATCACTACCTAATCTATCCTATTACCATAGAGAGCTTGACAACCTCTCTTTCGCGTCGGGTTGCAAGTATTTGTTATTTGTGTGCAAGTGTTGTATACGTGGGTGCGTGATCTTCCTCTATAGATTGATACCTTGGTTTCATAAACTGAGGGAAATACCGTCGTTGTGCTGCATCATCCCTTCCTCTTTGGGGAACTACCGACGCAGTCTCAAGCCACATCAACGTGGCACATGCTCTGCTTGTAATCCATCAAAGTGCTCCTCCAACTTCCTCACCTCTTCCATGTATGATTTCATCAACGGACTCTAGTGATCTTTGTTGACTTGTTTCACCACGAGTTGAGAATCTCCTCGGATGATCAGTTTCTTGATTCCCAACTCCATCGCGATTCTAAGTCCGGCAAAGAGCCCCTCATACTCTGCGGTGTTGTTGGTGGCCTCCTCCCATGGAAAGTGCATTTGAAACACATATTTGAGGTGCTCTTCGGTGGGGGCGATGAGGAGCACGCCTGCTCCGGCGCCTTGAAGTGAGAAAGCACCGTCAAAATACATGATCCATTCCTTAGGCACTTCTTTTCCGGGGAGAATTGTCTCTGGAACCTCTTCGTCTGGTGTCGGCGTCCATTTCGCAATGAACTCCACCGACGCTCTGCTCTGAATTGTGGAACTGCTCTCATTCTTCAATCCAAAACTTGACAGCTCTAGCGCCCACTCAACTATCCTGCCAGTGGCTTTGGGGTTCCTCAATATACGCTGCAGCGGAAAGCGGGTGACAACTGTGATATCGTGGCCTTGTAAGTAGTGGCGTAGTTTCCTTGAGGCCATGATAAGGCTGAAGATCAGCTTTTGCACTCCAGAGTACCTTGACCTAGCCCCTTGTAACAAGGAGCTGACAAAGTACAGTCATTGTTGCACCACTTTCTTCTTTGCCACTTCTTTGAGACTGCTTTTGCTTGCTTGCTTAGGTTCCCCTTGGTTTGTATCAGGTCCTGTCACAAATGCTTAGGTTCCACCCCCGGTGCAATCAGTCGCAGTGGTTTCATCTTCATCAACTTCTCGTTTCGACACCAGCGCTGCACTAGCCACTTGATTTGTTGTCGCCAAGTATAGTAGCAACGGTTCTTGCGGCTTAGGCACGACCAAGGTAGGAGCAGAGGAAAGGTAAGATTTCAGATCTTGCAGCGTTGCTTCTGCTTCCGGGGTCCACATCATCGGGCCAGCCTTTTCAAAATCTTAAAAAATGGCAGGGCGTGTTCAGTGGATTTGGAGATGAACCTACTCAACGAGGCAATGCATCCGGTCAAGCGCCTTACGTCCTTGACGGTCTTGTGTGCTTGTATCTGCTCGATTGCTTTGATCTTGTCGGGATTGGCTTCTATTCCCCGCTGAGATACAAAGAACCCAAGTAGCTTGGCGGATGGGACACCAAACACACACTTCTCAGGGTTGAGCTTTAAATTGATCTTGCGCAAGTTGGTAAAAAATTCTTCCAAGTCTTGAATGAGAGTTTCTCCATCTCTGGTTTTGATTACTATGTCATCCATGTAAGCTTCCACGTTTCTGTGCAACTGAGGTTCAAATACAATCTGCACGGCCCTTGCAAAGGTAGAACTAGCGCTCTTTAACCCAAAGGGCATATGTACAAAGCAGTATGTGCCGCACGGAGTGATGAACGCGGTCTTTTCCTCATCTTCCTTGGCCATGAATATCTGGTGGTACCTGGAGTATGCGTCCAAGAAGGAAAGCAAGTCACACCCAGAAGTGGCATCAATAATCTAATCGATGTGTGGCAAAGGAAAAGGGTCCTTCGGGCATGCTTTGTTCAAGTTAGTGAAATCAATGCAAAGCCTCCATTTCCCATTCGCCTGGCACACCACTACTGGGTTGTCTAACCAAGTTGGATGCAACACTCCTCTAACCAAACCAGCTGATTCGAGCTTCTTGATCTCCTCGACTATGAATTGTTGCCGCTCCAAGGCTTGCTTTCTAACTTTTTGCTTGACAGGTCTGGCATGAGGGCATACAGCAAGGTGGTGCTCAATTACCTCCCTCAGAATACTGGGGATGTCAGATGGTTGCCAAGCAAACACATCGACATTCAGCCATAGGAAGGCAACAAGCACGCTTTCCTATTTGTCATTAAGGGTGGCACTGATGGTAAACGTACCACCAACGCCATCCTGCCCTGCCGGGATCTTCTTCGTCGCTGGATAGGTGACCTTGGATCTTTTGCCAGTGGAATTCCCCGGCAAGTCATCGACGGGTGCAGTGCACTACGAAGAGGTGCGCTTCCCAGAGTCCTTGTGGCGTCCCTGCTAGACTTCTTCCCCTTTTTTGATTTCATGGCAGGAGCTGGGGCTTCCACAACCTTAGCTACTACCGCGTCTCGATACATCTTGTCCACACATATAACTGCATCCTTCTTATCAGATGGGATGGAAATGATTCCCATGGGCCCTGGCATCTTCAAAGTGTTGTAAGCATAGTGGGATGCTGCCATGAATTTTTGCCAGAGTTGGGCGACCAATAATTCCATTGTAAGGCAGAGGGATTTCGACCACATCAAACACTAACTTCTCAGTCCGGTAGTTCAACTCCCCACCAAACATCATAGGCAAAGTGATCTTTCCCTTGGGTCGGCTCCTGTCGGGGTTGATTCCTTGGAACGTACCCATAGCTTTGAGCTTTTCATCAGGGATCTGCAGCTTTTCAACCACTTCAGGGGAGATCAAGTTCGACCCCACCCTGCCATCAATTAACATCTTGGTTACTTTGAGGTTGCAGATTGTTGGGGAGACCAACAACGGCAAACATCCAACCGTGGTTGTGCGGCCAGGATGATCCTCTTCTTCAAAGATGATAGGCGTGCGAGACGATTTGAGTGGCCTTTTGGACTCTGCAGCTGGCTCTATGGCGTTGATCTCACGCGCCCACTGCTTGAGATGGCAATGAGAGGAATGCAAGGACGCACCCCCGTCAACACACATGGCTTCAGTTGCTTTCTGGAAATCTCGATCACTGGAATCTTCTTCATCATCCTCATCATCACTCATATCATCTCCTTCTTTCTTCTCATGGCCTCTAGCGGGTTTTTCATTCTGCTACGGGGGCTTGCTGCGGTGCCCCCCTCTACCACCATGGCCCTTCCCAGCAGCACCATCTTGGCCTCTCTCCTTGTCGCGCCTCTCGTATTTAGCCTTCTGCATCTCAGCAAGCTGCTCAACTTGGCAGGATTTTTGGATATCATGACCCTTCGTGCAGTGGATTTTGCAGTATGGCATGTCGGACTTTCTAGTTTTCTCTGCTGTCGCGGCCTCCCGGCAATTAGCACACATGACAACTCCCTTGACGGGGGCCTCGGCCTTGGCTTTCTTGCCGGCATTGAGATCACCAAAGTGTTGGAAGACGTAGTAGTAAATCAAAATTTTCCTACGTTCACCAAGATCTATCTATGGAGAAACCAGCAACGAGAGGGGAGAGATTGCATCTTCATACCTTTGAAGATCGCTAAGCGGAAGCGTTACAAGAACGCGGTTGATGGAGTCGTACTCGCAGCGATTCAGATCGCGGTAGATCCGATCAAGTGCCGAACGGACGGCACCTCCGCGTTCAACACACGTGCAGCCCGGTGACGTCTCCAACACCTTGATCCAGCAAGGAGGAAGGAGAGGTTGGGGAAGGGCTCCAACAGCAGCACGACGGCGTGGTGGTGGTGGAGTAGCAAGGTATTCCGACAGGGCTTCGCCTAAGCGCTGCGGAGGAGGAAGAAGAGAGGTAGGGCTTCGCCGTGAGAGAGAGAGATCAAATCCTGTCTCAAAACATCCAAAACCTCAAGTATATATAGGAGGAGGGACGTGGAGGGCTGGCTTGGCCTCTACTCCAAAGAGGAGATGGCCGGCTGAATTAAAGGGAGAGTCCACCTCCCACAAGGGAGGTGGATCTCCTCCTTTTAAATCCTTTTTGCCTTATCTCCTTATCTCCAGCCGCATGGGCCTTTAGCAAAAGTCTTGCCCAGCCCAATAAGGGCTGGCACACTTTATCTAACAGCCCATGTGGTCCTTTGGTCGTCACACCCCTCCCGGGGTCCTCCGGCACCCTCCCGGCACTCCCGGTACACTACCGATGAGCCCGAAAACTTTCCGGTGACCAAAACTGGACTTCCTATATATCAATCTTTACCTCCGGACCATTCTGGAGCTCCTCGTGACGTCCGGGATCTCATCCGGGACTCCGAACAACCTTCGGTAATCACGTATACCTTTTCCCTATAACCCTAGCGTCATCGAACCTTAAGTGTGTAGACCCTACGGGTTCGGGAGACACGTAGACATGACCGAGACACCTCTCCGGCCAATAACCAACAGCGGGATCTGGATACCCATGTTGGCTCCCACGTACTCCACGATGATCTCATCGGATGAACCACGATGTCAGGGATTCAATCAATCCCGTATACAATTCCCTTTGTCTATCGGTATGGTACTTGCCCGAGATTCGATCGTCGGTATCGCCATACCTTGTTCAATCTCGTTACCGGCAAGTCTCTTTACTCGTTCCGTAACACATCATCCCGTGGCTAACTCCTTAGTCACATTGAGCTCATTATGATGATGTCTTACCGAGTGGGCCCAGAGATACCTCTCCGTCACACGGAGTGACAAATCCCAGTCTTGATTCGTGTCAACCCAACAGACACTTTCGGAGATACCCGTAGCGTACCTTTATAGCCACCCAGTTACGTTGTGACGTTTGGCACACCCAAAGCATTCCTACGGTATCCGGGAGTTACACAATCTCATGGTCTAAGGAAATGATACTTGACATTGAAAAGCTTTAGCAAACGAACTACACGATCTTGTGCTATGCTTAGGATTGGGTCTTGTCCATCACATCATTCTCCTAATGATGTGATCCCGTTATCAACGACATCCAATGTCCATGGTCATGAAACCGTGACCATCTATTGATCAACGAGCTAGCCAACTAGAGGCTCACTAGGGACATGTGATGGTCTATGTATTCACACATGTATTACGGTTTCTGGTTAACACAATTGTAGCATGAATAATAGACAATTATCATGAACTAGGAAATACAATAATAACCATTTTATTATTGCCTCTAGGGCATATTTCCAACACAAAGCTCTCAACGACCAACACTGCCTTTCCATTACGCTTCTTATTATGCCTTCGGCTTCTCCCCTTCGGGACAGGGGCATCATCATCGTCATCTGAGTCGACTTCAACACCGGCCTCCTCTCCGGGGAGTCGCCTTCCTTCCTCGGCACGAGCACACTTGTCCACCAATGTGTATAACTCATTGAAGGTCTTGGGGAGTCTAGCATTCATCTTGGCCCGCATTCTCCTGTTGTGCATGCTCGAATGGAACACGGCAATCACGACTATGGGGTGTATCTCTGGAATATTGTGGTGTACTCGACTGAATCTCTAGATGTACTTCCGCAAAGTTTGTTCCTCCTTCTGCAGAAGGACTTGTAGGTCACTCGGCTATCCTGGCTCCTGGTGGCCACCTGTGAAGGCGCCAACAAACTCGTTGCACAAGTAAGCCCATGATGAAATAGAGTTCTTCGGTAGGTGCATCAGCCACGATCTCACATTTGGCTTGAGCTCTAAAGGGAAATAGTTGGCAAGCACCTTCTCATCTCTCCCCCCCCCCCGACGGCTTGAACAACTATCATGTAGATGCCTAGGAATTCCATCGGGTTTAGCTTTTCGTCGTATTTCTCCGTCAGTTCAGGCTTGAAAGCTCGGGCCGATAGCTAGCGGACCTGTCGCAACTCGCGAGTGAAGGCAAGGCACCCAACCTCATAAGGCATGTACCCTCCAGCACTGGGCGTGGGGTCACCAAAACTGGGTCGTTGCGCATGTTTGATTGACGGTGTGATTCTCGATGTCGCTCTATGGTGACGTGCATGTCTTCCCTCCGCCGATCTTCCAGGACACGCCGCTGGTCCCGACGATCATGCAGGGCGGACGAGGCCATAGATGCTTCATCAGGCTCGTCGGCATGTGGAGCTCGTTGTGGCTGCCTCTGGGTCTATTGTCGTGGAGGGGACTACACCATTGTCGCGACCTCCTCGACACGACCGTTGGTCTGGGCCACCATCGCCGTCTGCGGGCGTCACAACGGCTCTGCATGCTGCGATTTGTTGGCTTTGACGAAGCCAATCTAACTCTGGATGGTGGCTCTCCACTCGTCCATCTTATCAGATGTCGGCGGGAAGTTTAACAGCAGCTGGGCATGCGCCATTGCTTCCGCTCTCATGGTCGGCATAGCTAGGAAGGCAGATCGCGACGCTGCTCGACTCCTGGTGGAACCAAGAGGGGCGTCGCCGCATTCTTGTCATCGTGCATCGATCGTCGGGGCAGCCTGACACTGGGGAGGCCGAGCTTGTGGGTCTACAGCCCCGTTCATCACTCCGTCTTGTTCTGGGCAAGGCGCACGCCCAGTAGCCGCGCCTGTGACAGGCGTAGCTGGAAGATCACGACTTGCCTCAGATTGGGTGCCGATGTTGCGGCCGTGGCCACCAGTGCGGCGGGGAGGTGGAGACTGAACGTATCCTCCGCTCGTGGGACTAGGGCCGAGCTCGCCAGGATGTTGTTGTTGTTGCTCCTCTTTGGTGTTCCCCGCTCCAGCTTCGGCCCCGGGAGACACGACGGGGGCGCCATATGCGCCAGTCACGCCGCCCATGGCACCCACCTCACTCGTCGTCTCCGCGGGGCCAATAGCATCCGCAGCTGCGTGCGAGGGGCCTTCGAAGTGGAAGGATGCGCAGTCGCGTTGGGCTTCTTCTTGGGAGCCATGGAGGCACAAGACGACGATGAAGATCGACACACCGCTCACGATCTTGGGTTCGCGCAAATGACGCACCCCGTACCTGGCGCGCCAAAGATGTCGGAGCTAGATGCACACGATCACCTATGGGGCCACGAGCCCCTTTGTGGTACGACATGGGTGAGGTCATGTTGCACAAAGAGCGGAGGTGGTGAGGCAGCACGATGATGAGACGCTAGTGTTTTACCTAGGTTCGGGCCACTGAGAAGCGTGTGGATTAATCGGAGGAACACGAAGCACACGCAGTGCTCAAACCCGACAAGGTCGCCTTGGGGAGAGCCGCTACGCGAATACAAGTGTCCAAGGGTCTGAATCTTTAGCTAGGTTGCCTTGGGCCTCCTTTTATAGCTCAAGGGGCAACCACGGTGGCAAAACATGCATTATCTAGTGATTAGATAGCCAACAGTGCTATCATACCTAACTCTGGCAGTTAGGACATAATGCGATAAATGCTAGCCTAGGTGGCATGCGGGGATGCATTCCCGGCAAGCTTGTACCACTGATTTAGCTAACTATTGCTTAACATCTTGACAAACCTCTAGGCGGGTGTCAAATGGACATAATTTGTTTTCCAGTGAGTCGCCATATGCTTAGCGAGAGCCACTTAGCCACCTGAGGGCTCGACACCGCATGGACAAATGACTGGTGTTCCGATGCGGTGGAGCGGTGGCCGATCGGCTCGTGCCTGTCGGGGGATGGCTTGTCGGGTCTTCTTGAAGATGTGTGCGCATCGGTCCCCGGCAGGCACCAGGGACGTGGCTGGCACGGTTCGGGCTTGTTTTGGGCCATTGCATCATCCTTGCTGGCGTTGCTTAGCCAGCATAGGTCGCTTTTGCCAGAGTCTTAGTCTTGAATGTTGGTTTCGTCTTCTTGATGCGCTCCTTGATCTCATGTAGAGCGACTTCTCTGGCTTGGGCAGGTGTTGACTGTTCTTACGTTGATGGTTTCTGTTAGTACTGCCTATGCATAAGTCAGGGGCACTGGTACCCAGTCCTAGTGCACCGACAACATTGAATGCCCATATGTAAGGATTTTTGCAACTTGCTTGCGATTATGCTTAGGCTATCCTCGCATCAGAGGAAATCCTCAAAGATCTTTGACTACATCCAGTTGTCTGCAATGAGGTAGCTATGGGCACATAAGTAAATCTTACATGTTTTTATTCTGCTTTGCTATCCATTTTAAGAAGTTAAATATGTTATTGATCAGCTTGCTTAACCACACGGAGCTATCATCACAAGGAGCCATTTCCCTTTTAAAAGAGAGTTTAGCAAATGATCTTGATATTGAGGTGTAATAAACATGCGAGCTGAATCTTAGACGGATAGAAGAGCAGAAGGGTGATAGTGGCACTCAAAACATAAATAACTTTGTCTTAGCTATTAGTCTTTTTTGGACTTTTGTTTTATATCTAATGACCAAAAACATCATAGCTCAACTTCAAACATAAAATTACTTACCACACATACCATGTGGTGTCTTATCTATCAGTTGATCCAGCATGCCTATGGAGTAGGGAGTTTGCGTATAAAAACTAAGGTATGTCTTACAAGAAAGTTTATATGTGTTTATTTTTAAAATGCATTGTCTTTTTTAGCTTTTAATATGCATCATCTTGATATTGCTAGCATGGTGGATATTTTTCAAGGAGACCTTGGACGAACAAGAAAACATGCATTAATCTTATGCTAGTCTTTTTTGCACTTGCGAGTGATAGTGGATTATGATGTTTTATGTTGTGCTGTCGCTGAAGTTCTAGGTGTGAATAGTGATCTTTTTGGCCATGAGGTTAGCTTGAACTTTGCCTATATTTTACCCGCAAAAAAACACTTAAGCAATTTTCCATTGGATGCGGAAGCATAAATTATCGAAGATGTACTTTTCTTTAAAATCAATATGAAGTCACATGTCTTGCTAAAGAACATGGGGGGATAAACTGAAAACTATTCAACTACTTCGACTCAATTTTCTACTAGGCAAGATCATCGGGAATTATTTTGTTGCAACATAAACATTTTATGTTCTTGCTATTCTAGTGCACAAATTGGTTGTGTGCATCATATGATATAGAGGTTGGGGTTATCCACTTTCAAAAAAAAACTAATGCATACAGTTTTTCCTTTCCTTATATCACCATGCAGAACGCTTGTGCATTAGTCAACTACTGGACGAAGTAGTCTACAAAAAACATAGTAAGAACTTCTTGGATGCAATATTTTAGGAAACAATTCATATAAATCAAGTATTATTGCAACTAACTAATTCAACAATTAATTTGTGATCTTCGTAAGCCGTTGCTTCAATATTTTTTTTATTTACACAGGCTTGCCGGTGAAGATTGATGGGAGGAAGGCATTGTCCTAGCCGCCTTACGAGAAGAGAAAGAAAGACAATTGCACAACGCTTTATTGTTGTGACAGGAGCATGTTGAATCTTTTTTCAAGGAAAAATGGAAAACTAAAGGTTTTCTTTTCAAACACACAAATGATACGTGCATCGATGTACTAGAATGTAAATAATATATTTGAGAAAATATTGGTACGTTTATTTTAAAAGATATAAAACTTTGTGCCAACAAAATAAGAATTTTGTTTTTTTTTCACCTGTAAGTATTTGTTACCATGATCGTGTCGCCATCGTGATTCAGGCCTATTAAGCACTGGGTTGTACTCGCTTCTTCATCGACCCCTACTACATGGCTGTTTGGTTTGCTAGAAAAAAAATGCTATATGCCTGTTTGGGTGTTGGAGGAGAGTGGCGTGAACGTTTCCACGAGACATCCTATTGAAGGTTCTTTGCGTCCAACAGCGTGCAAATGCACTGAGGACCCGCGACTGGGCCAGCCCACTAACTGGAAACGAAGCAGAGCGCGACATAAATATGATAGAATTGAGCGTGAAGCACTGGCCCGTCCTCGCTCCTTCGTTGGGCCCTGTTGTAGGCCTGTTTGGTCCGCTAAAAAAAATGCTATAAGCCTGTTTGGGTGCTGGAGGGGAGTGGCGTGAATGTTTGCATGAGACCTCCTATTGAAGGTTCCATGCGTCCAACAGGGCGCAAATGCATAGAGGACCCGCGACTGGGCTAGAGCACAAATAAGAAACGAGGCAGAGCGCGGCATAAATATGACGTAATTGAGCGAGGAGCTGCCAGGAATCAAACTCACGACTTTCTAGTCATAAACGTGCGCCGCTAGCCACTAGAGCTGTCAGTTGCTGCTAATCTAAGAACAGTGCGATTATTTTAAGATCTCATCGAAGCGGCACATTTAAAACAATCTTTACAAAAAAATTCAAACATTTCTTTGTAATTTATAAAAAACTAAATGTCGAAATTTCTTTTGAAAACATAAATCATTTGAACTTCTAAAATAATTATTCCTTCAAAAAACAAGTATAAATTTTGAAATCCTGAACATTCTCCAATTTGTGAACAACTATTGAAAATGGAAACAATTTTCATTTCCAAACCAAAGTTGAAAAAACAAACATTTTTTGAAAACCCATGAACATCTCTTTAACACACAACATCTTTTAAATTTGTGATTTTTTCAAAAAAAATGTTTTACAAACATAAACAATCTTTAAAAATTTGGAAATATTTTGAAATTCTATTTGTTTTTAAATGAGAACAAACGTTAACATTCCGATTTTTTAGAACACGAACAAGTATTGGAACTTCCAAAAAACTATTGTACTCCCAAATTTTGGAAAATGGGAATGAATTTTCAAATTCTGAACATTTTCTAAATTGTGCACAATTTTTGGAAATATTAACAATAATTTGAAAATCAAAACATTTTCTGGAAACTTAAACTGATTTCGAATTTACAAATATTTTAATATAAAAGTTGGTAATGGGAAGAAAATTTCGAAACTCGGAACATTTTTAAAAAACTTGAACAAATTTTGAAGTTCGCAACATTTTTCTGAAACAGTGACATTTTTGGAAACATGAAAAAAATGAAATCAAAACATGTTTTGGAATCCTGGAAAAATATAGAAATTCTGAACATTTTTGGAAACACACAAACAATTTTTAGAAAACATGAAGAAGTTTGGAAATTTCGAAAAAAGATAGTAAAAATGAAAAGTTTTTGTAGTATGTTGAACATTTTTTTGAAATTCCTGATTTTCTAAACGAAAATAGAAAAGCAGAAACGAAAAAAGAAAACAATAAAAAACAAACAGAGAAAACAAAAAATGAAAACGAAAGGAAAAAGAGAAAACACAAAAAGGAAAAAAAATGATTTAGGAACCTTCAATGAGGTTTTCAAAATCAGCCAGGAACCTTCCAAAAGGTTCTTAAAACCAATGGCTCGCACGCTCAGCTGAGCCGACCATTCTATCGATCCGGTATCGATCCGCTGTGCGATTGGTCGATTATTTGCCGCAAAGTGCGGCAAATAAGAAGTTCCGGTTTGCGCGGCTATATGAAAGGGAAGACAATTCCAAGCGACCAACCAGCTGATCCCAGAAAGCATATGTGTTTCCCGACTCACGGCAACGGAAGAAGGCCACACAGATTGTCTTATGAGATACTGAAGATTATACCACGCGCACTTTCAGAGTTCAGACAAACAGCGAGACCCTCGCACATGCTGCATGCCTCTCTTTTCTTTTTTTTTGAGCGTGCATGCCTCTCATGACCAAGAGTTCGTGTCGATGTTGTGTTCTGGCCGGCTTTTGTTTTTTCTCTCCTTGCTCAAGTAAAGCGATACCTGCGTAGTACTCTACCGGGGACAGGTGTTTGCGTTTCTGCTCTACTGGGGATAGTGAGGACGCCTCCAGGACGAAGGGCCACCAGAATCGAGTGTTTGCGTGCTTTCTTTTTACCTCAAGCTTTTCTCAAGTGTTACCAGAGAGGCAGAGAGTACCCCGGTGAATCGCCGGTAGGCGGTAGCCGCGGTACGAGGTAAGTGCCTGGCAGTTGCACGGCGAGAGCCGGTGAATTTTACTCGATGGCACAGGCTGACGGCTGACGAGCGCGCAGAACGGAAGCAGAGCACTCATCGTGTACTTTCAGGGCATATTGATTCGGTTATTAAAGCATCTATCCTTTCAAATCCGCCTCATACGTCCGGACAGGCCGTCCGGTCAGTCCGGTTATTTTTTCTTTTTGATCTAGACGGATCCCTTAAACGGCCTTCAAACGTCCGTGCTGAACGACACCCTACATATCCAGCCCAAATATGAGGCGAGTATGGGGGCGTCCGGTCGCGCCCGGGCACGCCCGTCACATCGGAGCCGGCCATGCCGACCCACTCCTACCCCCACTTATATTCGTCCCCATCCGTTCGTCGGACCAAACCCTAGCCACTTCACTCCCCTCCCCTCCACCCTCCTCCACCACGCGAGCTCTCCTCCGGCGGATTCCGACCACCTCCGCCATTTCAGATAGCGGATCGGAGTCCGACCTTTCCGGATCTGTCGACTGGGGTGTGATTCCATGTGGGTTGGAGGAGCCAATGGTAGTTCGCATTGCACTCTGTCGGTCCCGGGAGGAGAGCAGCCGACCGAGGGACGCATCCGTCCGCCGCGAGGCCCTAGCATTGGCTCACCGGGCGCTCGGGTCCGGCGGTGCTGGATCCTCGCGTTCCCGGCAGCCAGAACACCACTCCTTCCCCATCACCGGTCCCGCAGACTGTGAGTCGTATCGGGTCCGGGCGGCACGCCGTGAGAAGGAGAGGGTAAGGGCCATCGAGGCCCATCTCACGACGGATATGACGGAGGCGGAGGCGGCTACTGCGGCGGCACGGGCGGCCGCAGAGAAGGAAGCCATCCGCGCCCGCATTATGAAGAAACGAGAGCGGAGGAACACACGCGCCCTCAACCGAGAGCAGAGTCAGGCGGTCCGGGCCATGGTCGGACTGCCACCGAAGGAGGAGAAGGACAGCGACGGCGAGAACAACTCCGGGGATGAGCAGATCCGGCTGGATCCGTACTGCGTCTTCGAGCGGTACTTCCGCAAGAAGGACGGCAAGGGCAGCCATGGATGACGTCCACCATAGCCAAACATGCCAAATTTTGGTAGTCCGATGGCATGTTTAGTGTACTGTGATGGAGTAGCCGGACGATTCGTGTGTGTCGACGTAGTTGCATGAGTTTGTATGGATTTGAGATATGCTAATTGAGGTGTCCGGATGTGAAGTGCCTAATTTGAGACGTGCCCGGTCAATGCCGGCGGACACATCCGCAGGCGTTTGAGGGGCCGCATTTGCCAAGTATGGTTGTAGATGCTCTTACCCCTATGTAAAGCATATAGAAGTGTTTAGAGCAGCTCCAACAAAAGGACCCATTTTGTCCGTCCATGTCTATTTGGATCCGCGTGAATAAAAATGATGTCCCAACGCAAAGACTCATTTATATTTTGTGTTGCCTTGTGTCCGCGCGGACCAACTTCTGTTCCAAATTTTGGGTCATGTTTGGATCACATGCGGACACAAAAACAGACATTTTCTTGTATGCGTCGTCCACGTGTGTTCAGCCCGATCCACTTATCATCCACCCACCCACCTTTCCCTACTTATTTAATTCATTAGTCAACCCCACCCACTTCTTTCCTGTTATTTTACTGACTCAGTGCTTCCGTTCACTTGCTTCCCGTTGGGTGTACCAGCTGACCCCTTTAAAAAAGCAGACACAGACAGGAGGACGACCGCCCGGTTGGAGTTGCTCTTAGATAACCGAATAATAATAATCTAAACGTTCTTAATATTTCTTTATGAAGGCTTTGTTTTGAGTTTTGACTGATTTGACCTTTTTGCCATAGATTGCACCAGCATATTTTCAACACTACTCAATATTATTATTTTCCACGAAAAATATCCGAATTTTATTATAGAAGTTCACTAGAAATAAAAGTAACTCAAACATAAAAAAACAGTAATTCTTATGTTGTGCTCATGCAATCAGTTTAAAAGTACATTTTTGTGGGAAAAAATATAACTGACCAGTAATGACTTTTGAACATTTAGAATAATTAATACTTTTTTCAGACCTTTTTGTCTGGTTCTATGAATTGAGGAAAGAAACACAAAATTCTAATGAAGATTGTCAAATCAAAGTCAAAATCAGCCCAGTGAAAAACAAAACAAAACTATGACTTCATTATTCTACTAGAGATTTCATTTTCATCGCATTCTTCATGCCAAGTAGTTCGAAGAGGTCGTATAACCCCTACTTTGAAAATCGAGGGGGTAGTCAGTTGGTTAGAGCACGATCTTGCGAGTTTGCCTCCCCTCCCCCGTGTTTGAGGAACAACCTCTGCAGGGTGCCTCATTTCTACTAGAGGCTAACACTGGGCTGCACCTCGCCGTTTTTCGCTCGTTTGAATAGTCTTTTTTTATCTAATAGACTATTTTGGCCAGTTGTTTTGGTTTGGTTTTACCTATGTGGGTTCGGATTTTACTTATGTTTTGACAGTATTTTTTTCGTACGACGTGCTAGGTTACTGTTTGAGATAGTGTTTGTTCTGACAGGAGATTGCAATTGTTTAGCGTGTTGTTTGTGGTGTCTTTACGTGTTTCGGCCTCGGTATTAATCGAGGATGGTTGTGTGAGCCTCTTCGAAGTCATGTTCGAGGTTGAAATAGTGGAATGGTTGCTATAACGTCCACATGGGCCGTTCCATGAATAATGTTTCGGCTTTGTGTGAGCCTCGCTCAACTTGGCTCCCTACTCCGCTCGCTCATTCATTGTTTTTGCTGTTGCGTTGCTAGTTCAGAAAAAAAGGCTAACATTTTTTTTGAACAAAATTCATCAAATCAAAAGATGTTCATATGTATATGAAAATATTGGATTTTTAAAAATATTGCAGATTAATAAAACAATGTATTTTAGAAAGTGTTCACACATTTAAAAATAATCCATGAATTTACAAAAATGCAAATTCATAAAATATCTCAAACTAAAAAAAGTTTAATAACTTTAAAAAGGCTTGAGAACCATTTACCCATGGACAAGTGTTCATGAATCTAAAGAAAAAAAATAGAACATCATGCACTAAAATGTGTAAAAAATAGAAAAGGAATAAAGGAACCCAAAATACTTAACCAATGACACACACTTACTAACGGACCCCTTAGCGACCTAACAGTCCCCGCCACACCAGGAGGCTCCAAATCAAGAGGAGGCTCCAAATTAAGAGAACTTAGTATCTTGGTAAATCCAAAAATTCATAATTGGGGAGGGAATTGTCCCCTTTAACCACTTTTTTATGTCATAGTTTTTTGACTTTTTATACTAAGACAAAATAGTATTCTTTCATATTTTTTTGTGTCATGCTTTTAAATTGAGAGTGACATATGCATTTATTCAAAAACAAAACTCATTTCCCAACTCTTTATCCTTCTTTTCTTGATTCATCTTCGTTAAATTAAGTCAAAAATAATAGACTTGTGAAGATTGATATACCAATATAAAGCCTGACGAGGTAAACTCGTAGCCCAACTTCATTAACACTAGTACACCGCCCAATAAAACCACGTGAAGAGATGATGACATTGCCAACATAATTTCTAGCAATAAACCCAGGCTAGTGACCCTAATGTTCTCCACAAAAATGACGTCGAAATGGGAGGCTGCTAAAAAACATGCAATTATAGTTGCGAGCTGGTGCATTGCCATGCAGCTGCAGGTTCGCGTGGAGTGAGAAAGAAAAAAATGAGACCAACAAAAGAATGTAAAATCTAATCAAACGATAAAATAACAAACATAATGAACAAAGATAACTCAAAAGATAGAACAACATGAATCTCGGTGTAAGATTTGAAGCAAGTACCCCCTTCCGATTCATAATAAGTGTCGTGGTTTCAGCTCATTGGATCGAAGGGAGTAGCTCCCAATAAAAATCATTTACTATTGTGTTTTCTATCCATTTTCTCAAATGGATCAAATGGGTCTTAGGAGGACATTTTGGGGAAACCACAATGAAGCTGGTCTATGTGGTCGACTCCAAAAGCTATAATGACTGACTGTTGAGAAAGATGAATGTTGTTTCATTTATTTAGGGGGAGGTCAGTCACTCACATGGGCGGGGTACTCTTCCCTTCCCTCTTCTTTCCTTTTTCTTTTCCGTTGGTCATCATGCTGTTGTTATTTCTCCATATTCTGATTTGACACTATGTCCCAATGCTCAATTTGAAGCAGACTGAATGATTTCTTTTCGAAAAAGCAGTGTTCGATAGTCCTGTCCTGCATTAGTTTTTAATAGACGATTAGTTGAGACTTTTTTCCTTCCAACGTATATTGGTTATCTCTGAAACTGACATGCCACTTGGCCCCATCCCTGCATCATTATCGCGATCAATACAAACAATGATTTCATGCCACTAGAATTGAATATTGAGTGCATCACTTTATTTTCCTACCTAGCAGGACCAATACCCTTTTAATGTGTCCGAGTCAAGCATACCACTGCAGCAGTGCCACTATTTGCCATTTTGTTGTCAACATGCCCAGGGTTTCCAATAAAGGTCCGCCTGCCTAACAGGAGAAAATGCTCTAGCACCTAATTTGCATGTGATGCATACCCCCTAGACATATACTTTTTCTTTCTTTTTTAGATAAGAAATGAGCAAAATACAAAATATGGGAAATGGTCAATAGAAGCGGTCGTTTTTTCTCCACCTTTTTTCAGCTTCCCCACCAATAATTCGTTTGAATACTACTACAGTGGAGTGGATGGTTTGTGGCCACAAAGACTCCATGCGACCATCTGTTTCTCACTGTCCTCTCTCACTTAGTAATATATCAAAAAGATTCCATCGGCTGCACCTAAAGAAGGGAATTCTTTTTTGCTGGGGAACCGTGGCTTTTGTTTTGTTTTGTTGTTATCTCTCTCTCACGCTCACGCTTGCGTGGACCGAGAAGGGAAATGGAAATTGCTTTGATAAAGATTTCTTTGTCCCTCGAGGATAAGCTCGCCCGCACTAAACAAGCCACGCCGAGACACGCGAAAATAGACGTCCGGCCCGGCCGCGCGTCGGAAGATGCCGTGAGGAAATTGGAGCCGTCGACTGGTTGGAGATTTTTTTCATTTCTTTTAAAAGGAGATAACGAAATGGAGGCAGAGGCGCAATACGTGCACGCACCTGTTCCGATTCGGCTTGTTATTGGGAGGAGCAGCTACTGTATTTTGCTATCGCTTTGCTTGGGTAGCTTCCTGTTAAGGTTGCCCTAAGTGCACGCCAACATCACTGTGCGCGCTTGCTGCACGCTTTCGGCCAGCCAAGACGCGTTTCGCGACACGGCAAACAATTTTACTATTCTCCAGCAAAGATAAAACGGTTTCATACTTTCGCCCTTTTCCCCTTACGATTACGAAACCTCGTCGGAATACCGAGAGCTTATACGTTGCGTAAAGAAGAAAGCTGGTCGTCACTCGTAAAAGAAGAAGAAAGTTGGTGAAAAACGGGGATCCAAAACAACAGAGATAGTACACACTGTGGTATTCCGTATTCATTTGCAAAAGAAAAGAAAAGGTACACATTGCGGTATTTTCCCTTTATGCCATGAGCGAACTGCAGCACTGCACAGATGTCGAACGGCCGTCGTGCCATCTGGGCGAGGAGATCCGTCCGTGATCTTGCTCTGCGCCGGAGTAGTGGGAGTACGTACAAGCCGCAGCCACACACGTAGACATGCGTACCGTACGCGGCCGTCCGAGCCGCAGTATATTCCCCTTTCCTTTCACGGAAAAAGCCGGGTATATTCTGGCCCGTGCCTGTGCCACCACCAGCGAGATGCACTCAATGATTTCACCAAGCCTTGCCCTTCAATCTGGCCCGTGTTAACTCAGTCGCAGTTAATACTGGTGTCAGTGGCCTGCGGTGCCACTGCCTAACCGCTCTCTGCACTGCCCGGGGCTGATTGGGCTGCCATTAACTCCCCAACGGATCTCTTCACAGAATGCCTCATCTTTTTTATAAAAAAATGTACTACATCTACACTGCACCACCTGCAGATTCTTTACCGCTTCATTCATTTTCTGCGCGGGAAGAAAATTATTACTCCTACGGGCCTTTGCAGTCGCGTGCAAAGTCACAATCCCTTTCGATGATGTGGGTCGATGTTTTTGCTGATGAATCTAAAGATCAATCCACGATAAATATCATGCGTGTCTTTTCGGGGTGTCGTCAGCAAATTTATGTCTGGCAAAAACAATGCCACATCCGAGCACGTCAGCTTGTGGTGGTAGTAGCAGCAGCAGCATGAGTGTGAGACAATCCAAACCGGCCTGACCATGTCCTGATTTCACATCACACCCCAGAATTTTAAATACAGTTTCAGTTAGTTCAGATGGGGAAATGGGTTGTAAATTGCACGGGGTTTATTCCCAGATATTCCTGTTAGACTGTTATTGTTTATGATTTAGAACTTGGACTCACTCTTACCGGGTCGTTTTTACTGAGTCTGGACGGCAAAAATAACTACCATCCTAAACTACAAACCAAACCATACTAACTAGCGTTAGGAAAGGTGTAAAAAAAGGTTAATCAAGTTCAGGTTCGTAAGTAAAGTCAGAGAGAGCGGTAAGCCCGATGCAAACGACACGTGCTGGACAAGCTAGATAAAGGTGTGGCGGTATAAATAAAGCGCCAAACTTTATTCGATTTGCATGCTAATTCTTGGCATGCACTCAATCTCCCGTACTACTACTACTGCTCGCTTAGGCCCCATTTTTATCTGATTGATATTATCAGATATACTTTCATTTTCTTGCGAGTGAATGCAATTATTTCAAAGCACTACGAGCTGAATGATAAAAAGAAACTGGTACTACCTGGGAAATTACTTCGCCGTGAAGGATCAAACACTGCATGGGACAAGAAAGGTTTTTAATTTTTTGGAAGAGAAATGGGGCCCTCGTGTTCTATTGCCGATTCTTGTGTTTGGTCCTTTAGGGGAGTGTACTGTCTCGATTTCGTTTCTGCCCCTGAATTGACATGGGTCAGGGAGGTTCTCGTGCTAACGTTTCACCTTTTTTTTCACTTGAACCAAATAAATCTATACCTTATACTAGTAAGTAATAAAGAAAATAAGTATGTTTGGTTGGTCGTGCTATTTTGTAGAAAATTACGTGATACTTCTAAATTTCAGTTTTAAGTCAGATTTCGCTTTCGGGGAAAACCACCTCAGGTTTCTATCGATCAACCCGCATCTCAGGTTTAAATTAGTTTTTTGCTTTTTTTATAGGAAACATCTTGATATTTGGGTTAATCAAATCATATTAAATTTAACATGCTATAAATGACATTTGATTAGAAAAATATGTAAAATCTAAATATGATGTTATTTTACATGTTAATCATTTTAAATGCAATTTAGGGTCCAAACTTAATCAGTAGTGCATAATCCGCCTTTTTTCATATGGATGTCGATTGGGATTGGAAATGAACACCTCAGTAAAACCAGATTAGGAGACGAACATCTATACTATAGCTACACATGCATAACTCGCCAAAAGCTCATAGAGAAAAAAACAGATTTCTCATCTTAGGTCGAGAGAGATGCCTTAGGATTGTGTTGAAATAAATCAAGTGAACCTATTGGGGTATTGAGTAGTGATTATTGGGTTAGAGGAGTGTGATATTTTTTCCTTCCGTTGCAACACACAGGCTTTTTTGCTAGCTAGTATGAACTGAAATTTTCATTTATCCTCCCGATGGATTTAGCGCATCTTCAACAAATGGTGTATGATAGAAAATTGTTCAGAAAACGTTCCTAGGGTATTTGGAGAAAAAACAATGCTCCAACACATGCCTTATCTCTATCTTGTGCTGCAGTTTTTTTGGCCAGCCCCCAAATTTACTATAGTCGAACGACAATCACAAAACAAATTCCCAGCCTCGCGCACTGACAACCCACAACTATAGGAGATCGCGATAGCCCTCGAGGGTACTATTTCGTTCAAATTGTTGATTCCACACAAGGGAAATCAAAGAATATTTTTGAATCTTAACAGTTGAGTTGTCAATTCAACCACATCTGAAAATATCTCCGGAGCAGAAAATTTAGTAGCACAATAGTTTGATAGTTTCAGTAATAGTAGCAATAGTAACAGCAACAGTAATAATAGCAATGTGAGAATTCGATTACTTGACAAATATCTATAGTGGAGTGATGATTGTATTAGCAACAACAATACGAACTTAGCAAAGATCAATATGAGAAACGTGTAGGCATTGGATCATAGATGGATATTTTGTTGGGAACGTTGCATGGGAAACAAAAATTTTCTACGCATACGCAAGATCTATCTATGGTGATGAGCATCTACGAGAGGGAGGGTGGATCTACGTACCCTTGCAGATCGCTAAGCGGGAAGCGTTAAGAAACGCGGTTGATGTAGTCGAACGTCTTCGCGATCCAAATCGCCGAGCGTCCCGCGATCCAATCACGATCCATCCCGATCAAGCACCGAACGGACGGCACCTTCGTGTTTAGCACACGTACAGCTTGATGACGATCTCCGCCTTCTTGATCCAGCAAGAGGGAGCGGAGAGGTAGAAGAGTTCTCCGGCAGCGCGACGACATTGCGACGATGGTGGTGGAGCTATTTCGGCAGGGCTTCGCCTAAGCACTGCAGAAAACCGATCTACCGGAGAAACTATGAACTAGAGGGTAGGGGTTGCACGTGGCTGAAATCTTGTGCCAAAAACCCTAAAACCTCTAGTATATATAAGAGGAAGAGAGGAGGAGGCTTGGCCAAAGGGACAAATCTAGGAGGCTTCGGCCGAAGTGGATAGGAGGGAAGGAATCCTCCTCCAATCGTAGTAGGACTAGGACTCCTTCCTTTTTTTTTTGCCTTTTTCCACCTTTTCTCTTTGGGATTTTTTTACCTAGCTGCATGGGCCTTGTGTGGGACTTCCACCAGCCCACTAAAGGCTGGTATTCACTCTTCCATAGCCCATGTAGCCTCTTGGGTCGAAATACCCCTCCCGATGGTCTCCCGGTACACTCCCGGCACTCCCGGTACACTACCGATGAGCCCAAAACTTTTTTGGCGACCAAAATAGGACTTCCTATATATCAATCTTTACCTCCAGACCATTCCGGAGCTCCTCGTGACATCCGGGATCTCATCCGGGACTCCGAACAACCTTCGATCACCACCATGCATAACTCTATACTACTGAAACGTCACCAAACCTTAAGTGTGCAGACCCTGCGGGTTCGAGAACTATGTAGACATGACCGAGACACCTCTACGGTCAATAAACAATAGCGGAACCTGGATGCCCATATTGGTTCCCACATATTCTACGAAGATCTTTATCGGTCGAACCTCTATGTCAAGGATTCAGTTAATCCCGTATGATGTTCCCTTTGTTCTTCGGTATGTTACTTGCCCGAGATTCGATCGTCGGTATCTCCATACCTAGTTCAACCTCGTTACCGGTAAGTCTCTTTACTCGTTCCATAATACAAGATCCCGTGACTAACACTTAGTCACATTGCTTGCAAGGCTTATTGTGATGTTGTATTACCGAGTGGGCCCTGAGATACCTCTCCGTCACACGGAGTAATAAATCCCAGTCTTGATCCATGCCAACCCAATAGACACCCTTGGAGATACCTGTAGAGCACCTTTATAGTCACCCAGTTACGTTGCGATGTTTGATATACACAAGGCACTCCTCCGGTGTCCGTGAGTTGCATGATCTCATGGTCATAGGAACATATACTTGACATGCAGAAAACAATAGCAATAAACTCACACGATCATATGCTACCTTTGTAGTTTGGGTCTTGTCCATCACATCATTCTCCTAATGATGTGATCCCGTTATCAAATGACATCAGATGTTAATGGCTAGGAAACCTTGACCATCTTTGATCAACGAGCTAGTTCACTAGAGGCATACTAGGGAAAAGTGTTGTCTATTTATCCACACATGTAACATGTTTCCAATCAATACAATTATAGCATGGATAATAAACAATTATCATGAACAAGGAAATATAATAATAAGCACTTTATTTATTGCCTCTAGGGCATATTTCCAAAAGTCTCCCACTTGCACTAGAGTCAATAATCTAGTTCACATCACTATGTGATTTACATTCTAATGAATCGAACACCCATGCAGTTCTGGTGTTGATCATGTTGGGGAACGTTGCATGGGAAACAAAAAATTTCCTACGCACACGCAGATCTGTCCATGGTGATGAGCATCTACGAGAGGGAGAGTGGATCTACATACCCTTGTAGATCGCTAAGTGGGAAGCGTTAAGAAACGCGGTTGGTGTAGTCGAACGTCTTCGCGATCCAAATCGCCGTGCGTCCCGCGATCCAATCACGATCCGTCCCGCGATCCAATCACGATCCGTCCCGCGATCTGATCACGATCCGTCCCATGAACTTGATCACGATCCGTCCCACGAACTTGATCACGATCCTTCCGATCTAGCGCCGAACGGACGACATCTCCGCGTTTAGCACACATACAGCTTGATGACGATCTCCATCGTCTTGATCCAGCAAGAAGGAGTGGAGAGGAAGAAGAGTTCTCCAGCAGCGTGACGGCGCTCCGGCGATGGTGGTGGAGCAATTCCGGCAGGGCTTCTCCTAAGCACTGCAGAAATCCGATCTAGAGGAGAAACTATGCACTGGAGGAACGGGTAGCACGTGGCTGAAAAACTAGTGCAAAAACCGTAAAACCCACCAGTATATATAGGAGGAGAGGAGGCAGCCTTTTCTTCCAAGCCAAAGGCTTTGGCCAAACCTACTAGGAGAGGAGGAATCCTCCTCCAATTCTAGTAGGACTAGGATTGCTCCTTTTTTTTTCCTTTTTCCACCTTTTTCTTATTTGGGTTTTCTTTTCCAGCCATATGGGACTTGTGTGGGAGTTTCCACCAGCCCACTAAGGGCTGATATTCACTCTCCCATAGTCCATGAAGCCTCTTGGGTCGAAATACTCCTCCTGGAGGCCTCCCGATACACTACCGGCACTCCCGGTACACAACCGATGAGCCCGAAACTTTTCCGGCGACCAAAACAGGACTTCCTATATATGAATCTTTACCTCCGGACCATTCTGGAGCTCCTCGTGATGTCCGGGATCTCATCTGGGACTTAGAACAAACTTTGGTCACCACCATACATAACTCTATACTACCAAAATGTCACCAAACCTTAAGTGTGCAGACCCTGCGGGTTCGAGAACTATGTAGACATGACCGAGACACCTCTACGGTCAATAAACAATGGCGGGACCTAGATGTCCACATTGATTCCTACATATTGTACGAAGATCTTTATCGGTTGAACCTCTATGTCAAGGATTCAATTAATCCCGTATGATGTTCCCTTTGTTCTTCGATATGTTACTTGCCTGAGATTCGATCGTCGGTATCTCCATACCTAGTTCAATCTCGTTACTGGCAAGTCTCTTTACTCGTTCCATAATACACGATCCTGTAACTAACACTTAGTCACATTGCTTGCAAGGCTTATTGTGATGTTGTATTACCGAGTGGGCCCTGAGATACCTCTCCGTCACACGGAGTAACAAATCCCAGTATTGATCCATGCCAACTCAACAGACACCCTCGGAGACACCTGTAGAGCACCTTTATAGTCACCCAGTTATGTTGCGACGTTTGATACACACAAGGCACTCCTCCGATGTCCGTGAGTTGCATGATCTCATGATCATAGGAACATATACTTGACATGCAGAAAATAGTAGCAATAAACCGACACGATCATAAGCTACGTTTGTATTTTGGGTCTTGTCCATCACATCATTCTCCTAATGATGTGATCCCGTTATCAAATGACATCTCATGTCCATGGCTAGGAAACCTTAACCATCTTTCGATCAGCGAGCTAGTTCACTAGAGGCATACTAGGGACATTGTGCTTGTCTATGTATCCACACATGTATCCATGTTTCCAATTAATACAATTCCAGCATGGATAATAAAAAATTATCATGAAAAAGGAAATATAATAATAAACACTTTATTTATTGCCTCTAGGGCATATTTCCAACAGATCATGTTTAGCCCTTGGAAGAGGTTTAGTCAACGGGTCTGCAACATTCAGATCCGTGTGCACCTTGCAAATATTTATGTCCTTCTCCTCAATGTAATCATGGATGGAGTTGAAGCGTTGTCTTATGTGTCTGGTCCTCTTGTGAAACCTTGGTTCCTTGGCTAGAGCTATGGCACCAGTGTTGTCATAGAACAGAGTAATTGGATTCAGTGCACTGGGAACTACTCCAAGATCTGTCATGAACTGCTTCATCCAGACACCTTCCTTCGTCGCTTCCGAGGCTGTGATGTACTCCGCTTCGCATGTAGAATCGGCTACCACGCTTTGCTTGGAACTGCATCAGCTTACCGCTCCCTCGTTAAGAATAAATATGTATCCGGTTTGTGACTTAGAGTCATCCGGATCAGTATCAAAGCTTGCATCGACGTAACCCTTTACGACGAGCTCTTCATCATCTCCATAAACGAGAAACATTTCCTTAGTCCTTTTCAGGTACTTAAGGATATTCTTAACCGCCGCCCAGTGCTCCATTCCAGGATCACTTTGAAACCTTCCGGCCATACTTATGGCAAGGCTGACATCGGGTCTTGTGCACAACATTGCATACATGATAGAGCCTATGGCTGAAGCATAGGGGGTGACACTCATGTTTTCTCTATCTTCTGCAGTCACTGGGCATTGAGTCTTACTCAACTTCACACCTTGTAACACAGGCAAGAACCCCTTCTTGGACTGATCCATTTTGAACTTGTTCAAAACTTTATCAAGGTATGTGCTCTGTGGAAGTGCTATTAAGCGTCTCGATCTATCTCTATAGATCTTAATGCCTAATATGAAAGCAGCTTCTCCTAGGTCCTTCATTGAAAAAATCTTGTTCAAATATTCCTTCACGCTTTCCAGCATTTCTATATTGTTTCCAATCAGCAATATGTCATCCACATATAATATTAGAAACGCTATAGAGTTCCCACTCACTTTCTTGTAAATACAAGCTTCTCCATAAACTTGTATAAACCCAAACACTTTCATCACCTCATCAAAGCGCTTATTCCAACTCCGAGATGCTTGCACCAACCCATAAATGGATCGCTGGAGTTTGCAAATTTGTCAGCATTCTCTGGATCGACAAAACCTTCTGGTTGCATCATATACAACTCTTCCTCAAGGAAACCGTTGAGGAACGCTGTTTTGACATCCATCTGCCAAATTTCATAGTCGAAATAAGCAGCTATTGCCAACATGATTCTGACAGACTTAAGCATCGCTACGTGTGAGAAGGTCTCATCGTAGTCAACTCCTTGAACTTGTGAAAACCCCTTTGCCACAAGTCGAGCTTTATAGACGGTGACATTAACGTCCACGTCCGTCTTCTTCTTAAAGATCCATTTGTTCTGAATGGCCTTTCGCCCTTTAGGTAATACTTCCAAAGTCCATACTTTGTTTTCATACATGGATCCCATCTCGGATTTCATGGCCTCTAACCATTTCACGGAATCCGGGCGCATCACCGCTCCTCCATTGCTCGTAGGTTCATTGTTGTCCAACAACATGACCTCCAAGACAGGGTTGCCATACCATTCAGGAGCAGTACACGCCCTTGTCAACCTACGAGGTTTAATAGTAACTTGATCTGAAGCTTCATGATCATCATCATTAACTTCCTCTTCAACTATCGTAGGCTCCACAGAAACATCTTTCTCAAGAAATGTTCCGTTCTTAGCGCTACTCTCTGGTTGAAGTAAAGGTTCAATAACCTCATCAAGCGCTATTTTCCTCCCACTCAATTCTTTCGAGAGAAACTCTTTCTCAAGAAATGTTCCATTCTTAGCGACAAACACTTTGCCATTGGATCTGAGATAGAAGGTATACCCGACTGTCTCTTTCGGGTATCCTATGAAGACGCATTTCTCCACTTTGGGTTCCACCTTTTCAGGCTGAAGCTTTTTGACATAAGCATCACATCCCCAAACTTTAAGAAACGACAACTTTGGCCTCTTGCCAAACCATAGTTCATATGGCGTCGTCTCAACGGATTTCGATGGTGCCCTATTTAAAGTGAATGCAGCTGTCTCTAATGCATAACCCCAAAACGATAGTGGCAAATCAGCAAGAGACATCATAGAACGCACCATATCTAATAAGGTTCGACTACGACGTTCGGACACACCATTACGATGTGGTGTTCCAGGCGGTGTCAACTGTGAAACAATTCCACACTGTCTTAAGTGACTGCAAACTCATAACTCAGATATTCACCTCCTCGATCAGATTGCAGGAATTTAATCTTCTTGTTACGATGATTCTCAACTTCACTCTGAAATTGCTTGAAATTTTCAAACGTTTCAAACTTGTGTTTCATTAAGTAAATATACCCATATCTACTTAAGTCATTAGTGAAGGTGAGAAAATAACGATATCCACCATGCACTGTAACATTCATTGGACCGCACACATCAGTATGTATGATTTCCAATAAGTCACTTGCCCGTTCTACTGTTCCAGAGAACGACGTTTTAGTCATCTTGCCCATGTGTCAAGTGATTCAAAATCAAGTGACTCCAAAAATCGATCAACATGGAGCTTCCTCATGCGTTTTACACCAATATGACTTAAACGACAGTGCCACAAGAAAGTGATACTATCATTATCAACTCTACATCTTTTGTCATCAATGTTATGAACATGCGTATCATCACTATCAAGATTCAATATGAATAAACCCCTCACATTGGGTGCATGACCATAAAAGACATTACTCATATAAATAGAAAAAGCCTTTATTCTCTGATTTAAATAAGTAATCGTCTCACAATAAATAAGATCCAGATATAATGTTCATGCTTAATGCAGGCACTAAATAACAATTATTCAGGTTCATCACTAATCCCGATGGTAATCGAAGAGAGAGCATGCCGACGACGATAACCTAAACCTTGGAACCATTTCCCACGCGCATCGTCACTTCATCCTTTGCCAGCCTTCGTCTATTCTATAGTTCCTGTTTTGAGTTGCAAATGCGAGCAACCGAACCGGTATCAAATACCCAGGCACTACAACGAGAGCTAGTAAGGTACACGTCAATAACATGTATATCATATATACATTGTTTGTCGTTGGCCGCCTTCTTGTCAGCCAGGTACTTGGGGCAGTTCCGCTTCCAGTGACTAGTTCCCTTGCAATGAAAGCACTCAGTTTCTGGCTTGGGTCCAGTCTTGGGCTTCTTTACAGGTGTAGCAACTGCTTTGCCATTCTTCTTGGTTTTACCCTTCTTGCCCTTGCCCTTGCCATTCTTCTTGAAACTAGTGGTTTTATTGACCATCAACACTTGATGTTCTTTCTGGATTTCAGACTCAGCGACCTTTAGCATCGCAAACAGCTCGGCGACTGACTTGTTCATCCCGTGCATGTTATAGTTCATCACAAAGCTCTTGTAACTAGGTGGCAGTGATTGAAGAACTCTGTCAGTGATGGCCTCTGGCGGAAGGGCAATTCCCAACTCCGCTAGAAGAGTCGAATACCCAGACATTCTGAGTATATGTTCACTGATAGACCCGTTCTCCTCCATTTGGCAAGCATAGAACTTATCGAAGGTCTCATACCTCTCGATCCGTGCATTCTTCTGAAAGAAAAACTTCAACTCCTGGAACATCTCATATGCTCCATGACATTCAAAACGTCTTTGAAGTCCTGGTTCTAAGCCATACAATATTGCACACTGAACTATTGAGTAATCTGCAGAACGTGCCTCCCAAGCGTTCTTAACGTCTTCGGATGACATGTCTTCTGGTTGGTCACCAAGCGGTGCATCAAGGACATATGATTTCTGGGAAGCCGTGAGGATAATACTCAAATTACGGGCCAAGTCAACAAAGTTACTTTCATCATCTTTCAACTTAGCTTTCTCTAGGAATGCATTAAAATTCAGGGGTGCTACTCCGCGAGCCATTGATCTACAACATAAACATGCAAAGGTTACTTAGACTATTGTTCAAGATAATGAGTTTAGTTAATCAAATTACTAAAGCTCCCATTCAAATTGACATCCCTCAGGTCATCTCAGTGTCACGTGATACAAATTCACCAACTCAAGTCCGATCATCACGCGAGTTGAGGTGGTTTTAATGGTGAACATCATTATGTTGATCATATCTACTATATGACTCATGTTCGACCTTTCGGTCTCTTATGTTTCGAGGCCATGTCTGTACATGCTAGGTCGTCAAGTTTAACCCGAGTGTTCTACATGTGCAACACTGGCTTGCACCCATTGTATGTGAACATAGAGTCTATCACACCCGATCATCACGTGGTGTCTCGACACGACAAACTTTCGCAACGGTGCACACTCGGGGAGAACACAATTCATCTTGAAATTTAAGTGAGGGATCACCTTATAATGCTACCGTCGTCCTAAGAAAACAAGGTGCATAAAAGGATTAACATCACATGCAAATCATAAGTGACATGATATGGCCATGAACTTGTGCTTTTGATCTCCATCTTGAAAGCACCGACATGATCTCCATCATCACCGGAACGACACCATGATCTCCATCATCTTGATCTCCATCAATGTGTCGCTATCGAGGTTGCCACACCCATAATGCTTCTACTACAATTGCTACCGTTAAGCGATAAAGTAAAGTATTACATATTGCTTAATGATTGACACGCAGGTCATACAATAATTAAAGACAACCCCATGGCTCTTGCCGGTTTCCGTACTCATCGACATGCAAGTCATGATATTCTATACAACACATGATCATCTCATATATCACATATATCACATCATGTAATTGGACATATCACATCACAACATACCCTGGAAAAACAAGTTAGACGTGTTCTAATTGTTGTTGCATGTTTTACGTGGCTGCTACGGGTATCTAGCAAGAACAATTCTCACCTACGCATAAAGCACAACGGTGATACATAAGTTGCTTTTCAACCTTCTCAAGGACCGCCTTTGTCGAATCCGATCCAACTAAAGTAGGAGAAACAAGCACCCGCTAGCCATCTTTGTGCAACGAGGTTACACGTGAGTTGATGGAACCGGTCTCTCATAAGCGTACGAGTAATGTTGGTCCGGGCCGCTTCATCCCATAATACCGCTGAACCAAAACACGACCAAGGGAGGAAGCAATCTAAGCATCAAAGCCCACAAACTCTTTGTGTTCTACTCGAGATCTCATCTACACATAGACCTAGCTCATTATGCCACTGTTGGGGAACATTGCATGGGAAACAAAATTTTCCTATGCACACGCAAGATCTATCCATGGTGATGAGCATATACGAGAGGGAGAGTGGATCTACGTACCCTTGCAGATCGCTAAGCGAGAAGCGTTAAGAAACGCGGTTGATGTTGTTGGACGTCTTCGCAATCCAAATTGCCGAGCGTCCCGCGATCGAATCACGATCAGTCCCGATCAAGCACCGAACGGACAACACCTCCGCGTTCCGCACACGTACAGCTTGATGACGATCTCCGCCTTCTTGATCCAGCAAGAGGGAGTAGAGAGGTAGAAGAGTTCTCCGGCAGCGTGACGGTGTTGCGGCGATGGTGGTGGAGCTATTCCGGTAGGGCTTCGCCTAAGCACTGCGGAAAACCGATCTAGAGGAGAAACTATGAACTAGAGGGTAGGGTTGCACACGGCTGAAATCTTGTGCCAAAACCCCTAAAACCTCTAGTATATATAAGAGGAAGAGAGGAGGAGGCTTGGCCAAAGGTCCAGCCGTAGGAGGCTTCGGCCGAAGTGGATAGGAGAGGAGGAATCCTCCTCCAATCCTAGTAGGACTAGGACTCCTTCCTTTTTTTTTTTGCCTTTTTTTGCCTTTTCCCACCTTTTCTCTTTGGGCTTTTCTTTCCCAGCCACATGGGCCTTATGTGGGACTTACACCAGCCCACTAAGGGCTGGTATTCACTCTCCCACAGCCCATGTAGCCTCTTGGGTCGAAATACCCCTCCCGATGGTCTCCCGGTACACTACCGGCACTCCCGGTACACTACCGAGGAGCCCGAAACTTTTCCGGCGACCAGAATAGGACTTCCTATATATAAATATTTACCTCCAGACCATTCTGGAGCTCCTCGTGACGTCCGGGATCTCATCCGGGACTCCGAACAACCTTCGGTCACCACCATGCATAACTCTATACTACCAAAATGTCACCAAACCTTAAGTGTGGAGGCCGTGCGGGCTCGAGAACTATGTAGACATGACCGAGACACCTCTACGGTCAATAACCAATAGCGGGACCTGGATGCCCATATTGGTTCCTACATATTCCATGAAGATCTTTATCGGTCAAACCTCTATGTCAAGGATTCGGTTAATCCCGTATGATGTTCCCTTTGTTCTTCGGTATGTTACTTGCCTGAGATTCAATCGTCGGTATCTCCATACCTAGTTCAACCTTGTTACCAGCAAGTCTCTTTACTCGTTCTTTAATACAAGATCCCGTGACTAAAACTTAGTCACATTTCTTGCAAGGCTTATTGTGATGTTGTATTACCGAGTGGGCCCTGAGATACCTCTCCGTCACACGGAGTAACAAATCCCAGTCTTGATCCATGCCAACCCAACATACACCCTTGGAGATACCTGTAGAGCACCTTTATAGTCACCCAGTTATGTTGCGACATTTGATACACACATGGCACTCCTCTGGTGTCCGTGAGTTGCATGATCTCATGGTCATAGGAACATATACTAGACATGCAGAAAACAATAGCAATAAACTGACACGATCATATGCTACGTTTGTAGTTCGGGTCTTGTCCATCACATCATTCTCCTAATGATGTGATCTCGTTATCAAATGACATCACATGTCAATGGCTAGGAAACCTTGACCATCTTTAATCAACGATCTGTAGGGGAACGTCGCATGGGAAACAAAAATTTTCCTACGTTCACACAAGCCCTATCCATGGTGATGAGCATCTACGAGAGGGAGAGTGGATATACGTACCCTTGTAGATTGCTAAGCGAGAAGCGTTAAGAAATGCGGTTGGTGTAGTCAAACGTCTTCGTGATCCAAATCGCCGAGCGTCCCGCGATCCAATCGTGATCCGTCCCAATCAAGCACCGAACGGACGACACCTCCACGTTCAGCACACATACAACTTGATGACGATCTCTGCCTTATTGATCCAGTAAGAGGGAGTGGAGAGATAGAAGAGTTCTCCGGCAGCGTGACGGTGCTCCGGCGATGGTGGTGGAGCTATTCCGACAGCGCTTCGCCTAAGCACTGCAGAAATCCGATCTAGAGGAGAAACTATGCATTGGAGGAACGGGTAGCACGTGGCTGAAAATCTTGTGCCAAAACCCTAAAAACCTCTACTATATATAGGAGGAGAGGAGGAGGAGGCTTGGACCTCAAGGATCCAGCCCTAGGCTTCGGCCTAACCAAGAGGGAGGAGTCCTCCTCCTCCACCCCTAGTAGGATTAGGACTCCTTCCTTAGCTTAGCCTTTTTTGCCTTTTTCCAACTTTTTCCTTTTGGGATTTTCTTCCAAGCCGCATGGGCCTTGTGTGGGACTTCCACCAGACCACTAAAGGCTGGTATTCATGCTCCCACAGCCCATGTAGCCTCTTGGATCGAAATACCCCTCCCGATGGTCTCCCGGTACACTACCGGCACTCCCGGTACACTACCGATGAGCCCGAAACCTTTCCGATGACCAAAATAGGACTTAATATATATCAATATTCACCTCCGAACCATACCAGAGCTCCTCGTGACGTCCGAGATATCATCCGGGACTCCGAACAACCTTCGTTCACCACCATACATAACTCTATACTACCGAAACGTCACCAAACCTTAAGTGTGCAGACACTCGGGTTCGAGAACTATGTAGACATGACCGAGAAACCTCTACGGTCAATAACCAATAGCGGGACCTGGATGTCCATATTAGTTCCTATTTATTCTACGAAGATCTTTATCAGTCGAACCTCTATGTCAAGGATTCAGTTAATCCCGTATGATGTTCCCTTTGTTCTTCGGTATGTTACTTGCCCGAGATTCGATCGTCGGTATCTCCATACCTAGTTCAACCTCGTTACCGGCAAGTCTCTTTACTCATTCTATAATACGAGATCCTGTGACTAACACTTAGTCACATTGCTTGCAAGGCTTATTGTGATGTTGTATTACCGAGTGGGCCCTGAGATACCTCTTCGTCACACGGAGTAGCAAATCCCAGTCTTGATCCATGCCAACCCAACAGACACCCTTGGAGATACGTGTAGAGCACCTTTATAGTCACCCAGTTATGTTGCGACGTTTGATACACACAAGGCACTCTTCCGGTGTCCCTGAGTTGCATGATCTTATGGTCATAGAAACATATACTTGACATGCAGAAAACAGTAGCAATAAACTGGCATGATCATATGCTACGTATGTAGTTTGGGTCTTGTCCATCACATCATTCTTCTAATGATGTGATCCCGTTATGAAATGACATCACATGTCAATGGCTAGGAAACCTTGACCATCTTTGACCAACGAGCTAGTTCACTAGAGGCATACTAGGGACATAGTGTTGTCTATTTACCCACACATGTAATGTGTTTCCAATCAATACAATTATAGCATGGATAATAAACGATTATGATGAACAAGGAAATATAATAATAAACACTTTCTTTATTGCCTCTAGGGCATATTTCCAACACGAGCTAGTTCACTAGAGGCATACTAGGGACAAAGTGTTGTCTATTTATCCACACATGTAATGTGTTTCCAATCAATACAATTATAGCATGGATAATAAACACTTATCATGAACAAGGAAATATAATAATAAACACTTTATTTATTGCCTCTAGGGCATATTTCCAACATATTTATGTTGGATGGCATTTGTCATGTGACAGTCACAATCTAGAGCTACACTTAACTAGCCTGAGTTCATTAATGGAATGTAGGCATGTATTCCGTATATAATAAGAATTGCATGTCATCTTTTGTCCTACCTTCCCATAACAACGAGGTCCAAAAGGAAACTAAAGGATATTAAATCATCCTTGTTAATAGAGAACCAGAACAAGGAATTAACATATGGTAAGTACATGAAATCCTCATACTACGGTCATCACTGGATATGATCCCAACTATTGTCATTTTAGGGTCTACAGATCATAACACATGCTAGGTGCATACAACATGCAAGATAGGATCTAAAACACTCTCATATTCATGAAACATAATAGGTTCAGATCTGACATCATGACACTTGGGCCCTAGTGACAAGCATTAAGCATAGCAAAGTCATAGGAGCATCAATCTGAGAACATAGTGGATATGAATTGACTCGATTACATGAAAAATATCATCCAACTCCATCACCATCCAACAAGCCTATGAAGGAATTACTCACTCATAGTGGCGAGCAACATCATAGAATTGTTGATGGAGAAGGGTTGTTGATGACGAGGTGACGAATTCCCCTCTTCGAAGATCCAAACGGACTCGAGATTAGCCCTCCTGATGACAAACAGGAGGTGGCGGCGGCTTCATCTCGCAAAACATGATGACATTTTCTCTCTGATTTTCTCGCTCTGCAATATGGTACTTATGGAGTTAGAGTTAGGGAAAACGGAGGCTCGTGGGACCCATAGCTCCCCCTAAGCTCGTGGCTCCTGGGTTACCCCCTCCAAAAGGTCTCATTACCAATAATTTTTATATATTCATTAAATATTCTTCGTAAATTTTCAGCCAATCCGAGAACTTCTATTTCTGCAAAAAAACACCATGGTAGTTCTGCTGAAAACAATGTCAGTCTGGGTTAGTTTCATTCAAATCATGCAAATTAGAGTCCAAAACAAGAGAAAAAGTGTTTGAAAAACTAGATACATTTGGTATGTATCAACTCCCCCAAGCTTAACTCATTACTTGTCCTCAAGCAGTTCAGTTAACAAACTGAAAGTGATAAAGAAAACATTTACAAAATCTTTTCCTCTCGTTCTTGTATATATGCTTAAGTAGTGTTCAAGTTTTCAACAAAGATTATAAAATAACCATGTGAATGATAACACTTAGGTCTCATATTTACTCATAACAAAAACATAACCAACAGGCAAGCAATAATAAGATATCTTGGATGCCACAATTTGTCAAAACAATCATGATATAATATGATAACATGGTATTTCGCTACCTCTTTTTGAGAGCGCAAAACATAAATGCAGAGGACCTGTGAGCTTCAAGCAGCGACTAAACATTGTAATTCAGGGTAGAAGAGATCCGGTCATGCTCACATCCAACATTAACTAGACTCAATGCATTACGCTCTTAGGACTGGTGCTTTAATGAGAAGGCGATGACCCAACAATAAAAGTAAATAACATGAAAGTAAATAGAAAACCCCTTCATAGAGGGAAGCAAAGATTTGCAGAGGTGCCAGAGCTCAAGGTTTAAAACAGAGATGAATAAATTTTGAGAGGTGTGCTTTTCCTGTCAACATTATGACAATTGATTTCCCAAGCGGAAAGGTAAAGTTTACCCACCTCAAGCATACAAACACAATCCTTGGCTTATTGAATTCATGGGTGCCCTCAAAATAATCAACCTTCTGGGGGACTTTGTTTTATTATATTTTCTTTGTTTTTGACTGCAGGACTGGGCCTCCCAAATAACAGCCTCTCTCGTGCAATGAGAGGCGAATAAACGCCCATCTTTAGATTAACCCTCTTAGCATGGAAGATATTGACTGCCTCATGGCTCCATGAGCGGTACGTGCTCACCAAACATATGTTTATTTGAATGATTAGCAGTGTCACATGCAAATTTACTTGTAACGACAGAGTAATACCACATATAGGTAGATATGATGGACTCATATGGAACAACTTTGGTTTTAGTATTTTGGATGCATGAGCAGTATTCCTGCTTAGTACAAGTGAAGGCTAGCAAATATACCAACTAAAAACCGACAACAGACATAATCATGCATTGCAAATAATTATGTTGGATACGAGCATGAGTAGAATATAAACACTCTGAACATAAATATCAAGAAGGTTGTATTGGTTTTGAATCAGCTACATGTTTGAACATGTGCCAAGTCAAGCCACTCTAATTATTTAGAGGAGGATACCATGCTAACATACTACATCAAATCCATTTTAATGCACGTTGACACACAAGATAAATCATTATCTAATCCTAGCTATTTAATCATGGCATGAGAAACTATAATCTCGAATTGTCATGACAAACATGTTTACTCATAATATGCTGAATCAAGACCAAGTTAAACATATTTACAAAAATAGAAAACAAGAAGAGTTCATATCAGTTTCCTTTAACTGCAACCACTTCATCAACTCATCGTCATTGTTGCCTTTAACTTGCATGACCGAATGATGTGGAAATAATAATAGTGCAAGTGTGAAGTGGACTAACTTGGAATATGCAAAACCATTTATTCAAGGGAGAAGACAAGGTAATATTGGCTCTTTGTTAGATCAACAATGTCAGGTATGAGAGCCACTCAAAATTCTAGCATAGTCTTCTCCTTATGACGACTCAAAGGAAAGAAAAGAATTTCAAAGAAACGCACTACAATGTTTTCCGAGTTTTTAGTTTTTGTGAAGAAAGCAAATTAACAAAGGAAAAACAAGCAATGAGAAAAACTACTTACACGGGAAAGCTCCCAACAGGCAAGAAGAAGACCGAGAAATGTTTTTGGATTTTTCTATTGATACGAACTAACTAAGAAAGAAAAACTGAAAAGCGGTGGGAAATATTTTTGGGTTTTTGAAGTTTTTCAAACACACAAAATAAAGCAAAAATAAAACTAAACAATGAATATACAATGAAAGAGGATGAAAATCGACAACTGAAGTGAATGTGTGGTACATGAATGTAATTTCGGTGAGAAATACGTACTCCCCCAAGCTTAGGCTTTTGGCCCAACTTGGTCTATGGCCACGACTGACCTGGATAGAACTCATGGAGATAGTTTGGGTTGTACTCCATTGCTGCCACCTATGCCTGGTTGTCTGTCTCATTTAGAGGGACAATCTCCTCTGCCGTCTTGTACACCTCAACCCCCTCCTCAAGTATAAAATACCTTTGTTTTTCCTAAAGGTTGAACTAGGCCGGAGCGGGCAAAGTATTATGGAAAACTTGGTGTTTGTTAAAGATTAGCCTGTATCGAAATGGTGAAGTCTCTCTTTCGAGAAATTGATGATGCCCTATAGCATCATAATCAAGGTATCTAGGTAGTACGGGGAATCATTTTCTGTAAAGGGTATACCAAAATAAGTAGCTAAACGAGTTGCATAAATCCCACCATAAAGGCCACCATCCAAGGAGTTTTTATGTAAGCGACATGCGATGATGGATTGCATGTTAAATTTTCAGTCTCTCAGTACCACACTTTTAAGAATGCTTAAATCAGTTGTGCACAGGGTACTGAGATCATGTTTGCCTTTATGCATCTTCCTATAAACAAAGTGAAATAGTGGATTGTAAATTTTTTTAATGCTACCAATTCTAGCTTGCGTTATTCATCTAGTTTCACCTCGAGTAATATTCATGAGAAATTCATTGCAATCAAATTTGTGAGGTTCAAGGCAAGTTCCCCAAAAGGGAATTCTACAAGCAGTGCAAAATTCTTGAATAGTCATGCGAAAAGATCTATCATATAGGTCAAACATGACATCATGAGAAGAGGGATGAGATACATACCTGAATCTTCGTACAAAAGAATCAATGAGACCATGGAATTGCTGGAACTTAACTGACAATAAGCCCGTCAACTCTACATTGTGTATGCACATATCAAATTCTTCCTTAATGCGGACTCTGAGCATGAAGGAGTATGATAGCCATTCGCATGGTTTCACGAGGGTATCCCGTCGTGGTTTGATGTATGGTTCATGAATTGCAACCCTTTGGGAGCTCTTTCTTGAAGAATCCCCATGAAATACTCTCCTAAGCATTTTCTCTTTTTTTGAAAAATTTCTAAAATTTTTAGTCCCTCAAAATAAAAGTGAACGAAACTCAACAAAATTGATAGCAACTACTCCCAAGTGTCGAGAAGCTATATCATGCATCAAAACTACTTTGAACCATACAAATTTAACTTGCAAGCTTATATACATGGTCACCAATAGTAGAAAAATTTACAAAATATAAAGTACTAGAACAAAAACTAATTGGAACATTGGAGGAGTCACACACCAAGGAGCAATTCCTAAAAATATTGAGTTCCGAGCCAGGAGATAAAAATCACTTGAAAATAGGCAAGAACTATTGGAAATATGCCCTAGAGGGAATAAATAAAGTGTTTATTATTATATTTCCTTGTTCATGATAATCGTTTATTGTCCATGCTATAATTGTGTTGATTGGAAACTAAATACATGTGTGGGCATATAGACAAACATTGTGTCCCTAGTATGCCTCTAGCAGGATAGCTCGTTGATCAAAGATGGTTAAGGTTTCTTGTCCATGGACATGAGATGTCATTTGATATCGGGATCACATCATTAAGAGAATGATGTGATGGACAAGACCCAAACTATGAACGTAGCATATGATCGTGTTAGTTTATTGCTACTATTTTCTGCATGTCAAGTATCTGTTCCTATGACCATGAGATCATGCAACTCACTGACACCGGAGGAGTGCCTTGTGTGTATCCAACATCGCAACATAACTGGGTGAATATAAAGGTGCTCTACAAGTATCTCCGAAGGTGTCTCTTGAGTTGGCATGGATCAATACTGGAATTTGTTACTCCGTGTGACGGAGAGGTATCTCAGGGCCCACTCGGTAATACAACATCACAACAAGCCTTGCAAGCAATGTGACTAAGTGTTAGTCACGGGATCTTGTATTATGGAACGAGTAAAGAGACTTGCTGGTAACGAGACTGAACTAGGTATAGAGATACCAACGATCGAATCTCATGCAAGTAACATACCGAAGAACAAAAGGAACGACATACGGGATTATCTGAATCCTTGACATAGAGGTTCGACCGATAAAGATCTGCGTAGAACATGTAGGAACCAACATGGGCATCCAGGTCCCGCTGTTGGTTATTGACCATAGAGGTGTCTCGGTCATGTCTACCTAGTTCACGAACCCGCAGGGTCTGCACACTTAAGGTTCGGTGACGTTTCGGTATAGATGAGTTATGTGTGTTGGTGACCGAAGGTTGTTCGGAGTCCCGGATGAGATCCCAGACGTGACGAGGACTTACGGAACGGTCTGGAGGTAAATATTCATATATTGGATGTTCTGTGTTGGTTACCGGGAAAAGTTCGGGCGTCACCAGTAATGTACCGCGGGTGCCGAGAGGGTCCGCGGGGTCCATCAGAAGGGGCCACCAGCCCCAAAGGGCTACATGGGCTATGAGAGAGGGCACACCAGCCCCTGGTGGGCTGGCCTCCCCTCCCACAAAGGCCCATGCAGCAAGGGGGTTGGTGGGAGGGCTAACCCTAGGGTTGGCGCCACCTTACTTGGGTGGCAAGCCACCCTAGGGTGCCTCCACCCTTGGCCGCCGCCCCAAAGGGGAAATCCTAGGGGTTTGGGCGCACCACCCCTCCCCCTATATATATGTGAGAGGGAGTAGGGCAGCCGCACCCTAAGCCATGACGCAGCCCTTCCTCCCTCTCCAATAGCCTTTCCTCTAGTAGATTGATTCAACGCCGCTTAGCAAAGCTCTACCGGATCAGCTCCACCACCGCCGCCGCCATGCCGTCGTGCTGCCGGCGAACCCATCTACCTCTCTGCTCCCTCTTGCTGGATCAAGAAGGCAGAGATCTTCATCGATCTGCACGTGTGCTGAACATGGAGGTGCCGTTCGTTCGGCACTTGATCGGGAGTTCGTGGGACGGCTTGCGATTTGGATCGCGGAGACGTACGACTACATCAACCGCGTTCTTTAACGCTTTCGCTTAGCGATCTACAAGGGTATGTGGATCCAATCTCTCCTCTCATAGATGCTCATCTCGGAGATTGATCTTGGTGAAGCATAGGATTTTTTTTGTTTCCCATGCAACGTTCCCCAACACTGGTATCAAGCTAGGTCTATGCATAGATGAGATCTTGAGTAGAACACAAAAGAGTTTGTTGGCGTTGATATTCAGATTGCTTCCTTCCTTAGTCTTTTCTTGGTTCAGCGGTATTGTAGGATGAAGCGGCTCGGACTGACTTTACTCGTACGCTTACAAGAGACCGTGTTCCATCGATTGACATGTGACTTTGTCGCATAAAGATGGCTGGCGGGTGTCTATCTCTCCCACTTTAGTTGGACCAGATTTGATTAAGGCGGTCCTTGTAGAAGGTTGAAAAGAAATCTTCATATCACTGTTGTGGTTTTGCGTAGGTAAGAATCATTCTTGCTAGATAACCATAGCAGCCACATAAAACATGCAACAACAATTAGAGGACGTCTAACTTGTTTTTGCAGGGTATGTTGTGATGTGATACGGCCAATTACATGATGTGATATCTGTGATGTATGAGATGATCATGTTTTTGTATAGAATATCACGACTTGCATGCCGATGAGTATGGCAACCGACAGGAGCCATAGGGTTGTCTTTGATTATTATATGACCTGCGTGTCAATCTTTAAGCACTATGTAATGCTTTACTTTATTGCTAAGCGGTATCAATAGTAGTATGAGCATGGTGGGCACGACAACCCCGATGGTGACACAATGATGGAGATAATAGTGTTATGCTGATGACGATGGATATCATGTCGGTGCTTTGGAGATGGAGATCAAAAGCACAAGTTCATGTCCATATCATGTCACTTATGATTTGCATGTGATGTTAATCCTTTTATGCACCTTGTTTTGCTTAGAACGACGGTAGCATTATAAGGTGATCCCTCACTTAAATTTCAATATGAATTGTGTTCTTCCCGAGTGTGCACCATTGCGAAAGTTCGTTGTGTCGGGAGACCACATGATGATAGGGTGTGATAGACTCTACATTCGCATACAACGGGTGGAAGCCAGTGTTGCACATGCGGAACACTCGGGTTAAACTTGACGATCCTAGCTTGTAAAGACATGGCCTCGGAACACAAGAGGCCGAAAGGTCGAGCATGAGTCATGTAGTAGATATGACAACATGATGATGCTCACCATTGAAACCACCTTAACTCACGTGATGATTGGACTTGAGATGGTGAATATGGATCATGTATCACTCAGATGACCTGAGGGATGTCAATTTGAGTGGTATCTTTAGTAATTTGATTAACTAAACTCATTATCATGAACAATAGTCTTAGTAACCTTTTCTTATTTATGTTGTAGATCAATCGATCGCGCAATAGCACTCCTGAATTTTAATGCGTTCCTAGAGAAAGCTAAGTTGAAAGATGATGGAAGTAACTTTGTGGACTGGGCCCATAATCTGAGTATTATCCTCACGGCTTCACAGAAGGCATATGTCCTTGATGCACCGCTTGGTAACCAACCCGCAGACGTTAAGAACGCTTGGGAGGCACATTCTGGAGATTAGTCAATAGTTCAGTGTGCAGTATTGTATGGCTTAGAACCGGAATTCAAAGATGTTTTGAACATCATGGAGCATATGAGATGTTCCAGGAGTTGGAGTTTATCTTTAAGAAGAATGCCCGGATCGAGAGGTATGAGACCTCTTATAATTTCTATGCTTGCAAGATGGAGGAGAACGGGTCTATTAGTAAACATATACTCAGAATGTCTAGGTATTCGACCCGTCTGGCAGAGTTAGGGATGCCCCTTCCACCGGAAGCGATCACTGACAGAGTTCTGCAATCATTGACACCTAGCTACAAGAGCTTCATGATGAACTATAAGATGCACGGGATGACCAAGTTAGTTGTCGAGCTATTTGCGATGCTGAAAGCCGCTGAATCTGAAATCCAGAAAGAACATCAAGTGTTGATGGTTAATAAAACCACTAGTTTCAAGAAGCATGTCAAGGGCAAGAAGGGTAACTCCAAGAAGGATGGCAAAGCAGTTGCTCCCCCCATGAAGAAACCCAAGGCTGGACCCAAGCCGGTAACTGAGTGCTTTCATTGCAAGGGAACTGGTCACTGAAAGCGGAACTGCCCCAAGTACCTGGCCGACAAGAAGGCGGCCAACACCAAACAAGGTATAAGAGATATACATGTTATTGATGTGTACCTTACTAGCTCTCGTTGTAGTGCCTGGGTATTTGATACCGGTTCGGTTGCTCACATTTGCAACTCAAAGCAGGACCTACAGAATAGACGGAGGCTAGCTAAGGATGAAGTGACAATGCGCATGGGAAATGGTTCCAAGGTTGATGTGATTGCCATCGGTACGCTCGCTCTTCGACTACCATCGAGATTAGTGATGAACCTGAATAATTGTTATTTAGTTCCCGCGTTAAGCATGAACATTATATCTAGATCTTGTTTATTGCGAGACAGTTACTCATTTAAATCAGAGAATAATGGTTGTTCTATTTATACGAGTAATATCTTTTATGGTCATGCACCCAATGTGAGGGGTTTATTTTTATTGAATCTCGATAGTAATGATACACATGTTCATAGCATTGATGCCAAAAGATGTAGAGTTGATAATGATAGTACCACTTTCTTGTGGCACTGCTGTTTGGGTCATATTGGTGTAAAACGCATGAGGAAGCTCCATGCTGATGTACTTTTGGAGTCACTTGATTTTGAATCACTTGACACGTGTGAACCATGCCTTGTGGGCTAGATGACTAAAACGCCGTTCTCTGGAACAATGGAACGGGCAAGTGATTTGTTGGAAATCATACATACTGATGTGTGCGGTCCAATGAACATTGAGGTGCACGATGGATATCGTTATTTTCTCACCTTCACTGATGACTTAAGTAGATATGGATATATCTACTTAATGAAACACAAGTCTGAAACATTTGAAAAGTTCAAGCAATTTCAGAGTGAAGAATCATCATAACAAGAAGATTAAATTCCTGCAATCTAATCAAGGAGGATGATATCTGAGTTATGAGTTTGGCAGTCACTTAAGACAGTGTGGAATTGTTTCACAATTGACACCGCCTAGAACACCACAGCGTAATGGTGTGTCCAAACATCGTAATCGAACCTTATTAGATATGGCGCGTTCTATGATGTCTCTTGCCGATTTGCCACTATCGTTTTGGGGTTATGTGTTAGAGACAGCTACATTCACTTTAAATAGGGCACCATCGTAATCCGTTGAGATGACACCATATGAATTGTGGTTCGGCAAGAAGCCAAAGTTGTCGTTTCTTAAAGTTTGGGGATGTGATGCTTATGTCAAAAAGCTTTAGCCTAAAAAGCTAGAACCCAAAGTAGAGAAATGCGTCTTCATAGGATACCCAAAAGAGACAGTTGGGTATACCTTCTATCTCAGATCCGAAGGCAATGTGTTTGTCGCTAAGAACTAAAAATTTCTTGAGAAAGAGTTTCTCTCGAAAGAATTGAGTGGGAGGAAAGTAGAACTTGATGAGGTTATTTAACCTTCACTTCAACCGGGGAGTAGCGCAACGCAGAAAGATGTTTCTGTGGAGCCAACGACGATTGAAGAGGACATTAATGATGATGATCATGAAACTTCAGATCAAGTTGCTATTGAACCTCGTGGTTCGACAAGGGCGCGTACTGCTCCTGAGTGGTACGACAACCCTGTCTTGGAGGTTATGTTGTTAGACAACAATGAACCTACGAGGTATGGAGGAGCGATGATGGGCCCGGATTCTGAGAAATGGTTAGAGGCCATGAAATCCGAGATGGGATCCATGTATGAAAACAAAGTATGAACTTTGGAAGTATTACCTGAAGGGCGAAAAGCCATTCTGAATAAATGGATCTTTAAGAAGAAGACAGACGCGAACGGTAATATCACCGTCTATAAAGCTCAACTTGTGGCAAAGTGTTTTTCACAAGTTCAAGGAGTTGAATACGTTGAGACCCTCTCACCTGTAGCGATGCTTAAGTCCGTCAGAATCATGTTAGCAATAGATGCATATTTCGACTATGAAATCTGGCAGATGGATGTCAAAACATCATTCCTTAACGGTTTCCTTGAGGAAGAGTTGTATATGATGCAACCTGAAGGTTTTGTCGATCCAGAGAATGCTGACAAAGTTTGCAAACTCTAGCGACCCATTTATGGACTAGTGCAAGTATCTCGGAGTTGGAATAAGCGCTTTGATGAGGTGATCAAGGCGTTTGGGTTTATACAAGTTTATGGAGAAGCTTGTATTTACAAGAAAGTGAACGGGAGCTCTGTAGCGTTTCTAATATTATATGTGGATGACATATTGCTGATTGGAAACAATATAGACATTCTAGAGAGCGTGAAGGAATATTTGAACAAGAGTTTTTCAATGAAGGACCTGGGAGAAGCTGCTTTCATATTAGGCATTAAGATCTATAGAGATAGATCGAGACGCTTGATAGCACTTTCACAAAGCACATACCTTGATAAAGTTTTGAAGAAGTTCAAAATGGATCAGTCCAAGAAGGGGTTCTTGCCTGTGTTACAAGGTGTGAAGTTGAGTAAGACTCAATGCCGAGTGACTGCAAAGATAGAGAGAATATGAGTGTCATCCCCTATGCTTGATTCATAGGCTCTATCATGTATGTGATGCTGTGCACAAGACCCGATGTCAGCCTTGCCATAAGTATGGCCAGAAGGTTTCAAAGTGATCCTGGAATGGAGCACTGGATGACTGTCAAGAATATCCTTAAGTACCTGAAAAGGATCAAGGAAATATTTCTCGTCTATGGAGGTGATCAAGAGCTCGTCGTAAAGGATTACGTCGATGCAAGCTTTGACACTGATCCGAATGACTCTAAGTCGCAAACCGGATACGTGTTTATTCTCAATGGGGGAGCAGTAAGCTGGTGGAGTTCCAAGCAAAGCGTGGTAGCCGATTCTACATGCGAAGCGGAGTACATCGCAGCCTCGGAGGCAGCGAAGGAAGGTGTCTGGATGAAGCAGTTCATGATAGATCTTGGAGTAATGCCCAGTGTACTGAATCCGATGGCTCTATTCTATGACAGCACTGGTGCCATTGCTCTGGCTAAGGAACCAAGGTTTCACAAGAGGGCCAGACACATAAAGCGACGCTTCAATTCCACCCGCGATTACGTTGAGGAGAAGAACATAAATATTTGCAAAGTGCACACGGATCTGAATGTTGCAGACCCGTTGACTAAACCTCTTCCAAGAGCTAAACATGATCAACAGCAGAACTGCGTGGGTGTTCAATTCATTACAATGTAAATCACATAGTGACGTGAACTAGATTATTGACTCTGCAAGTGGGAGACTATTGGAAACTTTCCCTAGAGGCAATAAATAAAGTGTTTATTATTATATTTCCTTGTTCATGATAATCGTTTATTGTCTATGCTAAATACATGTGTGGGCATATAGACAAACATTGTGTCCCTAGTATGCCTCTAGTAGGCTAGCCCGTTGATCAAAGATAGTTAAGGTTTCCTGGCCATGGACATGAGATGTCATTTGATATCGGGATCACATCATCAGGAGAATGATGTAATGGATAAGAGCCAAACTATGAACATAGCATATGATCGTGTTAGTTTATTGGTACTGTTTTCTGCATGTCAAGTATCTGTTCCTATGACCATGAGATCATGCAACTCACTGACACCAGAGGAGTGCCTTGCGTGTATCAAACGTCGCAACGTAACTGAGTGACTATAAAGGTGCTCTACAGGTATCTCCAAAGGTGTCTGTTGAGTTAGCATGGATCAATACTAGAATTTGTTACTCCGTGTGACGTAGAGGTATCTCAGGGCCCACTCGGTAATACGACATCACAACAAGGCTTGCAAGCAATGTGACTAAGTGTTAGTCGCGGGATCTTGTATTACGGAACGAGTAAAGAGACTTGCTGGTATCGATATTGAACTAGGTATAGAGATACTGACGATCAAATCTCGTGCAAGTAACATACCAAAGAACAAAGGAAACGACATACGAGATTGTCTTAATCCTTGACATACAGGTTCGACCGACAAAGATCTTCGTAGAACATGTAGGAACCAACATCAGCATCCAGGTCCCGCTGTTGGTTATTGACCGTAGAGGTGTCTCGGTCATGTCTACATAGTTCACGAACCCGTAGGGTCTGCACACTTAAGGTTCGGTGACGTTTCGGTATAGATGAGATATGTGTGTTGGTGACCGAAGGTTTATTTGGAGTCTAGGATGAGATCCCGGATGTGATGAGGAGCTCCCGAATGGTCCGGAGGTAAAGATTCATATATAGGATATTCCATGTTGGTTACCGGGAGAAGTTCGGGCGTCATCAGTAACGTATCGGGGGTGCATGGAGGGTCCCGGGGGTCCACTGGAAGGGGTCACCAGCCCCAAAGGGCTACATGGGCTGTGAGAGAGGGCACACCAGCCCCTGGTGGGCTGGACGCCCCTCCCACAAAGGCCCATGCGGCAAGGGGGTTGGTGGGAGGGCCAACCCTAGGGTTGGCGCCACCTTACTTGGGTGGCAAGCCTCCCTAGGGCGCCTCCAACCTTGGCCGCCGCCCCAAGGGGGAAACCCTCGGGGTTTGGGCGCACCACCCTCCCCCTATATATATGTGAGAGGGAGGAGGGCAGCCACACCCTAAGCCATGGCGCAACCCTCCCTCCCTCTCCGATAGCCTCTCCTCTAGTAGATTGATCCGGTGCCGCTTGGCGAAGCTCTATCGGATCAACTCCACCACCACTGCCACCACGCCATTGTGCTGCCGGCGAACCCATCTACCTCTCCGACCCCTCTTGCTGGATCAAGAAGGTAGAGATCTTCATCGAGCTGCACGTGTGCTGAACGCGGAGGTGCCGATCGTTGGGCACTTGATCGGGAGTTCGTGGGACGACTTACGATTTGGATCGCGGAGACGTACGACTACATCAACCGCGTTCTTTAATGCTTCCGCTTAGCGATCTACAAGGGTATGTGGATCCAATCTCTCCTCTTATAGATTCTCATCTCCTAGATTGATCTTGGTGAAGCGTAGGAATTTTTTTGTTTCCCATGCGACGTTCCCCAACAAGAACATGGGCTAGGAGGCAATGGTGATTTTTTTTCTGGAGGTAGGAGAAGGCAATGGGCTCGTTCACTAAGTGAGGGGGCCCTATGGGACCCAAAAGCTCACTAGGAGCGCCTAGGGGGTAGGCGTGCCATTGAGTTCGTGGCTGACACATGCACCCCCGGGGTGTTTGTAGTGCCAACAATTCTTAAAAATTGTAGGAAAAATCATACTAAATTTTTAGGTTGTTCTGAGAACTTTTATTTTGGGATTTTTTGCATAGATAATTGAAAAAACAGAATAATAATGACATTCTACTTTATTAAAACTTTAAATGATAGAGAATAAACTATGGGTACAATAGGTTGTGCTTACTAAATTTATCAACCGCGCGCTCCTAAAAAAGAACCCATTAACAAGGTTTATCAAGTCTTATTAATAAATCATTTTCGAGTGACATGAAACCGATATGTTTTCATATAACACTAAGTTACCTCAATGGGGATATGCATTTTACCAACAATAAGAATTTCATATCTCTTTTTACGGTAGGAAGAGAAAATTTCAACCCTCTAATAGTGATTGTCGCAATTTGTTCAAGGAGTTGATATTATTCACCGAGCCTTGTTTCTTTGGAAAGTATATCATATGCTGATTACGATTGACATGGAAAGTAGCCTTACTTTTGTTGCAATCAATAATAGCCCCTGCAATATTTAAAAACGTTCTACCAAGGATAATTGACATACCGTCGTCCCTGGGCATATCAAGAATAACAAAGTTTGTTAAGATAGTAACATTTGCAACCACAACAGAGACATCTTGACAAATTCCAATAGGTATAGCAGTAGATTTATCAGCTATTTGCAAAGATATTTCAATAGGTGTGAGCTTATTCACATAAAGCAGTTTTAAGATAACATCTTTTAATGAAGCAAGGTATAGTGAGTAATCCAGGATCACCTAACCTCTCGGGTACTCCCCCATCAAAAGAATAATTAGCAAGCATGAAGGAAATTCAGCTTCCGATACCTTTCTTTTATTAGTGATAATATATTTCATATATTTATCATAATGAGCCATTTTCAAAATATCCATCAAACGTGTTTGCAAAAAGACGGCTCTGAGCATTTCAACAAAGCAGTCAAAATCCTCCTCATCCTTATTTTTCGAAGGTTTATGAGGGAATGCCATGGGTTTTTGGCTCTCTTTCCTTACCATGTTTTCTAGCAATGAAATCCATCTTATCATATCTTTTATTCTTAGGAGGTGGGTTATCAAGATCAACATCAGGTTCTATGTCTACATCATTATCAGGTTCTTTATCATTATCTAGTTGAGCATCAACGTGAACATCATCATTATAATTATTTCTAGGTGGATGTTCACTACCAGATTGTGTCTCAACATCAGAAATAGAAACATCATTATGATTCTCAGAAGGTTTTTCTATCAGAGGTTCACTAGAAGCATGCAAAGTTCTATCATTTTTATTTTTATTTTTCCTTTTATATGAACTAGATGCATTAGTATTAATGTTGTGAGAATCCTGCTCAATCATTTTAGGATGTCCTTCACGATACAGAGGCTCTCGAGTCATTCTGCCTCCTCTAGTCACAACTCTAACAACACGATCATTCAATTTATTATTAATTTTATTAAGCAAATCGTTTTGTGACTTAGAGACTTGTTCTAATTGAGTATGAACCATGGATGAATGTTTACTCAAACCTCTAACATCATTAGCAATCCTAAACATCAAGTAACTCAAATGATCAATCATCATAACATTTCATTTCAATTGATTGATAACATACACATTGAAATTTTCTTGCTTAAGAATTTAGTTATCAAAATTCGTCAAGAGTTTGACTAGCAGATTTATTATAAGCTATATCACCCTCATCAAGTCTACAAATACTCCCTTCATTCCTTTATATAAGGTGTATTTGTTTTTTTCAAAAGTCAAACGAGGCCACGTTTGACCGAGTTTTTAGAAAAATATATCAGTATCCACAATATAAAATTTATACCATTTGATCCATCATTAAAGGTAGTTTAATATTTTCTCTATTTGGTATTTTAGATGTCATTAGTTTATTCTACAATCTTGGTCAAACATTCAAATGGTTGACTTGCTCGGAAAACAATCACTACTGCAGGATGGTCCAAAGACAACACATGTATCAGAGACCCTTCGATGAAACCGTTTGTGATGTACATCATAGCGTGTGCGATGTAACATCACAAAAAAGCATGTGTCATGTCGTAACATCACACATATTTCAAAAAAATAATTGTGTGCGATGTCGTGCAAACATTTTTTGCAAAAAATGTGTGTGTGATGTTGCCTACTGTTGCAAACGGGTTTGAAAAAATGAAAATGTGTGCGATACTTTGCAGACAGTTTTATAAATGATGTGTGTGTGATGTACTCTATTATTACACACATTTATTATAATGCAATGTGTGTGATGCCATGCACACAATTTTTGCAAAAAGTGTGTGTGTGTGTGATGTAGCATATCATTGCACATGGTGTTAAAAACGCAAACGTGTGTGTTGTACTCTGTCATCGCACACACTTTCATAAATGGAACCGTGTGTGATGCCTGCGATTATTATTTTTCTAAAGAAATTCTGGTTTTCGCGATACATTTGAAGAGGAACTGACATTTTCCTTCTTCATTTGACTTGGAATCATTTTCCACACATAACATGCACCATAGAATCCTCCCTACTAAAATTTGGCACTTTTCAGAGCTCATTTGCTATGTTTGAGTCATTAACAAAATTTTCAGCCATTTAATGGATATAATTCAAATTTGAACTATGAATGCATGACAGTACACAAAAATGATTTGAAAAATCATATTTAGGATATTGATTATATTTGTATGCCTCATAAAAGAAATGAATATAAATTTATTAGACATATGTGGCAAGAATCAACCGCGAATATGGAGTTTATTGGTATTGAAATTATAAAAATTGTAAATGAAGTCTGAAAAATATGAAACTTAGCATAGTGTCATGATATGACCTCACTATGATGTGGTAAAAAATTGAGAAGGTTACACATTTTTTTGATGTACATCCTTTAGAAATGTGACATCCTCCGAGGAACGATCATGGTTTCGAGAGTGAATGTACCAAATTGGTGGCGAATTATGTTTTCCTTTATCGTTTGACCTTGATTTTTTTCTACTGTTAAGACTTAAGATACATGATAAAATCCTCCACATTAAAATTTGGCACTTTTCGAAGCTCATTTGCTATATTTGAGTCATTAACTACATTTCTAGTCATTTAACGGATACATCCAAATTTGAACTACGAGCACAGAAAAATGTATACAAAAATGATTTGAAAAATCATATTTGGGGCAGTGAGTATATGTGTATACACCATACAAGAGATAAATATAAAATTCAAATATCTATGTGGCAAGAATCAACCGTGAATATGAAGTTTATTGGTATTTTAATTCTAGAAAATGTAAAGAATGTCTAATGAACACTAAAACTTGGCATTGTGTCAACATAAGACCTCGATATACTGTAGTAAAAATTGGAGAAGGATTCACAATTATTTTGACGGTGTAAGGGCAAAAATCAAATGGCAAGAAAGCACACATATGTGTACTGAATTCTTATTGGTGAAGAGATTGGAGCCTTGGATCGATGACATGGCATGAATCCATCCATAGTCCATAGCCATGAAAAATATCTAGCCTTATCTCTTCACCACGTACTCTACCACATCCACACATATATCTAACTAGCATCAATCCAACCTTGTGTAGAACCACAAACATAACACAAACTTCTTCCATGCCATGTCCGGCGAGGCATACGACACCCGCTCGAAGCTCCAACTAGGAGTAGGACACAATGGCGCCGCTCGTTGTCGGGAGACCGTGCTTGAAGATGGTGCCATGGATGCCATGAGGCTCGTTATCGGCCGTAGATGCAAGCACGATCACGAAGTGGGCGTACAACTCCGGGATATCTATCCGATGACACAACTGTTTCAACAACTTCTGCATCCCGAGGGGTAGCGTCATGGAGGTGCAGTTCCTGGGCATGTAAGCTAGCTTCCCATGCACCTCTTTCCAAGAATCCATCCACCAGGATGGCTGCTAGCTAGCTTGCCAGATAGTACTAATCTAATCTTTTTTCCGTATGTCTAAGTATGATGTCTCTAGCCATCTAATCGATTCTTGATTCTTCTCATCCATCAAGATTCCCCAAGACATAAAACTAATCACAAAATCTCTCTTGTGAAGTCCTAAACTTTCTCTTGCAATACTTTTTGATAAAAATATTATGCATAACTAGTGTAAGAACTAATTTCAAGTAGGATAATTGAGCATGTAATGTAAAACAATCATTAAAAATAGAAATAAAATTCAAAGCAGCCATTTTTTGCGTGGTAGACAATTTAGTGCATGGGGTATGCTCCAAATTTCAGCTTAGTTGGACATTGAGTCGCTGCTAGCAAAAAAACCAAATTGGGTCACAACAATACAAGAACACTAAACTTTTTTGACCTTGCCACCCTTTTCTCTTGGTTTTTCAGGATGAGATACAATAAGAAATCTGGGAAGGTTTGGGAGTTGATGTCATCGATGAACATGAGACTGATGAAGCCTTACGACGTAATTAGATGTGATTGCTAGTTGTTTGTGTTGGTTGTCATGTGATGTGGGATAGTATATTTGTACTTTTATACGTTGTATGACAAAGCTTGAAAAGAAATCATATAGTGGATTTTGAACGTGCATTTTTGCATTATGTTTGATTGTCAAAAGATGATCATAGTAAATTGATTATGTCTAGCTAATTTTAGGACTAATTAACACGTCGTTAGGATTACACATTGCGCAAAGTTTTTTGATCCAATTGTGTGTCATGGCATTTACATCATACATTTTTTTATTTTTAATTGTGTGCAATGAACTGCACATTACATACAATTTTTGTGAAATAACCATGTGTAATGCTAATCCAAATTGCAAATGGTTTTTGTGTTGAACTGTGTGGGATGTATGCGTGCGCGATGGCCCCCCTATCGCCCACACTAGCAAGGTGACAGTTTGAAACTGTGTCACTGAGAGGGGTTAAAACCCGTTTGTGTAGCACGTCCCTGCACCAGTGATTACACCTTATATTCTGGAGCAGAGGGAGTATAATTTACCTTGACTACCTGTGTAGGGATATCATTCCATGTATTTCTTCAACAAGTGGTAAATTATTGAAATCTTCAAATTTGATACGCTTTTCTCTCATAGATATCTTAACTTCTTGCATATCTTCTGGATTGAGAAATAGAATACCTCTCTGTGTTGGAATCAGTTCCGGTGGTGTTTCAGAGAGTGTCCATTCATTGGAATTCTTTAACATATTATTCAATAATTCTTTAGCTTGTCCAATAGTTCGTTCTGTGAAAATAGAACCAACACAACTATCCAGGTAGTCCCTAGAAGCATCGGTTAGTCTACTATAAAAGATATCAAGTATTTCATTTTTCTTAAGACGATGATCAGGAAAATCATTAAGTAATTTGATAAGCTTTCCCAAGCTTGAGGGAGATCTCTTCTTCATATTGCACAAAACTAAATATTTCCTACAAGACAACTTGTTTCTTATGACCAGGAAAATATTTTTGAGAGAAGTAATAAATCATATCATAGGGACTACGCACACAACCAGGATCAAGAGTATTAAACCACTTCTTAACATCACCCTTTAATGAGAAAGGAAAAAATCTTAAGAATATAGTAGTAGTGAATTTTTCCTCATGAGCAAATAGGGTGGCAATATCATGAAGTTTGATATGGTGTGCCACAACAGTTTCAGTTTCATAACCATGAATAAGATTGAATCCTACCAAATTATTAACTCGGGATCAATATAGAATTCATAATCCTTATCAGTGACACAGATACGAGAAATATTTCATTCTCTCTATCATAGATTTTTCTTTTAGCTTACTAAGTAATTTCTTATGATCTTCTCTATCATTACAAGCGAGATAGTCTTTAGCTATCTCCCCATACATAACATAATCATCAGGTACCTCGGGCATTTCAATTCTAGTAGGGGAGCTAGCCATAATAGGTTAATCATAATTTTCAACAGGTTTAACATTCTCAATTTCTGTAGATTTAGCAATTTATTCATAAAGAAATTCACTTGGTGGAACAATTTTATCAAGCAGAGTACTAGCATCATTATGAGTTTCATCTATAATACTCCCTCCGTTCACTTTTATAAGTCCTTGTAGACATTTCACACATAGTGCAAACAGTTCAATTTCAGTTGTCTGAAAGGGCTTATAAAAGTGAACGGAGGGAGTAGAAGTAGTATCATCAATTACTTGCGACATACCAGAGTGAATAGCAACTGGAGGTGTCGTAAGCCTACTCAAAATAGAAGGTGAATCAAGTGCGAAGCTGTGAAACCCTGGATTCAGTGCTATAGTGATCATTGTAATTAAGCTACAGTGATGGCCAAGATTAAGCTAATGCTTCTGCTAATCCATGTGTGATCACTTTCGGAATCAACCTGAAACTCTTTTCTTGCAATTCAAATTCATTTGGAAAGTGGATTTAAAAGTTTTGCAAACTAGGAATTAAAAATCATGAATGGGTTCCAACTATTACCTAATCTTTTATAAAATTACAACACACATTTTATAAATTGTTTTGGTGCCTCAAAATAAATAAAATAGAGGCCAAATTATTTATTTAAAATGCCCTTTTGATTTAGGGTTTTTTACATCTGTGCCCCTGTTCCTTAGCTCTACCTGTTCATCCCCATGCTCTTAACATTTGCTCACTTTTCCCCACTCCTTTGTCCAAAACCCTCAGAAATGGTCATGCCGGGGGATGCCGTCGGGTCAATGATTTGACCGTTGACTACTAACGAGGCTGCGCTGGACTGTGACGCTTGTTGGACCCGCCCCATTTCCGGCCACAAGGACGTTGAACGGACGCGCACGAGCTTTCTCCTTGTCCGCTTCGGTGATGCGCGACGGCCTTCCAACTACCCCATGTCACAAAGTAAATGGACACGCGCGGTGGGCCCCGGTCGTTAGCCACCCAGGGTCGTCGTCCTTCTTTAAGTGGAAATACGTGGACCGACCAGTCCACAACAATTTCCACCCTTCCAAAGCGAAGCCTGCCCCCTCCATCCCCAGTAGGATATGCAAACCCTAGCCCGCCAATGACAAACCCTAGCGAGAAGCCACCATGGGCATCTTCTCAGGGGCTGGCTCGAGATCTGACAAGAAGAAGGGCAAGGACCCTTTTGTCCCTTGGCGCGTGCTACCCCCGCCACCGTCTTCGCGTTCGCCTCGGCAGCGGATTAGCGTCCCAGTCCACCAGGTGAGGTGGAACTAGGAGCATCGCATCCCCCTCCCTACCCCGACGTGGTTCTACCACATGACTAACACTTGGATCCGGAGAGGATCCTAGTGCTGGCGGTACCTCGGTTGGCACGGGCGCCTGCAGAGGAGATGAGGCGCTGACGGTAGCAGCTCATGCCTGAGCACCGGCTCAACCCAGCTTACACTGAAGACTCTCCCGATTGGGATGTATGGTTTGCGTTTGAGGATGATGAACAACACCGGCGTGGTGTCCACAACGTGCGGGCTGGCACCCTATCGCGCCTCATCTTATGCGATGAGCACCAAGAGGCGCTGACTACTGCCCTCCATGAAATCTAGGAGGAAGATCAACACAAGGAGTAGTAGGAGGAGGCGGTTTACCTGGCACGGATGGCAAAGGCCATTGCGCTCTCCATTGCTGGCGACTGCGTCGTGCCGCCGCTAGCCCCCTAGCCCCCACCAAGCTTGAGTCGGCAGACTACTCTCAAGCCCCAGGAGTACAACCGGGAGGGGCTGGTGCGCGAGTGGGTGAGCACGCCACCCGTCTGGATGCTGGCGACGCCGGAGCAGGAGCATGTCTACCTGGAGTTCTGGAGATAGTAGCACTTGCGGGCAGAGCATCGCGAGGGTCAGTGACTCGAGGAGTTGGAGAAGGACGCCAAGGCAGAGGAGGAGGAGCGCCGTGCCGAAGACTAGTCAGCGGTGGTGCATCCACCGGCATACAACATTGCCACCGCCTCGGAGATGACGTTCCTCTGGGATAGCCCAGCACCGACCCTCATCGACCTCACTGGCCCGACGACAACGCGGATGACGCCTAGGGCAGCACGCCTCCTCATTTTTATTTTTATTTTAATGTTTTTAGTTAATGCCTAGAAGACTTGTGAACGATCGCTGGCCTCGGTGGTCGCCATTAATGTATAATTAAAGTTAATGCATGTTGATGTGATTTGATATGATGTTTGAATGTGATGTGATCTTTGAATTTGAATTTGGACTAACCTTTGAATTATAAGCAACATTTGAAATCCATTGCTCTATGATGTTGCAATGATCATGTTAGCCTAGGTTGTAATGATCTAACAACAAATAAAAAATACAAACAATTGATCATGTTAGCCTATGTTGATGAGCTCCGAAAGTAAGGGTAAACAAACCATTTCTAATAGAAATCATTATAAAAACAGTTTAAAATTTCAATAATGAAAAAAATAACTTCAGATCCTTCTTATTCACACTAAAATGATTCTTTGGTGATGTTTTTATTTTTATCAACCTAAACCCACTATCACTCTCTTCTCGGACTCTATACAATCTCGTACGTGTTAACTCATTTGTGTGAAGGAGATTCATGGAAATGTCCATAAACACAGATTATTATGTTTTGTCATAACCATGTCGCATACAACGAGATTGTCCGTAGGTCTTCCATTTTTTGATTTTATTGAATTTGTTCTGCTCATTTGAACTTGGAAATGGTAGCTTACCTCAAAAAAAGTTTTTCCATAAAAATGTACCTAAACCAAGTTTATATTTTTTATGGTAACCATGTCTTATAAAACAATGAAATGCAAAGGTTTTATATTTTTTTGTTTTTTATTAGTTAAGGCCATTGAAAGTTGGTCAAGATAACCCTGCTAACCGGCTCAAAACCCCGCAGTGTCTCTCCAAACCCTAGCGTCGAACTATAGCCATACAATTGTACCCTATGACCAAGAGACAACCCTTAGGTATGGCCTTCTTGATGGAATTCAGAGGGCGAGCTGCGTGCAGGCTCCACACCGTTGGATCACATGGACGGCTCCGCATCGTTGGAGTGTTGGGCGATCCGCGAGAGTTTGGTTCTGGTTACCCACTCCTCTATCCCAAAATGAAACCAAGTCCTTGTTGGCCCTTTGCAAGGCGTTGAACTATCAAAGGCCCACAAGGATAAAAGAGGCCTATAAAATGGTGCACCCGCTTGTTCTATTCATTTTTATTGATTTGATTGCACCGTCTTTTTCTTTACTGATTTGATTGCACCATTTTTCTTTATTGGTTTGATTGCACCATTTTTTCTTTATTGATTTGATTGCACTTATTTGTTTCATGCAATATGGCCACCAACAAGTAAAAAATGGGCTACCAAATTAGTTTCATCATGCAAAAAGTAGTTTATTTTCCTTCTTATTTTTCAACATCATCATGTCTCATATTAGATTGAAAACTTCATTACACAACTGGACATCTCATATTAGAAAGGATAAATTGATACAAAAGCATGCAACATGTAAAACCTATGTACTACATAGTAGAACCTATCTACTCTTCGTCCCCTCTGGTGCGGGTTGCAGTTCCGCCCCCTTCGGCGCCTGCATCTGCTCTGCTACCGCCTCCTCTGCCTCTATCTCCATCTCCAGCTCGTCGAACAGGGTGTAGTCCTCCATGTGCCTCTGTTGGATGTTTTGGCGGTTGGCCTCCACCTCGACCGCATCCCAGATGGAATCCAGGATGGCCTGCTTCTTTGCCATCTCCTCCGGCTGGTCGACGACGACCTTCGCCTCTGCATTCGGTTCGTCCTCCTCCATGGCCGCCGGCTGATACTCCTCCTCCTACTACTTCTCCTCCGGCTCCTCCTCCTCCTCCGTCTTCGGCGAGTCCGGAGGGAGACCCGCAGTGATGTGGGTGGCGCAACGAGCGTGCAACTCGGCCTTGATTTGCAGGCGCCACTCCGGAGTGAGCTACGCGTAGGTGGTGATGAGGCGCCAGACCATCCTGATAGCGAGGAAAGTGTGAGAGGAGACGAACGGGCTCGGACGTCGGCAAGGTGGAGGGAGGAGGAGGATGTACAAGGGCTGGGGGAGGCTGGCCATCTTAAATAGTCGGCTATGGGCTCGGGCGGCGATCCGAAGCGGTGCCACGTGGCGTTCACACCATGCGAATAGTCGAGGCACCCGTCAGACCGCCGTGTTTGCCGACGAGTTCCTCATGGGGCCATGTGTCGGTGTCAAATCCGGCATATCTCGTAGTAGGGGTCCTAAGCTAGGCGTCTTGGAGCGATGGTAACATGGACACATGATTTTACCCATGTTCGGGCTCTCTCACGGAGATAATACCCTACGTCCTTCTGTTGATTGTATTGATATGGGGATAGTATATAGTACAAGTATCTACCACGAGATTATTGTAATAAATATGATATATCTGTCTATTAACTGACCTGGCCTCGGTTTATATAATACCAGAGGCCTAGGGTTTAGGTGAGTCCTTGTCTTACGCGCCAAGTCTTGGGAATCTCCCTTGTATGCATCTTGGGCTGCCCGAAGTGGCCCATTAGTGAATCATCATGGGGGTCCTCGGCTTGACCCATAAGTCGGGAGGCGACGTGGTGAGTACCTCCTAGTCCAGGACACCACCAATAGCCCCCTGAACCGGTCTTCATGTTGGGGATGCTCCTCGGTTCTTCTGAACAGTTCTTTGTCTTCGGTCGTCTGTTTTGAAAACTGGTTCAAAAAATCTTCCCATCTTTCATCTTGAGGATCGTGGAAGTGTATCCGAAGAGTTCATGCGTCGGGCATCCGAGGAGCCCCTTTAAGTTCTCGGCCTTTATTAATGACTTTTTATTTTTACACCATACCTTGGGTTTGAAGTGCTTCCCATATGGTGGTATCCTGTGGCGTCCGAGCTCCAACGCCGAACTGCATCCGAGGTGTATTTTTCCTGCCGAGCTCCAATGCTAGTTGACATCCGAGGTGTCATAGATTACCTCGGTCTCTGAAAATTTGAAGGAGTTAATCCGAGCCTAAATGCTGGAATAGACTTTTATGGAGCCAACCCTTCACATCCAAGCTTTATGCTGGACTGCTTCCGAGCTGTCTCCGATCTTGAGCTTTATGCCGGACTGCTTCCGAGCTCCAACGTCAGACTGCATTCGAGCTCCAACGATGATCAGTGTCCGAGTTCTCATAGATTACCTTGGTCTTTAAAGGAATTAAATCGAGCCTAATGCCGGAAATGCCCTCTATGGAGCTAGCCACTTGCGCCCGAGCTTTATGCCGGACTGCTTCCAAGGTGATGCACCACCCCCGCCGTAGGCTGATTTTTTGAGGATATTTAATTCCTATTGGTGAAATTTATTCTCTGACGAGCTGTATAACCAGTAACCCTCAAGGCGTGTGATGGGCTAAAACCCAAGATGCACCTGAAGGATAAAAGCAAACCACAAATCCCGGTAGCCCGTGAGACTCGGGTCGATTTGCAAAATCGGCCTGAGGATCAAGTTCTTGCTCGGCAGCATACCTCAGGGATGGAAACACGATACACAGTAGTTTCCGAGACTCGGGTTGGGTACGGCCGACCAACCCGAGGATCGAATCTCCTCGGGAACCATACCACACTTTGGATTTATTGCATTGATTAGGCAATGCAGTAGCCCCCGAGCCACAATTTAGGCATGAGTGGTTGAATTAAGGATTGATACTTGTTTGACACAAACTTTGTTATGTTTGACACAATTTATGTGTAATGATTCTATGTATCCAAGTACTTTACATCATTAATGGTTGAATCCGCATTGTACAAGACTTTGTTGACCAACCATCAGCTTCAACCTCCTTAGTCAGTAGCCGAGGAGTGTTTGTCCTACTTTATAAAGCCTTTATAAGGGCAAAGATTTATGGCAAACAAGGCAATTCGGCCATACGGTTTTATAAACAAAGGTATGCGGAGAGATATGTTATATTACTATTTAACGTAAGAAACATTTTCTAGGAAAAATAGTTCCTTTATAAGTTCCTTTTCCCACGCTATCATATTGATCATGATCATGAAAACCTCACCTCCGATTAATGTGGGAGAAAAATAGCGAGGATTTAGTTTGGGAAATGTTCCCGAAATTAGTGGTCTTTAATGAATCGAAATTTTCACTTCCGTTGTTGCCGACCAATTATATTCTTAAAATGACAAGCTTTTGGCTTCACCCAGTCTGAGGTACTAACTCGGATGACATGGAAGTAACAATCACAGAGGTGCTCCCTTTACCCCCTAGCCTAACAATCGGGAATGTAGGGGGTAAGCACAGGAGCCAGGCAACCCGGCTTGGGCAAAATCTTAAGTCAAATTGATGCATATGTATGGCTTTGTAACGATGATTATGGAAGGCAGCACTCGCATTTGAATATAAATTCTTTAATGCTATATGCTATATTTATGGCCCATCATCAGCTTCTACCCCTTTGTAGATGCTATGCAGGGTGTTTCCACAGTAACAAGACAACCCTTAGTCGACGTCTCGGTGCCGGGAGGCGGTTGTATTAGCGGAAACGAGGCAATCAGATATTCAAGCTTTATAACTTTCACTTAGTCAAGGAGCATATGTTTGGGGGCAACTTAATAGCCCCCGGTATACATCGACTCCTTGGGTTATTCGAGGTCGAACCACCCAAAACTTGGGCTTTTTACGAAAGAAAGGCCCTTCGTTTTACACAGATAACCTCGATCGGCTATATTTGGTTGAACACCGCCCGCGGTTTGCTGACCGATTTACGCTTGTTGTGACATTCAGCTTTCGGCTTTCTCCAACTGAGGCACTTGACCAGTTAAATCGGAAGTGACAATCGCAGTGGTTCTCCCTTTACCCCTTAGCCAAACAAAGCTGAAACGTAAGGGGTATGCACAAGAGACGGGCAATCCAGCTATAGACCAAATACACAACTCGAAATCAATGCATATAAAAGCAAAATACCGAGGACATTCTCCGAGGACTGTGGAGTACCTTGGTTTTGATGGGTTCGGTGCTAACATCAGACTCCCCTTAATATGGCCGATGCATGAAATGCACCTACGTTGCACTACGAGAGTTATGCTTGGAAAAATAAAAAAACTTATGCAAAAAACTTTATGTTTAGACAAAATAAAATTGTGCCAATCCGGAATTGGTCTAAAATTTTATTTGTGCTTCGGTCGTGCTTTAACATGATACATCCGATCTCCGGACTCCAAGCGGGTCAACCTTTGGCTTCGATCTCCACATCCCGAAGGCGGAGTCTTTCTCCGAGGCCTATTTAGCGAACTAAACACGAGTGACTTTAGAAAGAAACCAGGCTATTCGGCTATTGACCACACACTCGTGTTGGAAAAAGGAGTAGTGGATAAAGACTTTTCAACAACCAAGAAGAAAACACATATAATAAAAAAGGCTCATAATAATTTAAGAGCCCCCATGAAACATGAGAAAAGAGGGGTGTTTTTGAACAAACAACGTTTTTAACAAAGAAAGCTTTTGTTTTGAGACAAACTGGTTGAACCGAGCAAAAAGTAAAATTTCAAAGAGAGCTAAGCATGAAAACACCTTAGCTTGTTAATGTGCTCGGTGCGGTCCGAGGATGTGAAGGGACGGAGACGTAGTCCTCGGCCTGGCCAAGGTCCCGTCCCCCAAGCCCGAGGTAATCGAGCGAGGAGCTCAGGTCAAGAAGTGGCAATGAAACACGGTTGCTGCGGCGAGGCGAAGCCCCCGGTCCAGCCGAGGAGATAGAGTAGTTCGGCAGCGTGACGGCGAAGCCACCGGTTATCATAGGAAAAGGAAGTGTTTTTTACAAACTAACTTGTTTATCTAACATAAATATAATGCTTGGTCGAACTGAACAAAAATTAAAAAAAAGTTGAGCATGAAAGCGACTTACATAATTAATGTGCTCGGTGTTGATGACGTGGTCCGAGCTTGTGACGGATTGTCATCCCAAACCCTAAGCCAGTCCCAAGGTGCCCGGTCGGAGAGCTCGGCTTGATGAAGTGGTGATGCAACACGGTCGATGTGATGACACAAAGCCCCAGGTCCATCCGAGGAGACGAAAGTGGTCGGTTTGTGACGCTGAAGTCCCTAGAGCAGCTTGATGAAGAGATGGAGAAGCCCCCGGTCTAGCCGGGGTGTTGGAGCAGATCGGTGGAGAGATAATGGAGCCTCCATGTCACCCGACGTGTTAAAGCAGATCAACGTGGTGGTTATCAGCTTGAAGAAAAGGCAGCACGTCGGTGGTAACATAGGCCAAAATTTGTGACGCGGTCGATGCCGGCTTGATGAAGTGACCATGCGGCAATTCCGGTGTGCCAGCCCTGTGAAATCCATGGGGCATCAATGCCGAACTCTTGGTTGGGTTCCCAAACTCTTGGTTGGGTTCCCAAACTCTTGATTGGTCGCCGAGGTGATGAATCTGAAGAGGTTGACCTCGACTCGCTAAAGCGACAATCTAGCGCAGGTCGGCAGACGTGGAGCAATGTTGTCGGGCCAGTTTGACATCGGCATGAGTAGGGGTCCTAAGCTAGGCGTCCTAAGCTAGGAATCTTGGGCAATGGTAACATGGACACAGGATTTTACCCAGGCCCGGTCTCTCTCAAGGCGATAATACCCTATGTCCTGCTTTTGATTGTATTGGTATGGGGATAGTATATAGTACAAGTATCTACCACGAGATTAGTGTAATGAATATGATATATATGTCTATTGACTAGCCTGGCCTCGGTTTATATAATACCAGAGGCCTAGCGTTTAGAGGAGTCCTTGTCTTGCGTGCCAAGTCTTGTGGAATCTCCCTTGTATGCATCATGGGCTGCCCGAAGTGGCCCATTAGTCAATCGTCATGGGGGTCCTCTACCCGACCCATAAGTTGGGAGGCGACGTGGTGAGTACCCCCTAGTCCAGGACACCGTGACCATCCCATCAGCCCGACGTGGCGGGCGCTTGTGAAAAGACGCCTATAAAAAGGGATGGAGGGAGTGGCGCGCTTCGTCTCAATAGTCCACCGAAACCAGGGCCTAACTTGTCAGCAGTTAATGGTCAAACCATTGACCCGACGACATCCTTCGCTGTGACCATTTGTGAGGGTTTCAAACAAGAGAGTGGGGAAACTTGAGCAACTATTTAGAGCATGGTGTGAATGAGTACAACTAAGGAGCGAGGGGACATGAATAGAAAACCCTTTGATTTATGTAAATTAAATAAATACAAAATGCCCCCAAACTTTTGTGGCACTGCCAAATATTACAACATTAATATTTGACTAGGTATCCCTTTTTGCAAAGGTGCAATGGTGCTAAAATTAATTAAATCCAGAAACAAATAAAAGAAAAAGCAAAAACAAGTAAAAATGAAAAGAGAAGGCCTCTATGGCTGGGCCTAAGTGGCCTGAGCCGGCCCAGCCCACCTCCCCCCCGTCGTCTTCCTCACTACTCACACGGGGAGACGTGACCGCCCCCGTTGCCCTGGCACCCATCCGGTAGTCCCCTGCCTCCTACAAGGCCCTCCTCGCCGCCCTCGGACCCTAGTCGCCTCCCATTCCCCCTGTGCCCGCTCTCCCCTCCCGCACTCGGACCCACACTGCCACCGCCAAGGACGTCGGCTAGTCGCGCTCTCCGTGCCTCCCACGTCCTGCCTCCATGCCCAGGAGCTCCGCCTACCTCCTCTACGCCCAAACGTTGGAGGCTCGGGCCCTTGCACTGCCTTCCCCGAGCTTCTCCCTCCTTGGAACGCCGCCGCACTGCAGCAACGTTTCTACCCACCTCGCGCTTCCCCCGAGCTCGCTTTGCTCACTTACAGGGCCCGGTGAGCCTCCCGCTTCTCCTCCCCCTCTCTCGCGTTCGATTAGGCCCCATAGGCCCCCTGGCCGCCATGGCCGAAGCTCGGTTCCGCCCGAGCTCGTCGTCGGCGAGCTTCCGACGACCATTTGGTCGTGCACACGCCACCATCCCCCCACGTTGCGTAGGCCCCCATAGCACCGCTAGTTCGCCCGTTCACGCGCTACTTCGCCTCACTGTAGTTTTCTCGATCACCAGCCACCGTCGCGAGCTCAATTTTGACGAGCTCTGGCCACCCCGCCCCTCCCGACGGTCGAGATGGATGCACACCTGCCCTAGCTTTTGAACGCGCCATAGAACGCGCAAAACGACGCCCCGTAGGCAAAACCCGAGGCCCTTTCATGCCGCGCCGCCGTATTTGTGGTCGTTGACGGCGAACGGCTGTCTGCTGCTGACCTGTCCCGGCTGGAGCCACCCCCGAGTGACCCTGCTAGTGGTCCCGGGCCCCAGTTGACCAGTGGAATCGGTCAACTTTGCTATTTAGTTATTGCGAGTGGGCCAGCCCCCGTGAGCCTATGATATGTGGGCCCAAGCAAGCAACACTAATTACACATTTTGAATTAATTAAAACAATTGGTTTAGGCTAATTAGCCACTCACATGGGCCCCCCTTTTTAATTAATCTATTTTAGTTTAATAAAAACATTGATTAGCCCAGTGTCTATGACAGGTGGGGCCCAGATGCGAGGTTTGAGCTTAGACAGCTGGGTTGACTGCTCACGTCATCATGACCTCATGCTGGTGTCATAATAGTAGTTTTTGGATTAAATTAAATCTGTTTATTTCATAATATTATTAAAACTTCGAAAATTAATATAAAATAATCTATAACTAAGTTGAAAAAGTTTTATGCATGAAAGTTGCTTAGAAAATCCCAACGAATCCGAATGCGCTATCCGTTCATCTGTCACATGCCCTAGCATGATGAAAATGGACATATTGCATTTGGATTATCTATCCGGTAGTAGCTCGAGACCCGGGAAATATTGTCAAATATTATCCCTCTCCGTCTGTGACGTGTAGTACTGCGTTCGCTCATGCCTATCACTTCATATTGGCATGTTATGCATCATGATGCATCTGTCAGCCTTATATTTATTGTTTTGTCCTCCCTCTTCTCTCCAGTAGACCTCGAGACCGATGCTGCTGCCAGGTATGACTACGCTACTGACGATCAGACTTTTGCAGCTGAGCAACAAGGCAAGCAACCCCCCTTGATCATTCCGACATCGCCCATGTCTTTCCGTCTCATGCTTGCATTAGTTTTTGCTACTGTTGTAGGTAGCTCCTATTCTGATGCATAGCCTGCTTTTGTTAAACTGCTACTGTACCTACTATTCTATCACCTGCTTAGTATAGGTTGAGTAGTAAACCCCCAAGACCCCTTAGTCCCACTTGCCCCTACTTCATCATCGATGACATGAAGATTCGATCAACCGACCGACGAGCTAAGCCCCTCACATCACCACACCCCCCTCTTAGTTGTATGACTTAGTAGAGGTATTATTGAGTACCGAGGGTGATACCTCGTAAAGTAGTCATGATGCTGACTCTATAGTGTAGCTAGTCGGTTGTGGTTATGGAGGGCGATTCCTCGTTCACCTGTCCCGACGACGACTCTGTCATGCAACCCCTCAAGCATAGACCATCGAGGTGTTGGAAATATGCCCTAGAGGCAATACATAAAGTGTTTATTATTATATTTCCTTGTTCATGATAATCGTTTATTATCCATGCTATAATTGTATTGATTGGAAACACATTACATGTGTGGGTAAAGAAACAACACTCTGTCCCTAGTATGCCTCTAGTGAACTAGCTCGTTGATCAAAGATGGTCAAGGTTTCCTAGCCATTGATATGTGATTTCATTTGATAATGGGATCACATCATTAGAAGAATGATGTGATGGACAAGACCCAAACTACAAACATAGCTTATGATCGTGTCAGTTTATTGCTACTGTTTTCTGCATTGTCAAGTATATGTTCCTATGACCATGAGATCATGCAACTCACGGACATCGGAGGAGTGCCTTGTGTGTATCAAACGTTGCAACGTAACTAAGTGACTATAAAGGTGCTCTATAGGTATCTCCGAGGGTGTCTATTGAGTTGGCATGGATCAAGACTGGGATTTGTTGCTCCATGTGATGGAGAGGTATCTCAGGGCCCACTCGGTAATACAACATCACAATAAGCCTTGAAAGCAATGTGACTAAGTGTTAGTCACGGGATCTTGTATTATGGAACGAGTAAAGAGACTTTCCGGTAACGAGGTTGAACTAGGTATGGAGATACCGACGATCGAATCTCGGGCAAGTAACATACCGAAGAACAAAGGGAACATCATACGGGATTAACTGAATCCTTGACATAGAGGTTCGACCGATAAAAGATCTTCATAGAATATGTAGGAACCAATATGGACATCTAGGTCCCGCTATTGGTTATTGACCGTATAGGTGTCTCGGTCATGTCTACATAGTTCTCGAACCCGCAGGGTCTGCACACTTAAGGTTTGGTGACGTTTCGGTAGTATAGAGTTATGTATGGTGGTAACCGAAGGTTTTTTGGAGTCCCGGATGAGATCCCGGACGTCACGAGGAGCTCCGGAATGGTCCGGAGGTAAAGATTCATATATAGGAAGTCCTGTTTTGGTCGCCGGAAAAGTTTCGGGCTCATCGGTACTGTACCAGGAGGCCTCCGAGAGGGGTATTTCGACCCAAGAGGCTTCATGGGCTGTGGGAGAGTGAATATCAGCCCTTATTGGGATGGTGGAAACTCCCACACAAGGCCCATGTGGCTGGAGAAAAAAACCCAATAGGAAAAGGTGGAAAAAGGCAAAAAAAGGAGCAATCCTAGTCCAACTAGGATTGGAGGAGGAGTCCTCCTCTCCTAGTAGGTTCGGCTGAACCATAGGAGCCTTGGTCCTTGCGCCAAGGCTCTCCTCCTCTCCTCCTATATATACTGGTGGGTTTTGCGGTTTTGCACTAGTTTTTTCAGCCACGTGCTACCCGTTCCTCCAGTGCATAGTTTCTCCTCTAGATCGGATTTCTGCAGTGCTTAGGCGAGGCCCTGCTGGAATAGCTCCACCACCATCGCCGGAGCGTCGTCACGCTGCCGGAGAAATCTTCTTCCTATCCACTCCTTCTTGCTGGATCAAGACGGTGGATATCGTCATCAAACTATACGTGTGCTAAACGCGGAGGTGCTGTCCGTTCGGCTCTAGATCGGAAGGATCGTGATCAAGTTCGTGGGACGGATCGTGATCAAGTTCGCGGGACGGATCGTGATTGGATCGCGGTATGGATCGTGATTGGACCGCGGGACGCACGGCGATTTGGATCGCGAAGACGTTTGACTACACCAACCGCGTTTCTTAACGCTTCCCGCTTAGCGATCTACAAGGGTAGATAGATCCACTCTCCCTCTCGTAGATGCTCATCACCATGGATAGATCTGTGTGTGCATAGGAAATTTTTTGTTTCCCAGGCAACATTCTCCTACAGTGGCATCATGAGCTAGGTCTATGTGTAGATGAGATCTCGAGTAGAACTCAAAAGGTGTATGGGCATTGATGCTTAGATTGCTTCCTCCCTTGGTTGGATTTTGGTTCAGCGGTATTGTGAGATGAAGCGGCCCGGACCAACATTACTCGTACGCTTACGAGAGACCGGTTCCCTCGACCGCAACTTGTTGCATAGATGGCTTGCGGGTGCCAGTTTCTCTCACTTTAGTTGGATCGGATTCGACAAAGGCGGTCCTTGAGAAGGTTGAAAAGCAACTAGTGTACCACCGTTGTGGTTTTTGTGTAGATGAGAATTGTTCTTGCTAGATACTCGTAGCAGCCATGTAAAACATGCAACAACAACTAGAGGACGTCTAACTTGTTTTTGCAGGGTATGTTGTGATGTGATATGGCCAATTACATGATGTGATATATGTGATGTATGAGATGATCATGTGATGTATAGATTATCATGACTTGCATGTCGATGAGTATGGCAACCGGCAGGAGCCATAGGGTTGTCTTTAATTATTGCATGACCTGCGTGTCAATCATTAAGCGCTACGTAATGCTTTACTTTATTGCTAAGCGGTAGCAATAATAGTAGAAGCATGTTGGGCAAGACAACCCCGACGGCAACACGTTGATGGAGATCAAGATGATGGAGATCATGGTGTCTTGCTGGTGACGATGGAGATCATGCCGGTGCTTTCTAGATGGAGATCAAAAGCACAAGTTCATGGCCATATCATGTCACTTATGAATTGCATGTGATGTTAATACTTTTATGCACCTTGTTTTTCTTAGGACGACGGTAGCATTATAAGGTGATCCCTCACTTAATTTCAAGATAAATTGTGTTCTCCCCGAGTGTACACCGTTGCGAAAGTTCGCCGTGTTGAGACACCACATGATGATCAGGTGTGATAGACTCTACGTTCACATACAACGGGTGCAAGCCAGTGTTGCATGTGCAGAACACTTGGGTTAAACTTGACGAGCCTAGCATGTACAGACATGGCCTCGGAACACAAGAGACCGAAAGGTCGAACATGAGTCATATAGTAGATATGATCAACATAATGATGTTCACCATTGAAGCCACCTCAACTCATGTGATGATCGGACTTGAGTTGGTGGATTTGGATCATGTGACACTCAGATGACCTGAGGGATGTCAATTTGAGTGGGAGCTTTAGTAATTTGATTAACTAAACTCATTATGTTGAACAATAGTCTAAGTAAACTTTGCATATTTATGTTGTAGATCAATGGCTTGCGCAGTAGCACCCCTGAATTTTATTGCGTTCCTAGAGAAAGCTAAGTTGAAAGATGATGGAAGTAACTTTGTTGACTGGGCCCGTAATTTGAGGATTATCCTCACGGCTTCCCAGAAATCATATGTCCTTGATGCACCGCTGGGTGACCAACCAGAAGACATGACCTCCGAAGACGTTAAGAAAGCTTGGGAGGCATGTACTAGAGATTACTCAATAGTTCAGTGTGCAATATTGTATGGCTTAGAACCGGGAATTCAAAGACGTTTTGAACGTCATGGAGCATATGAGATGTTCCAGGAGTTGAAGTTTATCTTTCAGAAGAACACCCGGATCGAGAGGTATGAAACCTCGGATAAGTTCTATGTTTGCAAGATGGAGGAGAACGGGTCTATCAGTGAACATATACTCAGAATGTCTGGGTATTCAACTCGTCTAGTGGAGTTGGGAATTGCCCTTCCGCTAGAGGCGATCACTGATAGAGTTCTTCAATCACTGCCACCTAGTTACAAGAGCTTTGTGATGAACTATAACATGCACGGGATGAACAAGTCAGTCACCGAGCTATTTGCGATGCTAAATGTCGCTGAGTCTGAAATCCAGAAAGAACATCAAGTGTTGATGGTCAATAAAAGCAAGAAGGGCAAAACCAAGAAGGATGGCAAAGCAGTTGCTACTCCTGTAAACAAGCCCAAGCATGGACCCAAGCCAGAAACTGAGTGCTTTCATTGCAAGGGAACTGGTCACTAGAAGCGGAACTGCCCCAAGTACTTGGCTGACAAGAAGGCGGCCAACGACAAACAAGGTATATATGATATACATGTTATTGATGTGTACCTTACTAGCTCTCGTAGTAGTGCCTGGGTATTTGATACCGGTTCAGTTGCTCACATTTGCAACTCAAATCAGGAACTACGGAATAAATGAAGGCTGGCAAAGGATGAAGTGATGATGCGCGTGGGAAATGGTTCCAAGGTTGATGTGATCGCCGTCGGCATGCTCTCTCTTTGATTACCATCGGGATTAGTGATGAACCTTAATAATTGTTATATAGTGCCTGCGTTAAGCAGGAACATTATATCTGGATCTTGTTTATTGCGAGACGGTTACTCCTTTAAATCAGAGAATAAAGGTTGTTCTATTTAGATGAGTAATATCTTTTATGGTCATGCACCCAATGTGAGGGGTTTATTCATATTGAATCTTGATAGTGATGATACACATGTTCAAAACATTGATACCAAAAGATGTAGAGTTGATAATGATAGTACCACTTTCTTGTGTCACTACCGTTTAGGTCATATTGGTGTAAAATGCATGATGAAGCTCCATGCTGATGGACTTTGGAGTAACTTAATTTTGAATCACTTGACACATGTGAACCATGCCTCATGGGCAAGCTGACTAAAATGCCGTTCTCTGGAACAATGGAACATGCAAGTGACTTAGTGGAAATAATACATACTGATGTGTGCGGTCCAATGAATGTTGCAGCGCATGGTGGATATCATTATTTTCTCACCTTCACTGATGACTTAAGTAGATATGGGTATATTTACTTAATGAAACACAAGTCTGAAACGGTTGAAAAGTTCAAGCAATTTCAGAGTGAAGTTGAGAATCATCGTAACAAGAAGATTAAGTTCCTGCGATCTGATCGAGGAGGTGAATATCTGAGTTATGAGTTTGGCAGTCACTTAAGACAATGTGGAATTGTTTCACAGTTGACACCGCCCGGAACACCACAGTGTAATGGTGTGTCCGAATGTCGTAATCGAACCTTATTAGATATGGTGCGTTCTATGATGTCTCTTGCTGATTTGCCACTATCGTTTTGGGGTTATGCATTAGAGACAGCTGCATTCACTTTAAATAGGGCACCATCAAAATCCGTTGAGACGACGCCATATGAACTATGGTTTGGCAAGAAGCCAAAGTTGTCGTTTCTTAAAGTTTGGGGATGTGATGCTTATGTCAAAAAGCTTCAGCCTGAAAAGCTGGAACCCAAAGCGGAGAAATGCATCTTCATAGGATACCCGAAAGAGACAGTCGGGTATACCTTCTATCTCAGATTCTAAGGCAGAGTGTTTGTCGCTAAGAACGGAACATTTCTAGAGAAAGAGTTTCTTTCGAAAGAATTGAGTGGGAGGAAAATAGAGCTTGATGAGGTTATTGAACCTTTACTTCAACCAGAAAGTAGCGCAGCGCAGAAAGATGTTTCTGTGGAACCTACGATGGTAGAAGAGGAAGTTAATGATGATGATCATGAAGCTTCGGATCAAGCTGCTATTGAACCTCGTAGGTCGACAAGGCCGAGTACTACCCCTGAGTGGTACGGAAACCCTGTCTTGGAGGTCATGTTGTTGGACAAGAATGAACCTACGAGATATGGAGGAGCAGTGATGGGCCCAGATTCAGAGAAATGGTTAGAGGCCATGAAATCTGAGATGGGATCCATGTATAAAAGAAGAAGACAGACGCGGACGGTAATGTCACCGTCTATAAAGCTCGACTTGTGGCAAAGCGTTTTTCACAAGTTCAAGGAGTTGACTACGATGAGACTTTCTCACCCGTAGCGATGCTTAAGTCTGTCAGAATCATGTTAGCAATAGCTGCTTATTTTGACTATGAAATTTGGCAGATGGATGTCAAAACAGTGTTCCTCAACGGTTTCCTTGAGGAAGAGTTATATATGATGCAACCCGAAGGTTTTGTCGATCCAGAGAATGCTGACAAAGTTTGCAAACTCCAGTGATCCATTTATGGACTGGTGCAAGCATCTCGGAGTTGGAATAAGCGCTTTGATGAGGTGATCAAAGCGTTTGAGCTTATACAAGTTTACGGAGAAGGTTGTATTTACAAGAAAGGGAGTGGGAGCTCTATAGCGTTTCTAGTGTTATACGTGGATGACATATTGCTGATTGGAAACAATATAGAAATGCTGGAAAGCGTGAAGGAATATTTGAACAAGAGTTTTTCAATGAAGGACCTAGGAGAAGCTGCTTTCATATTAGGCATTAAGATCTATAGAGATAGATCGAGACACTTAATAGCACTTTCATAGAGCACATACCTTGATAAAGTTTTGAAGTAGTTCAAGATGGATCAGTCGAAGAAGGGGTTCTTGCCTGTGTTACAAGGTGTGAAGTTGAGTAACACTCAATGCCCAGTGACTGCAGAAGACAGAGAAAAATGAGTGTCATCCCCTATGCTTCAGCCATAGGCTCTATCATGTATGCAATGCTATGCACAAGACCCAATGTCATCCTTGCCATAAGTATGGCTGGAAGGTTTCAAAGTGATCCTGGAATGCAGCACTGGACAGCGGTCAAGAATATCCTTAAGTACCTGAAAAGGACTAAGGAAGTGTTTCTCGTTTATGGAGGTGATGAAGAGCTCGTCATAAAGGGTTACGGCGATGCAAGCTTTGACACTGATCTGGACGACTTTAAGTCGCAAATCGGATACGTATTTATTCTCAACGGGGGAGCGGTAAGCTGGTGCAGTTCCAAGCAAAGCGTGGTAGCCGATTCTACGTGCGAAGCAGAGTACATCGCAGCCTCGGAGGCGGCGAAGGAAGGTGTCTGGATGAAGCAGTTGATGACATATCTTGGAGTAGTGCCCAGTGCACAAAATCCAATGAACCTGTTGTGTGACAACACTGGTGCCATTGCTCTGACCAAGGAACCAAGGTTTCACAAGAGGACCAGACACATAAAGTGACGCTTCAACTCCATCTGCGATTACATCGAGGAGAAGGACATAAATATTTGCAAAGTGCACACGGATCTGAATGTTGCAGACCCGTTGACTAAACCTCTTCCAAGGGCTAAACATGATCAACACCAGAACTGCATGGGTGTTTGATTCATTATAATGTAAATCACATAGTGATGTGAGCTAGATTATTGACTCTAGTGCAAGTGGGAGACTGTTGGAAATATGCCCTAGAGGCAATAAATAAAGTGTTTATTATTATATTTCCTTGTTCGTGATAATCGTTTATTATCCATGCTATAATTGTATTGATTGGAAACACATTACATGTGTGGGTAAATAAATAACACTCTGTCCCTAGTATGCCTCTAGTGAACTAGCTCATTGATCAAAGATGGTCAAGGTTTCCTAGCCATTGACATGTGATGTCATTTGATAACGGGATCACATCATTAGAAGAATGATGTGATGGACAAGACCCAAACTACAAACGTAGCTTATGATCGTGTCAGTTTATTGCTACTGTTTTTTGCATGTCGAGTATATGTTCCTATGACCATGAGATCATGCAACTCACGGACATCGGAGGAGTGCCTTGTGTGTATCAAACATCGCAACGTAATTGGGTGACTATAAAGGTGCTCTATAGGTATCTCCGAGGGTGTCTGTTGAGTTGGCATGGATCAAGATTGGGATTTGTTACTCCGTGCGACGGAGAGGTATCTCAGGGCCCACTCGGTAATACAACATCACAATAAGCCTTGCAAGCAATGTGACTAAGTGTTAGTCACGGGATCTTGTATTACGTAACGAGTAAAGAGACTTTCCGGTAACGAGGTTGAACTAGGTATGGAGATACCGACGATCGAATCTCGGGCAAGTAACATACCGAAGAACAAAGGGAACATCATACGGGATTAACTGAATCCTTGACATAGAGGTTCGACCGATAAAAGATCTTCATGGAATATGTAGGAATCAATATGGACATCCAGGCCCCGCTATTGGTTATTGACCATAGAGGTGTCTCGGTCATGTCTACATAGTTCTCGAACCCGCAAGGTCTGCACACTTAAGGTTTGGTGACATTTTGGTAGTATAAAGTTATGTATGGTGTTGATTGAAGGTTGTTTGGAGACCCGTATGAGATCCCGGACATTACGAGGAGCTCCGTAATGGTCCGTAGGTAAAGATTCATATATAGGAAGTCCTGTTTTGGTCGCGGAAAAGTTTCGGGCTCATCGGTAGTGTACAGGGAGTGTCGGTAGTATACCGGGAGGCCTCCGGGAGGGTTATTTCGACCCAAGAGGCTTCATGGTCTGTGGGAGAGTTAATATCAGCCCTTAGTGGGCTGGTGGAAACTCCCACACAAGGCCCATGTGGCTGGAGAAGAAAACGCAATAGGAAAAGATGGAAAAAGGGAAAAAAGGAGCAATCCTAGTCCTACTAGGATTGGAGGAGGAGTCCTCCTCTCCTAGTAAGTTCGGCCGAACCATAGGAGCCTTGGACCCTGCGCCAAGGCTCTCCTCCTCTCCTCCTATATATACTGGTGGGTTTTGGGGTTTTGCACTAGTTTTTTCAGCCACGTGCTACCCGTACCTCCAGTGCATAGTTTCTCCTCTAGATCGGATTTCTGCAGTGCTTAGGCGAAGCCCTGTCGGAATAGCTCCACCACCATCGCCGGAGCGCCGTCACGCTGCCGGAGAAATCTTCTTCCTCTCCACTCCTTCTTGCTGGATCAGGACAGTGGAGATCGTCATCAAACTGTACGTGTGTTGAACGCGGAGGTGTCGTCCGTTCGGCGCTAGATCGGAAGCATCGTGATCAAGTTCGTGGGACGGATCGTGATCAAGTTCGCAGGACGGATCTTGATTGGATTGCGGTACGGATCGTGATTGGATCATGGGACGCACGACGATTTGGATCGCGAAGACGTTTGACTACACCAACCGCGTTTCTTAACGCTTCCCGCTTAGCGATCTACAAGGGTACGTAGATCCACTCTCCCTCTCGTAGATGCTCATCACCATGGATAGATCTACGTGTGCGTAGGAATTTTTTGTTTCCCATGCAATGTTCCCCAACACGAGGGTGATTCCTCTTTGGTCACCTTGACGGTTACATCAGGTGGGATCCTTTGAGGTTGATTCCCTGGGTTTCCCCTTAATGTTTGGACACATGGTTACATTTACTTTACTGTTGATACATGTTAAGGTCAGGATGATCGGAGGGTGTTGGTGTTTTATGACGAGGCACGGACGGGCATTCTTGGCCCTTGCCACAAGTCCTCGAGACGGGGCATTGGGAGCACTTATCGTGTATCGCGCTTGTCACCATAGTTAACAAAATTCTAATGGGTTGGGTATTTGAACTGAATTGATCGATTTACTTTTTTGCACTAACCTTCACACAGGAGAAGTTATGGGTACTAGGCGTCGTTGTATCAGCCAAAGCTCTTCGGACATCAGCAATGGAGCAACACGCTCCCGAGTGGTCCGCGGTGGCATTGATCTTGTATAAGAGGTGCTAGGGCTGATTGGGCCCATGACCCCGTCGGGCTTAGGATTTAGACCGGTCGGCCGGCCTCTCTGTTGATCGAAGGTAGGGCAACAACGTGTTAATTTCCCAAGGCCGGGCATGACCCAGGAAAGTGTGTCCGGCCAGAGGTTTTCAAACGTGTTGGGAAATGTGGTGCACCCATGCAAGGATGAATTCAACTATTTGAATAGCCATGTCCACGATAACGTGACGACTTGGAGTTGTATCCCTATCTAATATGACTAGAATGATGACTTGAGATAAAAATGTTGGCTCCTAGATTGCTTTCTTGTAGGGAGTCGAGGAAGAATCTCTATGCATGGTTACTCAATAAAATTGTTACAATAATATTGCTACATATGAGGTACCAATCTGCACTCTTCTAGTGTTGCAAGATGTTGAAGATGCTAGTCTTCGATAGGACTAGGCCTTCTCTCTATTATGGCATTTCTTAAGTCATTTCAAAGATATAGCCCCTTTTCTTTCATAATGTTGCATACTTACCATAGTTCTGATGTCAGTCTTGCGAGTACTTTGGATGAGTACTCACCGTTGCTTTGCTCCCCTTTTCCCCTCTTGATACGATTGACACGACCAGATGACGCAGCCCAGGAGATAGTGTACCCCGCCACCGAATACTACTACCCCAATGGAGCCTACTACTATGTGGAGGCCACAGACGACCAGCAATAGGATAGGAGGCTCCTAAGCAGGAGGCCTCACCTCTTTCGATCCATTCTTATGTTTGTGCTAGCCTTGTTAAGGCAAAACTTGTTTAACTTATGTATGTACTCAGATAATATTTGCTTCCGCTGACTCGTTTGTATTCGATCCCTCAAGGTCCCTGGCTTGTAATATGAAGCTTGTATGACTTTAAGTTGTGTCTAGAGTTGTGTTGTGGTATCTTCCCGTGAGTCCCTAATCTTGGTCATACGCATTTGCGTGTATGATTAGCGTACGATCAAAATGGGGGCGTCACAGGAGCTAGATGACAGTTTGTAACATCCTAGATTCCAACTTTTAGAATGTTATATTAATTAAGTAATTATGATTGCCTTTGTGACTGCTGTTTGAATTTGAGTGAAATTTTAAACTTTTTGAAAAAATAAATGAGAGGGAATAAAAGGACTTTCCCAATTATACATTCTTGCATTTTGAGAACTTTGAACTTTTCACATTGAAGCCTTTTAAATTTAAATGGGAAGCATTCCATCTTTTCTATATGAAGCTTTTTTTCCATTGGATCCTTTTCAAAATTTGAGTTTACATCTTTTCAAAATCTTTGATAAAGAAAATAAAGAGAGGAGGAAAATGACCCTGCAAAAATTCAGAGGAAGTTTATAAAATTCTTTGTGAAATGGAAAACATAAAGTATTTGCAAAAAGATTGAAAATCAAATTTCACTTTTATTTCGAATTACCAAACATAATGTTTGTTGAAAGTATTTTATTTGTCTATGAAAAATAGTTGATATTTTTGTGTGAAAAAATCTAAGAATTTTTCTATATAATGTGTTTACTAAAAAACTACATTTTCTTTTCTTTTATTCCTTTCTTTTTCTCTGATTGTCAAAAAATAAATTAAAACTTCTCTTTTTAAACATGGGCAAAGCCCACTTAACCCCGTAGCCCACCTGCGCACTAGCCCGGTCCCCACTAGAATCCCCTCCATATCGGCCGCCCGCGCCTTTCCTTTCCCTCGCTCTCCCACACTGTGCATGGGACCCGTGTCCGATCGCTTTCCTTCCAGCGGACACTTACCAAACTTCGTCGGAGCGCGTTTCCGTCTGAGAATCGTACCCCGACCCTTTCCGTTTGGCGCTGCCCCTGCTCCATGTCGACTCCCCTATATAAACCCTCTTTCCCCTCAGGAAATCCTGACTGAACCCCCTGCCCATCGCGCAATAACTCGCCAGAGTCTCCCTTGTCCGGTGACATCATTGCCGACGTCCTGGTCACTATGGTGCACCCCGGACTCCTCTGTCACCACCATCTTGCTCGCTGCCATCAACTTCATCCCCAGGAATACTCCCCGAAGCCGACAACCCATGGATCCGTTGGAATCGTCACCCAGAGTCGCCATCGCCCTCGGATGCTAGCCGGAGTCCCTCCACCTTGCCACTTTGAGCTCTCTCCCCTCCCTCCCTCCCTCTCTCACTCTCTCCCCCCACACACATTCGTTTGATCTAGGATAGACACTCGCGATTAGATCTCAAAATACCCTTGAACCTTCAACTTTAATACTTTGGTCGTCAACCCGCATCTCCAAGTCGTTAACTAGCCGGCCCATCAGCATGCTGCCACGTTTATCTGGCCGACCCGTAATTGTTTTACTGTTTTCTCAATTTTATGTTTTAAAACAGATTATGTTTCAATTTTGTTTTGATCCCAACTTTTATGTTTTAACTAAAAATTGACTAATTCAAATTGCTATAGTTTCAAAAAAAAGGTAGTTTCTAAATAGGTAAAAAGTTTACATGTTTGAAAAATTGAAATTTTGATTTTGAATTGATCGGTTTTAAACTTGATTTGCACATAATCTTTTATTAATTTTTTTAATTTTTGGGTCAATCCTTTTTCTACCATTTTCTATTAGTTTTGCTTATCGAGTGGTTTAATAAAATTAAATTTTAAAATTGTTTAGATCTGTTTTGAAACATATTCAATTTGAACTACCTTATGCTTAATTTTGCTAAAGAGAACAATATTTTATTCTATTGAAAATTAATTATTTTTAATTTAAATTATTTGCACTAAATTTGTATTATTTATTAGAAAACATAGTTTTATGATTTATTAAAAAGGTTTTAGTTAGATCTAAGTTAAATCTTGTTTTAGTCATAACGTTGGTTCAATAAAAGCTTTTAATTTGATTCCTGTTGCTAACTAAAGTTTTGACAAAATATTCTGTTAAACTATACTTTGTGTATTTTACTGCATGTTACACTTTTAATTAAATCAGGAACACAATTTTTAAGTGATTAAGGTTGTTTTAGTTCAATTCTAGGTTGAATCTTGTTTGGATCATAACTTGTGTTTTATCAAAGCTTTTAAGTTGATTGTTTCTGCTAATGAAAACTATTATAAATACTTTTTGTTTAACTAAATTTTTTATATTTTATTTTCTGTTAAATTTTTATTTTATCAGAGAAGCTAATCTTTTTTATCGCTAGAAACTTTAGTTTTTCTTTTGGTTTTACTGAAGTCCTTTTGAAGTTTCTTTTGGATAACTTTCTATTTGTTTATATTTTTTATTTTTGTTTCTTTTGATTGATCGATAGTGTGATTTATTATATGAATGCATTTTTTGTTACAATAGATTTTGTTATAGTGGGACAAATAGAAAAGTCAAAAATTGTGAGAGTGCTGAACTTCACCAACAAGTACCAGACATATCACATTTGATAATATTGTTGGTACCCATGTTTTATTTGCATTAGATTCAATATTTTGCACCATGTATTAAAGTAGGTAATTTTGTAAACTTGGTTATTGAGTAGTATCATGCGGTACGAACCCATACCCTTGTTACTAGGCCTCGGGAAACATTATTTATTTCAATGGTACGCTTTAGTAGACATGGATTGGTATGAGTGTTCATGAAAGAGATGAGAGTAATGACTCATAATAAATGACGACAACTTCAAGACTTCAAGACTTCAAGACTCAAGTCAAGATTTCAAAGTACCACTGGGTGGAATGGACGAAGGGTACCTTGGAGTAACCAGAGGCCATCCTATGTAAGCAGGAGATGGTCATTTATCACGAGGAAATCTCCACATAGTCTCCAAGAGACAGAAGGATACTTCAAGACCAGAAAGTTACCTACGCAACCACAAGTTATTATGGGATCGTGCTTGGTTGATCTTAGTTGTGAATCTGGCTGGATAGTTCTTCAAGATATAGACGAACAATAGGATTGGATGGGCACTATCAGTGTTCACGGAAACTATTTGAAATACCATGTATCGATCATCCAATTCTCAAACACGAAGCAGTGCAAGGACATAAAAGGAGGGATCGAATCTTCCGGGTAAAGTTTGCAAAACTCTAGAGACTATTAACCTAATCGATTAGTCGTGTCCCCGGATACGGACAACTTGAGCCTGTGGAATTGGATTTGTAACGGAACTATAAACATCGCACTCTAAATTGATTAATGGATTATTTGGGTTTAATAATGACTTTGGGACATGAGATTTTGGTTGGCGGTACCATCTCATTAATGACATTCATTTGTAGTAATTAATCGGATTCCTCTGATGTAGGGAAATATCAGTTTTTATGCAAAAAAACTCAGACTTGGAGCTACCACATGCATATCGCATAGATTAATAGAGTTATTTTTAATCTACCTTTATCCGTGATCGTGCCAGTACATTCAATGTATTGACTAACACGTTTGCAACTTATCATGTTGTAGGGATTTCGACTATGAGTAAAAGTTATGTTGTGGGGTTATGGTCTACACTCAACTTGCCGTTGGCGTTGATGGGACTCCACACCCTTAACATTGTTTTCTGTTGTGTTATCAGAGGTTGAAAATGTAACTACATTATCTTTTTTAACATCTGATGTTATGGTATTTCATCGATGTCCAGTGTGTGCTAGTATATTGATCCAGGGATAACACATAAAGCACAGAAGTGCCGATACATTTGGGTCGGGTCACAACAAAGATAGTATCAGAGCACTTGTTGACTGTAGGACGTGACCCTAGAAAATGGATTAGAAATAGGAAGACCCTGATAGGAACAACTTTTATTTTGTATGACTGTCGCAACTATTGAAGTCTTTCCTGAACCCTCCTTGCTTAAAAATGTTAGATGGAGAGCCTCATTCTGAACAGAAGACATCACCACGAGGATAGTCTTTGTATTCCATCCCTTATGGAACTTGTCAGACTATTGAAACTATCAATACCTGAGATAAGGGTGTGTAAAGGGAAGACCGGAACATGAAGCGTCAAGAATCATGTTTTTGGTCGTCAAGAAGATCCCAATACAGGATATACCACCTATGTGATGTTAGCTCATGGCAGAGATAAGGGCATAAACACTACCATCCATGATGCTATTGCACGCTTATGATATTGTAATCATGCTGAGCTGAACAACCACTACTTTGGAAATATTGGATGGCAGAAGGATCATGGAGCACATATCGTCTTGACGGATGAATAAAAGATGAAGTTTTCACCTCTATTGGTGTATAACCAGGATTTGGAGCATTACATCAATAATCTTAAAATGGAACTTTTGGAAGCCTTATTCGATAAGGAAGAACTACGTGATGAACTCAAGACCCAAAAGCTGAAATTAGCCAAGAAGGATGAGCAAGACCTTGAGATCTAGAAGATCTGTCATGAACTGCAGGACAGTAGGACCATGGATCATGCCAAGGATGTTGAAATCCAGAAGCAATGAACCCAACTATAAGAGATTCAAGGACATCAAAAGATACTTAGCATCGACAGGGATGATATGGCAGAAGAACTTGAGAAGATCAAGCACGATCAGAAGAAACCCAGTGGAGATAATAATCAAGACATGGATAAGCTAGCTTAGCAGTATCCCACCATGAGAAAATAAGAATGAATGCTCTGTGATTAGAGTATCTCACCATACCGACTTATGTGGGTGGCGATACTATGTTATTGATTGAATTTTATGAATGTGTGAACTATGAGTCTTAGTTGGAGTTATTCGATGCTTTATATTTTTTCCTTTCAGTTGTTTGTTGATTGTGGTGTGTGTATCCATATCTCTCTCTCCAACCCTATCTCACCCGAAAACCATTTGACCCAATAGATGATGAATGAAGATGGACTTGTATTTCCTGGATCGATGACTCGGTTGGAGACAGAACAATGGATTTAGAACATGGAGGAACAACCAAGGAATAACAACGTGAAAAGAAATAATATGGTCTAATATGCTCTTTAGTACTTTGTAAAACGCGTCGCAACATGGTGGAAGATGCATCAAGCTATACAAGGATGGAATGGAGCAAAAACTTGGGAGGACTTCAATATAACTTTGCTAAGGTCTCATCTTATTCAGAAGACCTATGCCAGTAAAATCAAGAAACCTTGTGCATGCAATATCTATGAAGAAATAGGACACACTCATGAAGAACACAAGGATGGATGCCCTGATTGTGAAGAAAATCACCCAGCTAAAGAATTCGCAATTAGGTAGGTTACTTGTTTCCTATGTGAAGGAACTACCCACTACCTTGCTCAGTGTCACATTTACCCCATGGTACAACAAAGTATCCAACAATAAAAATAAGGAATGAAGGAATCCCTCAAAAACATACGGAAGTACATATGGTGAAGGAATATGTTCAAAAACCACTTAGAGATACCTCAAGGAAGGTATCACCAAATCATGCTATGCCTGTGGAGAAGGACATATCTCCAAGGGTTGACCAAAGGAGTAGAAAGAGAATTTGGGAGAATTCTCGATAGTAGAAGTGAAGTATGACCCATAGGAAATAGATGCCCTAACTGGTACTGGAAAGTCTAGAAACACAAACCGAAGACATCCCAAGATAACTCAATTTCTATAGTGAAGGACCTAAGTCAAATCACATGTTTAAAGTGCAAGAATTTAGGTCACTACACCGATAAATGTCTAGAAAAGAAGCCAATAACCCAAGGAGCTTACATAATCCCAAATAAGCCCCGAGAATTGTTGGAAGTTATATATTTTCGCTGCAAGGAAGCAGGACATTATGCGGTAATAAATGTCCAGACAAGAAGAAAGCTGGAGTTGAGTAGTTGAGGTTTTGATATCGGTAATAAGTGTAGCACTCTTATTTTTAGGAGTATATGGAGTTGAGTTATGTACTATAAGTCTCAGAGATTGTAATAATTCATGAATCAATAATGTTGATATATTATGATCTTAAGTATTGAATTGTATGTGATGAGCTGATACTCTATAAGCAAATATCGAGATCATTGTTCGGATATACGAGTAATATGGTATATGGATGAACTAGTGCATTCTTATTTTAAGGGTGGTATTACCATGTAAGACCACTTAATCAATGGTGGAAAATGCGTTATTCATGACAATCCATAGAGAGGAGTTTGGACAAAATAAGTTTGAATTTTGGTCGATGATAAGTTGGTTTACCCGAAGAGTGTGAAGGAATGAAGTACAATTGGATTTCGGGAATTTATGAAGGTTTAATGATGGAATACGAGACAAATAAACCCCCAAAACGAGACAAAACTATACAAATGTTGAAGTGGTCCCATAATTCATAGGCCCAAGGATTTGATAAGATGCAAGCACAACCTTGTTGAAGGAAGAAATCTGGAAGAAGCTGCAACTTCATCAGCAGACGTTTCTTAGGAGGTTACGAAAACCTGCGAGTTGTGAGTAAACAATATATGTTTTTTTTTGCTTGCAGAATCAAGGATTTATCCGAACTTAGTTCGTCAACAAGAAAAATTCTGCAATGCTTGTGAGGATGGACGAGTATTAGAAAGCGAGATTTGCTAAACCTTACATAGGGTAAATACTTGTGTGCGGAATGGATTGATGATCATGGCGACTACTCTTATCATCCAGTCTTGCTATTTGGAATGGTAAATCTAGAGTGACTTACCTATAGTAGAGACACGACGACTATTTAAACCTTAGAATGGTATGCCAAGAAACCCTTGTACAAGGCAGTTGTGCCAATTGTAGGTTAAGAACAAATAACTATTTCCTATAGGAACCATTATTTGATGACCACCATGAGATTATATGTAGTTGTTCATTATATGCGTCAAACCTATCAGCTAAGAAGATCCAGTCTCAAAAGAACTTTAATTTTACAAAAGGACTCAAGATTTAATAAAAATGATATGCCCATACCGGAAGAACGTGAATAAAGGAGTTATCACAATATATGTGAGAAGACAATGGATGTCAACACTAAAGAGGAAGTACATGAGTTGTGATGGAACCGTGCTTCTGATTCTAAGGGTGATAGCACCCCATCTCAAGGATGAGATTCATTATAAGTGTGGTAGGTTCGTAACATCCCAAAATTCTAATTTTTGGAATGTTATATTAGTTAAGTAATTCTGATTACCTATGTGATTGGTCTTTGAATTTGTGTGGATTTTTTTTGAAAAATTAAATGAATGGGAATAAAAGGACTTCCCAATTATTCATTCTTGCATTTTGTTAACTTTGAACTTTTCATATTGAAGCATTTTAACTTTCAATGGAAAGCATTCCAATTTTTCTATCTAAAGCTTTTCATTTTTTCATTTGAATCCTTTTTGAAAATTTTGACTTTAAATCTTTTCAAAACCTCTGACAAAGAAAATAAAGAGAAGAGGAATATGACCCTTCCAAAAGTTCAGGGGGAATTTATAAATTATTTATGAAATGGAAAATATAATCCATTTGCAAAAGGTTGAAAATCAAATTTCCCTTTTATTTGAAATTTCCAAAAAATATTTTTATTTATTTGTGTGTGAAAAATAGTTCATATTTTTCTATGAAAATTTCTGAGAATTTTTGTGTATAAAGTGTTTATCACCAAACTATATTTTCTTTTATTTTATTCCTTTCCTTTTCTCTACTTATTAAAAAGGAAAAAACAAGCTTTTCTTTTTAAAGAGGGGCAAAGCCCACTTAACCCTGCAACCCACCTGCACGCTAGCCTGCTCCCCACCTGAATTCCCTCCATATTGACCGCGTCCACAATTTTCTTTTCCATCTCTCCCTCACTGCATGTTGAACCCGTGCCCCGTCTGTTTCCTTTCAGCGGCCACTTAACCAACCTCACCGGATTGTGCCGTCATGCGAGATCCTTTCTGTTTGGCCTTGCACACTGCTCCAGGCCGAGTCCTCTATATAAACCCAACGATCCTCTCTCTTTCCCCTGGTGAACTCCCGATCGAAACCCAATGTCCCTCGCGCAATTACTCATCGGAATCGCCCACCGTGGCCGACGCCATTTTCGACGTCCACCTCGCTACGGTGCACCCCAGACCCCTTTGTTGCCACCATCTTGCCCGCCGGCATCAACTTCATCGCCAGGGCCACTTGCCCAACGATGACGATCCCTGGAGCCACCGGAATCATCACCTAGAGCTGCCACCGCCGTCGGACGCTCGCCGAAGCCCCTCCACCTTGCCCCCGTGAGCTCTCTCTCCCCCATCCGTCCAATCTAGGATAGATACTCATGATTTGTTCTTAAATTCCCCCCGCAGTCTATTATCTATTATACTTCGATCGTCCACCCACATCTCGCCCTTGCTCGCTAGCCGGCCCATTAGCATGCTGCCACTTGTCTCTTGCCGACCCGTAACCGTTTTACTGTTTCCTCAGTTTTCTATTTTGAATCAGATTCTTTTTCTTTTATGTTTTGATCACAAATTTTATGTTTTAAATCCAAATTTCTAGGGTTTAAAAAAATGTAGTTTTTGAATAGGTAAAAACTTTTCATGTTTGAAAATGTTAGAATTTGATTTTGAACAAATCTGTCTTAAACTTGATTTGCATATAACCTTTATTAATTTTTTTTCATTCAGGGTGAATCTTTTCGCTACTATTTTATTTTAGTTTTGCTTATCCACTAGTTTAAACGAGTTAAATTTTACGAATTGTTTAGATCTGTTTTGAAGCAGATTCAATTTGAACTACAATATGCTTAAGTTTTCTAAAGAGAAAATTAGTTTGTTTTATTTAAAAGAAAATATTTTTCTGTTTTATATTATTTTCACTAAAGTTTTATTAGTTATCAGAAAACACAATGTTATGATTTATTAAAATTGTTATAGTTAGATCTAAGTTAAATCTTGTTTTAGCACTACTACAGGATGCTGCTAATGCGACACTGCAATCGTTATAGTTCAAGCTCCATCGCTAATGGCATGATTTGTGTGCGAAGGCGGATCCATCAAATAAGATTCAGAAAGCCGTTGCGTGTGCGATCTACGGTAGAAAGTTTGTTCTTATGGACCGTTTGTGATTAGAGAAGATAACAGAAACGGTTACACAGATCTAGATGTGTGCGATAGTGGGCATACTATTCATCACTACAAACTATGTGCGATAATATAGAAGAACACAAATGATTCAGTATAACAAGATGTGTGCGAAGTACGACATACTATTCACTTGGATAAACTGCGTGCGTTGATACAACAGAACACAAACGATTCAACATAACAACATGTGTGCAATATACAACAAACATGTGAGTAATGAGAATAGTATACAACAAACATGTGAGTAATGAGAATCGTGTGCGAACACCAGATATAACACAGACGATTGGTGCTAATAACCTGTGTGTGTTGTGGGGAAACGTTTGCTGGTATACAATTGTCAACGATTGATGACATCATCACCGACGGGTTTCATAGTTTTCTCCGTGTGTACTGTGATTTGCTCTGTCTGCACAACATCTATGCTGCCTACACAAACGGCTGCATAGATCAAGATGTGTGCGGCATATGGCATACCGTGGGCTCGGATGAAATGTGCGAGCCAAAATAACACAAACAATTGGGCGTAACAAGATGTGTGTGATGCCCAGCAAACAGGTCAGTAATCTAAATTGTGTGGAAATACAGAAAATAACAAAGACGATTCGTGGTAATAAGCACTTGATTCATAAAATAATAGCACAAGTTATCATTCGCACTCCTACATAATCGACTAAAGAACATAATAGCGGCATTACATATTGGTAAGGTCCAGAAAACAACAAAATGGAAACAACTACTCGTCGTCGTTGTTGCGGGGCTAGCCTGTTGGTTTACCTTAGTAGAAATATCTTCTACACTCACGCAACATCCTATCTATTGAAGTAGGATCCGCTTTCGGGTTGGCATTGACCATGTTCTTGAATGCTTCATAGGCCTGGACTTTCCTCTACTCATACCCCATCACGGTAACTCCCATATCAAGGAAAATCCCGTCCACGACCAATTGCATGTGTACGACCCTCTTACGATGGAGATATTCAAAGTGGTTGTAAATAACATAGTCAAGAGCTATGCACTATGCTAGAGTGGTAGGAGACTGCAGTAAGGAGGTTGCTGCCCTTACCGAGGCCAAATCCATGCGAGGCGGCAAGCCAACGGTGAACTGGTCGGCGCATGATGCTCTTGCGAAGGCCATAGCCGCGTGTTCCATGTATAGAAACGTGCTTGCTAGCAACTGATTTGATATAACATTCAACTCTTCCCCTTTATCCACCAAGGCCTCTGGACCCTCAACAGCGCGTACCGTAGCCAAGGACTCCGGATCCTCAGCAGCGCGTACTGCCGCCAAGGCCTCCAGACCCTCAGCAGCGCATACTACCGCCAAGGCCTCCGGATCGTCAGCAACGTGTACCTGCCTCAACCATGCGCTCCTCCACAGCAGGGGCTTAGCAGCGTGTACTGCCGCCAAGGCCTCCAAACCCTCAGTAGCGCGTACCTGTCTCAACCGCGTGCTCCTGCGTAGCGGGGTCCTCCGTGCAGATGACATGTCTAATGTTGAGGATTTTGTGGAGGCGGGGACAGTGGGGAGAAGAAGGATAAATTTGGGGGGTGCGAGAGGGGAAATAGACGGTGGAGAGCGAAGAGTGGTGATATTCATTTATGACCCTATACATGATTGCATGCGGTTGCTATATGTGTTTCATGTGCGATTATGTGTGCACAGAAAGAACTCAAAAACTATGAAAATGCTTCCCGTGCAAGCACACACGCTATCCACAACGGTAAATTATAAAAAACCCAACCCCCTTGGAAGCAACTAGCTATAAATAACCACAACGATGGCCGGCGGCGGCGAGTCAATGATCCCCTGGCTAGTTGCCACACACACCATCAAACCCCCAATGGCCGACAACAGGATGGAGTTGGGCGACGACGGAATCGAGGCTGCGTGCGTGATGGTTGTCTTGAGGATCGACGGCCATGCCGTTACCTCTCTCGACGACAGCCAACGAAGCCAGGAATAATGACATGAGAAAGCCAAGAAGTTAGCTAGGGTCATCTTGAAAGCAGCCAGCGATTGCTAGCGGGCGATATTGCAGGCTCGGAGTAGAGTGCAGGTCATCGACTTGGCGTAGGTCAAGGTGTAGGTCATCGACTTGGCGACCTCCTGTCCTCCTAAGCCAAGGAACGACACGATATCGATGGACGATGGCAGCTGTGCGTGCTGGGTCAGCGTTAGGAGCAGTAACACTTTTGTGCGTGCATAGTTTATATGTATTATATTGATGTAAAATTAATAACGCGCAAATGTTTTGTAAATTACTCCGACAACTATGCACTATACCAATTTCATCATGTAAATGCTCGATTGAATTGTTAATGCATGATTTTTGCTTGCACTATGGACACTACGGTTGCGTTGGTCGGCAGCAGCCGACTGCGACAGGCGCGTCGAGATCGATGATTTGGCCGGGCCGAGGTCAAGAACGAGCAAGTATACAACAATGTGAATGAGGAAGACGGGGGACAGGGTCGGGAACTAGCGGTAGAGGGTCCTCGTAGGAAACGGTTCGTAAACATGAATCGTGTGTGATTACTGCCATTAAAGAATTCAGTGCATGTACGAACTAAAATCCCAACTACTCGAGTGTGACAGGAGAAGTTTGGATTGCCATTCGATCGCGGTGCATCCTACGGTGCACATGGGCGATCCATGTGGCTGGTGTTCTGGCCAATCAGAACACACCACAGAATGGGGTCAATGCACACGACATTCGCAAAATAACTGTTTGCCCAAACAAATCATAAAGTTTCAAGGGAAACCCATATTTCCTTGGTCGTTTCTCCATTATTATTTTTCTACTATCAACATACCCACTAGAATGCAACGTGTCCAAAAATCACATTCTTTCAGGCTCATTTACCATATTTAGTCTTTTTTGTGTACTTTTCTAGGCATTTACTGCTTATAATTCAAGTTCCATCGTTTTATACATGAAAAGGAGTTCAAAATGTGTTATCTTGTGTGGTGCCCAGGCATGACCTCAATATGATTCGGTAGAAAATTCAGGAGGTATGGATAATGTCGTGATAGACTCTTCATAAACCGGACCATCACCTATGGAGTTTCGTGGTTCGGGGAGCGAAATCACCATGTTTTCATGGGGAACCCATATTTCCTTGGTTCTTTCAACTAGATTTATATTATACGATCAACATACCTACTAGAATGCACCATGTCCAGATTTCACAATTTCCACGCTCATTCATCGTATTTGGTCCCTTTTGTGTTTATAATTCAGGTTAGAACGTTTTGTACATGAAAAGGCATTCAAAAAGGACTGGAAAATTCGTAATTGTATCGTTGGATAAGTTTTCATGTATTTTATAGGAAACTAATACAATTACAAAGGATATGTGTGGGGAGAGGCAACCAGAGATGTGTCTTTTATTTGTTTTGGAACTATAGTAAAAATGGAAAACATGCCTGAAGCACATGTTATCTCGTGTGGTTCCCGGGCATGACCTCAATATGATTCAGTACAAATTTGAGGAGGTATGGATAATGTCGTGATAGACACTCTTCATAAGCCGGACCATCACCTATGGATTTTCATGGTCCGAGGAGCAAAAATCCCCATGTTTTCAAGGGGAACCCATACTTTTTCCTTGGTTCTTTCAACTAGATTTATTTTATACGAGCAACATGCCCACTAGAATGCACCTTGTCCAAATTTCACAATGTTCATGCTCGTTTATTGTATTTGGTCCCTTTTGTGTACTTTATAGGTCCATTGTGCTTATAATTCAGGTTAGAATGTTCTGTATGTGAAAAGGCGTTGAAAAAGGACTCAAAAATTCGTAATTTTGTCGTTGGATAAGTTTTCATGTATTTACTAGGAAACCAATATAGTTTTAAAGGATATACATGTGTGGGAAGAGGCAACCATAGATGTGTCATTTATTTATTTGGTAACTCTAGAAAAATGGAAAACATGCTTGAAGAACATGTTATCTCATGTGGTACTCGGGCATGACCTCAATATGATTCGGTAGAAAATTGAGGAGGTATGGGTAATGTCGTGATAGACTCTTCATAAACCGGACCATCACCTATGGAGTTTCATGGTTCGAGAGCGAAAATTGCCATGTTTTAAAGGGAAACCCATATGTTTTCTTGGTCCTTTCAGCTAGATTTATTTTAGACGGTCAACATGCCCACTAGAAAGGACCATGTCCAGATTTCACAATATTCATGCTCGTTCATCGTATTTGGTCCCTTTTGTGTACTCTCTAGGTCCTTTGTGCTTATAATTCAGGTTAGAACGTTCTGTACATGAAAATGCGTTAAAAAAGGACTCGATTTTTTTTAATTGTGTCGTTGGATAAGTTTTCATGTATTTTATAATAAACTAATACAATTTTAAAGGATATGTGCGGGAAGAGGCAACCAGAGATGTGTCGTTTATTTATTTTTTATCTCAAGAAAATGGAAAATATGCTTGAAGAACATGTTATCTCGTGCGGTGCCCGGGCATGACCTCAATATGATTCGGTAAAAAAATGAGGAGGTATGGATAATGTCATGATAGACACTCTTCATAGACCAGAGCATCACCTGTGGACTTTCATGGTTCCAGGAGCAAACATTGCCATGTTTTCAAGGGGGACTCATATTTTCTTTGTCATTTCAACTTGATTTATTTTATACGATCAACATACGCACTAGAATGCACCACATCTAAATTTCACAATTTTTAGGCTCGTGTATTGTATTTAGTCCTTTTTTGTGAATTTTCTAGGCCTTTTGTGTTTTAAATACATCTTTAATGGCAAACATTTTCTTAGAACAAACCGTTTGAAAAGCGTCCGATGTCATGAGAGAGAGAGAGAGGACTTGAAGTTCTTCCGACACGAGATCACTATTTTTATCTTTTATCATGCACGAGTATTTGATGCACTTCGTCTGTGTTGCGTGTTCCCCCCATAAGGTTTGAGTTTCGCCACCAAATTTTTAATAGGCGCACAATTTCAGTAGTTATTCCTCCCACCCCATATCAACCCATAACATTTCCCCTATCCCCACTACCCCCTACCCCCCGCTCTAACTGTAGCCCAAACCGCCGCTGCCGCCACAACCAAATCTACGTCCTGCACCAGTCTCGCTCGTTGATCTAGTGAGGTAACCTCCGATCTCCATCTCCGCCCCGCCCCGATATCTTAGATGGAGCATGGAAACCACCCTCATGCCTCCACATCCCCACCCCTATCGCCGAGCATCCCCACGTAAACCCAACACATATCACGCAGAGGTCGAGGACCTGGTCATGGCGGTCGATGATGCGGTGAACGTTATGCGTGCCGGCCCAGAGGAACACCTCGCCGCCAACGCTACCAACGTGGTGTGGGCTCTAGCCTTGATGAAATCCCCAAGCAACTACCCCCCCCGGGACCTACCAAGTATGAACTGTCTAGTTCATTTTTATGAATACAAGTATAACAATGTTTAACCGTGTTAATTTCAGTTTCAATGGTACACGTTTAGATTGCCATGTTAGGTTTCCATTGTTCATTTCATTTATGGGTAGTGTGTTGTTCTAGTATGAACTATCCAGTTCAATTTTACCAATACCAGTTACAAACATACAATGCCTATGCTAGGTTGCTTTTAAGCTTGTTGTAGTGAATATTTATATCCATTAATTACGCTGTCCATTCGGTACCGTGCTACTCTAACAAAGTAGATATCACTGCAGATGATGACCTTCAATTACCATTATATATTTTGGTGCATCTTAACCCTGTTGTAGTTGACATGCCTTTCCTTGTACCTATGCCGTTCCATAATGCACGACGACATTGTTTACCGTCGAGGTTAGTCACATCCCAATATATTATAGTACTTTACATCATCTATTCAGTTGCAGTTTAGCTTCTAACCTTTACTTGTTGCTTGTAGGTACATATGTTAGCGGTACCGATCCTCGCTGGGACCATTATGAACACCTAGCCACCGACTTTGTGCGGCCTCTGGCTGAGTTGAAGTACCCCAACAACTACCCCTCGGGATTTACCAAGTATGAACTGGCTCGTGATGTTTAAATGTGTCAATTTATGTTTCACTGGTACAAATTTTAATGACTATGTAAGGTTGTCTGAACTCTGAAGTTAACACATCCAGTTTAATTTCACCAATACCTATCCTTTGTTACCACGCTACTCCTTGGAATGAAAATATCACCGGAGATATTGTCGTTTAGTTAATATTTGCTATTTTTGGTGGATGTTAACCCTATTGTATTTAACACGCCTTTCTATGTGCTTATGTAGGGCTACAATGCACGATGTTGTTGTTTACCATCGAGGTTAGTTACCTCCCATTTTCTTATAATATTTTACATCATCTGTGCAATTACAGCTTATTTTCTAACATTGATTTGTTGCTTGTAGGTGCATATATCAGCGGTACTGATTCATGCTTCGACCTCCTTTGCATATGGGGCAATGAGATAAACATGAACAAGCATCAAGCGAAGAAACTAAGAAAAATTGTTAGGCAGAAGAGACATCTGATTGGAAATAAACTCTTTATTTATACTTTATCCAATACATCAGTGAACTTTAGGATGGTAAGTAATCTGTTGCCTTCTTTTACAGCCCAGAACAAGTTACTCTATTAGACATGAATACCTGAAAGTTGTCTATTTTTAGTGGTTTCCAAAGGAATTTACTCAAGATTACCTAGAAAACTACCTAACCGATGTGGAGACAACGAAGGTTATAGTATATAATTCATGCTACAATGATATCTATCTAGTAGTCTTCCTGAAGGCGGTGAAGGATGGACGGGTGGTTATCACAAGGGGTTGGACAAAAGTTGTTCACACCTTTGGCATAGAGGAGGGAAGATTATGGGTATTTCTGTTCTTCAACACCATTGACAGCCAAAAGTATTTACAATTCTCTCTTCACCTTTACCGCCTCTAGTACTATATATTGTGGTTCATCATATTTAATCTTCTACCGAACTATGCAACCATGGAACATGTACCTAGCTTTTGATTTATGCATTGGCTGTTGAACCATTGTAATTTGGATATGTATTGATGGATGTGAAATCCACATTTCATAATTAAAAATTGGAACTTTCCAATTCTAATAATAAATTAACGAAAGTAAGCTATTAGGTACTAAATTACAGCGTGCACAACTAGATTGATTAAACCGTGTGCGATGGTGTCATATGTCACCCACGATTGTTTGAATAACTGTGTGTGTGATTATTAGCTTTACAACACATGGTCGCATATTTTGCGTGTGTGGGATGTGCACACTGTTATACACGTGTTTACACACCGTAACTGTGTGCGCTTACTGTTAATAGCATAAACGGTTACGAACCTATGTGCGTGTGTAATGTAGGACGATCAAGAGACGGTTGACATATGTTCCGCGTGTGCGATCGGAATAATCATCACACACGAATATATATGTGCCATCGTCTCAGATGTGTGATTGACCACAAACGTAGCATCAAAGTGTGGTGTGTGGGATAGGCTACGACTTTGCATATGTTTACGTTACGCGAATCGTCAGCAGGCGCTTGCACCATCGCAGATGATGTTTCGGTGTTGTGTGCGATGACCCCACTCCTAGCACCCACACATGCAAGGCGACGGTTCGGAACTACGTCGCGGAAAGGGATTAAAAACCATTTGTATAGCACATAACCGTACTAGTGTAGTCATAACTTTGGTTCTATAAAAGCTTTTAATTTAATTCCTTTTGCTAATTAAAGTTTGACAAAAAGAATTATCTTAAACTAAACTTCTGTGTTGCACTTTGTGTAAACTTTTAATTATATTAGGAATGGAACTTTATAAGTGAATAAAATGTTTTAGTTCAATTCTAAGCCGAATCTTGTTTGGATCATAACTTGAGTTTATAAAAGCTTTTAAGTTGATTCTTTTTGATAGTGAAAATATTATCAAATAATTTTTGTTTAATTGTTTTCTACTTTTTATCATAGAAGCTAATCTGTTTTAATTTCTTGAAACTTGAGTTTTTCTTTAGGTTTTAACGAAGTTCATTTCAAGTTCCTTTTGATTTTTCTTTTGGATTACTCTCTATTTATTTGTAGTTTTATTGTTATTTCGTTTTATTGATTGATAGTGTGATTGCTTATATGAATGCAACTGTTTGGTTACAATATAGTTTCTTGGAGTGTGACAAATAGAAAAGTTAGAAATTGTCAGAGCGATGAACTTCACCAACAAGTACCAGGCAAGTCATATTTGATTATATTTTTGGTACCCATGTTTTGTTCGTATTATATTCAATCTTTTCCAAATGTCATTCAAGTAGCCAAGTTTGGAAACTTGATTATTGAGTAGTATCATGAGGTAGGAACCCATACCCTTGTTACGGAGCCCCGTGAAACATTATTTATTTCAATGCTACATCTTGGTAGACGGGTATTTGTATGTGTGTTCATGAAAGAGATGAGAGTGATGACTCATAAATGATGAAAAATTCAAAACTTCAAGACTCAACCAATTTCGAAGTACCACTGGGCGGAATGGATGAAGGGCACCCTGGAGTAACCAGAGGTCGACCTATGTGAGTTGGAGATGGTCACTTATCACGAGGAAATCAACACCTAGGATCAAAGAGACAAAAGGATAGGTCAAGACCAAAAGCTTACATGTGCAACCGAAAGTAATTATGGGCTCTGGCTTGGTTGATCTTAGTTGTGACTCTAGTTGGAAAGGGTTACGAGATGTATATGAACAGTAGGTTTGGATGGGCACTGTTAGTGGCGAGGGAAACTCTCCGAAAGACCATGTTTTGGTCATCCTATTCTAAAACACCAGGAAGTGCATGGACAAAAAAGGAGGGACCAAATCTTGTGGGTAAACTGTGCAAAAGTCTACAGAGTATTGACCTAATTGATTTGCCATGTCCCTAGTTACGGAAAACCTGAGCCTCTCGAATTGGATCTATCAAGGAACTCTTAACAACGCACTATAACATGATTAGTGGATTATTTCGGTTTAATGATGACTTTGAGATATGAGATTATTGTTGGTAGAACCATCTCATTAATTGCTAATAATTAATCAAATATAGTTTTATATGGTTTTGATGCATTTTATATGATATAATTAGAACTAACCCGAACTAGCGTTGTTTTTAGTAGAATTACCGTGTTGTTGTTTTTGTGTGCAGAAAATGAAAGTTCTCGGAATCGCCTGAAACTTTTTGGTGATTGTTTTTGGAACATATGAGCAATATTGGAGCGAAGAACCACCAGAGGGGCCCCACCAGGTCCTCCCAAGCCATTAGGGGGTGCCCCGAGGGTCAGGGCGCCCTCATGGCTTGGGACCACCACGTGGCTCTGTTTTGCGTGATTCCAACACCAAAAATCCCATAAATAGAGAAACCATAAGAGATTAACCTAGACCCTCCGCTCCACCGCCACAACTCTCTATATAAAAGAAAAACTCATCTAGAGAGAAAACGAAGAGAGATATCCAGTCCCGGAGGGGCTCTCGCCAATCCAGGAGCCATGGAGGCCAAGGGCCAGAGGGGAGAACCTCTCCCCATATAGGGAGATGCCATGCATGAGTAAGCCTAAGGGGTAGACTATCTCTCCCCTCTCTCGGTGGCGCCAGAGTGCTATCGGAGGAACCATCTCCATGGTGATTGTCTTCATTAACATCATCGTCTTCATGACTATCATGATCTCTTTTCAGCGCTGCACTCTCCCGCCCCCTATTGTAATGCCCTATTTTAACATGGTGTTTTGTGTTTCCATATTATAATGATTGAGTAGATTTTTTTCCTTTGGGTTGATTGATGATCTTGATTGGTTTGAGTTGTATGTTTTACTTTGGTGCTGTCCTAAACAAGGTAGTCAGAATCCTGACTCGACTCCTAGAATCCTATGACTTCACGACCCTACGGAAGCATGTGGATCCAAGGGCCACCATGAATCCGGATCTAGTGGAATCCATGTTGAGGCGGATCCAAATCATAGAATCCTATACAAAACTATAGAATCCCGACTAAGCTATGTGGAGTATGTACAATTCTACTAATTTGTCTAAGCCATTTGTTTAGTTGTAGAAGAATAGTATGCCATCATCCAAACCCCTTTTTAGATGCCTCATGGACCTCTATTCCCCTCCAAAGCTCAAATTCTCAGCCACCAATGCCTTTGATCTAGCTCTTAGAAACCCTAGATCAAAACTAAGGATCAAGCTTGTCAATGAATGGAATTGGCGTGAGGAGGAAGATGCATCAAGATTGATCGAAGATGGTGAGAAAGACCCTTCAAGGTTCAGCACTACAGGTCAGCTATTCAAGTGATTGGCTATTCACATACTCTAAAAAAACATCCTAAGTAGGTTTTGTGTGTTAAAGACTTAAATATTCTATATATTCCCCTATCATATATGTTCCATACATGCAAGCTAGATAGTAGCTTAGCAACAAAAAAATGTGGAGTACAACTAGCACTAATGTGTACATTTTTTGCTCTATATTTAGTGTTAAAAACTCTATATAACCCATATAATTTTTCTGCCATGGATGCAAAATATCTGATTTGAGTAATTCTAGTAGAATCCTTGATTCCACGACTCGACACTAGGATTCGATTCGGTCTAAGGGAAATCGATCCAACTCCAAATCCCGACTCTAACTACCTTGGTCCTAAGGTGCCTCCCATGCCGCGCACACGTGGGGGATTCCCATTGAAGGGTGTTGCAATACTTTCATGATTATCTTATAGTGGGAGGCTAGAGTGACATAAGCTTACACTCGAGTAAGGGGGTTATTTTGTATAGGAGTAAAGGGGACTAGAAGTGTTAACGCTATGGTTGGGTTTACCTTTGTAGCGACCCGACTCAAAACGAGTCAAGCCTCTGTGTGTTCTGTGCCGTCCCTGGATCAGTATGCTGGCACACACAGTACATCAATGTATATATCAAAGTGCAATCACATGTAAATAACGTAAAACTGATATATACCTTAAAATAGCAGCGGATACAGTTAACGCAAGTGGAGTCCCAATAACACCAACGGCAAGTTGAGTGCGGACCGTAACCCTGAATCGTACTCTTACCCGTCGTAGAAGAGTATCTACAACATAAGACGTTGCAGCCGTGTAGGTCAGTACATTGAATGTACTGGCAAGATCACCATAGTAGAACAGAAGAATAAAGACTATTCTATATGCAAAGGCTTTGTGGCTCTGTGTCTGAGTTTTTGCGTAAAAGCTGATTTTATTTTCCTACAACAAAGGAATATCAGAAATTTCACTATGGAGTTACCTATCATGACATGGTTCCGCCAACCAATGTCTCAATGCCCATAAGTATCATAAGTTGCCCACAATTAGTTATCAGTCCAGTGTTGAGAGTTCAGAGATAGATCCAAGTCCAGAGGCTCAAATTGTCCGTAACCGGGGACACGACTAATCGATTAGGTTTAACTCTGCAGAGCGTTGTGTACTTTACCCACAAGATTCTTTCCCTCCTGGTAAGTCCTTGCACTGCCTGGTGTTTGAGAACAGGATGAAAGAAACATGGTCTTTCAGAGTGCTTCCCTGACTGTCCGACAGTGCCCATCCAATCCTAACGTCGACTACATCTCGTAGCACTGCCCAGCAGAGTCACAACAAAGATCAACCAAGCCAGAGCCCATATTGACTTGTGGATACACAGGTAAGCTTCCGGGCATGAAGTATTCATCCTTCTCTTTGAGTCTGGGTGAAGCTTTCCGCAAGATGTCATGGCGCTTCTCCATGCATCCCGACCACTCACTGGTTTCTCCAGGGTGCCCAATCAACCATCCTTCACCCAGTAGTGTGTATTGAAAACTTGTCTTCTCGAGTCTTGAAGTCTTGAGGTCTTGAAGATGCAGGACTTGAAGATGTCTTCATGAAGTTGTCGTCTTGACGTAGAGTCCTTCTTCACACCACTCACAAACACTCATACCAAACCCCGTCTACTTTAGCATAGCATAAAAGTAACTAACGTTCCCGGGGCTTTAGTAACCACTGGTGGGTTCCTACCTCATGCATTCTACCCAACTAGAAGAATTTCAATAACACTACGGGAGGGATTTGTTGAATGATGTCACTACATGCAATAAAAACATAGGTATGAAATAGATGGTCCAGGTGAACTTGCTTGTACTGTGGATGAAGATAAAGATCACTCTCAGAAATAACTTGATAGCCTATTCGTCACTCTCCGATGAAAATCTATACAAACAAACATTGCATACATATAAGCAATCATACTAACAATCAATTCTAACAATCAAAAGTAACACAAAACAAAAGCAACAAGGTTAATGAAGGAAAACTTAAGACAAAACTCAAAGTCAAGAAAGTTTTCATAAAAGCAACTAAGGTAGTTTTCCCCTACAAACAATTATTTTCAATAGTACCAAAACAAGGTAAAATATAACAAAAGGGTTTTAGTAAATATTTTACTAGCAAAAAGAATTACTTTTGAAGAACAAGTAAAACTATGAAAACGTTATCCTAAACAACATAAATGTTTGCCTAATGAACTTAACTGCAAGCACAACCATAACTAAGAGAATACAATTATGAAACAACTAAGTTAACAGAAAGTAATAAAAAAAATCTTTATTACAAAACAGAATTAAATCATTTAAAACTTTTGTGAAAATAATCTCTACTAGTTCTAAGTTGTTTTATAAGACATTACCTATTGATGAAGGATATAGTTTCCTATAATAGAGTAAAACTAAACCATTTTTTATTAACAAACATTTCTTAACAGAAAGAAAACTACTAAAACTTGTCTTAGAAAACAGAATTAAATTGTATAAAACTTTGTTGAAAGAAAGACTATTACTAACTAGTTGTTTTAATCAATTTAAACCTATTAGAAAAAGAAGTTGTGATTCCTATATTAATAAAGAAACAAACTAAACAATTATATATTTTTTATTAACAGTAAGCAAAACACCTAAGGTTTAACTAGCAGAACCTATTAAACAAATAAAACTAAATTCTAATTTAGACTAACTAAACTAAGTAAATTAAACTATACTATAATACTAGGCAGATTCTGGTTTTAGCTAAAACACTAATCAAATTCATCCTAAAAATTCTCAAACTAAGCATGAAGATATTCCTAACTAAGACCAAACATTAGCAAAAAGATTCATGTCAAAATCTATTTTCAAACTCTAGTTATTCAGATTTGAAGGTTTTGGGCAAATTTGATTAAATTCAAATTTTATAGTTCAAATTTGAAATTTAAAAGTACAGGGTGAAACTACATGTAATTAGGAACCTAATGCAAAAAGAATTAGCCCAAAACACTAAGCAGATCAAAAGTTATAGCTAAAACAAATTTGTGAAACTTTCTGTTAATTAAAATAAACCGAAAAAAGAGAAGTCTACCAGACGGTTAGGGGGTGATGTGGCACTATCCTATTGGCTGGCTAGCGCATGCGTTGGGTGGTTTCAAGCGGGCGACCGATCGGAAGGGAAAAAACAGTTCGGGAAAAAGGGCTTCTAATCTTGGCCGTTGCGTCTTGATCCGATGGACGGGGAGGACTCACCGTGGATGGAGTCGCCGGCGAGGGGGCTTTCGGCGGTCCGGGGCGGCGAATATGTCGGCGAGGAGCTTCGGTGGTCGTTGGGGGCAACGGAGAGCTTCAGGTGACGGCGGTGAAGCTCCGGCGACTGGTGGTGGGGTCGGAGGGGCGAGGGGAGATCCGAGGTGACCGGCACGGCGAGGGGAAGGCTTCGGTCGGCAGTAGCTCCGGCGAGGGGAAATGGCGGCGTTCTGGTGACGGGAGAGAGGGGACTGGGTGGGAATGGATGCGGGGGAGGTCGGGGCTCTATTTAAAGGCCGGGTAGGGAGTCGGGAATGGAAGGGGAGAAGATCCCGCGGCGAGTGGATCTCGCCGGCGTCGGCACGTGCGGAGGTTGGGGGTGACCGACACGGGATCCGCGGCGGACGGGTGTGGCCCGGGTGTCAGCGAGAGGAAGGGCGTCGGTCGGCCGAAATCAAGGGGATTCGGCATTTAATGGCGTGGGCCGGCCCGATCGGTTATTAATTCCTTTCCTTTTTAATAAAACAACATAGTAAAAAGCTTTTATTGCAAATAATATGTTTCCAAACATAGGAGTATTATATATCATAATTATCATAACAAAATATGCCATTTAATTAACATTTTTATTCTGTCAAATTTTTTTTTTTTTAAATATTTTTCAGAAAATTGCCTAATTGGCTTTGTTTAATATTGCAAATATTTTTAAAATAACCCTAGGGGTTTTATGGTTTCAAAAACTTCACAAATAACCCCTGGGTTTGGAGTGTCATATTACTCCTCTCAAACTATTTGACAAGGGGTTTGAATACTTTGAAATTTGAATAGGATCCAATATGAAATTGATTCCAAAATTAATTTAGAGGCACTTTCAAATTCTTTTAAACTCCCAACTCATATTTCATAATAATTGAAGAAGTCATATTATCCTCTCTCATGAAAATCATTGAGTTGCATAAAGTTTCTGAATTTGAAATATTTTCCAAATGGGAATTCAAACCATTTTCATATCCCTTCTCATTTCTTTAAATGGAAGAAGTCATGTCATCTTCTCTCTGGGGTTTTGTGATGAAATGAATTTGAATTCCTGGTGATCAAAATGCAGAGTGGAAGTTTTTGGAAAGTCATTTCATTCCCTCTCATCAAATTTTCAAAAGTTTCAACAAGTTTCAAATTTCACTCACCTTCAAATCACTCAAGCAAACAAACAATCATTCTAATTATTATTATAACATTCCAAAGTTTGGGATGTTACAACCTTAATGATATCTAGTAGTTGTGGATGCTTGCTAGAGGTCCAATCATGAGTTCATATGATCCAAGTATGGAAAATATGTTTGCTCATGCCTCTACCTCTTAAAAAATTGCAATAATGATTAACGATCTTTTTATCAATTGCCTAGGACGATTCCCCCACATCATATTGACGTCACTTGAGACCGCGTCGGTAGTTCCCCAAAGAGGAAGGTATGATGCAGCACAGCGAAACCAATGTATCAATCCATAGAGGAAGATCATGTGCCCACGTATTCAACACCTACACACAAACAACAAATACTTGCAACCTGGCACGAAAAAGAGGTTGTCACGCTCTCTACGGTAATAACATAGATTAGGTAATGATAGTTTTGACAAAAAGATCTCACAAGAACACAAAAAGAAAATAGTAAAAAAAAGTGCAACAAGGTACTTTTGGTTTTTCTATTAATAGATCTGAAAACAAAAGATGCAAATATTAGATGGGAAAGCAATATGTTGGAAAAGTAGACCCGGGGGCTATAGGTTTCACTAGTGGATTCTCTCATGAGTATAGCACACGGTGGGTGAACAAATTATAGTTGGGAAATTTATAGAAGATTAAATAATCATGACGGTATCCAGGCAATGATCATTATATAGGCATCACGTCCAAGATAAGTAGAGGAAACGATTATGCATCAACTTCTATTACTACACACATGTTCCGCTATCCAGCATGCATCTAGTGTATTAAGGTCATGGGAAAATGGAGTAATGCAATAAGAACGGTGACACGATGTAGATAAGATGTATTCATGTAGGAATAGACCCTATCTTGTTATCCTTAATGGCAACGATACATCCATGTATTGCTGCCCCTTCTGTCACTAGGAAAGAACACCGCAAGATCAAACCCATGGCAAAGCACCTCTTCCCATGGAAAGAAAAATCGATCTAGTTGGCCTAACTAAACCAAAGATTCAATGAAGAAATATGAGGCTATGAGTAATCATGAAAATAAGAGATCAAAGAAGACTCGAATCATATTCATGGATAGAAATTGATCAAGAACTGAAAATTCATCGGATCCCAACAAATACACCGCAAAAGTTATTACATCAAATAGGTCTCCTAGAGATCATTGTATTGAGAAATATATAAAGAGAGGAAGCCATCTAGCTACTGCCTACGGACTCGTAGGTCTATGGTGGACTACTCACGCATCATCTAAGAGGCACCTATGAAGAAGATGAACCCCTCCGTGATGGTGTTAGATTGGATGTCGATGTTCTGGAACTTGTGGCAGCTGGAATTGTGTTTCGTCGACTCCCCTAGGGTTTTGGGATTTTTAGGGAATTTATAGGCTCGATAGTGGGTTGAGGGGGTTCCCGAGGTTCCCACCCTCCACTAGGACCTGCTAGGGGAGTGTGGCGCACCCTGGTGAGGGTGGCCACCCTGGGCCCCCTCTTCTGGTGTTGTTTGGCCCATCTGCTTCCTTCTGGTCCAGAAAAAATCCACTGAAATCCCCGCAACGTTTGGGCTCGATTTGGTACTAATTTTCTATGAAGTAAAATACAAGCAAAATAAGCAACTAGCACGTTGGCACTATGTCAATAGGTTACTCCCAAAAAATGATATAAAGTTGCTATAAAATGATTGCATAATATCCAAGATTGATAATACAACAGCATGGAACAAGCAAAAATTATAGACACGTTGGACACATATCACATACCATCATTATTCCACACTCGCTGATTCTAATACATTGCAATATGTTCTAAATTTATTTAGCCATAAACTATTTTTCATGTTTTAGTTCTATGATATCAAGAAAATCTATCTATATATACCGACAACGCAGTTTCACTTCTCGTTCCTAGATAGAAGCAAACCCTCGGTGTACGTAGAGCCGCATCGGTGGTAGACAAGACTTAAGAGAATATTGATCTTACCTCTAGCTCCTTGTGGGTTCGACACTCCATACTTATCACTTTCATGTTTGGAAAGTGCTACGATGATTCTTTGCATTTGGGGATTATATATCAAGCTCTTTTCTAGCGTCGTTGTCGGGGAGCAATAGCCCGGGGTTAATATTTTCGTGTATGCTTGTTTGCCTTTATCACTAAGTGGATCTTGTTTTACTTTTATTTATGTTCTATTGTTTTATTTTTTTAGTTGTGGGTAAAACAAACTACAAAATTTAAGAGTTAAAAACATAAAAAATTACTTGCCTCTTAAAAAGAGAAGCGATTGGAAAATTATGCATTGGAGAAGTGAGGGTCGACCTTGAACACTTGTGTTAATGCTCATGGAAACAATGTATACTTTTTCATGGAAGTTTATCATAAAAATAATTATCTCCCTGTATATACCACTATACCGCAAAATTAATGTGCCAAGTAAAGCCTGGGGATGATTTGGATGATAGTAGGTTTGACTGTGTGCAAAAAACAGAAACTATTGCATCCAGTGCAGGCTTTCTACAATTTTACTAGAACGTAATTTTGATTTGAATTTTTACAAAGTATTGGAATACAAATTATCCTGGATGTTCTAATTGTTCAGAAGTTTTGGAGTTACAGAAGTATGGTGTTTGTGCTTATCACTACAGAATGTTCTGTTTTAGGCAGATTCTGTTTTTGCTTGTATAGTTTGCTTGTTTTGATGATGCTATGGATTATATGGGGGTTATAAGACATGGAGAATTTAGAATAAAATACCTTATGTAAGAATTAAATATGAACCAATTTATAATAGTACCTAAGTTTATGATTTTCCTATTATACCAACGGATCTCACAAGGTTTTTGTTAGGTTTTGTGTGATTGAAGTTTTCAAGTTTTGGGTGAGATACCGATATGAGGAGAATAAGGAGCATCACGACCCTAATATTGGGGATGCCTAAGGCACCTCAAAGGTTATATCCAAGGAATACTCAAGCGTCTAAGCTTGGGGATGCCCTAGAGGGCATCGCCTCTTTCGTCTTCAACATTATCGGTATACCTTACTTGGAGGGTTTGAGCTATATTTTCATTCGTCACATAATATTTGTTTTTCTTGAAGAGTCATTTTATATTTTTTCTCTGTTATATGTTATTCATAATCATGTTTCAATAAACGGTTCCAGGAATTGCCTTAAGATGTCTCAATTGCTATTTGATGTGTTACTGTGTAAAAACAAAAAATTTTGTTGTAGTGTTCAAATTTTCATATTTTACTGGGACATGGAAAGTTTATCATATTTTTAAAGAGTACCGACATACAATTTTTTTAGATTTTCCTAAAGTTGCATCATTGAGTTACGTAAATACACTTTTTAAATGAATTACTACAGATTGTTTTGTTTGGATAGATTGTTGTCATAGTTTTGTTATCTACTTATCCTAGAGTTTTCATTGCTTATATTTGTAGATATAAAGTTTGGAAATGATAGTATACAATACCTAATGTTTGAAAATTATTATGCATCATGTCTTGGCAGTACATGAAGTGTTGATTTATTCTTACGTGTACTAACGTATCTCACGAGTTCTTTTCAAATTTTATGTGGATGAAGTTTTTGAGACTTTGGTGAAACCAAGATATGAGAGGATTAAATGATATAGAAAAGCTCAATCTTGGGGATACCCAAGGCTCCCCAAGTAAATATTATAAGAAGCTCAAGCATCTAAGCTTGGGGATGCTACGCATCCCACCTCTTTTCGTCAACAATTATCGGTTATCCTATGATGATCATATGTTTTAATTCGTTCACTTGTGCTATTCTTGGAGAATATTTTGTGTTTATTTTTCCTTTTTATTTTATGCACCATGCTGGTATGATTTGCCTATTTATAGAATGCTTCATGCTCTTCACTTAAATCTTTTGAGTATGGCTTTATAGAATGCTTTGTGTGTTTCTCTTATATATTTTGAACTTGGATATTGGTCTCTCTATATTCATTGTATAATACTCTATGATATTCACTTATATATTTTTAGAGTAGTTTCATGATCACTCTTGTGCTTCACTTATATCCTAAGTGAAAATGTTGAATGAATTGAATGTCATAATTGAGAAATTATATATGTGCTTCACATGCTTTTCCCATGGGGAGTAATGACTTCACATGATAGGATTATAAGCGGTAATATTTATTGGAAGTTAGAAAGCATTGAGTTGGTCACTTGAACAATTCATGAAATAACATTGAAGGAAGAGAGATTTCACTTATAAATATACTATCTTGGACATCTACAATGATTGTAGGCCCCCATTAATAATTTTCAAAATTGATCAAGTAGTTGACGTTGGACAAGAAAGAGAATGTAATTGTTATGTTTGTTTATATTCACATAGAAGTTATATTGTCATGGATTCTCTAACATGTGATGCTTTCTTAGGATCTTTTGCTAGCCAAAAATTCGTACTAAGTAGATATACTACTTGTGCATACAAAAACCCTTAAACCCAGTTTATTTCCATGAGTCCACCATATCTACCTATGGGTTGAATAAGATCCTTCAAGTAAGTTGTAATCGATGCAAAGAGCAATAAAAATTGCTACTAAATATGTATGGCATTTTATTTGAAGGGAAAAATAATCTTTGTACGAACTTGTGATAGTGAAGAATTAAAAGCGACATAATGCATATTAAAGGTTGCTATCACAAGGGCAATAAAGAGTGATTTTCCTTTTCATTAAGAGATTACACGTCCAAAAGTAAAAAACGCATGACATCCTCGCTTGCGTATGCGAAGGGCCTGTCTTTTACTTTTATGTATTTACTTTTCTATATTTACTTTCATGCAAGAGTCAGTAATGTTCATCCTTATTTCAATCTATTAATTCTTTAGTTGGCAAGCATCATGTGTTAGATAAAGATCCTGGCACATATATCCAGTTGAATATAGGTGATCATGATTCATTATTCTTGACATTATCTCTGAGATAAATGTGTTGGGAGGCGAAACATTAAGCACCTATCTTTCTATGTGTTTGACTGAAACTGTTTGTTCAAAAAATATGCTTTGAGTGTTAGCAATCATGGAAGACTAAATGATAGTCGAGTGTGTGGAATTTGCTAAATAAAATCTCTTACATAGACCCTTCCTAAAAATAAGATGAATTGTAATTGTTTGATGACTGAGAACATAGTTTGCTAGTTTTCAAGAAAGTTTATGGTCTATACTTTAACATGTGAATATCTTGTTACATGATCATGAGAAGTTTTATGAGAAAAGATTTGTTGTTTATGATGCTAGAAAAAGTGATTGGAATTACCATTGATCAAACATATATACTATGCTAGCATTCACACTTCATAAATTGTTTCTTTTATCATTTACCTACTCGAAGACGAGCAGGAATTAAGCTTGGGGATGTGGATACGTCTCCAACGTATCGATAATTTATGAAGTATTCATGCCATATTGACCTATGTTCACAATAATTTTATATGGTTTTGATGCATTATATGATTTAATTAGAATTAACCCGGACTAACACTGTTTTCAGCAGAATTACCGTGGTGTTGTTTTTGTGTGCAAAAAATGAAATTCTCGGAATCGTACGAAACTTTTTGCTGATTGTTTTTGGAACATATGAGCAATATTAGAGCAAAGAACCACCAGAGGGGGCCACGAGGTTCTCCCAAGCCACCAGGGGCTGCCCAAGGGTGTTAGGGTGCCCTGATGGCTTGGTACCACCCTATGGATCCGTTTTGCGTGATTCTAATGCCAGAAACTCCCATAAATAGAGAAACCATCGGAAATTAACCTAGAACCTCCAATCCACTGCCTCAACTCTCTGTATCGAATAAAAACTCATCTGGAGAGAAAACAGAGAAGAAAACGGAGAGAGATCCAATCCCGGAGGAAGAGGCCACGGAGGAGGAAGCCTCAGGGGGCGACTCTCTCCCCCTCCCTCGGTGGCGCCGGAATGCCGCCGGGGGAGCCATATCGCTGTGGTGGTCGTACTCATCAACATCACCATCTTCATCACCTTCCACATCTCTTTTTAGCGGTCCACTCTCCCACACCCGGCTGAATCCCCTACTTGAACATAGTGTTTTGTGCCACATATCATTATCAATGATGTGTTCTCATCTTATGATGATTCAGTAGATTTACTTTGTCCTTTGGGTTGATTGATGATCTTGATTGGTTTGAGTTGTATGTTTTATTTCAGTGTTGTCCTAAGGTGACTTGCGTGCCGTGCACACGTGGGAGATTCCCACTAAAGGGTGCAGCAATGCGTTCATGATTTGCTTACAGTGGGCGGCTAGAGTGACAGAAGTTTACACCTGAGTAAGGGGGTTGTTGCGTATGGGAGTAAAGGGGACTTGAAGTGTTAATCATTTGGTTGGGTTTACCTTAATGATCTCTAGTAGTTATGGATGCTTGCTAGAGGTCCAATCATAAGTTTATATGATCCAAGTATGGAAAGTATGTTAGCTCATGCCTCTCCCTCATATAAAATTGCAATAATGATTACCAATCTTGTTATCAATTGCCTTGGACAATTCTGCACACCATACCATCATTATTCCTCACTCGCTATTTCTATTATATTGTAATATATTATAAATTTATGTAGGAAACAACTAGTTTTCATATTTTGGTTCTACAATATCTTTCAAAGCTATCCTCTATAGACCCACAACGCAGTTTTACTTCTCATTTCTAGATAGAAGCAAACACTCGGTGTACGTACAGTCGAACCAATGGTATATATGACTTGAGAGAATATTGATCTTACATCTAGCTCCTTCTGGGTTCTACAATATCATGCAAATATATCCTCTATATACCAACAATTACTCAAATGGCATCACATATAAGGGGTTTCAAGAGTTGTTACAACTCGTCATGGTGATAGTGATGGATGAGGAAGAAGGGATGGTGATAGTGGTGATGATGGCGGCGGTGTGGATGATGATGGTGATGACGATGGCGTGACGGCGGCAGCCCATGGTCGCGTGGTGTGGCTTGAGCCTACGTTGGTATTTCCTCAAAGAGGAAGGGATGATGTAGCATAGCTATTGTAAGTATTTCCCTTAGTTATGAAACCAAGGTTATCGAACCAGTAGGAGAACCAAGCAACACTATGTAAACGGTACCTGCACACGAAGAACAAATACTTGCAACCCGACGCATAAGAGGGGTTGTCAATCTCTCCATGGAAAAAGATAGATAGGTTTGTATGAGATTGGATAAATAGATCGCACAAGAACACAAAATAAAAGATGCAAATAAAAAGTGCACCAAGGTATTTTTGGTTTTTTGGAATATTAAATTTGGAAGCAAATGTAGAAAAAGATAGATCAGAAAGCATTATATTAAAAGGATAGACCCGGGGGCCGTAGATTTCACTAGTGGCTTCTCTCAAGAAAATAGCACACGATGGGTCAACAAATTACTGTTAGGCAATTGATAGAAGATCAAACAATCATGACGAGATCCAAGGCAATGATCAATATATAGGCATCACATCCAAGATTAGTAGACCGAAACAATTCTACATCTACCACTATTAATCCACACATCGACTGCTATCCAACATGCATCTAGTGTATTAAGTTCATGGAGAAACGGAGTAATGTAATAAGAACGATGACATGATGTAGGCAAGATATATTCACGTAGGAATAGACCCCATCTTTTTATCCTTAATAACAACGATACATGCATGCCTCGCTGCCCCTTCTGTCACTGGGAGAGGACACCGCAAGATCGAACCCATCACAAAGCACCTCTTCCCATGGCAAGAAAAATAGATCTAGTTGGCCTAACTAAAGCAAAGATTCCAAGAATAAATACGAGGCTATAAATAATCATGCATATAAGATATCAAAGAAGACTCAAATAATATTCATGGATAGAAACTAATCATGAACTCAAACTTCATCGGATCCCAACAAACACACCGCAAAAAGTCATTACATCAAATAGATTTCCAAGAGACCATTGTATTGAGAATCAAAAGAGAGAGACGAAGCCATCTAGCTAATGCCTACAGACCCGTAGGTCTATGGTGGACTACTCACTCATCATCAGAGAGGCACTAATGAGGACGATGAACCCCTCTGTGATGTTGTTAGATTGGATCTCATGGTTTTGGAACTTGTGGCGGCTGGAATTGTGTTTCGTCCACTCCCCTAGGGTTTTTGAAATATTTGGGTATTTATAGAGCTGAGAGGGGGTGTAGGAGACTCCCATGGGCCCCACAACCCTCCAGGACGCGCCTAGGTCCTGTGGCGGGCCCTGGTGTCTTGTGGGCCCCATGCCCCCAAGTGCTTCCTTCGCTCCCAAGTTGTCTTCTAGTCCAAAACAATCTCTAAAAAGGTTCGCATCATTTGCCCCTCGTTTGGTACTGATATTCTGTGAAGTAAAAAGAACAAGCAAAAAGCACTTACTAGCGCTAGGCACTATGTCAATAGGTTAGTCCCAAAAAATGATATAAAGTTGCTATAAAATGAGTGTAAAACATCCAATAATGATAATATAATAGCATGTAATAATAAAAAAATATAGATAAGTTTGAGACATATGAACAGCCCCAAGCTTAATTCCTGCTCGTCCTCGAGTAGGAAAATGATAAAAACAGAATTTTTGATGTGGAATGCTGCCTAATATGTTCATCACATATTCTTTTCTTTTGCAAGATGGACATTTGGACTTTAGATGGTTCAAAGCAATAGTCTAGTTTTGACATGAAGACTTTAATACTCAAGCATACCAACAAGCAACTAAGTTTTTCAAAACATCAACAGGAAAGAAAGTTATCCCTAGCCCATCATGCTCAATCATTGATCCATTCATGAAACACACTCAAATACTAGCTACACCCAATGCACAAGTATGATCACAGTGCCCCCTAGTTGGTGCTTTATAAGAGAATATGGAGACTCAAATAAAATTAAAAATTGCATAAAGTAAATAGATAGGCCCTTCGCAGAGGGAAGTAGGGATTTGTAAAGGTGTCAGAGCTCGAAGTTTAAATTGAGAGAGAAAAATATTTTGGGTGGCATGCCTTTCCTGTCAACGAAAACGCAAGAATTTTCAATACTTTTCCATGCTAGATATATCATAAGAAATTCCCAAATAGAAAATAAAGTTTATTCCTTTTTCCACCATTCTTTCACAATCCATGGCTAGCCGTATCCATGGGTACCATCTATACCAACACTTTCCAAGGAATTTGTTATTTCACAACATAAAGTAAATTTATTTTTCATTTCGGGACTGGGCATCCCTATTACCACCGTACTCTTGTGCATTGATAAGTGAATAAACACTCATCTTAAGAATAACACATCTAGCATGGAAAAATATCGTCATCCCCTTCTGCTTCATGAGCGGTACGAGCACACAAAAAGGAATTCATTTTGAAAATTAGAGATGGCACATACAAATTTGCTTGGAACGACATGTAAATACCGCATATAGGTACTTATGGTGGACTCATATGGTAAACTGGTTTTAAAGATTTTGGATGCACAAGTAGTATTTCTATTTAGTACAAGTGGAGGCTAGCAACTATATTGAGAAGCAACCAACCAAGAAAGGAAAATTCTCATAAACGGGCATTAAGCATAACTAACACCCAATATTGTACCATAAGTAGGATGTAATTTAATGACATAACTATTGAATTTTGTGCTTGCATAGGGAATCACAAACCTTAACACCTCCTACTAAAGAATAATTACTCGCCAACATAACTCACATATTACTATCATCATGTCTCAAAAATAATTATAAGGAATCAAGTTTAATTTGTCCAATGATATTCATGAAAGTTTTTATTATATCCCTATGGAATATCTATCACTTTCGGACTAGTTTCATACTTTGTGATTGCTTTTGATAAGCTCAAATACATTTAAGTGAACAACATGTGCATAAAAAAATCATCTCTCAAAATAATATAAGTGAAGCATGAGATAATTTCTTCAAAATTCAGTATCTCTCAAATTAATCTAAATGAAGCATGAGAGTATTTCCTCAAAAACTTAAAGCACATCATGCTCAAAAAGATATAAGTGAAGCACTAGAGCAATTCCATAGCTCGAGAAATTGAAGTGAAACATATAGAGCAATTCTAACAAAGCATAGCATAATTTTGGCTCTCTCAAATAGGTGTGTTCAGCAAGGATACTTGTGACAAACTAAAAAGGAAATCAAGGAAAGACTCATACAATACAAGACTCTCCAAGAAAAACTCATGATATGGGACTAATAAAAATATAGCTCCAAGTAAAATAGCGATGGACGTTAGAAGAAAGAGGGGATGTGTGAATGAAGTGTCCGAAGGTCGAGGAGGTATCAATATGAGAAGAATAAGGAGAGGCAAGAGTTAAAGCTCGGGGAGGCCCAAGTCACCCCAAGTAAATATTCAAGGAGACTCAAGCGTCTAAGCATGGGGATGCCCCAGAAGGCATCCCATCTTTCTTCTTCGACAATTATCAGTACGTCTCAGTTTTTGTTTTATTCACATGATATGCGTAAATTTTTGGAGCTCATGTGCCTTTTATTTTTCTTTTAGCAAATTAACATGCTGGTATGGGATAGTACTTAGTTCATTTATAGAATGCGCTTTACACTTCACTTATATCTTTTGAGTATGGCTTTATAGAATTCTTTGTGTGCTTTACTTATATATTTTGAAGATTGGATGCTCGCTTTTCTACATTGGGAACACAATTATTGGTAGAATGCTCTTTTGCTTCACTTATATTTGTTAGAGCATGGACAAGTCTTTTGTAGAAAGAATTAAAATTGTCATGCTTCACTTTTATATATTTAGAGAGTTAACATGAATTGGTCATTCACATGGTTAGTCACAAAATCCTACATAAAACTTGTAGACCAGTGAATATGATATGTTTGATTCCCTGCAATAGTTTTTCGACATTAAGATAGTAATATGTGGGTGCACTAGTGGATGATTATGGTTCAGTAGGAATATCGGTGTTAAGGTTTGTCAACTCCTGTTCATTAAAGTGTCGATTATGGCATGACCGGGATGTTGGAGCACTTTTGTTCCTCGTTGAAATCCTTGTGTTGTTTGAGTGGGGGGGCGTGCTATGGTTAACTCCTAACCTCCTCCCTAGGGGTTCACTGGTAGTACTTTGATTCGAGAGAGATAATAATACCCTCACAATAAGTATGTGAGTTCTTTATGATTAATGCAAGTCCATGGATTATACGCACTCTCACCTTTCTACAATTTCCTAGCCTATTCGATACTGTGCATTTCCCTTTCTTACCTCGAGAGTTGGTCCAAATATCCTCCCAGCCTCCATAACTCATGATGTGATATGCTCTATCAGACAAAAGCATCCTTATATCTTACTCAAATAGACACCATACCTACCTATTATGGCATTTCAATAGGCATTCCGAGATATATTGCAATGCAACTTCCATCATCCTCATATACATGACTTGAGAATTCATTGTCATATTGCTTTTGCATGATCATAAGATAGCTATCATGATATTATCATGGCTTGTCCATTTTTATATCTTTTCTATGCTAGATCATTGCACATCCTGGTAAACTGTCAAAGGCATTCATATGGAGTCATCTTGTATTGTTTTTATCGAGTTGTAATATCAAGTTGTAAGTAAATAGAAGTGTGATGATTGATACTTGTGATCTGCGTTGGGTTTTCCGTGAAGAGGAACAGGTTATTGCAGCACAACATGGGCAAGTATTTCCCTTGCTTATGAAACCAAGGTTTATCCAACAAATAGGAATACTAATCCTCAACCGTCTTCAGTGGCTGCACACAAAAGAACAAACAACTTGCACCCAACGCTGGCAAGAGGGTTATCAGTTCCTTTGATCTCGTTATTTGGAAGCAAGTGAGTTGTGTAGATAATTTTAAATTGCAAAATAAAATAAAAGCAAATTAATAACATCAAGGTAGTAATAGCATTTTTGAATATATAAGTGCACAAACTCGATGGCCGTGGAGTTGTCTAGTGGCATCTCTCATAGAAATAGCATACGATGGGTAAACAAATTACAGTTGGGCAATTGATAGAAAATCGAATAGTTATGCAATTTTCATAGCAATGATCATGTGTATATAGGCATCACATCCATAAGCAAACAGGCTGACTCCTGCCTGCACCTATCACTATTACTCCACTCATCGATCGCTATCCAACATGCATCTAGAGTATTAAGTAAAACAGAGTAATGCTTGAAGAATGATGACATGATGTAGGCAAAGTAAACTCAATCAATATGAATCAACCCCATCGTTTTATCCTTAGTAGAAGCAACACAAAACGTATCTTGTCCCCTACTTTGTCACTGGGATACATAAATTCATCAGGTTGAACCTACCACAAAGCACCACTCCCGCCAAAGAATTTCAATCTAGTTGGCCAAACTATCTCGATAAATCAGAGAGCATTACGAAGCTATGATGGTCATGCAAATAAGAATCTTAGTATTCTGGTTTGACTCAAATACTTTTCATGAATAATATGAAAATAAACTCACAATTCATCGGATCCCAACAAACACACCATACAAAGGGATTACATCAGATAGATCAAGGCAAAGATGCGATGAAAATTGTATTGTGGATCAAGGGAGAGAGATTGACATCTAGGTACTACCTATGGACCCGTAGGTCTGTGGTGAACTACTCACACATCATGGTGAGTGCAACAAGGTTGATGAAGAGGCCCTCCGTGATTGATCTCCCCTCCGACAGGGTGCCAGAACAGAGGTTTAGATGGGCTCCCATCGGAACAGAGACTTGTAGCGGCATGAGCTCCCTAGGGTTTTTGGGATTTTAGAGAATTTATAGGCCAGAGAGGGGCATCAGGAGACGCCCGAGGGAGGCACAAGCCATCAGGGCGCAACCCCCTAGGGGTGCGCTCTGTTGGCTTGTGGGGCCCTCGTGCGGCTCCCGGCCTCCTTCCGAAGCTTCCAGGTCTTCTTTTGGTCCAGAAATAATCATCGAAAACTTTCGTGGCAATTGGATTTCGTTTGGTACTGTAAACAGGAAAAGTCAGTTGGAGAAGACATCAACTGGCATTGGGCACTAGAGCAATAGGTTAGTGTCGGTGCCAAAACCGACACATCTTGGGTAGGTGATCCTGACCTATGGACCTTATATCGATGGGTAACATGGGACAAATGAGACAATGTTTACCGAGGTTTGGGACCTCATGGGGAGGTAAAACCCTATGTCCTGCTTGATTATACTGGTGTGGATGAGAATTACAGACTTGATCTACCTCGAGATTGTCTAAGCTAAACCCTAGATGAGTTCACCTATCCTCTAGGAATGGGACCCTCCAGTTTATATAGACACCAGGGGTCCCTATGGTTACACATAACCGACCTTTTACAGGGGATAAATATGCAGATCCCATCTTCAAAGCTTGGAGGCCTCACCATTCTTCAGAGCTTTCCTTCCTGAACACGGGGTCACCTCATAGTCTAGCCCTGCATAGAGAAGCCCAACAAGTCATCCCATGAGGAATGCGCCAACGGCTCGAGGACCCCTTAGCCCCGGACTCCCTCAGTAGCCCCCGAACTAGCCTCCAACTCCAAGGTATGCAGTCTTCGACAGCTCCACGTATCCACAGTATTCGGCTTGCTAGGCGAGTTCCCTCTATGTTCGGCTGATTCCAACTTGGTTCTTGATGATGCCCTATCTTCCAAAACACGCTCTGCTTATCCCTGAAGGCCATACATCCGGGTGTGTATAGTAACCTTATCTGACAACCTTTCTGAAGAAAGGCCACAATAGATAGTTATGAAAACTCGATTTGCGGCTCGAGGCCGCTTTTCTATCAGCATGCCTTATCAATGTGAAGATCGTGCTCCGTGTTTCATGGGATATGCGTAATGATCTGGGTAACCCCACGCGCGTATAACGACACAATTTTTTCGGGAAGTTCCAAAGACTGCGGCAGTAAATGAGGACCCTTGGTATTATGACTACCATAAAAATGAGAAAACCCCCAAGGCCTTTCTACGCATCCAGACTCGACTCCTCCCCGCATCCAATCCTCATGCGCCTAGATCCATTTTCTTATTCCTACCCTTCCAATCCACCCTCCCCGAGCTCATCCATGACTGACTCAGGCTCGCAAGGCAAGTGGGAAGCCTCTTGTGTCACCGCCAACGACATCTGGGAGCTAAAGATCGCCGGATACCTCTCTCCCAACATCGCCCACCGCCCTCGAAAATAAGGCCAGGTGGTGCCCATTCCAAAACTGGATGAGAGAGTGGTATTCATCCCCCATTTCCTCCGGAGGTTGGGTTTTCCCTCCACCCCCTTGTTAGGGGGTTGATTTTCTTCTATGGGCTAGACTTCCATTTTCATCCCCCGAAGTCATTTATGCACATCTCAGCCTTCATCATCGTCTGCGAGGCCTTTTTGTGGGTCCAGCCACACTTTGGCCTATGGCTCAAGGTCTTCAACATGAAGCCAAAGACCGCCAGTGGCCAACAGGACAACTACAAATGGGCTATGATCAGCAAGCTTCTGTGGGTCGAGTGGCTGGACGACACCTTCATCGACACTGTCAAGGTCTGGTAGAAGGAGTGGTTCTACATCACCGAGCCACGAGATGCAGACTCGTTGGCGCCGGCCGAGTTCAGATCCGGACTCCCCGCGAGGTTAACCTCGTGGGTCAAGAAAGGCCTCGATTGGGGATCTGCCTCGGATGTGAAGGTGCTGCAGAAGCACATCACACAAATGGTGGAGGCCAAAATCAAGTTGACCAACATGGTCCAGGTCATGCTCCACCGCCGCCTCCTGCCATGCCAGCGGCGGGACAACCCAATGTGGACCCGGCCACCGTGCACAAGTTCTACCGCACAACTCACAAGAAGTTGTGGAAATTGATATTCAAACCCCAGAAGGAATGGCGACCGAAGAAGAAGACATTGACTTAGATGTCGACACCCCTCCCATGAAGGTATGGCAGGGTTCCTATTTTATTCTGAGTTTTGACCTTCGGCAAGGATCTAATCCTCTTTCCCATTGTCTTTGTAGGGTTGGTTGGAGAAGGCCGTGAAGATCAACGGTCCAGCCCCCCTGACCGAGGACCCTAGGTCGCCCCAGCTAACGTCTATGTTGGTCATGGCGCCGCACTCGGTGCTGGAGAAGAAAGAGAAGAAGAAGAAGAAGAATGGGCCCCGCGAAGGCCTTCGCTTCAGGGGTCCTCCAGACACTAAATACAAAGAGACCCAAGCCTCTTCTGCCCAAAAGGAAGAGCATGCAGAAGACTAGGGGAGGTCGACTCCCCCTATACATGCAAGACGGCTGCGCCAGAGGATGATACGTCTTTGTCGTATCTATATTTTTTGATTTTTTCATGCCAATATTATAAAACTTACACATATTTTTGGCAACATCTTATATGATTTATTGGACTAACATATTGATCTAGTGCCTAGTGTGAGTTCCTATTTTTTGTTTCGTAGGAATTCCATATCAAACAATGTCCAAACGCAATAAAAATTTACAAAGATTTTTTTGGAATATTTGTGAATTTTATGAGGTGCAGTCAACACAAACGGTGGCCCTCATCCACCACAAGACACCAGGGCGCCCCCAAGGGCCCTGGCGCGTGGTGATGGCTTGTTCCCACCTCATAAGTCGGTTGGAGCTCTCCTTCGGCAGCAAGAAAGCTAATTTTCAGATAAAAATGCCGTCAAAATCTCAGGGCAATCCGAGTTACCGCTCTCTGGGAATATAAGAAGCGGTTTTCAGCCAGAAAATAGGAACGCAAAAGAGAAGAGAATAGAGAGGGAGATCCAATCTCGGAGGGCTTCCCGCCCCTCCGCCGCCATGGTGGCCATGGACCATAGGGGAAAATCTCCTCCCACCTAGGGGGAGGCCAAGGAAGAGTAATAATAAGGGGAGCTCTCTCCCCTCTCTCCCGGTGGTGTCGGAACGCCGTCGAGGAAATCATCGTGACTGTGATCTACACCAACAACTTCGCCGCTGTCAACACCAACTCTCTCCCCCTCTATGCAGCAGTGTAACTCCCCTCCTTCCTGCTATAACCACTACTTGAACATGGTGCTCAACACTATATATTATTTCCCAATGATATGTGGCTATCCTATGATGTTTGAGTAGATCCGTTTTGTCCTATTGGCTAATCGACGACCATAGTTGGTTTGAGTGTATATTTTTTATGGTGTTGTCCTATGGTGCCCTCCGTATTGTGCAAACGTGAGGGGTCCCTGCTTTAGGGCGTTGAATATGTTCATGATTCTCTTATAGTGGGTTGCTTTAGTGATAGAAGCATAAACCCGAGTAAGGGGGTTGCTGTGTATGGGAGTAAAGAGGGATTTATACTTAATGCTATGGTTGGGTTTTACCTTAATGATCTTTAGTAGTTGCGGATGCTTGCTAGGGTTCCAATCATAAGTGCATATGATCCAAGTAGAGAAAGTATATTAGCTGATGCCTCTCCCTCATGTAAAATTGCAAGAATGATTACCGGTCTAGTTATCGATTGCCTAGGAACAAATAACCTTCCTGTTGACAAAAGCTTTCTACTAAACAACTAACTTTTATTATCTTGCTTTATTACTCTTAGTTTTATTCCTGCAAAGTACATCTAGTTTTATTCATGCAAATTATCCTATCACCTACAAATAGTTTCATACTTGTTCTAGGTAAAGCAAACATTAATAGTGCGTAGAGTTGTATCGGTGGTCGATAGAACTTGAGGGAATATTTGTTCTACCTTTAGCTCCTCATTGGGATTTGACTCTCTTACTTATCGAAAAAGGCTGCAAACGATCCCCTACATTTGTGGGTTATCAAGACCTTTTTCTGGTGTTGTTTCCGAGGAACAATAGCGTGGGGTGAATATTCTCGCGTGTGCTTGTTTGCTTTATCACTAAGTATTTTTTTTTCTATTATTAGTTGTTTTCTATCTTTAGATATGGGTAGGAAACACAAAATACCAAAAAAAAAATAGATGTACTTGCTGCTCCAAAAGTTGAGGAACCACTAGTGTTCCCTAATATAGAAGCTTATTATTTGGATAATCTTCGATCCCTTTGGGCTCGTGCTAAAACCCCAACTAGTTAGTTGAGGGAAAACCATTAAATGAGCATGCTCATTATGTGCGACACCGCTTATGTCAAAAAGGGAAACTCTTGTGGCATCAAATTAATAGTTTGTGTTGCTATGCTTGAAATTTAAGCGAAATACATGACTTTACTTGTTGTTCTGAAGAAACTAAAAAACACCTTCCCTACCAATGTGTGTTTAATTATAATGAAATACTATCTTCTTATGCCAAGGAGGCCTATTGTTATTATGATTTGAACAAATTGAAGAATTTATTGCTTTTAAAGGTGCTTATGAAATTGCTTCTTTGATTGAAAAGTATGATGCTACTATTTACAAATATGAAAATTTTGCCATACATTAATATTGCTATGAAAACTATGCTTCTAATGCTTCTGTTAAAGAATTTATTGAAAGAATGGTTGCGGCCTTGGAAGAGATTAATATTTTGCAGGAATCTATGGAAGAGGGACTTGCTGAAACTATGAGCTCATTAGATGAAAAATATGAGGAGGAGAGGGAAGAACAAAGGGAGGAAGAGAGGATTAGCTACCCATGCCCACCTTCTAATTAGATTAACTATTCAACTCATACATTATTTAATCTCCCTTCGTGCTTACCGAAGGATGAATTCTATGATGATTGCTATGATCCCTTGGATTCATTTGAAATATCCCTTTTTGATGAACTTGATGCTTTCTATGCTTGTGGCCATGATGCCAATACGAATTATTCTTATGGAGATGAACTTGCTATAGTTCCTTATGTTAAGCACGAAATTGTTGCTATTGCACCCAAACATGATAGTCCTATTATATTTTTGAATTCTCCCAACTACACTATATCGGAGAAGTTTGCTCTTATTAAGGATTATATTGATGGGTTGCATTTTGCTACTACACATGATGATTTTGATGAATGTAATATGTAGGTGCTTTCTGCTCCTACTTGCAATTATTATGAGATAGGAAACAAATATTCACCTCTTTATGTTTCCAATACTATAAAATTGCAAGAAACTACTTATTCAATGTATTGGCCTTTACTTTGTGTGAATGAATTGTTCTTTATGACATGACAATGCATAGAAAGAGAGTTACACTTCGTCATTGTATGATATATGTTGCTTTGTGTTCTCTACTTAATTACAAATCATTGCTAATTAAAATTGGCTTGGATATACCTTGGGATCCCGGTGGATGCATCACTTGAGCACTTTATTCCTAGGATGATTAGATTGCTTATTGGTATGTGCGGTGTAAAAACAGAAACTTTGGTTGTATTGCGTGATTTCTCGATTTTTACTGGAACATCAAAAGTTTCTAAATTTTTTACAAAGTACTTATATACAAAATGTTTAGTTCTTACTAAGTTTTCTGAATTTTTGGAATTACAGAAGTATAGTCGAAGTTCAGATTACTACAGAATGTCCTGTTTAAGACAAATTCTGTTTTGCATTAGTTGTTTTGCTTGTTTTGATGAAACTACAGATTTTATCGGTGGTATAAGCCATGGAAAATTTATAATACATAAGGGATAATGAAAATATAAAATATGAATGGGTTTGCAATAGTACTTAAAGTAGTAATTTGCTTTATTATACTAACGGCTCTCACCAATTTTCTGTTAAGTTTTGTGTGGATGAAGTGTTCAAAGAGCGAAGGGGTCACGATATGAGGAGAAGGAGGAGAGGCAAGAGTAAAAGCTTGGTGATGACAAAGGCACCCCAAGTAAATATCCAAGGAGACTCTAGCATCTAATCTTGGGGATGTCCCGGAGGGCATCCCATCTTTCTTCAACAAGTATCTATCTAGTTTCGTTTTTGTTTCGTTCATGTGATATGTGCAAATCTTGGAGCGTCTTTTGTGTTTAGTTTTCAATTTTATTTTATGTACCATGCTGGTATGAGATAGACCATAGTTTACTTATAGAATTCTCATTGAATTTCACTTATATCTTTTGAGTATGGCTTTATAGAATGCTTTATGTGCTTCACTTATATCATTTGAAGTTTGGATTGCATCTTTCTCTTCACATAGAAAACCGTTATCTGTAGAATGCTATTTTTCTTCACTTATATTTATTAGAGCATGGTATTTTGTAGAAATAATTAAACTTTGTTTCTTCACTTATATCTATTTAGAGAGTCAACGGGAATTGGCCATTCACATGGTTAGTCATACAATCCTACATAAAACTTATGGATCACTGAATATGATATGTTTGATTCCTTGCAATAGTTTTAAGATATAGAGATTATAATATGCGGTAGGTACTAGGGTATCATCGTATTTAGTAAGATATTGGTATTAAGGTTTGTGATTCTCGAAGCATGCATGTATAGTCTCTCGTTATGCTAGGAAATTGGAGCACAATTTATCCTTGATTGTCTATCTTTGTGTGAAGGTCGAGGGCACACGATGGTTAACTCCTACCAACCTCCCCCTAGGGGCATGCATAGTAATACTTTGCTTTGAGGGCTAATAAACTTTTGAAATAAGTATGTGAGTTATTTATGACTAATGTGAGTCCATGTATTATACACACTCTTACCTTTCCACAATTTGCCATCCTCTACGGTACTGTGCATTGCCCTTTCTCACCTCGAGAGTCGATGCAAACTTCGTTGGTGCATCCAAATCCCGTGATATGACACACTCTACCACACATAATCCTTATTATGTCTTCCTCAAAACTGCCACCATACCTACCTATTATGACATTTCTATAGCCATTCCGAGATATATTGCCATGCAACTTCCACCGCTTTTTTTTTGATGACTTGAGCATTCATTGTCATATTGCTTTACATGATCGTAAGATAGCTAGCCTGATGGTTCCATGGCTTGTTCCATTTTTTATATCTTTGCTACGTTAGATCATTCCACATCTTGGTACACTACTAGAGGCATTCATATAGTCATACTTTGTTCTACTATCAAGTTGTAATATTGAGTTGTAAGTAAATAGAAGTGCAATGATAATCATTAGTCATTATTAGAGCATGTCCAGTGAGGAAAGGATGATGGAAACTTTGATTCCCCACAAGTCGGTATGAGGCTCCGAACAAACAAAAAATGAAAATGAAAAAGACAAAAGATAAAAAAGGAAAAAAAAGAAAAAAGGAAAAAAGGAAAAAAGGAGAAAAAATGAGAGACAAAGAAAGAAGGGGCATGCTGATTCCACACTTGTGCTTCAAAGTAGCACCCTGATTTTCATTTAGAGAGTCTCCTATGTTGTCACTTTCATATACTAGTGGGAATTTTTCATTATAGAGTTAGATGCACACCCACTTAGTTTTCATATTGAGCTTGCATACACTTATAGCTCTTAGTGCATATGTTGCATGGTAATCCCTACTCCTCACATTGATATTAATTGATGGACATCTCATAGCCTGTTGAGTAGTCGCTTCTATGTGAGACTATCTTCCTTCTTGTCTTCTCTACATTAATGTCTACCGCCGCATTGTATTCCACCCATAGTGCTATATCCATGGCTTGCGCTCATGTATTGCTTGAGAGTTGAAAATGCTGAAACGCATTAAAAAGTATGAACCAATTGCTTGGTTGACACCGGGGTAGTACATGATTTATACTTTGTGATAAGAAGACATAGCATGACAAGGCTATATGATTTTGTAGGGATAGCGTTTTTACCCTTGATATTTTGAAAGACATGATTATTTGTTGGGATGCTTAAGTATTAATGTTTTTATGTCAAATTATAGACTATTGCTTTGAATATAAATATTCATGTCATGATTAGATATATGATCAAGATTATGCTAGATAGCATTCCACATCAAAAATTATCTTTTTATAATTTACCTATTCGAGGATGAGCATGAATTAACCTTAGGGATGCTGATACGTCTCCATCGTATCTATAACTTTTGACTGATTCCTGGCAATATTATACAACTTTCACATATTTTTGGCAACATTTTATATGATTTATTGGACTAACATATTGATCTAGTGCCTAGTGCCAGTTCTTGTTTTTTGTGTGTTTTTTATTTAAAAGAAATTCCATATCAAACCAAGTCCAAACTCAATAAAAATTGTCGAAGAATTATTTCGATTTTTTTTGAATTTTGGGAGATGGATTCAACGCAAACGGGGGCCCACAACCACCACAAGACACTAGGGCGTGCCCAAGGGCCCTAGCGCGTGGTAATGCGTTGTGCCCACCTTGTAACTCGGTTTGAGCTCTCCCTCGACCGCAACAAAGTTAACTTTCAAATCAAAACCCCCTCAAAATCTCAGCACATTCGGAGTTACGGATCTCAAGGAATATAAGAAACAGTTTTCGGCCAAAAAACAGAACACAAAAAAGAAGAGAACAGAGAGGGAGATCCAATCTTGGAGGGGCTCCCACCGCGGCAGCCATGGAACTGAGGGGAACTCTCTCCCATCTAGGGAGGAGGCCAAGGAAGAACAAGAAGGAGGGAGGCTCTCTGCCCCTCTTTGTCGGTTGCGTTGGAATGCCGTCGGGGCAAGCTTCGTGACGGCGATCTACACCAACAATTTCGTCGCTGTCAACACCAACTCCCTCCCCCCTCTATGCAGAGTTATAACTACCCTCTTTCCCTCTATAGTCTCTACTTTAACATGGTTCTCAACACTATATAATATTTCCCAATGATATGTGTCTATCCTATGATATTTGAGTAGATCCGTTTTGACCTATGGGCTATCGACGACCGTGGTTGGTTTGAGTGTCTATTATATTATGGTGTTGTCCTACAGTGCCCTCCGTCTCACGCAAAGGCAAGGGGTCCCTGCTGTAGGGTGTTGCATTATGTTCATGATTTTCTTGTAATGGGTTGCTTGAGTGACAGAAGCATAAACCCGAGTAAGGGGGTTGTTGCGTATGGGAGTAAATAGGACTTTGTACTTAATGCTATGGTTGGGTTTTACCTTAATGATCTTTAGTAGTTGTGGATTCTTGCTAGGGTTCCCATCATAAGTGCATATGATTCAAGTAGAGAAAGTATGTTAGCTCGTGCCTCTCCCTCATGTAAAATTGCAAGAATGATTACCGGTCTAGTTATCAATTGACTAGGGACAAATAAGCTTCTTGTTGACAAAAGCTTTCTACTAAACAACTAACTTTTATTATCTTGCTTTTTACTTGTATTTTTATTCCCGCAAAGTACTTCTACTTTTATTCGTGCAAACTATCCTATTACCTACAAATAGTTTCATACTTTTTCAAGGTAAAGCAAACGTTAAGTGTGCATAGACTTGTATCGGTGGTCGATAGAACTTGAGGGAATATTTGTTCTACCTTTGGCTCCTTGTTGGGATTCTACACTCTTACTCATCGAAAAAGGCTACACACGACCCCCTACACTTGTGGGTTATCAGAGGATGCATAAGAGGATCTACCTCCCTTCGCCCCAAAGAAGCCTTGCAGGGCCAAGGTGGTCCTAGAGCATGACAGCCCGGATTTCGATGAGGATTCCGAGACTTTCGAGAGTGTTCCCTGAAGGAACTCCTGGGTCAAGCCCCCAGCTCAAACGTACTGAGTTCAGATGACGTCTAGTATATTTACATAGAGTTTCCATTAGTAACCAGTGCCTACCTTGTCGTAGTCCGGCCTGAGATCTCCCAACCGAACAGGTCTCGAAGGGGGATTCTCTAACGGCCGAGTTGGCAGAGAGCGGGACAGTGTCCCACGCCACACCCCCTCCAGGCGCAGACAAGGCCATGTCGGTTTTATCCCATCGGACCCCTCCTGTGTCGAACACTAGGGGCGAGGCGGTTATGTCCGAGGCACATACCTCGGCCAGCGAAGACCAGGAGGCCTTGGACGAGGATCATGCCTCAGTCGCCGAACCCCAAGAGGTCAAACCCATCATGGAAAGCAAAGAGGGGGGCCGCTGCTCGCCTGGGTCCCGCCACAATCGACTATAGAGGCCTAAATGCCTCCGACGTCATTGACTTTGCCTACCCAAGGAGGGGGAGAGGAAGGGCCGCCACCGGTGCCGCCCATGACAGACCGGACCGTGGAGGTGTGGTCGTCCATGATGGAGGAGGCTTTGTCTGAATCCTCCATTTCTGAAGATCACTACAACCTTTTGGGTGCGGTTTTACAAAGTATCCAGTCCGTTGACAGCGGACTGAAGGAGACCTTCAGTGGTCCACTAGCGGGTTTCATGGTAAGCCATCTTCTCTTGATAAGGACAAATTTTATTTATGAGGTTATGTATTCCTTATAGGTATAGTATCTCCCGACCCACGGGTGAGTTTGAAAAACTTGCCCATGGGTCATAGAACCTAGAAACATGAGCAAATAGTTTGGAACCGAATAGCTCGGATGCTTGCTTATCTATAAGTTGTTTTTGTAGGCCTCGTCCTCAGCTAGGGCCTCCAACGCACTTGAATTGGCCAAGCTGAACCAGAAGCTCAAGAGCTCCGATGAGGAGCTTGATCATCTGAATAAACGGTTTGACGAGATGCAAGGTACGTTTGAATAATACTTCCTAATTTTATTCTTTTTCTCATTAGTGAGGATTGTTCCGACTTTGGTTCCTGATTTTTCTTCCTTTATACCCACAACCGCTAGTGTACAGGTTGAAAACCTCAAGACCGAGCTTAGGAAGGTCAAGCAGGAGGCCGCCGATCAGAAGGCCGTGGCCGATAAGGGGGCCGCCGAGCTAAGTTCGTTAAAGGTTGAGAGCGGCAAGCATGAGGCTCTAGTGGCCGAGGTGCAACATGAGCTGCATAGTGCAAGCATTAAGTGCAAGGCCTTGGAGCAAAAGGTCAAAGATCAGGCGACCGAGCTATACACACTATCCTCCAATCTCAAATCAGAGCGCGGTGAGAAGAGGTTCTTCCAGGAAGAACTTCGCCAAGTTAGGCTGATTGCAGATGGTAAGCCGTACATTCTGCAATGTGCCTTTGGTGGAAACAGGTTCGCGTTTCTTACACGGCTGTGGCGTTCCCTAATGTCTACTATGCAACCTTCTTCTTGTAGACTCGTGTTGGGACGCCAAGCGCAGAGTTTTGTAGGACAATAGAAAATTTCCCTCAAGCGGATGACCTAAGGTTTATCAATCCGTGGGAGGCATAGGATGAAGATGGTCTCTCTCAAACAACCCCACAACCAAATAACAAAGAGTCTGTTGTGTCCCCAACACACCCAATACAATGGTAAATTGTATAGGTGCACTAGTTCGGCGAAGAGATGGTGATACAAGTGTAATATGGACAGTAGATATATGTTTTTGTAATCTGAAAATATAAAAACAGCAAGGTAAGTAATGATAAAAGTGAGCACAAACGGTATTGCAATGCTTCAAAACAAGGCCTAGGGTTCATACTTTCACTAGTGCAAGTTCTCTCAACAATACTGACATAGTTGAATCATATGTAAATACCTCTTGTGCGACAAAGAGTTCACTCCAAAGTGACAAATAGCGGAGAACTAATGAAGAAATTATTGTAGGGTACAAAACCACATCAAAGTTATCTTTTCCAATCAATCTTATGAAGTATGCCTATAAGTGTCACAAACAGCCCTAGAGTTCGTACTAAAATAACACCTTAAGATACACACCAACCAAAACCCTAATGTCACCTAGATACTCCAATGTCACCACAAGTACCCATGGGCTTGATTATATGATATGCGTCACACAAATCCAGATTCATCATGTTTAATCCAACAAAAAGAACTTCAAAGAGTGGCCCAAAGTTTCTACCGGAGATTGAAGACGAAAACATGTACCAACCCCTATGCATAGATTCTCAAGGTCACAGAACCCGCAAGTTGATCACCAAAACATACATCAAGTAGGTCAATAGAACATCCCATTGTCACCACGAATATCCCATCACAAGACATAATCAAGTGTTCTCAAATCCTTAAAGACTCAATTCGACAAGAAAACTTCAAAGGGAAAACTCAATTCATCACAAGAAAATAGAGAGGGGAAAGCTCCATATGATTCATCTATATCAATAAAGCTCGCGGTACATCAAGATCGTGCCATCTCAAGAACACGAGAGAGAGAGAGAGACGCAACACATAGCTACTGGTACATACCCTCAGCCCCGATGGTGAACTACTCCCTCCTCGTCATGGAGACCGTCGAGATGATGAAGATGGCCTCTGGTGATGGTTTCCCCCTTCGGTAGGGTGCCGGAACAGGCTCCCGATTGGTTTTTCGTGGCTTTGGAGCCTTGCGGTGGCAGAACTCCCGATCTAGGTTTCTTTTCAGAGGTTTGTGTATTTATAGGAATTTTTGGTGCCGGTCTCACATCAAGGGGGCCACGAGGTGACGACAAGCCACCCAGGCGCGACCAGGGGGTGGCCGTGCCCTTCTGGCTTGGGGCCTCCTCGTGGCTCTTCTGGCCCAACTCCAATGCTTCAGGGGTCTCTTTTGGTCCCAAAAAATCATACTAAATTCCCATTCCAAGAACTTTTATTTCTGCACAAAAAACGACACCATGGTAGTTCTGCTAAAAACAACGTCAGTCCAGGTTAGTTCTAATAAAATCATACCAAAATGATATAGAACTATTGTAAACATGGCATGAATACTTAATAAATTATAGATACGTTGCAGAGGTATCATTCCCCAGGCGCCTTTATGGACCTCCCGAGGAGTGCGGCGCACGCGGCAAGGCACTTCGTGACCCGAGACGGGGATGTGGAGCAGAGGCTTTTCTGGGTTCAATTTCAAACAGCCGAGCCACGTCCCCTTTTCAGCTATCAGATGAAATAGCTGATGGAGCTGCACAGGATGGCGGAGCTAGCTTGAAGGATCTCTACATCCAGATGTGGCCTATCGAGCTGTTGCCGAACATCTATTTTGGCTTGCTGCAGAAACTTTGCGACGTCGTGCCACAGATTGAAGCCCTGAAGCACTCCGTGTGTATCGAGGGAGCATGGATGGTATTTGCATGGACAATGATGCATTGGCCGAGGATGAAGCCGATTGAGATGGACATCACGGCCCCTCCTCCTGGGAAGGAACATAGGCACCCCGAACTTTATTTCCGTGTTGCGTTAGAGGGTGCTCGGTCGATAGAGACCCAATGCCCCAAAGATGTAATGTATGAGTGAGGGCGTTATGTTGTGACGTGAAGACAACTTTGCTTTATAATGCTTGTCCTGATATAATTTATTTTGTATTATTTTGACTCCTGTGTGTCCGTTTTTATCTGAAAGTTGCTAGTCGTCTGCTTCAACCCCCATGTAGATACTACGAGGTGTGTTTCGACCTCCGCACTAGACCCTTAGTCGATATAACGGCACCCATAGACAGTAGTGTGTGAGCGAGATGAGGGAATCAGACTATGTGGCTTTAGTGCTTTCACTTAGCCTTAGGAGCTTGAATGCGGGGGTTGGTGACAAGACACTAGTGTTTTGTGGTAGTCTTTTCGACCAAAGTTTGAGACTAGTACCACAAGGTTTGAGAAGGTACAAACCCCTCATATGACATGGAATAATCTCCATCGATTCTTAGTTTCACACTTAAGCTCAGGTCGCAGACCGGTTCTCACTTATTATGACATTCAGTTTTCGGCTTGCTCCACTGAGGTACCTCGCCAGGCCAGGTGGGAATACAATCGCAGTGGTTCTCCCTTTGCCCTTTTGGACGAACTAGCAGAACGTAAAGGGTCAATCACAGGAGCTTGGAAACCCAACTATTGACCCAAGACATAATTCGGAACCAATTCATATAATGCAATGTCCGAGACACCGGGCACGTAAAACATAGTGACGGGGTGATGCTTGGGGCAGGATTTATACCCAAGCCCCCGGTCTATTAGCCGATGACACCTATCCTGTACCGGACAATTTTACCTTACGGTGCCGGTGAGCGGGAAACAAGTTGTGTACTCATAAAAGTGTTGAAAATAGGCGACAAGTAACAGTATTATAATTCATAATGTCGAGGCGGCTGTTATAGGTAATTCTTATTTTGAAAAAGAAAACAATCTTTACAGGATAGCGTTTTACCCACGGACTTCGATGTGTGGCTTGATATCCTCCCTGTGCCCTGCTGCGTGCTTACTCCTTTGCTCTCAAGTGGGGAGCGACAGAATCCTTAAAGGTAGTTTTTGTTGGATAATGGACCTTGCGGAAGGGGGTCTTGAGAAGACGCCATAGAATGTGTAAGCTTGACGCTTGGCAGATCCTTGATGCTAACCCACTTCTGTCTGAAGAAGCATTTGTACTGTAGTTCGGTTGAGCTGGACATCTGGTCCTCGAAAGTGGATCCCCACATTAGCCCATGGTATTTTAAGAGAAAAATTGTGTCTTTCTGGGACATACTTGATGGGTAGCTGGACCGTGCTATGGGGAGTGTATCCCTATTTATGTTGAGCGGGAGATGGCTATGGCAGATCTAGTTGGGCTCGAGCTTGCTTGCCTGCGTGTCGCGTCCTGATGACTGATTGGGACCCTGGTGCTTCATTGTCGTATTGGAATTCTGCTGCTAAGGCCGCGGTGTGTTCTTTGGTCCGGAGAGAGCGCTTTGTATTCCCGTTGACGATTATGACCCCCTTAGGTCCGGGCATATTGAGCTCCAGGTAGGCGTAATGGGGAATAGTGTTGAAGATGGCGAATGCTGTGAGGCCGAGTAGTGCATGATAGCTGCTACGAAATGGTACGATTCAAAGACTAAATCTTCACTGCTGAAATTATTGGGTGAACCAACACAACCACCAGCGTTATAGTGCCGGAGCAGCGGGCTTCAACGCCTGGAATCACTCCATTAAAGGTAGTGTTACTCAGTTTGATCCTTGACGGATCTATGCCCTTCTTTTTCACCGTGTCTGAGTAGATCAGATTAAGGCTACTTCCTCCATCCATTAGGATTCTTGTGAGGTGATACCCATCAATGATGGGATCCAAGACAAGGGCCACCGAACCTCCATGATGGGTACTGGTTGGATGATCCCTTCGATCGAAGGTGATCGAGCAAACCGACCATGGGTTAAATTTCGGGGCTACAGGCTCTACAACGTAGACCTCCCGAAGGGCTCGTTTCCTCTCCCTCTTTGGTATGTATGTGACATATACCATGTTCATAGTTTTTACCTCTGGAGGGAATTGTTTCTGTCCTTCGTTCTTTGGGTCACGGGGCTCCTCATCATCCTTGCTGCATGGTCCTTTGCCCTGCTCCTTGGCTGCTAGTTTGCCGCCCTGTCGAAACACCCAACAATTACAGTTTGTGTGGGTGGCGGGCTTGTTTGGGGTGCCATAGATCTGGCAGGGCCCCTCCATGATTTTGTCCAATGCATTAGGTCCATCCCTGTTCCCTTTAGAGGGCTTCTTCCGTTGCCCGAGTTTTGAGGTGTGGAATTTGGCATTTACTGCTGTATCATCGGTGTCGCCATTGTTGTGGCGGAGTTTGTTCTTGTTGCATCACGGCTTGTTGTTTTTATCCCGAGTATCTGAGGTTCCTAGGACTTCGGGATTATGGTCTCTACGTGCTAACCAGTTGTCTTCGCCCGCGCAAAAGCGGGTAATGTGTGAGCTGAGGGCGAACATTGTTCTCGGCCTGTCCTGGCCGAGTTGTCTTGCTAGCCATTCGTCCCGGATATTATGCCAAAAAGAGGCTATTGCCTTGGTGTCCGGACAATCAACAATCTGGTTCTTCTTAGTTAGGAACATGTTCCTAAATTGCCTGGCCGATTCGCCTGCCTTTTGGATGACGTTGCTTAGGTCGGAAGAATCTGGAGGCTGGACATAAGTGCCCTGGAAGTTAGACCGAAAAGCATCCTCTAGATCTTCCCTACTTCCAATAGAGTTTTCGCGGAGGTTGTTTAACCAGTGTCGAGCTGGCCCTTTAAGTTTTAGCAGTAGGTACTTAATGGTATGGAGGTCATCTCCCTAGCCATATGTATGTGGAGAAGGAAATCTTCGATCCACATGGCGGGATTTTTTTCCTATCGTATTGTTCGATGTTTACGGGTTTAAACCCTTCGGGAAACTAGTGTTGCATAACCTTGTCTGTGAAACATAGTGGGTGGGCGGCACCTCTGTCTCGGGCCACGTTGTTCCGAAAATTGGTTGTTGGTGCCCGGTATCCTTCTTGGTCTCTATTGTTGTGGTTGAACCAAGGTTGGTCTCCGTCTCTTCTATCGGGGGAGTATCCTGTGGATTCGAAGATGGATCTGGTGTGACCTGCTCTATAGTTTAGGTCTTGTCGTAGGTCATGCCGATCACTATACCGCAGTGGATCCTTCCCTCTTCTTCGGGGTAATGTGAGTATGTAATCGGTCTCTCCATCCATTCTATCCCGTCCTCAAGGGGGGCAATCTGGTTGGTCATGTTGAGTGTATCTAGAAGATATTGGCTCGAGAGCCTAATCATCGAATTGAGGAAGCAAGCGCCGACGCGCGTAACTCTTGTTTTGTTCCAACCGCTCAATATCGTACCCTTCTTTAGCTGCTAGGACCTCCGTCCATCTATTGTTCAGGGTGTCCTGTTTAGCTTGGATCTGCCGCTGCTTTGCCTTTAGTCTTCGAGCAGTGGCTATAAGCTGCCGCCTGAAGCGTTCCTGATCCTGCGGATCCTTGAGTATGTTGAAGTCTTCATCTTCGAGGCTATCATCCTCGCCGACTGGGGGGAGATAGTTTTCGTCCTTAGAATCATTGGGGTCCGCGGGGTCATCAGGCTTCTCGAGGTCCTCCTGTGGTTGCCCTAGGGCTTTGAGGTTGTCGAGATCTACTGGGGTATCATTTCCCCTTGTGCCCATGATAACTCCCCATCCCCTATTTGCCTTGGATCGCTTGTGCTTCTTCCGACACTTTGACGGCTCCTTGGATCTGTTGTCATTCTGCTTGGGGTGTTGTCGTCCTTATCAGCGGGTGTATCCACCATATAGACGTCATAGGATGAGGTGGCTGTCCATCGTCCCGTATTTATAGTGGTCAGGGTATCGACCTCTTCATCCATGTCCCCCATCCCATCGAAGGAGTAGTCTAGCATGTCGGTTAAGTCTTCGACAGGGCTACCAAGTGGGTGGGTAGTGAAATTTCTCATGACCTGACCTCAGACCGATCTAAACATAGGTTGGGGCTAGGTTGTCCACAATCTCCATTGGTAGGGATCCGATCAAGCATCTCGTTTAGCATCGAGAGGCCTTCCGGGTCAATCTTCTGAAGGTTTTCGAGGGTTACCTCCGGGGTCTCCACGAAGGACCGATGTTCGGCGAGGGCCAAATTCGGTTGCTCAGGCACCGAGGCCGGGCCCGAACACAAGGGCAGGCCCTGATGGAGGGGGTGACAAGCAAAAGACCCGAAGTTAAGGCTAAGGGATTGCTGAACTCATCGGACGAGACCAAGAGCCCACCGGGGGTCAAATCGCTCCAGAAGTCGGTGAAGAATTCCATATTCTTGGACCTGATTCCTTGATTGTGGGAGAAAAGCTTCCAATCTAGCCCAGATGGCCAGTCATATTAGCACACAACGTGATGATGCCGAAGGAGAAGACCTTCCCAGGGATGTAGGTGTCCTCGTTGCAGGCCTGATCGCTGATGGTTAGGCGAGGCATCGATCTTTCTAGTGATCTCACACAAACTCTCAATGAAAGCACCAATGTTGGTGTCAAAATCGGTAGATTCGGGTAGGGGGTCCCGAGCTGTGGACCTTAGATCGATGGGTAATAGGGGATGAAGGAGACAATATTTTCCCAGGTTCGGGTCCTCGTGAGGAGGTAAAACCCAACATATTGCGAGATTATATTGATGTGGATGAGAATTATAGACTTGATCTACCTCGAGGTCATCTAAGCTAAACTCTAGATCAGTGCACCTATCCTCTACGAATGGGACCCTCCGATTTAGATAGACACCAGGGGTCCCTGGGTTACACATAACCAACCTTTTACAAGGGATAGACACACAGATCCCATTTTCAAAGCTTGGAGGCCATGCCATTCTTCGGAGCTTTCCTTCCTGAACACGGGGGCACCTCATAGTTCGGCCATCCACAGAGCAGCCCAACAAGTCAGCCCGTGAGGAATGAGCCGATGGCCCGAGGACCCCTTAGTCCTGGACTTCCTCAGTTAGTGCTCAAAATATTATAAATTGGTAAACAAATGCCAAAAAGTATCCTAGAATGATAATATATTAGCATGGCATAATAAAAAAATTATAGATACGTTGGAGACGTATCAGCATCGCCAAGCTTAATTCCTGCTCGTCCTCAAGTAGGTAAATGATAAAAACAGAAGTTTTGATTTGACATGCTACCCATTATGTAATCTTTTGGATGTATGCTCATTGAGAAATGATGAATTAACAAACAACAACATAGTAATATTTATAAGTATAAGAAACAAAATCGTTGTTTTTCAAATATATGATCCGAAAAGAATGTCTACCCCTATTCATCTTATTATATTAGCAAGGCATGACTCCGTCTTCGCCACATCAATACAAATGTTAAGCTCCACGGTGTCCAAGTCAGGCAATTGGATCATACTTTTTCAATATGCATCAACATTTTATTCTTCATGCTATATATGAGCGTGAACCATTGGTCATAGCATGTAGGTGGAATAGAATATGATGGTACATATCAAAGGGGTAAAAGGTGGATAAGATGGTCAATGCAAGGAGTAGGGATTGCCATGCAAATGATGCGCTAGAGCTATAAGTGTATGCAAGCTCAATTGAAGCTAAGTGGGGTGTGCATCTGTAGGATCGAAAGTAGGTCTAGAGGGGGGGTGATTACACTACTTGACCAAATAAAAATATACTTTTTCCCAATTTTAGTTCTTGGCAGATTTTAGCATTCATAGTGTGTCAATTACACCCTACACATGCATGTCTAAGAGTATAGCAGCGGAAAGTAAATACATTGCACATGTAATTAAAGAGAGGGTAGGAAAAGCAAACACAATTGGTGACGCGATGATTTTTCCCGTGGTTCCGATAGGTGGAGCTATTGTACATCCATGTTCATGGAGTCTTCAACCCACAGAGGGTAACAGTCGCGAGTCCACAGAGGGCTCCATGAAGAAGCAACCTTGACTATACCATGACGGCCTACATCCACGGAGGACTGGCCTTACTCAGGATAGATCTTCACGAAGTAGGCGATCTCCTTGCCCTTACAAACTTCTTGGTTAACTCCACAACATGAAGTAGGTGGCTTCGAAGCGACACCTAACCAATCTAGTGGGAACCACCCTCCAAAAGGTAATAGGCTTGATAATGTCGATGAACTCCTTGCTCGTGTGCTTCAAGATGATAGACTCCTCAACACACAACACTCTCTCACAGATATGGCTTGGTAGAAGAGATGGGATTGGTGGAAAGCAACTTGGAGAGGCTAGAAATCAAGATCCATATGGTTGGAGTGGAAGATCTTGACCTCAACACAAGGGTAGGTGGTTCTCTCTCAGAAAACTGATCGGATAGGTATGGAATGGTTCTGAGTGCTTCTCTTTTGAGTAGGTGGTGGTGGAGGGGTATATATATAGGCATCCCCAAAAATCCAACTGTTACACACAATAAGTCAGGCTCAGTGACACCAATGTGTTAATCTCGGTGGTACCAAAGTGACTAAAAGGTGGCAACTTTTGAATCTCGATGAGACCGATATAGGAATCTCGGTTGCACAGATAAGGTGACCAACAGTCAGAATGCCCAATCTCGGTGATGCCGATTCAACAATCTCGGAGGGACCGAAACTGTGAACGTGCGTAACAAAAAGTTGGCAGCCTGAACTTGGTGGCACCAGTATGGAATCGGTTGCACCGTAGTGGCTAGGGTTTGGCTGAGTCTGTCTAGGGTTTGGAATCGATGGCACCGAATGTGGAATGTTGGTTGCACCGATTTTGAGTTTTTAGCTTTGTACAGACTTTGGTGGGAGAGTTTGTGGGTGTCTTTGGTGACTATCACTTGTGCATGTATGAACATTTTGTTCACCAACAAAACCTTACCCCCTTTTAATAGTATTGGCTTTCCTATGGACTCAAAGTGATTTCTCACAAATATAAAATGTGGAGTCCTCTTGCTTGAAGCTTTGCAATCCATTTCCTTTCATCTTGGGGTATTCCGCAATCTCTTTTTGCCAACTGATCATTGAACTTTTCCTGAAACATACTTGATGGAAACATTAGTTCAATGACTTATATGTTGTTATAAATTACCAAAACCACCATGGGAGCAAATATGCTTTCAGCATCCAACTTGCTTGGTCATGAATACCTTGGCCATTTGAGGAAGCCCGTCATTGGAATATACAAGCTAAGTTTGTTATGAAAAGGTAATTCCCACTAGCATATGGAAGTGACAAAATAGGAGATCCTCTCTATATGATGAACATGGTGCCACTTGGAGGCACAAGTGTGGTAAAGGATAGTATCAAAGTCCCTTCTCTCTTTTTCTCTCATTTTTGTTTCATGGTGGGCTTTTGTATCTTTTTCCTTCTTTGCCTCCCCCATTCATATTATATATATATATATATATATTCCAATGACAGGATCATTTGGTGGGATCATTTGGCCTCCCCCATTTTTATTTTATTTTTCGTCCGGAGTCTCATCCCGACTTGTGGGGGAACCATAGTCTCCATCATCCTTTCCTCACTGGGACAATGCTCTAATAAGGATGATTATCACACTTTTATTTACTTCCAACTCAATATGAAGAACAGATAGGAACATATGACTCTATATGAATGCCTCTGGTAGTGTACCAGGATGTGCAATGATCTAGCGTGACACATATCAAAAACATGATGAACGGTGTCTTTGCCACAAATAATCTGTCATCTCTATATGATCATGCAAGGTAATATGATGATGAACGAACTAGTCATGTGAAGTGACGATGGAATTTGCATGGCAATATATCTCGGAATGACTATGGAAATGCCATAATTGGTAGGTATGGTGGCTGTTTTGAGGAATATATAGTGAGGCTTATGTGTAACAGAGCATATCATGTCACGGGGTTCGGATGCACCGACGAAAGTTGCGCTGATCGTTGAGGTGAGAATGGGCTATGTGACGTGGCTTGAGACATCGTCGGTATTTACCCAAAGAGGAAGGGATGATGCATCACAGCTACAGTAAGTGTTTCCCTCGGTTATGAATCCAAGGTTATCAAACCACTAGGAGAACCAAGCAACACTATGTAAAAGGCACCTGGACACAAAGAACAAACACTTGCAACACGATGCGTAAGAGACGTAGTCAATCTCTCCTCGGCAAAAGGTAGATTGGTTTGTATGAGATTGGATAAATAGATCGCGCAAGAACAAACAATAAAATATGCAAATAATAAGTGCAGCAAGGTATTTTTGGGTTTTCGAATAGTAGATTCGAAAGCAAATGCGGAAAAAGATAGACCGGAAAGCAATATATTAAAAGATAGACCCGGGGGTCGTAGATTTCACCAGTGGCTTCTCTCATGAGTATAGAACACGATGGGGAACGAACTACTATTAGGAAATTGATAGAAGATCAAAAAATCATGACGACATCCAAGGCAATGATCAATATATAGGTATCACGTCCAGGATCAGTAGACCGAAATTATTTTGGATCTACTACTATTACTCCACACATAGATCGCTATCCAACATGCATCTAGTGTATTAAGTTCATGGAGAAATGGAGTAATGCAATAAGAACGATGACATGATGTACACAAGATCTATTCATGTAGGGATATAACCCATCTGTTATTCTTAATAGCAACGATACAGGCATGCCTTGCTACCCCTTGTATCACTGGGAGAGGACACCGCAATATCGAACTCATCACAAAGGACCTCTTCCCATGGCAAGGAAAATTGATCTAGTTCACCTAACTAAACCAAAGATTCTAAGAAGAAATACGAGGCTATAAATAATCATGCATATAAGAGATCAAATAAGACTCAAATAATATTCATGTATAGAAACTGATCATGAACTCAAACTTCATCGAATCCCAACAAACACACCGCAAAAATTCATTACATCAAGTAGATCTCCAAGAGACCATTGTATTGAGAATTTAAAGAGAGAGAGAGAGAGAGGAAGCCATCTAGCTACTGCCTACTGACCCTAGGTCTATGGTGGACTACTCATGCATCATCGGAGAGGCACCAATGAGGATGATGAACCCCTCCGTTGTGGTGTTAGATTGGATCTCAAGGTTCAGGAACTTGCGGCGGCTGGAATTGTATTTTGTTGACCCCTCTAGTGTTTTTGGAATATTTGGGTATTTATAGAGGTGAGAGGTGGTGGAGGAGGGTCCCGTGGGCCCCACAACCCACTTGTCCACGCCAGGGGCCTTTGGCTTGCCCTGGTGTCTTGTGGGCCCGACGGGTCTCCTCTTAGGTGCTCCTTGGTTCCCGATGGGACTCCGTTTGGTACTAATATTCTACGAAGTAAAAAACAAGCAAACAACAGGAACTGGCACTAGGCACTATGTCAACAGGTTAGTCCCAAAAAATGATATAAAGTTGCCATAAAATGATTGTAAAACATCTAAGAATGATAATATAACAGGGTGGAACAATCAAAAATTATAGATACGTTGGTTACGTATCAGCATCCCCAACCTTAATTCCTGCTTTTCCTTGAGTAGGTAAATGATAAAAACAGAATTTTTGATGTGGAATGCTTCCTAACATGTTCATCACATATTCTTTTCTTTTGTATCATGGACATTCAGACTTTTAGATGGTTCAAAGCAATAGTCTAGTTTTGACATGAACACTTCAATACTCAAGCATACCAACAAGCAACCATGTCTTTCAAAATATCAACACTAAAGAAAGTTATACCTAGCCCATCATGCTAAATCATTGATCCATTCAGGAAACACACTCAAATATTAGCTACACCCAATGCACAAGTACGATCATAGTGCCCCCTAGTTGGTGCTTTATAAGAGAATATGGAGGCTCAAATAAAAGTAAAAATGCATAAAGTAAATAGATAGGCCCTTCGCAACGGCAAATAGGGATTTATAGAGGTGCTAGAGGTCAAAGTTTAAATTGAGAGAGAAAAATATTTTGTGTGGCATGCCTTTCTTGTCTACGAAAACGATCGAGAATTTTCAAAACCTTTCCATGGTAGATATATCATAAGCAGTTCCCAAACAATAAATAAATTGTATTCCATTTTGCACTATTCTTTTGCAATCCTTGGCTAGACGTATCCACGGGTACCATCCATACAAACACTTTCCAAGGAATATATTATTTCACAACATAAAGTAATTTTTTTTGTTTCGGGACTCGGCATCCCTATTACCGCCGTACTCTAGTGCAATGACAAGTGAATGAACACTCATCTTGAGAATAACACATCTAGCATGGAAAAATATCAGTTACCCCCTTTTGCTTCATGAGCGGCATGAGCACACAAAAAGGAAATTCATTTTGAAAATTAGAGATGGCACATACAAATTTTCTTGGAACAACTTGGAAATACCGCATATAGGTAGGTATCGTGGACTCATATGGCAAAAATGGGTTTAAGGATTTTGGATGCACAAGTAGTATTTCTACTTAGTACAAGTGAAGGCTAGTGATGACCCACGAGTGTAGGAGGTCAATCGTAGTCCTTTCGATAAGTAAGAGTGTCGAACCCAATGTGTAGCACAAGGAAATGACAAGCGGTTATCAGCAAGGTAGTTTCTGTAAGCACTACAATTCTAGGTAACATGTAGTTTGATAGCAAGATAACTGGTAGCAAGCAAGTAACGATAATGGTAAATAAAGTGCAGCAAGGTAACCCAATACTTTTGTGGCAAAGGACGGGACAAAACAATCTCTTATAATAAGCAAAGTGTTCTTGAGGGTACATGGCAATTTCATCTGTTCTCTTTCATTAGGATGGTTTGATTTGCATTCGCTACTTTGATAATTTGATATGTGGGTGGACCGGTGCTTGGGTGACGTTCTTAATTAAACAACCTCCCACTTATGATTAACCCCCTCACAAGCATCTGCAACTACGAGAAAAAGTCTTAAGATAAAATGTAACCATAGCATTAAACATGTGGATCCGTACCAGCCCCTTACGGAGTAGCGCATAAACTAGGGTTTAAGGTTCTGTCACTCTAGCAACCCATCATCCAATAATTACTCCACAATGCATTCCCTTTGGTCCAAGAATGGTGAAGTGTCATCTAGTCTAAGTTCACATGACACCACTAAGGGAATCACAACATACACATCATCAAAATATCGAACAAATATAAAATTCACAAGATTACTTGCAACATGAATTCTCCCGTGACCTCTATAACAAAGGTAACTATTCACAAATAATATTCATGCTCGAGATCAGAGGGTTATTAAATAGCATAATTTATCTTAACATATAATCTTCCACTAAACAAACCATATAGTAATCAACTACGTAATGTAATCAACACTACTAGTCACCCACAGGTACCAATCGGAGGTTCCGGTAGAAGATTGAACACAATAGATGAACTAGGGTTTGAGAGGAGATGGTGCTATTTAAGATGTTGATGAAAATTATCCTCCCCAAGATGAGGGTTTTTTTGGTGATGACGATGGATTTGATTCCCCCTCCGGGAGGGTAGTTCCCTCGGCGAAATCGCTCCACCGGAGGGCAAAAGTGCTCCTACCCAAGTTCCACCTTGAGATGGCAGCGTTCCGTCCTAAAAGTCCCATATTGATTTTTTCTAGGTCAAAAGAGCTTGAGTACCAGAAGATGGGCACCAGTGGTGGGCCGGGCTGAGCACACCCCACTAGGGCGCGCTTGGGGGGGGGCTGGTGCGCCCTGGTGTCTTGTGCTCACCAGGTGCCCCTGTAGTAGTTATTTTCTCCAATGTTTTTATATATTTGAAAATAATTCTCCGTGAAGTTTCAGCTCATTTGATGATGTGCACAATAGGTATCTCTGGTATGCTTTTTCAGGACCACAATTCCAGCTGCCGACGTTCTCCCTCTTTGTGCAAACCTTGCACATTATGAGAGAAAAGGCATTATAATTACTCCGTAAAACATTATTATGCATAAAAACATTATAAAAAACAGTAAAAAATCATGATGCAAAATGGACGTATCAACTCCCCCAAGCTTAGATCTTGCTTGTCCTCAAGCGAAAGCCGATATAAAAAAACATGTCCACATGGTTTGAGAGAGAGAGGTGTCGATAAATACAAAATACAGACATAGTAGCATGATGATTATTATCATAACAACAACAAAATTTATCATATGACTCTTTCATATAACTTTTATTCTATAACATCATCATAGAACTTATAATGATCAAGTAATAATTCATCAGAACCTAGAAGTGTAAAGCATAAACCTTACTGAAAACCAACAAACTATGTTCTCAGTCAACTATGCAACTACAATTCATCATATTTTCAAGAATGGTCTCATGCCAGAGCCTTTTGGCAGGTTCATTTAATGTTCTATGATTGTTAAAACTCACAGCATACCCATGAGCAAAAAGTTTTGACCGGACACACAGAAAGATAAGGGCTTATAATTTCGCCTCCCAACGTATTCACCTCAAGGGTGATGTCAACAATAATAAATCATGCTCACTCATCCAACTGGATATATGTGCGTAGATCTTTCCTCACCACATGATGCTTGTCAAAAGAGAATAAGAAAAAGGAACATGGAAGAATTCTTTGACTCTTGCATAAATGTAAATATATGAAAGTAAAATATAGGCCCTTTGCAAAGGGAAGCAAAGGTTGTCATGCGCTTTTTAGTTTGTCTGCCAAATCCCTTAGTGCAAAAGAACATCATCCTGTATTGCCCCCTGTGATTGCAACCTTTATTATGCAGTCTGTCACTTTTATTACTTTCCCATCACAAGTTCGTACAACGCTCAATTTTCTCTTACACTAATTGATCAAACACATTTAGAAGCAATTTTTATTGCCTTAGTGCAACAATGACAACTTACTTGAAGGATCTTATTCAATCCATAGGTAGGTATGGTGGACTCTGAAAACATGAGTTTGGGTTGAGGGTTTTTTGGTGCACAAGTAGTATCTCTACTTAGTGCGGAATTTTTGGCTGGAAAATATATTGAGCAAGGACCACATGTTGAAGGATACAAGACACTATAACTTCTATGTGAATATGAACAAACATAAATTACGTTGTCTTCCTTGTCCAACTTCAACAATTTTGGCATATAATATTTAATGGGGGCTCACAATCCTACAAGATGTGCAAGATAGTGTATTTCCATGTCAATCTTCTCTTACCTAATTGGTTCTTTCATGATTTGCATCATTGACCAATGCTATGTTTGTTAATCTCCAATAATTTTTACCACTTATAATTTTCCTAATGTGATGTCATTACTCACCATAAGATTAGCATATGATCCTTTTCATTTATTTTCTTTTTATTATGATTCCAACAAGAAAGTAAAGAAGCAAGAGCTCAAACTAAAGTTTATTATATAACTCTCACTCAATTACATAGATAGGAAGATCACGAAACTAGCACTCAAAAATAAGTCATACTAAACTTTTATTCAACTAAACCACAAAATAGCCAAGGATCGAAATAAAATAAGTAAAGGTAAAAGTGATGGTAATAGGATACCGGGGCATCTCCCCCAAGCCTGGCTCAATACAAGGGGAGAGCCCATACCCGTGTACTCCAGTCTCCTTTGGTGGTGAAGATGATCAATGTGGTGGTGGTGATGTAGTGGCACACTTCAGCCCCAATAGGTACTCCTCTAGCAAAATATTTTCACGAGTGAGAAATTTATTCTGAACATGAACCTCTCCGAAGGCCCTAAAAGCTTCAATTTCAATGGGGGTGAGATGATCGTAATAAGGTCGAAGGATATCTTCTTGTTCCTCCTCTTCTGTTAGCATGGTTTGCCCTCCTTCTTGAGCTTGATCTCTCATTGCTTCCATGCCCTTGTCTTCATTATTGGCTTCCTTTGCCTCCTCTCTTTTCAGCTCCATCTTCATCAACCAAGCATCTTCTTCTACATTGGAGGCGGAAGAAGTCATGTTGCCTAGCTTGATAGATCTGATAGCAAAATAGCACGAAAAAAGAACATGGATTTCTCTGTGATGCGGTGATCAAAACAATATGGGGTATATATAGAGATTTTATCTTGGGAAACAACAATATGGAAGGAAAATAGAGTCGGGAAGGTGCTCGAGGAGGGCACAACCCACCAGGGCATGCCAAGGAGGGCAGGCGCGCCCTGGTGTATCATGCTCACCTCGGTTGCTTTCCTGTTTATTTATTATTTTCTTAAATTTTCTAATATTCCAAAACTAATAGAAAATATTTTTGCGGATTTTTTGGAGTCCGTTTACTTAGCATATCCCGTACCTCCTGTTTTTCAAGATTCTGGAGTGTTCCGAAAGGTTTCTTTTATGTGTTCCTCCGGTGTCATGGTTTGGATAATATGGCTTTCAACATCAATAGGCGTACTTGAGATATAATGTTTAATTATTTGTCCATTGACCACCTTCGTGTTAGTATCTTTGGCATTATTAATATTGATAGCTCTAGAGCGATAACCTCTTCGATAACATATGGTCCTTCCCATTTCGAAATAAGTTTTCCTGCAAAAAATCTAAAATGAGAGTTGTGCAGAAGAGCATATTCTCCAACCTTGAATTCCCGCTTTTGGATTCTTCTGTCATGCCAGTTTTTAACTTTTTTTGAATAGTTTGGCATTTTCATAAGTTTTGGTTCTCCATTCGTCTAGTGAGCTAATATCAAATAACCTCTTTTCACCTGCAAGTTTGAAGTAATAGTTGAGTTCCTTAATTGCCCAAAATGCTTTATGTTCTAACTCTAGAGGCAAATGACAAGCTTTCCCATATACCATTTTGTATGGAGACATACATATAGGATTTTTATAAGCTGTTCTATAGGCCCAAAGTGTGTCATCTAGTATCTTAGACTAATTCTTTCGGGGCCTATTGACAGTTTTTGTAATATAAATTTTATTTCTCTATTGCTAACATTGGAACCATTACATGCTATACAAACTGTTTTTAACCCCATTCGGCAACGTAGTTCCGAACCGTTGGCTTGCATATGTGGGCGATAGGGGTGGGGTCATCCCACACGACCCCGAAACATCGTCTGCGATGCTGCGAGCACCTGCAGATGATTTGCCTAACGTTAATGTATGCGAAGTCATAGCTTATCCCAAACGCCACACTTTGTTGCTACATTTGTGGTCAAACACACATCTGAGACGATGGCACAGATATATTCGTGTGCGATACTTATTCGGATCGCACACGCAAAAAGTATGTCAATCGTCTCTTGATCATCCTACATTACACACACATGCAGGTTCGTAACCGTTTATGCTATTAACGGCAGGCGCACACAGTTACGGTGTGCAAATGTGTGTGTGGCAGTGCACGCATCCCACACGTGCAAAATATGCGACCGTGTGTTGTAAAGATGATAATCACACACACTATCATTCAAACAATTGTGTGTGACATATGACACCATCGCACACGGTTTGATGATTCTAGCTGTGTGCACTGTAATTTATTACCTAATATCTTATTTTTTGTTAATTTATTATTATAATTGGAAATTTCAAATTTTAATTCTGAAATGTGGATTTCACATCCATCAATACATCCGCAATTAGAATGGTTCAACATCCAATGCATAAATCAAAAGCTCAGTACAGGTTCCATGGTTACACAGTTCGGTAGAAGATTAAATACGATGAACCACAATATATAGTACTAGAGGCAGTAAAGGTGAATAGAGAATTGTAAATGCTTTTGGCTGTCGATGGTGTTGAAGAAGCAGAATACCCATAATGTGCCCTCCTCCATGCCAAAGGTGCGCGCAACTTTTGTCCAACCCCTCGTGAAGATCGCCAGTCCATCCTTCACCGCCTTCAGGAAGACTTCTAGACCGTTATCATGGTAGCATGAATTATATAGTATAACCTTCGTTGCCTCCACATCGGGCATGTAGTTTGCTAGGTAATATTGTGTAAATTCCTTTTGAAACCACTGAAAAGGGACAACTTTCAGGTATTCATGTCTAATAGAGTAATTTGTTCTCGGCTGGAAAAGAAGGCAACAGATTACTTACCATCCTAAAGATCACTGATGTCTCTGATAATGTATAAATAAAGAGTTCAATTCCGATCAGAGGTCTCTTCCCGCTAACAAATTTTCTTAGTTTCCTCACTTGATTCTTGTTCATGTTTATCTCATTGCCCCATATGCAAAGGGGGTCAAAGCATGAATCAGTACCGCTAATATATGTACCTAAAAGCAACAAGTCAATGTTCGAACATAAGTTGCAATTGCACAGATGATGCAAAAAATTATAAGGAAATGGGAGGTGAGTAACCTCGATGGTAAACAACGATATTTCGCATCGTAGCCCTACATATGCACATAGAAAGGCGTGTTAAATACAACAGGGTTAACATCCACCAAAAATAGAAAATGTTAACTAAATGACAATATATTTGGTGATATTTTCATTGCGAGGAGTAGCGAGGTAATAAAGGGACATGTTTTGGTGAAATTAAACTAGATGTGTTAACCTAATATAGTCATTAAAACTTGTACCCGTGAAACAGAAATTGACACATTTAAACATCACGAGCCAGTTTATACTTGGTAATTCCTGAGGGGTAGTTGCTGGGGGTACTTCAACTCGGCCAAAGCCTGCACAAAGTCGGTGGCTAGGTGTTCCTACTGGTCGTAGTGTGGATATGTACCGCTAACATATGAACCTACAAGCAACAAGTAAATGTTAGAAGCTAAACTACAACTGAACAAATGATGTAAAGTACTATAAGATATTGAGATGTGACTAACCTCGACAGTAAACAACATCTTCGTGCATTATGGAACTGCGTAAGTGCAAGGAGAGGCATGTCAACTACAAAATGGTTAACATGCACCAAAAATATCTAATGGTAATTGAAGGAAATCATCTCCAATGCAATCTTCTTTGCAAAGAGTAGCACAGTAGCGAATGGACATCGTGAATAATGGATATAATTGTTAACTGCACCAAGCTTAATAGCAACCTAGCATAGGCATTGTAAGTTTGTAACTAGTATTGGTAAAATTGAACTGGACAGTTCATACTTGAACAACACACTGCACATAACTGAAATGAACGATGGAAACCTAACATGGTAATCTAAACGTGTACTGTTTAAACTGAAATTGACATGGTTAAACATTGCTATACTCATATTCATAAAAATGAACTAGACCATTCATACTTGGTAGGTCCCAGGGAGTAGTTGCTTAGGGATTTCATCAAGGCCAGAGCTCACATCATGTTGGCGGCATCGGCGGCGAGGTGTTCCTCCGGGTCGACACACATAGCGTTCACCACGTCATCGACCGCCATGACCAACTCCTCGACCTCCGTATGATATGTGGTTGGGCTTACATGGGGATGCTCGACGATAGGGGTGGGGATGTGGAGGCATGGGGGTGGTCGCAGGCTCCATCTGAGCTATCGGGTCGTGGAGGTGATGGAGATCGGAGGTTACCTCACTAGATCAACAAGCGAGACTGGTGCAGAACATAGTTTTGGTTGTGGTGGCGGTGGCGGTTTCGGCTGCAGTTAAAGCAGGGGAGAGGGGGCAGTGGGGATAGTGGGAAATGTGATGGGTTGATATGGGGTGGGAGGAATAACTACTGAAATCGCGCGTCTATTGAAAAATTGGCGGCGACACTCGAAGGAAAAATATGGGTTCCCCTTGAAAACATGGTGATTTACGCTCCCCGAACCATGACATTATCCATACCTCCTCAAAGATTTACCGAATCATATTGAGGCCATGCCCGGGCATCACATAAGATAACTTGTTCTTCAAGCATGTTTTTCATTTTTCTAGAGTTACAAAATAAATAAACAACACATCTATGGTTGCCTCTTCCCACACACATATATATCCTTTAGAAGTGTATTAGATTCCTATTAAATACATGAAAACTTATTCAACGACACAATTACGAATTTTCTAGTCCTTTTTGAACACCTTTTCATCTGCAAAATGTTCTAACCCTAAATTATAAGCACAAAGGACCTAGAAAGTACACAAAAGGGACCAAATACGATAAACGAGCATGAGCATTATGAAATTTGGACATGGTACTTTCCAGTGGGCATGTTGATTGTATCAAATAAATCTAGTTGAAAGCACCAAGGAAAAATATGGGTTCCCATTGAAAACATGGCGATTTTCCCGAACCATGACACTCTGTAGGTGATGGTCCGGTTTATGAAGAGTGTCTATCACGACATTATCCATACCTCCTCATTTTTTACTGAATCATATTGAGCTCATGCCCAGGCACCACACGAGATAACATGTTCTTCACGCATGTTTCCATTTTTCTAGAGTTACAAAATAATTAAACAACACATATTTGGTTGCCTCTTCCCACACATATGCTTTAAAATTGTATTAGTTTCCTATAAAATACATGAAAACTTATTCAACGACACAATTACGAATTTTTGAGTCCTTTTTGAATGACTTTTCATGTACAGAACGTTCTAACCTGAATTATAAGCACAAAGGACCTACAAAGTACATAAATGGGACCAAATACGATAAACGAGCCTGAAAATTGTGAAATTTGGACATGGTGCATTCTAGTGCGTATGTTGATTGTATAAAATAAATCTAGTTGAAAGGAGCAAGGAAAAAGTATGGGTTCCACTTGAAAACATGGCGATTTTTCTCTCTCTGAACCATGAAACTCCATAGGTGATGGTGTGGTTTATGATCAATTTCTATCACGACATTATCCATACCTCCTCAAATTTTTACCGAATCATATTGAGCTCATGCTCGGGCACCACACAAGATAACATGTTCTTGAGGCATGTTTTCTATTTTTTTCTATGGTTGCAAAACAAATAAACGAAACATCTCTGGTTGCCTCTCCCCACACATATCCTCTAAAATTGTATTAGTTTCCTATAAAATACATAAAAACTTATCCAACGACACAATTACGAAATTTTGAGTCCTTTTTAAATGCCTTTTCATGTACAGAATGTTCTAAACTTAATTATAAACACAAATGACCAAGAAAGTAAACAAAAGGGACGAAATACGATAAATGAGCACAGAAATTGTGAAATCTTGGCATGGTGTACTCTAGTGTGTATGTTGATCGTATAATAAAAATATAGTTGAAAGGACCAAGGAAATGTGGGTTACCCTTTAAATCACGATGATTTCGCTCCCCGAACCATGAAACTCCATAGGTGATGGTCCAGTTTATGAAGAGTCTATCATGACATTATGCATACCGCCTCAATTTTCAATCGAATCATATTGAGGTCATGCCTGGGCACCACACGAGATAACATGTTTTGAAAACCTTTTCATGTATAAAATGTTCGAACTTGAATTGTAAGTAGTAAATTCCTAGAAACGTACACCAAAAAAGACTAAATATGGTAAACGAGCTTGAAAGAATGTGAATTTTGGCCACATTTCATTCTAGTGGGTATGTTGATAGTAGAAAAATAAAAATGGAGAAACGACCAAGGAAATATGTGTTTCCCTTGAAACTTTGTGATTTGTTTGGGCCAACAATTACTTTGTGAATGTCGTGTGCGTTCACCCCATTCTGCGGTGTGTTCTGATTGGCCAGAACACCAGCCACACGGATCGCGCATGCGCACCATAGGATGCATTGCGATCGAACGACAATCCAAACTGCTCTTGTCACACCTGTGTACTATAATTGGGATTGTCGTTCGTACATGCACTAAATTCTTTAATGGTAGTAATCACACACGGTTCATGTTTACAAACTATTTCCTACGTGGACCCTGTCAGTGTCAAAACTAGCGGATCTCGGTTAGGGGGTCCCGTATTGTAAGACTAGGATCGACGGTAACAGGAGACGAAGGGGACATGAGTTTACCCAGGTTCGGTCCCTCCTATGGATGTAGTACGCTACGTCCTGCTTGATTGTATTGATGGTGTAAGAGGTTACAGAGTTGATCTACCTCGAGATCGTATGTCTAACCCTAGATGAGTTATTCTATCTATACCCTAAAACTCTTTGGCTTATATAGATGCCGAGGAGGCCTAGGGTTTACACATGGCTGGTTACATGCCGAAGAGATAAACATTCCTATTTACTACATCAAACGTGGAGCACAAGTCGTGCTCCTCGAAGCTTCCATCCTAGTAACTGGGCCTTTAGATCATCCAGTGTTTGCCAAGTGGCCCATACAGTCCCGCCCGTACACAACGGGTTAGCTATCTGAGGACCCCCTAATAAAGGACTCCCTCAGTAGCCCCCGAACATGCCTCCAACGCCAATAGTCTTCAGCTCCAATTGCTTCGTGAACAAAGTCTTTGTCTTGCGAGGTGAGTTCCTTCCGCTGAACCATAGTTCGGCCTCTGATGACAAATAGATTTCCACACTTTGGCACACCCGAATTCTATGAGATAAGTTGGCTTTTGAAGGCCAAGCGTCGGGAAAAAGGTAACGTTTCCTGAAGACCTTTCTGACGAAACGTCACAGCTCACCATGGCCGACAGGCCAGTTATAGGCACTCGATGTCCCGTTTCATCCACATGATCTATCCACACGTAGATCGTGTCCCGTTTTATACGGGATGTAGTTAATCATATACCCACAATGGCTTGCTCATCTCGGGAAGTGGAGGGGATCACGGCGCAGCAAGGGGAGCCCGAATCGACACACCTCATAAAAGGAAAAGAAAAACCCTAGAGGCCCCTCACGCTCTCCATTTGACCTCTCCGCTTCCTATTCCCCTACACCTCCAAAGCACAGATCTAGGTTTCTTCCACCCCCGCCTCCGATCTCAATAATGGCGGGCTCCAACGGCCAGTGGCAGGTTTCCACGATCACCAACCAAGACATCGTGAACCTTAAGAAGGCCGGCTACCTCCCTGTCGATATTCCTCATCGCGCGGCCGAGAAGGGACAAATAGTCCCCACCCCCAGGCCAGGCAAGCGGGTGGTGTCCATCCCCCACTTCATCAGGGCATTGAGCTTTCTTTAGGATCTCTAGAAGAGTGTCTAGAGGGGGGGGAATAGACTACTAGCAGGAATTTAGAACCTAACATTTTCCCAAGTTAATTGGTTGGCAGATTTTAACAGTTTTTAGCAAGTCTAGTAAGTCTAACAGCCATACACATGCATGTCTACAAGTATGGTAGAGGAAACTAAAGACATTGCATATGAAGTAAATAGATGGAATAGGAAGATCAAACGCAATAGGAGACGCAAACATTTTTCCCATGGTTCCGATAGGTGGTGCTATTGTAAGTCCACATTCATGGAGTCTTCAACCCATGGAGGGTAACGGTCGCGAGAGTCCATGCAGGGCTCTACCTGTTGGAAATATTCCCTACAGGCAATAATAAATTGGTTATTATCATATTTCCTCGTTCACGATAACCGTTTCTTATCCATGCTATAATTGTATTGATTGAAAACTCAAATACATGTGTGGATACATAGACAACACCATGTCGCTAGTATGCCTCTAATAGACAAGCTCGTTGATCAAAGATGGCTATGGTTTCCTAGTCATGGACATGAGATGTCATTTGATAACGGGGTCACAACATTAGGAGAATGATGTGATGGACAAGACCCAAACTATAAACATAGCATATGATCGTGTTAGTTCATTGCTACAGTTTTCTGCATGTCAAGTATCTATTCCTATGACCATGAGATTATGCAACTCACTGACACCGGAGCAGTATCTTGTGTGTATGAAACATCGCAACATAACTAGGTGACTATAAAGGTGCTCTACAGGTATCTTCGAAGGTTTCTGTTGGGTTGGCATGGATCAAGACTAGGATTTCTTACTCCGTGTGACGGAGAGGTATCTTAGGGCCCACTCGGTAATACAACATCACAATAAGCCTTGCAAGAAATGCGACTAAGTGTTAGCCATGGGATCCTGTATTACGAAACGAGTAAAGAGACTTGCCGGCAACGAGATTGAACTAGGTATAGAGATACCGATAATCGAATCTCCGGCAAGTAACATACCGAAGAACAAAGGGAACAATGTACGAGATTAACTGAATCCTTGACATAGAGGTTCAACCGATAAAGATCTTCATAGAATATGTAGGAACCAATATGGGCTTCCTGGTTCGCTATTGGTTATTGACCGTAGAGGTGTCTCGGTCATGTCTACATAGTTCTCGAACCCGCAGGGTCTGCACACTTAAGGTTCGGTGACGTTTCAGTAGTATTGACTTATTTATGTTGGTGACCGAAGGTTGTTAGAAGTCCAAGATGAGATCCCAGATGTCACTAAGAGCTCTGGAATGGTCCGGAGGTAAAGATTGATATATAGGAAAGAGGTACTTTGGTTCCGGAAGAGTTCCGGGCACTACCGGTACTGTACCGGGAGTGACGAATGGGTTCCGGGGGTCCATCGGGAGGGGCTCACCCACCCTAGGGGCCACACGGGCCCAAGAGGTGGTGCACCAACCCCTAGTGGGCTGGTCATCCAGTCCCATAAGGCCCATGCGCCCAAAGAGGACGAAAAGGTGGAGGTGGGAGGAGTCCTTGTTGGACTAGGAATCCTCCCGGCGGCCCACCTCTTGTAGGAGGTGGACTCCACCACCCTGGCCGGCAGCCAAGTCCTAGGGGAAACCCTAGGGATCCTCCTCCCACCCCTTCCTCCTATATATACTAGAGGTTTGAGGGCAGCCCAACACATGAAAAGCCACGTGCTGCCCTATTCCCTCTAGATGTGTTTCTCCTCTAGATTAGTTCTGCGGTGGTTAGGCGAAGCCCTGCAGGATTAGTTCACCACCACCTCCACCACGCCGTTGTGCTGCAGAGAAATCATCTAACTCTACACCCTCACTTCCTGGATCAAGGTGGTGGAGATCGTCATTGAGCTATACGTGTGCTGAACGTGGAGGTGCCGTCCGTTCGGCACTAGATCGGAAGCACCACGATGGGATCGCGGGACGGCTCGTGATGAGATCGCGGGACCGATCGTGATTCGATCGTGAAGTCGTTCGACTACATCAACCGCGTTTCTTAATGCTTCCGCTTAGCGATCTACAAGTGTACGTAGATCCAATCTCTCTTCTCATAGATGCTCATCTCCTAGATTGATCTTGGTGAAGCGTAGGAATTTTTTTGTTTCCCATGCAACATTCCCCAAAAGTGATATTAGAGCTAGGTCTATGCATAGATGAGATCTTGAGTAAAACACAAAGAGTTTGTGGATGTTGATATTCATATTTCTTCCTTCCTTAGTCTTTGCTTGGTTCAGTGCTGTTGTGGGATGAAGCAGCTCGGACCGACTTTACTCGTACGCTTACGAGAGACCATGTTCCATCGACTGACATGTGACTTTGTCGCATAAAGATGGCTGGCGGGTGTCTCTCTCTCCCACTTTAGTTGGATCGGATTTGATTAAGGCGGTCCTTGTAGAAGGTTGAAAAGCGATCTTCATATCACTATTGTGGTTTTGCGTAGGTAAGAAATTGTTCTTGCTAGATACACATAGTAGCCACGTAAAACATGCAACAACAATTAGAGGATGTCTAACTTGTTTTTGCAGGGTATGTTGTGATGTGATATGGCCAATTACATGATGTGATATATGTGATGTATGAGATGATCATGTTTTTGTATAGAATATCATGACTTGCATGCCGATGAGTACGGCAACTGGCAGGAGCCATAGGGTTGTCTTTAATTATTGTATGACCTGCGGGTCAATCATTAAGCGCTATGTAATCCTTTACTTTATCGCTAAGAGGTAGCAATAGTAGTAGAAGCATGGTAGGCGCGACAACCCCGATGGCAACACGTTGATGGAGATCAAGATGATGGAAATCATGGTGTCATGCCGGTGACGATGGAGATCATGCCGGTGCTTTAAGGATGGAGATCAAAAGCACAAGTTCATGGCCATATAATGTCACTTATGATTTGCATGTGATGTTAATCCTTTTATGCACCTTGTTTTTCTTAGGACAACGGTAGCATTATAAGGTGATCCCTCACTAAAATTTCAAGATCAATTGTGTTCACCCCGAGTGTGCACCGTTGCGAAAGTTCATCGTGTCGAGACACCACGTGATGATCGGGTGTGATAGACTCTACGTTCACATACAACGGGTGCAAGCCAGTGTTGCACATGCAGAACACTTGCGTTAAACTTGATGAGCCTAGCATTTATAGACATGGCCTCGGAACACAAGAGACCGAAAGGTCGAACATAAGTCATATAGTAGATATGATCAATATGATGACGTTCACCATTGAAACCACCTCAACTCACGTGATGATCGGACTTGAGTTGGAGAATTTGGATCATGTATCACTCGAATGACCAGAGGGATGTAAATTTGAGTGGGACTTCTTAAGTAATATGATTAATTGAACTCATTATCACGAACATAGGGCGGTAGTGTCTTTGCAAATTATGTTGTACAACACTAGCTCACGCTATAGCTCCCTTGAATTTTTATATGTTCCTAGATAAATAGAGTTGAAAGATGATGGTAGCAATATTGCGGACTAGGTTCGTGATTTGAGGATTGTCCTCATTGCTGCACAAAAGGCTTATGTCCTTAATGCACCGCTCAGTAGATGTTGTCTGTACATGTTGTGAACATCTGACAGGCACGTTCCGATGACTACTTGATAGTTTAGTGCGTCATGCATTACGACTTAGAATTGAGGCTCCAAAACATTTTGAACGTCACGAAACATATGAGATGTTCTAAGAGCTGAAATTGGGATCTCAGGCTCGTGCCCGTGTTGTGAGATTTGAGACTCCAATAAGATTCTGTGCCTGCAAGATGAAGGAGAATAGCTCGATTGTTGAGCATGTGCTCAGATTGTCTGGGTTCTACAATCGCTTGAATCGAGTGGGAGTTGATCTTCCAGATAAGACAATGATTGATATAATTCTCCAAGTCACTATCACTAAGCTACTAGAACTTCGTGATAAACTATAATTATGCCAAGGATAGAAATGATGATCCCCAAGCTGTTCACGATGTTTGACACCGCGAAGGTAGAAATCAAGAAGGAGCATCAAGTGTTGATGCTTAGTAAAACCACTAGTTTCAAGAAGGGCAAGGGCAAGGAGGGAAGCCTCATGGATGGCAACTCAGTTGCTACTCCACTGAAGCAACCCAAAGTTGAACCCAAACCAAAGACTTAGTGCTTCTATTATGAGGAGAGCGGTCGCTGAAGCGGAACAACCCTAGATACTTGGTAAAATAATGTAACATCCCCAAATTTCATTTTGGAATGTTATGATATATAGCCATGCATCATCATCATATTATTTGAATGAATATAATAGTTGAAGTGCTTCTTTTGAATTTCTGAAATGTCACTTTCATTTTTTCCCTTTTCTTGTTTCACCTATTTGAAAACCTCTGGAAGATTTCAAAGAAAAGAGGGGAGTAACATGACACTCCACACCAGGGGCATCTTGGTGAAATATTTGAACAATAAAAACCAGGGGGCTATTTGAGAAATTATTGCAAAAGGATTTAAAATAAAATAAACAATTTCTGAAAAATATTTTTTTTCAAAGTATTCAATATGACAGAGGAAAAATGTTCATTGAATAGAATTAATTCTCCCGATCATTTTGATATATATATTTCCTATATTTGCAAATGGTTTGAATGCTTTTAAATAAGTTTTACTCCTCTGGATATTAAAAAGGAAACATTTTAATTTGAAACGGGCCGGCCCACAGCAGTTAATTCCCGAAACCGCTCCGAGCCGACCAACCGACGCGCTGACGCCGCCCTCCCTCTCTCTGACGCCCCGGCCCCACCGTCCGATCCCGAAGACGCCGCGGTCACCTTCCTCCTCGCGTCGACACAACCTCGCCGGCGATTCCTCCTCTCCGGATCTCCCTTCTCTTTCCTTCCCCAACCACCGCTCCGGCCGTATATGTATCCCCGACGCTCCTCTCCTCATTCCACCCCCGAGTCTCCACTCTACCTCGCCAGAGCGCTGCCCACACCCTCGGCGGAGTTCAGATCCCCACCGAAGCTCCCAAAGCTCGTGCCCGTCGCCTCTGTCGTCCCCACTCCTCTCCGACACCACCAGAGTGCACGGGAGACTCCCCGCCATCGTTTGAAGCCCTCGGACGCCGTCCCCAACCACAGGAGTGCCACCCCCGATGACCTCGCCGCCTCGGCCACGCCGGAGAACCCCATCACCGGTGACCCCTTCTCTATGAGCGCCCTCTCCCTCTCTTAACCGTTCGATCTAGATCCGACGCGTAGGATTAGATCGTTTTAAAAAATCGAACCGGTATCCTCTACAGCTCGGTCGTTCGCTCGAAATGTCAGATCTCGCACACCCCTTCGCCAACCAGAGAACGCCACGTCACCCTATCCGTTCGATCAATTTTTTTCCTTTTCTTTTCTGTTTTAGAAAACAGAATGTTTTCTGGTTTTGTTTTTATTATATCTTTTAAACTATTTAGGGTTTTTAGTTGAACCTTTTTGCATTAGTTCACATATTTGATGTAGTTTATGCATGTATGCTTAGATTTCAAATTTGAGCTTTAAATTTTGAATCTAATCAAATTTGTTCAAATTACTAAAATCTGTATAACTATAGTTTAAAAATATATTCTTGAGTGAATCTTTTTGCCACTGTTTGGTATTAGTTAAACCAATCATTCTATATGATTTGAGTATTTTTTGAATAAATTTAATTACTGTTTTTAACAAAAACAGAATCTGTTTATTTCTTAATGTAGTTTAGTTTTCCTAATTTTAATTTAATTTGAACGTGAATTAGTTTAACTTTTGTTAATAGTTTTCATGAGTTTCTGTTGTTTCAAATATTTAGGTAACATTACTTGCTAATATTTAGAATGAATGTTTAGTTTATTGCCATGTTGTTATAGGAATCTTTATATCTTTTTCATTAGGTATAATTTTATAAAACAATTTAGTTTTACTTTCACGAACTAGTTAGATGATTAAGATAGATTTCTAATAAATAATTTTAGTAATTCAATTCTGTTAAGTAATATGATGATAATAATATTAGTGTTAATAATATCATTGTTTAGGTTTCCTATTCCAAAGTTATAGGAACATTCTAGTTATTTTCATCTTAGTAGTGCTTCTTTACACAAAAGTTTTAGTGAAAATTTATTCTGTTTACAAAAATTGATTTTCTTACTATTTCTTTTTCTACTAGCTAGTGCTTGGTTGTTTGTCTTAAAGTAGTAGTAGTAGTAGAAGTTTTGACACTAAAAATATTTGCGTGAGTCAAAATATTTTAATTTTGATTTCTTTCTCTTGATTGATACTATTGAATGGTTTTAGTATTGTTTGTTTAACCCTTCTAAATTGTGTGAATTGTTTTGTATTTATGCTTATGGTGTGCTCCTGTTTGATTCGTTAGATCATCCGGAGTGCGAAGCTTGTTACCTAGAGTCACTTGATTACGAGGATCATCAGCAAGGCAAGTCACCTTGATCATGTATACCTATGTTTTATTGCATTAGTTCTTCCATCACCCCAATTGCATGCAAAGTAGGTAAACTGGAAACTTGGTTACTTGTTGTAGTATCATGTGGTAGGTACCCCTCAACCCTTTGACACATTTGCCCCGGGAAACGTTGTTTTACATTTTGCTATGCTATTAGTAGACGGGGTTGGTTGTGTGATTCATGAGAGTTGTGAGTTAATAATTTCAAGACCTTCATGATGATGAAGTCTTCACGACTCCAAGTTCTTCAACTTACCTCTGGGTGGATGATGGTTGAACGGCGCCCTGGAGAAATCAATGGTTAGCCTAGATGATGCTGGAGATGTGCCAGTATTCATGCGGAAAGGTCCACCCAGGTACAAAGAGATGGATGGATGCTTCAAGACCCAAGGCTTACCTGCACAGCCACAAGTCATTATGGGCTCTGGCTTGGTTGGATATCGTGGTGACCCTGGACAGGCGGTGCTACGAGATGTAGAAGAACGGTAGGAAAGGATGGGCACCGACAGAGTTTCCGGGAAACCCTTTAGAAGACCATGTTTTGGTCATCCGTTTCTCACACACCCTGAAGTGCGAGAAATCAAACGGAGGCGACCAAATCTTGTGGGGAACGTGTGCAAAACTCTGCAGAGTACCCAAACCTAATCGATTAGCCATCTCCACGGTCATGGACAGTTTGAGCCAAAGGAACTGAAACTATCTAGAACTCTCAACACAATTAATTATATTGATGTGGGTTATTAATGACAACTTGGGTATGAGATTTGGTTGGTGGAACCATCTCATTAATCAACCAACATTGTAGTAATTATGCCTTTGCCCTTTTGTTGTAGGAAACACTTGGCTTTATGCAAAAAAACTTACTACCCCACCTGCCATATTTGCATATAGACTAGATGATTATTTTACCCCCTCTCTTGTGACTTTGCCAGCATATTCAATATGCTGACCTACACGGCTGCAACGTATCATGTTGCAGAGTACTTTTCCGACCAGGAGTGAGTATACGCTCTACGCTCGGTGAGATGCCCTTGGAGTCAGATGGACTCATCTATCTTTGAAGCTTCTGCAAGTTTTAGTTATTCTCATGAGTTGGCCTTCAACCACTTTATTGTAATCATTATTGTAATAAAGGACTCGATATGAGATTTCGATTAATTTATGCTGTGTGATTTCCCTTTGATATATACATTGATGTACTGTGTGTGTACAAGCATGATCTTGGAATGGTACAGAAACACCGGAGATTCGACCTTTCAGGTCGGGTCGCTACAGAAATGGTATCGGAGCACACGCTGACCGTAGGACGTAACCTCTAGGGTTGGAAAAGCCTTAAGATTTATTTCCCTTTTGTCTTTAAAATTGTTATACTCTCATCTAATCGTTTCTGACTTCCCTCTGATTATTTCAAAATTTATAGATGGCCATCTTCATCCCAGTTTTGATCACGGAGTTTTGCCAGCCTGACGCAACGATGCCCTTTGGCAAGGAGCTAATGAGGATCGTCAGGGACATGAGGATTGCTTTGCCGAGCATCACCGGGACTCCTATCATGTCTTTCCACAAGACGGACGCTACAGGATCGAGAAGCACATCCCCGGGAAGACCTTTGGGAATCGGAAGGAACCCATCGACTTCAAGTTTGTGGCACCCAGCTGGATACTTGGGAGAGACATGTCCATTCATTGTGCCTTTGGACGTATTCAGGAGGAATATAGAGGTGGAACCATTTCACCAGGACTCAGCGTGGTTTGTCGCAGGGATGCCAATGTAAATATCCTAACCACTCCCACTGAAGACACCACCATTTCCTATATCCAGACCTTGGAGAGGCAGATCAGGACCTTGGAGCTTCGGGTACGTCCCGACACGAAGACGATCAAGAGGCTGATGAACCACGAGATTGACCTTGAAGCTGACTTACGGGAAGCCGAGTACGAGCATAAGTATGAGGTGAAGGATTTCTTAGAGAGGATCGACAAGCTAAACACTCGCATCGCAACTCTGGAGGAATAGATGGACATGGGTGAAAATCTTCATCCCGAGGGAGACATGGCTCCTTTGATCAGCAACGATGATGACTATGAGGAGAGCACCACCGGAGGAGGCTCAGTCACCATGTACTTTTGAGGAAAACTTTAGTTATGCCCCCATGTATCTTCATTTTCGTTGTTAAGGCATAGGTCGATGTTTAGTTTGAATGGAGATTTGTATCTCGATGTTTGACCTTGAGTTGAATAAATGAATGAGTGTTTGGTGTGATATGTTTGTTGCATTGCATATGGGTAGTGAATTTCCCTTTTAGGTCATTGTTCTATTCTAATTCTCACCCCCTCTGAAAACAGCAAGATGCCTTCGCGACGTGAGCACGACTTCACTTTCCCACCAGAGCTCACCCAACTTCCCCAGCAACAGAACGCCCTGATGCAGCTGTTGATTCAGAATCAGACCAACAACCACAACAACCACCCTCCACCTCAAGGCGACAACCTCACCCATTTTCTGAGACTGAATCCCCCAACCTTGTCCAGCAGCACAGAGTCCATTGTGGCAGATGATTGGCTCCGCAAGATGGAGAGGGAACTCACCACCGCAGGATGCACTGAGGCTGAAAAAGTGCGTTTTGCCGCCCATCAACTGCAGGGCCCGGCACCTTCATGGTGGGAGAACTACACCACCACATACCCCATTGCTGATGTGACTTGGGAGCAGTTCAAGCAAGCTTTCCGCACCACACATGTCTCAGCTGGAGCCATGAGTCTGAAGAAGCGTGAGTTTCACAACTTACGCCAGGGGAACCGTTCCGTGGCCTAGTACGTGGATGACTTCAGCATGTTGGCTCGTTATGCACCACGAGATGTGGCCGATGATGCAGCCAAGTAGGAAAAGTTCCTGGAAGGACTCAATGATGAGTTGAGCATGCAGCTGATGGTGGCTACCTTCAGCAACTACCAGGAGCTGGTAGACAAGGCCCTCATCTTGGAGGGGAAGCAGCAGCAAATTGAGAACCGCAAGAGGAAGTATGCACATGGGAAGTCTACCTGTGGAGCTCATCAGAAGCCCCGCTACACCCCGTACTCAGGAAATACCAGATCAGGGACCGGTAAGTATGGAGGACACACTCATCCCATGCACAACCATGGAGGCCACCACCATGGAGGAAACGGGAATAATCGTCCCAACAATGGCAGCTTCAAGAATGGAAGTGGGAATGGCAACCAACACCGTCCCGCTCCAGCTCAGAAGGATCTGAACCATATCACCTGTTTCAAGTGTTAGAAGACAGGGCACTATGCCACTGAATGCCCTCAGAACAAGCAAGGGAATGGAAACGACAACTCCGCAGCTAAGAAGCCAAATCCGTTTCCTCGTGCTCAGGTGAACCACCTCGATGTGGAAGAAGTCTATGATCAGCCCGAGACTGTGGTTGGTAAGTTTTTATTACATTCACGTCCAGTTATGGTACTTTTTGATTCTGGTGCAACTCATTCATTCATATAAAGGGTAGCTGTGGAAAAATATGGTTTACCCACCGGAAGCCTTAGTCAGCCCATTAAGGTAAATTCCCCAGGAGGAATGATGACGGCAGGAATAGGATGCCACAACTTCACATAGGAAACCATGTTTTTCCTACCGACCTCATCGTCTTAGAATCCCAGGGATTGGATGTAATCCTAGGCATGGATTGGATGACCAAGTATGAAGGAAATCTTGATTGCCCTAGCAAGTCTATTTCACTCACCACTCCGGAGAACAAGAGGATTAAGTATGTATCCCGACGCACACAGATGAGTGCTCAGTTAAATTCCCTCACAGGAGTTGTGCAGGAGGAAGTACCGGTTGTACGAGACTTTCCAGATGTATTCCCAGAGGAATTACCAGGCATGCCACTAGATAGGGAGATTGAGTTCCTAATAGAGCTAATACCAGGGATAGCCCCGATTTCCAAGAGACCCTATCGGATGCCCGCAAATGATTTAGTGGAAATCAAGAAGCAGATTAAGGAGCTATTGGACAAGGGGTATATTCGCCCAAGTTCATCACCTTGGGGAGCCCTAGTTCTTTTGGTGGAGAAGAAAGATAAAACCTTGAGGATGGTGGTCGATTATCGAGCATTGAACGAGGTGAATATCAAGAATAAGTACCCTCTGCCGATGATTAATGACCTGTTTGATCAGCTAGTATGTGCCAAAGTATTCTCCAAGATCGATCTTCGATCAGGGTATCACCAACTGAAGATTCATGAACAGGATATACCCAAAACAGCTTTCACCACCATGTATGGCTTATATGAGTATACAGTCATGTCCTTTGGTTTGACTAATGCTCCTGCCTACTTCATGAATTTGATGAACAAAGTGTTTATGGAATATTTGGACAAGTTTGTCGTGGTGTTCATCGATGACATTTTGATATTCTCCAAGAGCGAGGAAGAACACAAGGAGCACTTGCGTTTAGTTCTAGAGAAGCTTAGAGAGCATCAGTTGTATGCCAAGTTCAGTAAATGTGAATTTTGGCTGACGGAAGTCGGATTCCTTGGACATGTTATTTCCGGAGAAGGAATAGCAGTAGATCCCACTAAGGTTGAAGCAGTCACCGAGTGGAAGTCACCCACCTCAGTTAAGGAGATCCGCAGTTTTCTCGGACTTGCTGGATATTATCGGATATTCATTGAGAATTTCTAAAAGATTGCCAAGCCCATGACAGAGCTGTTGAAGAAAGAGTCTAAGTATATCTGGACTGAGGAATGTGAGGCCAGTTTCCAGGAGTTGGAGCAACGTTTGGTCACAGCCCCAGGGTTGATACTGCCAAACAATCGGAAGGACTTCCAGGTTTATTGTGACGCATCCCGTCAGGGACTTGGAGGAGTACTCATGCAAGAGGGAAAAGTTGTAGCATATGCATCCAGACAACTACGACCCCATGAGTTGAATTATGCCACCCATGATTTGGATCTAGCAGCCGTAGTGCACGCACTCAAGACTTGGAGACATTTCCTTATCGGAAATAGTTGTGATGTGTACACTGATCATAAGAGCCTGAAGTATATCTTCACGCAGAAGGAGTTGAACCTCAGATAGAGGAGATGGTTAGAGTTAATCAAGGACTATGACATGAGATTACATTACCACCCAGGAAAGGCAAATGTTGTGGCAGATGCTTTCAGTCGGAAGAGTTATGTGAACACACTCATAGCCGGAGCATTACCCCAGGATTTAACCAAAGATCTCAGAGAGCTTCGGTTAGAGATAGTTCCGCAAGGATATGTTGCCACAATAGAGATTCAGTCCACCTTGACCGAAAGAACTCGAGAAGCCCAGAAATCAGACAAGGAGATAGCTGAGATAAAGCAGAGAATGAAGGAAGGTAAGGCTAAAGGCTTTCGTGAAGATGAACAAGGTACTCTATGGTTTGAGAACCGAATCTATGTGCCCCATGACCCAGAGCTCAGGAAGTTGATAGTTCAAGAAGCCCACGATTCACCATACTCGATACACCCAGGCAACACCAAGATGTACCTGGATTTGAAGGAAAGTTACTGGTGGACAGGTATGAAGAAAGATATTGCCGAACATGTTGCGGTATGTGATGTTTGTCAGCGAGTAAAGGCGGAACATCAGAAACCAGCAGGGTTACTCCAACCTTTGCCGATACCCGAGTGGAAATGGGATAAGCTCGGTATGGACTTCATCACAGGACTACCTAGGACCCGTTCGGGATATGATTCCATTTGGGTAGTGGTCGATCGCTTGACCAAGGTGGCTCATTTCATTCCAGTGAAAACCACTTATACCAGTGCTAAGCTAGCCAAGATATATATGACCAGGATCGTATGTCTGCATGGAGTTCCAAGGAGTATCATGCCAGATAGAGGAACACAATTTACCTCAAAGTTTTGGCATCAGCTACATGAAACTTTGGGTACAAGACTAGAGTTCAGTACAGCTTTTCATCCGCAGACCGATGGACAGACTTAGAGAGTCAACCAGATTCTGGAGGATATGTTGAGAGCCTGTGCGCTAGACTATGGGTCCTGTTGGGATGACAACTTACCTTACGCAGAGTTCTCGTACAACAACAGTTATCAGACCAGTCTGAAGATGGCCCCTTTCGAAGATTTATACAGAAGTAGGTGCAGAACACCATTGACGTGGGATGGTGTTGGAGACCGAAAAATTTTTGGTCCTGATCTTATCTAAGATTCTGAAGATAAGGTCATACTGATTCGAGACCGACTCAAGATAGCTCAATCCCGGCAGAAGAGCTATGCCGATAACAAATGCAAGGAGGTGACATATGAAGTAGGGGATCGAGCATATTTCCGTGTGTCCCCACTTCGAGGAATCAAGAGGTTTGGTGTTAAAGGAAAGTTAGCACCCAGATTCATAGGCCCCTACAAAATTCTGGAACGTAGAGGCGAAGTTCTATACAAGCTGGAATTGCCGGAAGGACTGTCCGGAGTTCATGATGTTTTCCATGTTTCCCAGTTGAATAAATGCCATGCGGAGATGGCTGATATTCCTTCGAGAGACACAGTGCCCCTAGAGGCCATACAACTTGACAGTGACCTGACCTACGAGGAGAAGCCTGTCAGAATCCTCGAGACTGCCAACTGAGTTACCCGAAGCAAGATCATCAAGTTCTATAAGGTTCTATGGAGTCACCACACCGAGGAAGAAGCCACCTGGGAACGCGAAGAAGATCTTCGTAGAGACCATCCGCACCTATTTTCTAGCCAACCCGAATCTCGAGGGCGAGATTCATCTTAAGGTGGGTAGGTTTGTAACATCCCAAAATTTCATTTTGGAACGTTATGATATATAGCCATGCATCATCATCATATTGTTTGAATGAATATAATAGTTGAAGTGCTTCTTTTGAATTTCTGAAATGTCACTTTCATTTTTTCCCTTTTCTTGTTTCACCAATTTGAAAACCTCTGGAAAAGTTCGAAGAAAAGAGGGGAGTAACATGACACTCCACACCAGGGGCATCTTGGTGAAATATTTGAACAATAAAACCAGGGGGCTATTTGAGAAATTATTGCAAAAGGATTTAAAATCAAATAAGCATTTTCTATTTTTTTTCAAATTATTCAATATGACAGAGGAAAAATGTTTTTTCAATAGCATTAATTCTCCTGATCATTTTGATATATATATTTCCTATATTTGGAAATGTTTTGAATGCATTTAAATAAGTTTTACTGCTCTGGATATTAAAAAGGAAACATTTTAATTTGAAACGGGCCGGCCCACTTCAGTTAATTCCGGAAACCGCTCCGAGCCGACCGACCGACGCGCTGACGCCGCCCTCCCTCTCTCTGATGCCCCGGAACCATCGTCCGATCCCGAAGACGCCGCGGTCACCTTCCTCCTCGCGTCGACACAACCTCGCCGACGATTCCTCCTCTCCGGATCTCCCTCCTCTTTCCTTCCCCGACCACCGCTCCGGCCCTATAAGTAGCCCCGACCCTCCGCTCCTCATTCCACCCCTAAGCCACCACTCTACCTCGCCAGAGCACTGCCCACACGCTCGCCGGAGTTCGGATCCCCACCGAAGGTCCCAGAGCTCGTGCCGTCGCCTCTGTCGTCCCCACTCCTCTCCAACACCACCAGAGTGCGCAGGAGCCTCGCCACGTCGTTTGAAGCCCTCGGATGCTGTCCCCAACCACCGGAGCGCCACCCCCGACGACCTCGCTGCCTCGGACATGCCGGAGAACCCCCTCGTCGGCGACCCCTTCTCTGTGAGCGCCCTCTCCCTCTCTTAGCCGTTCGATCCAGATCCGACGCGTAGGATTAGATCGTTTTAAAAAATCGAACCGGTATCCTCTACAGCTCGATCGTTCCCTCGAAACGTTAGATCTCGCACACCCCTTAGCCAGCCAGAGAACGCCACGTCACCCTGTCCGTTCGATCAATTTTTTTCCTTTTCTTTTCTGTTTCAGAAAACAGAATGTCTTTCTGTTTTCTGTTTTTATTATATCTTTTCAACTATTTAGTGTTTTTAGTTGATTCTTTTTGCATTAGTTAACATATTTGATGTAGTTTATGCCTGTATGCTTAGATTTCAAATTTGATCTTTAAATTTTGAATCTAATCAAATTCGTTCAAATGACTAAAATCTGTATAACTATAGTTTAAAAATATATTGTTGAGTGAATCTTTTTGCCACTGTTTGGAATTAGGTAAACCAATCATTCTACATGATTTGAGTATTTTTTGAATAAATTTAATTACTGTTTTTAACAAAAACAGAATCTGTTTATTTCTTAATGTAGTTTAGTCTTCCTAATTTTAATTTAATTTGAACGTGAATTAGTTTAACTTTTGTTAATAGTTTTCATGAGTTTTTGTTGTTTCAAATATTTAGGTAACATTACTTGCTAATATTTAGAATGAATGTTTAGTTTATTGCCATGTTGTTATAGGAATCTTTATATCTTTTTCATTAGGTATAATTTTATAAAACAATTTAGTTTTACTTTCACAAACTAGTTAGATGATTAAGATAGATTTCTAAGAAATAATTTTAGTAATTCAATTTTGTTAAGTAATATGATGATAATAATATTAGTGTTAGTAATATCATTGTTTAGGTTTCCTATTCCAAAGTTATAGGAACATTCTAGTTATTTTCATCTTAGTAGTGCTTCTTTACACAAAAGTTTTAGTGAAAATTTATTCTGTTTACAAAAAATGATTTTCTTACTATTTGTTTTTCTACTAGCTAGTGCTTGGTTGTTTGTCTTAAAGTAGTAGTAGTAGTAGAAGTTTTGACACTAAAAATATTTGTGTGAGTCAAAATATTTAATTTTGATTTCTTTCTCTTGATTGATACTATTGAATGGTTTTAGTATTGTTTGTTTAACCCTGCTGAATTGGGTGAATTGTTTTGTATTTATGCTTATCGTGTGCTCCTATTTGATTCGTTAGATCATCCGGAGTGCGAAGCTTGTTACCTAGAGTCACTTGATTACGAGGATCGTCAGCAAGGCAAGTCACCTTGATCATGTATACCTATGTTTTATTGCATTAGTTCTTCCATCACCCCAATTCCATGCAAAGTAGGTAAATTGGAAACTTGGTTACTTGTTGTAGTATCATGTGGTAGGTACCCCTCAACCCTTTGACACATTTGCCCCGAGAAACATTGTTTTACATTTTTCTATGCTATTAGTAGACGGGGTTGGTTGTGTGATTCATGAGAGTTGTGAGTTAATAATTTCAAGACCTACATGATGATGAAGTCTTCAAGACTCCAAGTTCTTCAACTTACCTCTGGGTGGATGATGGTTGAACGGCACCCTTGAGAAACCAGTGGTTAGCCTAGATGATGTTGGAGATGTGCCAGTATTCATGCGGAGAGGTCCACCCAGGCACAAAGAGATGGATGGATGCTTCAAGACCCAAGGCTTACCTGCATAGCCACAAGTCATTATGGGCTCTGGCTTGGTTGGATATCGTGGTGACCCTGGACAGGCGATGCTACGAGATGTAACACCCTGAAGTGCGAGAAATCAAACGGAGGTGACCAAATCTTGTGGGGAACGTGTGCAAAACTCTGCAGAGTACCCAAACCTAATCGATTAGCCATGTCCACGGTCATGGACAGTTTGAGCCAAAGGAACTGAAACTATCTGGAACTCTCAACACAATTAATTATATTGATGTGGGTTATTAATGACAACATGGGTATGCTATTTGGTTGGTGGAACCATCTCATTAATCAACCAACATTGTAGTAATTATGCCTTTGCCCTTTTGTTGTAGGAAAAACTTGGCTTTATGCAAAAAAACTTACTACCCCACCTGCCATATTTGCATATAGACTAGAGGATTATTTTACCCCCTCTCTTGTGACTTTGCCGGCATATTCAATATGCTGACCTACACGGCTACAACGTATCATGTTGGAGAGTACTTTTCCGACCAGGAGTGAGGATACGCTCTCGCTCGATGAGATGCCCTTGGAGTCAGATGGACTCATCTACCTTTGAAGCTTCCGCAAGTTTTCGTTATTCTCATGAGTTGGCCTTCAGCCACTTTATTGTAATCATTATTGTAATAAAGGACTCGATATGAGATTTCGATTAATTTATGCTGTGTGATTTCCCTTGGATATATACATTGATATACCATGTGTGTACCAGCATGATCTTGGGATGGTATAGAAACACCGGAGATTCGACCTTTCAGGTCGGGTCGCTACAAATTAGAAGGCTGGCAACATCGATAGAAGTATATATGATATACGTGTTATTGATGTGTACCTCGTTAGTACTTGTAGTAGCACCTGGGTATTGGATACCAGTTCGGTTGCTAAATATTAGTAACTCAAAATAAAAGCTACAAAATAAATGGAGACTAGCTAAGTGTGAGGTGACGATGTGCTGGAAATATTTCCAAGGTTAATATGATCAACATCGCACGCTCTCTCTACCTTCGAGAATAGTGTCAAATCTAAATAAATGTTATTTGGTGTTTGCGTTAAGCATGAACATGATTAGATCGTGTTTATTGCAATGCGGTTACTCATTTAAGTGAGAGAATAATGGTTATTCTGTTTACATGAATAATACTTTCAATGGTCATGCACCCAATGAGAACGGTTTGTTGAATCTTGACCATAGTAATACACATGTTGATAACATTGATGCCAAAAGATGCAAAGTTAATAATGATAGTACCACATACTTGTGGCACTGCCGCTAAATGTCATGTTGGTATAAATCGCATGAAGAAACTCCATGCTGATGGATCTTTGGACTCATTCGATTTCGAATCGGTAGAGACATGCGAACCATGCCTCTTGGGTAAGATGACTAAGGACCCCGTTTTCGGGTCTGATGGAGAGGGCAAGTGATGATACAAGTTGATGTATGCAATCCAATGAGTCTTGTAGGGTGCGGTGGATATCGTTATTTTCTTATCTTCACTAATGATTTGAGTAGATAGTGTATATTTACCTAATGAAACACAAGTCTGAATCGTTTGAAAAGTTCAAGCAAATTCAAAGTGAAGTTTAAGATCATCGTGACAAGAAAATAAAAATGTCTGTGATATGATCATGGAGGTGAATATGTGAGTTATGAGTTTGAAATAAAACTTTGTACAATGTGAAAGTTGTTTCACAACTCACGCCGCCTGGAACACCATAGTGTGATGGTGTGTTCGAACGTCATAGTCATGCTCTATTGGATATGGTGCATACTATGATGTCTCTTATCGATTTGCCACTATTGTTTTGGGGTTATGCATTAGAGAAAACTACATTCACTTTAAAAAGGGCACCATCTAAATCCGTTGAGATGATACCGTATGAATTATGGTTTGTTAGAAACCTAAGCTGCCATTTCTTAATGTTTGGGGCTGCGACGCTTATGTGAAAAAAGGTTTTCACCTAATGAGCTCGAACCCAAAGAGGAAAAATGCATCTTCATGGAATAACCTAAAAACAGTTGGGTATACCTTCTATCTCAGATCTGAGCACAAAGTGTTTGTTGCTAAAACGGGTCCTTTCTCGAGAAAGAGTTTCTCTCGAAAGAATTGAGTGGGAGGAAGATAGAAATTGATGAGGTTGTTGAACCATTGTTTAACCAGAGAGTTTCCCGGTGCAGATGTTGGGGAACATTGCATGGGAAACAAAAAATTCCTACGCACACACAAGATCTATCCATGGTGATGAGCATCTATGAGAGGGAGAGTGGATCTACATACCCTTGTAGATCGCTAAGCGGGAAGCGTTAAGAAATGCGGTTGGTGTAGTCAAACGTCTTTGCGATCCAAATCACCGAGAATCCCGCGATCTCATCAAGATCCGTCCCACGATCCAATCACAATCTGTCCCGCGAACTCATCACGATCCGTCCTGCGATCTTATCACGATCCGTCTTGCGATCTTGATCACGGTCCTTCCGATCTAGTGCCGAACGAACGACACCTCCGCATTCAGCACACGTATAGCTCGATGACGATCTCCACCTTCTTGATCCAGCAAGAGGGAGCGGAGAGGTAGGTGAGTTCTTCGGCAGCCTGACGGCGTTGTGGCGATGGTGGTGGAGCTATTCGAGTAGGGCTTCGCCTAAGCACTGCTGAAAACCGATCTAGAGGAGAAACTGCGATCTAGAGGAGAGGTAGCACGTGGCTATTAGGGTTAGATTTTTCCTCTAAATCCTCTAGTATATATAGGAGGGAGGGAGGGGTGGAGGCAACCTCAAACCCTCAAGGTTTGGTCGAAATTGGAGGTGGAGGAGTCCTTCTCCAATCCTATTAGGAGTAGGATTCCTCCTTTCCACTTGGAAACTCTTTCCACCTCTCCACCTTTGATTTTTTCCTTCTCAAACCACTCCAGCTGCATGGGCCCTTAGAGCAGGCTTCGGCCAGCCCACCAGGGGCTGGTTTACCTCCTCCCACAGCCCATGTAGCCTCTTGGGTCGAAATACCTCTCCCGATGGTCCCCCGGTACACTACCGATGAGCCCGAAACTTTTCCGGCGACCAAAACAGGACTTCCTATATATCAATTTTACATCCGGACCATTCCGGAGCTCCTCGTGACGTCCGGTATCTCATCCATGACTCCGAACAACCTTCGGTCACCACCATACATAAGTCTATACTACCGAAACGTCACCAAACCTTAAGTGTGCAGACCCTGCGGGTTCGAGAACTATGTAGACATGACCAAGACACCTCTACGGTCAATAACCAATAGCGGGACCTGGATGCCCATATTGGTTCCTACATATTCTACGAAGATCTTTATCGGTCGAACCTCTATGTCAAGGATTCAGTTATTTGCCCAAGATTTGATCGTCAGTATCTCCATACCTAGTTCAACCTTGTTACCAGCAAGTCTCTTTACTCGTTCTATAATACAAGATCCCGTGACTAACACTTAGTCACATTTATTGCAAGGCTTATTGTGATGTTGTATTGCCGAGTGGGCCCTAGGATACCTCTCCGTCACACGGAGTAACAAATCCCAGTCTTGATCCATGCCAACCCAACAGACACCCTTGGAGATACCTGTAGATCACCTTTATAGTCACCCAGTTACGTTGCGACGTTTGATACACACAAGGTACTCCTCCGGTGTCAGTGAGTTGCATGATCTCACGGTCATAGGAACAAATACTTGACATGTAGAAAACAATAGCAATAAACTGACACGATCATATGCTACGTTTGTAGTTTGGGTATTGTCCTTCACATCATTCTCCTAATGACGTGATCCCGTTATCAAATGACATCTCATGTCCATGACTAGGAAACCATAGCCAGCTTTGATCAACGAGCTAGTCTATTAGAGGCATACTAGGGACATGGTATTGTCTATGTATGCACACATGTATCTGAGTTTCTGATCAACACACTTATAGCATGGATAATAAACAATCATCATGAACAAGGAAATATGATAATAACCAATTTATTATTGCCACTAGGGCATATTTCCAACAGCAGAAAGTTGTTTTTGTGGAGCCTACGTTAGTTGAAGAGGAAGTGAATTGTGATGATCATGAAGCTTCGGATCAAGTTACTATCAAACCTCGTTGGTTGACAAGGACGCGTACTGCTCCTGAGTAGTACGACAACCCTGTCTTGGAGGTCATGTTGTTGGACAACGATGAACCTATGAGCTATGGAGAAGCGACGATGGGCCCAGATTCCGAGAAATGGTTAGATGCCATGAAATCCGAGAAAGGATCCATGTATGAAAACCAAGTATAGACTTTGGTAGACTTGCTCGTTGGACGGCAGGTCATCGAGTACAAATGTACATTTATGATGAATACATACGCTGATGGTAAATGTCACCATTTCTAAAGCTCGACTTGTCGCAAAGAAGTATCCGACAAGTTCAAGGAGTTGACTGCGATGAGATTTTCTCACTCGTAGCGACGCTAAAGTCTGTTGGAATTATGTTAGCAGTTGCTGCATTTTTCAATTATGAAATCTGGCAGATGGATGTGAAAACAATGTTTCCTTAACGGTTTACTTGACAAAAGGTTGTATGTGATACAACCAGAAGGTTTTGTCAGTCCTAAGGATGCTAAAAGGTGTGCGAGCTCCAAAAATCCTTCTAAGGGATGGAGCAAGCATCTTGAAGTTGGAATATATGCATTGATGAGGTGATGAAATTGTTTGAGTTTATACAAAGTTTATGAGAAACTTGTATTTACAATAAAGTGAGTAGGAGCACTATAGAGTTTCTGATAAGCATATGTGGATGACATGTTGTTGATCGGAAATTATGTAGAATTTTTGGAAAGCATAAAGGGTTGTTTGAAAGGAGTTTTTCGAAGGAAGACCTGGATAAAGCTACCTAATTGTTGAGCATCAAGATCTATAGAGATAGATCAAGATGCTTGATGAGACTTTCAATGAGTACATACCTTGACAAGATTTTGAAAGAGTTCAAAATGGATCAGTCAGAGAAAGAGTTCTTGCCTGATTTGTAAGGTGTGAAGTTGAGTAAGACTCAAAGCTCGACCATGGCAGAATAAAGAGAAAGGACGAAGGTCGTCCCCTATGCTTTAGCCATAGGCTCTATATAGTATGCCATGCTATGTACCGCACCTGTGTGTGCCTTGCCATGAGTCCGTTAAGGGGTACAAGAGTGATCCAGGAGTGGATCACTGGACAACGCTCAAGATTATCCTTAGTAACTAAAGGACTAAGGAAAGGTTTCTCGATTATGGAGGTGATAAAGAGTTCGTCGTAAAGAGTTACATCAATGCAAGCTTTAACACCAATCCAGATGACTCTTGGTAGCAATCCGGATACGTATAGTGGAGCAGCCATTTGGAATAGCTCCAAGTGGAGTGTGGTAGCAGTGTATACAGTATGACATAGAGATTTGCAAAGTACACACAGATCTAAATGTCGCAGACCCGTTGACTAAAAGATCTCTCTCACATGCAAAGCATGATCGAGCCCCAGAACTCATTGGTTGTTAGATGATGGTGAATAAGCATAAGAATCACCCGTCCTCTGAATCAAGTGATGGTGAATATGATGAATATGTGAAACCTAGCTATGCAAAAACTGCTAATATTGCTACTAGGCAACAAAGTGCACTTGAAAAGCTTCAGAAAATGCTAGACAAAAGCGATGATCTGTTGAATGAGGAAGTGAATCAGACTCAAACTCTGTCTGGCGATCTCACAAGTCTTCATACAAAGTATGATGACCTTCAGAGTCATCATAATGCTCTCTTAGCCGATCATGAGAAGCTTTCTTATGAATTTCTTCAAAGAAAGCAAGATCTTGAGAAACTAAGAGTGTCACATGAGGATCTTCAAAAGGAAAACGATTCCTTATTGGCTCAACAGATCAGTACCGCTCAGGAAGAATTTGTTCCACCTTGTTTGAAATGCATCGAACGTGAAACTGCTAATTCTTCACCTGAATGTTCAAATGCTTCTATTGCTGAAAATTCTTTAACTTGTCACAAATTCCTCATCTGAGGATACCACAAGTATCACTGACGAAAATGTAGGGTTGAAGGAATTGTATGTGAGAGGCATGTACAAAACTCTCAAAGGGCATCAGACCCTTTGCGATGTCCTCAAAAAGCAAATTCTGAACAGGAACCCTAGGAAAGAGGGTATTGCCTTTGAGAGGAAACTCAACGCTGATGGATCCTACTAGACACCTGAGCAGTACCCCAAAACCCCATGGGTTGCTGCAAATGGACCTCCTATAGATCCATCCACTTTAACTGGCTTTACTTGTGAAACTTCATATTCCTCTAACGAGTCACTTGACTCCAACTACAAATTCTTCAAAAATCAGAAAGGTGAAGTATTTGCTAGATTTGTTGGAATTAACTGCAGGAACGGTTCATCTATGAAGAAAATCTGGGTTCCCAAGAGCTACATACAAAATCTGCAAGGGAATGTCCTCACGACACCACTCATGATGAACAGGGACCCCAGATCAAATGCCTCATATGGACCAAAGTCTTCACTTGGACCAAATTCCTCAAATGGTCAAAAATATCATTCTCCTACTAATGCATTTGTTTCGTAGGGAAAATCTAAGAGTTCTGAATATGTGCATTATTCTTCAAATCATTATCTTCATAAGACCTCGAAGAATTTCTCTGCTAATTCATATGCGTACTCTAACCCTCGCCCTGTGAAATGAAGCGCACTTGCCTGAATGCATCCCTTCTCATATGGTGCTCACATAATGATGAACTCTTTACCACCCCTCCAGATGTGGGTGGTGAAGAAATTGAACTAATTTCTTATGCAGGGTCAGGTCTCCAGATGAACTTGAACATCCGATGAATTTGCTGGAGACTTGAGGAAATGCTTGAAAGGACGCAAGCTAACCATGTAGAAATGAATTTCTCATTTCTCACGTCCTCACGCTACTTGCTTACTATCTTTTGTGATGACATTCTGTCTGATGAAATTGATGTCATATTCTTCAATCTGAAGCATATGAGTGTGTAAGTCGTACTAATTCATCTGCAGGATGATCCTCCAAAAGCTACTGAGTTGGTCCTCGATAGTGGATGCACAAACCACATGACTGGTGACAAGCATCTACTGATGAATTTGCCACTTACTCCGTCTCATCTAAAGCATATCACCTATGCAGACAAAGGAAAAAAGCAAGGTATTGGGACTGGGTAAGGTTGCAATCTCAAAGGACCGAACCATGGGTAAGGTGATGTTAGTCGAATCCCTTGGGTTCAACCTTATGTCTGTCTCAATGCTTTGTGATCTTGATATGGTTGTCGTATTTGGAAAATATCTTTGTGTTGTCATCATGGAATCTGACAATTCCAAAGTCTTCGAAGGCTTTAGGAGAGGAGACTTGTATATTGTTGATTTATCTATACGTCCTCAGCCTGCCACATGCCTACTTGCAAAGTCCTCAGAAGGCTGGCTGTGGCATCGACGACTTGGACATGCTGGTATGAGGAACTTGCACACACTCATGAACAAAAAGCAAGTCATTAGCATTAAATGTGTCAAATTCCTCAAGGACCACCTTTGTGGTGCATGTGAGTCTGGAAAGATGACCAGATCCAAGCATCCCTCGAAGACAATCATGACCACGACTCGACCCTTTGAATTGCTTCACATGGATCTCTTTGGCCCCATTCATTACTCCACACTAACAAATTCTTCAAGTTTGTATGGCTTTGTCATTGTTTATGATTACTCTTGTTACACTTGGGTGCATATTATTCTGTACAAGTCTGAAGTGTAGGATGTGTTCAGACGATTTGCTTTAAGGGCCTCCATGAACTTCGGTGTCAAGATCAAGCATATCAGGAATGATAATGAGACTGAGTTCAAGAACACCAATCTTGATGAATATCTTGATGAACATGGTATTGCTCATAAGTTATCTGCCCCTTATACTCCTCAGCAGAACGGCGTCGTGGAATGCAAGAACATGACTCTTGTTGAGATGGCTTGCACCATGCTTGATGAATACGCTTCTGGCCTGAGGCAATTAATATTGCATGCCACATCATCAACAGGGTATATCTTCACAAATTCTTCAAGAAGACTTCATATGAACTTTTGACTGGCAAGAAACCCAATGTAAGTTATCTCAAAGTCTTCGGTGCAAAATGCTGGATTAGAGATCCTCACCATAGTTCTAAATTTGCACCGAAAGCACATGAAGGTTTTATGCTTGGTTACGGAAAGGAATCGCACACCTATAGAGTCTTCAACACTTACCACCACAAGGTTGTTGAAATTGTAGATGTGCGGTTCGATGAAACTAATGGCTCGCAAAGAGAGCACCTGCCTTCTGTGTTAGATGAATAGTCTCCTGAGGAATCCATTAAGCTGAAGGCTCCTGAAGATGTCATACCCACTAAGGAAGTCATTCTGACAAATGAAGACATTCATGCTGATACACTTGAAGAAAATGGTGCTGATGAAAATCCTCAGCCACGTCAACCTGCTCATCCAAGAGTTGCAAATGAAGTGCAGATTGACAAAATGATCGATGACATCAATGCACCAGGTCCCCTCACTCGCTCAAAAGCTTCACATTTGACTAACTTTTGTGGGAACTTTGCCTTTGTCTCTATCATAGAGCCCACCAAAGTTGATGAAGCATTCAAGGAGCCTGAGTGGATTCAAGCTATATAAGAGGAATTGCATCAATTCAAGCTCAACAACGTGTGGGAACTTGTCAAGCGGCCTGATCCTCGCAAGCATAACATCATAGGTACCAAGTGGATCTACCACATCAAGCAAGATGAAAATGGCCTTGTGGTGAGGAATAAGGCACGTCTTGTAGCTCAAGGCTACACACAGGTTGAAGGAATTGACTTTGATGAAACTTTTGCACCTATTGCTAGACTTGAAGCTATTCGCATATTTCTTGCTTATGCTAACCATCATGATATTATCTTATATCAAATGGATGTGAAAAGTGCATTCCTCAATGGTAAGCTTGAGGAAGAAGTATATGTTGCTCAACCCCCAGGTTTTGAAGACCCTAAGCATCCTGACAAAGTCTTCAGACTCAACAAGGCCCTCTATGGCCTCAAGTAGGCCCCTTGGGCATGGTACGACACTCTGAAGGAGTTCCTCATGAAGAAAGGCTTCAACCCTGGTTCACTCAACCCAACTCTTTCCACAAAATTCTATGACAATGAACTATTCATATGCCAAATATATGTAGACGATATTATCTTTGGCTGTACTAACAAACGTTACAGTGATGAATTTGCCTATATGATGAGTGAAGAATATCAAATGTCTATGGTGGGAGAGTTGAAATTCTTCTTAGTTCTTCAAATTGGTCAGCAAGACAACGACATCTTCATCTCACAAGAGAAATACCTAAATGATGTTCTGAGGAAATTCGACATGCAAGATTGCAAAGGCATCAAAACTCCAATGCCTTCAAAAGGCCACCTCTGCACTGACGAAAATGGTAAAGATTCCGATCAGAAGGTATATCGCTCGATGATTGGCTGATTATTGTATCTATGTGCATCTAGGCCTGATATTATGCTGAGTGTTTGCATGTGTGCCCGATTCCAAGCAACACCAAAGGAATCACACCATAAGGTTGTGAAACATATTGTTCGATACTTAGCTCACACACCAACGCTTGGATTATGGTATCCCAAGGGCTCAAATCTTCACCTCGTCGGATACTCTGATGCTGAATATGCTGGAGATCGTGTGGATCGCAAGTCAACCTCAGGCACATGTCATTTCCTCGGACAATCCTTAGTTTGTTGGTCCTCGAAGAAGCAAAACTGCGTGTCACTATCTACTGCTGAAGCTGAGTACATTCCTGTTGGTTCATGTTGCGCTCAGTTGCTGTGGATGAAGCAAACCATCAAGGCCTACGACATCAAGTTGAAGAATGTGCCTCTTTACTGCGACAACGAGATTGCCATCAAGATTGCTTACAACCCAGTATAGCATTCCAAGACCAAGCACATCCAGATTCGTCATCACTTTCTTCGAGATCGTGTACTCAAGGGCGACATTGCCATCGACCACATCCCCACCGAAGAACACCTGGCTAACATCTTCACAAATCCCTTGGATGAAAAGAGATTTTGCAAGTTGGGGTGTGAGCTAAATATCTTAGAATCTTCGAATGTTCTTTGAAAAAGGACACACATCCTAACACTTATGCAAAATTGATGACTTAGATGTGCAACACATGAAGTAACGTTTTTCTTCAATCAATGAAGAATAACCCTCTAAGTGTGAAGAAATTAATGAAAAATTTGATTCTCAGAACCCTACGACAATTGTACGCGGCGTCTGAAGTCATCATTCTTATATGGTGGGACATGCCACCAACAATAGTTGAAATTCTTCAAAGTTGAGTTTTTTGTCACTTTTCAAATTCCTCAACTTTTCAAATTCTTCAAACTATGAAACTTATGTTCTTCATTGACTATATACATTTATATTTGAGTTTTCAATGTCCTCAACAACATTCACTTATTGCTAATTCTTCAAGTTGATTTTCATCTAAGTGAATGTGATCGGACCCTTTCCCCCTCTATGCTAAACTCAACCCAGTCTGTTCACAAATTCTTCATATGCGTTCTACTTTGAAACTCGTTCAAAGTCTTCACTGTGTCCTTGATAGCTGAAGAATTTGCGAACGGAAAATTTAAAATTTTCACTATGAAAATTTTCGGCGTTTCCCGCTCAAACGGTTCTGATTCCCACAACTGGATAACCCACGATCCCCCACTATCGCCACTACTCAAAACATGGGTGACACATGTCGCGTGGAGAGCAAGGGTCAGGGGCAATCTTGTCCAAAGTCTTCGGACGGATTGGTTTTCACCACCACTATAAATACCCCCTTACCTTTCACTATGCTCGGTTACTCCTCAGTCCTACTCTCTCCGGAGCTCCGACCTAGCGCTGCCGCTAAAATCATCGCCGACGATGTGGAAGAGCTTCACTGCCTCAACCTCGCCACCGCTGTACTTGCATCGGCTGCGAAAGTCTTCATCCCACCGCCGCTGTAGCTGTCTCCCTCTGCCAAGCTAGGGCGTGGGAGATCTGGACTGATGAAGTTCGTCAATCTCATCTCATAGTTTGTCGTGTTCTTCATCAGGGTAAATTAAATCTATTTTTACTACCCTTGTTTGATCTTCAATTTCTTCTCAATCTTCACAAAGGTGTTTATTCTTCAAGAATCTCATTCTAAAGCACATTACATGTTCATACACTTGATGATTTTCCCTAAGTTATGATTTTCTTCAAGATTCCTCAATTGTGTGATCCTCAAAATTTGCACAACTCTGGAACCTAAGACAATGAACACTTAGTGAAATTCCTCAAGACACCAATGGTAAAATTCCACACTCTTGATTTTATTGACGCACTTCTGAGAACGCATATGACCTCTTCAAATTCCTCGCACCTATACTTTGTTCATAGGTACAAACATGTCTGCTGATGAATCACTAGGTTCTCATCAACTTAACTCATTTCTAGCGTTTCTTGAGGAAAAACTGTGCACTTCTTCAGAATCTTCAAGAATTCAAAATCCTCAGCCGAAGAAAATGGCAGATGGAAAGATGCCACAGAAAGGTGGAAAGAAAGCAGATGTGCGGACAACTTTTGAGATACCTGATGACTTGTATGAGGAATACTGCACACCCGATGAAGAAATTCGTGGCAAAGAGACGACTAAGTAGAGAAAGATTTGTCTGCAGAAAATTGAGAGAAGATGGGCAAAGGAGTGGAAGGAATATCATTATGTAACTCCAAATTCACTGTGAAACCTCCATGCAGCAGGCCTCCCTTGGATCAAAATCAAATTGCTGATCCCACTAGTCTCAAGACTGGTGAACACTTTCCTCATGTATGGGAGAAACAGCAAGCCAGGCTAGCGAAGAGAGCTAAAGAGGTTGTGAAGAAATTCAATGAAGACTCTGCTACTGCTGCCACTGTCGGAGCCTCTGCTAGTGCTCCGAAGAAAACTATGGTGAAGAAATCTGCTGTGAAGTCAAAGTTTTCAACTTCACAATCATCACAACAGATTCATCAGGCAAAGCATTCAAAGGCCTCAGCTGCTAGTTCAGTAGCTGCTCAATCCTCTGTTGCTGCTACAAAGTCCACAACTCCTGTGCACCTTGCATCATGTCAGAGGATAGAGGGGTTCTCAATTGCTTCAAAGGTCTCTGCACACCCTTCTGCTCAAGCAAAGTCTTCAACAAGTCCTACTATGTTGAAACTGAAGAAAATTGCTGGACGAGGTCAAAAACCAAGTCCTCACACAAGCAACGCTGTGGTAACTCTACCCTTAGGATATGAGGACAATGATGAAGCTGATGATGAATAATTGGAACAAATCATCAGAGGAAGTCTGCAAAAGGCTGCAATAGCGAAAGGTAGCTCTATTCCTCTCATGTTGGATCCCAAGATGATCCTCAACTTCATTGACATATGCCATGAGTACATACCTTGACAAGATTTTGAAAGAGTTCAAAATGGAACAATCAAAGAAAGAGTTCTTGCCTGATTTGTAAGGTGTGAAGTTGAGTAATACTCAAAGCTCGACCACGGCAGAATAAAGAGAAAGGACGAAGGTCGTCCCCTATGCTTTAGCCATAGGCTCTATATAGTATGCCATGCTATGTACCACACCTGTGTGTGCCTTGACATGAGTCCGCCAAGGGGTACAAAAGTGATCCAGGAGTGGATCACTGGACAGCGGTCCAGATTGTCCTTAGTAAATAAAGGACTAAGGAAATGTTTCTCAATTATGGAGGTGATAAAGAGTTCGTCGTAAAGAGTTATGTTGATGCAAGCTTTAACACCAATCCGTATGACTCTTAGTAGCAATCCGGATATGTATAGTGGAGCAGCCATTTGGAATAGCTCCAAGTGGAGTGTGGTAGTAGTGTCTATAGTATGAAATAGAGATTTGCAAGGTACACATGGATCTGCATGTCACAGACCCGTTGACCAAAAGACCTCTCTGACATGCAAAGCATGATCGAGCCCCAGAACTCATTGGGTATTAGATTCATAACAATGCGAGTCAAATGGTGGCGTGAACTAGATTATTGACTCTAGTGCAAGTGGGAGACTGTTGGAAATATGCCCTAGAGGAAATAATAAATTGGTTATTATCATATTTCCTTGTTCATGATAATCGTTTATTATCCATGCTATAATTGTATTGATCGGAAACTCAGATACATGTGTGGATACATAGACAACACCATGTCCCTAGTATGCCTCTAATAGACTAGATCGTTTATCAAAGGTGGCTATGGTTTCCTAGTCGTGGACATGAGATGTCATTTGATAACGGGGTCACATCATTAGGAGAATGATGTGATGGACAAGACCCAAACTATAAATGTAGCATATGATCGTGTTAGTTTATTGCTACAGTTTTCTGCATGGCAAGTATCTGTTCCTATGACCATGAGATCATGCCACTCACTGACACCGGAGGAGTACCTTGTGTGTATCAAACGTCGCAACATAACTGGGTGACTATAAAGGTGCTCTACAGGTATCTCCTAGGGTGTCTGTTGGGTTGGCATGGATCAAGACTGGGATTTGTTACTCCGTGTGACGAAGAGGTATCTCAGGGCCCACTTAGTAATACAACATCACAATAAGCCTTGCAAGCAATGTGACTAAGTGTTATCCATGGGATCTTTTATTACGGAACGAGTAAAGATACTTGCCGGTAACAAGATTGAACTAGGTATAGAGATACCGACAATCGAATCTCGGGCAAGTAACATATCGAAAAACAAAGGGAACAACATACAGGATTAACTGAATCCTTGACATAGAGGTTCAACCGATAAAGATCTTCATAGAATATGTAGGAACCAATATGGTTATCCAGGTACCGCTATTGTTTATTGACTGTAGAGGTGTCTCGGTCATGTCTACATAGTTCTTGAACCCGCAGGGTCTGCACACTTAAGGTTCGGTGACGTTTCCGTAGTATTGAGTTATGTATGTTGGTTACCGAAGGTTGTTCGGAGTCTCGGATGAGACCCTGGATCTCACGAGGACTCTGAAATGGTTTGGAGGTAAAGATTGATATATATGAAAGAGGTATTTGGGTTCCGAAAGAGTTTCGGGCACTACCGATAGTGTACCGGGAGTGACGATTGGGTTCCGGCAGTCCAACGGGAGGGGCCCACCCACCCCGGGGGCCACATGGGCCCAAGAGGTGGCGCACCAACCCCTAGTGGGCTGGGAAGCCAGCCCCATAAGTCCCATGCGACCAAAGGGGATATAAAGGTGGTGGTGGGAGGAGTCCTTGTTGGTCTAGGACTCCTCCCGATAGCCCACCTCTTGTAGGAGGTGGACTCCACCACCTTGTCCGGCGGCCAAGTCCTAGGGGAAACTCTAGGGCACCTCCTCCCTCCCCTTCATCCTATATATACTAGAGGTTTGAGGGCAGCCTAACACACGAAAAGCCACGTGCTGCCCTATTCCCTGTAGATCTGTTTCTCCTCTAGATTAGTTGTGCGGTGCTTAGGCGAAGCCCTACAAGATTAGTTCACCACCACCGCCACCATGCCATTGTGCTGCCAGAGAACTCATTTACCTCTCCACCCTCGCTTGCTGGATCAATGAGGTGGAGATAGTCATCGTGGTGTACGTGTGCTGAACGCGGAGATGCCGTCCGTTCGGCACTAGATCGGAAGGACCATGATGGGATCACGAGACGGCTGGTGATGAGATTGTGGGACGGATCGTGATTGGATTGTGAAGATATTCGACTACATCAACCGCGTTTCTTCATGCTTTTGCTTAACGATCTAACAGGGTATGTAGATCCAATCTCTCCTCTCATAGATGCTCCTCTCCTAGATTGATCTTGGTGAAGCATAGGAATTTTTTTGTTTCCCATGCAACATTCCCCAACATCACACATGAGTGTCCACGAAGTAGCAACCTTTACTATTCCATACGGCTTTCGTCCATGAAGGACTAGCCTCACTATGGGTAAATTTTTGATACCTCTCCAACGTATCTATAATTTTTGCTTGTTTCATGCTGCTATATTATCATTCTTGGATGTTTTACAATCATTTTACTACAACTTTATATTATTTTGGGGACTAACCTATTAACCTAGAGCCTAGTGCCAGTTCCTGTTTTTTCCTTGTTTTGGGTTTTACAGAAAAGGAATATCAAACGGAGTCCAAACGGAATAAAAATTTATGGTGATTTTTTTGGACCAGAAGAGATCCACGGAGCATCGGAGTTGGCCCAGAAGACCCACGAGGCAGTCACAAGCCTCAGGGGCATGGCCACCCCCCTAGTCGTGCCCTACAGGCTTGTGACTTCCTCGTGGCCCATACGGACTTATTTCCACCACCACAATTTCCTATAAATACCAAAAAAAAACAACGCAGAACCTAGATCGGGAGTTCCGCCGCCGCAAACATCCAGAGCCATGAAGAACCAATCGGGAGCCCGTTCCGGCTCCTTGCCGGAGGGGCAAAACATCACCGAAGGCCATCTTCATCATCCTGGCGGTCTCCATGACGAGGAGGGAGTAGTTCACCCTTGAGGCTGACGGTATGTACCAGTAGCTATGTGCTTGATCTCTCTCTCTCTCTTGTGTCCTTGAGATGGCACGATCTTGATGTACCGCGAGCTTTGTTGATATAGATTGAATCAGATGGAGTTTCCCCTCTCTACCTTGTTGTGATGAATTGAGTTGTCCCTTTGAAGTTTTCTTATCGGATTGAGTCTTTAAGGATTTGAGAACACTTGATGTATGTCTTGCGATGGGATATCTGTGGTGACAATTGGATGTTCTATTGATCCACTTGGTGTATGTTTTGGTAATCAACTTGCGGGTTTCGTGACCTTGGGAATCTATGCATAGGGGTTGGCACACGTTTTTGTCTTCACATTCTGGTAGAAACTTTGGGGCACTCTTTGAAGTTGTTTGTGTTGGATTGAACATGATGAATCTGAAATTATGTGATGCATATCGTATAATCAAGCCCATGGGTACTTGTGGTGACATTGTAGTATCTAGGTGACATTAGGGTTTTGGTTGATGTGTGTCTTAAGGTGTTATTTTACTACGAACTCTAGGGCTGTTCGTAACACTTATAGTGATAGCTCATAAGATTGATCAGAAAAGATAACTTTGAGGTGGTTTCATACCCTACAATAATTTTTTCATTAGTTCTCTGCTATTTGTTACTTTGGAGTGAAATCTTTGTCACACGAGAGGTACTTACATATGATTCAACTATGTCCATATTGTTGAGAGAAATTGCACAAGTGAAAGTATGGACCCTAGGCCTTGTTTCCAAGCAGTTATACGGTGTTTTGCTCGCCGTTTACTATTTGTTACCTTGCTGTTTTTATATTTTAAGATTACGAAAAACAATATCTACCATGCATATTGCACTTGTATGACCATCTCTTAGCCGAACTAGTGCACCTACACAATTTACCATTTTATTGGGTGTGTTGGGGACACAAGAGACTCTTTTCTATTTGATTGCAGGGTTGTTCGAGAGAGACCATCTTCATCCTACACCTCCCACTTATTGATAAACCTTAGGTCATCCACTTGAGGGGAAATTGCCATTGTCCTACTAAACTCTGCGCTTGGAGGCCCAACACAAGTCTACAAGAAGAAGGTTGTGTAGTAGACATCAAGCTCTTTTCTGGCGTCGTTGTCGGCGAGGTGAGTGCTTGAAAGTATATCTTTAGATCTTGCAATTGAATCTTTTAGTTTCTTGTTTTTCACTAGTTTGGTTTTATAAAAGAAAACTACAAAAAAATGGAATTGAGGTTGCCTCATATGCTTCATCTTTTTAATGTCTTTCGTGAAAATGATGGAAAAGAAAATTGTGCTCAAGTGTTAGAAGAAGAAATTATTAAAATGTTTGTAAATAAATATTTGAGTGATGACCATTATAGCAATATTGCTAGTATTAATTCTATGAATATTCATGATGCTAATGATATGCAAAGCCACAAGCTTGGGGATAGTATGTTTTATGAAGATGGTATTTTTAGCCCGCCAAGTTTTGATGAGCAAAACTATTATGATTATGACATGCCTCCTATCTATGATGATTATTGTGATGACATGTATGCTATAAAGAGTAATGGTAACCATCAAACTTGTCATCATGATTATAATATTCAAAGTGGTTATGTCAATCAAGTATGTCATGATAGTTATTTTGTTGAGTTTGCTCCCACTATTTTGAATGAGAAGAAAATTGCTTATGTGGAGAGTAGTAAAATTTCTATGCTTCTAGATCATGAAGAGAATTCTTTATGTGCTGGTTATATTGTGGAATTCCTTCATGATGCTACTAAAAATTATTATGAGGGAGGAACATATGCTTATATGAATTGCAATAATATCAAGTTTCGTCTCTATGTGTTCAAAGTTTTGAAGTTGTCCTTGTTTTGCCTTCCTATGCAAGTTGATTCTTGTTCCCATTATTTGCTTGCTCAAAAATTCCCTATGCATAGGAAGTGGGTTAGACTTAAATGTTCTTGTCACGAGATTCATGATGCTCTTTTGCATGTCTCAATTACTATTCCTATGTGAGCATCAGTGAAATCATCATGCCTAGCTAAAAGGCATTAAAGTAAAGCCCTTGTTGGGAGACAACCCAACACTTTTACCTTATGTTTTCATGTGTTAACATGATTAAGCTACTGTAGTAATCATGTTTTGCGTATTTTATTTCAATAAAGTGCCAAGTAAAACCTTTGGGATAGTGTGGATACTTGCTTCTTTGATTCTGTGCAAAAACAGAAAGTTTTGTGTGCACTATATGAATTATATGATTTTACTGGTGCGCTAAAAAATTATGAAACTTTTAAAAAAAATTATATACAAATTACTTGAGTTTTCCTAATTTTTCAGAATTTTTAGAGGCATGGAACTTTGGTGATCATTTGGATCTTTACAGACTGTTCTGTTTTGCATGCATAGTTTGCTTGTTTCAAGTGTTCCTATAGCTTATATTGAGTCATATAAATCGTGGGAATGATGTAATACAGTAGGTATCATGTGGGAACAATTATGAATCATGTCTTGACAGTACCTAAGTGAATGACTTATCTTTACTACACTAACCCATCTCACGAAATTCCGTTAAGTTTTGTGTGAATGAAGTTTTCAAGTTTGGGGTGAGACACTGATATGAGAAGAATAAGGAGTGACAATAAACTAAGCTTGGGGATTCCCAAGGCACCCCGAAGGTAATATTATAGGAATACCCAAGCGTCTAAGCTTGGTGATGCCCCGGAAGGCATCCCCTCTTTCGTCTTCAACACTATCGGTATATCTTACTTAGAGCTATATTTTTATTCGTCACATAATGTGTGTTTTCATTGTAGCATCATTTTTTTATCAGTTAGGTGTTATTTATAATATTATTTTTCAATAAAAAGTTCCAATAATTGCCTTTAGGATGCTTGAATTGCATGTTTGATGTGTGCTGTGTAAAAACAGAAAGTTCTGCTGTAGTGTTCGAATTTTCATATTTTACTCGAACGTGGAAAGTTTTCGAAATTTTTACAAAGTGTTGTCATATAAATTTTATAGATTGTACTAAATTTTCATAATTGTTTGAGTTACATAAGTACACTCTTTTCGTAAATTTCTACAGACTGTTCTGTTTAGACAGATTGTTGTCATAGATTCGTTATCTACTTATCTTATAGTTTCCATAGCCTATATTGATAGATACAAATTGTGGATGATAGTATACAGTACATAATGTTTGAAAATTATTATGCAAATTGTCTTGGAAGTACATAAAGAGTTGATTTGTTATTATGTATACTAACCTATCTCACGAGTTCTTTTTGAGTTTTGTGTGGATGAAGTTTTTGAGAATAGGTGAAACCGGGATATGAGAGGATTGAACGAGATACAGAATCTCAAGCTTGGGGATGCCCAAGGCACCCCAAGTAAATATTTTAAGAACTCTCAAGTATCTAAGCTTGGGGATGCTACGCGTTTTTGTCTTGACTTTCCGGTAGAAACTGTGGGGCACTCTTTGAAGTTCTTTGTGTTGGATTGAACATGATTAATCTAAAATTATGTGATGCATATTGTATAATCAAGCCCGTGGGTACTTGTGATGACATTGGAGTATCTAGGTGACATTAGGGTTTTGGTTGATGTGTATCTTAAGGTATTATTTTAGTACGAACTCTAGGGCTGTTTGTGAAGCTTATAGGGACAGCTCATAAGATTGATCAGAAAAGATAACTTTGAGGTGGTTTCATACCCTACAATAATTTCTTCATTTGATGGCAGGGTTGTTTGAGAGAGACCATCTTCATCTTACACCTCCTATGGATTGATAAACCTTAGGTCATCCACTTGAGGGAAAATTGCCATTGTCCTAGAAAACTTTGCGCTTGGAGGCCCAACACGAGGATACAAGAAGAAGGTTGTGTAGTAGACATCAATCTTCACGAAGTAGGTGCTCTCCTTGCCCTTTAAACTTCTTGGTTCACTCCACAACACGATGTAGGAGGCTCCCAAGCGACACCTAAATAATCTAGAAGGCACCACCCTCCAAAAGGTAATAGGCTCGGTAATGACGATGAACTCCTTGCTCTTGTGCTTCAAGATGATAGACTCCTCAACAGGCAATCACTCTCGCATAGATTTGGCTTGGTAGAAGAGATGGGATTGGTGGAAATCAACTTGGGGAGGCTAGAAATTAAGATTCATATGGTTGGAGTGGAAGATCTTGATCTCAACACAAGGGTAGGTGGTTCTCTCTCAGAAAACTGAGTAGGATAGGTATGCAATAGTTCTGAGTGCTTCTCTTTCGAGTGGGTGGTGGTGAAGGGGTATATATAGGCATCCCCAAAAATCCAACCATTACACACAATAAGTCAGACTCGGTGAGACCGATGTGTTAATCTTGGTGGTACCGACGTGACCAAAACATGGCAACTTTTGAATCTTGGAGGGACCGATATAGGAATCTCGATTGCACCAACAAGGTGACTAACGGTCAAAATTGCCAAACTCGGTGACGCTGATTCAACATTCTTGGACGGACCGAAAGTGTGAACTTGCAAAATAGAAATTTGGCAACCCGACTCGGTGGCACCGAAAGCAGTGTCGGCTGCACCGAAGAGTTAGGGTTTGGCTGAGTCTATCTAGGGTTTGGAATCAGTGGCACTGGGATAGGAATGTTGGTTGCACCGATTTTGCATGATTGTCTAGAGATAGACATTTGGTGGGAGAGTTTGTGGAGGTTTTTGGTGACTACCACTTGTGCACGTATGAGCATTTTGTTCACCAACAAAACCTTACCCCCTTTTAATAGTATTGGCTTTCCTATCGACTCAAAGTGATTTCTTAGAAATGTAAAATGTAGAGTCCTCTTGCTTGAAGCTTGGCCAACCTATTTCCTTGCATCTTGGGGTAATTCCACAATCTCCGCAATCCTTTTGCCAACACAACTCTCCATGGACTATTATCTGAAATACACTAGATAGAGGTGTTAGTCCAAGAGACAAGGTATGTTGTCATGAATTATCAAAACCACCAAGGGAGCATGTTGTGATTTCAATCTCCCCCATTTTGGTAATTGATGACAACATACAATCAAAGCTTCAAATAAAGATATGCATGTATGCAATGAAGACTTTGAGAAACACATGACTTAGATTTGCTCCACCTAAATGTGTGTAGTCCTTTAAAGGATAGTTGCTTTGGAATGCATGGACACACATATGGATGAATGGATATAGGAAGTCATGTGTATCTTGGCTATATGCATCAATATATGTCAATGAAATGTATCCTCGTTCAAGACTTCACTCTTGCAAACAATATGTGCAAGAAGCAAGAGATCATCTTGATCAAGGATATGATGCATATACTTACCTTGAGTTCTTGAGCATTTTAGTAGTAGAGATACATTTGAGAAAACAATGGTAGAAAACACAAGAATATTCTACTAAACAAAAGTAATAGAACTCAAAAGAATACCAAGATATGGCCGATCTACAAAAGCGGATCCACTCCTACAAAAGAATACCAAGATGTGGTCCAGGTAATGTTCCGGAGATGCATCCTCCCCTGCCAGCGCTGGGACACTCCCCTGTGGGCTCTAAAACTCGATGCCGAGCCAATAGTCCAGAAACTCTTCCACACTACATGGGAGAAGCTGTGGAAGGTGTTCTTCAAATCAATGAAGTGCTGGCCAGCCGAGGAGGAGGACAAGGGCCTACACACCAACAAGTCGGACTCCGAGGTACGACTCATCCTAGCCTGATTGGCTCTATACATAGAAGGTCCATAAGCCTGTGTTTATTATGTTTATGCAGAGACGGCTGAAGAAAGCCATCAACATCCGTAGTCCAGCTCCTGTGCCCGAAGACAAGAGGACCGGGCTGCTAGCCAAGATGCTCGTGGAGAAGCCCTACGAGGTTCCCACGAAGAAGGAGAAGAAGAAGAAACCAGGTCAGGCTGGTCTTCACATCAAGGATCAGCCTGATGCTGCTTCCGGAAACACGCCAGCCTCCTCGAATCAGGAGGAGGCCGAAGAGGAAGAAGAAGAGGAGGAGGAGGAGGTCGAGAGCGAGGGGGGGACGATCCCCCCGCACCAAGAAGAGAACGGCGTCTTCGGATGCCCCGGGGCAGGCAGCTTCTCCTGCCCCTAAGAGGGCAAGGCAAGCGCAGATGGTCCTATCCAATAGCTCGGACTCGAGCTCTGCTTCCGAACATGCCAAAGAGGTTCCACGAAGGAGCCTCAGGGTCAAGCCCCCTCCATCCAGGTTAGGATCTGAAGACCCTTCGTTTTGTCGCCAGCAGGCTTAGAGTTTGCTAACACGCAGGTTGTTGGTCCAATAGCCCTCTGCATGTTGTCCCTACCGAGGTTATATCAGATGGGGAGACCCTTCCTGCCGAACTGGCAGAGAGCGGGGATGCCTCGCACCCCACCACTCCATGCGCTACGAAGGACATTGTGGAGGTGTCGTCCCAGCACACTCCAATGGAGGTGGACATAAGGGGCGCAGAGGATACCCCCATGGCCGAAGCTAACTCTTCGGCCACCAAAGAACAGGGGACGATCCCCTGCTCGGACGCCAAGGAGACCAGACGGGAGGGTAATCATTCCCCTCTGAGAACGTCTCCGAAGCGTGTGGTGCCTTCGGAGGCATCGGTCCAATCCCCGGTGGGTGATCGGAAAATCCGATCATCCCCGGCACCACCGACCAATGAGTGGTTGGCCATGGGGGAGGCTCTATCAAGCGCCTCCATCCCCAGGGAGCACCGCACCCTTGTGGGTGTGATATTACAAAGCATCCTTTCCATTGACAACGGACTAAATGAGGCCTTCAAAGGTCTCGATGCAGGCTTTCAAGTAAGTTGCATGTTATTTTTGTTGAGATTTCATTTAGTTGTATTGTGTACATGGCAGCCCCCGAGCCCTGGGTGAGTTGAACAAACTCGCCTAGGGGTCATCTCTATAGTTCGGGAAGTAAGTGCCGATGTAATGTATGCATTATGTGCGGTGTAGGCCTTGTCATCGGTGGCCACCAAAAACGGCGACGAACTGGACGAGCTACATCGGAAGCTCCAACGCACCGAGGATCAGGTGGAAGCCGTCAACAAGAGGTTCAACGAGGCACATGGTAAGTTCGAATTGAATTTTACTATTCCCCCGAATTCTATCGATGCAGATTCCCTTTATATAAGGTTTAATCGTGTTGCAGCCTTGTCGAAAGAGATCCAGAATCTCAGGGCCGAGCTTCAACGTGCCAAAGATGAAGCAGTCGTGGAGAAGGCGGCGACCACCGCTCTCTCCACCCTACGAGCCACCAGTGATAAGCACCAGGCTTGTGTGGCGGAGATACAGGATGAGCTCAAGGACGACAGCAACAAATGCGAGTCCTTGGAGCAAAAGAATACGACAATCTCGGCCAAACTGTCCACCATGAAGTCTGATTTCCAGAAGGAGCGAGTGGATAGACGGTTCTTCAAGGAACAAGTTCACCAAGCCAAGGAGATAGCCGATGGTAAGCCGTACTCCCTAAAGTGTGTGTTCAGAGATGGCAAATTCGAATTGCTGACCCGTGTGTGGCGATCCTCAGGCGCGGCCGTTGACCTCTAGAAGAGCATGGTAGACGCCAATCAGCTGCTTGCCTCGCGGGGAGAGGACGACGAAGCTCGGATATTCTGGGAACAATTCGGAGCCCCCGAGCGTCGTCCTCTTCTGGTAGAGCAACTGAAACAGCTGATGGAGATGCATTGGATGGCAGAGCCGGCCATCAAGGACCTCTACATCCGCCTATGGCCCGGCGAGCCCCTCCCAGGCATCTACTTCAGCTTGGTGCAATGGTTGATTGATGCAATGCTCCGCCTCGACGCCGTCAAGCGCTCCTCCTGTATCGAAGAAGTCCGGATGGCCCTTGCCAAGGCCAAAGTGCACTGGCCGGGGCTCAATCCGATGAAGGTCGCCACCGATCCACCGCCGCTCGAAAAGGAGCATTGATGCCCCCAGCTCTACTTCGATGGAGTAATGGAGAGTGAGCGGGTGATAGTGTCTCAGTGTTCGAGCAAAAAAATATTTGAATGAGATTGTAATATGTTCGAAGACTTGTTTATAATTTTCAATGATATTAGTATCCGCATTTATATTGTTTTTGCCTTCCTTTGTAACTCCTATATGGTTGTTTGATACTGAAAGATGCAAGTCGTCGGCTTCAGCCCCCACGTAGATACTACATGGGGTGTCTATGCCAATGCACTATGTTCCTTAGCCAAATTATAGGAACCTGAAGGCAATTTAGTGCGGCAGACTAGGCAATCGGACTATTATGCTTTATTTCTTTCACTTAACCGAAGGGGCACGAAAAGGACTACGGGAAGCTTACGATTAGCCACCGAGGTTTTTGCGATATTTGGACGAGCCAAGGCCGAAGTCAACATCATAGGGTTTGAAAAAAGGGAAAATTCCATGTATAACACGGAATAACCACTTACGAAGGTTGAAGTGTAATACTTCTAACTTGGGGTTCACAGATCAGGTCGCGCATACTATGACAGTTCGTTTTCGACTTTCTCCCCTGAGGTGCTTGACCGGACTATCTGGAAGCACAATCACAGGGGTGCTCCCTTTGCCCTTTTAGCCGAACGAGCGGAACATAAAGGGGCAAGCACAGGAGCCGGGCAACCCAACTTAATGACCAAAGACATAGTTTGGAACCGATGCATATAAAGCGAATGCCAAGACACCGAACACACAATGGTTAAGGCGATTTGTGTTTGAAATCGAGCCCCCAGTCTATTAGCCGATGACCTTGAGTCTTACCGAACATGTTCACGAGAAGAGGGAGGGAAAAAGTATATGCCGAAAACAGGACAATTAAGGCGTACAAGCCAAGCAATTCTGCATTTCCTCAACAACTCTCATAACTCAGATTGCCAAAGTAGTTGTTTAAAAGTATGTGATAAGAAATATAGTCCTGCAGGAGCTGTTGTACTAGGGGTCTTCAATTGGTGACCAACTGCCTTCGATATGCCCTTTTGCTAGTTGACTCCTGCTTTGGATGTACCTTGATGGGTGTTGGTGCGGGCGAACTTTGCGAACAAAATCTTGAAAGGCCGCTATGTTAAAGGTGAACTTTACGCCATGGGCAGGCTCTTTTAAGAGCGCTTGCAGTTTGTCCGAAGACGCATTGATGGCAACAGTTCGGAACAACCGGATGGCTATCATAAGTTCCCCACCGCTACCCATGGATCTTAAGTGCGAAGTTGTGCCTCTGCGGCACATAGTTTGCACGTCCTGAGGTTGTGCGGTGGGGGTGAGTCCTTATTGAGGGTCGGAGTGTTCGGTCTGAATCCGAACTCGCTTCCCGGCCTTTGGTGCCTTTATGGCGAATGCTGAAGCTTGTCGGTCGTCTGTGTAGCTGAATTCGGCCGCCAGTGCCAATGCATGTTCCTCTCTTCTAAGGGACCGCTCAGTATTGCCATTTACAGTAATGACCCCCTTGGGGCCCAACATCTTGAGCTTGAGGTATGCGTAATGCGGGACTGCGTTGAATCAAACAAACAATGTCCGGCCGAGCAGCGCGTGATAGCCACTGCGGAAGGGCACAATGTTGAAGATCAAGTCCTTGCTGCGGAAGTTGGGCGAGCCGAACACAACCTCCAAGGTTATGGAGCCCGTACATCAGGCCTCAACACCTGGGATCACCCATTTGAAGGTAGTGCTGCTGGGTTTGATCCGTGACGGATCTATACCCATCTTTTTCACCGTGTCCAAGTAAATCAGATTGAGGCTGCTTCCTCGTCCATTAGGACTTTGGTGAGGTGATACCCATCTATAATGGGATCTAGGACGAGAGCAGCCGAGCCCCCATGACGGATACTGGTCAGATGGTCGTGCCGGTCAAAGGTGATCAGATATGCTGACCATGGGTTATACTTCGGAGCTATGGGCTCCACAGCATAGACCTCCCAAAGGGCCCACTTCCTTTCTTTCTTAGGTATGTGGGTGGCGTATATCATATTCACCTTTTTGACCTCGGTAGGGAATTTATTCTGGCCACCGCCCATTGGACCCCGAGGCTCATCTTCATCCTCGCTATGCGAACTTTTTCCCTGGTCTAAAGGTTGTATCTTGCTGGCCTGTTTAAACACCCAACAGTTGCGGTGTGTGTGATTGGCTGGCTTTTCCGAAGTTCCATGGATTTGGCAAGTCCTGTCCATGATCTTCTCGAGTTGAGTGGGTCCGTTACGATTGCCTTTAGGGTGCTTCTTCTGCTGCCCGGGTCGAGAGTTGTGAAATCCGGTCTTGACCGCCATGTCATTGGCGTCGTTACTATTGTGACGACGTTTGTTCTTATTGCGCTTCGGCTTTGAGTTTCCATCCTGGGCGTCAAGTGCCACAGGATCTTCAGAATTGTGGCTGCGTCTTGCCAGCCAGTTATCTTTGCACGTGCAGAAGGGGGTCATGAGGGAGGTGAGGGCAGACATAGTCTGAGGTTTTTCCTGGCCTAGCTGGCGGGCCAGCCAATCGTCCCGAATATTGTGCTGGAAGGAGTCTATAGCCTCCGCGTCGGGCAGCGGACGATTTGGTTCTTTTTAGTCAAGAACCGATTCCAGAACTACCGGGAAGACTCACCGGGCTTCTGGATGATGTGGCTGAGGTCGCAAGAGTCCGGCGGGCGGACATAGGTTCCCTAGAAGTTAGAGGGAAATGCCTCTTCCATGTCTTACCAGCATCCTATGGAGTTTTCGGGGAGGATGTTATCAGGGATGTACAAGTCATCGGCTTCTGGTAAGTCTTCCTCCTCGACAGGGGGAAGGTAATCATCGCCTTCAGGGTCCTTGATGGTATCGGGGTCGTTTTGGTCTGCGGGTTCGTCCGGAACCTCGAACGGGTGCTCAGGCACATCGGGATGATCATGATCGGCAGGGGCGTTACCATCCCTGCTGCTGATAATAGTCCGTATTCCCTTTTTACTTTTGGACCGCTTATGCGATTTCTGGCGCCTTGCTGGCGCGTCACCCGGTTTGTCACCGTCGTTCTGAGGCATGTTGTCGCCGTTTGTGGCAGGAGTATCCACCATGTAAATGTCATACGTAGAAGTGGCAGTCCAACTCCCGGTGTTAACATGGGTGGGAGCACAGTCCTCTTCATCCATGTATTCTGCCTCCTCGGAGGCATAGTCTAGCACGTTGGTTAAGTCTTCGACGATGGTTATCAAGTGGGTGGTGGGTGGGTCGAAAAATCTTTCCCCGCTCGAACTGTAACTGAGCCAAAAATAGATCGGGGTTCGATCGTCGGCGATTTTCAATGATGAGAATTGCTCCAAGGCTTCGTCGACCGTTGAGGGCCCGATTGGATCCAGCTCTTCAGAACTCGTCAGTCAACCCCCATGAAGCCCACCCATGGGGAGTGTTTGGTAGGAAAACATGTCCGGTTATACGGCTTGATGGCCAGGCCGGGGTTAGAGATCAGACTGTTGCCATGGGTGACCCCATTGGCATGTCCGACAGAGGGGTTCGAGGTTAAGGCCTCAGAGTCCTCGGGGGCTACGGGCAAAGCCATGAGCCCAATTAGTGACAAGTCACCTAAAGAGTCAATAGAAAACTCTAGGTTTCCAAATCTAACTTCTTGATCGGGGGCGAGGCTCTCAACGCGGTCTAGATGACCGGTGGAACCAACATGCAGCACAATACTGCCGAAGCCAAAGATCTGCCCGGGGACGAAAACGTCCATGTTGCGGACCTCTTCGTTGATGAAAAGGCGAGGCGTCGATCCCATCTCGCTCACAGAGGAACTCTCAATGAAAGCACCAATGTCGGTGTCAAAACAGGCGGATCTCGGGTAGGGGTCCCAAACTGTAATACAAGGATCAAAGGTAATAGGAGACGAAGGGGACACGAGTTTACCTAGGATCGGGCGCTCCTATGGAGGTAATACCCTACATCCTGCTTGATTGTATTGATGGTGTAAGAGGTTACAAAGTTGATCTACCTCGAGATCGTGTGTCTAACCCTAGATGAGTTGTTCTGTCTGTACCCTAAAACCCTCTGGCTTATATAGATTGTGAGGAGGCCTAGGTTTTACACATGCTTGGTTACATGCCGAAGAGATAAACATGCCTATTTACTACATCAAACATGGAGCGCAAGCCGTGCTCCTCGAATCTTCCATCCTGGTAACTGGGCCTTCAGATCATCCAGTGTTCGGCAAGTGGCCCATACAGTCCGACCCGTACACAACAGGTTAGCTATCCGAGGACCCCCTAATATAGGACTCCCTCACACCCTCTACCGCGAGTCCCCGACCCTCTCCCCCTTCTTCCTCATTCGCATTGTTTTATACTTGCTCGTTCTTGACCTCGGCCCGACGAAATCATCGAGCTCGACCATGCCTGTCGCAACCGGCTGCCGCCGACGAACGCAACCGTACTGTTCATAGTGCAAGAACAAATCACGCATTTGCAATTCAATCGAGCATTTACATGCTCAAATTGGTATAGTGCATAGTTGGCGGTGTAATTTACAAAACATTAGCTCGCTATTAATTTTACATCAATATAATACATATGAACTGCATGCGCACAAAAGTGCTACTGCTCCTAACGTTGACCCAGCATGCACAACTGGTATCGTCCATCGATATCGTGTCATTCCTTGGCTCAGGAGGATAGGAGGTCGCCAAGTCGATGACCTACACCTTCATCGACCGACGAAGGGTCAGCCTCGATGACGGCGGCCGGCGGGACCCTGACCATCGTCAATTCTACAGCAACGGTTGCTTGTCCTCCGCCGGTGTCCGGAGCTGCGTCCTCCTCCATCTGGGACATAAGCATGTGTCTCGTATGGCGGCCACTGACACAGTTTTCCTTGCGGCATCGTATTTCCCGCTTCGCTGCCCGCATCATCCGGCACACACTACGCTGAGCCTGCAATATTACCTGCTAGCGATCGCTAGCTGCTTTCGAGACGATCCTGGCTAACTTCTTGGCTTGCTCATGTCGTGATTCCTGCCTCCTATGGCTGTCATTGGGAGAGGTAGCGGCATGGCTGTCGATCCTCAAGCCGACCATCATGCATGCAGCCTCAATTCTGCCGTCGCCCAACTCCATCCCGTCGTCAGCCATTGGGGGTTTGATGGTGTGTGTGGCAACTAGCAAAGGGATTATTGACTCGCCGCCGCTGGCCATCGCTATGGTTATTTATAGCTATCTGCTTCGAAGGGGGTTGGGGATTATAATTTACCGATGTGGCTGGCGCATGTGCTTGCACGAGAAGCATTTTCATAGCTTTTGAGTTCTTTTACATGCACACATAATAGCACACGGAACACATATAGCAATTGTATGCAATCATGTATAGGGTCATAAATTAATATCACCACTCTTCGCTCTCCATTGTCTCTTTCCCCTCTCGGATCCCCCAAATATGTCCTTCTTCTCCCATTGTTCTCGCCTCCACAAAATTCTCAACATTACACATGTCATCCGCGCGGAGGACCCCGCCACAGAGGAGCGCGCGGTTGAGGCCGGTATGCGCTGCTTAGGGTCCGGAGGCCTTGGAGGCGGTACACGCAGCTAAGGTCCGAAGGCCTTGGCAACGATACGCGTTGCTGAGGGTCCGGAGGCCTTGGCGGCAGTACACGCTACTGAGACCCCGCCACGGAGGAGTGCGCGGTTGAGGCAGGTACGCGCTGCTGAGGGTCCAAAGGCCTTGGCGGGGGTATGCGCTGTTGAGGGTCCGGAGGCCTTGATGGCGGTATGAGCTGCCGAGGGTCCGGAAGCGTTGGCAGCAAAAGAGGAAGAGGTGAAGGTTACAGCAGATCGGTTGCTGGCAAGTTCGGTTCCGTACGCGGAACGCGCGACTGTGTCCCTCGAAAGAGCATCATGCGTGGACCTGTCCGTCGTTCTCTTGCCGCCTCATGTGGAATTGGCCTTGGTAAGGGCAGCAACCTCCTTACTGTAGTATCCTACCTCTCTAGCACACCACGAAGCTCTTGACTATGTTGTTTACGGACGCTCTAAATATCTCTGTCGTAAGAGGCCCATACGCATTTTGGTGTAGGTCGCCTCGTCCTGTGCTACCTGCATGGCGTAGGCCGCTTCCTAGACTTGGGTCTGGAGAGAAGCCAACTCTGCCCTGGCCTCCGCCTCGTCCCTGAGGGTGGCTTGGAAGGCGGCGTTGGGGGTCGCCAGCTAGGCCCGCAGCACATCCACCTCCTCCTGGAGCTCACCGTGCTTGCGCTTCTTGGTTGTCGGCGCCCCGGAAGGAGGAGATGATCAGGCCTGGCGCATCGAACATGTCAACAAAGGAAGAAGGAGATGACTGAGCAATTACTCATCCACCATGGTCAAACACTGATGGACCTTCACTAACCCCGAGGGCCCCTGCCACTACCTCCAAAGGAGGGCGAGGGAGATGATGGCCCCGCGTGCTCCCCCGCACCAGCGGTTCTTCCTCCAGACGCCATGAGGAAAAGGAGGAGCCAAGGAGAGGGAGAGGGTTTTCTCTGGAGCTACGGGAGCAGACGGGCACTTTGAGATGGCAAGCCCCCCCTTAAAGCGGATTTATAGGTGTGGTCGAGGCCATGAGGCATCATGGGAGAGCAGGCAACATGCGCCCCTCGAGCGTCGAAAATACCAATTCGATCGGCGGGCAACCCTGCTGCACGTCGTCTCTCCTGACACTATCGGGTCACATCCGCGCGGCCCGAGTGTTGGAGGCCCAAGGGAGAAACAACATTCAAGGAAGGGTGATGATGGCCGGCGCTGCACACGGGCGTCACGTCAGTTTCACTTGGGGCGGTTCCTGACGCCTTCGGGGAGCGGGGGTGTCACCGCCCAGGCATTCGATGAGTGTATAGCCAGGCCCGCAGGTATTTGGGGCCCGTGGCGCTTTGGTCCACCTTCGACGGCTCCGCCTAGAAGCCATCTCGGGGCGCCTTGGGCCCCGGGGCTACTATCGGCGTTATGGGAATGGGGGTACCCAACTCTGTCTGCCTGTGGCCCTGGGCATGGCCCACTTCATTAGCCAGATGCGGCCTGGCGCGGCTCTTCTTAAGACAAGGCCCTCGCGAGGCCCACATGCTCGAGAGTAAGAACGCCACCAAGACCAGAAAGGATGGGCCTCCTCAGCCCCCTCAGGAGCGGCGGAGATCTCTATGCAGAACCCGGCCTCAGGAGTCAAAGATGACGTAGGGAAGGACGGGCAGGTGCCAGCACGCCAGGCGGTGCAGTTTCCCCTTTGGTGCAAAGGGAGCAAGGACGTACGTGGGTTCCCAAATCACACCTTTTAGCATCCTTAGGAGTGAAAAAACTTTCCGGTTGTATGACATACAACCTTTCCTCACGGAAACCGTTATGGAAACTATGTTTTGACATCCATCTACCAAATTTCACAACCGAAATATGTAGCAACTGCTTGAACTTGGGTGAGAAAGTCTCATCGCAGTCAACTCCTTGAACTTGGTGGAAACTTCTTTGTGACAAGTCACGCTTTATAAATGGTGACATGCACCATCAGCGTCCGTCTTCATCTTAAAGGTCCATTTGTAGTCAACGGCCTGCCGTTCAATGTGCAAGTCTACCAAAGTCAAGGCTTGGTTTTCATACATGGATCCTTTCTCGGTTTTCATGTCCTCTAACCATTCGTTGGAATCTGGGCCCATCATCACTTCTCCAAAGTTCATAGGGCCATCGTTGTCCAACAACATGACCTCCAAGACAGGGTTGTCGTACCACTCAGGAGAAGTACGCGTCCTTGTCGACCTACGAGGTTTGATAGTAACTTGATCTGAAGCTTCATGATCATCATTATTAACTTCCTCTTCAACTGACGTAGGTTCCACAAAAACATCTTTCTGCGCTGCACTACTCTTTGGTTGAAACAAAGGTTCAACAACCTCATAAAGTTCTATCTTCCTCCCACTCAATTCTTCCGAGAGAAACACTTTCTCGAGAAAGGACCCATTTTTAGCAACAAACACTTTCGCCCTCGAATCTGAGATAGAAGGTATACCCAATTGTTACCTTAGGGTATCCTATGAAGAGGCACCATTCCGCTTTGGGTTCGAGCTCATCAGACATAAGCGTCGCATCCCCAAACTCTGAGAAATGACAACTTAGGTTTCTGCAAAACCATAATTTATACGGTGTCATCTTAGTGGATTTAGATGGTGCCCTATTTCAAGTGAATGTAGTTTTCTCTAATGCATAACCTCAAAAGAATAGTGGCAAAATGATAAGAGACATCATAGTATGCACCATATCCAATAGAGCACGACTATGACATTCGGACACAGCATCACACTATGGTGTTCTAGGTGGCGTGAGTTCTGAAACAACTTCCACGTTGTCTTAAGTTGTATACCGAACTCGTAACTTAGATATTCACCTCCACGGTCATATCGTAGACATTTTTATCTTCTTGTCATAATGATCTAAAACTTCACTCTGATTTTGCTTGAACTTTTCAAACATTTTAGACCCGTATTTCATTGAGTAAATATGCCCATATCTACTCAAATCATCAGTGAAGGTAAGAAAATAATGATATCCACCGCACGCTACAACAATCATTGGACCGCATACATCAACATGTATCATTTCCAATAAGTCACTTCCTCGCTCCAACATACCGGAAAATGGGGTTTCAGTCATCTTGCCCAAGAGGCATGGTCTGCATGCCTCAACCGGTTCAAAATCGTATGAGTCCAAAGATCCATCAACATGGAGTTTCTTCATGCGTTTTACACCAATATGACATTTAGCGGCAGTGCCACAAGTAAGTGGTACTATCGTTATTAACTTCGTATCTTTTGGCATTAGTGTTATGAACATTTGTATTACTATGATCAAGATTCAATAAATCATTCTCATTGGGTGCATGACCATTGAAGGTATTATTCGTGTAAATAGAATAACCATTATTCTCTAACTTAAATGAATAACCGTATTGCAATAAACACGATCTAATCACATTCATGCTCAACGTAAACACCAAATAACATTTATTTAGGTTCCTCACTAATCCCAAAGGTAGAGAGAGCATGCGATGGTGATCACATCAACCTTGGAAACACTTCCAACACTCATAGTCACCTCACCCTTAGCTAGCCTCCATTTATTTCATAGCTTTTATTTAGAGTTACTAACATTGAGCAACCAAACCGGTATCTAATACCCAAGTGCTACTAGGGATAATAGACGGGTACACATCAATAACACGTATATCAAATATACTTCTGTTGTGTTGCCAGCCTTCTTATCTACCAAGTATCTAGGGTTGTTCTGCTTCATCGACCGTTCTCCTCATAATAGAAGCACTTAGTCTCGGGTTTGGGTTCAACCTTGGTATTCTTCACTAGAGCAGCAACTGGCTTGCCATTCCTTAAGTTTGTCCCTTCTTTCCCTTGCTCTTCTTGAAACTAGTGGTTTTACTTAACCATCAACACTTGATGGTCCTTCTTGATTTCTACCTTCACGGTGTCAAACATCGCAAACAGCTCAGGGATCATCTTATCCATCCTTGGCATGTTATAGTTCATCACGAAGATCCAGTAGCTTGGTTGCAGTGACTTGGAGAACTATATTAATCACTATCTTATTTGGATGATTAACTCCCACTCGATTCAAGTGATTGTAGCACCCAGGCAATCTGAGCACATGCTCACTGATTGAGCTATTCACCTTCATCTTGCAGGCAAAGAATCTTGTTGGAGGTCTCATACCTCTCAACATAGGCACGAGCCTGAGATCATCTCTTAGAACATCTCATATGTTCTATGACGTTCAAAAAAAATTGGAGCCTCAATTCTAAGTCGTAATGCATGACGCACTGAACTATCAAGTAGTCATCAGAACGTGCCTGTCATATGTTCACAACATCTACAGACAACGCTTGAGGGGCTGGTGCACTGAGCGGTGCATCAAGGACATAAGCATTTTGTGTAGCAACTGAGGACAATCCTCAGATCACGGACCTAGTCTGCATAATTGCTACCATTATCTTTCAACTCTATTTTCTCTAGGAACGTATTTAAAAACACATGGGAGCTACAATGAAGCTATCGGTCTACAGCATAACCTTGCAAAGACAACTTTAAACTATGTTCATGACAAATGAGTTCAATTAATCATATTACTTAAGAACTCCCACTAAAATTGACATCCCTCCGGTCATTCGAGTGATACATGATCCAAATTCACAAACTCAAGTCCGATCATCACGTGAGTTGAGGTGGTTTCTGTCGTGGTCTTGTCATGGTAGATGTCTAAAGGCTTTGGTTCGAGGCCATCACTAAAGGGGTGGACTCAAAGGGGTTTATCGGGACGAGAGACATGAGTTTACCCAGGTTCGGCCCCTTGAGAAGAGGTAAACGCCTACGTCCTGCTTTGTGTTGTATTGATGGAGTATCAATTACAAGGGAGTCATTCTGCTTGACCTAGTTCTTGATTGGTTGGTTTCTGCCTAAGCCACCCCTGAGACTCGCCTTTATATAGGAGGTCGATGCCCTGGGTTTACAAGAGTCCCAACCTGACTCATACATGATATTTGGCCCTGTCTCTAAGTCGCCTTGCCTTCCTGGACGAGCCATCTCCAGGCGGCTTACATGCCCGGGTCTTGCGCCAGCTTCTATCTCTGGGTCTTCATCTTGCCCGTCTGGTAAACCGCCATGCGGCCTAGCCTTCAGTCTTCCAGCCCACCTTAAGGGTCTTGATTATGAGCCGCTAGGTATGACCCGACCCCTCTTGGGCAGGACTCACCATGGGGTTATATCCCCAACATTAGGCCCCGGATTGATTTGAACATGTGCATGTCAATCTTCTAACTTACTCGGCAGCGAGTCTCATGTCTTTGTCTCCTGAAAGAGAAAAAACCATAACCCGTCATGGATGACGTAATCTTGGATATTCCAAAAACATTCCCTGGTGTTGCAATGGATCGAACCATTAAACGGTCGGCCCGAAAAGCGAGGTTTGATGAATCATCATTGCGCCTCCTCGATTCTCGCGCGCACTGTTACTATCTCATCTCATAAATAGGGAAACGAGGGGTCCCTTTCTTTTCTCTGCTGCCACTGTCCTTCTTCCTCTGTCAAACACTCGTGCGACAGAAACCCCGCAGTACGGACCGGACCTCGTTGTCATCTCCAACACCGGGCGCAGCATCAACCTAATTCGATCTAGTGCTTCTTGTGTTCGTCCGCATCCACCAGGTGCCATTCTCACTCCTTGATAAATTTGTATTCATCTTGTTTAGAACCCTTCCGAGCTCATGAGGTTTCTTTAGTGTTCGTCGCCGTTCATCCGATTGTTCTTCATATCTTAGATGACGTGTAGCTCCTTGAATCATATAATGTTGCCTATCTGTCATGGTCGTCCGCTCGATGTTTATATCCTCCTCATTGTAGATCTGCAAACATTTTCATATGTGTAATGGCCATCTGTTCTTCTGCTGCTTTTTAGGTTTAGAATATGTTTCATTTTATCTTCACCTGTAGATCTTGTAGCTGTAGCAGAAATAGGTGAATCCTGTTGGCCCACACTTAGCAATATTTTCAACATTGCCTTATCCATTTAACCCGCCATCACACTGCTTGCTCTCTAATAAAATATGACGGCGGCTTAGAACTTGGCCATAACTCACATTAGCATCATCATCATGTTGACCATAGCTGTCTTGATTACGTAGCATTTCTAACTCGCCACACCTTACTTCCTCTCACAGTTTAACCCGCCATCATGTCGAAAGCGCCTGCGTCTTGCGATTGGGTTGGCTTCGGAGTCACCAAGCCGCTTCTGCTTGACTTCATAGAAATGGGTGTCTTGCTGGCTCAGGATGTTCTACATTGGCGGGTTCCAGGGCCAGAAGTCACACTCACCCCTCAGGAAGGGGAAGTTGTCTTATTTACCGCTCACCTCCTCCGAGGTTTTAGCCCGCCCGGGTCAAAAAAAAATCTGAGACGCCCTTCACTTCTTCAACTTCACCCACAAGACATATGCCCCAATTCTGTCACCAAGTGTCAGTTCTAAGTCCTGTGTGAGGCATCTGTGCAAGAAGAGTCGCCTGTTGACCTCTTCCGCGATTTCTTTTATATCAATTGCCAAACTGAAGTGGCGGCAAGACCGAGTTTGTATCTTGGAGGCGTCTCTATCCAGAGGCGAAGGGATATGCCCTATCCAGCAGCCATCTTGCCTAGTCACCCCAAAGATTGGAAAAAAACATGGTTCTATTACAAGGATACTTCTTTGAAAGAAGAGAAGCCACTGTCGAGTTACCGTTCTACCTGGCTTTGCACCTCCATTGAGCTCCCAGACTGGATGTCCGCCACAGAGCGAGTGAAGTATGCTCCAGCCTTCGCAAAGATAAGATCCATAATGGGTAATGGATTTACCGGTGTCGATATAACCCATTGTTGGGTTACCTTGAGAATCTTGCCACTGAGCCGGCGTGACAGACTCATGTGCGAATATATGGGTGTGATGAATGACCCTCTTCATTTCAACACCGCCCCTCTGACAGAGCAAGATATTTATTCCACTGTCAAGTCACTTCTAGGCGAACCTTAGGACATTTGCAACCAAATTGGGTTGAAACCTTTTTCTGCAATTTGCTTGTTTTGTCTTAACCTTCTGCTTTGCTCCTTTTAACCTTCCAGCGGCTTGCACACAGGTTGACTCTACTTTCTGGAAGAAGAGATATACTCCTCCTTTGAAGAAGAAGTTTAAGGCGGGTAAAACCCGCGGTCGTAAGAAGAAAACCACTGCTCAGGAACTTCTTGAGCTTGACGACTCGGAGGTAGAACAGGACTCCCTTGGCCATCTCTTTATGCAACTTATTGATGATGATTATTCAGAGGAGGAAGGGAAACAAGTCATGCCGACACCACTAAGGTAACTTACATTTCCTCTGGCTCAGAAATCTTGCCACGAGAGAAAATACGACAGGTCATCTAGAAAATACGACGGGTTATCCGGAAAGTTCCATTTTCACATACTGTTGCTTATTTGGATCCCAACTTTCATTTGAAAAAGGAACAGCATGACTCCAAACGTCAGACCCGAAGCGCAGGCTCTGAAGACCTCTTGGCCGGCTTGCCAAACTCTCCGGCTCCTAAGAAACATCGTGCTGAGGTATTCCTTCAAAACGACTCTAATGTCTGTATGTTGCCTTTGCATTGTAACTTATTGATGACCCACAAGTACAGGGCATCCATCATAGTCCTTTCAATAAGTAAGAGTGTCGAACCCAACGAGGAGCAGAAGGAAATGACGAGCGGTTTCCAGTAAGGTATTCTCGGCAAGCACGGAAATTATCGATAACATATAGTTTTGTGATAAGATAATTTGTAACGAGTAACAAGTAACAAGTGTAGCAATGGTGTAGCAAGGTAGCCCAATCCTTTTTGTAGCAAAGGACAGGTCTGGACAAAGTCGTATATAAAGCAAAGCGCTCCCGAGGACACATGGGAATTTTTGTCAAGCTAGTTTTCATCATGCTCATTTGATTCGCGTTTGTTACTTTGATAATTTGATATGTGGGTGGACCCGTGCTTGGATGCTGACCTTACTTGGATAAACCTCCAACTTATGATTAACCCCTATCGCAAGCATACGCAACTACGAAAGAAGAATTAAGGTAAACCTAACCGTAGCATGAAACATATGGATCAAAATCAGCCCCTTACGAAGCAACGCATAAAGTAGGGTTTAAGCTTCTGTCACTCTAGCAAACCATCATCTAGTCCCAAATAATGGTGAAGTTTTATGTAGTCGACGTTCACATAACACCACTAGAGGAGAGACAACATACATCTCATCAAAATATCGAACGAATACCAAATTCACATGATTACTTATAACAAGACTTATCCCATGTCCTTAGGAACAAATGTAACTACTCACAAAACATGTTCATGTTCATAATCATAGGAGTATTAATTATCATAGAGGATCTGAAAATATGATCTTCCACCAAGTAAACCAACTAGCATCAACTACAAGGAGTAATCAACACTACTAGCAACCCATAGGTACCAATCTGAGGTTTGAGACAAAGATCGGATACAAGAGATGAACTAGGGTTTGGAGAGGAGATGGTGATGGTGAAGATGTTGATGGAAATTGACCACCTCTAAATGAGAGGATTGTTGGTGATGACAAATGGCTTCGATTTCCCCCTCTGAGAGGGAAGTTTCCCCGACAGAATAGCCATGTCGGAGCTCTAGATTGGTTCTACCCAAGTTCCACCTCGAGACGGCGGCGCTTTATCCCGAAAGCTCTCTCTTAATTTTTTCTAGGTCAAAACCCAACATATAGGAGAAGATGGGCATCGAGGGCCAGCCAGGTAGGCCACAAGCCTGCTAGGAGCGGCCAGGGGGGTGGTCGCACCTGGCAGGCTTGTCACCTCCTGGTGGCTCCCCTCTGGTATCTGTTTCGCCCAGTATTTTTTATATATTCCAAAATAATAATCCATAAATTTTCAGGACTTTTGGAGTTGTGCAGAATAGTTATCTCAGATTTTCTCCTTTCCCAGTCCACAATTCTAGCTGCCAGCATTCCCCCTCTTCATGTAAACCTTGTAAAACAAGAGAGAAAAGGCATAAGGATTTTTCCATAACGTGTAATAACATCCCATAATGCAATAAATATCAATATAAAATCATCATGCAAAATGGACGTATCAACTCCCCCAAGCTTAGACCTTGCTTGCCCTCAAGAGAAAGCTGAGATCGATAAATATGTCCACATGTTTAGAGATAGAGGTGTCGATAAAATAAAATAAGAAATATCTTTAGAACAGCAATACTTATTGTGTAAGATCTCTTATCATGGAGTAACAATCATTCACAAGATAAAATATGAACCAAGATCTCCATTGACAACCAACAAACTATGATCTTATTCATTGAAACAATTGGCAATTTATCGTAACATCGGAAAGAGTCATTATAAGAGCTTGTAAAGCAAATCCACATACTCAATCATCTTTTAGTCTTTCACAATTGCTAACAGTCAAGCGGTACCCACGAGATCAAAGCTTCAGTTAGACACAGAGAAAGATAAGGGCTTATAGTTTTGCCTCCCAACTATTCACCTCAAGGGTGATGTCAACAATAATAACTCATGATCACCCACATCCAAGCGGATATATGTGTCTAGATCATTCCCCAACACATAATGCTTGCCAAGAGAGAGGCGAAATATATGAAGTAGTGAGGATCACCATGACTCTTGCATAAAGGTAACTTCTTAAAAAGTAGAGGTAATAGATAGGCCCTTCGCAGAGGGAAGTAGAGGTTGTCATGCGCTTTTTGTTTTTCGACACACAAGCCCTTAGTGCAGAGGAACGCCATGTTGTATTGCCTTTTGTGATAGCAACCTTTATTATGCAGTCTATCGCTTTTATTTCTTTACTATCACAAGTTTGTACAACGCTTATTTCCCTTACAATAAAAGATCACACATATTTAGTAGCAATTTTTGTTGCCTTTTGCATCGATGACAACTTACTTGAAGGATCTCGTTCAATCCATAGGTAGGTATGGTGGACTCTCATGGCAAAACTAGGTTGAGGTGTTTGGATGCACAAGTAGTATCTCTACTTGGTGCGGAAGTTTTGGCTAATATGAGGTGGAAGCAAGCACTACATTTTGAAGGATCTAAAACCATATAACTTCTATCCAGAGGCAAGAAAACATAACCCATTATGTTGTCTTCCTTGTCCAACATCAACTTCTTGGCATGTAACATTTTAATGAGTCGTCACAATCATAAAAGATGTCCAAGATAATGTATTTATATGCGAATCTCTCTTTCTTTATCACTTCCTTTCCAATTGCACCAATGACCAATTACTATGTTTGTTAACTCCCAACAAATTTCAATCGACATACTTTTTATATGTGAAGTCATCACTCACCATAAGATCCTTATGCATACTCTTTGCTTTTATTATACTATTCTTTATTCATTACTCTCAAGGGCATAGTAATCTAGCAAAACCCTCTCATCAAAACTACTTTTAATTATATAACTCTCAGACTTGCATACATAAGGGTAGCAAAAGCATTAACTAAAAGGTAGATCATACTAAAACTTTTATGTTACTAGATCAAAACAAAATAAAAAAGGATCGAACAAGAAAAACAAAAAGGAAGAAAGGTGTGATTGTGATACTATAACGGGGCGCCTCCCCCAAGCTTGGCACAAGCCAAGGGGACTGCCCATACCCATGTGCTCAGGTGTCCTTCTTTGGAAGTGATGGTGCAATGTTCTTGGCAATGATACCCTTCAGAATGAGATTCTCCTCTTCAAGCTTATTATTTTGCTGCCTAAGATCAATTACTTCCTTGTGCAGTTTTCCATTGACGGATAGAAATCCCTCCACCCAAGGACGTTTGATTACTGTGGGTGAAAAGACAACACTCTTTTTCAAGTTTTCATAAGTAAGGAATTTAGCACTGGGAGTAATAACCGAATTCAGGATTGATGCGCTCAGAAGTTCCTCCAAAATGGCTCAGAAGTTAACTTCTTGGTCTTCCTCCATGGCATCCACCCTTTTTAAGTTAGCCTCCATATCCTCCTCCATGGTTCGCCCAAAGTGGTTAGATTCAAAGTATGCCTCGGGCTCCTATGCCGGGTGAGAAACACGACTCTCCCTGGTCGACTCTTGGGACGACATCTTGCTCTAAATCTGCTACAAAAACACCTCAAAACGAAAACAAGAGGTATTGTCATGATACGTAATTCGAAACCTTCGAGAGATTATATAAGGAATTTTTTGCCGACCCGAAGGGGTGTTCCACAAGAAAACGGAGTCCGAGGGGCGCACGGGGTGGTGACAAGCCCCCTAGGCACAACCAAGGGGTGGTCGCGCCTAGCAGGCTTGTCGCCTCCCCGTGCATCCTACGGACTACTTTTTATTTTCCTAATTTTTTAAATATTCCAAAACTGAGTAAAATTGATATTGGGAAAGTTTTGCAGTCGATTTACTTATCGTACCACATACCTATTCCTTTTTTGGAGTCTAAAACATTTCGGTAGGTCTCCCTAATATGCTCTTCTGGAGTTATGGTATTGATAACATTGGTATCATCATTAATGGGAGTACCTGAAATATAATGTTTGATTCTTTGCCCGTTTACCACCTTCGGATTTGTGCCTTCGGCATTGTTGATCTTGATTGCACCGGAACGATCTACTTCCTCAATGATATAAGGCACTTCCCATTTGGAGAGAAGCTTTCCTGCAAAAAATCTTAAACGAGAATTGCATAGCAAGACATGGTCACCTACATTAAATTCAGGCATTTGTATCCTTTTGTCATGCCATCTCTTAACATTTTCTTTAAACAACTTGGCATTCTCATAGGCCTGGGTTCTCCATTCATCAAGTGAGCTAATATCAAATAACCTCTTCTCACTAGCAAGTTTGAAATCATAGTTGAGCTCTTTGATTGCCCAATAAGCTTTGTGCTCTAGCTCTAGAGGTAAGTGACATGCTTTACCATCAACCATTTTATACGGAGACGTACCCTAGGATTCTTGTCAGCAGTTCTATAATCCCACAATGCATCGTCAAGTTTCTTAGACCAATTCTTCCTAGATCTATTAACCGTCCTTTGCAAGATCAATTTAATTTTTCCATTGCTTAATTCTACTTGACCACTAGACTGAGGATGATAAGGGGATGCAATTATATGGTTAACATCATACCTAGCAAGCAATTTATAGAAAGCACCATGAATAAAATGTGAACCACCATTAGTCATTAAATATCTTGGGACTCCAAATCTAGAAAAAATAACTTCTTTAAGCATCTTAATAATGGATTTATGATCAACACTACTAGTTGGAATAGCTTCTACCCACTTAGTAACATAATCAATGACAACTAAAATATGAGTATACCCGTTGGACATTGGAAAAGGCCCCATATAATCAAAACCCCAAACATCAAATGGTTCAATAACAAGAGAGTAGTTCATAGGCATTTCCTAACGTCTACTAATATTGCAAATTCTTTGACATTCATCGCATGACAAGACAAACTTACAAGCATCCTTGAAGAGAGTAGGCCAATAAAAACCAGATTGTAATACCTTATGTGCAGTTCTATCTCCAGCGTGGTGTCCTCCGTAGGCCTCGAAATGACACTTCCGTAGGAACTATTCCTATTCATTCTCAGGTACACAATGTCTAATAACACCATCTACTCCTTCTTTATAAAGGTGTGGGTCATCCCAGAAGTAATGTCTTAAATCATAGAAGAACTTTTTCTTTTGTTGGTACGTGAAACTAGGCGGTATAAATTTAGCGATAATGTAATTAGCATAATCAACATACCATGGAGCATTATGCGAAGTATTTATGACAGCTAATTGTTCATCAGGAATGCTATCATCAATAGGTAGTGGGTCATCAAGAACATTCTCTAACCTAGACAAGTTATGTGCTACGGGGTTATCAGCACCCTTTCTATCAAGAATATGCAAATAAATTCTTGTAGCAGAAGAACCCATGTGATAAGTCTAGGTTTAGCATGTTGGAAATATTCCCTAGAGGCAATAATAAAATGGTTATTATTGTATTTCCTTGTTCATGATAATTGTCTATTGTTCATGCTATAATTGTGTTAACCGGAAACCGTAATGCATGTGTGAATACATAGACCACAACATGTCCCTAGTGCGCCTCTAATTGTCTAGCTCGTTGATCAATAGATGGTCACGGTTTCATGACCATGGACATTGGATGTTGTTGATAATGGGGTCACATCATTAGGAGAATGATGTGATGGTCAAGACCCAATCCTAAGCATAGCACAAGATCATGTAGTTCGTCTGCTAAAGCTTTTCAATGTCAAGTATCGTTTCCTTGGACCATGAGATTATGCAACTCCCGAATACGGTAGGAATACTTTGGGTGTTCCAAACATCACAACGTAACTAGGTGGCAATAAAGATGCTCTACGGGTATCTCCGAAAGTGTCTGTTGGGTTGGCACGAATCGAGACTGGGATTTGTTACTCCGTATGACGGAGAGGTATCTTTGGGCCCACTCGGTAAGACATCATCATAAAGAGCTCAATGTGACTAAGGAGTTAGCCATGGGATGATGTGTTACGGAACGAATAAATAGACTTTCCGATAACGAGATTGAACAAGGTATAGGGATATCGACGATCGAATCTCGGGCAAGTATCATACCGGTAGACAAAGGGAATTGTATACGAGATTGATTGAATCCCTGACATCATGGTTCATCTGATGAGATCATTGTGGAGCATGTGGGAGCCAACATGGGTATCTAGATCCCGCTGTTGGTTATTGACCGGAGAGGTTTCTCGGTCATGTCTACGTGCCTCCTGAACCCGTAGGGTCTACACACTTAAGGTTCGAGGACGCCAGGGTTAGAGGGAAATAGTGTGCATGGTTACCGAAGGTAGTTAGGAGTCCTGTATGAGATCCCGGACGTCACGAGAAGTTCCGGAATGGTCCGAAGACAAATATTGATATATAGGAAGTGAGGTTTTGGTTACCGGAAATGTTTCGGGCATCACCGGTAACGTACCGGGACCACCGGAAGGGTTCTTGGGGTCCACCAAGTGGGGCCACCGGCCCCAGAGGGCTTCATGGGCCACAAGTGGGAGGGAACCAGACCCTAGGTGGGCTGGTGCACCCCCACAAGGGCCCAAGGCACAGCAAGGGAAGAGAGGGGGGCAAACCCTAGGCTCAGATGGGCCTAAGGCCCACCTAGGGCGCCGACCACCGCTCTCTCCCTCTGGCCGCCACACCAGATCAGATCTGGTGGCTACCGCACCACCCTAGGGTGGAAACCCTAGGGCGCAGCCCTCCCTCCTCCTCCTCCTATATATAGTGGTGCCCTTGGGGCCGTTTGAGACATGACTCTCTCTCCCTCTCGGCGCAGCCCTACCCCTCCCTCTCCTCGTTCTCCGTAGTGCTTGGCGAAGCCCTGCCGGAGACCACACAGCTCCACCGTCACCACGCCGTCGTGCTGCCGGAGCTCTCCCTCAACCTCTCCTTCCACCTTGCTGGATCAAGGCATAGGAGACGTCACCGGGCTGCACGTGTGTTGAATGTGGAGGCGCCGTTGTTCGACGCTAAGATCGGAGTCCACCGCGATCTGAATCGCTACGAGTACGACTCCACCAACCGCGTTCTTGTAACGCTTCCGCTTAGTGATCTTCAAAGGTATGAAGATGCACTCTCCCCTTACTCGTTTCTAGTTTCTCCATAGATAGATCTTGGTGAACACGTAGGAATTTTTTGATTTACTACTACGTCTCCCAACAGTGGCATCATGAGCTAGGTCTATGTGTAGAATCTATGCACGAGTAGAACACAAAGTTGTTGTGGGTGTCAATCTTATTAATTTTCTTACCACTACTAGTCTTATCTTGATTCGGCGGTATTGTGGGATGAAGCGGCCCGGACCAACTTTACACGTACGCTTACGTGAGACCGGTTCCACTGCCTGACATGCACTTATTGCATAAGGTGGCTAGCGGGTGTCTGTATCTCCCACCTTAGTCGGATTGGATTCGATGAAAAGGGTCCTTATGAAGGGTAAATAGAAATTGGCATATCACGTTGTGGTTTTGGTGTAGGTAAGAAACGTTCTTGCTAGAAACCTATAGCAGCCACGTAAAAACTTGCAACTACAAATTAGAGGACGTCTAACTTGTTTTTGCAGCATATGCCTTTAATGTGATATGGCCAAAAGGATGTGATGTGATGCATTGTGATGTATGAGATAGATCATGTTCTTGTAATAGGATTCATGACTGGCATGTCGATGAGTATGAAAACTGGCAGGAGGCATAGGAGTTGTCTTATTTTATTGTATGACATGCGTGTCAATCATAAATGCCACGTAATTACTTTACTTTATTGCTAAACGTTAGCCATAGTAGTAAAAGTAATAGTTGGCGAGACAACTTCATGAAGACACGATGATGGAGGTCATGATGATGGAGATCATGGTGTCGTGCCGGTGACAGGGATGATCATGGTGCCCCAAAGATGAAGATCAAAGGAGCAAGATGATATTGGCCATATCATGTCACTATATTAATTGCATGTGATGTTTATCATGTTTACATCTTATTTTCTTAGAACAACGGTAGTAAATAAGATGATCTCTCAATAAAATTTCAAGAAAGGTGTTCACCCTAACTGTGCACCATCGCTAAGGATCGTTGTTCCGAAGCACCACGTCATGATCAGGTGTGATAGGTTCTAACGTTCGTATACAACGGGTGTAAGCCAGATTTACACACGCGAAACACTTAGGTTGACTTGACGAGCCTAGCATGTACAGACATGGCCTCGGAACACGGAAGAACGAAAGGTCAAACATGAGTCGTATAGAAGATACGATCAACATGGAGATGTTCACCATGGATGACTAGTCCATCTCACGTGATGATCGGACACGGACTAGTTGACATGGATTATGTAACACTTGGATGACTAGAGAGATGTCTATCTAAGTGGGAGTTCATTAAATAATTTGATTATGTGAACTTAATTATCATGAACTTAGTCTAAAATTGTCTTTACAATCTATATTGTAGATCCAATGGCCAATGCTAATGTCACCCTCAACTTTAACGCGTTCCTAGAGAAAACCAAGCTGAAAGATGATGGAAGCAACTATGCGGACTGGGTCCGTGGCCTAAGGATCATCCTCATAGCTTCCAAAAGATTGTATGTCCTTGATGCACCGCTAGGTGACCCATCCATTTTCCTAGCGGACCAAGACGTTACGAACGCTTGGCAGTCACGCTGCGATGATTACTCCCTTGTTTAGTGCGGCATGCTTGATAGTTTAGAACCGGGGCTCCAAAATAGTTTTGAGAAACACGGAGCATATGAGATGTTCCAAGAGCTCAAACTGGTTTTCCAAGCTCATACCCGGGTCGAGAGATATGAAGTCCCTGACAAGTTCTTCAGCTATAAGACAAAGGAGAATAGTTCTGTCAGTGAGCACATACTCAAAATGTCTGGGTTGCACAACCACTTGACTCAGCTGGTTGTTAATCTCCTGGATGACTCGGTCATTGACAGAATCCTCCAATCGCTTCCACCTAGCTACAAGAGCTTTGTGATGAATTACAACATGCAGGGGATGGAGAAGTCCATTCCTGAGTTGTCCTCGATGCTAAAATCAGCAGAGGTCGAGATCAAAAAGGAGCATCAAGTGTTGATGGTCAATAAGACCACTAGTTTCAAGAAAGGCAAGGGTAAAAAGAACTTCAAGAAGGACGGCAAAGCAGTTGCCGCACCCGGTAAGCAAGTTGCCGGGAAGAAGAAAAAGAATTGACCCAAACCTAAGACTGAGTGCTTTTATTCCAAGGGTACCGGTCACTGGAAGTGGAACTGCCCCAAGTACTTAGCGGATAAGAAGGTCGGCAACGTTAAAGGTATATGTGATATACTTGTTATTGATGTGTACCTAACCAGCGCTCGTAGTAGCTCCTGGGTATGATACTGGTACAGTTGCTCACATTTGTAACTCCAAGCAGGAGCTACGGAATAAGCGGATACTGGCAAAGGACGAGGTGATGATGCGTGTTGGGAATGGTTCGAAGGTCGATGTGATCGCCGTCGGCACGCTACTTCTACATCTACCTTTGGGATTAGTTTTAAACCTCAATAATTGTTATTTAGTACCAGCTTTGAGCATGAACATTGTATCTGGAGCTCGCTTGATGCGAGATGGCTACTCATTTATATCTGGGAATAATGGTTGTTCTATTAATATGAGAGAAATGTTTTATGGTCATGCTCCGCTGGTCAATGGTTTATTTTTGATGAATCTCGAACGCGATGTTACACATATTCATAGTGTGAGTACCAAAAAGTGTAAGGTTGATAACGATAGTCCCACTTACATGTGGCACTGCCACCTAGGTCATATTGGTGTCAAACGCATGAAGAAGCTCCATGCTGATGGACTTTTGGAGTCTCTTGATTTTGAATCATTTGACACGTGCGAACCATGCCTCATGGGCAAGATGACCAAGACTCCGTTCTCTGGAACAATGGAGCGAGCAACTAACTTGTTGGAAATAATAGATAGTGATGTATGCGGTCCAATGAGCGTCAAGGCTCGCGGTGGCTACTGTTATGTTCTCATCCTCACTAATGACTTGAGCAGATATGGGCATGTCTACTTAATGAAACACAAGTCTGAAACCTTTGAAAGGTTCAAGGAATTTTAGAGTGAGGTAGAGAATCAACATGACAGGAAAACAAAGTGCCTACGATCTAATCGTGGCGGAGAATATTTAAGTCACGAGTTTGGCACGCACCTAAGGAAATGTGGAATCGTTTCACAACTCACGCCGCCTGGCACACCTCAGCGAAATGGTGTGTCAAAACGTTGTAATCACAGTCTATTGGATATGGTGCGATCTATGATGTCTCTTACCGACTTACCGCTATCATTTTGGGGATATGCATTAGAGACTGCCACATTCACTTTAAATAGGGCACCATCAAAGTACGTTGAGATGACACCGTATGAATTATGGTTTGGAAAGAAACCTAAGATGCCATTCCGAAAAGTTTGGGGATGCGATGCTTATGTGAAGAAACTTCAACCTGAGAAGCTCGAACCCAAAGCGGAAAAGTGTGTCTTCATAGGATACCCCAAAGAGACTATTGGGTATACCTTCTACCTCAAATCCGAAGGCAACGTCTTTGTTGCCAAGAAAGGATCCTTTCTCGAGAAAGAGTTTCTCTCGAAAGAAGTAAGTGGGAGGAAAATAGAACTTGATGAGTTAATTGTACCTCCACTCGGATGGGAGAGTAGTGCAGCACAGGAAGTTGTTTCTGTGGAGCCTACACCGGCTGGAGAGGAAGTTAATGATGATGATCATGAAACTTCAGAGCAAGTTACTATTGAACGTCGAAGGTCCACTAGGACGCGTTCCGCACCAGAGTGGTACGACAACCCTGTCCTGGAGATCATGTTGTTGGACAACGGTGAACCTTCGAACTATGAAGAAGTGATGGCGGGCCCGGGTTCCAACAAATGGCTTGAAGCCATGAAATCCGAGATAGGATCCATGTATGAGAACAAAGTGTGGACTTTGGTGGACTTGCCTGATGATAAGCGAGCCATTGAAAATAAATGGATCTTTAAGAAGAAGACTGACGCGGATGGTAATGTGACCGTCTATAAGGCTCGGCTTGTCGTAAGGGTTATTGACAAGTTCAAGGAGTTAACTACGATGAGACTTTCTCACCCGTAGCGATGTTGAAGTCTGTCCGAATCATGTTAGCAATTGCCGCATTTTATGATTATGAGATCTGGCAAATGGACGTCAAAACGACATTCCTTAATGGCTTCCTTAAGGAAGAACTGTGTATGTTGCAGCCAGAAGGTTTTGTCGATCCTAAAGAAGCTAACAAAGTATGCAAGCTCCAGCGCTCCATCTATGGGCTGGTGCAAGCATCTCGGAGTTGGAACATTCTCTTTAATGAGGTGATTAAAGCGTTTGGGTTTGTACAGGTTTATGGAGAACCCTGTATTTACAAGAAAGTGAGTGGGAGCTCTGTAGCATTTCTCATATTATATGTGGATGACATACTGATAATGGGAAATGATATAGAACTTTTGTAAAGTGTAAAGGCCTACTTGAATAAATGTTTTTCAATGAAGGACCTTGGAGAAGCTGCTTACATATTAGGCATCAAGATCTATAGAGATAGATCGAGACGCCTCATAGGTCTTTCACAAAGCACATACCTTGACAGGATATTGAAGAAGTTCAATATGGATCAGTCCAAGAAGGGGTTCTTGCCTGTGTCATAGGGTGTGAGTTTGAGTACGACTCAATGCCCGACCACGGCAAAGGATAGAGAAGAGATGAGTGTCATCCCCTATGCTTCAGCCATAGGCTCTATTATGTATGCCATGCTGTGTACTAGCCCTGATGTGAACCTTGCCATAAGTTTGGTAGGGAGGTACCAAAGTGATCCCAGAGCGGAACACTGGACAACGGTCAAGAATATCCTGAAGTACCTGAAAAGGACAAAGGACATGTTTCTCGTATATGGAGGTGCCAAAGAGCTTGTCGTAAAGGGTTACGTCAATGCTAGCTTCAACACAAATCCAGACGACTCCAAGTCGCAAACCGGATACGTGTATATTTTGAATGGAGGGGCAGTCAGCTGGTGCAGCAGCAAGGAAAGCATCGTGGCGGCATCTACATGTGAAGCGGAGTACATAGCTGCTTCGGAAGCAGCAAAGGAAGGAGTCTGGATGAAGGAGTTCATCACCGACCTAGAAGTGATTCCCAATGTGTCAGGCCCGATGACTCTATTCCGTGACAACATTGGAGCTATTGCCCTTGCGAAGGACCCCAAGTTTCACAAGAAGACAAGACACATCCAGCGTCGCTTCAACTCCATCCATGATTACATTCATGAGGGAGATATAGATATTTGTAAAGTACATACAGATCTGAATGTCGCATATCCATTGAATAAACCTCTCTCATGAGCAAAACATGATCAACATGAGAATGCTATGGGTGTTCGATTCATCACAATGTAACTAGATTATTGACTCTAGTGCAAGTGGGAGATTGTTGGAAATATAACCTAGAGGCAATAAGAAAATGGTTATTATTGTATTTCCTTGTTCATGATAATTTTCTATTGTTCATGCTATAATTGTGTTAACCGGAAACCGTAATGCATGTGTAAATACATAGACCATAACATGTCCCTAGTGAGCCTCTAGTTGGCTAGCTCGTTGATCAATAGATGGTCATGGTTTCATGACCATGGACATTGGATGTCGTTGATAATGGGATCACATCATTAGGAGAATGATGTGATGGACAAGACCCAATCCTAAGCATAGCACAAGATCGTGTAGTTCGTCTGCTAAAGCTTTTCAATGTCAAGTGTTGTTTCCTTAAATCATGAGATTGTGCAACTCCCGGATACCGTAGGAATACTTTGGGTGTGCCAAACGTCACAACGTAACTGGGTGGCTATAAAGGTGCACTACGGGTATCTCTGAAAGTGTCTATTGGGTTGGCACGAATCGAGATTGGGATTTGTCACTCCGTATGACGGAGAGGTATGTCTGGCCCACTCAGCAAGACATCATCATAATGAGCTCAATGTGACTAAGGAGTTAGCCACGGGATGATGTGTTACGGAACGAGTAAACAGACTTGTCGGTAACGAGATTGAACAAGGTATAGGGATACCGACAATCGAATCTCGGGCAAGTATCATACCGGTAGATAAAGGGAATAGTATACGGGATTGATTGAATCCCCGACATCGTGGTTCATCCGATGACATCATCGTGGAGCATGTGGGAGCTAACATGGGTATCTAGATCCTGCTATTGGTTATTAACCGGAGACATTTCTCGATCATGTCTACGTGCCTCCCGAACCCGTAGGGTCTACACACTTAAGGTTTGATGACGCCAGGGTTATAGGGAAATAGTGTGCATGGTTACCCAAGGCAGTTTGGAGTCCCGGATGAGATCCCGGACGTCACGAGGAGTTCTAGAATGGTCCGGAGACAAAGATTGATATATAGGAAGTGAGGTTTTGGTTACCGGAAATGTTTCGAGCGTCACTGGTAACGTACCGGGACTATCTGAAGGGTTCCGGTGGTCCACCAAGTGGGGCCACTGCCCCCAAAGGGCTTCATGGGCCACACGTGGGAGGGAACCAGCCCCTAGGTGGGCTGGTGCGCCCCCCACAAGGGCCCAAGGTGCAGCAAGGGAAGAGAGGGAGGCAAACCCTAGGCTCAAATGGGCCTAAGGCCCACCTAGGGCGTCGGCCACCCCTCTCTCCATTTGGCCGCCGCGCCAGATCATATCTATTGGCTGCCGCAGCACCCTAGGGTGGAAACCCTAGGGTGCAGCCCTCCCTCCTCCTCCTTCTATATATAGTGGTGCCCTTGGGGCTATTTGAGACACGACTCTCTCTCCCTCTCGCCGCAACCCTACCCCTCCCTCTGCTCGTTCTTCGTAGTGCTTGGTGAAGCCCTGCGAGAGGCCACGCAGCTCCACCATCACCGTGTCGTCGTGCTGCTGGAGCTCTCCATCAACCTCTCCTTCCTCCTTGCTGGATGAAGGTGTAGGAGACATCACCGGGCTGCATGTGTGTTGAACGCGGAGGCGTCGTTGTTCGGCGCTAAGATCGGAGTCCACCACAATCTGAATCGCTACGAGTACGACTCCACCAACCGCGTTCTTGTAAGACTTCCGCTTAGCAATCTTCAAAGGTATGAAGATGCACTCTCCCCTTACTCGTTGCTGGTTTCTCCATAGATAGATCTTGGTGAACACGTAGGAATTTTTTTGATTTACTACTACGTCTTCCCAACATAGCATCCTTCTTTTCCATAAGATATTTAATAGCATCATGATTAGTGTGAAATGTTACTTTAGAATCAACAATATAAGGTCTAAACTTATCACAAGTGAACACAACTACAAAAAAATCTTTTTCAGTGGTAGCATAGTTTCTTTGAGTACTTTCTAGAGTTTTGCTGTCATAATGAATAACATTTAATTTTTATCAACTCTTTGTCCTAGGACAGCACCGACAGCATCATCACTAGCATCACACATAATTTCAAAGGGCAGGTTCTAATCAGGTGGTTGAACAACATGTGCAGAAATCAAAGCATTCTTAAGAATTTCGAAAGCTTCTACACAATCATCATCAAAAATGAATGGAACATCTTTTTGCAAAAGATTAGTCAGAGGCCTAGAGATCTTAGAGAAATCTTTAATAAATCTCCTGTAGAAACCAGCATGACCAAGGAAACTTCTTATACCTTTGATATCCGTAGGACACGGCATTTTTCACTAGCATCAACTTTAGCCTTGTCAACTTCAATACCTCTTTCGAAATTTTTATGTCCCAAGACAATGCGTTTATTCACCATAAAGTGGCACTTCTCTCAATTCAAGACAAGATTAGTTTCTTCACATCTCTACAAAACTCGATCAAGGTTGCTCAAACAATCATCAAAAGAAGTTCCGTAAACGGAAAAATCATCCATGAAAACCTCAACAATCCTTTCACAAAAATCAGAGAATATAGCAGTCATGCATCTTTGAAAGGTAGAAGGTGCATTGCATAAACCAAAAGTCATACGTCTATAAGAGAAGGTACCAAAAGGGCAGGGAAAGGTGGTCTTCTCTTGGTCCTCTTTTGACACAAGTATTTGAGAGAAACTAGAATAACCATCTAGAAAGCAGAAATGTGTGTGTTTGGATAATCTTTCTAGCATTTGATCAATAAAAGACAGAGGGTAATGATCTTTCCTAGTAGCGTTATTCAACTTCCTAAAATCAATTACCATTTTATATCCTGTAAAAATTCTCTACGGGATCAATTCATTTTTATCATTAGGAACTACGGTAATACCTCCTTTCTTAGGGACACAATGAATGGTACTAACCCATCTACTATTAGCAATAGGGTAAATGATACCTGCCTCGAGAAGATTTAATATTTCATTTCTTACCATTTCTTTCATTTTAGGATTCAACCGTCGTTGGTCATCAACGACTGGTTTAGCATCAGGCTCCATTTTAATTTTTTGTTGACTCATGCCCTTAAGATCATCAAGAGTATATCCAATATCAGCACGGTGCTTCCTCAGAGTTTTCAATAATCTCTGTTCTTCATGTTCTGAAAGGTTAGCACTAATAATAACTGGATATATCTTCTTTTCATCGAGATAAGCATATTTCAGAGTATCTGGTAATTGTTTAAGCTCAAATACGGGATCACCCATGGGTGGAGGAGGATCCCCAAGTATTTCAACGAGCAAGTTGTATTTCAGAATAGGATGCTGATCAAAGAAAATCTTATCTATTTCATTCCAAACATTCATATGCATGTCATTTTCATGGTCTAGCAAATATTGCTCTAAAGGATCAGTAGGAAGAACAGGAATAGAAGCAAGGCCAATAATTTCATCCTTACTAGACAATTCTTTATCATGGGGTTGTCTACGAAATTTAGAGAAATTAAACTCATGAGACATATCCCCAAAACTTATGGTAATTGTTTCCTTCTCACAATCTATCCTAGCATTAACTTTATTCAAGAAGGGTCTACCAGATATAATGGGACAAAAATCATCTTGTGGGAAGCCAAGAACAAGAAAATTAGTAGGATATTTTATTTTCCCACACAAGACTTCAACATTCTAATAATCCCAACTGGTGATATAGTGTCTCTATTAGTAAGCTTAATTGTAACATCAATTTCCTCTAACTCAGCTGGTGCAATATCATTCATAATCTCTTTATATAAGGAAAAGGGAATTGCACTCACACTAGCACCCATATCACATAAGCCATGATAACAATGATCTCCTATTTTAACAGAAACAACATGTGAGGGAGTCCTAGATTAAGGGACCTCGGGTAGCCGACCCATTGTGCATGGGCCGCAAGACATGCATCGGATGATCGAGGACCACCTACACCAGGACAGAAGCTACATGGAGTCAAGACGTGTTCTCCAAGTTATTAGCTATAGTTAGGCACGTTATCTCTTTGGCATGTAACCGACCGTGTGTAAGCCAAGGACACCCTCGGCATCTATGTAAGCCATAGGGTTTTAGGGCATAGGGCCAGAACAACTCATCTAGGATTAGACATACAATCTCGAGGTAGATCAACTCTATAACCCCTTACACCATCAATACAATCAAGCAAGACGTAGGGTATTATCTCCATTGGAGGGTCCGAATCTGGGTAAACTCGTGTCCCCTTTGTCTCCTGTTACCATTGATCCTAGTCTCACAGTTCGGGACCCCCTACCCAAGATCCACTGATTTTGACACCGACATAGGTGCTTTCATTGAGAGTTCCTTTATGAGCGTCGAAGAAATCGATGGCTCGCCCCATCGCAAGTAGCAAGATCTGTATCGAGGGGACGCTCGCCCCCGATCAGAGTTTCATCGACAACGACATCTTGTCGCATGCTGGTCCGGTCGGCCATCATGGTTGGATCGGAAGGTTTCCCCCCAATCAGAAAATTATGTTCGGAACCCTAGAGTTCATGGCTGATTCACGGGGAACACTCGTTCCAATGGAACCCTCAACCTTCGAAGGAAAACCTATAAATACGGATGCTTTGACGTCCAATACATCAGGTCCCACGGTAGAATGGAACACGGATCCACTTAGGCGTAACTCTGGAACCGTCATGCCGCTTGACGAATCCACTCGTATCACGACACGTATCCTGCCATCGCGTCGTTCTTAAACGAGTTCTTCAATCGGATCAAAGCTATGTGTATATTGGATGACCAGGTTCCTATCTATGATTGGCTTGGGATCAAATCCGATGACAGGGATATTCATGTCCCTCCGGTCACCCACCTTGTTGCCACCATCGAGTGTCCAGTCGTGGATTCTACCCGACAGCCGGAATTGAAAACCGTCTATACCCCCGTCCGCAATCTCCAAGACCCTGTCGGACAATCAGAAGCTCGGAATCGCTTTAGAACTGGACCGTCACCGGTCCAGGATCCATCGCATGACTTGGAAACTGCACTTCCGAATACTTGTTGCGACAGGGAACTAAATTTTTTCCCACCCACCACCCAAGATGATTATCCAAGTACCGTGCCAAAGCTCATGTCTTCGGACTTTCAGGATATCAAGAAAATACAAGGAGAATCAGTTCAGAACTTTTGGGCAATACTCCTACTTGCTAGGAGCAGAGTAAAAGGACTTAGTCACCAAGACGTAATGGCAGTTTTCATTAGCAATTGCCATGATGAAAGGATTCTTAAAGCCCTGGCCCACCGACGCTTAAACGAATTTTCGGAGTTATCCGAATTGGTACAGAAGTACTGTGCCATGGAGAGTGTTTGGCAATTCGAGCGGTTGTTCTTGGAACCAAAATTCTCCGAACACCCTAGAGGAGCTCGGAGAAAGAGGGTACCTCCAAATCGGCCAGCCAGGTATGAACCCGTCAAAAAAAGAACAAGTCCCTTTCTGGGACCGGCACCGTCCTCGATGGACATTTAGATAAACCTTGCCCCATTCATTCCGTGTTGTTGAACACAAACCCTACTCATAGCCTTCGAGCTTGCTGGGTCGTCAAGCAAGTCACAAAAAGTGGCGAGGCCATCCTCGACACACCTTCGTCTAACATGCATTCTCCTTCGCCTAATGGATTCGATGACGAAGTCCTGACGGTCTATGAGATGTTCCTCTCAATGGGCGTAAAAGAGCTCTGAGGGAGCACAAGCAGGTCTACCACGTAGATTCTACTAGCCCATGGGCAAACGTACCGATTACTTTCGGGGACACTGACCAGCCGCCCATCCTTCCCGGTCATTCACCGGATGCTCTAGTGTCGAATCCCATCATTGATGGATACAGACTACATAAGGTGCTCATGGACGGCGATAGTGGTCTAAACCTCATCTATGAGGCCACTCTGGAGAAAATGCAGTTCGATCGATCTTGCATAGAACATAGCAACACAACCTTCTACGGAATTATCCTAGGGAAAGAGACACGTTGTTCCGGATGTATCATCCTGGACGTTGTGTTTGGCACGCCCAAAAATTACCTATCCCAAGAACTCCTCTTCCACATTGTCCCCTTCCCTAGTGGCAATCACGCCCTATTAGGACGCGACGCCTTTACAAAGTTCCAGGCCATAGCCCATTACGGTTACATGAAACTCAAAATGCCAGGACCAAATGGAGTGATCACGTTGTAGGATCGAAAGTAGGTCTAGAGGGGGGTGATTAGACTACGTGACCAAATAAAAGTTTTGCCTTTTCCCAATTTTAATTCTTGGCAAATTTTAGCATTCATAGCATATCAAGTAACACCCTACACATGCATGTCTAAGAGTGTGGCAGCGGAAAATAAAGACATTGCACATGTAAGTAAAGAGAGGGTTAGGAATGCAAACACAAGTGATGACACGATAATTTTTCCCGTGGTTCCGATAGGTGGTGCTATCGTACGTCCACATTCATGGAGTCTTCAACCCACGAAGGGTAATGGTCGTGAGAGTCCACAGAGGGCTCTACCCACGGAGGGTTCCATGAAGAAGCACCCATGACTATTCCATGCGGCTTCCGTCCACGAAGGACTAGCCTCACTATGGGTAGATCTTCACGAAGTAGGAGATCTCCTTGCCCTTACAAACTTCTTGGTTCACTCCACCACACGAAGTAGGAGGTTCCCATGCCACACCTAACCAATCTAGGAGGCACCACCCTCCAAAAGGTAATAGGCTCGGTAGTGACGATGAACTCCTTGCTCTTGTGCTTCAAGATGATAGACTCCTCAACACACAATCTCTCTCTCATAGATTTGGCTTGCTAGAAGAGATGGGATTGGTGGAAAGCAACTTGGGGAGGCTAGAAATCAAGATCCATATGGTTGGAGTGGAAGATCTTGACCTCGACGCAAGGGTAGGTGGTTCTGTCTCAGAAAACTAAGTAGGATAGGTATGGAATAGTTCTGAGTGCTTCACTTTCGAGTGGGTGGTGGCGAAGGGGTATATATAGGCATCCCCAAAAATCCAACTGTTACACACAATAAGTCAGACTCGGTGACACCGATGTGTAAATCTCGGTGGTACCGAAGTGATAAAAAGTGGCAACTTTTGAATCTCGGAGGGACCGATATACAATTCTCGGTTGCACCGACAAGGTGACCAACGGTCAGATTTACCAAACTCGGTGAAGCCGATTCACCATTCTCGGTCGGACCGAAAATGTGCATTTGTGTAACAGAAAGTTGGCAACCCAACTCGGTGGCACCGAGTGTAGTGTCGGCTGCACCGAAGTGTTAGGGTTTGGCTGAGTCTGTCTAGGGTTTGGAACACAGTGGCACCAGGATAGAAAAGTCGGTTGCACCAATTTGACATATTTGGCTTAGGACAGACTTGGTGGGAGAGTATGTGGATGTTTTGATGACTGTCACTTGTGCATGTTTGAGCATATTGTTCACCATCAAAACTTTACCCCTTTTAATAGTATTGGCTTTCCTATAGACTCAAAGTGATTTCTCACAAATGCAAAATGTAGATTTCTCTTGCTTGAAGCTTGGCCAACCTATTTCCTTGAACCTTGGGGTAATTCGACAATCCTTTTGCCATTCCCATCATTTAACTCTTCCTTAAATATACTTGGTGAAGATATTAGTTCAATGACTTATATGTTGTTATTAATTACCAAAACCACCAAGGAAGCAAATGTGCTTTCAATCTCCCCTTTTTGGTAATTGAAGACAACATATAGATCAAAGCTTCGACAAAGATATAATTATAGAATATAGTCGTCGCTTTGAGAAGTATGTGTTAAGTAAGAGCTCCCCCTAAATTTGTGCATCATTTTAGATTTGCGTTTGAATGCAAATGCACAATCGATTAGGTACATGGGTCACTTCTCACATGTCACATACCAGTTGGTGGTGTGCGAGAGTAATTGGAATGAATATCATAGCACAACACAATCGACCAAAAGATGAATGATCATCACATAAGCATTTAGGATGATAGGAAATAGTAGCATCACACATCAAACGTATGATCAAACATCACCAAGCGTGTATCACAAGCAAAAAATAAAAAGAGTATCATGGCAACCAAAAGCAATTGTTTTGAAAAAGTACCAAACACCAAATGCTCTCTCTCTCTCGAAGCCTAATGATCTATATACACTTCTTCCCCTTTGGCAACAAGTTACCAAAAAGTTCAGAGGTATCTATCTAAGAGTTCTTGGGCTGATATCCTCCGGTTATCGATGAAGGAGTCGAGAGCACGGCATTGGCAAAGATATCTGTAGATGTCATTGATGGAGCTGGAGTAGACACTGGTGGAACATAAGCTGATGGAGCAGGAGTTGTGCTGATAGTAGCTGGAGCTGATGAAGAGGGCCTCAACTCTGGAGCAGGCACTGTAGTTGATCTAGCCTGAGTGAAGAACTGGGTGCCCGTCCTGAGAGGTGATCCTTCCTCATCAACATCATCAGAAGAAGAAGAATAGGTAGAAGAGACCCAAGGAATGTGCACGGATTCAAATTCCTTCTGGAGCTCTATCACAGTCTTGGACAACTTGTCCACTTTGTCACCAAGCACTTTGATCCTCATCTCGAAGATCCTCACAAGGTTGTTCTGGTTCTCCAGAATCCCTTTGATATCCTTCTACATACCTTGGACGGCTGTGATCAGAAGATCCATTTGCTCGTTCTTGGATCTGGGGGCTTGAGCACTAGCGGCTCGAAAAGCTTTTGCCTCTGCTTGTGCTGTAGTAGATGTGGGATGATTTGGGTTCATCACCACAACTTTATCCTCGAACTCTGGCTATAGGGGCAGATGTGGGCGATCAAGAGCAAAAAATGTGCTTCTCCAACTAAGAGTTGATGAGCAACTGGATGTAGGGTGCATAACAGCATGAGCGCTTCTGGTCAGCAACAACCCTCTTGATTGTCTCAACAATCAGATCCATTACTCTAATCCTGGTGTTCCTGTCAAGGTGGATGAGCATATTAATGGAGTAGCCTCGGATCATCTTGTCATCTCCTGACTTGGGCATCAAGGTATGCCTGAGAATGGTGTTTATAGTCCGGAGGCCTGCTTGCATATAATAGATGGATCCTAGCTTATGTGATTGCACCTTGTCTGCGGGAATAGGAGTGTACATGTCTTTATTGGCATTGTTACTTGCCTTGGGTTTAGAGTATACATCCAAATCTCCTTCCTAAGCTTCTGGAACTTCAAGTAGAGCATCCCATTCCTCAACAGTGGATTGATATCTAGCACCTTCAGTCATCCATACAATTCTACCATCTCCATAGAAATGAGTAGTGGAGTAGAATTGCATGATCATCTCGTCGTTCCATGCAGTAAGCTCTATGGAAATGAACTTGTCCAGACCTATGCAATGGAAGTTGTCTTGGTCACTTGGGAAGTAGTCCACATTATCTTTGATGAACTTCCAATCGACATACCTCATGTCGCTAACAGCTGGGCTCTTGTCAAGCAGAACGGTCTCATAGAAATCTTGTTGCTCTCTGGTATAGAACGTGTAGTCAACAACAGTCTTCCTCCTCTGAGCATAAGGATCTATGGCTCTCCAGGCTCTCAAGCCCGAGTCTTTCCTTTTCTTCATGTCCTTAGCAACCATGTGGCTAGCATCGTGCATTGGAAGATGTGGTCTGAGCTTCATCAAAGTACTCAAGTCATCATCATCTTCCACTCTAGAGGCAGTCCCTTTGTTCTTCTCTGAAGCAGGAATGTCCCTGGTAGTCCTCTTAGACTTCTAAGCAGTAGCCTTCTTAGATGCAGGCTTGGTGCTCTTGGAGGTGCCAGTTTTTTTCATAGCATCTTCCATGAGCTTCTTGGCTTTCTTCTTGGGAGTGACTATCTTAGCATGTTCTTCCTCCTCCTCCTCAGTAGCAGCACCAGCAGCCTCCTCTGGATCCTCAACATAGAGGTAGGCCTGCCCATAACACGGACAATTCTCTTCCTGGACTTTTTCTTCCCTACCTTCTTAGGCATAGCTTGCTTGGGGACCTCAACTGATATAGTTGCTATGTAAGTCTCATGTGCTTTGAATGTTGAAGCAGGTGCATAGACTTTGCTGACAACTTTACAAGATGAAGTAGCTTCAGTTGCTAACTTCTTGGCAACTTTTTCTTGCTTCTTAGCAAGAGTTTCCTAGGGAATGAAATCTGAATCTTCTTCATCAGAGTTGAGCTTCTTCGTGGTTCTGGTGGCAGCCTTGGGCAATCCATGAGAGCTGGGGGTGCCTGGATCTGAGAAAGAACTAGCTTCTGGGCTAGTTCCAGAACTCATATCAACTCCTTGCTTTGGCAAATTCTGACTGTCCTCTGAGCCTGACATACTGACCCTGTGAATAGAGTATAGGAGAGCAGAAGAAGAATAGTCATCACAAAATGAGGCTGGTTTTTGAAATTTGAGCAATGAATTTTCAAAAGTTTTGCATTCTGTCAAATAGATATCGGTGTAGCCGAAAATAAATTTTCAGTGGGGCCAAGACAGACTAACTCTCTAACCGAAACTTGGCAGCCTTTTCGGTCAGACCAAAAAAGGCAACTCGGTTCCACCGAGTTAGTTCTCAACCTCATAGAAAAGCATATCAGTGAGACCGATATTTTCGTTTTGGTTCCACCGAGATTTATCGGGCGCATGACAAAACCCTAGAAAATTCATTTATCAAGATATTTTGGGGATTTGAGAGGATGGAAACATGTGCAAAGGTTGCAATGATGATAAACAAGAATCTAATGCACAAGAATTGGACGGGGAGCGCACTAGAGATCGAATCCATACCCTAGCTTGGTGTGGATCCTCTATGGTGGCGACGAGGGGGTGGATTTCGTCGGCGACGGCGATTCCCAGCGGCGGAGGAACACGGGGAGACAAGGGCGATGACGAGGGGTCTTCGGAGCGGCAGCTTAGGGTTTTGGAGTGCGACATATGAAGATGGAATTTCAAAGCGTCAGGGTCCAGAGTTATATACCCACCACTGTCGGTGACACCGATTCTAATTTTTTGGTGTCATCGACTGCCTCAACTGTCAGCTGACAGGGACACTCAATGTAACCAAGAAAATGGAATCGGTGGTACCAAGATTGAAAAACTAGATCAACCCTAGGCATTCGGTGAGACCGATATTTTGGTGTTGTTTCCACCGAGATGCACTTGGGAGGTTTGAATGGTTAGTCCTTATCGATATGGAACTCCGAGTGCTCCACACATAGAGGGATCGAAAAGCACTTGTTCAAATTTTGTGATGCAGCATGAATAGAGTATGAGGTGAGAAAGCATAGATAGCTAAAGCAGTGGTCCTAGGCATTCTTGTATATCCAATTGGCAAAAGATAAATCAAAAGCCAAATAGCAACAATTGGATATCCTCGAATGAGAAAATAAATGCAGACCAACATGCTCACACAATAAGATGTCAAATGAAAACATGGCAAGCATGCACATATACTCTAGCATATAACAAGCTCTTGGGCGATGACGAAGTCATATATATATGAGTATTTGACCAAGTAAGAGTACTTGATCATAGGTCATACTCATCGTTTAAGCACAAGTGGGGTTACCACTTTTACATAAAGCATTTAATGTTTGTCGCATACTATGAGATGCTTTGACTCAAGTCTTAGAGTAAAGCTCCCCCTTGATGTGACATCCCCCCATAAGAGGGATGAACTAACCTTGGGTTTTGTTGATAAAGACTTCATGTTGGTGAGGTAGTGGTGGATGCTCAACGTTGATGAAGATCACCAAGAGTTGGTAGCATCCTTGTTGTTTCCTTACTCTTCTCACCTACATGGGTTAGTCCCAACACACAAGAGACAAATACAAGGATATCTATGGACATGGAGTGCAAAGCATATGTAATGATATCCATTGATTTGTTGATTACCAAGTCCCTTGCTTACCTTTGAGGGAATGTGTGACTCCTTGATCTATTGCATAAGGTTGATGTTGAGTGCAAATAGATCTTGCCAATAATGAATGTGAGTGAATTTCATTGGTGGAGTCACCCCTCAAGAACTTTCTAGTTCTTCTTCTTGGGAATCCACATCAAGTTGATGGGGATCCTTGGTGTTGAAGTAGCACTTGTATAAGTTGAGCTTGTAGTAGCCTTGGGAACCCACTTCACCAAAGCTTGGGATTCACCTTCATAAGAGTCAAAGTCCTCTTGGAGCTTGTTCTTTCCCTTGAGCTTGGTGTCTTGTGGTGGAAGGTCATCTTGAGTGTTTGTCCCCTTGGTAAGAATATTTTCATACTTCTCCTTTTGAGGAACAAACTTGGGCTCGGGATATTGACGTTCTTCCCATTCAACTCCATTAGCGTTGAAGTAGCCAACACCATGATTCTTCTGGTATCCTCCGTGCTTGCGTACAATTTCATCAAATTGTTTGTACCCTTCAAGACTCTTGTAGATACCTTTGTCTATAATTCCTTTCAATAAAGCATTTTCTTGCTCAAGTGTAACTTGGCTAAGAGAATCATCATTAGTGGAATCAATAGAACTACCAGGAGCAACATCATTGGGTTTAGCATTTTTATTGTTGCTACTAGATGAAGAACCTTTATTTCCTTTGTTACTAGTTTGCTTAGATTTGACTTGTGGCATTAATGTAGACAAGAGTAGTCGCTTGGCAATATAAGATGAAGTCTTCTTTCGGAGATTGTCATTGATAGCTTTAAGAAATTCATGTTCTTGCTCCAAATTGAGCTTCTCGAAGCATAGATTCTCATGATTTCTTACAATCTCTCTATGATCTTAAAGAGTAGATTCATGAGCTAATTTAAGAGTGTTGAGTTCTTTAGTTAGTTCTTATATTTTCATCTTATAATCATCTATTTACTTATCTTGACTAGCATGAGAAATATCAAGTTCATTATGATTAACATCACTAGTTTTACCACATAGCAAGTCATCGTCGTAAAGCAAATCATCTTCATCACTATCGAAATCAAGATATTCGGGGTGTGATAGCTTGGGACCTTTAGACATGAAGCAACTTCCACCTCCTTCATTTGGTGAATCAAATAGATCATAGGAGTTGGTTGTCACTAGTGCAATTCCGGCAACACTATCATCTTGACTATAGTCGGAGTTTGAGTGCTAGCTTCTCATGGAGTGGTTATCAGAGTCGAAGCTGGAAACCCATTCACCAACATGAGCTTGATGCTTTTGTTGGAAATATGTCCTAGAGGCAATAATAAATTATTTATTATCATATTTCCTTGTTCATGATAATCATTTATTATCCATGCTATAATTGTATTGATCAGAGACATAGATGAATGTCTGGACACATAGACAAAACCATGTCCCTAGTATGCCTCTAATGGACTAGCTCATTGATCAAAGATGGTTAAGGTTTCCTGGCCATGCACAATAGATGTCATTTGATAAATGGTATCACATCATTAGGAGAATGGTGTGATGGACAAGACCCAAACTACAAACGTAGCATATGATCGTCTCAGTTTATTGCTACTGTTTTCTGCATGTCAAGTATTTTTTCCTATGACCATGAGATCATGCAGCTCACGGACATCGGAGGAGTGCCTTGTGTGTATCGAACGTCGCAACGTAACTTGGTGACTATAAAGGTGCTCTATAGGTATCTCCAAGGGTGTCTCTTGAGTTGGCATGGATCAAGACTGGGATTTGTTACTCCGTGTGACGGAGAGGTATCTCAGGGCCCACTCGGTAATACAACATCACAATAAGCCTTGCAAGTAATGTGACTAAGTGTTAGTCACGGGATCTTGTATTACAGAATGAGTAAAGAGACTTGCCGGTAATGACGTTGAACTAGGTATGGAGATACCGACGATCGAATCTCGAGCAAGTAACATACCGAAGAACAAAGGGAACATTATACGGGATTGACTGAATCCTTTACATAGAGGTTCGACCGATAAAGATCTTCATAGAATATGTAGGAACCAATATGGTCATCCAGGGCCTGCTATTGGTTATTCACCATAGAGGTGTCTCGGTCATGTCTACATAGTTCTCGAACCCGCAGGGTCTGCACACTTAAGGTTTGGTGACGTTTCGGTAGTATAGAATTATGCATGGTGGTGACCGAAGGTTGTTCGGAGTCCCAGATGAGATCCCGGATGTCACGAGCAGCTCCAGAATGGTCCACACGTAAAAATTCATATATAGGAAGTCCTATTTTGGTCGCCGGAAAAGTTTCGGGCTCATCGGTAGTGTACCCGGAATGCCGGTAGTGTACCGGGGGACCATCGGGAGAGGTATTTCGACCCAAGAGGCTACATGGGCTGTGAGAGGGTGGAAACCAGCCCTTAGTGGGCTTGTGGAAGTCCTCTAAGAGGCCCATGCGGCTGGACTTGAGGAAGGGAGAAAAAAAGCCAAGGTGGAAGTAAATTCAAAGTAGGAAAGGAGGAATCCTAATCCTACTAGGATTGGAGCAGGATTCCTTCAATTCTCCTTGCGCAAGGGCAGCCTTGGTGCCAACCCTCCTCCTCCCTCCCTCCTATATATACTGGTGGTATTGGGTGTTTTGCACTAGTTTTTATAGCCATGTGCTACCCGTTCCACCGGTGCTCCTCTAGATCGGATTTCCACAGTGCTTAGGCGAAGCCCTGCCGGAATTGCTCCACCACCATCGCCGGAGCGCCGTCACGCTGCCGGTGAATTATTCTTCCTCTCCACTTCCTCTTGCTAGATCAAGACGGTGGAGATCGTCATCAGGCTGCACGTGTGCTGAACGCGGAGGTGCCGTCCATTCGGCGCTAGATCGGAAGGACCGTGATCAAGATCGCAAGACGATTCATGATGAGATCGCGGGACGGATCGTGATGAGTTCACGGGACGGATCGTGATTGGATCGCGAGATGGATTGTGATGTGATCGCAGGACGCTCGGCGAGTTGGATCGCGAAGATGTTCGACTACACCAACCGCGTTTCTTAACACTTCCCGCTTAGCGATCTACAATGGTATGTAGATCCACTCTCCCTCTCATAGATCCTCATCACCATGGATAGATCTTGCGTGTGCATAGGAAAATTCTTGTTTCCCATGCAACGTTCCCCAACAGTGGCATCATGAGCTAGGTCTATGTGTAGATGAGATCTCGAGTAGAACACAAAAGGTTTGGGGGCGTTGATGCTTAGATTGCTTCCTCCCTTGGTCGGATTTTTATTCAGCGGTATTGTGAGATGAAGCGTCAAGGACCAACATTACTCGTATGCTTACGAGAGACTGGTTCCCTCGACCGCAACTTGTTGCATAGATGGCTTGCGGGTGCCAGTTTCTCTCACTTTAGTTGGATCGGATTCGACAAAGGGGGTCCTTGAGAAGGTTGAATAGCAACTAGTGTATCACCGTTGTGGTTTTTGCGTAGATGAGAATTGTTCTTGCTAGATACCCATAGCAGACACGTAAAACATGCAACAACAATTAGAGGACGTCTAACTTGTTTTTGCAGGGTATGTTGTGATGTGATATGGCCAATTACATGATGTGATATATGTGATGTATGAGATGATCATGTGATGTATAGATTATCACGACTTGCATGTCGATGAGTACGGCAACCGGCAGGAGCCATAGGGTTGTCTTTAATTATTGTATGACATGCGTGTCAATCATTAAGCACTATGTAATGCTTTACTTTATCGCTAAACAGTAGAAATAGTAGTAGAAGCATGTTGGGCGCACCAACCCCGATGGCGACACGTTGATGGAGATCAAGATGATGGAGATCATGGTGTCTTGCCGGTGACGATGGAGATCATGCCGGTGCTTTCAAGAAGGAGCTCAAAAGCACAAGTTCATGGCCATATCATGTCACTTATGATTTGCATGTGATGTTAATCCTTTTATGCACCTTGTTTTGCTTAGGACGGCAGTAGCATTATAAGGTGATCCCTCATTTAAATTTCAAGATGAATTGTGTTCTCCCCGAGTGTGCAACGTTGCGAAAGTTCATTGTGTTGAGACACCACGTGATGATCGGGTGTGATAGACTCTACGTTCACATACAATGGGTGCAAGCCAGTGTTGCACATGCGGAACACTCGGGTTAAACTTGACAAGCCTAGCATGTACAGACATGGCCTCGGAACACAAGAGACCAACAGGTCGAACATGAGTCATATAGTAGATATAATCAACATGATGATGTTCACCATTGTAACCACCTCAACTCACGTGATGATCGGACTTGAGTGACCGGAGGGATGTCAATTTGAGTTGGAGTTCTTAAGTAATATGATTAATTAAACTCATTATCATGAACATAGTCAGTAGTGTCTTTGCAAAATTATGTTGTAGATTACTAGCTCACGTTGTAGCTCCCTTGAATTTTTATATGTTCCTAGAGAAATAGAGTTGAAAGTTGATGGTAGCAATATTGCGGACTGGCTCCATGATCTAAGGATTGTCCTCATTGCTGCACAGAAGGCTTATGTCCTTAATGCACCGCTCGGTGCGCCAACCCCTCTAGCGTTGTTTGTAGATGTTGTGAACATCTGACAGGCACGTTCTGATAACTACTTGATAGTTTAGTGCGTCATGCATTACAGCTTAGAATTGAGGATCCGAAACTTTTTGAATGCCATGGAACATATGAGATGTTCTAACAGCTGAAATTAGGATCTCAGGCTCGTGCCCGTGTTGCGAGATATGAGATCTCCAACAAGATTCTTTGCCTGTAAAATGAAGGAGAATAGCTCAATCGTTGAGCATGTGCTCAGATTGTCTGGGTGCTACAATCACTTGAATCGAGTGGGAGTTGATCTTCCAGATAAGATAGTGATTGATATTGTTCTCCAAGTCACTGTCACTAAGCTACTAGAACTTGGTGATGAACTATAAACGCCAGGGATAGAAATAATGATCCCTGAGCTGTTCACGATGTTTGACACCGCGAAGGTAGAAATCAAGAAGGAGCATCAAGTGTTGATGGTTAGTAAAACCACTAGTTTCGAGAAGGGCAAGGGCAAGGAGGGAAACTTCATGGATAGAAAGTCAGTTGCTGCTCCGGTGAAGCAACCCAAAGTTGAACCCAAACCCGAGACTAAGTGCTTCGATTATGAGGAGAAGCGGTCGCTGAAGCGGAACAACCCTAGATACTTGGTAAATAAGAAGGCTGGCAACATTGACAGAAGTTTATTTGATATACATGTTATTGATGTGTACCTTGCTAGTACTCCTAGTAGCACCTGGGTATTGGATACCGATTCGGTTGCTAAATGTTAGTAACTCGAAAAAAAAGCTACGGAATAAACGGAGAACCAGCTAAGGGTGAGGTGACGATATGTGTTGGAAATGTTTCCAAGGTTGATGTGATCAACATCGCACGCTCTCTCTACCTTCAGGATTAGTGACAAACCTAAATAAATGTTATTTGGCGTTTTGTGTTGAGCATGAACGTGATTGGATTGTGTTTATTGCCACACGGCTATTCATTTAAGTTAGAGAATAATGGTTATTCTGTTTACATGAATAATACCTTCAATGGTCAATCGCCCAGTGAGAATGGTTTGTTGAAACTTGATCGTAGTAATACACATGTTCATAACATTGATGCCAAAAGATACAAAGTTAATAATAATAGTACCACATACTTGTGGCACTGCCGCTAAATGTCATATTGGTATAAAACGCAGGAAGAAACTCCATGTTGATGGATCTTTGGACTCATCGATTTCGAATCGGTTGAGACATGCGAACCGTGCCTCTTGGTCAAGATGACTAAAGACCCCGTTTTCTGGTTTGATGGAGCGGGCAAGTGACTTATTGGAAATGATACATGATGATGTACGCAATCCAGTGAGCCTTATAGTGTGCGGTGGATATTGTTATTCTCTTACCTTCACTGATGATTTGAGTAGATATAGTGTATATTTGCTTAATGAAACACAAGTCTGAATCGTTTGAAAGGCATAAGCAAATTCAGAGTGAAGCTTAAACATCATCGTGACAAGAAGACAAAAAATGTCTACGATATGATTGTCGAGATGAATATCTGAGTTGCGAGTCTGGCATACAACTTTAGACTATGTGAAAATTGTTTCACAACTCACGCCACCCGAAACACCATAGTGTGATTGTGTGTCCGAACTTCATAGTCATGCTCTATTGGATATGATGCATGCTATGAATGTCTCGTATCATTTTGTTACTATAATTTTGGGGTTATGCATTAAAGACAACTACATTCACTTTAGATAGGCCACCATCTAAATCCGTTGAGATGACACCGTGTGAATTATGGTTTGATAGAAACCTAAGCTGTCATTTCTTAATGTTTGGGGCTGCAAACACTTATGTGAAAAAGGTTTTCACCTAATGAACTCGAACCCAAAACGGACAAATGCATTTTCATAGAATACCCTAAAGACAGTTGGGGTAAACCTTCTATCTCAGATCCAAGCATAAAGTGTTTGTTGCTAAAACTAGGTCCTTTCTCGAGAAAGAGTTTCTCTCGAAAGAATTGAGTGGGAGGAAGATAGAACCTTATGAGGTTGTTGAACCTTTGTTAAACTAGGAAGTAGCACAGCGCAGGAATTTGTTTTTGTGAAGCCTACATTAGTTGAAGAGGAAGTTAATGATGATGATCATGAAGCTTCGGATCAAGTTACTATCGAACCTCGTAGGTCGACAAGGATGTGTACTGCTCCTGAGCAGTACGACAACCTTGTCTTGGAGGTCATGTTGTTGGACAACGATGAACCTACGAGCTGTGGAGAAGCGATGATGGGCCCGGATTCCGACAAATGGTTAGAGGCCATGAAATCCGAGAAAGGATCCATGTATGAAAACCAAGTATAGACTTTGGTAGACTTGCTCGTTGGACGGCAGGTCGTTGAGTACAAATGGATGTTTAAAATGAAGACAGACACTCATGGTAAAAGTCACCATTTGTAAAGCTCGACTTGTTGCAAAGAAGTTTACAACAAGTTCAAGGAGTTGACTGCGGTGAGACTTTCTCACTCGTAGCGATGCTAAAGTCTGTTGGAATTATGTTAGCAGTTGCTGCATTTTTCAATTATGAAATCTGGCAGATGGATATCAAAACATCGTTTCCTTAACGGTTTACTTGAGGAAAGGTTGTATGTGATACAACGAGAAGGTTTTGTCAGTCCTAAGGATGCTAAAAGGTGTGCACGTTTCAGTGATTCTCCTATGAACTGAAGCAAGCATCTCAGAGTTGGAATATGCACTTTGATGAGGTGATCAAAGTTTTTGAGTCTATACAAAGTTTACGAGAAACTTGTATTTACAATAAAGTGAGTGGGAGCACTATAGAATTTCTGATAAGTATATGTGGATGACATATTGTTCATCGGAAATGATGTAGAATTTCTGGAAAGCATAAACGGTTGTTTCAAAGGAGTTTTTCAAAGGAAGACCTGAATAAAGCTACCTAATTGTTGAGCATCAATATCTATAGAGATAGATCAAGATGCTTGATGAAACTTTCAATAAGTGCGTACCTTGACAAGATTTTGAAAGAGTTCAAAATGGATTAAGTCAGAGAGAAGTGTTCTCGCTTGCTTTGTAAGGTGTGAAGTTGAGTGAGACTCAAAGCTCTACCACGGCAGAAGAAAGAGAAAGTACGAATGTCGTCCCCTATGCCTTAGCCACAGGCTCTGTATAGTATGCCATGTTGTATACCGCACCTGTGTGTGCCTTGCCATGAGTCCGTCATGGGGTACAAGAGTGATCCAGGAGTGGATCACTAGACAGCGGTCAAGATTATCCTTAGTAACTAAAAGACTAACGAGACGTTTCTCGATTATGGAGGTGATAAAGAGTTCGTCATAAAGAGTTACGTCGATGCAATCTTTAACACCAATCCGGATGACTCGTAGTAGCAATCTGGATGCATATAGTGGAGCAGCCATTTGGAATAGTACCAAGTGGAGCGTGGTAGCAGTGTTTACAGTTTGACATAGAGATTTGCAAAGTACATACGGATCTGAATGTCGCAGACCCGTTGACTATAAGACCTCTCTCACATGCAAAGCATGATCGAGCCCCAGAACTCATTGGGTGTTAGATTCATAACAATGTGAATCACATAGTGATGTGAACTAGATTATTGACTCTAGTGCAAGTGGGAGACTGTTGGAAATATGCCCTAGAGGCAATAATAAATTAGTTTTTATGATATTTGCTTCTTCATGATAATCGTTTATTATCCATGCTATAATTGTATTGATCGGAGACTTAGATGCATGTGTGGACACATAGACAAAACCATGTCCCTAGTATGCCTCTAATGGACTAGCTCGTTGATCAAAGATGGTTAAGGTTTCCTAGACATGGACATGAGATGTCATTTGATAAATGGGATCACATCATTAGGAGAATGGTGTGATGGACAAGACCCAAACTACAAACGTAGCATATGATTGTGTCAGTTTATTGCTACTGTTTTCTGCATGTCAAGTATTTGTTCCTATGACCATGAGATCATGCAACTCACGGACATCGGAGGAGTGCCTTGTGTGTAACAAATGTTGCAATGTAACTGGGTGACTATAAAGGTGCTCTACAGGTATCTCCGAGTGTCTGTTGAGTTGGCATGGATCAAGACTGGGATTTGTTACTCCGTGTGACGGAGAGGTATCTCAGGGCCCACTCGGTAATACAACATCACAATAAGCCTTGGAAGCAATGTGACTAAGTGTTAGTCACGGGATCTTGTATTACAGAACGAGTAGAGAGACTTGCCGGTAACGAGGTTGAACTAGTTATGGAGATACCGACGATCGAATCTCGGGCAAGTAACATACCGAAGAACAAAGGGAACATTATACGGGATTGACTGAATCCTTGACATAGAGGTTCGACCGATAAAGATCTTCGTAGAATATGTAGGAACCAATATGGTCATCTAGGGCCCGCTATTGGTTATTCACCATAGAGGTGTCTCGGTCATGTCTACATAGTTCTCGAACCCACAGGGTCTGCACAATTAAGGTTTGGTGACGTTTCGGTACTATAGAGTTATGCATGGTGGTGACCGAAGGTTGTTAGGAGTCCCGGATGAAATCTCGGACTTCACGAGGAGCTCTGGAATGGTCCGGAGGTAAAGATTCATATATAGGAAGTCCTATTTTGGTCGCCGGAAAAGTTTCGGGCTCATCGGTAGTGTACCGGGGGACCTTGGGGAGAGGTATTTCGACCCAAGAGGCCACTTGGGCTGTGGGAGGGTGGAAACCAGCCCTTAGTGGCTGGTGGAAGTCCTCTAAGAGGCCCATGCGGCTGGACTTGAGGAAGATAGAAAATAAGCCAAGGTGGAAGTAAATTCAAAGTAGGAAAGGAGGAATCCTAATCCTACTAGGATTGGAGCAGGATTGGAGCAGGATTCCTTCAATCCTCCTTGCGCAAGGGCAGCCTTGGCGCCAGACCTCCTCCTCCCTCCCTCCTATATATACTGGTGGTATTGGGTGTTTTGCACTAGTTTTTATGGCCACGTCCTACCCGTTCCACCGATGCTCCTCTAGATCGGATTTCCGCAGTGCTCAGGCGAAGCCCTGCCAGAATTGCTCCACCACCATCGCCAGAGCGCCATCATGCTGCCGGTGAACTCTTCTTCCTCTCCACTTCCTCTTTCTGGATCAAGACGTTGGAGATCGTCATCAAGCTGCACATGTGCTGAACGCGGAGGTGCCGTCTGTTCGGTGCTAGATCGGAAGGACCGTGATCAAGATCGTGAGACGGTTCGTGATGAGATCGTGGGACGGATCGTGATGAGTTAACGGGACGGATCGTGATGAGATCGTGATGAGATCGCGGGACAGATCATGATGAGTTCGCGGGACGGATCGTGATTGGATCGCGAGACGGATCGTGATGTGATCGCGGGACGCTCGGCGATTTGGATCGCGAAGATGTTCGACTACACCAACCGCGTTTCTTAACGCTTCCCGCTTAGCGATCTACAAAGGTATGTAGATACACTCTCCCTCTCGTAGATTCTCATCACCATGGATAGATCTTGTGTGTGCGTAGGAAAATTGTTGTTTCCCATGCAACGTTCCCCAACAGCTTTCTTCTTTAGTAGATCTTGGTGTGCTTGTCCTTCTTCTCCGATTCCCTACTTCTCCTTGAGGGTCTTCGTTCATAACGATCATCTCTACTCCTCTCTCTTTGAGGTGATTCATCACTTGAGCTTCGTATTCTTGGTGACTCTTCTCTTCGTTTGTAGGAAGCCGAGCACTCATTGGAGTAGTGTCCGGGCTTCCCACAGTTGTAGCGGTTTCGGTCATGACTTGACGAACGCTTCTCTTCATATCTGGAGTTATAGCTACGATCTTTGTTTCTATTCTTGTAGAACTTGTTGAATTTCTTGACCATGAGGCTTATCTCTTCATTTGTGACAAGGTTGTCGCTTGAGGTAGCGGGAGCATCACTTGTGGCTTTGTAAGCACCGCTAGACTTGTGATGATGGTCTTCCTTGTCTTTGAGTGTCATCTCATGAGCAACCATTCTACCAATCACTTCTGTTGGTTTGAGATCTTTGTAGATGGGCATCATTTGGATCAATGTGCACACGGTGTCATATCTCTCATCCAAAGCTCGAGGTATCTTCTTGATGATGAACTTGTCAGTCATTTCTTCGCTTCCTAAGCCGGCAATCTCATTGGTGATGAGAGATAGCCTAGAGTACAATTCAGTGACTCCTTCACCATCCTTCAGCTTGAACTTGTCAAGTTGACCTTGAAGAACATCTAACTTGGATTCTCTCACGGACTCAGTTCCTTCGTGCATATCAACCAAAGTATCCCAAATCTCTTTTGCATGTTCAAGATAGCTGATTTTGTTGAATTCTTCAGGACATAGGCAGTTGAAGAGTATGTCACATGCTTGGGCATTGAGTTGCAACATCTTCAATTCATCCGCAGATGCTTCACGATCCGGTTCATTTCCATCCGCAAATAATTCACCTTGCAAACCAACACGAACAATAGCCCAAACAGTAGGATTATGACCAAGAAAATGCATTTTCATTTTATGCTTCCAACTAGCAAAATTAGTTCCATCAAAGTGCGGACCTCTATAGTGATAATTTCCCTCACTAGATGCCATACTTCTCCTAGGTTGTGAAACCAATGCAATGGAGACCAAAGCTCTGATACCACTTGTAGGATCGAAAGTAGGTCTAGAGGGGGGTGATTAGACTACTTTACCAAATAAAAGTTTTGCCTTTTTCCTAATTTTAATTCTTGGCAAGTTTTAGCATTCATAGCATATCAAGTAACACCCTACACATGCATGTCTAAGAGTGTGGCAGCGGAAAATAAAGACATTACACATGTAAGTAAAGAGAGGGTTAGGAATGCAAACACAAGTGATGACATGATGATTTTTCCCGTGGTTCCGATAGGTGGTGCTATCATACGTCCACGTTCATGGAGTCTTCAACCTACGGAGGGTAACGACCGCGAGATTCCATGGAGGGCTCTACCCAAGGAGGGTTCCACGAAGAAGCAACCTTGACTATTCCATGCGAGTTCCGTCCACGAAGGACTAGCCTCACTATGGGTAGATCTTCACGAAGTACGCGATCTCCTTGCCCTTACAAACTTCTTGGTTCACTCCACAACATGAAGTAGGAGGCTCCCATGTGATACCTAACCAATCTAGGAGGCACCACCCTCCAAAAGGTAATAGGCTCGGTAGTGACGATGAACTCCTTGCTCTTGTGCTTCAAGATGATAGACTCCTCAACACACAATCTCTCTCTCTCAGATTTGGCTTGGTAGAAGAGATGGGATTGGTGGAAAGCAACTTGGGGAGTCTAGAAATCAAGATCCATATGGTTGGAGTGGAAGATCTTGACCTCAACACAAGGGTAGGTGGTTCTCTCTCAGAAAAAATGAGTAGGATAGGTATGAAATAGTTCTGAGTGCTTCACTTTCAATGGGTGGTGGTGAAGGGGTATATATCGGCATCCCCAAAAATCCAACCATTACACACAGTAAGTCAGACTCGGTGACACCAATGTGTAAATCTCGGTGGTATCATAGTGACAAAAAGTGGCAACTTTTGAATCTCGAAGGGACCGATATACAATTCTCGGTTGCACTGAGAAGGTGATTAACGGTCAGATTTACCAAACTCAGTGACGCTGATTCATCATTCTCGGTCGGACCAAAAATGTGAATTTGCGTAACAGAAAGTTGGCAACCCAACTCCGTGGCACCGAGTGTAGTGTCGGCTGCACCGAAGTGTTAGGGTTTGACTGAGTCTGTCTAGGGTTTGGAACTCGGTGGCACCGGGATAGGAAAGTTGGTTGCACCGATTTGACATATTTGGCTTAGGACAAACTTTGGTGGGAGACTATGTGGATGTTTTGGTGACTGTTATTTGTGCATGTTTGAGCATATTGTTCTCCATCAAAACTTTACCCCCTTTTAATAGTATTGGCTTTCCTATAGACTCAAAGTGATTTTTCACAAATGCAAAATGTAGTCCTCTTGCTTGAAGCTTGGCCAACCTATTTCCTTGAACCTTGGGGTAATTCCACAATCCTTTTGCCATTCCCATCATTGAACTTTTCCTGAAATATACTTGGTGAAGATATTAGTTCAATGACTTATATGATGTTATTAATTACCAAAACCACCAAGGTTGCAAATGTGCTTTCACATGCTTGCCAGTGATCCGAATATAGCCCTTCGGGCCGAAAACAAAACAGCAACGCTCGCCCTCGAGGCATTAGAGGAAACTTTCGCCGCCGAGGAGTTGACCGCTCTACGGTCGGCTGTTAATAGGGACGATGTGATCCTCAGCAAAAGGCCCAAGTCCACGTACTTTAAACCTGTAGAGCAAATCGTCAAAATTTAGGTGCATCCAACGGACCCCAATAAAATAGCCTCCATCGGAGCCCATCTCGATCCCCTTATGGAAAAAGCATTGCGGAATTTCCTCCGCACAAATTGGGACATTTTGGCTTTCCATCCTTCCGATATGCCCAGAATCTCATGTCGGCTCGCTAAACATAGCTTGAACATTATTCCAGGCTTTAAGCCCGTGAAATAGACCCTGCGCTGCTTCTCCGAGCCCAAATAGCAAGCCATGGGTGAAGAATTAGCAAAATTGCTCGAGGCCGGATTTATTCGTGATATTTAACAACCCGAGTGGCTAGCAAACCTGGTGATGGTACCTAAGAAAGACAAATCTTGGCGGCTGTGTGTCAATTTCAAAGACCTCAATAAAGCATGCCCCAAGGACCATTTCCGTTACCATGCATAGACCAGATCATTGATGCGACAGCCAGACACGATTTGTTGTGTTTCCTCGACGCTTACTCTGGATACCATCAAATTAAAATGAAGGAATCCGATCAGGTGGCTACCGCATTCATCACCCCCTACGGCCCATTTTGCTTCAACACGAAGCCCTTCAGGCTAAAACACACCGAGGCCACATACCAGCGCATGATCCAAACCTGCCTCGCTACATAGGTCGGAAAGACTGTTGAGGCATCCGTGGATGATGTGGTAATCGAAAGCAAACACGTCGATCAGTTGATGAACGACCTCCGTCCAACTTTCGCTAATTTTCGCGAATATGATATACGACTCAATCCGGAAAAATGTGTATTCGGAGTTCCCTCGGGTAAGCTGCTTGGATTCATCGTCTCCCATAGAGGAATAGAGGCAAATCCAGCTAAAATCCGTGCTCTATCAGAACTTGCAATCCCCACAGAGCTGAAGCATGTCCAGAGACTAGCCGGGTGTGTAGCCGCGTTAAGACCCTTTATTTCCTGCCTCGGAGAAAAAGCTTTGCCGCTCTATAAGCTGCTGAAATGGACAAACAATTTAGAAAGGACCGATGAAGCAGCGGCTGCGTTGGAAGAAATCAAAACAATAGTGGCAACCAACCCCATACTCACGGCACTAGGCGCCACTGAGCCTATGTTGTTATACATATCGGCCAGCAACAAGGTAGTCAGCGCGGTGATCGTCATTCAACGAGATGAGGAGGGACATAAATTCCAAACTCAGAAGTTGGTATATTATGTGTCAGAGGTGCTAACGCGGTGCAAGTCTAGATACCCACATTATCAAAAAATAGCCTATACAGTATTCATGGCATCGAGGAAACACTGACACTACTTCCAGAACTGCGTGATAATAGTAACATCCCCAAATTCCATTTTCAAATGTTATGAAATATAGCTATGCATCATCATCATCATTGCTTGAATGTATGAAATAGTTGAAATGCTTCTTCTGACTTTCTGAAAGCCCCTTTCTATTTTTTCAATGTGTTGCTTTCACCTATTTGAAAACCTTGGAAAGAGTTCAAAATAAGAGGGGAGTAGCATGACACTCCACACCAGGGTCATCTTGGTGATATATTCGAACAATAAGAACCAGGGGGTGTTCTGAAAAATATTTGCAAAAGGTTTTAAAAACAAATAGGCCATTTCTGAAAATAATATTTTTTTCAAAGTATTAAAATGACAGAATAAAAATGTTCAATAAATGGCATTTATTATTCTGTTAATTTCAATATATAATACTCCTATAATTGGAATGGTATTTTATGCATTAAAGGCATTTGATTTCGCTGGATATTAAAAAAGGCAAGAAATTAAATCGAATCGGGCCGGCCCACCGTAGTTAATACCCGACCCCCCTAATTATCGGCCGACCGACGCCCTGCAAACCTCTCTCCTCTCACTGACAGCGGGACCCACCCAAACGACCGCTGGAATGCCGCGGCCATCTCCTTCCTCCCGCGCGCGCCGCCGTCGTCGGAGAATCCTCCTCGCCCGGATCTTCCTCTCCTTCCCTCCCCGACCCCCACCCGCGGCCTATATAAGAGCGGACCCTCCTCCGCACTCCGTCCCCTCCTCGAGCCCCTTTTCCCCTGCGCCAGAACGCCCACACCGCCTCGCCGGAGTTCCTGCCGGCCGAACCTCCCCACCGCTCGTGGCCGTCGACTCCGTCATCCCCTCGTCCGTCCGACGCCGCCAATCGACGCCGGACGTCAGCCGCCGTCGCCTGGTCCCCTTCGACGCCTCCCTCGACCACCGGAGCGCCGCCCTGACGACCTCACTGCCTCGGCCTCGCCGGAGAACTTCCTCGCCGGCGACCCCACACGCTGTGAGCCCCCTCCCCCGCTCTCTCCGGTTTGATCGTGGATCAACGGCCCTCATTAGAAGACTTAAAATGACGAACCATTTTTCTCTAGGGATCGGCCACCGCTCGCTAGTTTCTGCGCTCGTGCCAGCTCAGCCAATCACTGCTCGCCACGTCACCCTGGCCGTCCGTTAGTTTTGTTTTTCTTTTCTGTTTTGTTTTTCAGAAACAGAATGTCTTCTGTTTTTATTTTTGTTGTAACTTTTAAAATAATTAATGTTTTTAGTTAATTCTTTTTGCATTAGCTCACATATTTCATGTAGTTTCACCCTGTAGTCTTAGATTTTAAAATTGAACTCTAAAATTTGATTGAATCAAATTTGCTCAAATCACTCAAATCTGTATAACTAGAGTTTAAAAATAGATTTTGATATGAATCTTTTTGCTACTGCTTGGTATTAGTTAGGACTATCATCATGCTTAGTTTGAGGATTTTTAGGATGAATTTGTTTATTGTTCTAGATATAAACAGATTCTTCCTAGTAGTTAGTATAGTTTAGTTAATTTAGTTTTTAGTTAGTTTAAATCAGATTTAGTTTTAATTTGTTTTAGTAAGTTCTGTTGCTTAAACACTAGGTGTTTTACTTATTTTTAATATAGATATAAATTGCTTAGTTAATTTCTTTATTGCTATAGGAATCTCAACTCATTTTCAACTAGGTATAATTTGCTATAAAACAAACTAGTTAGTAATAGTTTTCTTTTAACAAAGTTTTATATAATTAAATTCTGTTTTATAAGAAGAGACTTTAGTAAATTCTTTTCTGTTAAGAGAATGTTTTATTAATAAATAATAAGTTTTGTTTTACTCTTTGTTAGTAAAACTATAGTTACCTCATATAGTAGTGTTTATCAAAGCTTTCAAAACCATACTAAGATTTTTCTGAACAAAACTTTAAATGGATTTTATTCTGTTTATTAATAAAATATTTTATTGTTTCCTTGCTGTCAACTATTTTTTTGTTCATACAAGTAGTTTTACTATGTTAGTAGTGGTTCACCCATCACCTTTTTGAAAACAAAACTTTGTGTGTTCTCTTGCTTGTGATTTGTGCATTGTTTTGTCTTGATTATTTACTAGTTCATTACTGATTTTTGTGAGTTACAACATTTTTGTCGTGTGCTTATTGAGTGCTTTTGTTTGCTTTGTTAGATTATCCGGAGTGTGAGGCTTGTTACCTAGAGTCACTCACGTACGAAGATCATTAGTCAGGCAAGTCACTTTGACCATGTATACCTATGTTTTATTGCATTAGTTCTTCCATCTCCCCAATTGCATGCAAAGTAGGTTAGTTGGAAATTTGGTTACTTGATGTAGTATCATGTGGTAGGTACCCCAACCCTTTGACACCTTGGCCCCGGGAAACGTTCAATTATTTTGCTATGCTATTAGTAGACGGGGTTGGATGTGTGATTCATGAGAGTTGTGAGGTAATAACTTCAAGACCTATGATGATCAAGACTTCAAGATTTTCAAGTTTTCAACATATCTCTGGGTGGATGATGGTTGAACGGCGCCCTGGAGAAACCAGTGGTTAGCCTAGGTGATGTTGGAGATGTGCCAGTATTCACGCGGAAAGGTCCACCCAGGCACAAAGGGATGGAAGGATGCTTCAAGACCCAAGGATTACCTGCACAGCCACAAGTCATTATGGGCTCTGGCTTGGTTGGATATCGTGGTGACCCTAGACAGGCGGTGCTACGAGAGGTAGAAGAACGGTAGGAAAGGATGGGCACCGACAGAGTCGCAGGGAAACCCTTTGGAAGACCATGTTTTGGTCATCCGTTTCTCAAACACCCTGAAGTGCGAGAAATCAAACGGAGGAGACCAAATCTTGTGGGGAACGTGTGAAAAACTCTGCAGAGTACTCAAACCTAATCGATTAGCCGTGTCCACGGTCATGGACGACTTGAGCCAAAGGAACTGAAACTTCCGGAACTCTCAACACAATTAATATGATGATGTGGGTATTAATAACTTGGGTATGAGAATTGGTTGGTGGAACCATCTCATTAATCAACCAACTTAGCAATAATTTTTGCTTAGCCCTCTCTTGATGTAGGAAAATTTTGGCTTTACGCAAAAACTTACCACCCCACCTGTCATATATGCATGTAGATTAGATGATTATCTTTTCACCCCTCTCTTGTGACTTTGCCGGCATATTCCATATGCTAACCTACACGGCTGCAATGTATCATGTTGCAGAATACTTTTCTGACCAGGAGTGAGGATACGCTCTACGCTTGGTGAGATGCCCTTGGAGTCAGATGGACTCATCTACCTTCGATGCTTCCGCAAGATTTAGATATTCTCATGAGTTGGCCTTCAACCACTTTATTGTAATCTTTATTGTAATAAAGGACTCGATATGAGATTTACGATTAATAAATTTTGTGTGATTTCCCTTTGATATATACATTGATGTACTGTGTGTGTACCAGCATGATCTTGGGATGGTACAGAAACACCGGAGATTCGACCTTTCAGGTCGGGTCGCTACAATAATGGTGGCACCGGAAGTCCCCTTGAATGATAAAATCAACAACAAGGACGCCAACGGTCGCATAGCCAAATGGGCCATTGAGTTCATTCCCTTTGAAATAACCTACAAGCAGCATCGCGCCATTAAATCTTAGGTACTAGCGGACTTCTTGGTTGAATGGGTAGAGGTCGAGCTCCCTAAGGAGTATAGTGCATACTGCCATTGGACAATGTACTTCGATGGATCCAAGACCTTGGCCGGTCTGGGGGCTGGAGTTATCATCACATCCCCCACAGGCGACAATGTAAGATACGTGTTGCAAATCATGTATGTCGTTTCCAACAATGCCGCCGAATACGAAGCTCTTCTTCATGGTCTTCGGATGGCGGTGTCAATGGGCATACGATGGCTAGAGGTACAGGGAGATTCAAACCTGGCCATATCCCAAATTAACACTGAATTTGACACCAAAAATCCTAAGATGGCATCATATAGAGATGTCGTCCTCAAGATATCTGCTCAGGTCGAGGGGTTGGAATTCCACCACGTTGCTCGAGATAACAACCAAGCCGCCGATATATTGGCCTATAAGGGAGCCAAGCATGATCCCATCCCGAGAAACACCTTCCTGGAGTAGCTCTTCAAGCCCTCCGTAGTGTGGCAGGACGACGCAAATGGCATCGGTCCGAAAACAGCGGACGAAGTTGTTCCCCCTATAAATGAACCAGATGATGGCATCATCGTGGCTCAACGATGAATGAGACGCTCTCGGCTCATGAGGTAATGGCAGTAATTGTGCCATGGACAAATCCCTTCCTCGCTTACCTCCTTCACAAGGAACTCCCCGACGATCAAACTGAGGCGTGGCGCATAGTTCGGTGATCCAAGACCTACAAAGTACACGAGGGTGAGTTATACAAGAAAAGGACAACTGGACTATTACAGAGGTGTATATCCAAGGAAGAAGGATAGGAGCTCCTCACCGAAATCCATGCAGGCATGGGAGGGCATCATGCCGTGGCAAGATCTCTTGCCGGCAAAGCCTTCCGAGCCGGTTTCTTTTGGCCTACATCTCGGACCGACGTCCAGTCACTTGTTCAACATTGCGTTGGGTTTCAACTCGTCGCAAATCAAAGTCACATGCCCCCAATAGCTCTTCGGACTATCCCGATCACCTGGCCTTTTGCGATCTGGGGGCTGGACATGGTCGGACCCCTCAAAGAGGGAACCAAGAAAAGTAAATACCTACTGGTCATGGTTGACAAGTTCACCAAATGGATAGAAGCAAAGCTTGTTAAATCTGCTAAATCCGGACGAGTGGTTGAATTTATATCTAGCATAGTAGACCGTTACAGTGTCCCGCATAGTATAATAATGGACAATGGAACCAACTTCATGGCCCAAGAGGTCAAGGACTGGTACACAAAAATGGGCATAAAGCTCGATTGTGCATCGGTCTGTCATCCACAGACCAATGGACAGGTTGAGCAAGCAAACGGTCTCATTATGAGCGGCATCAGGCCACGTTTGGTCTGATCTCTTCACAAGTCCGACTGTCATTGGGTGGAGGAACTCGACTCCGTTCTACGGGGCATGCGTACTACCTCGAACAGATCAACGGGTTATACACCATTTTTTATGGTCTATGGGGCAGAGGCAGTTCACTCCTGCGATATTATCCATGACGCACCAAGAGTGCGCATGTACGAGGAAAAGGTGGCTGAGTTAGATCGGCAAGACAACTTAGATGCCCTGGAGGGGGCGGGACGTAGCTCTTGCTCGATCCACTCTTTACCAACAGCAAGCTCGGCGGTAGCAAAGTAGGGAGGTTAGGGCAAAAGCATAAAACTCATCCTACGGCTCCCTGAGAAACAGAAGCACAAACTCAACCCCATGTGGGAGGGTCGTTTCATCATTGACGAAGTGCTCGTGGGAGGGGCCTATCGTTTGCGGAGTTCATCCGATAACCGCCTTGAACCAAACCCATGGAACGCAGCTCATCTTTGGAGCTTCTACGGATAAATCGGTGTCGTCCAAACTCCCCTACACTTTTTATTTTTCCTCTATTTTTTTGCCTTTTTCGCCATTTCCTTTCTCACTTTGATGTTCGATAGGGACAATTTCTTTTCCAACCCTATGTTCAGCTGAACCAATCGTGTACTACGGATAATCAGCATACACCATAAAGTGTTAAATCCGAACACGACACATGTGGGCTTCTTTTAATAGCCAGGATTTTAATTGTTCATACTTACCGGGCGCGCATGCTTCTTTTGTCATGTTTTAGCCATCATATACATCAATTCGAACTAAGACTTTGCCAAGGCCTCACTCCTCTGGTTACTCTATACATTCTTGATTGTTCAGCTAGAGAGTAAAGGAAGCACCTCTGCAATTGTTATGACCGGGTCATCCGGACACATACCTCAGATGGGTGAAGCCGAAAGCTAGCTATCTTATGTAGATAGTTGGTCGGCTATGATGAAAACACCTTATACGGCTCTGGTTGCTATTTCCGTTGTTTGGGTCTTTTATTCCCAAAGGACACTTAGTCGTGTACTGCAAGTATGCGGATTCCTATCTACGCTCTTCGTAGAACCCCGGCGAAAGGTATCGATAGAGGTACTATTTTCATCGAAAGATGTTTCTTATGCTACGTCGTAATATAACATATCTTTCTATGTGCTTTTTATCTATTCGCACCACATGGCCGAATTGCCTGCTTCCCCGAATCCAGTTTGCTCTTTGGCAACGGAATAATAAGAAGGAACACTCCCGAGCTCTTCGCACGGGAGGGAGAAGCCGATGGCCGGTTAAGACAAAGTTTACAACACTGATTGTTTTACACATGTATATATAAATTACATATGCAGCTTCTGATCGAGATCATCAATTATTGTGTTAAGGGTGCAGTCTGCTTGTGAGAGACGGGCGGCTGGCATCACCTGGTCATATACCAAGTGGAGTGGCACTTCTTTTCCATCCGATCCCACGGGACCAACCCGCACCATATGCTTGGGGTTAAGTCCGGTGAAACGGGTCTTGACCATTGCCCACGCTTCCCGTGCTCCTTCGCGGCAGGCCAAATTCTTCCACAGCTCAAACCTATCCCGAGCCCCCCTAAATCGGTCCACAAGTGCGGCTAGCCCTTAAGGTGGCTGTTCAGTGGGCCATAATACCTTCACCATCCCTTTCATTGTTTTTTGCACGCTCTTATGGAGAGAGGTCAGCTCCTTCAGCAGATCCCCTTAGTACGATTTGTTCTCCTCTTCGGGATGTCCGGTCAGGAGACCTGCATAGAAGATAACAAGCGCGATTATTATCATTCTCTACATCGGAAATACTTACTCGTAGCGGAATTGTATTTACTGAATACGCCCCTCCGAAGCTTTCAATTCTCCTCTTGAGCTTGGGCCAATTGAGTCTTTAAACTCTTTATTTCTTTGGCTTGTTTTTGTATAACAAGACAGCCAGCTTGCTATTGGGATTCTGCATACCTTTGTGAATCCCGGGCTTCTTCCAGTTGCCTTTCCATATGTCCTATTGATTCGGCTGCTACACAGAATCCATATGTCAGGAAAGATAATGTAAAAAGATTAGCAGTAAAAGCATACTCATCATGGGTCTCTCGCGTGAAGCTCTTCACTTGTGCTAGTTCGACCTTCACAGACTGCACTTCCATGCGGCTCTCCTCGAGGGCCTTGGCCCATTGCTTGGACTGTTGCTTTGAGGCCTGCGTCAGTAGTAAAATAGTATGGAGATCCTTAATTCGTTTTTTCAAAATCAAATTAAGGCTCCGGGGCTACTAGGCTTACACAAGTATGCGGATTCTATAAAATCCGACCTCTTACCTAAATGTTGGTTGTTATCAGCTTCATAGCTTCGCTGAATCCAGCTCGGGCTGCCCCGAGATGTGCATCCGCCGAGTGTAGGGCCCCAAACTCTTGGTCAGAGAAAATTTGGTGCCGAATGGTCTCCCATCGATATCGATGATGCATGGCATTCTCCACTTCCGATTTGGTGACGGATACTCCTCTAGGCACTGCAAAAAAATGATCTAGAGGAGAAACTATGCACTAGAGGAACGGGTAGCACGTGGCTGAAAATCAAGTGCCAAAAACCCAAAAACCTCTAGTATATATAAGAGTAAGAGAGGAGGAGGCTTGGCCCAAGGGCCAAGCCATCTAGGCTTCGGCCGAACCAAGGAGGAGAGGAGGATTCTCCTCCTCTCCTAGTAGGACTAGGACTCCTTCCTATTTTGCCTTTTTTGCCTTTTTCCACCTTTTCTCTTTGGGCTTTTGCCTCCCAGCCGCATGGGCCTTGTGTGGGACTTACACCAGCCCACTAAGCACTGGTATTCACTCTCCCACAGCCCATGTAGCCTCTTGGGTCGAAATACCCCTCTCGATGGTCTCCCAGTACGCTACCGGCAATCCCGGTACACTACAGATGAGCCCGAAACCTTTCCGGCGACAAAAATAGGACTTCCTATATATCAATCTTTACCTCCGGACCATTCCGGAGCTCCTCGTGACGTCAGGGATCTCATAAAAGACTCTGAACAACCTTCGGTCACCACCATGCATAACTCTATACTACCGAAACGTCACCAAACCTTAAGTGTGCAGAACCTGCGGGTTCGAGAACTATGTAGACATGACCGAGACACCTCTATGGTCAATAACCAGTAGCAGGCCCTAGATGCCCATATTGGTTCCTACATATTCTAATGTAACATCCCAAAATTCCATTTTGGAATGTTATGAATATAGCTATGCATCTATCATCACCATTGCTTGATTGTATGTGATAGTTGAAATGCCATTTCTGATTTTTCTGAAAGTCCTTTCTACTTTTCCCTATGTTGCTTCCCCTATTTGAAATTTTGGTTAAATGTTCAAAATAAGAGAGGAGTAACATGACACTCCACACCAGGGTCTAATTGGTGAATTATTTGAACAAAATAACCAGGGGTTATTTTGAAAATATTTGCAAAAAAGGATCTAAAAACAATTAGGCAATTTCTGAAAATAATATTTTTTTCAAAGTGTTCAAATGACAGAATAGAAATGTTCATTAAATAGCATTTATTATTCTGTTAATTGTGATATATAATACCCCTATATTTAGAGACGATTTGAATGCTTTAAAAGCTTTTGAATGTCTCTGGTAAATTAGAAAAACAGAAACGGTAACCGTTTCCGGTATTAAACGGGCCGGCCCACCGGCTTTAAAAGCCGAGACCGTTACCGGTCGGCCGACCGAGCGCAGTAATGCTCCCGCTCTCTCACTGACACCGGGTCCCACCCCGTCCGACCGTTGCCCCGGAACGGTCATCGTCTTCACTCCCCGCGCTCGCCGGATCCGACGCCGGTCGTTACTCCCCCTCGCCGGATCTCTCTCTCCTTTACTCCCCCTCACCCCTCGAGCGCCCTATATAAACCGGACCACCCCGCGTCCATTTGCCCCCCCCGAGCCCCTTCTCTCTCTCACTGAGACGCCGTCAATTTCTCGTCGGAGCTCCACCACCACCGGACATCGCCGTCGACCGTAGCCACCACCTCCGACCATCATTCGCCACGCCGTCGCCACCAATCGCCTCCGGAGGACCGTCCCCGTCGCCCGGACCACTTCCCCGTCCTCCCCGACCACCGGAACGCCTCGCCGTCGCGTTCACCACTTCCGGACTCGCCGGAGTTTCCCCACGCCGGCGACCTTTACACCGTGAGCATTTCCCTCCCTCCGATCCAAACCCAACGGCTCAGATTAGAAGTCACTTATTCCCGAACCGTTTTCTGTTTAGGATCGGTTGACCGCCCGAAGCACCGCTCGGACACCCACCTCAGCCACTCACAGGTCGCCACGTCACCCTAGTCGACCGTTCGTTAGTTTTTCTTTTCAGTTTTGTTTTTCAGAAAACAGAATGTATTCCAAATTTGTTTTAGCTATATCTTTTAATCAGTTTAGTGTTTTGAGTTGATTCTTTTTGCAATAGCTCACATTTTTCATGTAGTTTCACCCTGTACTTTTAAATTTCAAATTTGACCTATAAAATTTGAATTGAATCAAATTTGCTTAAAATCTTCAAATCTGAATAACTAGAGTTTGAAAATAGATTTTTATATGATTCTTTTTGCTACTGTTTGATATTAGTTAGGACTATCTTCATGTTTAGTTTGAGGATTTTCATGATATATTTAATTACTGTTTTAACCAAAAACAGAATCTGCTTATTATTATAATATAGTTTTATAAACTTAATTTTAATTAGTTTGATTTAGATGTTGGTTTCATTTGTTTATTAGATTCTGTTAGTAAACATTTAGTGTTTTTACTCACTGTTAATAAAAATATAAATTTGCCTAATTTAATTTCATTTAACATAGGAATCACAACTTCTTTTCAAATAGGCATCATTTGATTAAAACAACTAACTAGTAATAGTTTTGTTTTCAAATAAGTTTTGTATAATTAATTCTGTTTTCTAAGACAAATTTATTTGTAAGTTATTTTCTGTAAGAACATGTTTTGCTAATAAATAACAAGTTTAGTTTTCATTTTTTTTGTTAGTATAACCATAGTTGATTCATATGATGTTTATCAAAACCTTTTATAAACTTTACTAAAGTTTTCCCAACAAACTTAAATTGATTTTCTTTGTTTAATAATAAAATATTCTATTGTTTCCCTTGCTGTCAACAATTGTTTTGCTATTTCAAAATAGTTTTATTATGTAGTAGTGTTTTCATCATCCCCTTTGGAAAAACAAAACTTTGTGTGTTTTACTTGCTAGAGACTTTTGTGCATTGTTTGCATTGTTTGTTTAGTACTTCTTTGCTGAATGTTATGAGTACTTATTATGGTTGTATGCTTATTTGAGTGCATTGTTTGTTTCGTTAGATTATCCGGAGTGCGAAGCTTGTTACTTAGAGTCACTCACGTACGAAGATCATCAATCAGGCAAGTCACTTTGATCATGTTTTACCCATGTTTTATATGCATTAGTTCTACCATCTCCCCAGTTGCATGCAAGATAGGTTAGTTGGAAACTTGGTTACCTTGTAGTAGTATCATGTGGTAGATACCCCTCTCAACCCCCTTTGACAACATTGGCCCCGGGAAACGTTGTTTTACTTTTGCTATGCTAATAGTAGACGGGGTTGGTTGTGTGATTCATGGGAGTTGAGAGAGTTAATAATTTCAAGACCTACATAATGAGCAAGATTTCAAGACTCCAAGTTTTCAACATACCTCTGGGTGGATGATGGTTGAATGGCACCCTGGAGAAACCAGTGGTTAGCCTAGGTGATGCTGGAGATGGCCAGTATTCACGCGGAAAGGTCCACCCAGGCACAAAGGGATGGATGGGTGCTTCAAGACCCAAGGCTTACCTGCACAGCCACAAGTCATTATGGGCTCTGGCTTGGTTGGATATCGTGGTGACTCTGGACAGGCGGTGCTACGAGAGGTAGAAGAACGGTAGGAAAGGATGGGCACCGTCAGAGTCGCAGGGAAACCCTTTGGAAGACCATGTTTTGGTCATCCGTTTCTCAAACACCCTGAAGTGCGAGAAATCAAACGGAGGCGACCAAATCTTGTGGGGAACGTGTGCAAAACTCTGCAGAGTACTTAAACCTAATCGATTAGCCGTGTCCACGGTCATGGACGACTTGAGCCAAAGGAATTGGAACTTCCGGAACTCTCAACACAAATAATATGATGATGTGGGTATTTAATAATTTTGGGTATGAGAATTGGTTGGTGGAACCATCTTATTAATCAACCAACTTAGTAATATTTTGCTTAACCCCCTTCGAAGTAGGAAAAACTTGGCTTTACGCAAAACTTACACCACCACCTGCCATATAAGCATATAGACTAGCTGATTATTTTCACCCCTCTCTTGTGACTTTGCCGGCATATTCCATATGCTGACCTACACGGCTGCAACGTATCATGTTGCAGAGTATTTTTCCGACCAGGAGTGAGGACGCGTTCTATGCTCAGTGAGATGCCCTTGGAGTCAGATGGACTCATCTACCTTCGACGCTTCCGCAAGATTTAGATATTCTCATGAGTTGGCCTTTAGCCACTTTATTGTAATTTATATTGTAATAAAGGACTCTATATGAGATTGCGATTAATATAATGCTGTGTGATTTCACTTTGATATATACATTGATGTACCGTGTGTGTACCAGCATGATCTTGGGATGGTACGGAAACACCGGAGACTTGGCCTTTCAGGTCGGGTCGCTACAGAAATGGTATCAGAGCACACGCTGACCGTAGGACGTAACCTCTAGGATTGGAAAGCCTTAGGATTGTTTATCTTTGTCTTTAAATATCTTATACCCTCATCTATTCGTTTCTGACTCCTCTCCGATTATTTCAAAATTTATAGATGGCCACCTTCATCCCAGTGTTGATCACAGAGTTTTGCCAGCCTGACGCAACGATGCCCTTTGGTAAGGAGCTGATGAGGATCGTCAAGGACATAAGGATTGCTTTGCCGAGCATCACCGGGATTCCTATCATGTCATTTCCCCAAGATGGACGCTACAGGATCGAGGTGCATATTCCAGGGAAGACCTTTGGGAATCGGAAGGAACCCATAGATCTCAAGTTCGTGGCACCCAGTTGGATACTTGGAAGAGACATGGCCATTCATCGTGCCCTTGGACGTATTCAGGAGGAATACAGAGGTGGAACCATTTCACCAGGACTCAGCATGGTTTGCCGCAGAGATGCCCATGGCAACATCATCACCAATCCCACTGCAGACACCACTATCTCCTATATCCAGACCTTGGAGACTCACATCAGGACTCTGGAGCTTCGAGTTCGTGCTGACACGAAGACTATCAAGAATCTGATGAATCGCGAGCTGGACCTTGAAGCTGATCTGCGAGAGGCCAACTATGAACACGAGCATGAAGTGAAGGACTTCCTAGAGAGGATTGATGAGCAGAATGCACGCATCGCAACTCTGGAGGAGCAGCTAGACATGGGGGAAAACCTTCACCCCGAAGGAGACATGGCACCCTTCATCAGCGACGATGAAGACTATGAGGAAAGCACCACCGGAGGACCTACGACTATGCACTTTTGAGGAGAACATTAGTTATGCCCTCCAATGTATCTTTATTTTAGTCGTTAAAGCGTAGGTCGATGCTTAGTTGTCTGAGATTGTATTTCCGATGTTTGACATTGATTGAATAAATGAATGAGTGTTTGGTGTGATATGTTTGTTGCATTGCATATGGGTAGTGGATTTCTTCTAGACCCTTGTTCTATTCTAATTCTCATCCCTCTGAAAACAGCAAGATGCCTCCACGACGTGAGACCGATTTCACTTTTCCACCGGAACTCACCCAACTCCTTCAGCAACAGAATGCACTGATGCAACTATTGATTCAGAATCAGACCAACAATCAGAACAACAACAACAACCACCATCCACCCCAGACTGACAATCTCACCCGTTTTCTGAGGTTGAACCCTCCAACTTTCTCCAGCAGCACTGAGCCCATTGTGGCAGATGACTGGCTCCGCAAGATGGAGAGAGAACTTGTCACCGCTGGATGCACTGACGCTGAGAAAGTGCGATTTGCCGCACATCAACTGGAAGGACCAGCAGCATCATTGTGGGAGAACTACACCACCACTTATCCTATTGCAGATGTGACTTGGGAGCAGTTTAAGCTTGCTTTCCGCACCGCTCATGTTTCAGCTGGAGCCATGAGTCTAAAGAAGCGCGAGTTTCGCAACTTGCGCCAGGGTAATCGCTCTGTGGCCCAATATGTGGAAGAGTTCAACATGTTGGCCCGTTATGCCCCAGGAGATGTGGCCGATGATGCGGCCAAGCAAGAAAAGTTTCTGGAAGGACTCAATGATGAGTTGAGCATACAGCTGGTAGTGGCTAATTTCAACAACTACCAAGAGCTGGTGGATAAGGCACTTATTCTGGAAGGTAAACAGCAGCAGATTGAGAACCGCAAGCGGAAGTACACTCAGGGGAAGTTCAACTCTGGAGCTCATCAGAAATCCCGCTACTCCCCGTACTCAGGGAATACCGGATCAGGAAACAGTAAGTTTGGAAAGCACACTCATGCTGTGCACAACCATGGAGGTCACCATCATGGAGGAAATGGGAACAACCGTTCCAACCATGGTAACTTCAAGACTGACAATGGGAATGGGAACAACAACCAGCACCGTCACGTTCCTGCTCAGAAGGATCTGAGTCACATTACCTGTTTCAAGTGCCAGAAGACAGGGCACTATGCTACTGAGTGTCCCCAGAGCAAGCAAGGCAATGGAAACGGCACTAACAACGGCAACTCCGCAGCCAAGAAGCCCAATCCGTTTCCCCGTGCTCAAGTGAATCACATCGATGTGGAAGAAGTCTATGATCAGCCCGAGACTGTGGTTGGTAAGTTTTTATTGCATTCACGTCCTGTTACAGTACTTTTTGATTCGGGTGCAACTCATTCATTCATATCAAGGGTAGTTGTGGATAAGTATGGTTTGCCCACCAAAACCCTTAGTCAGCCCATTAAGGTTAGTTCTCCAGGAGGTATGATGATGGCAGGGATAGGATGCCATGCCTTGAAACTCAATATAGGGAACCATGTTTTTCCCACCGACCTTATCGTCTTAGAGTCACAAGGATTGGATGTAATCCTAGGCATGGATTGGATGACCAAGTATGAAGGAAATCTTGATTGCCCTAGCAAGTCTGTTTCACTCACCACCCCGGAGAACAAGAGGATTAAGTATGTATCCCGACGCACACGTATGAGTGCTCGGTTAAATTCTCTCACAGGAGTTGTTCAGGAGGAAGTACCTGTGGTAAAAGAATTTCCAGATGTATTTCCGGAAGAATTACCAGGAATGCCACCAGATAGGGAAATTGAGTTCTTAATAGAGCTACAGCCAGGGACAGCTCCAATTTCCAAGAGACCCTATCGGATGCCCGCAAATGATCTGTTGGAAATCAAGAAGCAAATCAAGGAGTTATTGGACAAGGGGTATATTCGCCCAAGTTCTTCACCTTGGGGAGCCCAGTACTTTTGGTGGAGAAGAAGGATAAATCTTTGAGAATGGTAGTGGACTATCGTGCCTTGAACGAGGTGACTATCAAGAACAAGTACCCTCTGCCGATGATTAACGATTTGTTTGATCAGCTCATAGGAGCCAAAGTATTCTCCAAGATCGATCTTCGATCAGGGTATCACCAGTTGAAAATTCGTGAACAGGATATACCCAAAACAGCTTTCACCACGAGGTATGGCTTGTATGAGTATACGGTCATGTCTTTTGGATTGACTAATGCTCCTGCCTACTTCATGAATTTGATGAACAAAGTATTCATGGAATACCTAGACAAGTTTGTTGTGGTGTTCATCGATGACATTCTAATATTCTCCAAGAATGAGGAAGAGCATAAGGAACATTTGCGTTTAGTTCTGGAAAAGCTAAGAGAGCATCAGTTATATGCCAAGTTCAGTAAATGTGAATTTTGGTTGACGGAAGTTGGATTCCTTGGACATGTTATTTCCGGAGATGGAATAGTAGTGGACCCCGCTAAGGTTGAAGCCGTCACCGAGTGGAAGTCACCCACCTCAGTTAAGGAGATCCGCAGTTTCCTCGGACTTGCCGGTTATTACCGGAGGTTCATTGAGAATTTCTCAAAGGTTGCCAAGCCCATGACAGAGTTGTTAAAGAAAGAATCCAAGTATGTTTGGACTGTGGAATGTGAAGCCAGTTTCCAGGAGTTAAAGGAACGTTTGGTCACAGCCCCAGTATTGATTTTGCCCGATAATCGGAAGGATTTCCAAGTTTATTGTGATGCTTCACTTCAAGGACTTGGAGGAGTACTTATGCAGGATGGAAAAGTTGTAGCCTATGCTTCCAGACAACTACGACCTCATGGGTTAAATTATGCCACGCATGACTTGGAATTAGCAGCCGTAGTGCACGCACTCAAGACTTGGAGACATTTCCTTATCGGAAATAGTTGTGATGTTTACACCGACCATAAGAGCCTGAAGTATATCTTCACGCAGAAAGAGTTGAACCTCAGACAGAGGAGATGGTTAGAGTTAATCAAGGACTATGACATGAGATTACACTACCATCCAGGTAAGGCTAATGTTGTAGCCGATGCCTTGAGTCGGAAAACTTATGTGAACACACTCACAGCTGGAGGATTACCTCAAGAGTTAGTCGATGATCTCAGAAAGCTCAAGCTAGAGATAGTTCCAAGGGGATATGTTGCTACACTGGAAATTCAGTCCACCTTGACCGAAAGAATTCGAGAAGCCCAGAAATCGGACAAGGAGATAGCTGAAATTAAACAGAGAATGAAAGATGGTAAAGCTAAAGGTTTTCGTGAGGATGAACACGGAACTTTGTGGTTTGAGAACCGAATCTATGTGCCCAATGAACCAGAGCTCAGGAAGTTGATACTTCAGGAAGCCCATGATTCACCTTACTCGATACACCCAGGCAACACCAAGATGTATCTGGATTTAAAGGAAAGTTATTGGTGGACAGGTATGAAGAAAGATATTGCAGAGCATGTTGCGACATGTGATGTTTGTCAGCGAGTAAAGGCAGAACATCAGAAACCAGCAGGGTTACTCCAACCTTTGCCGATACCCGAGTGGAAATGGGAAAAGCTTGGTATGGACTTCATCACAGGATTACCCAGGACCCGTTCAGGTTATGATTCCATCTGGGTAGTGGTTGATCGCTTGACCAAGGTAGCACATTTCATTCCAGTGAAAACCACCTATACCAGTGTTAAGCTAGCCAAGATATATATGACCAGGATCGTATGTCTGCATGGAGTTCCGAGGAGTATCGTGTCAGATAGAGGAACACAGTTTACCTCAAAGTTTTGGCATCAGTTACATGAAACTTTGGGTACAAGGCTAGAGTTTAGTACAGCTTTTCATCCGCAGACAGATGGACAGACTGAGAGAGTCAACCAGATTCTGGAAGACATGTTGAGAGCTTGTACGCTAGATTATGGATCTAGTTGGGATGATAACTTGCCTTACGCAGAATTCTCCTACAACAACAGTTATCAAACCAGTCTAAAGATGGCCCCTTTCGAAGCTTTATACGGAAGGAGGTGCAGAACACCACTGACGTGGGATGGTGTTGGAGACCGACAACTTTTTGGTCCCGACCTTATTCAAGATTCGGAAGAGAAAGTCAGGTTGATTCGTGACAGACTCAAGATAGCTCAGTCTCGACAGAAGAGTTATGCTGACAGCAAACGCAAAGAAGTGACATATGAAGTGGGAGACAGAGCATATCTTCGTGTATCCCCGCTTCGAGGAACCAAGAGATTTGGTGTTAAAGGAAAATTAGCACCCAGATTCATAGGCCCCTACAAAATTCTTGAACGTAGAGGTGAAGTTGCATACAAACTGGAATTGCCAGAAGGATTATCCGAAGTTCATAATGTGTTCCATGTTTCCCAGCTCAAGAAATGTCATGCTGAGATGGCTGACATCCCTTTGTGAGACACCGTGCCCCTAGAGGCCATACAGCTTGAAAGTGATCTGACTTATGAGGAGAAGCCTGTCAAGATCCTCGAGACATCCAACCGAGTTACCCGCAGCAAGATTATCAAGTTCTGTAAAGTTTTGTGGAGTCACCATACCGAAGAAGAAGCCACCTGGGAACGCGAAGAAGATCTTCGTAGAGACCATCCGCACCTATTTTCTAGCCAACCCGAATCTCGAGGGCGAGATTCATCTTAAGGTGGGTAGGTTTGTAACATCCCAAAATTCCATTTTGGAATGTTATGAATATAGCTATGCATCTATCATCACCATTGCTTGATTGTATGTGATAGTTGAAATGCCATTTCTGATTTTTCTGAAAGTCCTTTCTACTTTTCCCTATGTTGCTTCCCCTATTTGAAATTTTGGTTAAATGTTCAAAATAAGAGAGGAGTAACATGACACTCCACACCAGGGTCTAATTGGTGAATTATTTGAACAAAATAACCAGGGGTTATTTTGAAAATATTTGCAAAAAAGGATCTAAAAACAATTAGGCAATTTCTGAAAATAATATTATTTTCAAAGTGTTCAAATGACAGAATAGAAATGTTCATTAAATAGCATTTATTATTCTGTTAATTTTGATATATAATACCCCTATATTTAGAGACGATTTGAATGCTTTAAAAGCTTTTGAATGTCTCTGGTAAATTAGAAAAACAGAAACGGTAACCGTTTCCGGTATTAAACGGGCCGGCCCACCGGCTTTAAAAGCCGAGACCGTTACCGGTCGGCCGACCGAGCGCAGTAATGCTCCCGCTCTCTCACTGACACCGGGTCCCACCCCGTCCGACCGTTGCCCCGGAACGGTCATCGTCTTCACTCCCCGCGCTCGCCGGATCCGACGCCGGTCGTTACTCCCCCTCGCCGGATCTCTCTCTCCTTTACTCCCCCTCACCCCTCGAGCGCCCTATATAAACCGGACCACCCCGCGTCCATTTTCCCCCCCCCGAGCCCCTTCTCTCTCTCACCGAGACGCCGTCAATTTCTCGTCGGAGCTCCACCACCACCGGACGTCGCCGTCGACCGTAGCCACCACCTCCGACCATCATTCGCCACGCCGTCGCCACCAATCGCCTCCGGAGGACCGTCCCCGTCGCCCGGACCACTTCCCCGTCCTCCCCGACCACCGGAACGCCTCGCCGTCGCGTTCACCACTTCCGGACTCGCCGGAGTTTCCCCACGCCGGCGACCTTTACACCGTGAGCATTTCCCTCCCTCCGATCCAAACCCAACGGCTCAGATTAGAAGTCACTTATTCCCGAACCGTTTTCTGTTTAGGATCGGTTGACCGCCCGAAGCACCGCTCGGACACCCACCTCAGCCACTCACAGGTCGCCACGTCACCCTAGTCGACCGTTCGTTAGTTTTTCTTTTCAGTTTTGTTTTTCAGAAAACAGAATGTATTCCAAATTTGTTTTAGCTATATCTTTTAATCAGTTTAGTGTTTTGAGTTGATTCTTTTTGCAATAGCTCACATTTTTCATGTAGTTTCACCCTGTACTTTTAAATTTCAAATTTGACCTATAAAATTTGAATTGAATCAAATTTGCTTAAAATCTTCAAATCTGAATAACTAGAGTTTGAAAATAGATTTTTATATGATTCTTTTTGCTACTGTTTGATATTAGTTAGGACTATCTTCATGTTTAGTTTGAGGATTTTCATGATATATTTAATTACTGTTTTAACCAAAAACAGAATCTGCTTATTATTATAATATAGTTTTATAAACTTAATTTTAATTAGTTTGATTTAGATGTTGGTTTCATTTGTTTATTAGATTCTGTTAGTAAACATTTAGTGTTTTTACTCACTGTTAATAAAAATATAAATTTGCCTAATTTAATTTCATTTAACATAGGAATCACAACTTCTTTTCAAATAGGCATCATTTGATTAAAACAACTAACTAGTAATAGTTTTGTTTTCAAATAAGTTTTGTATAATTAATTCTGTTTTCTAAGACAAATTTATTTGTAAGTTATTTTCTGTAAGAACATGTTTTGCTAATAAATAACAAGTTTAGTTTTCATTTTTTTTGTTAGTATAACCATAGTTGATTCATATGATGTTTATCAAAACCTTTTATAAACTTTACTAAAGTTTTCCCAACAAACTTAAATTGATTTTCTTTGTTTAATAATAAAATATTCTATTGTTTCCCTTGCTGTCAACAATTGTTTTGCTATTTCAAAATAGTTTTATTATGTAGTAGTGTTTTCATCATCCCCTTTGGAAAAACAAAACTTTGTGTGTTTTACTTGCTAGAGACTTTTGTGCATTGTTTGCATTGTTTGTTTAGTACTTCTTTGCTGAATGTTATGAGTACTTATTATGGTTGTATGCTTATTTGAGTGCATTGTTTGTTTCGTTAGATTATCCGGAGTGCGAAGCTTGTTACTTAGAGTCACTCACGTACGAAGATCATCAATCAGGCAAGTCACTTTGATCATGTTTTACCCATGTTTTATATGCATTAGTTCTACCATCTCCCCAGTTGCATGCAAGATAGGTTAGTTGGAAACTTGGTTACCTTGTAGTAGTATCATGTGGTAGATACCCCTCTCAACCCCCTTTGACAACATTGGCCCCGGGAAACGTTGTTTTACTTTTGCTATGCTAATAGTAGACGGGGTTGGTTGTGTGATTCATGGGAGTTGAGAGAGTTAATAATTTCAAGACCTACATAATGAGCAAGATTTCAAGACTCCAAGTTTTCAACATACCTCTGGGTGGATGATGGTTGAATGGCACCCTGGAGAAACCAGTGGTTAGCCTAGGTGATGCTGGAGATGGCCAGTATTCACGCGGAAAGGTCCACCCAGGCACAAAGGGATGGATGGGTGCTTCAAGACCCAAGGCTTACCTGCACAGCCACAAGTCATTATGGGCTCTGGCTTGGTTGGATATCGTGGTGACTCTGGACAGGCGGTGCTACGAGAGGTAGAAGAACGGTAGGAAAGGATGGGCACCGTCAGAGTCGCAGGGAAACCCTTTGGAAGACCATGTTTTGGTCATCCGTTTCTCAAACACCCTGAAGTGCGAGAAATCAAACGGAGGCGACCAAATCTTGTGGGGAACGTGTGCAAAACTCTGCAGAGTACTTAAACCTAATCGATTAGCCGTGTCCACGGTCATGGACGACTTGAGCCAAAGGAATTGGAACTTCCGGAACTCTCAACACAAATAATATGATGATGTGGGTATTTAATAATTTTGGGTATGAGAATTGGTTGGTGGAACCATCTTATTAATCAACCAACTTAGTAATATTTTGCTTAACCCCCTTCGAAGTAGGAAAAACTTGGCTTTACGCAAAACTTACACCACCACCTGCCATATAAGCATATAGACTAGCTGATTATTTTCACCCCTCTCTTGTGACTTTGCCGGCATATTCCATATGCTGACCTACACGGCTGCAACGTATCATGTTGCAGAGTATTTTTCCGACCAGGAGTGAGGACGCGTTCTATGCTCAGTGAGATGCCCTTGGAGTCAGATGGACTCATCTACCTTCGACGCTTCCGCAAGATTTAGATATTCTCATGAGTTGGCCTTTAGCCACTTTATTGTAATTTATATTGTAATAAAGGACTCTATATGAGATTGCGATTAATATAATGCTGTGTGATTTCACTTTGATATATACATTGATGTACCGTGTGTGTACCAGCATGATCTTGGGATGGTACGGAAACACCGGAGACTTGGCCTTTCAGGTCGGGTCGCTACAGAAATGGTATCAGAGCACACGCTGACCGTAGGACGTAACCTCTAGGATTGGAAAGCCTTAGGATTGTTTATCTTTGTCTTTAAATATCTTATACCCTCATCTATTCGTTTCTGACTCCTCTCCGATTATTTCAAAATTTATAGATGGCCACCTTCATCCCAGTGTTGATCACAGAGTTTTGCCAGCCTGACGCAACGATGCCCTTTGGTAAGGAGCTGATGAGGATCGTCAAGGACATAAGGATTGCTTTGCCGAGCATCACCGGGATTCCTATCATGTCATTTCCCCAAGATGGACGCTACAGGATCGAGGTGCATATTCCAGGGAAGACCTTTGGGAATCGGAAGGAACCCATAGATCTCAAGTTCGTGGCACCCAGTTGGATACTTGGAAGAGACATGGCCATTCATCGTGCCCTTGGACGTATTCAGGAGGAATACAGAGGTGGAACCATTTCACCAGGACTCAGCATGGTTTGCCGCAGAGATGCCCATGGCAACATCATCACCAATCCCACTGCAGACACCACTATCTCCTATATCCAGACCTTGGAGACTCACATCAGGACTCTGGAGCTTCGAGTTCGTGCTGACACGAAGACTATCAAGAATCTGATGAATCGCGAGCTGGACCTTGAAGCTGATCTGCGAGAGGCCAACTATGAACACGAGCATGAAGTGAAGGACTTCCTAGAGAGGATTGATGAGCAGAATGCACGCATCGCAACTCTGGAGGAGCAGCTAGACATGGGGGAAAACCTTCACCCCGAAGGAGACATGGCACCCTTCATCAGCGACGATGAAGACTATGAGGAAAGCACCACCGGAGGACCTACGACTATGCACTTTTGAGGAGAACATTAGTTATGCCCTCCAATGTATCTTTATTTTAGTCGTTAAAGCGTAGGTCGATGCTTAGTTGTCTGAGATTGTATTTCCGATGTTTGACATTGATTGAATAAATGAATGAGTGTTTGGTGTGATATGTTTGTTGCATTGCATATGGGTAGTGGATTTCTTCTAGACCCTTGTTCTATTCTAATTCTCATCCCTCTGAAAACAGCAAGATGCCTCCACGACGTGAGACCGATTTCACTTTTCCACCGGAACTCACCCAACTCCTTCAGCAACAGAATGCACTGATGCAACTATTGATTCAGAATCAGACCAACAATCAGAACAACAACAACAACCACCATCCACCCCAGACTGACAATCTCACCCGTTTTCTGAGGTTGAACCCTCCAACTTTCTCCAGCAGCACTGAGCCCATTGTGGCAGATGACTGGCTCCGCAAGATGGAGAGAGACTTGTCACCGCTGGATGCACTGACGCTGAGAAAGTGCGATTTGCCGCACATCAACTGGAAGGACCAGCAGCATCATGGTGGGAGAACTACACCACCACTTATCCTATTGCAGATGTGACTTGGGAGCAGTTTAAGCTTGCTTTCCGCACCGCTCATGTTTCAGCTGGAGCCATGAGTCTAAAGAAGCGCGAGTTTCGCAACTTGCGCCAGGGTAATCGCTCTGTGGCCCAATATGTGGAAGAGTTCAACATGTTGGCCTGTTATGCCCCAGGAGATGTGGCCGATGATGCGGCCAAGCAAGAAAAGTTTCTGGAAGGACTCAATGATGAGTTGAGCATACAGCTGGTAGTGGCTAATTTCAACAACTACCAAGAGCTGGTGGATAAGGCACTTATTCTGGAAGGTAAACATCAGCAGATTGAGAACCGCAAGCGGAAGTACACTCAGGGGAAGTTCAACTCTGGAGCTCATCAGAAATCCCGCTACTCCCCGTACTCAGGGAATACCGGATCAGGAAACAGTAAGTTTGGAAAGCACACTCATGCTGTGCACAACCATGGAGGTCACCATCATGGAGGAAATGGGAACAACCGTTCCAACCATGGTAACTTCAAGACTGACAATGGGAATGGGAACAACAACCAGCACCGTCACGTTCCTGCTCAGAAGGATCTGAGTCACATTACCTGTTTCAAGTGCCAGAAGACAGGGCACTATGCTACTGAGTGTCCCCAGAGCAAGCAAGGCAATGGAAACGGCACTAACAACGGCAACTCCGCAGCCAAGAAGCCCAATCCGTTTCCCCGTGCTCAAGTGAATCACATCGATGTGGAAGAAGTCTATGATCAGCCCGAGACTGTGGTTGGTAAGTTTTTATTGCATTCACGTCCTGTTACAGTACTTTTTGATTCGGGTGCAACTCATTCATTCATATCAAGGGTAGTTGTGGATAAGTATGGTTTGCCCACCAAAACCCTTAGTCAGCCCATTAAGGTTAGTTCTCCAGGAGGTATGATGATGGCAGGGATAGGATGCCATGCCTTGAAACTCAATATAGGGAACCATGTTTTTCCCACCGACCTTATCGTCTTAGAGTCACAAGGATTGGATGTAATCCTAGGCATGGATTGGATGACCAAGTATGAAGGAAATCTTGATTGCCCTAGCAAGTCTGTTTCACTCACCACCCCGGAGAACAAGAGGATTAAGTATGTATCCCGACGCACACGTATGAGTGCTCGGTTAAATTCTCTCACAGGAGTTGTTCAGGAGGAAGTACCTGTGGTAAAAGAATTTCCAGATGTATTTCCGGAAGAATTACCAGGAATGCCACCAGATAGGGAAATTGAGTTCTTAATAGAGCTACAGCCAGGGACAGCTCCAATTTCCAAGAGACCCTATCGGATGCCCGCAAATGATCTGTTGGAAATCAAGAAGCAAATCAAGGAGTTATTGGACAAGGGGTATATTCGCCCAAGTTCTTCACCTTGGGGAGCCCAGTACTTTTGGTGGAGAAGAAGGATAAATCTTTGAGAATGGTAGTGGACTATCGTGCCTTGAACGAGGTGACTATCAAGAACAAGTACCCTCTGCCGATGATTAACGATTTGTTTGATCAGCTCATAGGAGCCAAAGTATTCTCCAAGATCGATCTTCGATCAGGGTATCACCAGTTGAAAATTCGTGAACAGGATATACCCAAAACAGCTTTCACCACGAGGTATGGCTTGTATGAGTATACGGTCATGTCTTTTGGATTGACTAATGCTCCTGCCTACTTCATGAATTTGATGAACAAAGTATTCATGGAATACCTAGACAAGTTTGTTGTGGTGTTCATCGATGACATTCTAATATTCTCCAAGAATGAGGAAGAGCATAAGGAACATTTGCGTTTAGTTCTGGAAAAGCTAAGAGAGCATCAGTTATATGCCAAGTTCAGTAAATGTGAATTTTGGTTGACGGAAGTTGGATTCCTTGGACATGTTATTTCCGGAGATGGAATAGTAGTGGACCCCGCTAAGGTTGAAGCCGTCACCGAGTGGAAGTCACCCACCTCAGTTAAGGAGATCCGCAGTTTCCTCGGACTTGCCGGTTATTACCGGAGGTTCATTGAGAATTTCTCAAAGGTTGCCAAGCCCATGACAGAGTTGTTAAAGAAAGAATCCAAGTATGTTTGGACTGTGGAATGTGAAGCCAGTTTCCAGGAGTTAAAGGAACGTTTGGTCACAGCCCCAGTATTGATTTTGCCCGATAATCGGAAGGATTTCCAAGTTTATTGTGATGCTTCACTTCAAGGACTTGGAGGAGTACTTATGCAGGATGGAAAAGTTGTAGCCTATGCTTCCAGACAACTACGACCTCATGGGTTAAATTATGCCACGCATGACTTGGAATTAGCAGCCGTAGTGCACGCACTCAAGACTTGGAGACATTTCCTTATCGGAAATAGTTGTGATGTTTACACCGACCATAAGAGCCTGAAGTATATCTTCACGCAGAAAGAGTTGAACCTCAGACAGAGGAGATGGTTAGAGTTAATCAAGGACTATGACATGAGATTACACTACCATCCAGGTAAGGCTAATGTTGTAGCCGATGCCTTGAGTCGGAAAACTTATGTGAACACACTCACAGCTGGAGGATTACCTCAAGAGTTAGTCGATGATCTCAGAAAGCTCAAGCTAGAGATAGTTCCAAGGGGATATGTTGCTACACTGGAAATTCAGTCCACCTTGACCGAAAGAATTCGAGAAGCCCAGAAATCGGACAAGGAGATAGCTGAAATTAAACAGAGAATGAAAGATGGTAAAGCTAAAGGTTTTCGTGAGGATGAACACGGAACTTTGTGGTTTGAGAACCGAATCTATGTGCCCAATGAACCAGAGCTCAGGAAGTTGATACTTCAGGAAGCCCATGATTCACCTTACTCGATACACCCAGGCAACACCAAGATGTATCTGGATTTAAAGGAAAGTTATTGGTGGACAGGTATGAAGAAAGATATTGGAGAGCATGTTGCGACATGTGATGTTTGTCAGCGAGTAAAGGCAGAACATCAGAAACCAGCAGGGTTACTCCAACCTTTGCCGATACCCGAGTGGAAATGGGAAAAGCTTGGTATGGACTTCATCACAGGATTACCCAGGACCCGTTCAGGTTATGATTCCATCTGGGTAGTGGTTGATCGCTTGACCAAGGTAGCACATTTCATTCCAGTGAAAACCACCTATACCAGTGTTAAGCTTTGATACACACAAGGCACTCCTCCGGTGTCAGCTAGTTGCATGAAAATACTTGACATGCAGAAAACCGTAGAAATAAACTGACACGATCATGTGCTACGTTTGTAGTTTGGGTCTTGTCCATCACATCATTCTCCTAATGATGTGATCCTTTTATCAAATGACATCACATATCAATGGCTAGGAAACCTTGACTATCTTTGATCAACGAGCTAGTTCACTAGAGGCATACTAGGGACAAAGTGTTGTCTATTTACCCACACATGTAATGTGTTTCCAATCAATACAATTATATCATGGATAATAAACGATTATCTTGAACAAGGAAATACAATAACAAACACTTTATTTATTGCCTCTAGGGCATATTTCCAACAGTCTCCCACTTGCACTAGAGTCAATAATCTAGTTCACATCACTATGTGATTTACATTGTAATGAATCGAACACCCATGCAGTTCTGGTGTTGATCATGTTTAGCCCTTGGAAGAGGTTTAGTCAACGGGTCTGCAACATTCAGATCCGTGTGCACTTTGCAAATATTTTTTCCTTCTCCTCGATGTAATTGTGGATGGAGTTGAAGAGTCGCTTTATGTGTCTGGTCTTCTTGTGAAACCTTGGTTCCTTGGCCAGAGCAATGGCTCTAGTGTTGTCATAGAACAAGTTCATTGGATTCAGTGCACTGGGCACTACTCCAAGATCTATCATGAACTGCTTCATCCAGACACCTTCCTTCGCCGCCTCCGAGGCTGCGATGTACTCCGCTTCGCACATAGAATCGGCTACCACGCTTTGCTTGGAACTGCACCAGCTTACCGCTCCCCCATTGAGAATAAATATGTATCCGGGTTGTGACTTAGAGTCATCCGGATCAATGTCAAAGCATGCATCAACGTAACCCCTTACGACGAGCTCTTCATCACCTCCATAAACGAGAAACATTTCCTTAGTCCTTTTCAGGTACTTAAGGATATTCTTGACCGATGCCCAGTGCTCCATTCCATGATCACTTTGAAACCTTCTGGCCATATTTATGGCAAGACTGACATCAGGTCTTGTGCACAGCATTGCATACACGATAGAGCCTATGGCTGAAGCATAGGGGATGACACTCGTCTTTTCTCTATCTTCTGCAGTCACTGGGCATTGAGTCTTACTCAACTTCACACCTTGTAACACAGGCAAGAACCCCTTCTTGGACTGATCCATTTTGAACTTGTTCAAAACTTTATCAAGGTATGTGCTCTGTGAAAGTGCTATTAAGTGTCTCGATCTATCTCTATAGATCTTAATGCCTAATATGAAAGCAGCTTCTCCTAGGTCCTTCATTGAAAAACTCTTGTAAAAATATTGCTTCACGCCTTCCAGTATTTCTATATTGTTTCCAATCAGCAATATGTCATCCACATATGATATTAGAAACGCTATAGAACTCTCACTCACTTTATTGTAAATACAAGCTTCTCCATAAAGTTGTATAAACCCAAATGCTTTGATCACCTCATCAAAGCGCTTATTCCAACTCCAACATGCTTGCACCAGCCCATAAATGGAGTTTGCAAACTTTGTCAGCCTTCTCTAGATCGACAAAACCTTCTGGTTGCATCATATACAACTCTTCCTAGAGGAAACCGTTGAGGAACGCTGTTTTGACATCCATCTGCCAAATTTCATAGTCGAAATAAGCAGCTATTGCCAACATGATTCTAACAGACTTAAGCATCGCTACGGGTGAGAAGGTCTCGTCGTAGTCAACTCCTTGAACTTGTGAAAAACCTTTTGCCACAAGTCGAGCTTATAGACGGTGACATTACCGTCCACGTCCATCTTCTTCTTAAAGATCCATTTGTTCTGAATGGCCTTTCGCCCTTCAGGTAATACTTCCAAAGTCCATACTTTGTTTTCATACATGGATCCCATCTCGGATTTCATGGCCTCTAACCATTTCTCGGAATCCAGGCACATCACCGCTCCTCCATAGCTCGTAGGTTCATTGTTATCCAACAACATGACCTCCAAGATAGGGTTGCTGTACCACTCAAGAGCTCTACGCGCCCTTATCGACCTATGAGGTTCAATAGTAGCTTGATCCAAAGCTTCATGATCATCATCATTAACTTCGTCTTCAACCGTCGTAGGTTCCACAGAATCATCTTTCTGTGTTGCGATACTTTCTGGTTGAAGTAAAGGTTCAATAACCTCATCAAGCTCTATTTTCCTCCCACTCAATTCTTTCGAGAGAAACTCTTTCTCAAGAAATGTTATGTTCTTAGCGACAAACACTTTGCCTTCGGATCTGAGATAGAAGGTATACCCGACTTTCTCTTTTGGGTATCCTATGAAGACACATTTCTTCGCTTTGGGTTCCAACTTTTCAACCTGAAGCTTCTTGACATAAGCATCACATCCCCAAACTTTAAGAAGCGAGAACTTTGGCCTCTTGCCAAACCATAGTTCTTATGGCGTCATCTCAACGGATTTTGATGGTGCCCTATTTAAAGTGAATGCAGTTGTCTCTAATGCATAACCCCAAAACGATAGTGGCAAATCAGCAAGAGACATCATAGAATGCCACATATCTAATAAGGTTCGATTACGACGTTCAGACACACCATTACGCTGTGGTGTTCCAGGCGGTGTCAACTGTGAAACAATTTCACACTGTCTTAAGTGACTACCAAACTCATAACTCAGATATTCACCTCCTCGATCAGATCACAGGAATTTAATCTTCTTGTTATGATGATTCTCAACTTCACTCTGAAATTGCTTGAACTTTTCAAACGTTTCAGGCTTGTGTTTCATTAAGTAAATATACCCATATCTACTTAAGTCATCAGTGAAGGTGAGAAAATAATGATATCCACCACGCGCAGTAACATTCATTGCACAGCACACATCAGTATGTATGATTTCCAATAAGTCACTTGCCCGTTACATTCTTCCAGAGAATGGCGTTTTAGTCATCTTGCCCATCAGGCATGGTTCACATGTGTCAAGTGATTCAAAATCAAGTGACTCCAAAAGTCCATCAGCATGGAGCTTCCTCATGCATTTTACACCAATATGACCTAAACGGCAGTGCCACAAGAAAGTGGTACTATCATTATCAACTCTACATCTTTTGGCATCAATGTTATGAACATGTGTGTCATCACTATCAAGATTCAATATGAATAAATCCCTCACATTGGGTGCATGACCATAAAAGATATCACTCATATAAATAGCACAACCTTTATTCTCTGATTTAAATGAGTAACTGTCTCGCAATAAACAAGCTCTAGATATAATGTTCATGCTTAACGCAGGCACTAAATAGCAATTATTCAGGTTCATCACTAATCCCGATGGTAATCGAAGAGAGAGCGTGCCGACGGAGATCACATCAACCTTGGAACCATTTCCCACGCGCATCATCACTTCATCCTTTGCCAGCCTTCGTCTATTCCGTAGTTCTTGTTTTGAGTTGCCAATGTGAGCAACCGAAACCGGTATCAAATACCCAAGCACTAGAACGAGAGATAGTAAGGTACACATCAATAACATGTATATCATGTATACCTTGTTTGTCGTTGGCTGCCTTCTTGTCATCCAGGTACTTGGGGCAATTCCGCTTCTAGTGACCAGTTCCCTTGCAATGAAAGCACTCAGTTTTCGGCTTGGGTCCATGCTTGGGATTCTTTATAGGAGTAGCAACTGCTTTGCCATCCTTCTTGGTTTTACCCTTCTTGCCCTTGCACTTGCCATTCTTCTTGAAACTCGTGGTTTTATTGACCATCAACACTTGATGTTCTTTCTAGATTTTAGACTCGGCGACTTTTAGCATCGCAAACAGCTCGGCGACTGACTTCTTCATCCCGTGCATGTTATAGTTCATCACAAAGCTCTTGTAACTAGGTGGCATTGATTGAAGAACTCTGTCAGTGATCGCCTCTAGTGGAAGGGTAATTCCCAACTCTTGTAGACGAGTCGAATACCCAGACATTCTGAATATATGTTTACTGATAGACCCGTTCTCCTTCATTTTGCAAGCATAGAAATTATCGGAGGTCTCATACCTCTCGATCCGGGCATTCTTCTTACAGATAAACTTCAACTCCTGGAACATCTCATATGCTCCATGACGTTCAAAACGTCTTTGAAGTCCCGGTTCTAAGCCATACAATATTGAACACTGAACCATTGAGTAATCTCCAGTACGTGCCTCCCAAGCGTTCTTAACGTCTTCGGATGACATGTCTTCTGCTTGTTCACCAAACGGTGCGTCAAGGACATATAATTTCTGGGAAGCCGTGAGGATAATCCTCAAATTACGGGCCCAGTCAACAAAGTTACTTCCATCATCTGTCAACTTAGCTTTCCCTAGGAATGCATTAAAATTCAGGGGTGCTACTACGCGAGCCATTGATCTACAACATAAATATGCAAAGGCTACTTAGACTATTGTTCAAGATAATGAGTTTACTTAATCAAATTACTAAAGCTCCCACTCAAATTGACATCCCTCAGTGCATCTGAGTGTCACATGATCCAAATTCACCTACTCAAGTCCGATCATCACGTGAGTTGAGGTGGTTTCAATCGTGAACATCATCAGGTTCATCATATCTACTATATGAATCATGTTCGACCTTTCGGTCTCTTGTGTTTCGAGGCCATGTCTGTACATGCTAGGCTCGTCAAGTTTAACCCGAGTGTTCTGCATGTGCAACACGGGCTTGCACCCGTTGTATGTGAACGTAGAGTCTATCACACCCGATCATCATGTGGTGTCTCGACACGACAAACTTTAGCAACGGTGCACACTCGGGGAGAACACAATTCATCTTGAAATTTAAGTGAGGGATCACCTTATAATGCTACCATCCTCCTAAGAAAAACATGGTGCATAAAAGGATTAACATCACATGCAAATCATAAGTGACATGATATGGCCATGAACTTGTGCTTTTGATCTCCATCTTGAAAGCACCGGCATGATCTCCATCGTCAACGGCATGACACCATGATCTCCATCATCTTGATCTCCATCAACGTGTCGCCATCGGGGTTGTCGCGCCCATCATGCTTCTACTACTATTGCTACCGTTTAGCGAGAAAGTAAAGCATTACATAGCGCTTAATGATTGACACGCAGGTCATACAATAATTAAAGACAACCCTATGGCTCATGCCGGTTGCCGTACTCATCGACATGCATGTCGTGATATTCTATACAACACATGATCATCTCATACATCACATATATCACATCATGTAATTGTCCATATCACATCACAACATACCCTGCAAAAACAAGTTAGACGTCCTCTAATTGTTGTTGCATGCTTTACATGGCTGCTATGGGTATCTAGCGAGAACAATTCTCACCTACGCATAAACCACAATGGTGATACATTAGTTGCTTTTCAACCTTCTCAAGGACTGCCTTTGTCGAATCCGATCAAACTAAAGTAGGAGAAACTGGCACCCGCCAACCATCTATGCAACAAGTTGTTGTTGAGGGAACCGGTCTCTCGTAAGTATACGAGTAATGTTGGTTCGGTCCGCTTCATCCCACAATACCGCTGAACCAAAACACGACCAAGGGAGGAAGCAATCTAAGCATCAACGCCCACAAAATCTTTGTGTTCTACTCGAGATCTCATCTACACATAGACCTAGCTCATGATGCCACTGTTGGGGAACGTTGCATGGGAAACAAAAAAATCCTACGCACACGCAAGATCTATCCATGGTGATGAGCATCTACAAGAGGGAGAGTAGATCCACGTACCCTTGTAGATCACTAAGCGGGAAGCGTTAAGAAACGCGGTTGGTGTAGTCGAACGTCTTTGCGATCCAAATCACCGAGCGTCCCGTGATCCAATCACGATCCGTCCCGATCAAGCACCGAACGGATGGCACCTCCGCGTTCAACACACGTACAGCTTGATGACGATCTCCACCTTCTCGATCCAGCAAGAGGGAGTGGAGAGGTAGACGAGTTCTCCGTCGGCGTGACGACGACGCGGCGATGGTGGTGGAGCAATTCCGGCAGGGCTTCGCCTAGGCACTGCAGAAAACCGATCTAGAGGAGAAACTATGCACTAGAGGAACGGGTAGCACGTGGCTGAAAATCAAGTGTCCAAAACCCAAAAACCTCTAGTATATATAAGAGGAAGATAGGAGGAGGCTTGGCCCAAGGGCCAAGCCATCTAGGCTTCGGCCGAACCAAGGAGGAGAGGAGGATTCCTCCTCCAATTCTAGTAGGACAAGGACTCCTTCCTATTTTGCCTTTTTTGCCTTTTTCCACCTTTTCTCTTTGGGCTTTTCTCTCCCAGACGCATGGGCCTTGTGTGGCACTTCCACCAGCCCACTAAGGGCTGGTATTCACTCTCCCACAGCCCATGTAGCCTCTTGGGTCGAAATACCCTTCCCGATGGTCTCCCGGTACACTACCAGCACTCCCGGTACACTATCGATGAGCCCAAAAAATTTCCGACGAACAAAGTAGGACTTCCTATATATTAACCTTGACCTCCAGACCATTCCGGATCTCCTCGTGACGTCCGGGATCTCATCTGGGAATCTAAACAACCTTCGGTCACCGCCATGCAGAACTCTATACTACCGAAACGTCACCAAACCTCAAGTGTGCAGACCTTGCGGGTTCGAGAACTATGTAGACATGACCGAGACACATCTACGGTCAATAACCAATAGCGAGACCTGGATGCCCATATTGGTTCCTTCATATTCTACAAAGATCTTTATCGATTGAACCTCTATGTCAAGGATTCAGTTAATCATGTATGATGTTCCTTTTGTTCTTCGGTGTGTTACTTGCCCGAGATTCGATCCTCAGTATTTCCATACCTAGTTTAACCTCGTTACCGGAAAGTCTCTTTACTCATTCCATAATACAAGATCCCGTGACTAACACTTAATCACATTTCTTGCAAGGCTTTGTGGTGATGTTGTATTACCGAGTGGGCCCTGAGATACCTCTCCGTCACACGGGGTAACAAATCCAAGTCTTGCTCCATGCCAACCCAATAGACACCCTCAGAGATACATGTTGAGTACCTTTATAGTCACCTAGTTACATTGCGACATTTTATCCACACAAGGCATTCCTCCGTTGTTAGCTAGTTGCACGATCACATGGTCATAGGAACAGATACTTCACATGCAGAAAACAGTAGCAATAAACTGACATGATCATATGCTACGTTTGTAGTTTGGGTATTGTCCATCACATCATTCTCTTAATGATGTGATCTCGTTATCAAATGACATCACATGACAATGGTTAGGAAACCTTGGCCATGTTTGATCAATGAGCTAGTTCACTAGAGGCATACTAGGGACACAGTGTTGTCTATTTACCCACACATGTAATGTGTTTCCAATCAATACAATTATATCATGGATAATAAACGATTATCTTGAACAAGGAAATACAATAACAAACACTTTATTTATTGCCTCTAGGACATATTTCTAACAGTCTCCCACTTGCACTAGAGTCAATAATCTAGTTCACATCACTATGTGATTTAAATTGTAATGAATCGAACACCCATGCAGTTCTGGTGTTGATGATGTTTAGCCCTTGGAAGAGGTTTAGTCAACGGGTCTGCAACATTCAGATCCGTGTGCACTTTGCAAATATTTATGTCCTTCTCCTCGATGTAATCGCGGATGGAGTTGAAGAGTCGCTTTATGTGTCTGGTCTTCTTGTGAAACCTTGGTTCCTTGGCCAGAGCAATGGCTCTAGTGTTGTCACAGAACAAGTTCATTAGATTCAGTGCACCGGGCACTACTCCAAGATCTGTCATGAACTGCTTCATCCAGACACCTTCCTTCGCCGCCTCCGAGGCTGCGATGTACTCCGCTTCGCACATAGAATCGGCTACCACGCTTTGCTTGGAACTGCACCAGCTTACCGCTCCCCCATTGAGAATAAATATGTATCCGGTTTGTGACTTAGAGTCATCCGGATCAATGTCAAAGCATGCATCGACGTAACCCTTTACGACGAGCTCTTCATCACCTCCATAAACAAGAAACATTTCCTTAGTCCTTTTCAGGTACTTCAGGATATTCTTAACCGACGCCCAGTGCTCCATTCCAGGATCACTTTGAAACCTTCCGGCCATACTTATGACAAGGCTGACATCGGGTCTTATGCATAGCATTGCATACATGATAGAGCCTATGGCTGAAGCATAGGGGATGACACTCATCTTTTCTCTATCTTCTGCAGTCACTGGGCATTGAGTCTTACTCAACTTCACACCTTGTAACACAGGCAAGAACCCCTTCTTGGACTAATCCATTTTGAACTTGTTCAAAACTTTGTCAAGGTATGTGCTCTGTGAAAGTGCTATTAAGCGTCTCGATCTATCTCTATAGATCTTAATGCCTAATATGAAAGCAGCTTCTCCTAGGTCCTTCATTGAAAACCTCTTGTTCAAATATTCCTTCACGCTTTTCAGTATTTCTATATTGTTTCCAATCAGCAATATGTCATCCACATATAATATTAGAAACGCTATAGAGCTCTCACTCACTTTATTGTAAATACAAGCTTCTCCATAAACTTGTATAAACCCAAATGCTTTGATCACCTCATCAAGCGCTTATTCCAACTCCGAGATGCTTGCACCAGCCCATAAATGGATCGCTGGAGTTTGCAAACTTTGTTAGCATTCTCTGGATCGACAAAACCTTCTGGTTGCATCATATACAACTCTTCCTCGAGGAAACCGTTGAGGAACACTATTTTGACATCCATCTGCCAAATTTCATAGTAGAAATAAGCAGCTATTGCCAACATGATTCTGACAGACTTAAGCATCGCTACGGGTGAGAAGGTCTCATCGTAGTCAACTCCTTGAACTTGTGAAAAAACCTTTGCCACAAGTCGAGCTTTATAGATGGTGACATTACCGTCCGTGTGCGTCTTCTTCTTAAAGATCCATTTGTTCTGAATGGCCTTTCGCCCTTCAGGTAATACTTCCAAAGTCCATACTTTGTTTTCATACATGGATCCCATCTCGGATTTCATGGCCTCTAACCATTTCTCGAAATCCGTGCCCATCATCGCTCCTCCATAGCTCGTAGGTTCATTGTTGTCCAACAACATGACCTCCAAGACAGGGTTGCTGTACCACTCAGGAGCAGTACGCGCCCTTGTTGACCTACAAGGTTCAATAGTAGCTTGGCCGAAGCTTCATGATCATCATCATTAACTTCGTCTTCAACCGTCGTAGGTTCCACAGAAACATCTTTCTGTGCTGCGATACTTTCTGGTTGAAGTAAAGGTTCAATAACCTCATCAAGCTCTATTTTCCTCCCACTCAATTCTTTCGAGAGAAACTCTTTCTCAATAAATGTTCCGTTCTTAGCGACAAACACTTTGCCTTCGGATCTGAGATAGAAGGTATACCCGACTGCCTCTTTTGTGTATCCTATGAAGACACATTTCTCTGCTTTGGGTTCCAGCTTTTCAGGCTGATGCTTTTTGACATAAGCATCACATCCCCAAACTTTAAGAAATGACAACTTTGGCCTCTTGCCAAACCATAGTTCATATGGCGTCGTCTCAACGGATTTTGATGGTGCCCTATTTAAAGTGAATGCAACTGTCTCTAATGCATAACCCCAAAATGATAGTGGCAAATTAGCAAGAGACATCATAGAACACACCATATCTAATAAGGTATGATTACAACGTTCGGACACACCATTACGCTGTGGTGTTCCGGGCGGTGTCAACTATGAAACAATTCCACACTGTCTTAAGTGACTGCCAAACTCATAACTCAGATATTCACCTCCTCGATTGGATCGCAAGAATTTAATCTTCTTGTTATGATGATTCTCAACTTCACTCTGAAATTGCTTGAACTTTTCAAACGTTTCAGACTTGTGTTTCATTAAGTAAATATACCCATATCTACTTAAGTCATCAGTGAAGGTGGGAAAATAATGATATCCACCATGCGTTGTAACATCATTGGAACGCACACATCAGTATGTATGATTTCCAATAAGTCAATTGCCCGTTCCATTGTTCCAGAGAATGGTGTTTTAGTCATCTTTCCCATGAGGCATGGTTCACATGTGTCAAGTGATTCAAAATCAAGTGACTCCAAAAGTCCATCAGCATGGAGCTTCCTCATGCGTTTTACACCAATATGACCTAAACGGCAGTGCCACAAGAAAGTGGTACTATCATTATCAACTCTACATCTTTTGGCATCAATATTATGAACATGTGTGTCATCACTATCAAGATTCAATATGAATAAACCCCTCACATTGGGTGCATCACCATAAAAGATATCACTCATATAAATAGAACAACCTTTATTCTCTGATTTAAATGAGTAACCGTCTCGCAATAAATAAGATCCATATATAATGTTCATGCTTAACGCAGGCACTAAATAACAATTATGCAGGTTCATCACTAATCCCAATGGTAACCGAAGAGAGAGTGTGCCGATGGCGATCACATCAACCTTGGAACCATTTCCCACGCGCATCGTCACTTCATCCTTTGCCAACCTTCGTCTATTTCGTAGTTCCTGTTTTGAGTTGCCAATGTGAGCAACCAAACCGGTATCAAATACCCAAGCACTACAACGAGAGCTAGTAAAGTACACATCAATAACATGTATATCATATATACCTTGTTTGTCGTTGGCCGCCTTCTTGTCAGCCAGGTACTTGGGGCAGTTCCGCTTCTAGTGACCAGTTCCCTTGCAATGAAAGCACTTATTTCTGGCTTGGGTCCATGCATGGGCTTCTTTATAGGAGTAGCAACTGCTTTGCCATCCTTCTTGGTTTTACCCTTCTTGCCCTTGCACTTGCCATTCTTCTTGAAAATGCTGGTTTATTTAACCATCAACACTTGATGTTCTTTCTGGATTTCAGACTCGGCGACTTTTAGCATCGCAAACAACTCGGCGACTGACTTGTTCATCCCGTGCATGTTATTGTTCATCACAAAGCTCTTGTAACTAGGTGGCATTGATTGAAGAACTCTGTCAGTGATCGCCTCTCGTGGAAGGGTAATTCCCAACTCTGCTAGACGAGTCGAATACCCAGACATTCTGAATATATGTTTACTGATAGACCAGTTCTCCTTCATTTTGCAAGCATAGAAATTATCGGAGGTCTCATACCTCTAGATCCGGGCATTCTTCTTACAGATAAACTTCAACTCCTTGAACATCTCATATGCTCCATGACGTTCAAAAGGTCTTTGAAGTCCTGGTTCTAAGCCATACAATATTGCACACTGAACCATTGAGTAATCTCTAGTACGTGCCTCCCAAGCGTTCTTAACGTCTTCGGATTACATGTCTTCGGCTTGTTCACCAAACGGTGCATCAAGGACATATGATTTCTGGGAAGCCGTGAGGATAATCCTCAGATTACGGGCCCAGTCAACAAAGTTACTTCCATCATCTTTCAACTTAGCTTTCTCTAGGAACGCATTAAAATTCAGGGGGCCTACTGCGCGAGCCATTGATCTACAACATAAATATGCAAAGGTTACTTAGACTATTGTTCAAGCTAATGAGTTTAGTTAATAAAATTACTAAAGCTCCCACTCAAATTGACATCCCTCAGGTCATCTGAGTGTCACATGATCCAAATTCACCAACTCAAGTCCGATCATCACGTGAGTTGAGGTGGTTTCAATGGTGAACATCATCTTGTTGATCATTTCTACTATATGACTTATGTTCAACCTTTAGGTCTCTTGTGTTCCGAGGCCATGTCTGTACATGCTAGGCTCGTCAAGTTTAACCCAAGTGTTTTGCATGTGCAACACTGGCTTGCACCCGTTGTGTGTGAACACCCGATCATCACGTGGTGTCTCGACACGACAAACTTTCGCAACGGTGCACACTCGGGGAGAACACAATTCATATTGAAATTTGAGTGAGGGATCACCTTATAATGCTACCGTCGTCCTAAGCAAAACAAGGTGCATAAAAGGATTAACATAATATGCAAATCATAAGTGACATGATATGGCCATGAACTTGTGCTTTTGATCTCCATCTTGAAAGCACCGGCATGATCTCCATCGTCACCGGCATGACACCATGATCTCCGTCATCTTGACCTCCATCAACTTGTCGCCATCGGGGTTGTCATGCGCATCATGCTTCTACTACTATTGCTATCGTTTAGCGATAATGTAAAGCATTACATAGTGCTTAATGATTGACATGCAGGTCATACAATAATTAAAGACAACCCTATGGCTCCTGCCGGTTGTCTTACTCATCGACATGCAAGTCGTGATATTCTATACAACACATGATCATCACATACATCACATATATCACATCATGTAATTGTCCATATCACATCACAACATAGCCTGCAAAAACAAGTTAGACATCCTCTAATTGTTGTTGCTTGTTTTACGTGGATGTTAAGGGTATCTAGCAAGAACAATTCTCACCTACGCATAAACCACAACGGTGATACATTAGTTGCTTTTCAACCTTCTCAAGGACTACCTTTGTCGAATCCGATCCAACTAAAGTAGGAGAAACTGGCACCCGCCAGTGATCTATGCAACAAGTTGCAGTTGAGGGAACCGGTCTCTTGTAAGCATATGAGTAATGTTGGTCCGGGCCGCTTCATCCCATAATACCGCTGAACCAAAACATGACCAAGGGAGGAAGCAATCTAAGCATCAACGCCCAAAAACTCTTTGTGTTCTACTCGAGATCTCATTTACGCATAGACCTAGCTCATGATGCCACAGTTGTGGAAAGTTGCATCGGAAACAAAAAAACTCCTATGCACACGCAAGATCTATCCATGGTGATGAGCATCTACGAGAGGGAGAGTGGATCTTTGTACCCTTGTCGATTGCTAAGCGGGAAGTGTTAAGAAACGCGGTTGGTGTAGTCGAACGTCTTCACAATCCAAATTGCCGAGTGTCCCGCGATCCAATCACGATCCGTCCCGATCAAGCACCAAACGGACGGCACCTCCGCGTTCAACACACGTACAGCTTGATGACGATCTCCACCTTGTTGATCCAGCAAGAGGGAGAGGAGAGGTAGACGAGTTCTCCGGCAGTGTGACGGCACCGCGGCAATGGTGGTGGAGCAATTCCAGCAGGGCTTCGCCTAGGCACTGCAGAAAACCGATTTGGAGGAGAAATTATGCATTAGAGGAACGGGTAGCACGTGGCTAAAAATCAAGTGCCAAAAACCCAAAAACCTCTAGTATATATAAGAGGAAGAGAGGAGGAGGCTTGTCCCAAGGGCCAAGCCATCTAGGCATCAGCCGAACCAAGGAGGAGAGGAGGATTCCTCCTCCAATCCTAGTAGGACTAGGACTCTTTCCTATTTTGCCTTTTTTGCCTTTTTCCATCTTTTCTCTTTGGGCTTTTTTCTCCCAGACGCATGGGACTTGTGTGGGACTTCCACCAGCCCACTAAGGGTTGGTATTCACTCTCCCACAGCCCATGTAGCCTCTTGGGTCGAAATACCCCTCCCGATTGTCTCTCGGTACACTACCGGCACTCCCGATACACTACCGATGAGCCCAAAACTTTTCCGGCGACCAAAATAAGACTTCTTATATATCAATCTTTACCTCCGGACCATTCCGGAGCACCTTGGGACGTCCGGGATCTCATCCGGGACTCCAAACAACCTTCGGACACCACCATGCATAACTCTATACTACCGAAACGTCACCAAACCTTAAGTGTGCAGACCCTGCGGGTTCGAGAACTATGTAGACATGACCGAGACACCTCTACGGTCAATAACCAATAGCAGGACCTGCATACCCATATTGGTTCCTACATATTCTACGAAGATTTTTATCGGTCGAACCTCTATGTCAAGGATTCAGTTAATAGCGTATGATGTTCCTTTTGTTCTTCGGTATGTTACTTGCCCGGGATTCGATCGTCGGTATTTCCATACCTAGTTCAACCTCGTTACCAAAAAGTCTCTTTACTCGTTTTGTAATACAAGATCCCATGACTAACACTTAGTCACATTGCTTGCAAGGCTTTGTTGTGATGTTGTATTACCGAATGGCCCTGAGATACCTCTCCGTCACACAGAGTAACAAATCCCAGTCTTGATCCATGCCAACCCAACAGACACCCTCGGAGATACCTGTAGAGTACCTTTATAGTCACCCAGTTACGTTGCGACATTTGATACACACAAGGCACTCCTCCGGTGTCAGTGAGTTGCATGATCTCATGGTCATAGGAACAGATACTTGACATGCAGAAAACAGTCGCAATAAATTGACACGATCATATGCTACGTTTGTAGTTTGGGTCTTGTCCATCATATAATTCTCCTAATGATGTGATCCCATTATCAAATGACATCACATGTCAATGTCTAGGAAACCTTGACCATCTTTGATCAACAAGCTAGTTCACTAGAGGCATACTAGGGACAAAGTGTTGTCTATTTACCCACACATGTAATGTGTTTCCAATCAATACAAATATAGCATGGATAATAAACGATTATCATGAACAAGGAAATATAATAATAAACACTTTATTTATTACCTTTAGGGCATATTTCCAACCGAAGATTGGGCGTTTTTCCTAGGTAAAAAATGAGTGGCTATGAGATTCTACTGAGTACAACGATAAAGCGGATATCTGAACAATGTACCTTTGGGATGACGGGTGGATTCGTCCCCATGTCTGGCTCCTTTGCAGGGTCTCGGTCGGTCTCTGACTCACCCGTGGCTTTGGCAGCTAGCGCATGGCGTGCCGATCGGCGGCGCTTGGGGGCCTGGACCGGCGCGTCCGGGGCGCTCTTGGTAGTAGACCTCTTGCAGGAGGAGTGTTTCTTCTTACCCGCGAACGGAATGGAGAATGACTTGGGGTAATCGACTATGATAGACACCGGGGTCTGGACGACATTGTCCTGGTAGTAGACTCCATTTTCGAAGTCAAGAAGGAGATCCGGGTCCTCGTTGAAGCCCGGATCGTTGTCACGTGAATGATTCTTGGGTTGAGGTGTCGGACAGTTGCTGTCTCGATAAAGCTCCTCCATTCATATTCACGCCAAGGCCTCGGTCAAATAGAGTGCGGAATGGAGCCCCGAAGTATTTCATGATTGAAAGAGGAAGGTTTACCTGTTCGATGGGATTGTGGGCTAGATACCCTTCCTTGGTTCACCACCGGATGAAGTCTTCTTGCTCTCCTTTGTACAGGTCGGCAAGTGCGGCGGCCAGGGCTGTTGGATTGGTAGGACCTAGTTTTTGGGAACGTGTAGCATCGCTCGTCCCGTTGTACCACCATACGGGGTGCACCCTCTGTTGGAGGGGCTTCATGCACCGGGAAATAGCGATGGCCATGATGTCAATCATTGTCAGCCGGTGATGGGAAAGCATACACACTTGCGTGGCCAGGCGTTGCACCTCGGTGCTCTACTCCTGAGATGAGCTCTTGGGTCGCCAGTTGTACCTCTTCTTCGGGAGGAGGCCAGAGTATTCGGGCAGACCTGGCTGAGTTGGCTCGAACAGGGGGACATCTTCAATATAGAACCACTCCAAAGTCCATTCTTCGGCTTTCTTCAGTGTGCCAGCCGGATACCCCGTTCCCGCTATGCGGCATACTTTGGCCCCGCCGACCTCTAAGATGGTCTTGTCCCGAGTTCGGGGGATGAGGCAGAAGTATTTCCTCCACAGATCGAAATGAGCTTCTCACCCTAAGAACATCTCACAGAGGGCGACAAAACCCGAGATGTGTAGGATCGACCCTGGGGTGAGATGGTGGAGTTGAATCCCGTAGAACTCCAGTAACACCCTCAAGAATGGGTGGATGGAAACCTAAGGCCCCACAGAAGGAAGGGGACGAAGCAGACGCGCTCCCCCTTGTTTGGATTAGGGAAGCGCTCGTCGAAAACCTCGTCACCATAAGAGAGCAGACCAGCGCAGGTGGCCGCCAGATCTGATGATGGGAGATATCCCTGGGTCTCCAGATTACGGAGCCACAAGAGTGTGAAGGAGCAGCTGGTCCAGTCTCCTGGGCGTTCGCCGTAAGGGCGTACTGAGGAGCTGGGAGCGTTGGCCATGTCTTGCATGGAGCTTCCGCTAGGAGTTTTTGACGAGAGGGAGGAAGAAGATGTGGTCTGAAACACGATTTTGTTTGATTAAATGGGTTGGTGCCTCCGTTGCGGAGGGGTAAGATTGTAAAAATCGCTGGCCACTCACCTCCCCACGACGCATGAAAGTCAAGGAACTCGTGCAGTTATTATAATGACCCGCGCCCGTGATGATTGGGATCTTACCGAAGACTGGTCGGATGCCGAACGAAGAAGGATGAGGGACTCGTCTTGCAAGCCAAAGACGACAGCATGAATAAATCAACCGGATATATATCAGCGTTGAAGGCCAGTCCGGGGGCTACTGAGGGAGTCCTAGATTAAGGGGTCCTCAGTTAGCTGACCCATTGTTCATGGGACGGACTGTATGGGCCACAAGGCAAGCATTGGATGGTCGAGGACCACCTTCACCAGGACAGAAGCTTCATGGAGTCAAGACATGTTCTCCAAGTTATTAGTTGTAGTTAGGCAAGTTATCTCTTCGGCATGTAACCGAACGTGTGTAAGCCAAGGACACCACTGGCATCTATGTAAGCTCAAGGGTTTTAGGGCATATGGCCAGAACAACTCATCTAGGGTTAGACATACGATCTCAAGGTAGATCAACTCTGTAACCCCTTACACCATCAATACAATCAAGCAGGACGTAGGGTATTACCTCCATTGGAGGGCCCAAACCTAGGTAAACTTGTGTCCCCTTCGTCTCCTGTTACCATCGATCCTAGTCTCACAGTTTGGGACCCCCTACCCGAGATTCGACGGTTTGGACACCAACAAAAGGCGTGCCAACAATGGGTCTATGTTTATCTTTAGCATCAGGTTTAGAAATTCTAGTGGCTTCATCACAAAATTGAATAACATGCCCATAAATATTATCAACCAAGAGATCCTTAACCATAGAAATACTAGGTTCAACTTCAATTTGCTCAAGGGGCGTAGGTGTTCTAGCACAGCTCTTACGAACCACAGTTGAAGCTTTCAGGGAAAGGTGGTCTTTCAATGTAAGCAGTGGGAATAACATGATCAACGTTATAAGTAATAGTTTTCTCTTCAACTTTAACAGGTTCAACTACTTTCACTTCAATGGGAGGGTGATATTTAAACCACTTATCCTTAGGCAGATCAACATGAGCATCAAAAGATTCACAAAAAGAAGCTACTATCTCTGAGTCAAGTCCATATTTAGTGATAAATTCACGAAAAGCATCGGTGTCTATGAAGGATTTAACACAATCAAACTAAAGGTTCATACCTGACCCCTTACCTTCATCGAGTTCCCAATCTTCAGAGTTGATTTTAATTCTTTCCAATAAATCCCATTTGAAATCAATATCTTTCTTCATATAGGAACCAGCACAAGAAGTAACGAGCATGGATTGATCATTACGAGAAAGCCGAGCATAAAAATTCTGAATAATAATTTCTCTCGAGAACTCATGATTGGGGCATGAATATAACATTGACTTAAGCCTCCCCCAAGCTTGAGCGATTCTTTCTCCTTCACGAGGACAAAAGTTATAAATATAATTCCGATCACGATGAACTAGATTCATTGGGTAGAACTTCTGACGAAATCCATTTTCAATTGGTTGTAGCTCCATGATCCAATATCATCACATAGCCTATACCATGTTAATGCCTTCTCCTTCAAAGATAAAGGAAAGACCTTCTTCTTAATGTGATCCTCGGGCATACCTGCAAGCTTAAATAATCCACAAACTTCATCCACATAGATTAGATGTAAATCAGGATGTAGTGTTCCATCTCCTGCATAAGGATTAGCCAACAGTTTCTCTATCATACCCGAAAGGATTTCATAATAAAAAAATTCAGTAGGTTGAGGGACAACTCTTTGTGTTTCCGGTCGAGGTGAAAATACCCCGAACAAGCCCCTCAAAGAGTTGCTTTCCATAGTAACAAGTAACAGTAAATTTCAGCACACTATATAAATTTTTACTTACCAGATTCCACTCACCAAAGGCGCTTCACTCCCCGAAAACGGCGCTAGAAAAGAGTCTTGATGACCCACAAGTATAGGGAATCTATCATAGTCCTTTTTATAAGTAAGAGTGTCGAACCCAATGAGGAGCAGAAGGAAATGACGAGCGGTTTCCAGTAAGGTATTCTCTGCAAGCACTGAAACTATCGGTAACAGATAGTTTTGTGATAAGATAATTTGTAACGAGTAACAAGTAACAAGTGTAGAAAAGGTGCAGCAAGGTAGCTCAATCCCTTTTGTAGCAAAGGACAGGCCTGGACAAACTCGTATATAAAGCAAAGCGCTCCCGAGGACACATGGGAATTTCTGTCAAGCTAGTTTTCATCGTGCTCATTTGATTCGCGTTCGTTACTTTGATAATTTGATATGTGGGTGGACCGGTGCTTGGGTGCTGCCCTTACTTGGACAAACCTCCCACTTATGATCAACCCCTATCGCAAGCATCCGCAACTACAAAACAAGAATTAAGGTAAACCTAACCGTAGCATGAAACATATGGATCCAAATCAGCCCCTTACGAAGCAACGCATAAACTAGGGTTTAAGCTTATGTCACTGTAGCAACCCATCATCTACATATTACTTCCCAATGCCTTCCCCTAGGCCCAAATAATGGTGAAGTGTTATGCAGTCGACGTTCACGTAACACCACTAGAGGAGAGACAACATACATCTCATCAAAATATCAAACGAATACCAAATTCACATGATTACTTATAACAAGGCTTATCATATGTCCTCCGAAACAAATTTAACTAATCAAAAAACATGTTCATGTTCATAATCAGAGGAGTATTAATTATCATAAAGGATCTGAACATATGATCTTCCACCAAGTAAACCAACTATCATCAACTTTTGGAGTTGTGCAGAATAGGTATCTAAGATTTGCTCCTTTCCCAGTCCAGAATTCCAGCTGCCGGCATTCTCCCTCTTCATGTAAACCTTGTAAAATAAGAGAGAAAAGGCATAAGGATTGTACCATAACGTGTAATAGCATCCCATAATGCAATAAATATCAATATAAAAGCATGATGCAAAATGGACGTATCACTTATTTTATTTTTACCACCTCAACCTCTCAGGAGCGACCCTTCGTCTGGCGACTCAACTGCATCCAAGCTGCCTCCTCTTAAAATCAACCCAGAGTACGTACCTTTATATTCCACAATATATGCTAGCACCTTTGTACTTGTGCTGTATAATAATCTTTTTGCCTCCAGGGCTCAAGCAAAATGAAGGAAAACAGGCGGGTCAACCACCGCTCCTACTGTTCAAGAGCCAGAGACTGCCAAGCCGGACTCTCCTGTAGCTCACGTTGAGCCCTCTAAGGCCAGAAAATATGCACCTGAAGATGCTCCTCAATCCTCTAAGCCGTCCGACCATGACATGGCTGCTCCTGAAAGCCCTCCAGAGGCTAAGCCTAAGACACCTAACCCTTCAACAGCCGGCGAAGATATGGCTCCTCCAGAAGTTGTTGTCACTAGGACGGGTTGCCACTCTCCTAATCGTCATGTGTTAACAACACATACTAGCAAGAATTAAGCACCCTCACTAGAGAAGATTGGCTTTGAATTCCCGAGCTTAAAAAAGTTGACTACAGATGAATTATACGCTGGTTATTTGAACCGCCTCTCTGCAAGCCGTAACATGGAGTCCAAGCTTGTTGGACTGATGAAGAAAAAATATGAGGTACTCCTCCTCTCTTGTTTTTTCCTTATATCCTTATGTATCCCCCAAGATCTGGTTTAGTATTGTAAATAGTAGATCAGGTCTTACAACTTTTGTTATATTGCAAGTAGCTTGGCATGTAGCCCCCCCAAGTGATAGGTTAATATAGATAATAAGCCGGTACTTACTTGAAAATTAGATCCAGGTGTAGCCCCCCAAGTCCGGGTCATTATGATAATGATCAGTCGGAGCTTCATTGCTTTTTAAAAGCGCCAAGTGTAGCCCCAAAGTACCGGCTTGACTGCATGAAGACGAGTTGGGGCTTTCAATCATTGTAGACTTAGAGAGAAAATATAGACATTAGCCCCCAAGTGTCAAATATATTGCTTGCAATCTGCTTGAGACTTGTAATATGATAGCTTCATCACTTCTGACTACTAATGTCTCATCTTGGTGATTTAGAACTCATGAATTTTATTTGCACTATGCAGGAAGCTTTGGACACGGCCGAGTCTGATCTGACTGGCCTGAAACAAAATATTACTTCACACCAAGTTGCTCAGGCTGAAGCGGAAGACAAATTGCGGTTCATCGTCAAAGAACTTGAGAAAGTTCAGGCTGATTTTGCCACATTTGAAAAGGCCGCTGAATCTGAACAAACCATCCTGACTAAGTGTGCATAAGATGCTGAGGAGAGATTGAAGCTTGTATCAAAGGAGTTCAAAACCCTCAAGTGTCATATATCTAGGATGACTGATGCCATCTTTGGTAAGTACTTGAGACTTGGCAAAAATTCCTTATCTTGTTGAAAAAACTCTATGGTCGGCTTATAACTTCTGACTTTCTTTGCAGGCCAGGGAAGCCACCAACTGTCCTCTAATAGTTTGTTGAAGCTGAAAGCAGTACATACCTTGACAGAACAGCTGTACTGCGGGACCCTATGCATCATCAAGTCGATGCTGATTGAAAAAGGGTTCCCCAAATTTATGAAAGGGGTAATAGAAGTTTTGTCCACCCTGCCCTAGCAAATCGAAGAGCTAAAGCGATTAGCCGCCCGACAGGGAGCAATGGCTGCATTAATCCGATCGCTGGCTTTCGCTCCTGAGCTGACTATTCAAGAGATGATGGATGGTTTCCTGTCCAAGAAAGATGACGGCTCAGAGTTTACTCACACCAACTATGACCACTGTATGAAGGCCTCCTGAGTGCTCGCATAAACACTCGTCAGTGATTGATCTGACCTCATATCAAGCGGCTTATGGTGAAGATACCAAACGAGTGTGCTGCCTAACTTTCGAAGCCAGAGACTTTGTTCCTGCACGTCGTAAGAAACTCTTTGCCCCTAAAATTGACCCGTCTCCCCTCTTTGACGAATCTCGGTTTGAGGCATTAACAAACTGCAACTGGGATGTGGGTAACCTTCAGATCGAAGAGGTCGAAGACCCGGTGCAGGATGACCCACCGGCGAGTTGAAAAAGTTGTCTTAGATTGAAGGTGACCCAGCTGGTTGAGCCGCCGGTGTTTATATGCGACTTCAAAAACTTCGAATCCATAGATTTTTGGGCTCTTTGAGAGCTTTGTAATAGCCTTAGCAAAAAACCGGATTGCCTCTATCGTGCCATCATGCACGTTTATAACTTGAATATCTTAATGCACTTATCTCTCTTGTATTCTGACCATGACCATCTTTCGTCACACTCAATGGCGGCTTATCTTAAGAGACAAGACCTGCAAAAACAAACAAGACAGAGTATATTCCGTTTCGTTTTGAGGGCGGCTTGAAAAGCACAACCCAAAGATGTTAAATCTTTTATAACCTTGCTTTTTCTTTTTCGAAAACTCATATCCTTGCTCTCCATGGCATGAATTCGTCGTTTGAACTCTAACCGTACAGGGTCTCTGGTGAGAGTGAATGTCAAATACTTTCACCAGATCAGGGTCTCTGGTCGAGATTAACTGATAAGAGTATAACGAGCCATATAGTGGAGAGGCGCAGCAGGGCATGAGTACCCCCAGGCCCATAAGCTACTTCTCACGTGACGTAAATCCATCGTTTGAACCTTAAACAGTGGAGGCTCTATAAAAGAGTAACTGTTTAAGAGTATGAACGGGCCACAAGGCGGAGAGTCTGCAGCAAATGGGTGAGTTTATCCTCGCTTTCTGTAAGCTGTCTCTCACGTGACAAGAGCCGCCAGTTTAACCTTAACTAGTACAGAGTCTTTGTGGAGAGTGACTGTCAAGTATTTTTATTAGCTCAGGGTCTCTAGTCGAGATTAACTAGTAAGAGTTCGGCGGGTCACCTAGCGGAGCAGCAGCAACATACAGGCAGGTTTATATCGAACTTGCGGTGGCTGAAGAGATGATCAAGATGGTGTGTCAGCTAAACCCAGTGGGTTGGAAGCCCCCAATGACCTTGTTGACAGAGTCAACTTTTGGGATACAACCCGACCTTACAGTGGCTGAAGAGCCGATAAACAGGGTGTGTAAGCTAAACCCGATGGGTTGGAAGCCCCCAAATAACCTTGTTGACGGAGTCAACTTTTGGGTATACAAGCCGGCCTTACGGTGGATGGAGAGCCGATCAATAGGGTGTGTAAGCTAAACCCGATGGGTTGGAAGCCCCCAAATGACCTTGTTGACGGAGTCAACTTTTGGGTATACAACCCGGCCTTACGGTGGATGAAGAGCCGATCAAGAGGGTGTGAAAGCTAAACCCTGCGGGTTAGAAGCCCCCTAATGACCTTTGTTGAAGTATCCATCTTTGCACAATCTTGTATGAACGGCAGTAGCCCCATCTTGTAGGGATGCTAACTTTATTATATGAAAAAGGTATATACAATGATGGATGTATGTACATTGATGAGAGTCGATGACTCAAGTGTTGTAAGACCGGAGATGAGCAATATTACACGGCCTGTTGGTCTCCTGCCTAGTGGTATGCGATTCGTCCCGTATGTCAATGAGGTAATATGACCAGTTATTGAGATGTCCGCTAGCCATGAAAGGTCCTTCCCAAGGGGGAGATAACTTGTCCATGTCCATCTGATCTTGAATCAAACATAACACCAAGTTGCCTTCTTGAAATGTCCTGGTCTTGACTCTACAGCTATGATAGAGATGCAGGTCTTGCGGATAAATCGCCAATCGTGATGCCGCAAGATCCCGCTCTTCATCCAAAGCATCTAATGCATTCTGACACGTAGTCTCATTGTCGGTCTCAATGTAAGCTTCCACCCTACACAAATCATGACGAATATCACTTGGTAAGATGGCTTCTGCGCCATAAACCATGAAGAAAGGCGTATAACCAGTTGACCTGTTGGGAGTGGTTCTGAGACTCCAAAGAACTGATGGCAACTCCTCAACCAAACAACCCGGTGTTCTCTATAGAGGAACCATAAGCCGGGGTTTGATGCCTCTCAAGATTTCCTGATTAGCACATTCTTCCTGGCCATTGGTCTATGGACGAGTGACAACAGAAATGTCAAGTCGGATGTGCTCACTGTCACAGAATGCTTTCATAGCCCCCTTGGACAGATTTGTTCCGTTGTCCGTGATGATACTATGCGGGTAACTAAAGCGATAAATCAGCTTTTTAACAAATCGAACCGCCATAGCCACATCACACTTACTAACCGGCTCTACCTCGACCCACTTGGTAAACTTGTCAACCGCCACCAACAGGTGGGTCTTCTTATCTATGGACCTCTTGAAAGGCCCAACCATATGAAGCCCCCAGACCGCAAACGGCCAGGTGATTGGAATCATCCGCAGTTCTTGAGCCGGCACATGAGCACGTTGTCCAAATTTCTGACATCCATCACACTTGGTGACCAAGTCCTCAGAGTACTTATGAGCCATTAACCAGAAGAATCCATGTCAGAAAGCTTTCACCACCAAAGACTTTGAGCCGGCGTGATGACCGCAGTCGCCGGCATGTATTTCATTTAGGATCTCTTTGCCCTCTTCCGGAAAAACACAACGCTGAAAAACGCCGGTTACGCTGCACTTATGTAACTCGTCGTTGTCGATAGTCATAGACTTAGACCGCCTCACGATTTGTCTCGCCAGAGTCTCGTCCTCAGGCAACTCGCCGAGAGTCATTTATGCCAAATAAGGCAATGTCCAATCAGGAATAGCATGTAGAGCCACCACCAGCTGCCCCTCCGGGTCAGGTATAGCCAGATCCTCCTCATTGGGTAACTTAACAAACGGGTGATATAACACGTCCAAGAGTACGTTAGGCGGCACTGGCTTAAACTGAGAGCCCAGCCATGACAACGCATCAGCCGCCTCATTCCTATGATGGTCAATATGATCCACCTCATAATCCTTGAAGTGGCCAGCAATGATGTCCACCACCTGATGGTAAGCCGCCATCCGTGGGTCTTTGGAATCCCACGTGCCTGTGACTTACTGAGCCATGAGGTTTGAGTCGCCGAGGCATCTAACCCGGCTCAGGTTCATCTCCATAGCCACACGGAGGCCATTAAGTAAGGCTTCATACTCAGTGGCATTGTTAGTACAAGGAAACATAAACCTTAGCACATAACAAAACATGTCACCTCTAGGGGAAGTTAAGACAACTCCAGCCCCTGACCCTTCCAACTGCCTGGATCCATCGAAGTTTCAATGGTGAACATCATCATGTTGATCAAATCTAGTATATGACTCATGTTCGACCTTTCGGTCTCTTGTGTTCCGAGGCCATGTCTGTACATGCTAGGCTCGTCAAGTTTAACCTGAGTGTTCTGCACGTGCAACACTGGCTTGCACCCGTTGTATGTGAGCGTAGAGTCTATCACACCCGATCATCACGTGGTGTCTCAACACGACGAACTTTCGCAATGATGCACACCCGGGGAGAACACAATTTACCTTGAAATTCAAGTGAGGGATCACCTTATAATTATACTGTCGTCCTAAGCAAAACAAGGTGCATAAAAGGATTAACATCACATGCAAATCATAAGTGACATGATATGGCCATGGTCTTGTGCTTTTGATCTCCATCCTTAAAGCACCGGCATGATCTCTGTCGTCATCGGCATAAAACCATGATCTCCATCATCTTGATCTCCATCAACGTGTTGCCATCGAGGTTGTCGCGCCCACCATGATTCTACTACTATTACTACCGCTTAGCGGTAAAGTAAAGCAGTACATAGCACTTAATGATTGACACGCAGGTCATACAATAATTAAAGAGAACCCTATGGCTCATGTCGGTTGCCATACTCATCGACATGCAAGTCGTGGTATTCTATACAAAACATGATCATCTCATACATCACATACATCTCATCATGTAATTGGCCATATCACATCACAACATACCCTCCAAAAACAAGTTAGACGTCCTCTAATTGTTGTTGCATGTTTTACGTGGCTTCTACGAGTATCTAGAAAGAACGATTCTTACCTACACAAAACCAGAATGGTGATACACAAATTGCTATTCAACCTTCTCAAGGATGCCTTTGTCGAATCCAATCAAACTAGAGTAGGAGAGACAGACACCCGCCACCCATCTTTTTGCAACAAAGTCACATGTCAGTCGATGGAACCGGTCTCTCGTACATGGACGAGTAAGGTTGGTCCAGGCCACTTCATCCGACAATACCGCTAAATAAAAAAAAGACCAAGGGAGGAAGCAATCTGAGCATCAACACCCATAAACTCCGTTGTGTTCTACTCGTGATCTCATCTACGCATAGACCTAGCTTTGATGCCACTGTTGGGGAACATTGCAAGGGAAACAAAAAAATTCCTACGCACATGCAAGACCTATCCATGGTGATGAGCATCTATGAGAGTCAGAGTGGATCTACATACCCTTGTTGATTGCTAAGCGGGAAGCGTTGAGTAACGCGGTTGATGTAGTCCAACATCTTCGTGATCCAAATCGCTAGTCGTCCCGTGATCCCATCATAATCCATCCCGCGATCCAATCACGATCCTTCTGATCTGGCGTCGAATGGACGACACCTCCGCGTTCAGCACATGTATAGCTCGATGATGATCTCCACATCCCTGATCCAGCAAGCGAGGGTGGAGAGGTACATGAGTTCTCCCGCAGCACATCGGCATGGTGGCGGTGGTGGTGGAGCTGATCTGGTAGAGCTTCGCTAAGCCGTACTTAACAAATCTAGAGGAGAAGCTATCTACAGGGAGAGAGGGCAGCAGGTGGCTTTTAAGGTGGGCTGCCCTCTCTCTCCCTCCACTATATATAGGAGGAGGGGAGGAGGTGGGCTCCCTAGATACCATCTAGGGAGTGGCGACCAAGGCAGAGGGGGGGTGTCGGTGTCAAAACCAAGGCTGGGCGCCCCCTAGGGAAACCCTAGGGTCGATTGGCCCCCAAATTACCTAGTCAGCCCCTTAGATGGGCTCCCCCACCCTTGGCTGAAGTGGGATAGGATTTTGGTGGCACCCAGACCCCTTGTGTGCTTGTGTGCCCCCTCCCCTTGGCCCATGAGGCCACCCAACACTTGCCAGGGGCCCCGAAACACCTTTCGGTACTCCCGGTCTTAACCCGGTACCCCAGAACACTTCCGGACTATGATTCCCTTCATCCTATATATCAATCTTCACCTCCGGACCATTCCGGAGTTCCTCGTCACGTCTGAGATCTCATCTAGGAATCTGAACAACCTTTTGTCACCAACACATCTAACTCAATACTACCGAAACGTCACCGAACGTTAAGTGTGCAGACCCTGCGGGTTCAAGAACTATGTAGACATGACCAAGACAACTCTACGGTCAATAACCAATAGCAGGACCTGGATGCCCATATTGGTTCCTACATATTATACGAAGATCTTTAGCGGTTGAACCTCTATGTCAAGGATTCAGTTAATCACGTATGATGTTACATTTGTTCTTCGGTAAGTTACTTACTCGAGATTCGATCATTGGTATCTCGATACCTAGTTCAATCTCATTACCGGCAAGTCTCCTTACTCGTTCCGTAATACAAGATCCTATGGCTAACTCTTTAGTCACATTGCTTGCAAGGCTTATAGTGATGTTGTATTACTGAGTGGGCCCTGAGATACCTCTCCGTCACACGGAGTAACAAATCCCAGTCTTGATCCATGCCAACCCAACAGACACCCTCGGAGATACCTATAGAGCAAGTTATACACACAAGGTACTCCTCCGGTGTCAGTGAGTTACATGATCTCATGGTCATCGGAACAAATATTTGACATGCAGAAAACTGTAGCAATAAACTGACACGATCATATGCTATGTTTATAGTTCGGGTCTTGTCCATCACATCATTATCCTAATGATGTGATCCCGTTATCAAATGACATCTCATGTCCATGGACAGGAAACCTTGACCATCTTTGATTAACGAGATAGTCTATTAGAGGAAAACTTGGGACATGGTGTTGTCTATGTATCCACACATGTATCTGAGTTTCCGATCAATACAATTCTAGCATGGACAATAAATGATTATCATGAACAAGGAAATATGATAATAACTAATTTATTATTGCCTCTAGGGCATATTTCCAACACCATGTCACATAAACCATGATAGCAATGATCTCCTATTTTAACTGAGACAACAGGCATGCCAACTACGGGTCTATGTTTATCTTTTTCATCGGGTTTGGCAATTCTAGAAGCTTCATCACAGAAGTAAATAACATGCCCATCAATATTTTCTACCAAGAGATCTTTAACCTTAACAACATTGGGTTCTATTTTAATTTGTTCAGAGGGCTTTGGTGCTTTAATAGTACTTTTGCGAACCACAGTTGATGCCTTAGCATGTTCCTTTATCCTAATAGGGAAAGGTGTTTTTTCAATATAAGCGGTAGGCACAACTGGATCAACATTGTAAATTATAGTTTCTTATTTATCTATGAAGAGTTCTCTAATTTCTTCTTTAATATGGGGATGATATTTAAACCACTTGTCCTTAGGGAGATCAACATGAGTAGCAAATGATTCACAAAAAGAGGCTACTATCTCAGAGTCAAGTCCATATTTATTGCTAAACTTGCGAAAAGCATTAGTATTTATAAAATATTTAATTTAGTCAAACTCAATCTTAATACCTAACTCATTACCTTCGTCGAGTTCCCAATCTTCAGAGTTGTGTTTAATTCTTTCCAAGAGATCCCACCTAATTTCAGTAGTCTTCTTCATAAAAGAACAAGTACAAGAAGTATTGAGCATGGATCGATCATTATGAGAAAGCCGAGCATAAAGTTTTGAATGATAATTTCTCTCGAGAGATCATGATTGGGGCATGAGTATAACATTGACATAAGCCTCCCCCAAGCTAGAGCGATGCTTTGTCTTTCATGAGGCCAAAAATTATATATATAATTCCGATCACGATGAACTAGATGCATAGGATAAAACTTTTGGTGGAATTCCAATCTCAATTGATTCTAGTTGTTCTATGATCCAATATCATCACATAGCCTATACCATGTCAATGATTTTCCCTTCAAAGATAAAAGTAAAACCTTCTTCTTAACTTCATCTCCATATAAACTTGTGATACGTCTCCAACGTATCGATAATATATGAATTATTCATGCCATATTCACCTATGTTTACAATACTTTTATATGGTTTTGATCCACTTTATATGCTTTATTTAGAACTAACCTGGACTGACATTGCTTTCAACAGAACTATCATGGTGTTATTTTTTGTGTAGAAAATGAAAGTTCTCGAAATCGCCCAAAACTTTTTGATGATTTTTTTGCAAGAAAAGAGGCGTCTGAAACTTCATGGGAGGGCCAGAAGAGTCACGAGGTGGCCACCCTCCACCAGGGCATGCCAAGCCCCCTACCCGCGCCCTAGTGGAGCGTGCCCACCTCGTTGCCCATCTCCGCATGAAACCAACGCGGAAAATTCCTATAAATATAGAAACCATGAAAAATAACCCTAGACTCCTCGTTTCGCTGCCACGAGGCCTCTTTACTGATGAAAAACCAATATGGAGAGAAAACAGTTCCTTGACGGAGAGGGTAGATCATCTCCGGTGGCCATCTTCATCATCCTAGCGGAGTCCATGATGAGGAGGGAGTAGTCCACCTTTGGGGCTGACGGTTTGTACCAGTAGCTATGTGTTCAATCTCTCTCTCATGTTCTTGAGATGGCACAGTCTTGATGTATCACAGGTTTTGTTAATATAGTTGGATCATATGGTGTTTTACCCTCTCTATCTTGTTGTGATGAATTGAGTTTTCCCTTTAGATTTCGTTATGTCGGGTTGGATACTTTTATGGATTTGAGAGCTCTTGATATATGTCTTGCATGTGGATACACATAGTGACATTGGGGTATTAAAGTAAATCACTTAACATATGTTATGTACTCAAATTGCGGATTCCCGAGGTGACATTGGGGTAATCTATGAATAGGGGTTGATACACGTTGTTGTCCTAGTTTGTCCAGTAGAAATGTTGGGGCACTCATTGAGGTTCTTTGTGTTGGATTGAGTATTATGAATCTGAATATTTTTGATGTGTATCGTATAATTAACTTTGGATACTTGTGGTGACATTGGAGTGTCTAGGTGACAGTAGAGTTGGTTGATGCATATCATATGGTGTTATTCTAGTACGGACTCTTGGCTAAATTGATTAGAAAGGATAACTTGGTTATTTTAGTATGAACTCTTGCATATATCGATCGAAAAGGATCACTTTAAGGTGGTTTTGTACCCTACAAACAATTTCTTATTATGCTCTCTACTAGATAAGAACTTTGAAGTGATTATTCGTTCCACATTGAGGGATAGTTATGTGATCCAATTATATTAGCATTGTTGAGATATTGCACTAGCGAATGTACGGACCATAGGCCTTGTTTTCAAGCATTGAAATACCGTTTGTGCTCACTTTTGTCACTTGCTACCATGCTGTTTTTATATTTTCAGATTACAAAAATCAATGTCTACTATCATTACTAAACTTGTATCACCATCCCTTTGGCGAACTAGTGCACCTATACAATTTTCCATTGTATTGGGTGCATTGGGGACACAAGAGATTTCTTGTATTTGATTGCAGGGATGTTTGAGAGAGACCATCTTCATCCTACACCTCCCACGGAATGATAAACCTTAGGTCATTCACTTGATGGGAAATTTCTAGTGTCCTACAAAACCTTGCGCTTGGAGGCCCAACATGAGTCTACAAGAATGAAGTTGCGTAGTAGACATCAAGCTCTTTTCTGGTGGCGTCGCCGGGGACATGAGTGCTTCAAGTTATATCTTTAGATCTTGCAATAAAATATTTTAGTTTCTTGTTTTTCACTTGTTTATTTTTATAAAGGAAAACTACAAAAAAGGGAGTTTAGGTTGCATGAATTGTTTCGTCTCTTTAATGTCTTTCGTGAAAATGATGGTTCTAAAAATTGTGCTCAATTAGTAGAGGAAGAATTTATGAAAATATTAATGATAATTCCTTGAAAGATGAGAATGATAGAAATATTGTTAGTATGAATTTTCTAAATATTCATGATTCTAATTATATGCAAAGCCACAAGCTTGGGGATGCTATGTTTGATAAAGATGATATGTTTAGTGTCCCAAATTTTGATGAGCAAAACTATTATGATGATAGCATGCCTCCTATGTATGATGATTATTGTGATGACATGAATGCTATAAATAGTAATGACAAACATGAGACTTTTCATCATGATTTTAATGTTCAAAGTGGTTATGCCAATCAAGTACATCATGATAGTTATTTTGTTGAGTTTGCTCCCCTATTATGAATGAGAAGAAGTTTTCTTATCTAGAGAGTGATAAATTTTCAATGCTTGTAGATCATGAAAATAATGTTGTATGTTATAGTTATATTGTTTAATTCCTTCATGATGCTACTAAAAATTATCATTAGGGAGGAACAAATGCTTGTAGGAATTGCAATAATATCAAGTGTCCTCCCTATGTGTTCAAAGTTTAGAAGTTGTGCTTGTTTTGTCTTCCTATGCAAGTTGATTCTTGTTCCCATAAATTGTTTGATAACAAAATCCCTATGCATAGGTAGTGGGTTAGACTTAAATGCTCTTTCCATGTGATTCATGATGCTCTCTTGCTTTTTTCAATTATTATTCCTATATGAGCACCATTGAAATCATCATGCCTAGCTAAAAGCATTAAAGAAAACCACTTGTTGGGAGACAAACCAACACTTTTACCATCTTTTTTATGTGTTCACATGATTAATATACTTTATTAATCATGTTTTGTGTCTTTTATTTCAATAAAGTTCCAAGTAAAGCTTTTGGGATAGTGTGGATACTTGCTTGTATGATTCCGTGCAAAAACAGAAAGTTCTGCGTCCAGTATATGAATTATCTGATTTAGTGGAGCATAAAAAACATCTAAAAATTTTAAACAAGACTTATATACAAATTATTAAGCCTGTAGTAATTTTTCAGAATTTTTAGAGTCAGATAAGTGTGGTGATCATTCATATCTTCACAGACTGTTATGTTTTTGACAAATTCTGTTTTGCATGCAGAGTTTGCTTGTTTCAAGTGTTTCCATAGCTTATTTGGTGATATAAATTTTGGGAATGATGTAATATAGTAGGTATTATGTGATAAAAATTATGAATCTTTTACTGATAGTACCTAAGTGAATGATCTATCTTTACTACACTAACCCATCTCACTAAGTTCCGTTAAGTTTTGTGTGATTGAAGTTTTCAAGTTTTGGGTGAGATACCGATATGAGGTGAATAAGGAGGAGAAAGGAGCTAAACTTGGGGATTCCCAAGGCACCCCCAAGTTAATATCCAAGGAATACTCAATCGTCTAAGCCTGGGGATGCCCCGGAAGGCATCCCCTCTTTCGTCTCCAACATTATTGATACATCTTACTTGGAGCTATATTTTTATTTGTCACATGATATGTGTTTTGCTTGGAGCGTCATTATAATTTGTTCTTCTCTTTTATATGTTATTTATAATCTTGTTTTTAAATAAAAAGTTCCAAGAGTATCATTAGGATGCTTGCATTGCATGTTTTGATATGTCCTGTGTAAAAACATAAACTTTTGCTGTAGTATTTGAATTTTCATATTTTACTGGAACATGGAAAGTTTCTGAAATTTTTACACAATGTTTTCATATAAATTATTAATCGCTTCCTGAATGTTTATTATTGTTTGAGTTATATAAGTACACTGTTTTAATAGATTACTACAGACTGTTCTGTTTGGACAGATTGTTGTTATAGTTTTGTTGTCTACTTTTCCAATAGTTCCCATAGCCTATATTGGTAGATATAAATTGTGGAAATGATAGTAAACAGTAGATTATGTTTGAAATTATTATGAAACTTGTCTTGGTAGTACATAAAGAGTTGATTTATTATTATGTGCACTAATCTATATCACGAGTTCTTTTCAAGTTTCGTGTGCATGAAGTTTTTGATAATAGGTGAAACCGGGATATGAGAGGATTGAACGAGATACAAAATCTCAAGCTATGGGATGCCCATGGCACCCCAAGTAAATATTTCAAGAACTCTCAAGCATCTAAGCTTGGGTATGCTACGCATCCCACCTCTCTTCGTCAACTATCGGTTAGCCTATGTTGAGCCTAAATTTTTATTCGTTCACATGAGGCGTGCTATTCTTGGAGTTCTATTTTTGTTTAGTTTGGTGTTAGAATAAGATACTCAGATATGAAAATATGTATTGAGATAGAGTCCTCACATAGCTACTTGATTGTTTATCTACTCATTGATCTTCACTTATATCTTTTGAGAGTAGTTTGATTGTTTAGTCTTGTGCTTCACTTATATCCTATGAGTAAATTGTGAATGAATTGAATATCATAAATATGAAGTTATCAATGTGATTTATTATTATTAGTAGCTTCACAACAGGTTTATAAAGTAAAATATATTGAAGTTTCACAATCACAATATTGGTCATACAAGCAATTTGTGAATGATTAGTATATGCAAGAGAAATTTCACATACAAATATATTATCTTGGACATCTTCTATGATTGTGAATACCCATTAATTATTTTCAAACTTGATAAAATTAGTTGAAGTTGGACAAGGAAGACAACGTAATGAGTTACGGTTGCGTATATTTGCATAGAAGTTATATTGTTATGGATCCTCCAACATGTGGTGCTTGTTTCGAACCTTCTGCTAACCAAAAATTCGTACTAAGTAGAGATACTACTTGTGCATACAAATCCTTGAGCCAAGTTTCTTCCATGAGAGTCCCCCATAGCTACCTATATATGGTATTTCAGTGCCATTCCAAGTAAATTTGCATGTGCCACCTCTAAAATTTCAAATGAACATCTGTTTTGTGTGCTTGGACCACTCATGGAGCGACAGGGGCGGTCAGTATCTTCCATGTTAAGCGGGTTATTCTCATGATGAGTGTTTATTCACTCGTCCTTACACTAGAGGACGGTAATAGGGATTCCCAGTCCCGAAAACAAAAGCAAAAAATGCAAACAATTAAACAAACCTCCCTAGTAATGTTGTTGGTATGGACGGTACCCGTGGATTCGGCTAGCCATGGAGTGTGTTTTTTGGTGGAGGTGGGTTAAACCTTTAGTTTTACCACTTGGGAACCACCTCTAATGTGTTTAACATGGAAGATATTGATAACTCTTGGTCGTAACGTTGACAGGAAGGGTGCACCTCCCAAAATTGTATTTATCCATGTTTTAAACAATGAGCTCTGGCACATATGCAAATTCCTGCTTCCCTCTGGGAAGGGACAATCTATTTACTTTCATCCTATTTACTTTTCATGTTGAGTCAACTTGTTTTTCCATCCTACTTCTATTAGTTGGCAAGCATCATGTGGTGGGTAAAGATCTAGGCACATATGGTCAGTCAAATATATTTGATCATGACTTATTATTGTTGACAATTATCTTTATGATAAGTATGTTGGGAGGTGAAACATTAAGCCCCTATCTTTTGACGTGTTCGATGGATGCCATTTGTTCTAAAAATATGCTTTGAGTACTAGAAATCATAGAAGACTATATGATTATTAAATATGTGGAGCTCTTACCTAGACTTTGTTGAGAATAAGTTGAATTGCAATTGTTCGGTGACTAAGAACATAGGTTGTTAAGTTTCAAGAGAATTCATTGTTTGAATCATAACATGTGAATTGGTTGCTACTTTATCATGATGAGTTTTAAGAGTTGTTGTTATGATGCTAGGAAAAGTTGTTGAAATTATCATTGATCAAACTTATGCACTATGCTAGCATTCACACTTCATAAATTATTTCTTTTATCATTTACCTACTCAAGGACGAGAAGGAATTAAGCTTGGGGATGCTGATGCATCTCCAACGTATCGATAATTTATGAAGTATCCATGCCATATTTCACATATGTTTGCAATACTTTTATATGGTTTTGATGCACTTTATATGATTTTTTTAGAACTAACCTGGACTGGCGTTGTTTTCAGCAGAACTACCGTGGTGTTGTTTTTTTGCAGAATATGAAATTTCTCGGAATCGCCCGAAACTTTTTGATGATTTTTTTGGAACAAAAGAGGCGTCTGAAGCTTCGTGGGAGGGCTAGAAGAGTCACGAGGTGGCCACCTTCCACCAGGGCACGCCAGGCCCCCTACCCATGCCCTGGTGGGGCGTGCCCACCTCGTGGTCCATCTCCACCTGAAACCAACGCCAAAAAATCATATAAATATAGAAACCAGCAAAAATAACCCTAGACTCCTCGTTCCACCACTGCAAGGCCTCTATATCAACAAAAAACCAATCTAGAGAGAAAATAGTACCGTGCTGGAGAGGGTAGATCATCTTCGATGGCCACCTTCATCATCCCACTGGAGTCCATGATAAGGAGGGAGTAGTCCACCCTCGGGGTTGATGGTTGTACCAGTAGCTATGTGTTAAATCTCTCTCTATCTCTCATGTTCTTGAGATGGCACGGTCTTGCTGTATCACGGGCTTTGCTAATATAGTTGGATCATATGGTGTTTTCCCCTCTCTATCTTGTTGTGATTAACTGAGATTTCCCTTATAGATTTTGTTATGTCGGATTGAATACTTTCATGGATTTGAGAGCACTTGATATATGTCTTGCATGCGGATACCCGTAGTAACATTGGGGTATTCAAGTGATTCACTTGATATATGTTATGTACTCAACTTGCGGATTCTCGAGGTGACATTGGGGTAATCTATGCATAGGGGTTGATACATTTTCTTGTCCTAGTTTCTCATGTAGAAATCTTGGGGCACTCTTTGGGGTTCTTTGTGTTGGATTGAGTATTATGAATCTGAAATTGTTTGATGTGTATCGTATAATTAACTCATGGATACTTGTGGTGACATTGGAGTATCTAGGTGACATTAGAGTTGGTTGATGCGTATCATATGGTGTTATTCTACTATGAACTCTTAGCTAGATTGATCAGAAAAGATAACTTGGTTATTTTAGTTCAAACTCTTAGATAGATGGATTGGAAAGGATAACTTTAAGGTGGTTTCGTACCCTACAAACAATTTCTTCTTATTCTCTCCGCTAGATAAGAACTTTGGAGTGATTATTCTTTGCATGTTGAGGCATGGTTATGTGATTCAATTATATTAGCATTTTTGAGAGATTGCACTAGTGAATGTATGGACCGTAGGCCTTGTTTTCAAGCATTGCAATACTGATTGTGCTCACTTTTGTCACTTGCTACCTTATTGTTTTTATATTTTTAGATTACAAAAATCAATATGTACTATCATTACTACACTTGTATCACCATCCCTTCGCCGAACTAGTGTACCTATACAATTTGCCATTGTATTGAGTGTGTTGGGGGCACAAGAGATTTCTTGTATTTGGTTCCAGGGTTGTTTGAGAGAGACCTTATTCATCCTATACCTCCCATGGATTGACAAACCTTAGGTCATCTACTTGAGGGAAAATGGCTACTGTCCAATAAAACTGTGTGCTTGGAGGCCCAATACGAGTCTACAAGAATAAAGTTGCATAGTAGAAATCAACCTACAAGCTTAAATAATACACAAATTTCATCCACATGTATTAGGTGCATATCAGGATGTTTGGTTATGTCTCTTGCATAAGGATTAGCTAGAAATTGTTATATCCTACTCGAAGGAATTTCCTAGCCAATATTTTCAGTAGGTGCAGTAGGTTGAGGGGCAACTAATTATGGTTCCGATCGAGGCGAAGATACCCCAAACAAACCCCTCAAAGGATTAGTTTCCATAGTAGAAAGTGACAATAAATTTCAGCACGTAGTATAAGTTTTTACCGATTTACACTTACCAAGAGCGCTTCACTCCCCGGCAATGGCACCAGAAAAGAGTCTTGATGGCCCACAAGTGTAGGGTGTCAATCGCATTCCTTTCGATAAGTAAGAGTGTCGAACCCAATGAGGAGTGGAAGGAAATGACAAGCGGTTTTCAGCAAGGTAGTTTCTGCAAGCACTAAAATTGTAGGTAACATGTAGTTTGATAGCAAGATAATTGGTAACAAGCAAGTAACAGTAACGGTAAATAAAGTGTATCAAGGCAGCCCAATCCTTTTGTGTCAAAGGCCAAGCCAAAACAATCTCTTATAATAAGAAAAGTGTTCTTGACGATACACGGGAATTTCATCTAGTCACTTTCATCATGTTGGTTTGATTTGCCTTTGCTAATTTGATAATTTGATATGTGGGTTGACCGGTGCTTGGGTGTTGTTGTTACTTGAACAACCTCCCACTTATGATTAATCCCCTTGCAAGCATCTGCAACTACGAGAAAAGTATTAAGATATAATCTAACCATAGCATTAAACATGTGGATCCAAATCAATCCCTTACAAAGTAGCACATAAACTACGGTTTAAGCTTCTGTCACTCTAGCAACCCATCATCTAATAACTACTCCACAATGCATTCTCTTACGCCCAAGAATGGTGAAGTGTCATGTAGTCCATGTTCACATGATGTTGGAAATATGCCCTAGAGGCAATAATAAATTATTTATTATCATATTTCCTTGTTCACGATAATCGTTTATTATACATGCTAGAATCGTATTGATCGGAAACTCAAATACATGCGTGGATACATAGACAACACCATGTCCCAAGTATGCATCTAATATACTAGCTCGTTGATCAAAGATGGTCAAGGTTTTCTAGCCATGGACATGAGATGTCATATGATAAAGGGATCACATCATTAGGAGAATGATATGATGGACAAGACCCAAACTATAAACATAACATATGATCATGTCAGTTTATTGCTATAGTTTTCTACATGTCAAGTATCTATTCCTATGACCATGAGATCATGCAACTCACTAACATCGGAGGAGTACCTTGTGTCTATCAAACGTCGCAACATAACTGGGTGACTATAAAGGTGCTCTACAAGTATCTCCGAGGGTGTCTGTTGAGTGGGCATGGATCAAGACTGGGATTTGTTACTCTGTGTGACGGAGAGGTATCTCAGGGCCCACTCGGTAACCCAACATCACAATAAGCCTTGCAAGCAAAGTGACTAAAGAGTTAGCCATGGGATCTTGTATTATGGAACGAGTAAAGAGACTTGTCGGTGATGAGATTGAACTAGGTATAGAGACACTGACGATCGAATCTCGGGCAAGTAACATACCGAAGAACAAAGGGAACAACATATGGGATTAACTGAATCCTTGACATATAGGTTCAACTGATAAAGATCTTCATAGAATATGTAGGAACAAATATAGGTATCCAGGTCCCGCTATTGGTTATTGACCGTAGAGGTGTCTCGGTAATGTCTACATAGTTCTCGAACCCACAGGGTCTGCACACATAAGGTTCGGTGACGTTTCGGTAGTATTGAGTTATGTATGTTGGTGACCAAAGGTTTTTTGGAGTCCCGGCTGAGATCTCGGATGTGAGGAGGAGATCCAGAATCATCCGGAGGTAAAGATTGATATATAGGAAAGTGGTATTTGGGTTTCGGAAAAGTTTCGGGCACTACCGGTAGTGTACTGGGAGTGACGAATGGGTTACGGGGGTCCACCAAGTGGGGCCCACCCACCCCAGGGGTGACATGGTCCTAGGAGGTGGCACACTAGCCCCTGGTGGGCTAGGCAGCCAGCCCCTAGAGGCCCTTGCATAAGGGGGTGAGAGAGGGGCCAAGAGGGGCCAAGTGGGAGGAGTCCTACTAGGAGTCCACCTCCCTTGTGGGAGGTGGACTCCTCCCTCTCTTGTGTGCCAAGCCACTATGGTTTTCCCTAGGGAGCCTCCCACCTACCCCCTGTCCTCCTATATATATTGGAGGGTTTTAAGGGCAGCCACCACCAGAAAATCCACGTGTTGCCCTCTCTCCCTCTGAATTCGTTCGGTATAGCTTAGTGAAGCTCTGCCGGATCAGCTCCACCACCACCGCCACCGCGCCGTTGTGCTAGCAGAGAACTCATCTACCTATCCACTATCGCTTGTTGGAACAAGGAGGTGGAGATCGTCATCGAGCGGCACGTGTGCTGAACGTGGAGGTGTCGTCCGTTCGGCGCTAGATCGGAAGGACCGTGATTGGACCATTGGACGGATTGTGATTGGATCGTGGGATGAATTTTGATTGGATCACGGGACGGCTTGCGATTTGGATCGCGAAGACGTTCGACTACATCAACCGCGTTTCTTAAAGCTTCCTGCTTAGCGATCTGCAAGGGTATGTAGATCCACTATCCTACTCGTAGAAGCTCATCACCATGGATAGATCTTGCGTGTGCGTAGGAATTTTTTTTGTTTCCCATGCGACGTTCCCCATCACATGACACCACTAAGGGAATCACAACATGCATATCATCAAAATATCGAACACATATCAAATTCACATGATTACTTGCAACATGACTTCTCCCGTGACCTCAAGAACAAAGGTAACTAATCACAAATAATATGCATGCTCAAGATCAGAGGGATACTAAATAGAATAATGGATCTTAACATATAATCTTCCACCAAATAAACCATATAGTAATCAACTGCATAATGTCATCAACACTACTAGTCACCCACACATACCAAGATGAGGTAACGAGATTGAACTAGGTATAGAGATACCGACGATCTTCGTAGGTAACGAGATTGAACTAGGTAACGAGATTGAACTAGGTATAGAGATACCAACTGATAAAGATCTTCGTAGAATATGTAGGAACCAATATGGGCATCCAGGTCCCGCTATTGGTTCTTGACTGTAGATGTGTCTCGGTCATGTCTACATAGTTCTCGAACACGTAGGGTCTGCACACTTAAGGTGCGGTGACGTTTCGGTAGTATTGAGTTATGTATGTTGGTGACCGAAGGTTGTTCAGAGTCTCATATGAGATCCCGGACGTCACGTGGAGCTCTGGAATGGTCTGGAGGTAAAGATTGATATATAGGGAAGTGGTATTTGGGTTCCGGAAAAGTTTCAGACACTACCGATAGTGTATCGGGAGTGACGAATGGGTTCCGGGGGTCCACCAAGTGGGGACCACCCACCCCAAGGGCCACATAGGCCTAGGAGGTGGCACATCAGCCCTAGTGGGTTGGAAAGCTAGCCCCTAGAGGCCCGTTTTCAAGGGGGTGAGAGAGGGGCCAAGAGGCGCCAAGTGGGAGGAGTCCTACTAGGAGTTCACCTCCCTTGTGGGAGGTGGACTCCTCCCTCTCTTGTGCGCCATGCCCCTAGGATTTTCCCTAGGGAGCCTAACACCTACCCCCTCTCCTCCTATATATATTGGAGGGTTTTTAGGGCAGCCACCACATGTAAAGCCACGTGCTACCCTCTCTCCCTCTAGGTTGCTTCTCCTCTAGATCTATTCGGTATAGCTTAGCGAAGCTCTGGCGGATCAGCTCCACCACCACCGCCACCATGTTGTTGTGCTGCCACAGAACTCATCTACCTCTCCACCCTCATTTGCTGGATCAAGGAGGTGGAGATCGACATCGAGCTTTACGTGTGCTGAACATGGAGGTGTCGTCCGTTCAGTGCTAGATCGGAAGGACCGTGATTGGATCGCAGGACGGATCGTGATTGGATCGCGGGATGGCTTGCGCTTTGGATTGCGAAGACGTTCGACTACATCAACTGTGTTTCTTAATGCTTCCCGCTTACCGATCTACAAGGGTATATAGATCCACTCTCCCTCTCGTAGAAGCTCATCACCATGGATAGATCTTGCGTGTGCGTGGAAACATTTTTGTTTACCATGCAACGTTCCCCATCAGTGGTATCAGAGCTAGGTCTATGCATAGATGAGATGATGAGTAGAACACAAAGGAGTTTGTGGGTGTTGATATTCAGATTGCTTTCTCCCTTGGTCTTTCCTTGATTCAGCGGTATTGTGGGATGAAGCGGCCAGGACCAACCTTACTCGTCCACATACAAGAGACCGGTTCAATCGACTGACATGTGACTTTGTTGCATAAAGATGGCTGGTGGGTGTCTGTCTCTCCCACTTTAGTGTGATCAGATTCGACAATGGTGGTCCTTGAGAAGGTTGAATAGCAATTTGTGTATCTCCGTTCTGGTTTTGCGTAGGTAAGAAAAGTTCTTGCTAGATACCTGTAGCAGCCACATAAAACATGCAACAACAATTAGAGGACATCTAACTTGTTTTGCAGGGTATGTTCTGATATGATATGGAGAATTACATGATGATATATGTGTGATGTATGAGACAATCATGTTTTTTATAGAATATCATGACTTGCATGTCGATGAGTATGGCAACCAGCAAGAGCCATAGGGTTGTCTTTAATTATTGTATGACCTGCGTGTCAATCATTAAGCACTATGTAATGCTTTACTTTATTACTAAGCAGTAGATATTGTAGTACAAGCATAGTGGGCGCGACAATCCCGATGGTGAAATAATGATGGAGATCATGGTGTTAATGTGTTATGCCGGTGATGATGGATATCATGCCGGTGCTTTGGACATGGAAATCAAAAGCACAAGTTCATGGCCATATCATGTCACTTATGATTTGCATGCAATGTTAATATTTTTATGCATCTTATTTTTGTTAGGACGACGGTAGCATTATAAGGTGATCCCTTACTAAAATTTCAAGATAAAATTGTGGTCTCCCCGAGTGTGCACCATTGCGAAAGTTTGTCGTTTTGAAGCACCATGTGATGATCGGGTGTGATAGACTCTATGTTCACATACAACGGGTGCAAGCCAGTGTTGCACATGTGGAACACTCGGGTTAAACTTGATGAGCCTAGCATTTACAGACATGCCCTCGGAACACAAGAGACCGAAAGGTCAAACATGAGTCATATAGTAGATATGATCAACAGGGAGACGTTCACCATTGAAACCACCTCATTTCACGTGATGATCAGACTTGGGTTGGTGGATCATGTCACACTTAGACAACATGAGGGATGTTGATTTGAGTGGGAGTTCTTAAGTAATATGATTAATTGAACTCATTATCATGAACATAGTCAAAGTGTCTTTGAAAATTATGTTGTAGATCACTAGTTCGTGTTGTAGCTCCCCTGAATTTTGATACGTCCCAAGAGAACAAGTAAGCTGAAAGATGGTAGTAGAAATTATGCAGATTGGGTTTGTAAACTGAGGATCGTCCTCATTGCTACGTAAAAGGCTTATGTCCTTGATGCACTGCTCGGTGCGCCACCCCCTCTAGCGCCGTCTGTGGATGTTGTGAACATCTGACACACATGTTGTGATGACTACTTGATAGTTCAGTGCGTCATGGATTACGACTTAGAATTTAGGATCAAATATGTTTTGAACATCAAGGAGCATATGTGATGTTCCAAGAGCTGAAATTGGATTTCAGGCCCGTGCCCGTGTGGAGAGGTATGAGACCACCAACAATGTTCTTTGCCTGCAAGATGAAGGAGAATACCTCAATCAGTGAGCAGGTGCTTAGATTGTCTGGGTGCTACAATCGCTTGAATAGAGTGGGAGTTGATCTTCCAGATAAGATAGTGATCGATATAATTCTCCAAGTCAGTGTCACCAAGCTACTAGAGCTTCATGTTGAACTATAAACCTGCCAGGGATGGAAATAATTATCCCTGAGCTATTCGCGATGTTTGACCCTGCAAAGGTAGAAATCAAGAAGGAGCATCAAGTGTTGATGGTTAGTAAAACCACTAGTTTCGAGAAGGGCAAGAGCAAGAAGGGAAACTTCATGAATGACAAGCCAGCTGCCACTCCAGTGAAGAAACCCAAGGTTGAACCCAAACCCGAGACTAAGTGCTTCTATTATGAGGGAAACGATCACTTAAGAGGAACTGCCTAGATACTTGGTAGATAAGAAGGCTGGCAATGTCAATACAATTATATTTGATATATGTTTTATTCATGTGTACCTTACTAGTACTCCTAGTAGCACATGGGTATTAGATACTAGTTCAGTTGCTAAATGTTGGTAACTCAAAATAAAAGCTATGGAATAAATGGAGACTAGCTAAGGGTGAAGTGACGATGTGTGTTGGAAGTGTTTCCATGGTTGATGTGATCACCATCGCATGCTCTCTATACCTTCAGGATTAGTGATGAACCTAAATAAATGTTATTTGGTGTTTGCGTTGAGCATGAACATGATTAGATCGTGTTTATTGCAATACAGTTATTCATTTAAGTTAGAGAATAATGGTTATTCTGTTTACATGAATAATACCGTCAATGGTCATGCACCCAATGAGAATGGTTTATTGAATCTTGATCATAGTGATACACATGTTCAGAATATTGATGCCAAAAGATGCAAAGTTAATAATGATAGTACCACATACTTGTGGCACTACCATTAAATGTCATATTGGTGTAAAGCGCATGAAGAAACTCCACGCTGATGGATCTTTGGACTCAATTCGATTTTAAATCGGTTGAGACATGCGGACCAAAAATACCAAAAATACTTTACTGCAATTTATTTACCTTTTACTTTCCGTTCTTGTTTACATCTATATGTATCGGATCTAATCCTTGCAAATAATCATGTAGGGATTGACAACCCCTTTATAGCGTTGGGTGCAATAGTTTGATTCTTTGTGTAGGTGCAACCATTGGTGACTTGCTTGTTCCTCCATCGGGATTGATACCTTGGTTCTCAACAACTAAGGGAAATACTTATCTACTTCGGTGCATCACCCTTTCCCCTTCAAGGGAAGACCAACGCATGCTCAAGAGGTAGCACATAGCTCGGGTCAGAGGGGCTGCCCATACACTATGCTTCATGGACGAGGTGATGCAACATCAGTTCCCGGAGGGGTTTAAACCCGTTAACATAGAGCAATGGAGCACGGAGATTATTTCCATGCAATCAAGTATCTACCCCTAAAGCTTAAGGGGCCACCTCAGCACTGGTTAAAAAGCCTACCCGAAAATTCCATTAGGTGCTGGGAGGATCTAGAGGATGCATTCTGATCTAACTTCCAAGGCACCTATGTTCAGCTGCCGGACTCCTCAGACCTGAGCAATGTCGTCCAGAAGGCAGGAGAGTTTGCTCGGCAATTTTGGAATCAATTCTTGACCAAGAAAAACCAGATCATTGATTGCCCGGACGCCATGGCAATAGCCTCCTTCAGGCACAATATTTGGGATGAATGACTAGCTTGCCAGCTCAGTCAGGATAAACCTAGGACAATGTCCGCCCTTACATCACTCATGACTCACTTTTGCGAGGGCGAGGATAACTGGCTAGCAATACGGAGCCACAACCCCGAAGACCCCGAAACCTCCGAAGTTCAATATGGAAATGAAAAACCAAAAGGCAACGAGAATAAGCGTCGGCGCAGCAACAATGATGCCGATGACACGACCGTCAACGCCGGCTTCCGCAGTTCCCGCCCGGGCAGCGGAAGAAGACTCCTAAAGGCAATCGCGATGGACCCACCCGGCTGGACAAGATGATGGAGAGGCCTTGATAGATCCATGGCACTCAAGAGAAGCCCGCCAACCAAACCAACTATAACTATTGGGTGTTCAAACAGGCTGGCAAACTCGCAGCCAAGGATCAAGGCAAGGGCCCACGCAGCAAGGACGAGGATGAGGCTCGAGGTCCAATTGGTTGCGGATAGAAGCAGTTCCCTCCAGAGGTAGAAACCATGAATATGATATACGCCACTCATATACCCAAAAAGGATAGGAAGTAGCCCCGAAGTGAAACCCATGGTCGGCGTACCCGATCACCTTCGATCGACGCGACCACCCGACCAGTATCCGTCATGGGGGTTCAGTCGCCCTTGTCCTAGGCCCCATCATAGATGGGTATCACCTCACTAAGGTCCTAATGGACGGAGGAAGTAGCCTTAATCTAATTTACTCAGACATGGTGAAAAAGATGGGTATAGATCCGTCAAGGATCAAACCCAGCAACACTACCTTTAAAGGAGTGATCCCACGCGTCGAAGCCTGGTGCACTGGATCTGTAAGCCTGGAAGTAGTGTTCGGTTCGCCCGATAAATTTCAAGGTGAAGGATTGATCTTCGACATTGTACCTTTCCGCAGCGGCTATCACGCCCTGCTTGGTCGTATAGCGATCACTCGCTTTAACGTCGTCCCACACTACGCATGCCTCAAGCTCTAGATGCCCGGTACCAAGGGGGTCATTACTGTCAATGGCAACACATAGCGCTCCCTCCAAACTAAGGAACATGCATTGGCCCTCGCAGCCGAATTCCATTACAATGATGATTGGCAACGCTGACATCTGCCATAAAGGACCGTAAGGTTGGGAAGCAAGCTCGGTTTCAGCCCAAACTCCCAGAACCTTCTTCTCCCTAGAAATAGGGACTCGTCCCCATTGCACATCCCTAATGCCAGCAAAAGACGTGCCAAGAAGGCAAAACTTCACACTTAAGATTCCATGGGCAGTAGTGGGGAACAACTATCAAAGCACAAGTGTTCGGCTGGACCGAACTACTAGCAACATAAGTCTTCGGACATACAATAGGTACCATCAAGGACCTGCTAAAGCATAAAGCCCATCAATACATTGGCGACTTCTCAAGATCCTCTTTCCAAGGTCCGCTCGCCGATAGCATTACCCATATAGGAATGCAACCCCTTAGGAGGCACTGGAGTGGACAGGCGACAGGGCATATCAAGGATGTTAGGCCACCCATCGAAGACCCCTGGTACAACCCCTCTTGTAAACATTATATTTCATCTTCAAGTACTTATAAACAGTTGCTTCGGCAATTTGAACTATAAGAGTTATGAAACAAAATATAAGACCATTATGCATGGCCACTTCGCTGTATTTTTTGGTGCGTACTCTATTTCCTCCCTCCTCAACGCTTCCTACGCAACTGTTCGGTACACTTCACGACGCAATCGGCTAATAGACCGGGGGATCAAATTTAAAATATCGTCCTAAGCATAATCGATCGTGTGTTCGGCATCTCGGAATTCGCTTTATATGCATTGGTTCCGAGCTATGTCTTGGGTCAATAGTTGGGTTGCCTGGCTCCTGTGCTTTCCCCTTTACATTCTGCTCGTTTGGCTAAAAGGGCAAAGGGAGAACCTCTGCAATTCTGTTTCTAGCTAGCCTGGTCAAGCACCTCAGGGGAAAAGCTGAAAACTGACTGTCATAGTATGCGAGAACCGGTCTGCGAATCCGAGCTTAAGTGTTATACTAAAAACATCGTTAGAGGTTATTCCGTGTCATACGATGGGTTTGGTATTCATACAAACCATGTGATGTCGGCTTTAGCCGCGGTTCATCCGAACATCACAAACCACTGGGGGCTAGTCATCAGCCCTTGCATTCCTTTTTCACGCTCCTATGGCTAAGTGAAAGCAATAAAGCATTATGGTCTGATTGCCTTGTCCACCTCACATTGCCGCCTTCAGGTACCGATAGCTCGGCTAATGGTCATAGTGTGGAGGTAGAGACACCTTGCATAGTATCTACATGGGGGCTGAAGCCGACGACTCGCAACTTTCAATTTAAACGGCCACACAGGAGTTATAGCGAATGCAAAACATAAAAGACATGATAAACCATGCATCATAACCATAAAAGCGTTAAAAGGTATTCGTACATATTACAAGGCATTTACTCATAAAAGTTATCTTTTGAACAATGAGCCTCTATCGCCCGAGCACCCTCCATCACTACGGAGAAGTATCGCTTAGGGCACCTATGCTCCTTTCTAGTGGGTGGAGGAGCGATGGCTATCTTCGTCGGATCTTGCCCTGTCCAGTGCACCTTGGCCCTTGCAAAGGCCATCTAAGCACCCTCAATACAGGAAGAACGACTTAGCGCGTCGATCCAAGGTGAGGCATCGTTCAGCTTCCACACTAGGCTGAAGTAGCTGCTCGGCAACGGCTCGTCGGGCCATAGCCAGATACAGAGATCCTTCATGGACGGCTCCGCCATCCTGTGTAGCTCTATCAGCTGCTTCATTTGCTCGATGAGAAGAGGAGAGCTCTCAGGGGCTTCAAACTGCGCCCAAAAGAGTGGAGCCTCATATCCTTCTTCTCGCGAAGCGTAGAACTGGTTCACATCCGCTACGCTCTCTAGAGGTCCGAGCAGGCACCTGAGGAACGCCACAACTGGGTGAGTGATAACCCACAAGTATAGGGGATCACAACAGTTTTCGAGGGTCGAGTATTCAATTTATTGATTCGACACAAGGGGAGCCAAAGAATATTCTCGAGTATTCGAAGCTGAGTTGTCAATTCAACCACACCTGAAAGACTTAATATCTGCAGCAAAGTATTCAGTAGCAAAGTAGTATGGAAGTAACGGTAACGATGGCGCAAAAGTGACAGTAGCAGTTTTGTAGTGATTTTAACAGTAGCAACGGAAAAGTAACTTAGAAAATATCAATATATGAAAATCTCGTAGGCAATGGATCAGTGATGGATAATTATGTCGGATGGCATTCATCATGTAACAGTTATAACATAGGGTGACACAGAACTAGCTCCGATTCATCAATGTAATGTAGGCATGTATTCCATATATAGTCATACATGCTTATGGAAAAGAACTTGCATGATATCTTTTGTCCTACCCTCCCGTGGCACCGGGGTCCTAATGCAAACTAAGGGATATTAAGGCCTCCTTTCAATAGAGAACTGGACCAAAGCATTAGCACTTAGTGAATACATGAACTCCTCAAACTATGGTAATCACCGGAAAGAATCCCAATTATTGTCACCCTGGGGGATGTGGATCATAAGTCGTAATAGGTGTCTACAACTTGCAAGATAAGATCAAGAACACATATATATTCATGAAAACATAATAGGTTCAGATCTTAAATCATGGCACTCAGGCCCTAGTGACAAGCATTAACCATAGTAAAGTCATAGCAACATCAATCTCATAACATAGTGGATACTAGGGATCAAACCCTAACAAACACTAGTGCCGAACAACCGGCACTAAAGGGTGGGGACTAAAGCCTACCCCCTTTACTGCCAGTTCAACACGGCCCGGCACCAAAGTCCCTCCACGTGGCATCCGACGGCGCCGTGGGCTGGGGGGACCTTTAGTCTCGATTGGTAACACCAACCGGGACTAAAAGTATTTAGTTTTTTTACTTTTGTTTTATTTTTCCTTTTAATTCTTTAGGTGTTTATGAATTAATTATGGTTATACGCCATTATACAAATTTTGATACAGTACCAATTAAGAGGTTGTTATATCATTATGTTCATGATGAATTATTATATCATTCTGAGGAAGAAACATGGATTTTATTCATCCAAATGAATAAAAAGTGATCAAATGTTGAATTAGTAGGACGACAATCCTACTAATTTAACTTTTGGTCACTTTTGATCCATCCACATGAATCTAATATGCTTTCCTTCCCCCAATGATATGACAAATCATCATGATAATCATGATCAACATCATCATCATATTAATATAAAAACTCTTGAATCATATCATCACCAACAACACTATAGCTAATAATCATCATAGTCATTACCATCAACACTATTTAATCATCATTTTCATCAATGAGACATCATATCATCAACTCCTCCTCCTCATCATCATCATCATCATCATGAACTCTAACAGATTGTAGCACATAATAACACATTGTACCTAGGACCTACTCCTCTCTCATAGGACCTACTCTAGCCTCTCTTAGGTACAATATCATAAAACAAGATAGGCCCTAACTCTCCATTATGGAGAATGGAGATCATCCTGTCTCCAATTCTTGGCCTACGCACAATGTTGCTTCCAAGTAGCTCTCTACGATTGACCATACATTTTTTCCAATCTTTGATTGTCATGTCTTCATCGGTTTTAGAAATCCGGTATGGACAGGAGTGATGCGTAGGTTGACCTGGCCGTGCTGGCCGTAAGCTCATAACATCAACGCAACCTCTCGGAAACATCAGATCAGGCACACAATCCTTCGGGATTTTCTGTTGAAAAACGTAGTAATAACTTTGTAGTTAGCAATGTAGTTTAGTTTTAGAAGAAATTATGCAGAAGATGCACAGATGTCGTAATAGTAGAAAATCTTACCATGCAATCTCCATGGATGTTACCATAGTTCACCACGTGCACTAGTGGCACGTATTGACCATAATGTGGAGGAGTTTGATAATATCTATTAGAATTCTCAAGATGATTAAGAAATGTGGTAAGATGATCTTTCTCCTTATAAGTTAATTCTGCTTCATCATTGTAGTAGTAGGTTCTGTCTACCATCTTCCGAACATTTTTTGAAGAATGACAATAAGTTTTCAATGGAAATAAGTTGTCAACTATTTTTAAATAAACAAATAAATTACTTAATAAATATGGTTGAGAAACTCACATAATGGTAGAACTGGAGGCATCTTCACATCGACCCAGATGTCGATATTACCTTCAATTTCATCTTCTGGGCGAATATCAAAGGTGATAAGCATATTAGGCTCAAATGCATAAGCCCGTCATAGTGCTCTCCAACTTTTGCATTCAAAATAGGAGTAGGTGTCTGCATTGTACAATTTTACGGCAAAAGTATAACCATGCTCGGTCCTCAAGTGAACTCTCTTTACCTCCATACTTTTTGTAGTATTGAAACCAATCTTATCCAAAACATAAATTCTTGCATGGCAGGGGATATGCTAGTAGAGAATAGTAAAAAATTAAAATTATAAGTTGAAGTAAAAGAAGCAGAAGTCATGCTTAATTACGAAAAAAGACTTGTCGTTGTGACTTACTGTATCCACTTCGAAGGTCTCATCCAGCATGATGCAAAAGCGCCTACCATCAACTAGGAAAGGCTTGTCACACAGGCCGCGCTCGTCTTCGCAGTATGCGCACATAGCGAATTCCCTTTTGTCATCAGACATTTCCTATGTTCATAGTTGAAACATTTAAAATCGATCAACGGAAACTACAAGAAAACTGATCAACACACAGATCACTATTACTCAATATGCAACAGGTTGACTTTAGGTCTGTCGAGTCTTTCCTTCCTAAACTCTCATCTCACGTATATAGTGGGCACTCCTTCTGATATTGCGACCGTCGATGATGGTGGCTCCTCCATTCATCCCCGAGTGCATTACACCAAAATGTCTAGCACACGGAAACGAAGGAGAAGCGACCCCCACGACAACAGTTGGGATTCTTCCTCTCATATATATATATATATATATATATATATATATATATATATATATATATATATATATATGGTGGAAACTCTCCCTCACTGAAAGACACACAAGGAGCCTAAATAGACGTAAAGTCAACCCGTTCCATATATCGAGCAATGACATAGAAAAATGCTCTATGTTTTGCCAGAATGACTGGCAAATCACAAGCACTCGATATGCCCTACATTGTAGCATAAGATATTTCTTATGTTCATAGTTGAAACACACGTGCATTCAATAAGCAAAACTAAATCATAAAACAAATTAGTATTCAAATTAGCATGCATTCAATAAGCAAAACTAAATCATCTCTTGCGTTCGTACATCGTCGAATAGTATCACTAATACATCTCTAATAGTATCATACATATAACCCAAAAACATGAAAATATGGAAAACACAAAATGGAAAACATTAAAATATGCAACTTTTGCAAATACTAATTGCTATACATTGTATAAAATGTCAAAATTCATCAACTTTGTTCTATACGCATATTGGATCAAAATGTAAAAAATCCTCAAATGTCGAAATTCCTTCACTTTTTTTTTACACATCTAACTAATCATCTAGTGAAAAAATGTCAAAATTCATGCATCTATGTCAAAATTCGTCAAATATCAAAATTCCTTAAGTTTTTTGTATACATCAAAATTCTTGCATCTAATCATCTATACATCTAATTAATCATCTAATTATCAAAATTGTGTGTGTGTGTTCATCAAAATTGGGGGGGAGGGGGCGGCGGCCGCCATGGCGGCATAGGGGGCGAGGGAGAGGGCGGAGCTCACAACGGGGCGATGGGGGACGGTGAGGCGAGGCGAGTCGGGGGCAGCGACGGAGGAGCGAGCGCGGGCGGCGTCAGGCCGGGCTCGGGGAGGAACGGGCGCGGGCGGGGTCGGAGATCGGCACGAGGAGGCGAGACGGTGACGACGCGGGCGGCGTCGGCGAGGCGATACGGCAACGGCGGCAATGTCGCAAAGAGAGAAGAATGCTGAGTAACTGAAAAAATTTGAAGTGTTGTATATATAAGGAGGTCTATGTAGGCCTATTGAACCTGTGCGGCCCTGTTGGGCCTACTGGGCCTTGCGGGCCTGCATCCTGGCCCAGCTTTGGTTTCTAGTCATATGCAGGGTGTGGCGGCCCAGTAGGCGGCCTGTTATTTATTTATTTTTCATTTTTTTGTGTGTTTTGCTTTATTTATTTCTTTTGTTTCTGAGTTTTTTGTGCTTTATTGAGAGTTAATGAGTGAATCTTTTTTCTTTAGGTCAAAAAAATTATAAACTTTCTGTTAGTGGTAGTAGTTTTCAAATTTGAATTATTTGATATTTGTGTGAATCACTAGTTTGTGAATAACTTTACTTTAAAAATAGATTTTCCAGTGATTCTTTTTCTACTATTTAATACTATGGTGTTTTATCATTATATCCAATTTGGTAATTCTTAGGTTATTTAAAAAATGAAATGCCTTTGTAACAGGCGAGTTTTCGCCTGAAACCCTGATACTTCGAAAGATTGTCCATTTTGTACACGAAGTGCATCCAGTTTTTGCCATAACCCTCTCAACTATTCAACACATGCTATGTGGGTGAAATGATGATACCATGCCAACTTTCTACATTTTCAGAGTTCATTTGTAATGCTTATCAATTTCAGGGTCATTTAGCTCAAAAAATCAGTAAATGCATGAAAAATAGCAAATGAAGTCAGAAAGGGTTGAAAATTGATGGCATCCCATAGAATGGTGCATACTGAACGCACAAAAATTCTGGAGTTGAAATAAGTTAAAAAGATGAAACGCCTTTGTAACAGGCGAGTTTTCGTTTGAAACCCTAATACTTCGAAAGAGATTGTCCATTTTGTACACGAAGTGCATCCAGTTTTTGTCGTAACCCTCTCAACTTTTTAGCACATTCTATGTGGGTGAAATGATGATACCATGCCAACTTTCTACCTTTTCGGAGTTCATTTGTAGTGCTTATCAATTTCAGGGTCATTTAGCTCAAAAAAATCAGTAAATGCATGAAAAATAGCACATGAAGTCAAAAAGGGTTGAAAATTGATGGCCTCCCTTCAAATGGTGCATACTGAATGCACAAAAAGTCTGGAGTTGAAATAAGTTAAAAAAATGAAATGCCTTTGTAACAGGTGAGTTTTCGTCGGAAACCGTGATACTTCGAAAAAGATATTGTCCATTTTGTACATCAAGTGCATCCAGTTTTTGCCGTAACCCTCTCAACTTTTTAGCACATGCTATGTGGGTGAAATGATGATACCATGCCAACTTTCAACCTTTTCAGAGTTCATTTGTAGTGCTTATCAATTTTAGGGTCATTTAGCTCAAAAAAATCAGTAAATGCATGAAAATAGCAAATGAAGTCGGAAAGGGTTGAAAATTGATGGCCTCCCTTCGAATGGTGCATAGAGAATGCACAAAACACATAAGTACACTACTATTACAAAGATTCCCTTCGGTTTCTCCAAAGTGGGACTTTCCAGATATATAAGTCCGGAAACTAACTAGACTAGCTGGTCACATCCCAGAGTGGGATCTTTGGGTGTAAAACTTTTCTTGGCGTGTGTCCCTTTGCGTCGTAACCATGGGCAATGTTCATCGTTTAACTTGATGCTCGGTTCAAAATTCACTATGAAGGGAGCAATTTCATGAAACTTTTCATAATCTTTTGACATGTCTGTCTTGTCCTCCACTCCCACGATGTTTCTTTTCCCTGAAAGAACTATGTGGCGCTTTGGATCATCGCATGATGTATTTGCTTCCTTATCTTTTCTTTTTCTCGCTTGGTAGACATGTCCTTCACATAAAAAACCTGCGCCACATCATTGGCTAGGATGAATGGTTCGTCTGCGTACCCAAGATTGTTGAGATCCATTGTTGTCATTCCGTACTACGGGTCTTCTTTTACCCCGCCTCCTGTCAGATTGACCCATTTGCACCTAAACAAAGGGACCTTCAAATAAAGTCCATAGTCAAATTCCCATATCTCCTCTATGTAACCATAGTATGTGTCCTTTGGCCCATTGTTGTTTGCTACATCAAAGCGGACACCGCTGTTTTGCTTGGTGCTCTTTTTATCTTGGGCGATCGTGTAAAATGTATTCCCATTTATCTCGTACCCTTTGAAAGTCAATATAGTCGAAGATGGTAAAACTTGGTATGGATTTCATCACAGGATTGCCCAGGACCCGTTCAGGTTATGATTCCATCTGGGTAGTGGTTGATCGCTTGACCAAGGTGGCTCACTTCATTCCAGTGAAAACCACCTATACCAGTGCTAAGCTAGCCAAGATATATATGACCAGGATTGTATGTTTGCATGGAGTTCCGAGGAGTATCGTGTCAGATAGAGGAACACAATTTACCTCAAAGTTTTGGCATCAGTTACATGAAACTTTGGGTACAAGGCTAGAGTTTAGTACAGCTTTTCATCCGCAGACAGATGGACAGACTGAGAGAGTCAACCAGATTCTGGAAGACATGTTGAGAGCTTGTGCGCTAGATTATGGATCTAGTTGGGATGACAACTTACCTTACGCAGAATTCTCATACAACAACAGTTATCAAACCAGTCTAAAGATGGCCCCTTTCGAAGCTTTATACGGAAGGAGGTGCAGAACACCACTGACGTGGGATAGTGTTGGAGACCGACAACTTTTTGGTCCCGATCTTCTCCGATATTCGGAAGAGAAAGTCAAGTTGATTCGTGACAGACTCAAAATAGCTCAATCCCGACAGAAGAGCTATGCTGACAACAAGCGCAAGGAAGTGACGTATGAAGTAGGAGACAGAGCATATCTTCGTGTGTCCCCCCTTCGTGGAATCAAGAGATTTGGTGTTAAAGGAAAACTAGCACCCAGATTCATAGGCCCCTACAAAATTCTTGAACGTAGAGGCGAAGTTGCATACAAACTGGAATTGCCAGAAGGATTATCCGAAGTTCATAATGTGTTCCATGTGTCCCAGCTGAAGAAATGTCATACAGAGATGGCTGATATCCCTCTGAGAGATACAGAGATGACTTCTCCGGCTGTTGGGGTGTAGAATATTCTTGTGTTGCTCGATATATGGATCCACCAAGGCGGAACTTTGTAGAACTGTGTAGTGTGCTTGCGCCAAAGAATGCCCGTCCTGGCATATTAGTTAATTCTTTCCTAGCGTGCCTTTTCCACCCAGTCCGCCCACATGACGCGATTCAAGAACACCTATCGGCTTAATGCCAGGAATAAAGTCAACACAAAACTCAATGACCTCCTCTGTTTCATGGCCCTTGGAGATGCTTCCTTCTGGCCTAGCACGATTATGAACATATTTCTTTAAGAATCCCATGAACCTCTCAAAGGGGAACATATTGTGTAGAAATACAGGACCCAGAATGGCAATCTCCTCGACTAGGTGAACTAGGGCATGCATCATGATATTGAAGAAGGATGGTGGGGACACCAACTCGAAACTAACAAGACATTGCACCAAATCATTCTCTAACCTTGGTAGGATTTCTGGATCGATTACCTTCTGAGAGATCTCATTCAGGAATGCACATAGCTTCACAATGGCTAATCGAACGTTTTTCGGTAGAAGCCCCCTCAATGCAACCGGAAGCAGTTGCGTATAAATCACATGGCAGTCATGACACTTTAGGTTCTGGAACTTTTTCTCTACCATATTTATTATTCCATTTATATTCGACGAGAAGCCAAACGGGACCTTCATACTGAGCAAGCATTCGAAGAAGATTTCCTTCTCTTCTTTGGTAAGAGCATAGCTGGCATGACCCTAAAACTGCTTTGGATCCATGCCGTCTTTTCCATGCATACATTGCTGGTCCTCCCATGCCTCTGGCGTATCTTTTGTCTTCCCATACACGCCCAAGAAGCCTAGCAGTTTCACGCAAAGATTCTTCGCCACGTGCATCACATCGATTGCAGAGCGGACCTCGAGGTCTTTCCAATACAGTAGGTCCCAAAATATAGCTTTCTTCTTCCACATGGGTGCACGTTTGTCAGCGTCATTCGGAACATATTGTGCACCAGGACCCTTGCCGAAGATTACTTTTAAATCCTTGACCATATCAAGTATTTCATCACCCGTACGGTGACGAGGCTTCTTCCGATGATCTGCCTCACCTTTGAAATGCTTGTCTTTATTTCTTACGAGATGCCTGCTCTGAAGAAATTGACGATGCCCCAAATACACATTCTTCTTACATTTATCCAAATATATACTGTCGGTATCATCTAAACAATGTGTGCATGCGTGGTATCCCTTGTTTGTCTGTCCTAAAAGGTTACTGAGAGAAGGACAATCATTGATGGTTACAAACAGCAATGCATGTAGGTCAAATTCCTCCTGATCTTTCGCATCCCATGCAGGTACACCTTTTCCATTGCACAGCTATAAAGTTCTTCAACCAATGGCCTTAGGTACACATCAATGTCGTTGCCGGGTTGCTTGGGGACTTGTATGAGCACTAGCATCATAATGAACTTCCGCTTCATGCACAACCAAGGAGGAAGGTTATAGATACATAGAGTCACAAGCCATGTGCTATGATTGTTGTTCTGCTCCCCAAAAGGATTAATGCCATCTGCACTTAAACCAAACCATACGTTCCTTGCATCCTTTGCAAAGTCCTTCCACTTTCTCTTGATTTTTCTCCACTGTGACCCATCAACGGGCACTCTCAACTTCTCGTCTTTCTTACGGTCTTTGTTGTGCCATCGCATCAACTTGGCATGCTCTTTGTTTTGGAACAAACGTTTTAAACGTGATATTATAGGAGCATAGCACATCACCTTGGCAGGAATCTTCTTCCTGGGGCGCTCGCCCTCAACAGCACCAGGGTCATCGTGGCCAATCTTATAGCGCAATGCACAGCATACCGGGCATGCATTCAAATCCTCATACTCACCGCGGTAGAGGATGTAGTCATTAGGGCATGCATGTATCTTCTCGACCTCTAATCCTAGAGGGCAGACAACCTTATTTGCTTCGTACGTACTCTCTGGCAATTCATTATCCTTTGGTAGCTTCTTCTTTAACATTATCAGCAACTTTTGAAATGCCTTGTCAGATACACCATTCTCTGCCTTCCATTGCAGAAATTCCTGTGTGGTACCCAGCTTTTTATTGTCATCTTCGCAATTTGGGTACAACCCTTTTTGTGATCCTCTAACATGAGCTGCAACTTCAACTTCTCCTTTTCACTTGCGCAGTTTCTCTTTGAAACGGCAATGGCCCGACCAAGATCATCAGCGGGCTCATCTGATGCCTCTTCTTCAGCTACTTCCCACATTGTCGGCTCATCTTCTTCCCTCATTGTTGTACCATCGTATTCATGGAACCATTGCTAGGATAGCTGTCGTCATCCTCTTCTTCTCACTCTCTTCCATTAGGACCCCTCGTTCTCCGTGCTTGGTCCAACAGTTAAAGTCGGACATGAAACCGGACTCAAACAGGTGGACGTGAATGGTTCTTGAGTTAGAGTAATTTCGATCATTCTTACAGCCAGCACATGGACAATACATAAAACCATCCGGTCACTTGTTTGCCTCAGCCGCAACCAGAAAAGTATGCACTCCATTAATGAACTGGGGAGAGCATCGCTCCTCATACATCCATTGTCATCTCATCTTCATTACACAACACCGAAAAGACCAAATTAGTACAAGTTCGTACATAAAGTTCATACACACTTGTTCTCATAAAACAACATACAAACTCTCTAGCTAAAGCATTTAAATGCAACAACAAATGTGATCAACATCGCAACTAAGGTAACAATTGATCCAACAGCATAGTGATACCAAGCCTCACTATCAATGGCATATCTTTTAAATTTTCTAATCTTCAAGCGCATTGCACCCATCTGGATCTTGTGATCATCGACGACATCGGCAACATACAACTCCAGTTTCATCTTCTCTTCTTCAAAACTTTTCAATTTTTCTTTCAAATACTCGCTTTCTTTTTCAACTAAATTTAACTTCTTGACAAGAATATCTATGTCGGTTGGAATCTCCGGTTCACATACCTCCTAGATAAAAATATCTATGTCAACTTGATTGGCATAATTGTCATAAACACGAAATGCAACAAGAGTTATAAAAGAGAGTATATACCACATCCGCATCATAAACTAGACGAGGGCTAACAGGGACGGATTTCAAAACCATGCCACTATGTATAACAAACAACCATATAGGTAAGAAAACTATACAAGTAACTAACTAAATCTTACAAACATGGATTTTTTAATAAAAAGGATAAGAGCAAGAGGCTCACCAAGGTGATGCCAGCGACGGGACGGTGCGGGCGATCGACGGTGGTTAGGACGGGGACGGGAAGGCACTAAGTAAATAACACCTACAAATGCAAAGTAAGAATTTAATTTGAGCTCAAATTGCATAAATCAAATAAACTACCACATACAGACTAAAATCCACAAATTACTATACTTATAGAGCATTGCAAGAGCTACTCTAGCAATGAGAGATGAAAGGACGAAGTTGCTAACCTTTGTGAACACTTGGATGGATGGGATGCCTCCAAATCTTGACAAATTTTGGCAAAAATGGAGGATGAGCTCAAGGAAGAGAGGAAGAACATAGAGGAGAGGAAAAGGGAAGAACAGAGGACTTTGCTCGGGCTGGCGCCAAAGTGTAACATCCCAAAATTTCATTTTGGAATGTTATGAATATAGTTATGCATCTATCATCATCATTGCTTGATTGTATGTAATAGTTGAAATGTCTTTTCTGACTTTCTGAAAGTCCCTTCTACTTTTCCCTATGTTGCCTTCCCCTATTTGAAATTTTGGTTAAATGTTCAAAATAAGAGAGGAGTAACATGACACTCCACACCAGGGTCTAATTGGTGATATATTTGAACAATAATAACCAGGGGTTATTTTGAAAATATTTGCAAAAAGGGTTTAAAAACAATTAGGCAATTTCTGAAAATATTATTTTTTTCAAAGCATTCAAATGACAGAATAGAAATGTTCATTAAATAGCCTTTATTATTCTGTTAATTTTGATATATAATAACCCTATATTTAGAGATGATTTGAATGCTTTAAATGTATTTGAATGTCTCCGGAAAATTATTAAAAAGAAACGGTAACCGTTACCGGTATTAAACGGGCCGGCCCACGACAGTTACTCGCGTATTAATTAGAAGCCGGCCGACCGAGCGCAGTAACGCCTCCCTCTCTCTCTGACGCTGGCCCCCACCCAACCGCCCGAAATCCCCGCGTCGGTCATCTTCAACGCGCGCGCGCCGGCGCCGGCGAAATCCCTCTCGCCGGATCTCCCGTACCCCTTCCATCCCGAGCCCCCTCTCCAGGCTATATAAGAGCCCCGGCACCCCGCATCCATTCCCCACCCCGAGACCTCTTCCTAGTCGCCAGACCGTCACAGATCTCTCGCCGGAGTTGACACCACCACCGGATCTCCCCATCGCCATTGCCGACGACTCCGACCTCCCCTCCCCTTTCTGACACCACCAACCGGCGGAGGAGGACCACCGCCACCGTCCGGACTTTTTCGACGTCGCCAACGACCACCAGAGACGCATCCCCGAGCATCTCCGACCACCGGCCGGCTTCACCACTCGCCGGAGATCCCCTCCCCCCACCGGTAAGTCGCCGTCGTCACTCCCCTCCCTCCGATTCGAATCCGACGGCCCCGATTAGAAGTCACTTAAAACCGAACCGGTATCTTCCTAGCATCGGTCGTCCGCCCGTAACCATCTAACGCCCGCGCTAGCCAGCCAGTAGGATCGCGCCACGTCACCCCCTGGCCGACCGGTAGAATTTCACCTTTTTCTGATTTTTATTTAGAAAACAGAACCTATTCTAATTTTGTTTTAGCTATATCTTTTAATCTATTTAGAGTTTTGAGTTGATTCTTTTTGCAATAGCTCACATTTTTCATGTAGTTTCACCCTGTACTTTTAAATTTCAAATTTGAACTATAAAATTTGAATTGAATCAAATTTGCTTAAAATCTTCAAATCTGAATAACTAGAGTTTCAAAATAGATTTTGATATGAATCTTTTTGCTACTGTTTGGTATTAGTTAGGACTACCTTCATGTTTAGTTTGAGGATTTTTAGGATGATTTTTAATAGTGTTTTAGCGAAAAACATAATCTGTCTAGTATTATAATATAGTTTTATAAACTTGATTTTAATTAGTTTGATTTAGAATTGGTTTTATTTGTTTATTAGGTTCTGTTAGTAAACATTTAATGTTTTCACTCACTGATAAAAAAAATATAAATTTGCTTAGTTTAATTTTATTTAACATAGGAATCACAACTTCTTTTCAAATAGGCATAATTTGATTAAAACAACTAACTAGTAATAGTTTTGTTTTCAAACAAAGTTTTGTATATTTTGTTTCTGTTTTCTAAGACAGATTTAGTAGTAAATTATTTTCTATCAAGAACATGTTTTACTATTAAATAATAGGTTTAGTTTTTCATTCTTTTGTTAATATAACTATAGTTGATTCATAAAGTGTTTATCAAAACTTTTATAAACTTTACTAAACTTTTCCCAACAAACTTAAATTGATTGTATTCTGTTTATTAATAAAATATTCTATTGTTTCCTTGCTGACAACAATTGTTTTATTATTACAAATGGTTTCATTATGTCAGTAGTGTTTTCATTCCTCACCTTTTGAAAACAAAATTTTGTGTGTTTTCTTACTTGAGATTTGTGCATTGTTTTGTCTTGATTGTTTACTAGTTCTTGGTTGATGTTTGTGAGTTACAATATTCTGTTGTATGCTTATTGAGTGCTTGTTTGCTTCGTTAGATTATCCGGAGTGCGAAGCTTGTTACTTAGAGTCACCCACGTACGAAGATCATCAATCAGGCAAGTCACTTTGACCATGTTTACCCATGTTTTATATGCATTAGTTCTACCATCTCCCCAGTTGCATGCAAGATAGGTTAGTTGGAAACTTGGTTACATTGTAGTAGTATCATGTGGTAGGTACCCCTCTCAACCCTCTTTGACAACTTGTCCCCAGGAAACGTTGTTTTACTTTTGCTATGCTATTAGTAGACGGGGTTGGTTGTGTGATTCATGAGAGTTGAGAGAGTTAATAATTTCAAGACCTACATAATGATCAAGATTTAAGACTCCGAGTTTTCAACATACCTCTGGGTGGATGATGGTTGAACAGCACCCTGGAGAAACCAGTGGATTTGCCTAGGTGATGCTGGAGATGGCCAGTATTCACGCGGAAAGGTCCACCCAGGCACAAAGAGATGGATGGATGCTTTAAAACCCAAGGCTTACCTGCACAGCCACAAGTCATTATGGGCTCTGGCTTGGTTGGATATCGTGGTGACCCTGGACAGGCGGTGCTACGAGAGGTAGAAGAACGGTAGGAAAGGATGGGCACCGATAGAGTCGCAGGGAAACCCTTTGGAAGACCATGTTTTGGTCATCCGTTTCTCAAACACCCTGAAGTGCGAGAAATCAAACGGAGGCGACCAAATCTTGTGGGGAACGTGTGCAAAACTCTGCAGAGTATTCCAAACCTAATCGATTAGCCATGTCCACGGTCATGGACGACTTGAGCCAAAGGAATTGGAACTTCCGGAACTCTCAACACAATTAATATGATGATGTGGGTATTAACAATTTGGGGTATGAGAACTGGTTGGTGGAACCATCTCATTAATCAACCAACTTAGTAATGTTTTGCTTAGCCCCTTTTCTTGATGTAGGAAAAAATTGGCTTTACCCAAAACTTACCACCCCACCTGCCATATATGCATATAGACTAGCTGATTATTTTCACACCTCTACTGTGACTTTGCCGGCATATTCCATATGCTGACCTACACGGCTGCAACGTATCATGTTGCAGAGTATTTTTCCGACCAGGAGTGAGGACGCGTTCTATGCTCAGTGAGATGCCCTTGGAGTCGGATGGACTCATCTACCGTCGACGCTTCCGCAAGATTTAGATATTCTCATGAGTTGGCTTTTAGCCACTTTATTGTAATTTTTATTGTAATAAAGGACTCGATATGAGATTTCGATTAATATAATGCTGTGTGATTTCCCTTTGATATATAGATGGATGTACCGTGTGTGTACCAGCATGATCTTGGGATGGTACGGAAACACCGGAGACTTGACCTTCCAGGTCGGGTCGCTCTCTGACGCTGGGCCCCACACGACCGCCCGAAATCCCCGCGTCGGTCATCTTCAACGCGCGCGCGCCGGCGCCGGCGAAATCCCTCTCGCCGGATCTCCCGTACCCCTTCCATCCCGAGCCCCCTCTCCAGGCTATATAAGAGCCCCGGCACCCCGCATCCATTCCCCACCCCGAGACCTCTTCCCAGTCGCCAGACCATCACAGATCTCTCGCCGGAGTTGACACCACCACCGGATCTCCCCATCGCCATTGCCGACGACTCCGACCTCCCCTCCCCTTTCTGACACCACCAACCGGCGGAGGAGGACCACCGCCACCGTCCGGACTTTTTCGACGTCGCCAACGACCACCAGAGACGCATCCCCGAGCATCTCCGACCACCGGCCGGCTTCACCACTCGCCGGAGATCCCCTCCCCCCACCGGTAAGTCGCCGTCGTCACTCCCCTCCCTCCGATTCGAATCCGACGGCCCCGATTAGAAGTCACTTAAAACCGAACCGGTATCTTCCTAGCATCGATCGTCCGCCCGTAACCATCTAACGCCCGCGCTAGCCAGCCAGTAGGATCGCGCCACGTCACCCCCTGGCCGACCGGTAGAATTTCACCTTTTTCTGATTTTTATTTAGAAAACAGAACCTATTCTAATTTTATTTTAGCTATATCTTTTAATCTATTTAGAGTTTTGAGTTGATTCTTTTTGCAATAGCTCACATTTTTCATGTAGTTTCACCCTGTACTTTTAAATTTCAAATTTGAACTATAAAATTTGAATTGAATCAAATTTGCTTAAAATCTTCAAATCTGAATAACTAGAGTTTCAAAATAGATTTTGATATGAATCTTTTTGCTACTGTTTGGTATTAGTTAGGACTACCTTCATGTTTAGTTTGAGGATTTTTAGGATGATTTTTAATAGTGTTTTAGCCAAAAACAGAATCTGTCTAGTATTATAATATAGTTTTATAAACTTGATTTTAATTAGTTTGATTTAGAATTGGTTTTATTTGTTTATTAGGTTCTGTTAGTAAACATTTAGTGTTTTCACTCACTGATAAAAAAAATATAAATTTGCTTAGTTTAATTTTATTTAACATAGGAATCACAACTTCTTTTCAAATAGGCATAATTTGATTAAAACAACTAACTAGTAATAGTTTTGTTTTCAAACAAAGTTTTGTATATTTTGTTTCTGTTTTCTAAGACAGATTTAGTAGTAAATTATTTTCTATCAAGAACATGTTTTACTATTAAATAATAGGTTTAGTTTTTCATTCTTTTGTTAATATAACTATAGTTGATTCATAAAGTGTTTATCAAAACTTTTATAAACTTTACTAAACTTTTCCCAACAAACCTAAATTGATTGTATTCTGTTTATTAATAAAATATTCCATTGTTTCCTTGCTGACAACAATTGTTTTATTATTACAAATGGTTTCATTATGTCAGTAGTGTTTTCATTCCTCACCTTTTGAAAACAAAATTTTGTGTGTTTTCTTACTTGAGATTTGTGCATTGTTTTGTCTTGATTGTTTACTAGTTCTTGGTTGATGTTTGTGAGTTACAATATTCTGTTGTATGCTTATTGAGTGCTTGTTTGCTTCGTTAGATTATCCGGAGTGTGAAGCTTGTTACTTAGAGTCACCCACGTACGAAGATCATCAATCAGGCAAGTCACTTTGACCATGTTTACCCATGTTTGATATGCATTAGTTCTACCATCTCCCCAGTTGCATGCAAGATAGGTTAGTTGGAAACTTGGTTACATTGTAGTAGTATCATGTGGTAGGTACCCCTCTCAACCCTCTTTGACAACTTGGCCCCGGGAAACGTTGTTTTACTTTTGCTATGCTATTAGTAGACGGGGTTGGTTGTGTGATTCATGAGAGTTGAGAGAGTTAATAATTTCAAGACCTACATAATGATCAAGATTTAAGACTCCGAGTTTTCAACATACCTTTGGGTGGATGATGGTTGAACGGCACCCTGGAGAAACCAGTGGATTTGCCTAGGTGATGCTAGAGATGGCCAGTATTCACGCGGAAAGGTCCACCTAGGCACAAAGAGATGGATGGATGCTTTAAAACCCAAGGCTTACCTGCACAGCCACAAGTCATTATGGGCTCTTGCTTGGGTGGATATCGTGGTGACCCTAGACAGGCGGTGCTACGAGAGGTAGAAGAACGGTAGGAAAGGATGGGCACCGACAGAGTCGCAGGGAAACCTTTTGGAAGACCATGTTTTGGTCATCCGTTTCTCAAACACCCTGAAGTGCGAGAAATCAAACGGAGGCGACCAAATCTTGTGGGGAACGTGTGCAAAACTCTGCAGAGTATTCCAAGCCTAATCGATTAGCCGTGTCCACGGTCATGGACGACTTGAGCCAAAGGAATTGGAACTTCCGGAACTCTCAACACAATTAATATGATGATGTGGGTATTAACAATTTTGGGTATGAGAACTGGTTGGTGGAACCATCTCATTAATCAACCAACTTAGTAATGTTTTGCTTAGCCCCTTTTCTTGATGTAGGAAAAAATTGGCTTTACGCAAAACTTACCACCCCACCTGCCATATATGCATATAGACTAGCTGATTATTTTCACACCTCTACTGTGACTTTGCCGGCATATTCCATATGCTGACCTACACGGCTGCAACGTATCATGTTCCAGAGTATTTTTTCCGACCAGGAGTGAGGACGCGTTCTATGCTCAGTGAGATGCCCTTGGAGTCGGATGGACTCATCTACCGTCGACGCTTCCGCAAGATTTAGATATTCTCATGAGTTGGCTTTTAGCCACTTTATTGAAATTTTTATTGTAATAAAGGACTCGATATGAGATTTCGATTAATATAATGCTGTGTGATTTCCCTTTGATATATACATGGATGTACCGTGTGTGTACCAGCATGATCTTGGGATGGTACGGAAACACCGGAGACTTGACCTTTCAGGTCGGGTCGCTACAGAAATGGTATCAGAGCACACGCTGACCGTAGGACGTAACCTCTAGGATTGGAAAGCCTTAGGATTGTTTCTCTTTGTCTTTAAAATTCTTATACTCTCATCTATTCGTTTCTGATTTCTCCCCGATTATTTCAAAATTTATAGATGGCCACCTTCATCCCAGTGTTGATCACAGAGTTTTGCCAGCCTGACGCAACGATGCCCTTTGGTAAGGAGCTGATGAGGATCGTCAAGGACGTAAGGATTGCTTTGCCGAGCATCACCGGGACTCCTATCATGTCATTTCCCCAAGATGGATGCTACAGGATCGAGGTGCATATCCCAGGGAAGACTTTTGGGAATCGGAAGGAACCCATAGATCTCAAGTTCGTGGCACCCAGTTGGATACTTGGAAGAGACATGGCCATTCATCGTGCCCTTGGACGTATTCAGGAGGAATACAGAGGTGGAACCATTTCACCAGGACTCAGCGTGGTTTGTCGCAGAGATGCCAATGGAAACATCATAACTCCTCCCACTACAGACACCACTATTTCCTATATCCAGACCCTGGAGACTCACATCAGGACTCTGGAGCTTCGAGTTCGTGCTGATACGAAGACAATCAAGAATCTGATGAACCGCGAGCTGGACCTTGAAGCTGATCTACGAGAGGCCAACTATGAACACGAGCATGAAGTGAAGGACTTCCTAGAGAGGATTGATGAGCAGAATGCACGCATCGCAACTCTGGAAGAGCAGCTAGACATGGGGGAAAACCTTCACCCCGAAGGAGACATGGCACCCTTCATCAGCGACGATGAAGACTATGAGGAAAGCACCACCGGAGGACCTACGACTATGCACTTTTGAGGAGAACATTAGTTATGCCCTCCAATGTATCTTTTATACGTTAAGAGCGTAGGTCGATGCTTAGTTTGATTGAGTATTGTATATCGATGTTTGACATTGATTGAATAAATGAATGAGTGTTTGGTGTGATATGTTTGCGCATTTCATATGGGTAGTGAATTTCTTCTAGACCCTTGTTCTATTCTAATTCTCATCCCTCTGAAAACAGCAAGATGCCTCCACGACGTGAGACCGACTTCACTTTCCCACCAGAACTCACTCAACTCCTTCAGCAGCAGAATGCACTGATGCAGTTATTGATTCAGAATCAGACCAACAACAACAACCACCATCCAGCCCAGACTGACAATCTCACCCGTTTTCTGAGGTTGAACCCTCCAACTTTCTCCAGCAGTACTGAGCCCATTGTGGCAGATGACTGGCTCCGTAGGATGGAGAGAGAACTTGTCACCGCTGGATGTACTGATGCTGAGAAGGTGCGATTTGCCGCACATCAACTGGAAGGACCAGCAGCATCATGGTGGGAGAATTACACCACCACATATCCTATTGCAGATGTGACTTGGGAGCAATTCAAGCTTGCTTTCCGCACCGCTCATGTCTCAGCTGGAGCCATGAGTCTGAAGAAGCGCGAGTTTCGCAATTTGCGCCAGGGTAATCGCTCTGTGGCCCAATATGTGGAAGAGTTCAGCATGTTGGCCCATTATGCCCCAGGAGATGTGGCCGATGATGCGGCCAAGCAAGAAAAGTTTCTGGAAGGACTCAATGACGAGTTGAGCATACAGCTAGTAGTGGCTACTTTCAACAACTACCAAGAGCTGGTGGATAAGGCACTTATTCTGGAAGGTAAACAGCAGCAGATTGAGAACCACAAGCGGAAGTACACTCAGGGAAAGTTCAACTCTGGAACTCATCAGAAGCCCCGCTACTCCCCGTACTCAGGGAATACCGGATCAGGAAACAGTAAGTTTGGAAAGCACACTCGTGCTGTGCATAACCATGGAGGCCACCATCATGGAGGAAATGGGAACAACCGTCTCAACCATGGCAATTTCAAGACTGACAATGGGAATGGGAACAACAACCAGCACCGTCAAGCTCCTACTCAGAAGGATCTGAGTCACATCACCTGTTTCAAGTGCCAGAAGACAGGGCACTATGCTACTGAGTGTCCCCAGAGCAAGCAAGGCAATGGAAACGGCAACAACAACGGCAATGCAGCAGTTAAGAAGCCCAATCCGTTTCCCCGTGCTCAAGTGAATCACATCGACGTGGAAGAAGTCTATGATCAACCCGAGACTGTGGTTGGTAAGTTTTTATTGCATTCACGTCCTGTTACAGTACTTTTTGATTCTGGTGCAACTCATTCATTCATATCAAGGGTAGTTGTGGATAAATATGGTTTGCCCACCAAAACCCTTAGTCAGCCCATTCAGGTCAGTTCCCCAGGAGGTATGATGATAGCAGGGATAGGATGCCATGCCTTGAAACTCAATATAGGAAACCATGTTTTTCCCACTGACCTCATCGTCTTAGAGTCACAAGGATTGGATGTAATCCTAGGCATGGATTGGATGACCAAGTATGAAGGAAATCTTGATTGCCCTAGCAAATCTGTTTCACTCACCACCCTGGAGAACAAGAGGATTAAGTATGTATCCCGACGCACACGTATGAGTGCTAGGTTAAATGCCCTCACGGGAGTTGTTCAGGAGGAAGTACCTGTGGTAAAAGATTTTCCAGATGTATTTCCGGAAGAATTACCAGGAATGCCACCAGATAGGGAGATTGAGTTCTTAATAGAGCTACAGCCAGGGACAGCCCCAATTTCCAAGAGACCCTATCGGATGCCCGCAAATGATCTGTTGGAAATCAAGAAGCAAATCAAGGAGTTATTGGACAAAGGTTATATACGCCCAAGTTCCTCACCTTGGGGAGCCCCAGTTCTTTTGGTGGAGAAGAAGGATAAAACCTTGAGAATGGTAGTCGATTATCATGCCTTGAACGAGGTGACTATCAAGAACAAGTACCCTCTACCGATGATTAATGATTTGTTTGATCAGCTCGTAGGAGCCAAAGTATTCTCCAAGATCGATCTTCGATCAGGGTATCACCAGTTGAAGATTCGTGAACAGGATATACCCAAAACAGCTTTCACCATGAGGTATGGCTTGTATGAGTATACGGTCATGTCTTTTGGATTGACTAATGCTCCTGCCTACTTCATGAATTTGATGAACAAAGTATTCATGGAATACCTAGACAAGTTTGTTGTGGTGTTCATCGATGACATTCTGATATTCTCCAAGAACGAGGAAGAGCATAAGGAACATTTGCGTTTAGTTCTGGAGAAGCTAAGAGAGCATCAATTATATGCCAAGTTCAGTAAATGTGAATTTTGGTTGACGGAAGTCGGATTCCTTGGACATGTTATTTCCGAAGAAGGAATAGCCGTAGACCCCGCTAAGGTTGAAGCCGTCACCGAGTGGAAGTCACCCACCTCAGTTAAGGAGATCCGCAGTTTCCTCGGACTTGCCGGTTATTACCGGAGGTTCATTGAGAATTTCTCAAAGATTGCCAAGCCCATGACAGAGTTGTTGAAGAAAGAATCTAAGTATGTTTGGACTAAGGAATGTGAAGCCAGTTTCCAGGAGTTGAAGGAACGTTTGGTCACAGCCCCAGTATTGATCTTGCCCGATAATCGGAAGGATTTCCAGGTTTATTGTGATGCTTCACGTCAAGGACTTGGAGGAGTACTTATGCAGGATGGAAAAGTTGTAGCCTATGCTTCCAGACAGCTACGACCTCATGAGTTGAATTATGCCACTCATGATTTGGAATTAGCAGCCATAGTGCACGCACTCAAGACTTGGAGACATTTCCTTATCAGAAACAGTTGTGATGTTTACACCGACCATAAGAGCCTGAAATATATTTTCACTCAGAAGGAGTTGAACCTCAGACAGAGACGATGGTTAGAGTTAATCAAGGACTATGACATGAGATTACACTACCATCCAGGTAAGGCTAATGTTGTAGCCGATGCCTTGAGTCGGAAAACTTATGTGAACACACTCACAGCTGGAGGATTACCTCAAGAGTTAGTCGATGATCTCAGAGAGCTCAAGCTAGAGATAGTTCCAAGAGGATATGTTGCTACACTTGAAATTCAGTCCACCTTAACCGAAAGAATTCGTGAAGCCCAGAAATCGGACAAGGAGATAGCTGAGATAAAGCAGAAAATGGAAGATGGTAAAGCTAAAGGTTTTCGTGAGGATGAACACGGAACTTTGTGGTTTGAGAACCGAATCTATGTGCCCAATGACCCAGAGCTCAGGAAGTTGATACTTCAGGAAGCCCACGATTCACCTTACTCGATACACCCAGGCAATACCAAGATGTATCTCGATTTAAAGGAAAGTTATTGGTGGACAGGTATGAAGAAAGATATTGCGGAACATGTTGCAATATGTGATGTTTGTCAGAGAGTAAAGGCAGAACATCAGAAACCAGCAGGGTTACTCCAACCTTTGCCGATACCCGAGTGGAAATGGGAAAAACTTGGTATGGATTTCATCACAGGATTGCCCAGGACCCGTTCAGGTTATGATTCCATCTGGGTTGTGGTTGATCGCTTGACCAAGGTGGCTCACTTCATTCCAGTGAAAACCACCTATACCAGTGCTAAGCTAGCCAAGATATATATGACCAGGATCGTATGTTTGCATGGAGTTCCGAGGAGTATCGTGTCAGATAGAGGAACACAATTTACCTCAAAGTTTTGGCATCAGTTACATGAAACTTTGGGTACAAGGCTAGAGTTTAGTACAGCTTTTCATCCGCAGACAGATGGACAGACTGAGAGAGTCAACTAGATTCTGGAAGACATGTTGAGAGCTTGTGCGCTAGATTATGGATCTAGTTGGGATGACAACTTACCTTACGCAGAATTCTCATACAACAACAGTTATCAAACCAGTCTAAAGATGGCCCCTTTCGAAGCTTTATACGGAAGGAGGTGCAGAACACCACTGACGTGGGATAGTGTTGGAGACCGACAACTTTTTGGCCCTGATCTTATCCGAGATTCGGAAGAGAAAGTCAAGTTGATTCGTGACAGACTCAATATAGCTCAATCCCGACAGAAGAGCTATGCTGATAACAAGCGCAAGGAAGTGACGTATGAAGTAGGAGACAAAGCATATCTTCGTGTGTCCCCGCTTCGTGGAATCAAGAGATTTGGTGTTAAAGGAAAACTAGCACCCAGATTCATAGGCCCCTACAAAATTCTTGAACGTAGAGGCGAAGTTGCATACAAACTGGAATTGCCAGAAGGATTATCCGAAGTTCATAATGTGTTCCATGTGTCCCAGCTGAAGAAATGTCATACAGAGATGGCTGATATCCCTCTAAGAGATACAGTGCCCCTAGAGGCCATACAGCTTGAAAGTGATCTGACTTATGAGGAGAAGCCTGTCAAGATCCTCGAGACATCCAACAGAGTTACCCACAGCAAGATTATCAAGTTCTGCAAAGTTTTGTGGAGTCACCATACTGAGGAAGAAGCCACCTGGGAACGCGAAGAAGATCTTCGTAGAGACCATCCGCACCTATTTTCTAGCCAACCCGAATCTCGAGGGCGAGATTCATCTTAAGGTGGGTAGCTGAGAAGGTGCGATTTACCGCACATCAACTGGAAGGACCAGCAGCATCATGGTGGGAGAATTACACCACCACATATCCTATTGCAGATGTGACTTGGGAGCAATTCAAGCTTGCTTTTCGCACCGCACATGTCTCAGCTGGAGCCATGAGTCTGAAGAAGCGTGAGTTTCGCAATTTGCGCCAGGGTAATCGCTCTGTGGCCCAATATGTGGAAGAGTTCAGCATGTTGGCCCGTTATGCCCCAGGAGATGTGGCCGATGATGCGGCCAAGCAAGAAAAGTTTCTGGAAGGACTCAATGATGAGTTGAGCATACAGCTGGTAGTGGCTAATTTCAACAACTACCAAGAGCTGGTGGATAAGGCACTTATTCTGGAAGGTAAACAGCAGCAGATTGAGAACCGCAAGAGGAAGTACACTCAGGGGAAGTTCAACTCTGGAGCTCATCAGAAGCCTCGTTACTCCCCGTACTCAGGGAATACCGGATCAGGAAACAGTAAGTTTGGAAAGCACACTCATGCTGTGCATAACCATGGAGGCCACCATCATGGAGGAAATGGGAACAACCGTCTCAACCATGGCAATTTCAAGACTGACAATGGGAATGGGAACAACAACCAGCACCGTCAAGCTCCTACTCAGAAGGATCTGAGTCACATCACCTGTTTCAAGTGCCAGAAGACAGGGCACTATGCTACTGAGTGTCCCCAGAGCAAGCAAGGCAATGGAAACGGCAACAACAACGGCAATGCAGCAGTTAAGAAGCCCAATCCGTTTCTCCGTGCTCAAGTGAATCACATCGACGTGGAAGAAGTCTATGATCAACCCGAGACTGTGGTTGGTAAGTTTTTATTGCATTCACGTCCTGTTACAGTACTTTTTGATTCTGGTGCAACTCATTCATTCATATCAAGGGTAGTTGTGGATAAATATGGTTTGCCCACCAAAACCCTTAGTCAGCCCATTCAGGTCAGTTCCCCAGGAGGTATGATGATAGCAGGGATAGGATGCCATGCCTTGAAACTCAATATAGGAAACCATGTTTTTCCCACCGACCTCATCGTCTTAGAGTCACAAGGATTGGATGTAATCCTAGGCATGGATTGGATGACCAAGTATGAAGGAAATCTTGATTGCCCTAGCAAATCTGTTTCACTCACCACCCTGGAGAACAAGAGGATTAAGTATGTATCCCGACGCACACGTATGAGTGCTAGGTTAAATGCCCTCACGGGAGTTGTTCAGGAGGAAGTACCTGTGGTAAAAGATTTTCCAGATGTATTTCCGGAAGAATTACCAGGAATGCCACCAGATAGGGAGATTGAGTTCTTAATAGAGCTACAGCCAGGGACAGCCCCAATTTCCAAGAGACCCTATCGGATGCCCGCAAATGATCTGTTGGAAATCAAGAAGCAAATCAAGGAGTTATTGGACAAAGGTTATATACGCCCAAGTTCTTCACCTTGGGGAGCCCCAGTTCTTTTGGTGGAGAAGAAGGATAAAACCTTGAGAATGGTAGTCGATTATCGTGCCTTGAACGAGGTGACTATCAAGAACAAGTACCCTCTACCGATGATTAATGATTTGTTTGATCAGCTCGTAGGAGCCAAAGTATTCTCCAAGATCGATCTTCGATCAGGGTATCACCAGTTGAAGATTCGTGAACAGGATATACCCAAAACAGCTTTCACCACGAGGTATGGCTTGTATGAGTATACGGTCATGTCTTTTGGATTGACTAATGCTCCTGCCTACTTCATGAATTTGATGAACAAAGTATTCATGGAATACCTAGACAAGTTTGTTGTGGTGTTCATCGATGACATTCTGATATTCTCCAAGAACGAGGAAGAGCATAAGCAACATCTGCGTTTAGTTCTGGAGAAGCTAAGAGAGCATCAATTATATGCCAAGTTCAGCAAATGTGAATTTTGGTTGACGGAAGTCGGATTCCTTGGACATGTTATTTCCGAAGAAGGAATAGCCGTAGACCCCGCTAAGGTTGAAGCCGTCACCGAGTGGAAGTCACCCACCTCAGTTAAGGAGATCCGCAGTTTCCTCGGACTTGCCGGTTATTACCGGAGGTTCATTGAGAATTTCTCAAAGATTGCCAAGCCCATGACAGAGTTGTTGAAGAAAGAATCTAAGTATGTTTGGACTAAGGAATGTGAAGCCAGTTTCCAGGAGTTGAAGGAACGTTTGGTCACAGCCCCAGTATTGATCTTGCCCGATAATCGGAAGGATTTCCAGGTTTATTGTGATGCTTCACGTCAAGGACTTGGAGGAGTACTTATGCAGGATGGAAAAGTTGTAGCCTATGCTTCCAGACAGCTACGACCTCATGAGTTGAATTATGCCACTCATGATTTGGAATTAGCAGCCGTAGTGCACGCACTCAAGACTTGGAGACATTTCCTTATCGGAAACAGTTGTGATGTTTACACCGACCATAAGAGCCTGAAATATATTTTCACTCAGAAGGAGTTGAACCTCAGACAGAGACGATGGTTAGAGTTAATCAAGGACTATGACATGAGATTACACTACCATCCAGGTAAGGCTAATGTTGTAGCCGATGCCTTGAGTCGGAAAACTTATGTGAACACACTCACAGCTGGAGGATTACCTCAAGAGTTAGTCGATGATCTCAGAGAGCTCAAGCTAGAGATAGTTCCAAGAGGATATGTTGCTACACTGGAAATTCAGTCCACCTTGACCGAAAGAATTCGTGAAGCCCAGAAATCGGACAAGGAGATAGCTGAGATAAAGCAGAAAATGGAAGATGGTAAAGCTAAAGGTTTTCGTGAGGATGAACACGGAACTTTGTGGTTTGAGAACCGAATCTATGTGCCCAATGACCCAGAGCTCAGGAAGTTGATACTTCAGGAAGCCCACGATTCACCTTACTCGATACACCCAGGCAATACCAAGATGTATCTCGATTTAAAGGAAAGTTATTGGTGGACAGGTATGAAGAAAGATATTGCGGAACATGTTGCAATATGTGATGTTTGTCAGAGAGTAAAGGCAGAACATCAGAAACCAGCAGGGTTACTCCAACCTTTGCCGATACCCGAGTGGAAATGGGAAAAACTTGGTATGGATTTCATCAGAGGATTGCCCAGGACCCGTTCAGGTTATGATTCCATCTGGGTAGTGGTTGATCGCTTGACCAAGGTGGCTCACTTCATTCCAGTGAAAACCACCTATACCAGTGCTAAGCTAGCCAAGATATATATGACCAGGATCGTATGTTTGCATGGAGTTCCGAGGAGTATCGTGTCAGATAGAGGAACACAATTTACCTCAAAGTTTTGGCATCAGTTACATGAAACTTTGGGTACAAGGCTAGAGTTTAGTACAGCTTTTCATCCGCAGACAGATGGACAGACTGAGAGAGTCAACCAGATTCTGGAAGACATGTTGAGAGCTTGTGCGCTAGATTATGGATCTAGTTGGGATGACAACTTACCTTACGCAGAATTCTCATACAACAACAGTTATCAAACCAGTCTAAAGATGGCCCCTTTCGAAGCTTTATACGGAAGGAGGTGCAGAACACCACTGACGTGGGATAGTGTTGGAGACCGACAACTTTTTGGTCCCGATCTTATCCGAGATTCGGAAGAGAAAGTCAAGTTGATTCGTGACAGACTCAAAATAGCTCAATCCCGACAGAAGAGCTATGCTGACAACAAGCGCAAGGAAGTGATGTATGAAGTAGGAGACAGAGCATATCTTCGTGTGTCCCCGCTTCGTGGAATCAAGAGATTTGGTGTTAAAGGAAAACTAGCACCCAGATTCATAGGCCCCTACAAAATTCTTGAACGTAGAGGCGAAGTTGCATACAAACTGGAATTGCCAGAAGGATTATCCGAAGTTCATAATGTGTTCCATGTGTCCCAGCTGAAGAAATGTCATACAGAGATGGCTGATATCCCTCTGAGAGATACAGAGATGACTTCTCCGGCTGTTGGGGTGTAGAATATTCTTGTGTTGCTCGATATATGGATCCACCAAGGCGGAAATTTGTAGAACTGTGTAGTGTGCTTGCGCCAAATAATGCCCGTCCTGGCATATTAGTTAATTCTTTCCTAGCGTGCCTTTTCCACCCAGTCCGCCCTCATGACGCGATTCAAGAACACCTATCGGCTTAATGCCAGGAATAAAGTCAACACAAAACTCAATGACCTCCTTTGTTTCATGGCCCTTGGAGATGCTTCCTTCTGGCCTAGCACGATTATGAACATATTTCTTTAAGAATCCCATGAACCTCTCAAAGGGGAACATATTGTGTAGAAATACAGGACCCAGAATGGCAATCTCCTCGACTAGGTGAACTAGGGCATGCATCATTATATTGAAGAAGGATGGTGGGGACACCAACTCGAAACTAACAAGACATTGCACCAAATCATTCTCTAACCTTGGTAGGATTTCTGGATCGATTACCTTCTGAGAGATCTCATTCAGGAATGCACATAGCTTCACAATGGCTAATCGAACGTTTTTCGATAGAAGCCCCCTCAATGCAACCGGAAGCAGTTGCGTATAAATCACATGGCAGTCATGACACTTTAGGTTCTGGAACTTTTTCTCTATCATATTTATTATTCCATTTATATTCGACGAGAAGCCAAACGGGACCTTCATACTGAGCAAGCATTCGAAGAAGATTTCCTTCTCTTCTTTGGTAAGAGCATAGCTGGCATGACCCTAAAACTGCTTTGGATCCATGCCGTCTTTTCCATGCATACATTGTTGGTCCTCCCATGCCTCTGGCGTATCTTTTGTCTTCCCATACATGCCCAAGAAGCCTAGCAGTTTCACGCAAAGATTCTTCGCCACGTGCATCACATCGATTGCAGAGCGGACCTTGAGGTCTTTCCAATACAGTAGGTCCCAAAATATAGCTTTCTTCTTCCACATGGGTGCACGTTTGTCAGCGTCATTCGGAACATATTGTGCACCAGGACCCTTGCCGAAGATTACTTTTAAATCCTTGACCATATCAAGTATTTCATCACCCGTACGGTGACGAGGCTTCTTCCGATGATCTGCCTCACCTTTGAAATGCTTGTCTTTCTTTCTTACGAGATGCCTGCTCTGAAGAAATTGACGATGCCCCAAATACACATTCTTCTTACATTTATCCAAATATATACTGTCGGTATCATCTAAACAATGTGTGCATGCGTGGTATCCCTTGTTTGTCTGTCCTAAAAGGTTACTGAGAGAAGGACAATCATTGATGGTTACAAACAGCAATGCATGTAGGTCAAATTCCTCCTGATCTTTCGCATCCCATGTAGGTACACCTTTTCCATTGCACAGCTATAAAGTTCTTCAACCAATGGCCTTAGGTACACATCAATGTCGTTGCCGGGTTGCTTGGGGACTTGTATGAGCACTAGCATCATAATGAACTTCCGCTTCATGCACAACCAAGGAGGAAGGTTATAGATACATAGAGTCACAAGCCATGTGCTATGATTGTTGTTCTGCTCCCCAAAAGGATTAATGCCATCTTCACTTAAACCAAACCATACGTTCCTTGCATCCTTTGCAAAGTCCTTCCACTTTCTCTTGATTTTTCTCCACTGTGACCCATCAACGGGCACTCTCAACTTCTCGTCTTTCTTACGGTCTTTGTTGTGCCATCGCATCAACTTGGCATGCTCTTTGTTTTGGAACAAACATTTAAAACGTGATATTATAGGAGCATAGCACATCACCTTGGCAGGAATCTTCTTCCTGGGGCGCTCGCCCTCAACAGCACCAGGGTCATCGTGGCCAATCTTATAGAGCAATGCACAGCATACCGGGCATGCATTCAAATCCTCATACTCACCGCGGTAGAGGATGTAGTCATTAGGGCATGCATGTATCTTCTCGACCTCTAATCCTAGAGGGCAGACAACCTTATTTGCTTCGTACGTACTCTCTGGCAATTCATTATCCTTTGGTAGCTTCTTCTTTAACATTATCAGCAACTTTTGAAATGCCTTGTCAGATACACCATTCTCTGCCTTCCATTGCAGAAATTCCTGTGTGGTACCCAGCTTTTTATTGTCATCTTCGCAATTTGGGTACAACCCTTTTTGTGATCCTCTAACATGAGCTGCAACTTCAACTTCTCCTTTTCACTTGCGCAGTTTCTCTTTGAAACGGCAATGGCCCGACCAAGATCATCAGCGGGCTCATCTGATGCCTCTTCTTCAGCTACTTCCCACATTGTCGGCTCATCTTCTTCCCTCATTGTTGTACCATCGTATTCGTGGAACCATTGCTAGGATAGCTGTCGTCATCCTCTTCTTCTCACTCTCTTCCATTAGGACCCCTCTTTCTCCGTGCTTGGTCCAACAGTTAAAGTCGGACATGAAACCGGACTCAAACAGGTGGACGTGAATGGTTCTTGAGTTAGAGTAATTTCGATCATTCTTACAGCCAGCACATGGACAATACATAAAACCATCCGGTCACTTGTTTGCCTCAGCCGCAACCAGAAAAGTATGCACTCCATTAATGAACTGGGGAGAGCATCGCTCCTCATACATCCATTGTCATCTCATCTTCATTACACAACACCGAAAAGACCAAATTAGTACAAGTTCGTACATAAAGTTCATACACACTTGTTCTCATAAAACAACATACAAACTCTCTAGCTAAAGCATTTAAATGCAACAAAAAATGTGATCAACATCGCAACTAAGGTAACAATTGATCCAACAGCATAGTGATACCAAGCCTCACTATCAATGGCATATCTTTTAAATTTTCTAATCTTCAAGCGCATTGCACCCATCTGGATCTTGTGATCATCGACGACATCGGCAACATACAACTCCAGTTTCATCTTCTCTTCTTCAAAACTTTTCAATTTTTCTTTCAAATACTCGTTTTCTTTTTCAACTAAATTTAACTTCTTGACAAGAATATCTATGTCGGTTGGAATCTCCGGTTCACATACCTCCTAGATAAAAATATCTATGTCAACTTGATTGGCATAATTGTCATAAACACGAAATGCAACAAGAGTTATAAAAGAGAGTATATACCACATCCGCATCATAAACTAGACGAGGGCTAACAGGGACGGATTTCAAAACCATGCCACTATGTATAACAAACAACCATATAGGTAAGAAAACTATACAAGTAACTAACTAAATCTTACAAACATGGATTTTTTAATAAAAAGGATAAGAACAAGAGGCTCACCAAGGTGATGCCAGCGACGGGACGGTGCGGGCGATCGACGGTGGTTAGGACGGGGACGGGAAGGCACTAAGTAAATAACACCTACAAATGCAAAGTAAGAATTTAATTTGAGCTCAAATTGCATAAATCAAATAAACTACCACATACAGACTAAAATCCACAAATTACTATACTTATAGAGCATTGCAAGAGCTACTCTAGCAATGAGAGATGAAAGGACGAAGTTGCTAACCTTTGTGAACACTTGGATGGATGGGATGCCTCCAAATCTTGACAAATTTTGGCAAAAATGGAGGATGAGCTCGAGGAAGAGAGGAAGAACATAGAGGAGAGGAAAAGGGAAGAACAGAGGACTTTGCTCGGGCTGGCGCCAAAGTGTAACATCCCAAAATTTCATTTTGGAATGTTATGAATATAGTTATGCATCTATCATCATCATTGCTTGATTGTATGTAATAGTTGAAATGTCTTTTCTGACTTTCTGAAAGTCCCTTCTACTTTTCCCTATGTTGCCTTCCCCTATTTGAAATTTTGGTTAAATTTTCAAAATAAGAGAGGAGTAACATGACACTCCACACCAGGGTCTAATTGGTGATATATTTGAACAATAATAACCAGGGGTTATTTTGAAAATATTTGCAAAAAGGGTTTAAAAACAATTAGGCAATTTCTGAAAATATTATTTTTTTCAAAGCATTCAAATGACAGAATAGAAATGTTCATTAAATAGCCTTTATTATTCTGTTAATTTTGATATATAATACCCCTATATTTAGAGACGATTTGAATGCTTTAAATGTATTTGAATGTCTCTAGAAAATTATTAAAAAGAAACGGTAACCATTTCCGGTATTAAACGGGCCGGCCCACGACAGTTACTCGCGTATTAATTAGAAGCCGGCCGACCGAGCGCAGTAACGCCTCCCTCTCTCTCTGACGCTGGCCCCCACCCGACCGCCCGAAATCCCCGCGTCGGTCATCTTCAACGCGCGCGCGCCGGCGCCGGCGAAATCCCTCTCGCCGGATCTCCCGTACCCCTTCCATCCCGAGCCCCCTCTCCAGGCTATATAAGAGCCCCGGCACCCCGCATCCATTCCCCACCCCGAGACCTCTTCCCAGTCGCCAGACCGTCACAGATCTCTCGCCGGAGTTGACACCACCACCGGATCTCCCCATCGCCATTGCCGACGACTCCGACCTCCCCTCCCCTTTCTGACACCACCAACCGGCGGAGGAGGACCACCGCCACCGTCCGGACTTTTTCGACGTCGCCAACGACCACCAGAGACGCATCCCCGAGCATCTCCGACCACCGGCCGGCTTCACCACTCGCCGGAGATCCCCTCCCCCCACCGGTAAGTCGCCGTCGTCACTCCCCTCCCTCCGATTCGAATCCGACGGCCCCGATTAGAAGTCACTTAAAACCGAACCGGTATCTTCCTAGCATCGGTCGTCCGCCCATAACCATCTAACGCCCGCGCTAGCCAGCCAGTAGGATCGCGCCACGTCACCCCCTGGCCGACCGGTAGAATTTCACCTTTTTCTGATTTTTATTTAGAAAACAGAACCTATTCTAATTTTGTTTTAGCTATATCTTTTAATCTATTTAGTGTTTTAAGTTGATTCTTTTTGCATTAGTTCACATTTTTCATGTAGTTTCACCCTGTACTTTCAAATTTCAAATTTGAACTATAAAATTTGAATTGAATCAAATTTGCTTAAAATCTTCAAATCTGAATAACTAGAGTTTCAAAATAGATTTTGATATGAATCTTTTTGCTACTGTTTGGTATTAGTTAGGACTACCTTCATGTTTAGTTTGAGGATTTTCAGGATATATTTGATTAGTGTTTTAACCAAAAACAGAATCTGTCTAGTATTATAATATAGTTTTATAAACTTGATTTTAATTAGTTTGATTTAGAATTGGTTTTATTTGTTTATTAGGTTCTGTTAGTAAACATTTAGTGTTTTCACTCACTGATAAAAAAAATATAAATTTGCTTAGTTTAATTTTATTTAACATAGGAATCACAACTTCTTTTCAAATAGGCCTAATTTGATTAAAACAACTAACTAGTAATAGTTTTGTTTTCAAACAAAGTTTTGAATATTTTGTTTCTGTTTTCTAAGACAGATTTAGTAGTAAATTATTTTCTATCAAGAACATGTTTTACTAATAAATAACAAGTTTAGTTTTTCATTCTTTTGTTAATATAACTATAGTTGATTCATAAAGTGTTTATCAAAACTTTTATAAACTTTACTAAACTTTTCCCAACAAACTTAAATTGATTGTATTCTGTTTATTAATAAAATATTCTATTGTTTCCTTGCTGACAACAATTGTTTTATTATTACAAATGGTTTCATTATGTCAGTAGTGTTTTCATTCCTCACCTTTTGAAAACAAAATTTTGTGTGTTTTCTTACTTGAGATTTGTGCATTGTTTTGTCTTGATTGTTTACTAGTTCTTGGTTGATGTTTGTGAGTTACAATATTCTGTTGTATGATTATTGAGTGCTTGTTTGCTTCGTTAGATTATCCGGAGTGCGAAGCTTGTTACTTAGAGTCACCCACGTACGAAGATCATCAATCAGGCAAGTCACTTTGACCATGTTTACCCATGTTTTATATGCATTAGTTCTACCATCTCCCCAGTTGCATGCAAGATAGGTTAGTTGGAAACTTGGTTACATTGTAGTAGTATCATGTGGTAGGTACCCCTCTCAACCCTCTTTGACAACTTGGCCCCGGGAAACGTTGTTTTACTTTTGCTATGCTATTAGTAGACGGGGTTGGTTGTGTGATTCATGAGAGTTGAGAGAGTTAATAATTTCAAGACCTACATAATGATAAAGATTTAAGATTCTGAGTTTTCAACATACCTCTGGGTGGATGATGGTTGAACGGCACCCTGGAGAAACCAGTGGATTTGCCTAGGTGATGCTGGAGATGGCCAGTATTCACGCGGAAAGGTCCACCCAGGCACAAAGAGATGGATGGATGCTTTAAAACCCAAGGCTTACCTGCACAGCCACAAGTCATTATGGGCTCTGGCTTGGTTGGATATCGTGGTGACCCTGGACAGGCGGTGCTACGAGAGGTAGAAGAACGGTAGGAAAGGATGGGCACCGACAGAGTCGCAGGGAAACCCTTTGGAAGACCATGTTTTGGTCATCCGTTTCTCAAACACCCTGAAGTGCGAGAAATCAAACGGAGGCGACCAAATCTTGTGGGGAACGTGTGCAAAACTCTGCAGAGTATTCCAAACCTAATCGATTAGCCGTGTCCACGGTCATGGACGACTTGAGCCAAAGGAATTGAAACTTCCGGAACTCTCAACACAATTAATATGATGATGTGGGTATTAACAATTTTGGGTATGAGAACTGGTTGGTGGAACCATCTCATTAATCAACCAACTTAGTAATGTTTTGCTTAGCCCCTTTTCTTGATGTAGGAAAAAATTGGCTTTACGCAAAACTTACCACCCCACCTGCCATATATGCATATAGACTAGCTGATTATTTTCACACCTCTACTGTGACTTTGCTGGCATATTCCACATGCTGACCTACACGGCTGCAACGTATCATGTTGCAGAGTATTTTTCCGACCAGGAGTGAGGACGCGTTCTATGCTCAGTGAGATGCCCTTGGAGTCGGATGGACTCATCTACCGTCGACGCTTCCGCAAGATTTAGATATTCTCATGAGTTGGCTTTTAGCCACTTTATTGTAATTTTTATTGTAATAAAGGACTCGATATGAGATTTCGATTAATATAATGCTGTGTGATTTCCCTTTGATATATACATGGATGTACCGTGTGTGTACCAGCATGATCTTGGGATGGTACGGAAACACCGGAGACTTGACCTTTCAGGTCGGGTCGCTACACAAAGGGTTTCAATATAGGGGGACCTTTAGTCCCGGTTGGTGGCTCCAACCGCGACTAAAGATTAGCCTATAGTCGTAGTTGGAGCCACCAACTGGGACTAAAGGTTCCCACGGGGCCCCAGGCTGACGCCATCCTGCCACCACACCTTTAGTGCCGGTTCTTGGCATGAATCGAGACTAAAGGTCCGTAACGAATCGGCACTAATGATCACATTAGTGTCGGTTCAAAAGCCAACCGGGACTAATGATGCGGACAAAAGGTCAGTTTTCTACTAGTGAAAACTAACTCGATTACATGATAAATCTCATCCAACCCATCACCATCCAGCAAGCCTACTATCGGTGTCAAATCCGCCATATCTCGTAGTAGGGGCCTAAGCTAGGCGTCTTGGAGCGATGGTAACATGGACACCGGATTTAACCCAGGTTCGGGCTCTCTCAAGGAGATAATACCCTACGTCTTGCTTTTCATTGTATTGATATGGGGATAGTACATAGTACAGATATCTACCACGAGAATGTAGTAATGAATATGAGATGTAATATAATGATCTATTGACTAGCCTAGCCTCGGTTTATATATGCACCACAGGCCTAGGGTTTAGAGGAGTCCTTGTCTTGTGCGCCAAGTCTTGTGGAATCTCCCTTGTATGCATCATGGGCTGCCCAAAGCGGCCCATTAGCGAATCATCATGGGGATCCTCGGCCCAACCCACTGGCCGGGAGACAACATGGTGAGTACCCCCTAGTCCAGGACACCGTTAGTAGCCCCCTGAACCAGTCTTTAAGTTGAGGATGCTCCTCGGTTCTTCCAAATAATTCTTTGTTTTCGATCATCGGTCTTGAAAACTATTTCAACAAATCTTCCCATGTCTGACCTTGAGGATCGCCGAGCTGAATCCAGAGAGTTTACATGTCGGGCATCCAAGTAGCCCCTTTAAGTTATCGGCCTTTATCAATGCCTTGTCATTTTTTACGTTGCACCTGGGGTTTGAAGTGTTTCTAGTGCGGCGGCATCCTCTTGTGTCCGAGCTCCAACGCCGAAATACATCCGAGGCATCTTTCCATAGCCGAGCTCCAACGCTATTCGGCATTCAAGGTATCCTCTTGCGTCCGAGCTCCAATGTCGGACTACATCCGAGGTGTCTTTTTGTAGCCGAGCTCCAACGTTGATCATCATCCGAGGTATCCTCTTGTGTCTGAACACCAATGCTAGACTGCATCCTAGGTATCATAGATTACCTTGGTCTTGAAAAAGTTGAAGGAGTTCATCCGAGCTTAATGCCGGAAATGCCCTCTATGGAGCCAGCCACTTGCATCCGAGCTTTATGCCGGACTTCTTCCAAGGTGGTGCACCACCTCGGTCTTGGGCTGTTTTTGCGGAATTTAATTCCGATCGCTGCAATTTATTTATTACCGAGATGTACAGCCTGTAGCTCTCAAGGTGTGTAACCCGAGGTGCACCTGAAGGAAAACGTAATAATCAAAATAAAACCACTAATCCCAGTAGCCCCTAAGACTTAGGTAGATTTCCAAAATCATCCTAAGGATCAAATTATTGCTCCGCAGCATACATTAGGGATGGAAACATGATACACATTAGTTTCCGAGACTCTTGTTGGGTGCGACCGACCAACCTGAGGATCGAATCTCCTCGGAAACTAGATTGCACTGCATTGAATAGGCAATGCAGTAGCCACCGAGCCTTAATTTAGGCACGGGTGGTCAAATTATGGATTGATATTTGTTTGACACAAATTTTGCTATGTTTGACACAATTTATGTGTAATGATTCTATGTATCAAAGTACTTTATATCATTAATGCTTGGATCCGCATTGTACAAGACTTTGTTGAACGACCATCGGCTTCAACCTCCTTGGCTAGTAGCCGAGGAGTGTATGTCCTACTTTATAAAGCCGTTTATAAGGGCAAAGATTTGCGGCAAATAGGGCAATCCGGACATACGGTTTTATAAACAAAGGTATGCGGAGATATATGTTATATTACAATTTAACGTAAGAAACATCTTTTGGGAAAAATAGTTCAGTTATAAGTTCCTTTTCCCAGGCATCATGTTGACCATGATCGTGAAACCTCTACTCCGATCAATGTGGGAGGAAAACATTGAGGATTTAGTTCGGTGAAAGTTTTCGAACTCTGTGGTCCTTAGTGAACCTAAATTTTCACTTCAGCTGTTGCTGACCAATTATTTTCTTAAGATGAATAGCTTTTGGCTTCACCCAGTATAAGGTACTAACTCAGATGACCCAGAAGTACCAATCACAGAGGTGCTCCCTTTACCCCCTAGCCGAACAATCGGGAACGTAGGGGTAAGCACAGGAACCAGGCAACCTAGCTTGGCTAAAATCTTAAGTCAAATTGACGCATATTTATGGATTTGTAACGATGATTACAGAAGGAAGCACTCGCATATTGAATATAAATTCTTTAATGTTATATGCTATTTTGACTCCTTTGTGACCGTTTATCATTTGAAAGTGGCCCATCTTGGGCTTCTCCCCTTTCTAGATGCTATGCAGGGTGTTTCCGCAATAACAAGACAACCCTTAGCCGACGTCTTGATGCCTGGAGGTGGTTGTGTTAGTGGAAACAAGGCAATCAGATAATCAAGCTTTATAACTTTCGCTTAGTCAAGGAGCATATGTTTGGGGGCAACTTAATAGCCCCCAGTATACGTCGACTTCTCGGATTATTCGAGGTCAAACCACCCACAACTTGGACTTTTCAAGAAAGAAAGGCCCTTTGTTTTACTCAGATAACCTCGATGGGCAATATTTGGTTGAACACTGCCTGCGGTTCGCTCACCGATTTACACTTGTTGTGATAGTAAGCTTTCAGCATTCTCCAACTGAGGCACTTAACCAGTTAAACCGGAAGTGATAATCGTAGTGGTTCTCCCTTTACCCCTTAGCCGAACAAAGCGGAAACATAAAACATAAGCATAGGAGCCGAGCAATCCAGCTATAGACCAAAGACACAACACGAAATCAATGCATATAAATGCGAAATACCGAGGACATTCTGCCGAGGACTGCATGGAGTACCTCGATCTTCGGTGGGTTCGGTGCTAGCCGTAGACCCCCTTTAATATCGCCAATGCATCAAAGTGCATCTCGTGTTGTACTACGAAAGTTATGCTCGGGAAAACCAAAAAACTTATGCAAAATTATTTTTTATGTTTAGATAAAACAAAATTGTGTCGATCCGAAATTGGTCTTAAAATTAATATGTGCTTCGGTCGTGCTTTAACATGATACGTCCCAACTCCGGACTCCAAGCGGGTCAGCCTTCGGCTTCAACCTCCATATCCCGAAGGCGGAGTGTTTCTTCGAGGCCTGTTTAGCAAACTAAACTCAAGCAGCTTTAGAAAGAAACCAGGCTATCCGGCGATTGACCACACGCTGGTGTTGGAAAAAGGAGTAGGAGAAAAATACTTTGCAACGACCAAGAAGAAAACACATTTATTATAAAACAACTCATATAAAGTTCAGATCCCCCAAGTGACTTGGGTAAAAGAATTTTATGTATAATGATTGTATGTAACGAAGTACTTATATCATATCTTTGTTCGCTCGAACTTTAAACGCGTCTTAACTGACCATTGGCTTCTCCCTCTTCGGCCAAGGGCCAAAAAGTGTTATCTACTACGCCATCCGAGGATATTGGGGGTGTTTCAAATAACCAGGCAATCAGGCCATTGGGCTATAACAGACAAAACGCGCCCAGGGAACTTATGTTATATTACTATTTAACGTAAGAAGCATCTTCAAAGAAAATAGTTCCGCCAACGGTTCCTTTCTTTGGGTTCTCATGATTACCATGAGGGGTGTGCAATAGATTTATGTATACTTGTCTTCCATCGTGGCTGACCATAGTTGAAAACAGTAAGAGCATTAGCTTTCGGCTTCACCAGTCTGAGGTATGAGTTCGGATGACCCGATCATAACAATCGCAGAGGTGCTCCCTTTACTCCCTAGCCAAACAATCGGGAACGTAGGGGTAAGCACAAGAGCAAGGCAACCCAGCTTTGCAGAACACTTAAGTCACATGATGCATATATTGGCGTAAACACGAACAAGAAAGGGTGTGATACATTAATAATCATATGCAAGAGGAATGGCTTCATAAAGGAAGCCCCTAAGAAAACGGGGTATTTGAATTTGTTTGTAACAAAGAAAGTTTTGACAAAGAAAGTTTTTTGCAAACAACTTTTTGTCAAAAAAGTATAATGCTTGGTCGAACCAAACAAAATTTAAAACTAAAAGTTTTTGAGCATAAAATCAACTTAACTGGTTAATGTGCTTGGTGTCGATGACACGATTCGGACTTGTGGCGGGCAGAGGATGCCCATCGAACTTTGAGAGGTCCGGTGTGTAGTCTTCAGCATGACCAAGGTCCCAGCCCCCAAGTCCATCCCAAGCTGACCGAACGAGGAGTTTGTCACTCCGAAGTAGTGTCACGTCTCGGTCGATGTAGCAAGGCAAAGCCCTTGGTCTAGCCGAGGTGGTGGAGTAGGTCGGCAAGGTGACGCCGGGAGGACCGCGTGACGGCGGTCGAAGTCGATTTCCTGCACTCATAAAATAGTACAAGCCAAAAGTAATAACAAACAAAGATAATAATATATTTAAAAAATCTACTTAGTTAATTTAAGTGAAGCAAATAAGTAAAGGAATATGGCCTCGGTGCCAAGGTGCCTGAACGAAGAGTTCGTCTTGATGAAGTGGCGACATTGCATGGTCAATGTGGCGAGATGAAGTCCTCGGTCCAGTTAACATGGCGAAGCTGTGATCGGCGGACGCCAAAGTCTCATGCGGGTCGGCTGGTGATGCCAAAGTCTCATGCCAACCGAGGTGTTGAAGCAGGTCAGCTGGTCATGCCGAAGTCTCACGCCAGCCGAGGTGTCAAAGCTGGTTGGCTGGTGACGCCAAAGTCTCCGGAACAGGTTGATGAGGAGATGACGAAGCCCCCAGTCTAACCGAGGTGACGAAATAGATCAGTAAGGTGATGCTAGAGCCCCATGCTAGCCGACGTGTCAAAGCAGGTCGGCGTGATAGACGTCAGCTAGAAAAAGTGATGGTGCGGCGATGCCGATGCAGATCGGAATTTGTGACGAGGTCGATGTTGGCTTGATGAAGAAATGAGCGCCCGACCCGTACAACCCGTGGATGATGAGGTTCACTGGATGATTAGTCGGCCCTTGCGATGCCGAACACTTGGTCGGACGACCGAGATGATGAGAAAAATTCCTTTCAAAAGGACGTTCGACAACCCATTCATGGAAAAGATGAACTAGGGTCGGATTCATTTTCGCAGAAAATAGATCCAAAATTAGTTGTACTAATCGGATGTTTCCTGGAGTTTGGACAGTCGGATCGAGCTAAAATTTTGAGGGGTGATCGGCTTTGGAATTACGCAGTTGATGAACAGTAGGATTTTCCAACAGACATACGAGCTAGATGCTGGACTCCTTGCCCTAAACTCGTCTAGATTCTCGTCCAGATTCGACAGGGCTTCGGAAGATTGTAGATCGCTAGAGATTCCTCCACCAGAACGCGACGAAGTTTTGCAGGGATTGTTCTAGACTCAATTACACATAATTCCACCAAAAAAACTCATGAAAAAACACTCGAGGAGGCGGGGACGACGAACACGAATCCGTTGTTCAGAAAAACTGCATGATCGCGCGAGGGCAATGTTGACGGTGAGCCCCCGAGCACCATGGAGGATTCTTCCATGGTCTTGGTTGAGATTGGAGTTGATATTCATGAAGACACCCGTCAGATCTATATGATCTGATGTGGAGCGCAGCCCTCGGCATAGCCGAGGTGACCAGTCAAGCCGGCGACGAAGATGCCAACGTTGACGATGTAGCTCGGTTCCGATGGGTAGATTGCGATGGAGCCGATCTGAATTCCCATCGCACTGCGGCGACTACCCAACAGGCTCTCAATGAAATCACTAATGTCGGTGTCAAATCCGGCATATCTCGTAGTAGGAGTCCAAAGCTAGGCGTCTTGGAGCGATGGTAACATGGACACAGCATTTTACCCAGGTTCGGGCTCTCTCAAGGAGATAATGCCCTATGTCCTACTTTTCATTGTATTGATATAGGGGATAGTACATAGTACAAATATCTACCACGAGATTGTAGTAATGAATATGAGATGTAATATAATGATCTATTGACTAGCCTAGCCTCGGTTTATATATCACCATAGGCCTAGGGTTTATAGGAGTCCTTGTCTTGTGCGCCAAGTCTTGTGGAATCTCCCTTGTATGTGTCATGGGCTGCCCGAAGTGGCCCATTAGCGAATCATCATGGGGATCCTCGGCCTGACCCACTGGTCGGGAGACGATGTGGTGAGTACCCCTAGTCCAGGACACCGTCACCTACAATGGAATTACTCATGAACGGCGAGAGCATTATGGAATTGGTGATGAAGGATGGTTGGTGATGATGATGGCATCGATTTCCCCTCTCCGAAGCCCAAAACGGACTCAGGATCTGGACTCCCGAGGAAGAACAGGAGGTGGCGGCGGCTCCATATTGTGGTCGGAGGAGCCACAGGGGGCCCACAAGCTTGCTAGGCACGGCCAGGGGGTAGCCGCGCCTGGTGGGCTTGTCACCTATGGCTGCCCCCCTCCGGTTGATTCTTTCGCCAGTATTTTTTATTAATTCCAAAAATAATCTCCATAAATTTTCAGATCAATCTGAGAACTTTTATTTCTGCACAAAAATAACACCTAGGCAATTCTGCTGAAACTAGCATCAGTCCGGGTTAGTTCCATTCAAATCATGCAAATTAGAGTCCAAAACAAGGGCAAAAGAGATTGGAAAAGTGGATACGATAGAGACGTATCAGTGAGCAACGCAAACCTACTATCACCGAAGGCACACTGCAGTAAATACGGCTTACCATCTGTGACAGCCTTGACTTGGCGGATCTGTTCTTCAAAGAACCACCTATCCACCCGGTCCTTTTGAAGATTGGATTTTAGAGTGGACAGCTCGGTGGCTTTCTCCTTGCCCTTCTACTCAAGGTCCTCGCACTTCAGGCTGGCGTCCTTGAGCTCCTGCTGAACCTCCTCCACCCGAGCCTCAGCTTAGCACTTGTGGTTTTCAAGGCGGACAGCGCGGCAGCCGCTTGTTCGGCCGCTGCCTTATTGTCTGCGGCCTCTTGCTTCTTCTTTTGCAGCTCGGCCTTGAGCTTCTCAATTTCCTTTGCTGAGGTTGTGTAAGCAATAAACATATAACCATACTCAGTCAACAGTGTGAATCACTAATGCTTAATAGCTCGGATATTCCAAGACGGCTTACCTTGCGCCTCGTCGAACCTCTTGTTCAGAGCGTCAAGCTTCTCTTTGCAGCTCTTGAGCTTCCAGTTTAGCTCGTCAAGCTCTGCGGCATTAATGGCCACCGTTGATGAGGAAGCTTGCAAATAGCACGTATTTATCAGTTTATATGAGTTCAAACACCCGAACTGTCAAAACCATGTTCTTATGTTTGGTCCTCTTAAGGACTGTTAGAACATCATATGATGAATAATGTCTCACACATTGTTTGGTCATTTCTTTGTATTTGACCTCCGGGGGAGTTTTTCTACACTTACCCAGGGCTCAGGGGCTGCTATATATAACGATTGTGCAAACCTAATACATTAAAATTTCAGGAAAAAAACATCACATGGCTCACCTGGAAGCCCGTCGGGAGACCATTAAAGGCCTTCTTTAGTCCACCATCAACGGACTGAATGCTTTGCAAAACCGTACCCATAAGGGTGTGGTGATCCTTGGAGATGGAGGTGCTTGATAGAGCCTCCTCCATGACCGGCCACCCAGTCATCGGTGGCTTCGGTGCTGATCGGTTATCTCGATCTCCAACCGGGGATTGAATCGGTGGCTCCGGAGGCATGGTGCGCTCTGGAGATGACCTCGGAGGGGACTAGACATCCCTTCGTCCGGTCTCCTCAGTGTCCGGGAGAGGATCCTCCTCCCGGTCTTCGGTGGTCGAGGTGTTAACCTCGACCATGACATAGTCACCCCTACCGCTTGTGTTCGGCTCCAAACGAGCCTAGTGGGATGACACCTCCGCGACATCCTTCGTGATGCCCGGAGGTGTGGCATGTGACGCGGTCCCACTCTCTTCTAGCTCGGCGGGTGGAGTCTTCCCATCCAAAACTTGGTCGGTGGAGAGAACGCGTGGAGGGCTGCGGATCAAAAGGTGCTCACACATTAATAACATTAACAACTTGGCATAAATAGCTCAAGGAGTCTTCGAATTCTTACCTTGAGTTGGGGGCTTGACCTTTAGGTTCCGTTGAGGAACCTTTTCAAAGCCCTCGGACTCGGTATCCGAGTCTGAACTATCATCGGGCAGGACCAACATCACCTGACGTGCCCTTTTTGGAGCAGGAGGAGGTATCTCCTCCATGGTGTCAGATGACAGCGCCCTCTTTTTTATAAGGGGGAATCCCTCTCCTCCTTGTCCTCATGCTCTTCCTCATGGTTAGAGGAGGCATGGGTGTCCTCAGACGTAGCGTTCGGCTGGTCCTTTATGCGGAGTCCTCCTCGGCCTTTATTATTCTCTTTCTTTTTTGGCGCCTTGTAAGGATCCGCGACGAGCATCTCCGACAGCAGCTTTGACCTGGGGTCTTCGGTTGTGGTGTCGGGCAGTTGATGCACATGGCTTTGCTCAACCATTTCTACAAAGATGATGGGAAAGGTGTTTAGATTTTTTTGTCGGATAACAGAGCCGATCAATTGAAATTATGTTATACCTGGGTAGGAGGGTGATCGGCGTGTAGGCCCCGATCCTCCTCTTTGGCTGGCTAGCTCTTCTAAGCCTTGAACAGCGCCTTCCACAGTTTCTCTGGAGTTGTGCGGAAGAGCCGACGAACGGTAGGCTCATTGTCAATCTGATAAGCCCACGCGAGGGAGTTCCAGCGCTGGCAGGGAAGGATGTGGTGTCGAAGCATGATCTGGACCACGTTAACCAGCTCGATCTTGTCCTTGATCATGGAGGTGATGCGCTTCTGCAGCATGTCCACCTCCGCATCCGACCCCTAGTCGAGGCCCTTTCGGAGCCAAGAGGTCAATCTTGTGGGGGGCCGGATCTGAACTCAGCCGGAGCAACCCGACCTTCTTCTCTTGGGTCGGTGATATAAAAACACTCCTTTTGCCAGATCTTGATGGTGCCAATGAAGGTGTCGGTCGGCCATCTGATGTGGGGGAGCTTGCTGATGACCGCCCCTCCTCAGTCCGCGTGCTTGCTCGCAATGGTCTTTGGCTTGACGTTGAAGACCTTGAGCCACATGTCAAAATGTGGCTTGACCCACAAAAAGGCCTCTCAGACGATGATAAATGCCGATATGTGCATAAAGGAGTTCGGGGGAGGTCATGGAATTCTAGTCCATAGAAGAACATGAGCCCTCGGACAAAGGGATGGAGTGGAAAGCTTAGTCACCGGATGAAGTGGGGGACAAATACCACCCTCTCGCCTGACTTGGGGGTGGGAACCACCTGGTTCATCTCCGGAGCGTGGTGGTACATGTTGGCGGGGAGGTAGTTGGCTTCCTTCAGATCCCGGATGTCTTGGTCAGTGACCGTGGAGGCCTCCCACTTGTTGTTGGAGCCCGAGCCCTCCATGGCTAAAGCTCGAAGGAGAAGTTTAGGAAGAACTGGATCTAGGCTTTCGGAGCTTAGGGAGATTGAGGAAGCCGAGGATGCGAACAGGGAGCGTGAATAGGCCTTGAGGGTTTTTTTCACTTTTATGAGGCATGACGATGAGTAGCCTCCCTTTGCTGCACTGCAAATCCCTCCGCTTCCCAAGACACGATTTATGCATTGATGAATCGTGTTAAGGTAAAAACAGCCTCGAAACGCGAATCGAGTTTTCATAACTGATTAAGTGGTCATGGTGGGCCGCAACCTTTCATCAGAAAGGTTGTCAGTATACACTATTCGCTCTTTGACGTTGGGCCTTTGGGACTAAGCGACTCACGGTGTTCGGTCGGTCGTATGATCGGAAAACATTATGCGTCATTGGAGGCCGAACTAATCTCAATCGATCATTAAATGGGAAGAAGAACTCACCTCGCAAGCCAAAGATTCTAGTCACGTGGAGAAGCCGAAACTAAGACCCTTGACATTGGGGGCTAGTTCAGGGGCTACTGAGGGAGTCCTGGACTAAGGGGTCCTTGGGCCATCGGCCCATCTCTTAATAGGCCGGCTTGGTGGGTCATTCTCTGATTATCACAGGAAGGGCCGGATACATTAAAAGCCCACATTCTAGAAGGAAGTCCCGAAGGCACGTCGTGCACTCCAAGTCAAGATGAGGAAATTGGCATCTCCATCCTCGACAGGAGACCTACCATGTGTAAACCCTAGTACCCCCTGGTGTCTATATAACCTGGGAGGGTTTTAGATCGTAGGGCAAGGAAACTCATCTAGGGTTCTAGCTATTCGATCTCGAGGTAGATCAACTCTGTAATCCTTCATACCATCAATATAATCAAGTAGGACGTTGGGTTTTACCTCCATAGGAGGGCCCGAACCTGGGTAAACATCGTCTCCTTCGTTCCCTGTTACCATCGATCCTAGTCTCATAGCTCGGGACCCCCTACCCGAGATCCTCTAGTTTTGACACCGACACCGTCACTTCAATTGGATAGTAGCACTACGCAGAAAGATGTTTCTGCGATGCCTACACCAAGTGAAGAGGAAGCAAATGATGATGATCATGAAGCTTGAGATAAAGTTACTACCGAACCTCGTAGGTCGACAAGGACTCGTACCGCCCCTGAGTGGTACATCAATCCTGTCTTGGACGTCATGTTGTTAGACAACAGTGAACCTACGACCTATGAAGAAGCGATGGTGGGAAAGGATTCCAACAAATGGCTAGGAGTCACGAAATCCCAGAAAGGATCCATGTATGAAAAACCAAGTATGGTCTTTGGTAGACTTGTTCGTTGAAAGACAGGTCGTTGAGTACAATTGGACCTTTAAAAAGAAGATAGACGTTGATGATAAATGTCACCATTTATAAAGCTCGACTTGTCGCAAAGAAGTTTTCGGCAAATTCAAGGACTTGACTACGATGAGCCTTTCTCACCTGTAGCGATGCTAAAGTCTGTTGGAATTATGTTAGCAGTTGCTACATTTTTCAATTATGAAATCTGGCAGATGGATGTCAAAACATCATTTCCTTAACGGTTTCCTTGAGGAAAGGTTGTATGTGATACAACCATAAGGTTTTGTCGGTCCTAAGGATGCTAAAAGGTATGCAAGCTCCAACAGTCCTTCTATGGACAGGAGCAAGCATCTCGGAGTTGGAATATACACTTCGATGAGATGATCAAAGCTTTTTGGGTTTATACAAAGTTTACAAGAATCTTGTATTTACAAGAAAGTTAGTGGGAGCACTATAGAATTTTTGATAAGTATATGTGCTTGACATATTGTTAATCGGAAATGATGTAGAATTTCTTGAAAGCATAAACAGTTGTTTGAAAGGAGTTTTTCAATGGAAGACCTGGAATGAAGATACTTAAATATTGGGCATCAAGATCTATAGAGATAGATCAAGACCCTCATAAGACTTTTCAATGAGCACATACCTTGACAAGATTTTGAAAGAGTTCAAAATGGATCAGTCAAAGAAGGAGTTCTTGCCTGATTTGTAAGGTGTGAAGTTGAGTAAGATTTAAGGATCGACCACGACAGAGGAAAGAGAAAGGACGAAGGTCGTCCCCTATGCCTTAGCCATAGGCTCTATATAGTATTCCATGTTGTGTACCGCACCTATGTGTGCCTTTCCATGAGTCTATCAAGGGGTACAAGAGTGATCCAAGAGTGGATCACTAGACAACGGTCAAAATTATCCTTAGTAACTAGAGGACTAAGGAAATATTTCTTGATTATGGAGGTGATAAAGAGTTCGTCATAAAGGGTTACGTCCATGCAAGCTTTAACACCAATCCGGATGACACTAAGTAGCAAAATCCGGATACTATAATAGAGCAGTTATTTAGAATAGCTCCAACCGAGCATGGTAGCAATATCTATAGTATGACATAGAGATTTTCAAAGTACACATGGATCTAACTGTCGCAGACCCATTGACTAAAGCCTCTCTCACATGCAAAACATGATCGAACCCCAAAACTCATTGGGTGTGAGATTCGTAACGATGTAAATCACATAGCGATGTGAGCTAGATTATTGACTCTAGTGCAAGTGGGAGACTGTTGGAAATATGCCCTAGAGGCAATAATAAATTAGTTGTTATCATATTTCCTTGTTCATGATAATCGTTTATTATCCATGCTACAATTGTATTGATCGGAAACTCAGATACATGTGTGGATACATAGACAACACCATGTCCCAGGTATGCCTCTAATAGACTAGATCGTTGATCAAAGATGGACAAGGTTTCCTAACCATGGACATGAAATGTCATTTGCTAACGGGATCGCATCATTAAGAGAGTGATGTGATAGACAAGACCCTAACTATAAACATGGCATATGATCGTGTCAGTTTATTGCTATAGTTTTTTGCATGTCAAGTATCTGTTCCAATGACCATGAGATGATGCAACTCATTGACCTCGGAGGAGTACCTTGTGTGTATCAAACGTCGCAATGTAACTGGGTGACTATAAATGTGGTCTACAGGTATCCCCGAGGGTGTCTATTGAGTGGGCATGGATCAAGACTAGGATTTGTTACTCCGTGTGACGGAGAGGTATCTCAAGGCCCACTCGGTAATAAAACATCACAATAAGCCTTGCAAGCAAAGTGACTAAAGAGTTAGCCATGGGATCTTGTATTACGGAACGAGTAAAGAGACTTGTCGGTGACGAGATTGAACTAGGTATAGAGACACCGACGATCGAATCTCGGGCAAGTAACATACCGAAGAACAAAGGGAACATCATACGGGATTAACTGAATCCTTGACATAGAGGTTCAACTGATAAAGATATTCATAGAATATGTAGGAACAGATATGGGCATCCAGGTCCCGCTATTGGTTATTGACCGTAGAGGTGTCTCGGTCATGTCTACATAGTTCTCGAACCCGTAGGGTCTGCACACATAAGGTTCGGTGACGTTTTGGTAGTATTGAGTTATGTATGTTGGTGACCGAAGGTTTTTCGGAGTCCCGGATGTCACGAGGAGATACAGAATGGTCCGGAGGTAAAGATTGATATATTGGAAAGTGGTATTTGGGTTCCGGAAAAGTTTCGGGCAGTACCGGTAGTGTACCGGGAGTGACGAATGGGTTTCGAGGGTCCACTAAGTGGGGCCCACCTACCCCAGGGGCCACATGGGCCTAGGAGGTGGCACACCATCCCCTGGTGGGCTGGGCATCCAGCCCCTAGAGGCCCTTGGGCAAGGGGGTGAGAGAGGGGCCAAGAGGGGCCAAGTGGGAGGAGTCCTACTAGGAGTCCACCTCCCTTGTGGGAGGTGGACTCCTCCCTCTCTTGTGTGCCAAGCCCTAGGGTTTTCGATAGGGCGCCTCCCACATACCCCCTCTCCTCCTATATATATTGGAGGCTTTTGAGGGCAGCCATCACCAGAAAAGCCATGTGCTGCCCTCTCTCCCTCTAGATTCCTTCTCTTCTAGATTTGTTTGGTATAGCTTAGTGAAGCTCTGCCAGATCCGCTCCACCACCACTGCCACCATGTCATTGTGCTACCAGAGAACTCATCTACCTCTCCACCCTCTCTTGTTGGATCAAGGAGGTGGAGATCGTCATCGAGCTGCACGTGTGCTGAACGAGGAGGTGTCGTCCGTTCGGTGCTAGATCGGAAGGACCATGATTGGATCGCTGGACGGATCATGATTGGATCGCGGGATGAATCTTGATTGGATTGTGGGATGGCTTGCAATTTGGATCGCGAAGACGTTCGACTACATCAACCGCGTTTCTTAATGCTTCCCGCTTAGAGATCTGCAAGGGTATGTAGACCCACTCTCCCTCTCGTAGATGCTCATCACCATGGATAGATCTTGCGTGTGCGTAGGAATTTTTTTTGTTTCGCATGCTACGTTCCCCATAACATGACACCACTAAGGGAATCACAACATGCATATCATCAAAATATCGAACACATATCAAATTCACATGATTACATGCAACATGGCTTCTCTTGTGACCTCAAGAACAAAGGTAACTAATCAAAAATAATATCCATGCTCAACATCAGAGGGATATTAAATAGAATAATGGATCTTAACATATAATCTTCCACCAAATAAACCATATAGTAATCAACTACGTAATGTAATCAACACTACTAGTCACCCATAGGTACCAAGCTGAGGTTCCGGTACAAGATTGAACACAAGAGATGAAATGGGGTTTGAGTGGAGATGGTGTTGTTGAAGATGTTCATGAAGATTGGCCTCCCCAAGATGAGAGGGTTGTTGGTGATGATGATGGCTTTGATTTCCCACTCCGGGAGGAAAGTTCCCCCGACGGAATCGCTGCATCGGAGGGCAAAAGTGCTCCTGCCCTAGTTCCACCTCAAGACGGTGACGTTCCGTCCTTAATGTCCCCTCCTGATTTTTTTCTAGGTCAGAAGACCTTAAGTACTAGAAGATGGGCATCGGAGGTGGGACGTCCTGAGCACAACCCACCAGGGCGCGCCTGGGGGTTGGCGTGCCCTAGTATCTTGTGCTCACTAGGTGGCTCCCCTCTGATATTTATTTTCTCCAATATTTTTTATATATTCCAAAATAATTCTCCATGAAGTTTCAGCTCATTTGAAGATGTGCATAATAGGTATCTCTGATTCAGGACCAGAATTCCAGCTGTTGGCACTCCCTCTTTGTGCAAACCTTGCATATTTTGAGAGAAAAGGCATTATAATTACTCCATCAAGCATTATTATGCATAAAAACATTATAAATAACAGTAAGAAATCATGATGCAAAATGGACGTATCATAATTTTGTAAACACTCAAGATAAGAAAGAAAAAGGCAAAAATAAATTGTATTCATTAGGTTGCCTCCAATCAAGCGCTATCATTTTACGCCCCTAGCTAGGCATAATGCATAGATTCTAGTGTTGTCATCTTTAGTTTCCAACCCCTCAATCACACAACTAGAATTCCTCAAGGATTTATCATGCATACATTCAACGACAATACTTCGAGGAATAAGATTGAAAAATCCATTCTTGCAAATAGGGTCATTTACCACTTCAACAAAATTGGGGTGAATACTAATCATTTTAAGATACTCATTGTTTCTACTAGAAGTGGCACCCTTGTTCTTAGGAACGTGTGTAGTTTTGCAATTTTTACTATTATGAGTTTTTTCAATAATCTTAACGGTATAAAAAGTTGAACTCAAGTTGCTAAAGATTTCTTCCAACTTAACAATTCTAGCGGGGCTCTCTTCCATTCTTTTGTTGAATTTGGATTCTTTTTCCCTTAGTATCTTAAGAGCATCTCCCGCTTTTGACCCAATTCTATCAGCAAGATTATGCATCCTTTTATCTAATTTTTCAATATTGTCTTCGGTGAGAATTTTCTTTTCAGTAGCATCTAACTTTTGCATAACGTGCTCAAGAGTTAAAATCGTTTCATTGATAGTGATAGGTGGTGCACACAGTAATTAAAAGCATAAAATGTGGGGCACATTAAGAAATTCCCACCGGTAATCGTATCAAGAATGAATCTATACCAAGTGGTGATGCCCACATAATAACTGCGAAGAAGAACAATGGTAGGTTGCTTATGAACAGATCTATTATGAGCACTGCAAATCCTATACAAAGCATCGTTTAGATTCTCCCCTCACTTTGTTTAAAGTTAAGAACCTCATTCCAGGGGGTACACGCAATAGCAGAAGAACTAGCCATAGCAAAAATGTAGATGAACAAGAGATCTGACGAGAAAAGGGCAAACGAAAAAGAGGGCGAATAAAATGGCAATTTCTTGTGAAGTGGGGAGATGAACACGATAGGAAAATGGAAAATAATGTAAATTGCAAGGAGAAGAGATTTGTGATTAGGAACCTGATAGATGTTGATGATGTCTCCTTAGTAATAGCGCCAGAAATTCCTTTGATCTGGCTTCAGACTGCGTCGGTATTTCACCAAAGAGGAAGGGATGATGCAGCATAGCTACAGTAAGTATTTCCCTTGGTTATGATACCAAGGTTATCGTACCAGTAGGAGAACCAAGCAACACTATGTAAACAGCACCTGCACACAAAGAACAAATACTTGACACCCAACGCGTAAGAGGGGTTGTCAATCTCTCCTCGGTAAAAGATAGATTGGTTTGTATGAGATTGGATAAATAGATCACGCAAGAACAAAAAATAATAGATGCAAATAAAAAGTACAATAATGTATTTTTTGGGTTTTTGGAATAGTAGATCTGAAAGAAAATGCGGAAAAAGATGGGTCAGAAAGCAATATATTAAAAGATAGACCCGGGGGTCGTAGATTTCACTAGTGGCTTCTCTCATGTGTATAGCACATGGTGGGTAGACAAATTACTATTGGGAAATTGATAGAATATCAAATAATCATGACGATATCCAAGGCAATGATCAATATATAGTCATCACGTCCAAGATTAGTAGACCGAAACGATTCTGCATCTACTACTATTACTCTACACATCGACCACTATCCAGCATGCATTAGTGTATTAAGTTCATGTAGAAATGGAGTAATGCAATAAGAACGATGGCATGATGTAGACAAGATCTATTCATGTAGGAATAGACCCCATCTTGTTATCTTTAATAGAAACGATACATGTGTGCCTTGCTGCCCCTTCTATCACTGGGAGAGGACACCGGAAGATCGAACCCATCACAAAGACACCTTTTCCCATGGCAAGAAAAATTGATCTATTTGTCCTAACTAAACCAAATATTTGAAGAAGAAATATGAGGCTATAAATAATCATGCATATAAGGAATCAAATAAGACTCAAATAATATTCATGGATAGAAACTGATCATGAACTCAAACTTCATCGGATCCAGACAAACACATCGCAAAAAGTCATTACATCAAATAGATCTACAAGAGACCATTGTATTGAGAATCAAGAGAGAGAGAGAGAGAGGAAGCCATCTAGCTACTGCCTATGGACCCATAGGTCTATGATGGACTACTCACGCATCATCAGAGAGGCACCAATAAGGATGATGAACCCCTCCGTGATGGTGTTAGATTGGATCTCGAGGTTCTAGAACTTGCGGCGGCTGGAATTGTGTTTTTTGACTCCTCTAGGGTTTCTAGAATATTTAGGTATTTATAGAGCTGAGAGGCAGTGGAGGAGGGTCCTATGGGCCCCACAATCCACCAGGTCACGCTAGGGGCCTCTAGTGCGCCTTGGTGTCTTCTGGGCCGCACGGGCCTCCTCTCGGGTGCTTCCTTTGTTCCCAAGTTGTCTTCTAGTCCCAAAAAACTCCAAAAAGTTTCGTGGCAATCAGACTCCATTTGGTACTGATATTCTGCGAAGTAAAAAACAAGCAAAAAACAGCAGCTGGCACTAGGCACCATGTCAGTAGGTTAGTCCCAAAAATGATATAAATTTGCTATAAAATGATTGTAAAACATCCAAGAATGATAATATAATAGCATGGAACAATAAAAATTATAGATACGTTGGAGACATATCACTATGCACGGTACCGAAGAGGCTAGCAAATATGAGAAGGTGAAGATGTGTATGTCCATGGTATCACATTAGTCATAAAGAACTCATATAATTTTTGCCAAGTTTTATTAATTTTATCACAAAGCAAAGTACTCGTCGCATGCCCCGAGGAGGTTGGTAGGAGTTAACCATCGCGTGCCCCCGACTCGAAACAACACTAGGATTTCAGCGAAGAATAAAAACGCTCACACATCATCACCATGCCTCTTTAATTTTTAGATGAATAACAAGTTAACACATCTTAACCTTGATACTTCTACGAATCAACAATTGTGGACTCATACCTTTTTCATATTACCACATCAATGTCATTAACACTAAATTTCTCTATTTGTGCTACATGATGGTTTTGATTATTATTCATTGAATACCTATTATTTTTGGACTAGTCTTATGACGCATGCAAATTACCGTTACTATCCATTCAGATATCAAACAAATATAAGTGAAGAACGATAGCACATTATTTCTATAAAATCTACACGCTATCATGCTCAAAATGATATAAGTTAAGTACTAGAGCAACTACCAAGCTCAAAAGATATAAGCGAAGCACATAGAGTATTGTAACAAATTATAATGAAGATGTGTATCTCTAAAATAGGTGTGTCCATCAAATGATTATTGTGAAAAACTAAAACTAAATGAAAACAAAAGCAAATGATGCTCCAAGCAAAACACATATCATGTGATGAATAAAAATGTAGCTCTGAGTGACATGCCGATGGATTGAAACGAAAGAGGGGATGCCTTCTGGGGCACCCCATGCTTAGACACTTGAGTCTTCCTTATAATATTACTCGGATGCCTTGAGTATCCCCAAGATTAGTCTCTTGCTACTCCTTATTTTGTGGTCCATCACGTGATCACACCCAAAACTTGAAAACTTCAATCACACAAAACTCAACAAAACTTCGTGAGATCATTTAGTATAAGCAACACATTGCATACTTTAGGTACTGTTATAAATTGATTCTTAATTAATTTTTTAATAATAGTTGTTGTATTCTAACTTCTACATGGCTTATAACCCCCTATACAGTCCATAGCATAGTCAAAGCAAGCAAACTATGCAAGCCAAACAAAATCTGTTTAAAACGGAACAGTCTATAGCAATCTGTAAAGAGCCCATACTTATATAACTCTAAAAATTCTTAAACATTAGGAAAACATGGAGAATTTTTATAGTGATACCATGTAAAAATTTCAGATAATTATCACGTTCCAGTAAAAATGAAAATTCTTGTACTAGAGTAAAAGTTTTTGTTATGCTTCAACATCGTTTCTACTCATCTTGTGAGTCATCCAAAAGGCTTTACTTGGCACAAACACTAATTAAAGCATAAAAACATAATCATTACAAGTCAATAATAATTTTATCTCGAAATAACATAAAGCAAAAAACAAAATTTAAGATAAATATTGGGTTGCTTCCCAACAAGCTCTATTGCTTTATGCCCCTAGCTAGGCATAATGCATAGTTTCAAGTGTTGTCATATTTGACATCCTCTTGGGAAGAAGGTTTTTCAAAGACAATAGGGAACACACCATCCAGTAATATCTTGGCATTTTTAATAGTGCTCTCCTTAAACCCTTCCACATTCTCTCTTACTATCCAGGAATATTGTTTGTTGATGTTATCGAAAACTTTTGGACAATATGGATAGGAGGAACTTCTTTAATTGTGTTTTCATCATAATTATAATTATCCTTGAACAAATATCTCATTATATAGTCCTTATTATATAAAATTTCATCGATCACGGGATGCTCACAACTCATATTATAGTGCTCAAAGATCTCTCGAGCTTCTCGTACTATATAGTCAAATTCTTACATGAGTATAAGAGTGGCTATGTTCCTAGCCCTAGGGTCTTTTATGACCGGTAACTCATACAAAATCCTTTGCAAGGTAGGATGAGTATGCATAAATCTTCTTTCAAGTTTTAGAACAAGACCAAAAATAGCATCGGCGTAACTTTCAGTTCTTTTAAGGATTGGCATATCATTGCAAGTTAACATACCCATACAATTAAAGAATTCTTGGGTAATGTTTATCCCTATGATATTCCCCTTCCCCTCAACAAAGACCTTTAAGTCTCACTTTGGGGGAGTTTCCACATTGGGGAGTTCACCATTATCATCTTTTTCAATGATAAAGTTAGACATGATAGCAACCTTCAAGCAACCAAAACATGTGAAGCAAGTAAAGCAAACAAGGAAGTAAACTAGTAACTAGCAAAGATAAATATGTTTGTATTTTTTTAGTTTTATGAGAAAAACTAAATATAACAGAAAATAAAAACAAGAATAAGTGAATTAAAATTTGTGTGAAGTTACTTGATATTTGGTGATGGTATTCCCCGGCAACGGCGCCAGAAATCCTTCCTGATACTTGTGACCTGCGTTGGGTTTTCCTGAAGAGGAACAGGTTATCACAGCACAATTGGGTAAGTACTTCCCTCAGTTATGAAACCAAGGTTTATCGAACCAATAGGAATGCCAATCCTCAACCGTGTTCAGCGGTTGCACACAAAAGAACAAACAACTTGCACCCAACGCCGGCAAGAGGGTTGTCAATCAACTTGATCACGTTATTTGCAAGCAAGTGAGTTGTGTATATAATTGTATATAATTGTATATAATTGTAAATTGAAAAATAAAATCAAATAAATAAATAATATCAAGGTAGTAATATTGTTTGTGAATATATAAGTGAATAGACCCGGGGGTCGTAGAGTTCTCTAGTGGCATCTCTCATAGAAATAGCATACGGTGGGTAAACAAATTACTGTTGGGCAATAGATAGAAAATCGAATAGTTATGCAATTTTTCATGGCAATGATCATATGTATATAGGCATCTCGTCCATAAGCAAATAGGACGACTCCTGCATGCATCTATCACTATTACTACACTCATCGACCGCTATCTAGCATGCATCTAGAGTATTAAGTAAAACAAAGTAATGCTTGAGGAACGATGACATGATGTCGACAAAGTAAACTCAATCAATATGAATCAACCCCATCTTTTTATCCTTAGTAGAAGCAACACAAAGACGTATCTTGTCCCCTACTTTGTCAATGGGATATAGAAATTCGTCAGGTTTAACCTACCACAACGCAACACCCCCACCGAAGAAATATCAATCTAGTTGGCCAAGCTATCTCAATAGATCAGAGAGCATTATGAAGTTATGATGATCATGCAAATAATAATCTTAGTATTCAGGTTTGACTCAAATACTTTTCATGAATAATCTGAACATAAATCACAATTCATCGGATCCCAACAAACACACCATACAAAGGGATTACATTGGATAGATCAAGGCAAAGATGTGATGAAAATTGTATTGAAGATCAAGGGAGAGATATTGCCATCTAGGTACTACCTACAAACCCATAGGTCTGTGGTGAACTACTCACACATCATGGTGGGGGCATCAAGGTTGATGAAGAGGCCCTTCGTGATCGATCTCCCCTCCGACAGGGTGCCGGAACAGAGGTGTAGATGGGCTCCCATCGGAACAAAGACTTGCGGCGGCAGAAAAAGTGTTTTGGGAGCTCCCCTATGGTTTTGGGTATATTAGAGAATTTATAGGCCATAGAGGGGCATCGGGAGACGCCTGATGGAGGCACAAACCATCAGGGTGCGCCCTGTTAGCTTGTGGGGCCCTCGTATGGCTCCCAGACTCCTTCCGAAGCTTCTAGGTATTATTTTGGTCCATACAAAATCAAAAAAAACTTTCATGGCAATTGGACTTTGTTTGGTACTGTAAACCTGAAAAGTCAAAAACATGCAGAAAACAACAACTGGGCTAGGCACTGGGTCAATAGATTAGTGCTCAAAAATATTATAAATTGGTAAAAAAATGCCCAAAAAGTATCCTAGAATGATAATATGTTAGCATGGAACAATAAAAAATTATAGACACATTAGAGACGTATCAATGATCATCATTATTAGAGCATTGTCCTCGTGAGGAAAGGATGATGGAGACTATGATTCCCCCATAGTTCGGGATGAGACTCCGGACAAAAAAGAAAAAGAAAAAGAAAAACGGGGGGAGGCCAAATGATCCCATCAAAATAAAAGATAAAAAGGGGGAGACAAAAGGAGCTTGCGTAAAAGAATGAGAGAAAAAGAGAGAAGGGGCAATGCTACTAACCATTTACCACACTTGTGCCTCAAAGTGGCACCATGTTCTTAATATAGAGAGTCTCCTAATTTGTCACTTTCATATACTAGTGGGAATTTTTTTGTTACAGAACTTGCCTTGTATATTTCGATGATGTGCTTCCTCAAATGCCCGAGGTCATCATGAGCAAGCAAGTTGGATGCACACCCACTTGGTTTCATTAGAGATTTCATACACTTATAGCTCTAAGTGCATCCTTTGCATGGCAATCCCTACACCTCACATTGGTATCGATTGATGGGCATCTCCATAGCCCATTGATCCGCCGAGTTGATGTGAGCCTTTCTTCCTTTTTGACTTCTCCTATTGATCTCTACCACCATATTCTATTCCACCCATAGTATTATGTCCATGGGTCACACTCACGTATTGAGTGTAGTTGAAAATGTTGAAGCGCATGAAAAAATATGAACCAAATGCCTGACTTGACACCGGGGTGATCATGATTTGTACTTGTGTAAGGAATACGGTATCATGCCATGCTTACATGATTAAACGTGTAGGGATAACATTCTTTAGCATCGTTTATTTTAAAAGACATTATTGTTTGTTAGTAAACCTAAGTATGGATGTCTTTTAGTAAAATGATAGACTATTTCCTTGAATCACTCGTATCTTAATGTTCATGTCATGATTATATATTTGTTCAAGATTATGTTAGGTAGTATTTCACATTAAAAATTAACTTTTTATTATTTACCTACTCGAGGACGAGCATGAATTAAGCTTGGGGATGCTAATACATCTCCGTCGTATCTATATTTTTTGAAGGTTTGATTCCATAATTTTACAACTTTTATATACTTTTGGTAACAACTGATATGATTTTATTGGGCTAACATATTGATCTAGCGTCTAGTGTCAATTCCTATTTATTGCATGTCTTTTGTTCATGCAAAATCCATATCAAACAAAATTCAAATGCGATAAAAATTTACGGAGAATTATTTTGGAACATATGTGATTTTTGGGAAAGAGAATCAATGCAAGACGGTGTCCGAGGGGGCCATGAGCTTGCTAGGCGCACCCTAGGGGTAAGGCGCACTAGGCAGGCTTGTGGGCGCCTCAGAGGTCAATTGGAGGTGTCCTTCGGCCGCAAGGAAGCTAATATGCTGATGAAAAGCCCTCCAAAATTTCTGCCCAATCAGAAATATGGATATCCAGGAATTTAAGAAATAGTGAAACAGCAGAAAATAGGAGCGCGAAAAAGAAGAGAAACACACACACACACACACAGAGAGAGAGAGAGAGAGAGAGATCATATCTCAGACGGGTTCCTTCCCTATGAGAGCCATGGCTTCCAAGGACTAGAGGGGAAACCCTCCTTCCATCTAGGGGGCAAGGAAGAAGAAGGAGGGGGATCTCTCTCCCTCTCTCTCGTTGGCGCCGGAGTGCCACCGGGGGAACTAGTGTGGCGGCGATCTACACCAACAACTCATCCATGTTCCGCAACACCACCATAGCCTTCCCTCATATATTTATAGAGGTACACTCTGCCGCAACCCTCTGTAGCCCTTACTTAAAATGGTGCTTTATGCTTCATATTATTATCCAATGATGTGTTGCCATCCTATGATGTTTGAGTAGATTTGTTTGTCCTATGGGTTTATTGACGATCTTGATTGGTTTGAGTTGCGTGTTTTATTTTGGTGTTGTCCTATGGCGACTTTCATGCCATGCACACATGGGGGGATTCCTGATGTAGGGTGTTGCAATGCATTCATGATTTGCTTATAGTAGGTAGCGAGAGTGACATAAGCTTATATCCTAGTAAGGTGATTGTTGCGTATGGGAGTAAAGGGGACTTGTTACTTAATGCTATGGTTTGATTTTACCTTAATCATCTTTAGTAGTTGTGGATGCTTGCTAGAGTTCCAATCATCAGTGCATATGATCCAAGTAAGGAAAGTATGTTACCTCGTGCGTCTCCCTCATATTAAATTGCAATAATGATTACCGGTCTAGTTATAAAATGCCTAGGACCATCTCGCAAATCCTACCACCACTTTTCCACACTCATTATATTAACTTAATTGTTCTTTTATTAAAACAACACCTAAAATTTATTTCCATGTTCTTTATTATGTTACAAAACTACCTTCTTACACATAGAAAGTACTTCTAGTTTTATTTCCACAAAGTAGTTTATTTCTTGTACTAGGTGAAGTGTACATTGTTGTGGGTAGATTTATATTGATGGTTGATAGAACTTGAGAGAATATTAATTCTAGCTTTAGCCCCTCATTGGGATCGACACTCTTACTTATCGGAAAAGCCTACAAACGATCCCCTATTACATTGGGTTATCATTCATACTTAAGTCTTCAAAGAACATTTGTTTTGTGTGCCCGTATCGCTCATGGAGCAATGGAGTAGTCAATACCTTCCATGCTAAGTGTGTTTTACTCACCGAGAATAGTTTAGTCACTCGTCAATTATGGGAGAGGCTGGTAATAGGGATGCCCAATCCCGAACCAAATGAAAAAAATATAAAACACACTCACCCAGAAAGGTTGAAAGTTGTCACGCACATGTGGATTCGGCTAGCCATGGTTTGTGTTGGTTATGGTGGAGGGGCGGTGTAAAAACTTGGGAACTGTCATTTACGTGTTTAGCATGGAAGATACTAAAAAGTTTGTCATAAAATCGTTGACAGGAAAAGTACACTTTGAAATGAAATTATCTCTATTTTAAGCAATAAAGTTTGGCACATAAGCAAATCCCTCCTTCCCTATGCGAAGGGCCTATCTATTTACTTTTAGTGTTGAGTTAATTCCATTTTTCTCTCTTGGCACCACGTATAGAGCATGGGGATCACTCTGATCTTTGTATGCATTCTTCTAATAGTAATTTGTTGAGCATTATATAAGTATGATGGTTATCTTCAAACTGGGGTACCTAATCATCCTCCTTAATTCATTGATTGCTTTATGTTTGAAATATAGCCATGAAAGATTGCAAGATACTTCATTACCACTTCATAATAAGTTAAACATAATGGGATGATGCTACTTGCTATTAGAATTATCACTACCTATGTGAGCAAAGGTTTGTGCTATTCAAGCATTCACACTTCATAAAGTATATCTTTTTAGCATTAACCTACTCAAGGGCAAGCATGAAATAAGTTTGAGGATGTTGATACGTCTCCAATGTATCTGTAATTTATGAAGTAGTCATGTTATATTTACTTGAGTTCTAATTGGTTTTGGTGCACTTTTCTATTATTTTTGTGGACTAACATATTAATATAGTGCCTAGCATCAGTTCCTATTTTTTTGCATGTTTTTTGTTTCACAAAAAAATCAATATCAAACAAAGTCCAACACAATAAAATTTTTACAAAGATTTTGTATGGAATATATGTGGTTTCTTGCGCAAGAATCAACTATACAGGATGCCTAGATGCTCCACAATGCAGGGGCGCGCCTACCCACCCCCCTAGGGCGTTTGTAAGAGCACATTTCTCCATGTGTGGTTTTTGTAATTGATGACACACCTATGGACTAATGTTTGCCTTGAGTTATATTTGAAGGATTTGTCCATAGGCACTTCTTGAAGTCCATCTGTTGGGTTTCAAGGAGTTTATATGGTGACCAAGGTGGTACTCAAGGTTTATCCAAAGATTGGTCATGTGGGAGTTGAGCTTATTGCAAGCATGTCTTGAAGAATAAGATTGTGTAATCATTCATGTTTACCTTCAAGACATCACCTTTATGAAGAGAGAAGCTAAGATACAAGGTTGATCAATACTAAGTCAAAAAGTGAATCAAGTTGATCAACACACAAAGCGTACAAGATGTACTGAGAGGGATCAAGTGATCCCATGGTGTGGTAAGCATTGTCCATTACACTTTGTGTACTAATACATGGTCTACGTGAGAGTTCTTTGTGGGGTTAGGTATATTTCCATGGGCTTGCATCAAGAGGCAGATCCCATACATCCCATGGAAGATGACATCAAGTGGAGATCGTCATCAAGGTTGCAATGTGCAAGATCAAGTGAAGCATCATGGATAGATCATGCTTGAGGCTCGCCATTCATTGTGGTGATAATGGACTTGTGAAGATGTGCCAAAGAGTGGCTCACCTAGAGTAGAGTATGGGGGAGCAATCATCTAGTCTTCATCAAGCCAACGCAATCAAGAAATGTGGTCCATCTTGAGGAAGTCAAGATCATCATCATCTAGCTCAAGTGGACTATGTGCAAGGCTAAGGTTTGACCTTGATAGGGTTTTCTATTTTACCGGTCTCATGGTGGTAGTTGAGAGACTGGGTTATAGGATCGATTGACATACTATCAAGGGGGCTCTCAAGTGAGTAGCTTGATCGTATCATTCATTGGGAGCTCAAACCATTGCATTCTTGGCATCATCATATTTATTGGTTCTTGGTTGTCTTTTCTCTATGTGGGTTCTTGAGCTTGTGGTTATCTTCGTGACAAGCTCTAGTACATCGAAAACGGATTTCATATGCTTCGTCTATTGCATTTTTGGTGTCGGAAGTTTTACCGGTCTTATTCGAGGAAGGGTTCTCACCATTTTCTTATGGGCCTTTTATCATTTTCTTCTTATTGATATTTCAATCAAGATTGTGTTAGCACATGTCGTTAGCTTTCCAACAAACTTTGTTTCATTGAATTCCAAGTCCGTTTGCAAAAGTTGTGGCAGTTTTGGTGTTCTTAAAAGGCTACAGCGGTACTACCGTGGCTAGAGCGGATGTAATTTTTTACTACCGCTCCGGAGCGGTACTGCCACAGCTCCAAGAGCGGTACTACCGCTCCGGACCAAAATCTCGTGTTATTTACAGCCGTGATAGGCACGGATGTAATTTTTTAGTACCGCTCGCAAGCAGTAGTACCGCTACCCGTAGCGGTAGTACCGCTATCCATAGCGGTAGTAACATGAGGACGAGCGGTAGTACCGCTCCGGCGGTTCTACTGGCCTTTTGCCTCCTCGGTGTTGTTTTTCAAAGGGATACTACCGCCCTAGCGGTAGTACCGCTCTGTGCGGGCTATGAGGATAACGGTTGGATTTTTTCCCACCTATAAAAGGGGGTCTTCTTCTCCAATGGACCTCATCTCTTGAGCTCGTGTTCTTCCCCCATGTTGACCTTCTTAGAGCTTGCTAACTATCAATCCCTCCAATTATTCTTGCTAGTTCTTGAGGGAAAAGAGAGAGGAAATCTAGATCCACATTTCCACCAATCACTTTCTCCTCTAAGTGAGGGGAACCCCTTGGATTTACATCTTGGAGTTCTTCGTGTTCTTTTTCGTTCTTCCTCTCATTTCCCTCCCTAGCATTAGTTGCTTTGGTGGGATTTGGTATAGAAGGACTTGGGCACTCTGTGTGCCCTTGCCATTGCATTTGGTGCGTAGGTTTGAGTTCTCCACGGTGATACGTGGAAGTGAGAAGTTGAGAAGCTATTACTCTTGGGTGTTTGTGCACCCTAGAGCTTGTTCCTCTTGGGTGCTTTGGCGCCCTAGACGGTTGGTGGTGCCTCAGAGCTCAATCATTGTGGTGCAAAGCTTCGAGCAAGCTTCGGGGTCTCCAATTAGGTTGTGGAGATTGCCCCGAGCATTTGAGGTCACCTCGGAGCCACAATCCATTGTGGTGAAGCTCTGTGGTGTCGTTGGGAGCCTCCAATCAAGTTGTGGAGATTGCCCCAACCTTGTTTGTACGGGTTCGGTGACCACCCTCAAGGGTCCCTTAGTGGAATCACGGCATCTTGCATTGTGCGAGGGCGTGAGGAGATTACGGTGGCCCTAGTGGCTTCTTGGGGAGCATTGTGCCTCCACACCGCTCTGAATGGTGATTAGCATCTGCAAGGGTGTGAACTTCGGGATACATCATCGTCTCCACGTGCCTCGATTATCTCTTACCCGAGCCCTTTTACTTATGCACTTTACTTTATGATAGCCATATTGTTTCTTGTTATATATCTTGCTATCACTTAGTTGTCTATCTTGCTTAGCATAAGTTGTTGGTGCACATAGGTGAGCCTAGTTGTTTTAGGTTTTTTGCTTGACTAATTAAACGATAGTTTTATTCCACATTTGTTCAAGCCTAAACCATAATTATTTTAAAGCGCCTATTCACCCCCCCCCTAGGAGACATCCACGTCCTTTCAGCGTTGCAAGCCCCCTTGTGGGCACCCCATAAGTTGGTTGGAGCTCTCCTTCGGGCGCAAGGAATCTTATATCGAGAAAAAATATGTTAAAATTTCAGCCCGGTCGGAGTTACGAATCTTCGGATCTTTAAGATATAGTGTTCGTATAGAAACAATGGTTGCGAAAGAGAGAAGAAACGGAGAGAGGGATCCAATCCGGAAAGGGCTCCCGCCCCTCGAGTGACATGGCGGCCAAGGACCAGAGGAGAATCCTTCTCCCATCTAGGGGGAAGGACAAGGAAGAACAAGACGGAGGGGGACCTCTCCCCTCTCTCCCGATGGCACCGAAGTGCCGCTGGGGGAACCATCATGACGGTGATCTACATCAACAACTTCGCTGTCATCATCACCAACTCTCTCCCACTCTATGTAGCGGTATAACCCTTCTTTTCCCGTTGTAATATCTACTTAAACATGGTGCTTTATGCCACATACTATTATCCAATGATGTGTTGTCATCCTATGATGTTTGAGTAGATCCCTTTTGTCCTATGGGTTGACTAATAATCTTTGATTGGTTTCAGTTGCATGTTTTATTTTGGTGTTGTCCTATGGTGCCTTCTGTGTCGCGTACACATGGGGGATTCCCAATGTAGGGTGTTGCAATAGTTCATGATTTACTTACTGTCAAGGTTGCGTGAGCAACATAAACATAAACTCGGGTAAGGAATTATAGCATATGGGATAAAGGGACTTTATACTTAAGTCTATGGTTGGTTTTACCTTAATGATCTCTAGTAATTGCGGATGTTTGCTATATTTCCAATCATAAGTTTATGTGATTCAAGTACGGAAAGTGTGTTAGCTGATGCCTCTCCCTCGTATAAATTTACAACGACGATGACCAATCAAGTTATCAATTGCCTAGGGACAAATACTTCTCCTATGTTACCAAAAGCTCCCTACTAAAACAAACTAAATTTTATTATCTCGCAAAGTACTTCTAGTTTTATTCTTACAAACTTATCCTATTACACCTACAATCTAGTTTTACTCTTCTTCTATGTAAAGTGAATGTTAGCGTGCGTAGAGTTGTATTGGTGGTCGATAAAACTTGAGAAAATATTAATCCTACCTTTAGCTCCTCATTGGGTTCGGCACTCTTATTTATCAAAAAGGCTACAAATGATCCCCTACACTTGTGGGTTATCACATAGTCTATGTTTATTCTTAGTTACTATGTCGTAAATTATTTATTGTATAGCATAGGTTAATTCATGCTTATTATATATGTATCATCACTCTGTGAAAGGCCGAAAGCGTTGACGGTGTCCAATGGACCAAAACATAATTAGCAGAAACAAGTATCATCCCCATCATCTACTTGATGCCCCCTAGTCCTCACAAGGGCCCATAATCGTCATGGTCCATAAGCAGGCCCAAACATAGTGGCCCTAAGTAGTTTTGGGCCTTTAATAAGCGGGGTAAACCGTGAGCCTTAATTGGACCAAATGATACTATGGGCTTCTGAACAGGCTGGAAAGTAGATTGGGCCTGACTTGTGACGAAACATTCATAGTCCTATAGCAGGCCGATATGTACCTCGACCCATGGTTGTCCCAATTACTTGACATGTCGTTAACATGCCAAACATGTCTCGGGCCTTGGTTGGCCCAATCACAAAATGGGTTGCAGCACGGAACAAAGTCATGCCATAAATGCGCCCAATTTTACCATGGGCCTTTAGTAGGTTGAAAGTCACTTCAGTTGACTAGGAATGGGCCTAGATGTACTATGCATCGTTAAATGGCCAAAAATTACACTAGGCCAAAAGCAGCCCAATTACACCAAGGGATGCTACTAGGCGATCATCGGGCAAAATGGGCCAAATTGTATGATGGGCCTTTAACATGTCAAAAGACACACGGGGCCTGAACTGGGTCGAAAACATAGTGGACTATTAGCGGGGCGGATCTTCATATGGGTCATAATTTGGCCTAAAGACATGTTGAACAGATAATGGGTCGGCCCTCTAGTTTCGGACCAAATGTGGGCCTTTGACTGGGTTGGCCTTTTAACCTAAATGGGCCATTTTTTAGTCGTGCCATGTGTCAACATTTCATAGGCACGTACCAGCTATTGGATGGGAGACATATTTCGCAACGCAGAGCTAACACATGTTTCCTTTGGTGAATGAGAATTTGACATATGTAAAATCTTCATTCGTCGGGGCTGTTAACGGGTATCGTCCAAAACCGTCACTCGGTAGCTTAATGGTGACCCGTTATGGTGGTTGTCACGTGTCAGTTACCCTTGACTAAAACACTTCCATCACACACCATTTATCATCACGAAAGTGGAAACTTCCATGATGATAAATGGAGTATTTTTCATGAAACAGTTTCGTGACACCACATGTATGACTATCTTGATTCTGTCATAAAATCATCACGGATGTACATGCGTGACAGAAAATGTGACCTATTGTAACACGTATCATCACGGAAGTGTTTTCTTTGTAGTGACAAGGACCTTTCCCCCTTAATCACCGTTTGGTAACCGGAGTGGGAAAGAACAGTGGTGACGTATGTGATACGAAGTTGCCACGTGTATGCACATATCTGTACTGGCTCTGCCTACAAATAGAAATATGCAAAGTGGCTTAGGAATCCAATGTAGCATTGTGTTAAAGCACCACTATAGATGCACACTAGAGGGTAAACCAGACTCCCCGAGAATGCCTTAATCCTATTGGTTTCGACGCCCGGGAGAATATCATGCGGAAACCAACATTCGATGGAAACCGGTGAAAACCATGCGAAAATGATGTTTTGATCTAAAAAAACTGAAAAAATATGGGATGTTAGGGTGATGTTCTGTGGCCATGAAACTTTTCAAGCATAAACACATTAGAGGATGTGAGCTATAAAAATGGCAAAATCAATATTCAATAGTGTCGAAGAGTAACATCACTATTCATTGATGAATTTGTCTTTTTCATTGCTCGCATTCCATAATGTGTTCTAACTTGAATTTTATCATGGCAATAGAACATTGTCATCTTAACATTCCACATTTTTTTTCAGATTTTTTGAAACATTCAAAACTAATTACCACAAAGTTTATTTTGAATGTTGGTTTCCGTGTGATATTGTCTCTTTGACACCCTACTTTATGTCCCTTCTTATTAAATTCTATTTTGGTAATTTACCTTTAAGTTTGCTACACCATTTCCATCATATCACCACTGCTTTGGGTTTCTTACAACTTACATGCATATCTATTTAAACCCTTCAAGAGACCAAAGATTGATTCATGTGCTCCCTCTAGGATCGATACTCTTATTCCACAAAAGCTACAACTAAACCTCGTGTATTTGTAGGACATCAAAAAACACCCTAAACAGTATATCCACATCATAGACGAGGTTGTCCCCACTTTCTACATGTCACTCCTACCAGTCTAGAAGATATGTGAAAAGGGTAAAGAATACTAAGAATCACATGAGTATGATAACGTAACATATGAAGAACAATAATTGCAAAAGGCGTTTCAGGCCTAAAATAAGAAGATCATAATAGTTTGAGCAAACCCCTTCTGCGCAATACGCTAGACATTATATTTATGACCGCCTTTTGCGGAAACGATAGGTATCAAACTATGTCCAATTTTAGAAGAAATTGAAGTAATCAGTTGAAACTGACACACGTACCGTAGAACACGGTTGGTTGTATCCAGTTGACCAAGGCTACCAACTCTTTTTCTAGGTTTTTATGAATGGAATACAATACCCGTTTGATTGAGATATAATGATATTGTATTAACTTGTTTCTTCATATAATTAATCATTACCTCCACAGCCATGTACCAGTTCTAATATAAATACACCCCCCCCTCAGTTCTTCCTACTCCACACTGCCATCCGAGATACAACCATACAGTGGATCTATCTCCTCACCATCGCAATCTTGTCACATCTCGGTAGGTCCTATTTTTTTAGAAAAACTTGGTAGGTCCTTGCTCCATCTTCTTCCTAGCCATGCACTATTCATGTCAATGTAGTTTGTGTATTGGTGCCACCACTAGTTTGGTGATTTCTTTGTTCAAATCTGAATGAACCATGAGTTATGTTCATGCTTGTCATGTTTATGCTCATTGTTGATTTCCATATCGCATCAAAACATAAAAAGTATAGTTAAAAATCTCATAATTGTAAGATTTACACGATGAATTCAATATATGTTATAGATGTGAATTCGGTCAAGCCATTTTCATGCGATGTAGTCAAATTGTTTTCAAAACACACTTATATGGTCAAAATCATGTTAGGGAAGAATCTGGTCTAATTTGCATCTAGATCTGGCCAGGTCCCTTTAAAACAATTGCGCGTGAAAAAACTTTGGAACATAGTAATGTGTTCAAAACTTTTCCATATAAATATATATCTGCTCGATGTTTTTAGAGGCATGCGAATTTGGTCAAATCGGCTTTTTAAGAACATTGGGAGAGCATAATTTTGTTTTCCCGAAAGCAACCTAATGCAGTGAATTTCCATTTAAAGCATATTAATCTTGTAAAAATCTGTCAAAAAAGATCTAATTCTAGTCAGATACTTTTGATGACAATTGTATCTACTCAAATCCCATTAGAATAGTTAAACTAGTCAAACTTCTTTGGAAACATATTAATCTGTTGACTTCCTTCCACATACATACAAATATGGAAAATCAAGGGAAGGAACTGAATACCTATTTGATTCATATATAATGATCTTCATCATCGTTCGATGTACTAACCGTTTCCTCAAATAATTAATCATTCTCTTTGGTATCTTGTATTTCAGATCTTGTATTAATACATCACAATCGGTTCGTCTTGCTCCACACTTCCATTCCGGATAGAGCCACCCAGTCAAACAATTGCCTCACCATCACAACTGTGTTACAACTTGGTATGCCCTCGCTCCATCTTGTTCCCAACCATGCCACTGTTTATTTCCATGTAGTTCATTTATTGGTGCCCTCACTTTTTTGGCGACTACATTTTTTTAGATCTGAATGAACCATGAGTGATGTTACACTCGTATTGTTTTCGAGTTGTAGTATTATTATTGTGGATCACTGTATCACAACGAACCATAAAAGTTCTAGTTAATAATTCTCTCAATTGTTAGATTTAAACGATGAACTAAATCTATGTGCTAAATGTGAATTTTCATATGAATGAGTTAAATCTTTTTGAAAGCATATGGATCCAGTTAAGCTATTTTGAAATGTTTGCACCTGGTCATACTCTTTCTAAAACATGCGATGTGGTCAAATTGTTTACAGAATAAATAGATCCAGTCAAATCCATTAGAGCATAAGAATCTTGTCAAATCCTTCATCTAGATTCGACCCTTTTTAAAACCACATGTTTTTAACATGATAATCTAGTAAACTACAATAATTTTAAATAATAGATCTGGTCAACTTCATTTGAAAATGTATGGATCTGATAAAAATGTTTTTTTAATATGACAAATCATAATATTTTGGTAAATATTCGAATATAGTGAACATCCTTTGAAATCATGTTAATCTTGTCAAACCCGTCGAAAACACCCGATTCTAGTGAGATGTTTTCAAGTATAAATGGATCCATTAAAATTCCACTAAAGCAATCATGGGAAAAATCCGTTGGAAGCATATTGAATGTATGAATTATTTCCATATACTTACAAACACGATGAAATCCGTTTGTTAACATATTAGTGTGGTATTTTTGTGTGAAATACATGCTAGTCTGGTCAAAGAAATGCATGCTAGCTAATTTATGGCTTCGGTAACCGAAATATGTACTGTAGCACACAGTTGGTTGTATCTAATTGACAAGGACAAGCAACTCTTCACGTAAGTTTCAGATGTATGTAATAGAATACCCATTCAATTCATATTGTTCGTCGTGCAATGTCTTAACTTGTTTTCTCATATGATTAATAGCATACTAAATTATCACCTACTTTTTTTCAAGCCCCAATTCTTCCCACTCCACCCTATCATTCAAGATACAACCATCCCACGGACTTACCACTTCGCCATTAGAACTTTGTCACAGCTTGGTCTGCCCTTGTTCCATCTTCTTCCCAACCATGCGACTCTTCATGCCTAGGTAGTTTGTTGATGATGTAGCCATTTGTTTAGTTATTACTTTGATTAGATTCGAATGAGCCATGAGTGACATATATGCTTATGTTGTTTCCTCGTCGTAAATGTTTTACGTTCATTTATGTATCCCAATGAATCACAAAAGGTATATAGTAAAACTCTTTTTCATAGTTATCATATTTACAGAATGATGTTTACCTTGACAGTAGTACTAAATCATGATCATTTATTCTTACTATTTTTATAAAGTATTGTCAAGAACATTTGAACATAGATGACAATACGGGTTCACACCTAACATGATCTAAATAAATAATGTAGATGTGATAGGGTTAATTTTCGTATACATTGTCAAATCTTTTTTGAAAACATATGGATCTAGTCTAGTGGCTTTGACATGTTATGGATATTATCATACTTAAAAAACATATGATGTGGCCAAAGTGTTTTCAAAACACATGGATCTAGTCAAATCCCATTTTAGAACAAGGATCTTGTCAAATCCTTCATCTCGATCTGGCTAGATCCTTTCAAAATGTCTGCATGTGGAAAAAAGATCCATTGAAAACATGATAATTTAGTCAAAACCTTTCAAAAGTATAGATCTGGTCAAATTCTTTTGAAAATATATGAATATGATCAAATCCTCCCGTGGACACAAGAACATAGTCAAATCATACATATTTTCAAAACCAACAACATATAGTGAAATTCGTCCGAAACATGTTAATGTGGTCAAAACGTGTCGAAAAAAATTCCAATTCTAGTCGATTTTTTTAGGACAATTGCATCCGGTCAAATCTCATCAAAACAATTAAATCAGTCGAAATATTTTAAAAACTTATTGATGTGGTGAACCCCTTCCATAGACACACCAGCCAGCCAGGCGAAATCCTTGGGCCAACATATGAATCCGGTCAAGTTTTTTGAAACACATACCGCTCTGGTCAAAGCAATGCATGCCATAGCTAATTTATTTTCTTTGCTAGCCAGTTGGCATGTGGTGGTAGGGAGGGGAGCGGCTTTGGGTTAGGTCCATGTGCACAGTGAAAAACAGGCAACAGCAAAAGAGGGAAAAAAATACACACAGGGGGGCGGATAAAGCCAAAAGCAGAGGAGGTCACAAAGTAAATATAATAAGTGCCCTGGTGGTCAAATAATGCAGACCCTTACCAATGCAACCCTGACGCGCCTCACTTACCTGCCCGTTTTTAATCCCCCCCCGCCATCAAATTTAATCCCTTTTTCTTTTCTCATCAAAAGATTACGTGAGGGCGGGGGAGTTTAGAAAGAAAAGCAAAAGAAGAGGAAGAAAAAAGAAACGAAATTGGGAGGAGCGCTCGTGAGGAGGAGGGCAAATTACGTAGGAGATAAGCGAAATCCCCAAATTTCTCCGCCCCCCCTCTCCCCTCCCCGTTTGAGCGGCCTGCGAGCGAGCGAGCGCCCCCGAGCTCCGTCTTCGCCGCGCGCAGTACCAGTGTGCGGCCGACGCCGAGAGCTTTGGCTTTGTTGTTCCTGCTTTCGCGCTTCCTGATTTATTTTCTCTGTCTTTTCTCCGTATTTTCCCGGTATTATCCTGATTTGCGGTGGTTTCTTGGTGATTTTGCTCGGGCGGGGGATCTGTAATTTCTGCGCCTTGCTTGCCGAATCCTCCCGCCGGGGGCTTGGATTACCAACCGCCCCGCATTATTTTTCCGTTTGGCTCCGGTTTACCGTTTCTCGCCCCCGTTTTCTTTTCGTTTTTTCCTCATTTTCCCGTCATTTGCGGCCTCGTCCCGCTCGTCCCAAGATACTGCGAGCTCCGTTCGTCGTCAAAGATTTCGAGCTCTGTGCGGCGCGGGGTTTATGGTTTTCTTATAGCTCGCTGAGCTTGCTTGTTCTCGGTAGGAGCTTCGCTTCTGCGTGCGTTGTTTGAGGAATGATGGAGGTGAGGGCGTCGCCGGAGCAGCAGGGGGGGATGGCCGGGAGGGAGCCGTTCGGGCTGCCCAACAGCCCGCCCACGCCGCAGTCCTCCGGCCCCGTGCCCAGCATGCGCATGACCTACGGCGAGGACGGCAACGCCTACTTCCTTAAGCCGGGCTCAGCTCCGCCGCCGGTGGAGACGTACCAGCCTGGGGGAGGCGCTGGCCTCGACATGCCCGTCGGTCCCGACGCGGCTGCTGCGGGGGGCAATGGCGGGCCGGCGTTCGAGCTCAACATGGAGGAGGAGGCCGCCAAGAAGCGCGACCGCGCTATGAAGTACGTCGAGGACGGCTCCACGTCCATGGCATTGGTGCCTGTGCCCATGCCCGGGGACCCAACGGCGGTGGCTCCCGGTGATTCCGGGCCTTTCTCGGCGCCTGCCGGCAAACCGGCGGCGGGCGGCGTGCTGGCGGTGCCGCCGGTCGGGATGAAGAAGCGGGGTCGCCCAAAGGGCTCCACCAACAAGGTGAAGAAGCAGGACAAGGTCATGTCTGCGCTTGCTTTCATTGGTAAATCTCTCTCTAACCTTCTCCATTTTTCTGCTAATTACGGTTTTAATTACTTTTATGAAGCAATTAGAGGAATTATTTACCTGCTCTTTATTTTATTTTATTACCTTTTTAGAAATTCGAAATTTACTGCCTAGCCTCTGGACATACTGAGTAGCTTTGACTAGATCTGGGGTGTTGTACTGCGTGCAGACTGCAGGTGGAAATTACTGCTGTACCCTTCCTGCTTTTCAAACTGTAGCCTCTTTACTGTAAATGTCGTACAGGCAAGCTTAATTGAATAATTGCAGTGATTTTTTAAATAATGCATCGTCAAGGGATCCCTATTGCCTGACAGTTTCATCACCCAGCTCAAATTTAACTTTTGAACTGAAGCCTTACATGTCTGTTTGACTGAAGTTTAAAATGTGTCGCGGTGCTTCTTTTGAGATCTATAACAAATGACAGGTGTTTGATCATTTTCCTGGTGAAATTGTATTTTTGCAGGGTCTGCAGGAGCTGGCTTTACGCCACATGTCATTGCTGTTCAAGCTGGGGAGGTAGTAAAGATTCCTCCAAAATCCCATATTTACATTCTAGCAGCGTCTCTTATATTGATCATGTCATTCGCATGGAAAATTAACTTGAGTGCTGCATTGCAGGATGTAGCTGCAAAGATATTGTCATTTGCGCAAAACGGAGTTCGTGCTGTTGTTGTTCTTTCAGCAAATGGCGCCATTTCAAACGTGACCCTTCGGCAATCTGCCACTTCAGGTGGGACGGTCACATACGAGGTATGCACTTCTTATTTGAGATAATACATCTCTTTTCGATGAAATGGCAATTGCCAACATACAAGATTTCTGAAAAAAATGAGGCCTGGTCAAAAACTGAAATAGTAGTTGTGTTGAAATCACCGGGGACGGCTTGTCTACGACAGGTTTGTAAGTGATGGTTCTTCCTGTTTTCTGCCACAGGGCCGATTTGAGATACTGTCACTGTCCGGTTCATTCACCGTGCAAGAGACCGGAGGCCATCGTAGCCGAACCGGTGGGCTAAGTGTTTCGCTCGCAAGTCCTGATGGCCGCGTCTTGGGTGGCGGAATTGCTGGACTTCTTATTGCCTGTACACCTATACAGGTATGTTCATTCACACCAGCCTCAAATCTCAGTGCATCAAGTATGCCGTCATAGTTTCATACATAGCTTTACTTACATAACTTTCTACATTACATTGCTGATTCAACCAGAAGTAAAATTCTTTGCATATTTTCGTTTGGTGTATTAGGCTAATAGAACTCCTCACTTTCTTTACTGCTCCATACTGAGAATAATAGCTTTACTTATGTTACTTTATACACTGTAATTGCCAATCTTTTCTATCTCATATACAAGCCATAAGTAAAATTCTTTGCATAATTTGGTTTCACTGCATTAGCATTCTTCAGTTACTTTACAGCTTCATACTGGGAATATTAGCACCACTGTCTGTTTCCTGGTTATTGTTTGTGATGTTTATGAAAAGGACATGCCTCTCACTCTGACTGATATTCTGTGCACACTGCTGGAACTTGAATGTTGCCTCATGATTCTATTCCTCACTAGACAGACTGCTGTTTACAGTTTCTTCCCTATACTTTCCACATCATTAGCATCTACCTACTACATTAGTTCTCTATTAGCAAGTAAGATTATCTGCATATTTTTGTTTCAGTGCATTGGCATTCTTCAGTCTATTTTACCGCGGTCGTAGTTTGATACATGGCTTTCCCTGTGTTACTTTCTGCGTCATATTTGCTAATCTTTTGTAGCCAAAAGTTTTTAAAAAAATCAGTGTATTATCATTCTTCAGTTTCTTTATTGCTTCATACTGAGAATATTAGCACAATGATCTGTCTCCTAGAATTTGGGTTCGTGATGTTTTTGAAAAGGACATGCCTCTCTGACTGAAATTCTGTGGACACTCTCCAAACCTGAATGTAGCTTCATGATTTTATTTCTCACTAGTCAGACTGTTAGATCAATACTGTATTAGCTAGATTTTGTACACCATAGAAATGACTAAACCAGTGCTGTCCTTGTACCCACAGGTTGTGGTGGGAACCTTCAACACCGTCGCCGAGAAGAAGAAGGCGCCGAAGCACCAAGCTGCTGCAGCACATGAACCCGCATCCGCGCCACCGAAGATGACGCCGAGCTTCGTGCCCCCACCGATCGCCGTGCCGCTCGCCCCTGCCCCCATCAGCGTCGGGATGGCCCAGAACAGCCCACCGTCCAGGGGCACGCTGAGCGAGTCCTCCGGCAGCCCGATGAACCAGGGCGTCCCGGCGGCGGCCACACCCAGCAACAGCGGCCTGTCCAGCATGCCCTGGAAGTGAGCCTCCCTGCCTGCTGCATGCCATCGTCAGTGACCAGCTTGACGTAGGACTCTGAAGGAGAAGAAACAAAAAAAATCTGAACTAGATGTTTACCGTTGTCTTAGCGTAATTTCGTGGTCGAGACTGTTTATTTAGGCGTTGAACTGTTTAATGTGTCGTCGTGGATTATTGTTGTTAGTCCGGATGTCGTGGACCGGGGCTCGGATTATTGTCGTGTCAGTCGTCGAGTTTAACCGGTGGTTATGATAAATTTATGAACCTTTGACATTTGGTGTTCTCTGCCGTGTGCATGTCTGTGAGGCTGATGGCTATTCTTTTTGGCCTTTGTTTTGCGACATCTCCGGTTCTGTTGCTACTAATCTTTCTGCTGCTTTTATACTGATGGTTATTCTTTGCATTTTTTTCCAGTGATAATGCTAATCTTTATGCTGGTGGTTTTTCATTTTGGATGTTTTTTCTGCAATTTTTCATGTGCTGGGTAGGTTGCTATTCATTACGTCTTCAGCAGAAGTTGACAGCCTTTAGCGAATACACCTTCAGGAGGAGACGGCTCAGGGATGACAGGATGGGTCCAGATTCCAGAACTAAAGAGTTCAGATGCTGGGTCGGCTCGCTGTTGCTGGGTCCCGCATCGTCTCTTCCACACAGCACAAGCGCTAGCGCCCAAACGAGAAGACGGCCAAGAGAAGACACCATCGGCGCACGAGACTTGCGGCGCCCACCAACCTCGCCACGCCGGAACCCTAGCCAGCCAGCCAGCCGGTCAGCCAGCGGACGATGGGGATTGCCGGAGGGAGGCACCAGTAGCGGGAGACGAGAGGAGGAGGAGAGCGCAACCCGCGCGGTGTAGATTAGGAGGGGAGGAGGGGGCGAGATGTCTGTGCGGATCAAGGCGGTGGTGGACAGGTTCGTGAAGGAGCTGCAGGAGGCGCTGGACGCGGACATCCAGGACCGCATCATGAAGGAGCGGGAGATGCAGAGCTACATCCAGGAGCGCGAGCGCGAGGTCGCCGAGAGGGAGGCCGCCTGGAAGGCCGAGCTCTCCCGCCGCGAGGTAGCAATCCAACCCCCGTACTCTCCGTCTCCTTTCCCACCATTCCGATTCATCTCCCTGCATATTCCCTGGTGGCTGGTGCTGAATCAGTTGTTGGTGTCGATGGCATGATTGATGCCTTCAGGCTTCAGAGTAGTTCAGAGATCGGTTGCTGAATGCTGGTGCATTTCGGATTTTTTTTATCAGCGACATCGTATAGTTGCTCGATCTTCGGAAGGAATTCTGAAGTTCAAGTGACGTAGTTGAATTTGATAGAAGGTGTTTGTTATGTTAGGAGCTGATTAATCAGTAATCGGTACGCTTTGGGAGGGAGCAAATTACCCATCTACAGTTAGTATGAGCATCTTTGAGGTCTGAGGTTCAGGCGCACTGGTTATGGTAGTCAGTGACTGGATATAAACTAGCCAGCTTCTTGCAAAGGCATGAAAATTGATGGTGGTATACAGTAGTGATGTGAGTGGGCTACTACTGCTCGTATCATAATTCTCAATTCTTAGTAATGGGAAGGGTTCAGACTCGCACTGGTTACACTATTCACAGATTAGGGCCCTGTTCGGTTCAAAGGATTTGTGGAATAATTTCAAAGGAACGCTGTATGTGAAGGTTTATTTCCCTTTGCATCGTTCGATACGCAGGAAGCGCACACAGTAAACCAAAGGAAACCTGCTCTTCTCGTGTCAATTCCGAAGGAATCGTAACATCCGCCTGCAGCTCATTTTCTCGCGGAAGACTGAGGCGAGCCGCTCTGGCCGTATCATCATGAGATTAAAAAATTGGTGGATGTGTGAAGTGGCTAGGTGAGAGAGAGATAAAGATGCTTTGCCTCAATTTAAAATACCTGAGGACTACAGTTTATGCAGTGTTTTCCTAGGATTTTCTATGGTCATCCGAACACCCGGTCTGACAACTATCCTGTGCTTTTGGTTCCATGGTTTACCCTACTCAGGCAAAGCACATTCCTGTAAAGTTTTCAAATCCTTTGTTTTCTACCCCTCCGCTCCGAACGGAGCCTAGATATGAGATATCCAGGCTCTTGCACATGAGCTCAGAGGTTCAGTCAAACTGATTAGAGTATTCACTGATTCGATATCAGCTAGCAAGGTTTTTGCACATGGATGAAAATTGGTAGTTTGATTTCCGTAATATACATTAGTGATGTGAGTGGGACTACTCCTGCTCGTATCATAGTTTTTAGTTCTAAGAAATGCAAAGGGGATCTTATCTTGTTCAAAGAAATGTCATGTTTTCTATTGCTAAGATGATAGATCCTTAGTGCTGTGGTGCCAATGTCAAATTGTGAGCCTATGCGTAGGATTACCTTAATATATGAGTAAAACCGTGCTTTAATTTATTATTAGTATTCTCACAACTATGTTGTTGTGAGAGAACAGTAGATTTCCTGAAGCCTGTGGCTCGGTCCATATTTGGGATTCCTTCTGACGGAAGTGCTCTTATCTGCTTTCTTGCACGACTAGCACTAGGCCACCAGCCAACGGTACATGCCTCTCCTGTTGATTGACTGCTGAAGTTTCTTTTCTTTGTGGGAAATTGACTACTGAAGTTGAATGCACCCTTGTTTTCCTACATGTTTTTTACTGTTGTTGCTAATGTTGTTATGTCTCGGCATGTTGTGCTTGTGTCTATGGATTCCGATCTGGCCAGCATAGAAATACTGAAATAGTATTTGTAGAATGCAAGCATATGTTGGGCTGCTGTGGTATCAGAAAGATGTGGTGGTGTCTTGTCATATTCTGAGCACTATTCAGTTAACTGGTTAAAATGACATGGCTTGTGTGGTCAGTACACACGATTTCAGAGTATCTTGGGCATCTTAAAACAAAAATTGCGGATGTCCAACATTGCACAAAAATTGTCCAGGGAGAATGCAAATTCATTAATAGTTATCTTTCTGACTGCAACAAGGTATCTAATAGAGAAACTGTTGTGCTTTATCATTTATGCTCTCTGGTTCATTTTGAATGGTTTTAGGCTTGATATTAGCATAGTGAACCCTGTCGCGATGATTATCTTTTGTCATATTAGGAGCAAGATGAGTTAAGTGCACATTTGTTCTCTCAGACATTTATTTGAGCTGTGTTAGAAGCAGACTTAAACAGGACCTTCTTAATCTTTAAAAAGATTTTTGGACAGATAAAACTGAACTGTGCCTGATCGATAACCCTAAAACATATCCATTCCTTCCCAAATGAAACGATAACACCAGCACTGTCTTCTTATCATGGCTTGATTGACAGACTGCTTAACTTTGACAGGCTGAGATTGCTCGGCAAGAGGCGAGGCTGAAGATGGAGAAGGAGAACCTGGAGAAAGAAAAGAGTGTCCTCATGGGAACCGCCTCCAACCAAGATAACCAGGACGGAGCTCTCGAGATCACCGTAAGCGGCGAGAAATACAGGTGCCTTCGTTTCTCCAAGGCGAAGAAGTGACGGACGAACGAGGCGCCGAGGAGACAGCCGTGTACTGAACTAGGCATAGATCCGTGTACCAAATCACCAGCGTTGGGCCTGATTCTGATTCAAATTGAATTTTTTCTGTACAGCGAATTCTGAAAATGGGGAAAATAAAATGCATAGCAGCTCATGCTGAGCCAAAGATTTTGGTTATGTGCATTATGGGTGGTGTGCAAATGCAACTGCTGCAAATGGGACTCGGACGATGGAAGCTCGCCTGACAGTTGTCATTGTCTTGTCTGGTACACCATACCAGGCCCAGCTATGCAGCTATGCAAGCTAGTCGTTAACCACTAGACCGGCTCAGTGCTGGCGGTACGATTGGTCCAGTATTAATTCGCCAGTATTTCTTTCCCTTGCTTCCTAGGCCAGCATTAGCATATCAGGCTATGCTATGTCGGTGTTCCAGCTAATTGGGCGCTGAGAAACTGTCAGCGGCCATGACAGCCTCTTGATATTCCTGCCAACCTACATGCCATCTTAATAATTAATTAACTATAAGCTCCCCGTTCTTAACAGTTACGGAACCTGACAAATCTTCTAGGCTACTCCTGGAAATTTCCTTGTAAACAAAGCGTAGTGCAGCACATTGCTCGGTTTAGTCAGTCCACCGAATGTGATCGACAGCCTATGTACCAGAGCACTTTATGCCACTTTATTTATGCAGACACACACACGTCTTGAGATAGTAGTACCACCAAAAAATCCAGCTCAGGGAACAGCCATTTGTTTAGCCTTGGAGCGCCATCAACGGCTGGCCCATTTGGCAGCTGGGCAGGCGAACGGAGAAACGGTCGTCGTCCTCCGGGCCACGCACGGGCCCCGCGGCCCAGCTCGGGCCGAAAGCGCCATGGAAACGCTCTGGAGCGACACCCCCCCGAAGGAAACGCGCGTCCGTCCTCCCTCCGTCGCCATTGCCGCCACGTCTATAAAACCACCCGCGACCGCGAGTCCAACCTACAACGCCACCACCACGTACTGTCATCCGTCGCACGAGCCGCGGAGAGGAAGGCTTCCTGTCGTCCGTCCTGTCGGTGTCGGTCGGTTGCGATGGGCGCCACGTCGTACGAGAGGCTGTCGAGCCCCGCCGCCACCGGGGGCGGGCGCCGCGGCGGCGGAGGTGGGGCGCTAGGGGCGTGGGCGGCGCTGAGGCGCGGGCTGGCGCGGCTGTGCGCCGCGCGGCGCGGGAGGTGGGCGCCGGCGAGGGGCATGCTGGTGCGGGCGCGGGGGAGGAGCTGGCGCGGCAGGAGGGTGGCGGCCGGGTGTGGGTACGACTCCGAGGGCTACGCGCGCAACTTCGACGACGGGCTGTGGAAGGCGGAGGAGGGCGCGCCGTGGAGGGCCGCCGGGCCGGCCATCGGCGCCTGCAGGCTCGCGCGCGCCGTGTCCTCCGTCCAGTGATTCGTTCTTTCGGCGTTTTGTGATCGCTCTGTGCACGTTGTGAGGTGGTCATTAGTTTTTTTTTCTCAGGACTTGATTTTCGTAGTTGGATTGATTGTAGGACAGTTTTGTTTGTACTAGTTTGTAAATCAGGCATAAGAATTGAATAAATCTCGATGTACATGGCCAAGTTTTTTGAGTTCGTTTGGAATGGTGATGATGCATGAGAAAAAAAGGACAGACGTGTCGGATGTTCGGTGCAAATTATGATATGGTACGGGCAGTAAGCTATCTCAAAACCTGTCAATACAAAATTTGAAAGTTAAGGGATATAGCAAATATACCAACTCATTAGCTCCTTACAAAATGGACTTATTAATAGCTCATGTAAAATGGACTTACAAAAGGAGCTACAAGGCAAATGTGAAATGTTATCATGTTCACACTTATGTTTCCGTGCAGGGTTAAGTCATTGTTTTGCACTCACAAATTAATAGTCATGTACCACGCGAGCATCATGAATACAAAACATAGGTTGATAAGCTTGCTAGCATTAGAATATATACAATGAGTTTTACATTTCCAAACATGATAGAAAGTTTGGTGCTCGTTATCATGTTCACACTTATGTTTCCGTGCAGGGTTTAGCCGTTGATTTTGCACTCACAAATTAATAGTCATGTACCACGCGAGCACCATGAATACAAAACATAGGTTCATAAACTTGCTAAGATTAGAATATATACAATGAGTTTTACATTTTCAAACATGACAGAAAGTTTGGTGCTCGTTATCATGTTCACACTTATGTTTCCGTGCATGGTTTAGCCGTTGGTTTTGCACTCACAAATTAATAGTCATGTACCACGCAAGCACCATGAATACAAAACATAGGTTGATAAACTTGCTAACATTAGAATATATACAATGAGTTTTACATTTCCAAACATGACAGAAAGTTTGGTGCTCGTTATCACGTTCACACTTATGTTTCCGTGCAGGGTTTAGCCATTGGTTTTGCACTCACAAATTAATAGTCATGTACCACGCGAGCACCATGAATACAAAACATAGGTTGATAAACTTGCTAACATTAGAATATATACAATGAGTTTTACATTTTCAAACATGACAGAAAGTTTGGTGCTCGTTATCATGTTCACACTTATGTTTTCGTGCAGGGTTTAGCCGTTGGTTTTGCACTCACAAATTAATAGTCATGTACAACGCAAGCATCATGAATACAAAACATAGGTTGATAAACTTGCTAACATTAGAATATATACAATGAGTTTTACATTTCCAAACATGACAGAAAGTTTGGTGCTCGTTATCATGTTCACACTTATGTTTCCGTGCAGGGTTTAGCCGTTGGTTTTGCACTCACAAATTAATAGTCATGTACCACGCGAGCACCATGAATACAAAACATAGGTTGATAAACTTGCTAACATTAGAATATATACAATGAGTTTTACATTTTCAAACATGACAGAAAGTTTGGTGCTCGTTATCATGTTCACACTTATGTTTCCGTGCAGGGTTTAGCTGTTGGTTTTGCACTCACAAATTAATAGTCATGTACCACGCGAGCACCATGAATACAAAACATAGGTTGATAAACTTGCTAACATTAGAATATATACAATGAGTTTTACATTTCCAAACATGACAGAAAGTTTGGTGCTCGTTATCATGTTCACAGTTATGTTTCCGTGCAGGGTTTAGCCGTTGGTTTTGCACTCACAAATTAATAGTCATGTACCACGCGAGCACCATGAATACAAAACATAGGTTGATAAACTTGCTAACATTAGAATATATACAATGAGTTTTACATTTCCAAACATGACAGAAAGTTTGGTGCTCATAAGATGACCAAAATTTGGTACTAACTTCGATATTGTTTCAGCCGGTTTTGGAAGGAAAGAAAAGAAAAGAATAAGCTTAGTTCTATTATGAAACTTTTTGATACCTATATCACATGAATTTCGGTGCATTTTTTTACAAAATAAGTGTCACCGGCACACACTAGTCGAGTTGTTGTGAGTTGGCTTTGTGAGTGAGGGCACATAAAGTTTTGATCTGTGGTATGGTTCGCTTTCCTCCAACCACATGAGTTAGGGCCTGTTCTGATGTCCTTCAACTTCATGCTTTAAAAATTTCTCAGATGAAATAGTCCCGAACGGATTTAGCCCGAGAAGCTGTATTCGCGAAGCTGCTCGTTCCCGTAGTGTAAAAAGGAGAAGCAAGGCTGGCCCAGCTCCACCGAAATGTGAAGCGTGGAGTTCCCTCAAATTACAACGAGCTGCCACTGCCAAGTATACCGCTTCGCTCCTCCCTCTCGAAAAGAAGCAGAACTGAGTGAATCGTTATGTGAATCTCTCGCTCGAACAGGTACCCCTTCCTAATTGGGTTGCATCCAGCCGGCCCAGTCTACGCCTATCAGGCCACAGCCCGCCTAGCCGGGCTGCAATGTTGCGAGAAGCTGAGAACGCTTCCGAACGGTTTGCAATCGCTAGGTGAAGTGAGAAGCTGGCTTCAGAAGCTGAATCTGCGGAGTTGAGGGAGTTGGGAGGGTTTCAAAACAGGTCCTTAATCTTGATCAATTCCTACCAAGGACAATGCCTAGTGGGCTTAGAATTTAGACCGATTGGCTCTTGACTTTGTGGTTTAGCTATGCACCTGGGTAATGTTTACCCATCATCATAAATGACATCCGACTAAGTGCATTTTTAGCAAATATATTTTTATTTGGAGGGAGGGGTGGCATGCCACCCCAATTGGATCCATCGATGATATGTACGCCATATGACGTCAAATTACGAATAATAGAAAGCAAAGCGAGTAATTCATTTCAAAAAATTGAGATAAACTATGAAATTAGTCTTGTTTTTTGTTAGGTTTTCATACAAATCTATATGCGGTAACTACTAGGTTCACCACACTGCTTAGCCCCACCCAAATTATCAAGGAGATAAACTAGTGCACCAATAACAATGAAGACAATAACCACCAATAACAAAAAACAAAGACAACATTTGAGCTAGGCTTAAAAGGTGTTGTCGAATGCAATAACTTAGAGAAGGCGGTATCTTATTACTAAAAATAGTGTAGTAATATCTTATATACCAAATATGTAATTTTTTTAGTTGTGGGGGTATATATGTAACCTTTTGAGGTTAAATAGAGTCACAATTGCAGTGATATTTTTTGGCAAAAAATCTATTGTATTACTCATCAATCGGGGGTACAATCAACTCTACATAGATCCTCCACATCACGTGGACCAAAATGGAGCCATACCATTATATGTGGGCGGCTGCTACAAATTAGTCGGGTGATTTCCTGGAGAAATTATCTGCCTTCCCAGCCGTCAGATATGTGCACTTGTATCCGTTAATCGCTGCAACACCACGATAGCAGCGGTCACACAACGCTAATAGCACCCCGACAAAGATTCACTCCAGCTCTTAGGATGCATTGGCAGTTGCTTCAATGCAGCATCAACGACGTCCGGTGAAGCTCCATTGCAGCCCCGGCGGAGCTCCAACGCAAAACTATCGGTACCGACGAAGATTCATTGCAACTCCGGCAAAGCTCCATTACAATGACGGATATACTTCTAACAGCGAGGCGTTGCTCCATTCCAACATCGGTGGTGCTCCCTAACAGCTTCAAGTCAACATCGTCGGAGTTGCAGCGCCTCCACCGGCCGCTCGTCGCGGTCACCGTCATAGCATCGCACGGCGCTCCATTGCATCTTATGGCGACGGCCATGGCTGCAATGGTCGGCACAACAACTACTCTCGATTCATGGTCCCCGACGCGGTAGTCCTCCATCGTAGCATTGTCTGCCTCCGCCACATCTTCATCACCATTGCAGCATTGGCTGCCTCCACCACAGCTTCATCACTTCTTTCTCCTCACGGTGTCTTTGGGCGGCAGGTCTTGCAACATTCTCTAACACGACGGGGGAGGATGCACTAGTAGAAAATAGGGCATCAATCCCGGTTTCAGAGGGCCTTTAGTCCCGGTTCTCCAATCGGGACTAATCAATCGGGACTAAAGGCCCTCACTTTTAGTCCCGGTTGGGTTACGAACCGGGACTAATGAAGCTCCACGTGGCTGCTGTCGGGTGCCTAGGTAGGAGGACCTTTAGTCCCGGTTGGCAACACCAACCGGGAGTAAAAGACTGCCACACGTCAGTACCAGCCCAGCGCTGGTTTTTTTAAGGAGGGCTTTTGGGTTTTGGAGGGTTTAGGGTTTTTTGTTTTTATTTTATGTCTTCCATTCAACTCGACGCTAGCTACTAATAGCAATGAAGAAACCATTACACAACATCGTGATGAATATAACATAGATAAATGATGGATATATTCGACGCTACTACAATAGTACACGTTCATGCATATATACAATATTGTTGGAAATATGCCCTAGAGGCAATAAATAAAGTGTTTATTATAATATTTCCTTGTTCATGATAATCGTTTATTATCCATGCTACAATTGTATTGATTGGAAACACATTACATGTGTGGGTAAATAGACAACACAATGTCCCTAGTATGCCTCTAGTGAACTAGCTCGTTGATCAAAGATGGTCAAGGTTTCCTAGCCATTGACATGAGATGTCATTTGATAACGGTATCACATCATTAGGAGAATGATGTGATGGACAAGACCCAAACTACATAGCATATGATCGTGTCAGTTTATTGCTGCCGTTTTCTGCATGTCAAGTATATGTTCCTATGACCATGAGATCATGCAACTCACGGATACCGGAGGAGTGCCTTGTGTGTATCAAACGTCGCAACGTAACTGGGTGAATATGAAGGTGCTCTACAGGTATCTCCGAGGGTGTCTGTTGAGTTGGCATGGATCAAGACTGGGATTCGTTACTCCGTGTGACGCAGAGGTATCTCAGGGCCCACTCGGTAATACAACATCAGAATGAGCCTTGCAAGCAATGTGTCTAAGTGTTAGTCACGGGATCTTGTATTACAGAACGAGTAAAGAGACTTGCCGATAACAAGGTTGAACTAGGTATGGAGATACCGACGATCGAATCTCGGGCAAGTAACATACCGAAGAACAAAGGGAATATCATACGGGATTAACTGAATCCTTGACATAGAGGTTCGACCGATAAAGATCTTCGTAGAATATGTAGGAACCAATATGGGCATCCAGGTCCCGCTATTGGTTATTGACCTTAGAGGTGTCTCGTTCATGTCTACATAGTTCTCGAACCCGCAGGGTCTGCACACTTAAGGTTCGGTGACGTTTCGGTAGTATAGAGTTGTGCATGGTGGTGACCGAAGGTTGTTTGGAGTCCTGGATGAGATCCCAGATGTCATGAGGAGCTCCGGAATGGTCCGGAGGTAAAGATTTATATATAGGAAGTCCTATTTTGGTCGCCGGAAAAGTTTCGGGCTCATCGGTAGTGTACCGGGAGTGCCGGTAGTGTACCGGGAGACCATCGGGAGGGGTATTTCGACCCAAGAGGCTACATGGGCTGTGATAGGATGAATACCAGCCCTTAGTGGGCTGGTGGAAGTCCCACACAAGGCCCATGGAGCTGGGAAGAAAAGCCCAAAAGGAAAAAGGTGGAAAAAGGCAAAAAAGGCAAAATAAGGAAGGAGTCCTAATCCTACTAGGAGTGGAGGAGGAGGACTCCTCCCTCCTAGTTCGGCCGAACCAGATTGGCTTGGAAGCCAAGTCTGCCTCCTCTCCTCCTATATATACTAGAGGGTTTTAGGGTTTTTGCACAAGATTTTCAGCCACGCGCAACCCTACCCTCTAGTCCATAGTTTCTCCTCTAGATTGGATTTCTGCAGTGCTTAGGCGAAGCCCTGCCGGAATAGCTCCACCACCATTGTCGGAGCGCCGTCGCGCTACCGGAGAACTCTTCTTCCTCTTTGCTCCTTCTTTCTAGATCAAGACGGCGGAGATCGTCATCAAGCTGTACGTGTGCTGAACGCGGAGGTGTCGTCCGTTCGGCGCTAGATTGGAAGGATCGTGATCAAGTTCGTGGGACGGATCGTGATCAAGTTCACGGGACGGATCGTGATTGGATCGCGGGATGGATCATGATTGGATCGCGGGATGCATGGCGATTTGGATCGTGAATACGTTCGACTACGCCAACCGTGTTTCTTAACGCTTCCCGCTTAGCGATCTACAAGGGTACGTAGATCCACTCTCCCTCTCGTAGATGCTCATCACCATGGATATATCTACGTGTGCGTAGGAATTTTTTTGTTTCCATGCAACGTTCCCCAACAGTGGTATCAGAGCTAGGTCTATGTGTAGATGAGATCTCGAGTAGAACACAAAAGGTTTGTGGGTGTTGATGCTTAGATTGCTTCCTCCCTTGGTCGGATTTTGGTTCATCGGTATTGTGAGATGAAGCGGCCTAGACCAACATTACTTGTACGCTTACGAGAGACCGGTTCCCTCGACCGCAACTTGTTGCATAGATGGCTTGCGGGTGCAGTTTCTCTCACTTTTAGTTGGATCGGATTCGACAAAGGCGGTCCTTGAGAAGGTTAAAAAACAACTAGTGTATCACCGTCGTGGTTTTTGCGTAGATGATAATTGTTCTTGCTAAATACCCGTAGCAGCCACGTAAAACATGCAACAACAATTAGAGGACGTCTAACTTGTTTTTGCAGGGTATGTTGTGATGTGATATGGCCAATTACATGATGTGATATGTGTGATGTATGAGATGATCATGTGATGTATAGATTATCACGACTTGCATGTCGATGAGTACGGCAACCGGCAGGAGCCATAGGGTTGTCTTTAATTATTGTATGACCTACGTGTCAATCATTAAGCACTATGTAATGCTTTACTTTATCGCTAAACGGTAGCAATAGTAGTAGAAGCATGTTGGGCGCGACAACCCCGATGGTGACACGTTGATGGAGATCAAGATGATGAAGATCATGGTGTCATGCCGGTGACGATGGAGATCATGCCGGTGCGTTCTAGATGGAGATCAAAAGCACAAGTTCATGGCCATATCATGTCACTGATGAATTGCATGTGATGTTAATCCTTTTGTGCACCTTGTTTTTCTTAGGACGACGGTAGCCTTATAAGGTGATCCCTCACTTAAATTTCAAGATTAATTGTGTTCTCCCCGAGTGTGCACCGTTGCGAAAGTTCGTCGTGTTGAGACACCACGTGATGATCGTGTGTGATAGACTCTACGTTCACATACAACGGGTGCAAGCCAGTGTTGCACGTGCAGAACACTCGGGTTAAACTTGACGAGCCTAGCTTGTGCAGACATGGCCTCGGAACACAAGAGACCGAAAGGTCGAACATGAGTCATATAGTAGATATGATCAACATAATGATGTTCACCATTGAAGCCACCTCAACTCACATGATGACCAGACTTGAGTTGGTGGATTTGGATCATGTGACACTCAGATGGCCTAAGGGATGTCAATTTGAGTGGGAGCTTTAGTAATTTTATTAACTAAACTCATTATCTTGAATAATAGTCTAAGTAAACTTTGCATATTTATGTTGTAGATCAATGGCTCGCGCAGTAGCACCCCTGAATTTTAATGCGTTCCTAGAGAAAGCTAAGTTGAAAGATGATGAAAGTAACTTTGTTGACTGGGCCTGTAATATGAGGATTATCCTCACGGCTTCCCAGAAATCATATGTCCTTGATGCACCGCTTGGTGACCAACCAGAAGACATGACCTCCGAAGACGTTAAGAACGCTTGGGAGGCACGTACTGGAGATTACTCAATAGTTTAGTGTGCGATATTGTATGGCTTAGAACCGGGACTTCAAAGACGTTTTGAACGTCATGGAGCATATGAGATGTTCCAGGAGTTGAAGTTTATCTTTCAGAAGAACACCCGGATCGAGAGGTATGAAACCTTCGATAAGTTCTATGCTTGCAAGATGGAGGAGAACGGGTCTATCAGTGAACATATACTCAGAATGTCTGGTTATTCAACTCATCTAGCGGAATTGGAATTTGCCCTTCCGCCAGAGGCGATCACTGACAGAGTTCTTCAATCACTGCCACCTAGTTACAAGAGCTTTGTGATGAACTATAACATGCACGGGATGAACAAGTCAGTCGCCGAGCTGTTTGCGATGCTAAAAGTCGCTAAGTCTGAAATCCAGAAAGAACATCAAGTGTTGATGGTCAATAAAACCACTAGTTTCAAGAAAAATGGCAAGGTCAAGGGCAAGGGCAAGAAGGGTAAAACCAAGAAGGATGGCAAAGTGGTTACTACTCCTGTAAAGAAGCCCAAGCATGGACCTAAGCCAGAAACTGAGTGCTTTCATTGCAAGGGAACTGGTCATTGGAAGCGAAACTGCCCCAAGTACCTGGCTGACAAGAAGGCGGCCAATGACAATCAAGGTATATATGATATACATGTTATTGATGTGTACCTTACTAGCTCTCGTAGTAGTGCCTGGGTAGTTGATACCGGTTTGGTTGCTCACATTTGCAAATCAAAGCAGGAACTACGGAATAAACGAAGGCTGGCAAAGGACGAAGTGACGATGCGCGTGGGAAATGGTTCCAAGGTTGATGTGATTGCCGTCGGCACGCTCTCTCTTTGATTACCATCGGGATTAGTGATGAACCTGAATAATTGTTATTTAGTGCTTGCGTTAAGCATGAACATTATATCTAGATCTTGTTTATTGCGAGACGGTTACTCATTTAAATCAGAGAATAAATGTTGTTCTATTTATATGAGTAATATCTTTTATGGTCATGCACGCAATGTTAGGGGTTTATTCATATTGAATCTTGATAGTGATGACACACATGTTCATAATATTGATGCCAAAAGATGTAGAGTTGATAATGATAGTACCACTTTCTTGTGGCACTGCCGTTTAGGTCATATTGGTGTAAAACGCATGAGGAAGCTCCATGCTGATGGACTTTTGGAGTCACTTGATTTTGAATCACTTGACACATGTGAACCATGTCTCATGGGCAACATGACTAAAACGCCATTCTTTGGAACAATGGAACGGGCAAGTGACTTATTGGAAATCATACATACTGATGTGTGCGATCCAATGAATGTTACAGCATGTGGTGGATATTGTTATTTTCTCACCTTCACTGATGAGTTAAGTAGATATGGGTATATTTACTTAATGAAACACAAGTCTGAAACGTTTGAAAAGTTCAAGCAATTTCAGAGTGAAGTTGAGAATCATCGTAACAAGAAGATTAAGTTCCTGCGATCTGATTGAGGAGGTGAATATCTGAGTTATGAGTTTGGCAGTCACTTAAGACAATGTGGAATTGTTTCACAGTTGACACCGCCCAGAACACCACAGCGTAATGGTGTGTCCGAACGTCTTAATCGAACCTTATTAGATATGGTGCATTCTATGATGTCTCTTGCTGAATTGCCACTATCGTTTTGGGGTTATGCATTAGAGACAGCTGTATTCACTTTAAATAGGGCACCATCGAAATCCATTGAGACGACGCCATATGAACTGTGGTTTGGCAATAGGCCAAAGTTGTCGTTTCTTAAAGTTTGGGGATGTGATGCTTATGTCAAAAAGCTTCAGCCTGAAAAGCTGGAACCAAAAGCAGAGAAATGCGTCTTCATAGGATACCCGAAAGAGACAGTCGGGTATACCTTCTATCTCAGATCTGAAGGCGAAGTGTTTGTCACTAAGAACGGAACATTTCTTGAGAAAGAGTTTCTCTCGAAAGAATTGAGTGGGAGGAAAATAGAGCTTGATGAGGTTATTGAACCTTTACTTCAACCAGAAAGTAGCGCAACGCAGAAAGATGTTTCTATGGAACCTATGACGGTAGAAGAGGAAGTTAATGATGATGATCATGAAGCTTCAGATCAATCTACTATTGAACCTCGTAGGTCGACAAGGCCGTGTACTACTCCTGAGTGGTACAGCAATCCTGTCTTGGAGGTCATGTTGTTCGACAACAATGAACCTACGAGCTATGGAGGAGCAGTGATGGGCCCGGATTCCGAGAAATGGTTAGAGGCCATGAAATCCGAGATGGGATCCATGTATGAAAATAAAAGTATGGACTTTGGAAGTATTACCTGAAGGGCGAAAGGCCATTCAGAACAAATGGATCTTTAAGAAGAAGACAGACGCGGACGGTAATGTCACCGTCTATAAAGCTCAAGTTGTGGCAAAGGGTTTTTCACAAGTTCAAGGAGTTAACTACGATGAGACCTTCTCACCCGTAGCGATGCTTAAGTCTGTCAGAATCATGTTGGCAATAGCTGCTTATTTTGACTATGAAATTTGGCAGATGGATGTCAAAACAGCGTTCCTCAACGGTTTCCTTGAGGAAGAGTTGTATATGATGCAACCAGAAGGTTTTGTCGATCCAGAGAATGCTGACAAAGTTTGCAAACTCCAGTGATCCATTTATGGGCTGGTGCAAGCATCTCAGAGTTGGAATAAGCATTTTGATGAGGTGATCAAAGCGTTTGATTTTATACAAGTTTATGGAGAAGCTTGTATTTACAAGAAAGTGAGTGGGAGCTCTATAGAGTTTCTAATATTATATGTGGATGACATATTGCTGGTTGGAAACAATACAGAAATGCTGGAAAGCATGAAGGAATATTTGAACAAGAGTTTTTCAATGAAGGACCTAGGAGAAGCTGCTTTCATATTAGGCATTAAGATCTATAGAGATAGATCGAGACGTTTAATAGCACTTTCACAAAGCACATACCTTGATAAAGTTTAGTAGAAGTTCAAAATGGATCAGTCCAAGAAGGGGTTCTTGCCTGTGTTACAAGGTGTGAAGTTGAGTAAGACTCAATGCCCAGTGACTGCAGAAGATAGAGAAAAGATGAGTGTCATCCCCTATGCTTCAGCCATAGGCTCTATCATGTATGCAATGCTGTGCACAAGACCCGATGTTAGCCTTGCCATAAGTATAGCCGGAAGGTTTCAAAGTGATCCTGGAATGGAACACTAGGCAGTGGTCAAGAATATCCTTAAGTACTTGAAAAGGACTAAGGAAATGTTTCTCGTTTATGGAGGTGATGAAGAGCTCGTCGTAAAGGGTTACATCGATGCAAGCTTTGACACTGACACGAAAACCGTATACGTATTTATTCTCAACGGGGGAGCGGTAAGCTGGTGCAGTTCCAAGCAAAGTGTGGTAGCCGATTCTACATGTGAAGCGGAGTACATCGCAGCCTCGGAGGCGACAAAGGAAGGTGTCTAGATGAAGCAGTTCATGATAGATCTTGGAGTAGTGCCCAATGCACTGAATCCAATGAACCTGTTCTGTGACAACACTGGTGCCATTGCTCTGGCCAAGGAACCAAGGTTTCACAAGAGGACCAGACACATAAAGCGACGCTTCAACTCCATCTGCGATTACATCGAGGAGAAGGACATAAATATTTGCAAAGTGCACACGGATCTGAATGTTGCAGACCCGTTGACTAAACCTCTTCCAAGGGCTAAACATGATCAACACCAGAACTGCATGGGTGTTCGATTCATTACCATGTAAATCACATAGTGATGTGAACTAGATTATTGACTCTAGTGCAAGTGGGAGACTGTTGGAAATATGCCCTAGAGGCAATAAATAAAGTGTTTATTATAATATTTCCTTTTTCATGATAATCATTTATTATCCATGCTACAATTGTATTGATTGGAAACACATTACATGTGTGGGTAAATAGATAACACACTGTCCCTAGTATGCCTCTAGTGAACTAGCTCGTTGATCAAAGATGGTCAAGGTTTCCTAGCCATTGACATGAGATGTCATTTGATAATGGGATCACATCATTAGGAGAATGATGTGATGGACAAGACCCAAACTACAAATGTAGCATATGATCGTGTTAGTTTATTGCTGCAGTTTTCTGCATGTCAAGTATATGTTCCTATGACCATGAGATCATGCAACTCATGGATACCGGAGGAGTGCCTTGTGTGTATCAAACGTCGCAACGTAACTGGGTGACTATGAAGGTGCTCTACGGGTATCTTCGAGGGTGTCTGTTGAGTTGGCATGGATCAAGACTGGGATTCGTTACTCCGTGTGACGCAGAGGTATCTCAGGGCCCACTCGGTAATACAACATCACAATGAGCCTTGCAAGCAATGTGTCTAAGTGTTAGTCACAGGATCTTGTATTACGGAATGAGTAAAGAGACTTGCCGATAACGAGGTTGAACTAGGTATGGAGATACCGACGATCGAATCTCGGGCAAGTAACATACCGAAGAACAAAGGGAACATCATAGGGGATTAACTGAATCCTTGACATAGAGGTTCGACCGATAAAGATCTTCGTAGAATATGTAGGAACCAATATGGTCATCCAGGTCCCTCTATTGGTTATTGACCATAGAGGTGTCTTGGTCATGTCTACATAGTTCTCGAACCCGCAGGGTCTGCACACTTAAGGTTCGGTGACGTTTTGGTAGTATAGAGTTGTGCATGATGGTGACCGAAGGTTGTCCGGAGTCCTGGATGAGATCCCGGATGTCACAAGGAGCTCCGAAATGGTCTGAAGGTAAAGATTTATATATAGGAAGTCCTATTTTGGTCGTCAGAAAAGTTTCGGGCTCATCGGTAGTGTACCGGGAGTGCCGGTAGTGTACCGGGAGACCATTGGGAGGGGTATTTCGACCCAAGAGGCTACATGGGCTGTGGGTGGATGAATACCATCCCTTAGTGGGATGGTGGAAGTCCCACACAAGGCCCATGCATCTGGGAAGAAAATCCCAAAAGGACAAAAGGTGGAAAAAGGCAAAATAAGGAAGGAGTCCTAATCCAACTAGGAGTGGAGGAGGAGGACTCCTCCCTCCTAGTTCGGCCGAACCAGATTGGCTTGGAAGCCAAGGCTGCCTCCTCTCCTATATATACTAGAGTGTTTTAGGGTTTTTGCACAAGATTTTCAGCCACGCGCAACCCTACCCTCTAGTCCATAGTTTCTCCTCTAGATCGGATTTCTGCAGTGCTTAGGCGAAGCCCTGCCAGAATAGCTCCACCATGATCGCCGGAGCGCCATCATGTTGCCGAAGAACTCTTCTTCCTCTCCGCTCCTTCTTGCTGGATCAAGACAGCGGAGATCGTCATCAAGCTATACGTGTGCTGAATGCGGAGGTGCCGTCCGTTCGGCGCTAGATCGGAAGGATCGTGATCAAGTTCGTGGGATGGATCGTGATCAAGTTCACGGGACGGATCGTGATTGGATCGCGGGACGGATCGTGATTGGATCATGGGACACATGGCGATTTGGATCGCGAAGACGTTCGAATACACCAACCGCGTTTCTTAACGCTTCTCGCTCAGCGATCTACAAGGGTACGTAGATCCACTCTCCCTCTCGTAGATGCTCATCACCATGGATAGATCTGCATGTGCGTAGGAAATTTTTTGTTTCCCATGCAATGTTCCCCAACAAATATAATATTTCTTACTATCCCTAGAATCTAATTTTCTAAAATCGGCATCCAGTTCCATATGGAATTCTCCGTTTTTATCTATGACATGGTCAAGTAAGAATCTCGTCAATTCCTCTTGAATTGCTCATATGCGACTCTTTGGTAGGAGTTCGTCCTGCTTTTGTAGGATCTAATTTAAAGAAGGGGATCAATATATATATATATATATATGTATATATATATGTATATATATATGTATATATATAACTCAAGACAATTGATGGTAATAAAATAAAATTGTGAATATTGTTTACGTACTTCAAGTTGTTCTAAGATTCTGCCCTTCTCACAGGTCATCTGGCGAATGAACATGCAAACGTGGTATCCACATAAATTATTCCCGGATCCCTGCCTCGAGCACTTTACGAGAATAGAGTTCAATCAAAATAATAATCAAGCATGATAATGGTATTGAAACTAGAATCAAAGAGATGCGCGAACCTAGCTAGTACTACTTACATTGACTGGTTGAAAATGCAACTTGTCTCTCCATTCACCCTTAGCCTTTTGGGTGAAATTTTTCAAACTCCGTCCACCAAAAAAAATGAATAAATATTAATTACTTGATATCAGGAAATGAACGTAATTTGCCATTATAGTGCGATAATGATCGTAATTACCTCTGGAGCATGTTTTGCATGTCCGCCCACAACACAAGGTCTTTTCGTAACGAGTCCATGACAAGTACTTTTCTTGCGTCAAACTGAATGACTAGCAGAATAAAGTGGAACCTGCGCACGCATAACCCATCAATTACAGTACTTAAGATCGAGTAAGTGAAATAGAATGTGTACAATACAATATAATTAACACTCACTAGAAGTTGTAAGGAAATAATATTTCCCTTTTGGTTTTTTGTTCAACTAACGCCCTGAGCAAGACCTTCTATGTATCCTTGGCATGCTTTTATAGCGTATATTCATTGAAAGTATATGGGTTAATGAATCCAATGTCATAGATTCGATCTTTTTTGCATTCGAGGATCTTCTTCCTGCATAATTAACATAGACATGATAATTATACATGCAATGAACGAGCTGAGCTACAGAGACTTAATTACAGAAATGATACTTACAAACAATAGCAACTGACGATAGATTTGTCAATGACGTCTTGATTGTATAACTGAAACAATTCATCAAATTCAATGAGCATTTGTTATTTTCCATTGTAGTAATGATCATCTTTAAGTCCCACCATGATCCAGCATGTCCCTGCCTTTGAGGCTTTCATGTACCACTCATGCAATTTTTGCATTTGTGTTGGTAGATCATTTAGCTCCTCAGGTCTAACGAGAGGCTTCCCGTGCTCGTATTTATAGGCTACCTCAGCAATTTGGAACTATACCTCATCACTTAAGTAATCACTAAGACTGAAAACAGGAGCAGTCGCCTCTACCTCCGAATCATTAGCGATATCGGCAAACACCTTCAGCGGGGGACACGATTGGTTTTTCTGTTTGCCTAGCTGGGGAATTGTTTTCACCTTTGCACCACTGCTACTACTTGCCGACCACTATTGTGAATCTTTATGTGACTTTACAATAGAGCGGTCATAGTCTGATAGCAACGTAGGTGGAGGTTTCGTAAGGTTTTTCAATAAGCGCCTCACTTTTACCAAATCGATTTTCTTCGTTGGAACTTGAGGTTCGGGTGCAAGCTGGCGTTGCACCTCAGCAGCCACGGCCTCGTCCAATTCCTTGCCAATCTTATCGTATGCTAACTTGGCACGAGCCATCTTGACGCTACCTGCTCTGGATTTCTTCATTGTTGTACTACTTGGTTCCGCTGCTGAGGCGACGGAGGAGGCGGAGTCACTTGACGCGGCGGATTCTGCTAAGGGGCCGCTTCCGTCAGAGTTTGTTGACGCGGCGTAGACAGCTGAGGCGGGCGGATTCTGCTGAGGTGCCTCCTCCGTCGGAGTCAGCCAACGCGGTGGAGACAACTGAGGTGGTGGAGAGATCTAACACAATGGAGACAACTGAGGCAGCGGATTCTGCTGAGGGGCCTCCTCTGTCGGAGTCCGCTGACGCGGCGAAGACAATGGAGGCGGTGGAGAAAGCTGACGCGGCCTCCATTGTGGAAGCACGATGGTTTCCTTTATCCGTTGGAAACTTCATCCACCCTGACAACAGCAAATCCATCTAGAATCGGATTGCAATGGAAAGTTCCATCAGGTCCATGAGGTAAGACATAGCCGACCGCCGCCTTGAAGGTTAGGTTCATACATTTCGCCATTAGCTCACAATGTTCCCTCTCCGTGATATCATCCATGGGGTGGCGAGGAGCCATGATATCAGGTCGAGAAAGCTTCGTGGAAGCCATGCTACTTTTCCACTAAGATGGTGGGGTAGCTAATTCGTTGACACTATCAAATGAAGGATCTTCGTGCTGCTGAGATGGTGGGCCGATAGCTCGCTGGCTGGTAAGTGACTCTAGTTTCTTCTCCTGCAATGCTACTCCTTCTTCTAACTTTTGCAGCCAATTTGTTTCCTCTTTCTTCTTTCTCTGTCTGCTTCTACAACCAGTGTTGTCGGGAAACCCATGCAACCATGGAACGGAGCCTGATGTGCCTCGTGTTCGTCCAGGGTGTTCAGGATTCACGAGGGCGCATGACAACACACCCTTCTCTTTGTCGGGAATGAACCTCCCTGCCTGCACGTCCTTGATTGCTTCCTGGATATTTTCCAGGGGTGTTTGAACTTGAGCTTTCGTGTAAACACACTTCCCTGTTTTTGGGTGCAAAGTTCCCCCATGCCCGAAGAACCAAGTCCTTGACTGTTCGGGCCAGTATAATGTCTTTGGTTCGATATCTTGAGCAAGCAGGTTGTTCTCAGCTTTGTCCCATGTAGGCCGGGAAAACTTGTAGCCACCTGAGCCCGTAACATGGTGATATTCCTTCTTTGCAGAATTGTCCTTATTTATCTGTGATCTTTTCTTAGCTTTCACCGATTTCTTGTATTCCACAAATGCGGTCATTGTTCTTTCATCTTCGCATATTGAGTATCCACGGCAAAATCTGGAGTCTCGTCTTTCTCGAAAAAAAATCGTTCAATCTTTTCTTCCAGTTCTTGAATTGTTCTACCATCTTCTTAAGAGCCCACGCCTTGAATTTTCCCTGTATAACTGGGTTATTTAGATCCTCCTCTGGCGGTAGGCTGAAAGTTTTCATGAGCAAGTTCCAAAGCTCATCTTGATTGTCCTCCGTATTATTCCATTCTTGGATGCTGATTAGACGACGTCCCTGACAACAACTCCACACTAATATACAAATTGTTCTTGGGTCCGCTCGGGAGGAATCGGTTTGCCATTTGGAGCGACTTCTTCGATCGTGTATCTTTCATTCTCACCCACCTTTTTCTTCGGGCCTCATCTCCTTATAGAAGGTTGGCTCGATCCGAAGGGCTAAAAGAAGAAAGAGGCCTTAATATATGTCCATACAAAACAATTAATGCATCTAGTCAGCAGAGGTTTATTTAATATATATACCTTGTCGTACTTGGCAACATAAGGCTCCAACACCGCTGGAGCCGTCATCTTCTCCCTCCATGCATGAAATGTCCTAGTTTGTGATGTTAACTTGTTCAAACATGCATGATCATGGTATAAACAGATTCATTGGATTTTTCTGATCAGTTTTCATATATAAATTATTTTCATCCGAGTTATAGATTATTTTCTATGATTTTTAGAAGTTTTAAACATTTTTTGAAATTCATAAATCATTTCATCGACTTAGTGTCCAACCTGGCCAGTGGCTCGGGGTTACCTTCAGGGACTGACATGTGGGGCCAGGTCAAAGCTGACATGGCCAGGTCAAAACTGACATGCGGGTCCCACATTTCATCGACTCAACGTGTTAAATAGGTTTAATTAAAACATGAGTATTAACAGGGTCTGGGCCCACTATCAGTTGCATAGGGGTTAAGTTAATAGTGTCATTAGGCCCTAATCTATTCCCTGACCTGCCGGGCCTGCATGGTAGTGGCACCGATGACGAGGTCGACATCGACGACCACAGAGGACGATGGAGGCATCGGGATTCCTCCTCCAGCGACCAAATGGCCGGTGGAGGGCACCTATAGGGAGCTGGTGCTGACTCGCATCCATTGGCGTCATCTACTCGCTTCGGGGCAGGATGAACTGATGGCGGTGAGAGCAAAAGCGGTGGCCGGAGTTCGGGCTCTAGTGGCCGTGACGCTATGCGTAGCTAGCGCGCGATGTGATCGGCTGGGCGGACTCCTACGAACTCCAATAGCACATTAGTGCCATTGGTTTCGTGTGGCAAGCTTAGTAACAATGACCATGACAGCCATGGCTGTTGGAAATATGCCCTAGAGGCAATAAATAAAGTGCTTATTATTATATTTCCTTGTTCATGATAATTGTTTATTATCCATGCTATAAATATATTGATTGGAAACACATTGCATGTGTGGATGAATAGACAACACTTTGTCCCTAGTGTGCCTCTAGTAGACTAGCTCGTTGATCAAAGATGGTCAAGGTTTCCTAGCCATGGGCATGAGATCTCATTTGATAAATGGGATCACATCATTAGGAGAATGATGTGATGGACAAGACCCAAACTATGAACGTAGAATATGATCGTATCAGTTTATTGCTACAGTTTTCTGCATGTCAAGTATATGTTCCTATGAACATGAGATCATGCAACTAACGGACACCGGAGGGGTGCCTTGTGTGTATCAAACGTCACAACATAAATGGGTGACTATAAAGGTGCTCTACAGGTATCTCCGAGGGTATCTGTTGGGTTGGTATGGATTGAGACTGGGATTTGTTACTCTATGTGACGGAGAGGTATCTCAGGGCCCACTCGGTAATACAACATCACAACAAGTCTTGCAAGCAAGTCGATAACAAGGTCGAACTAGGTATGGAGATACCGACGATCGAATCTCAGGCAAGTAACATACCGAAGAACAAAGGGAACATCATACGGGATTAACTGAATCCTTGACATAGAGGTTCGACCGATAAAGATATTCGTAAAATATGTAGGAACCAATATGGGCATCTAGGTCCCGCTATTGGTTATTGACCGTAGAGGTGTCTCGGTCATGTCTACATAGTTCTCGAACCCGCAGGGTCTGCACACTTAAGGTTCAGTGACGTTTCGGTAGTATAGAGTTATATATGGTGGTGACCAAAGGTTTTTCGGAGTCCCGAATGAGATCTTGGACATCACGAGGAGCTCCGGAATGGTCCGGAGGTAAAGATTGATATATAGGAAGTCCTGTTTTGGTCGTCGGAAAAGTTCCAGGCTCATCGGTAGTGTATCAGGAGTGCCGGGAGGGTACCGGGTGACCATCGGGAGGTGTATTTGGACCCAAGAGGCTACATGGGCTGTGGGATGATAAATACCAGCCCTTAGTGGGCTGTAAAGGGTCTCACACAAGGCCCATGCGGCTGGGAAGAAATTCCAAAGTGGAAAAGGTGGAAAAAAGGCAAAAAGGTGGAAATAAGGAAGGAGTCCTAATCCTACTGGGAGTGGAGGAGGAGGACTCCTCCTCTCCACTTCGGCTAAACCAAAGAGGGGCTGGCCCTTGAGCCAAGCCTCCTCCTCCTCTCCTCCTATATATACTAGAGGTTTTAGGGTTTTTGCACAAGATTTTCAGCCACGTGCAACCCTACCCTCTAGTCCGTAGTTTCTCCTCTAGATCGGTTTTAGCTGTGCTTTGGCGAAGCCCTACTGAGATTACTCCACCACCATCGCCACAACGCCGTCACACTGCAGGAGAACTCATCTACCTCTCTGCTCCCTCTTTCTGAATCAAGAAGGCGGAGATCGTCATCAAGCCGTACGTGTGCTGAACGCGGAGGTGCCATCCGGTCGGTGCTAGATCGGGACGGATCGTGATTGGATCGCGGGATGCTCGGCGATTTGGATCGCGAAGATGTTCGACTACATCAACCACGTTTCTTAACGCTTCCCGCTTAGCGATCTACAAGGGTACATAGATTCACTCTCCCTCTCGTAGGTGCTCATCACCATGGATAGATCTTGCGTGTGCGTAGGAATTTTTTTGTTTCCCATGCAACGTTCCCCGACAGTGGCATTAAGAGCTAGGTCTATGTGTAGATGAGATCTCGAGTAGAACACAAAGAGTTTGTGGGCGTTGATGCTTAGATTTATTCCTCCCGTGGTCGTGTTTAGGTTCAATGGTGTTGTGGGATGAAGCGGCCCGGACCAACCTTACTCGTACGCTTACGAGAGACCGGTTCCATCGACCGACGTGTAACTTCGTTGCACAAAGATAGCTGGCGGGTTTCTGTTTCTCCTACTTTAGTTGGATCGGATTCGACTAAGGCGGTCCTTGAGAAGGTTGAAAAGCAACTTATGTATCACCGTTGTGGTTTATGCGTAGGTGAGAATTGTTCTTGCTAGATACCCGTAGCAACCACGTAAAACATGCAACAACAATTAGAGGATGTCTATCTTGCTTTTGCAGGGTATGTTGTGATGTGATATGGACAATTACATGATGAGATATATGTGATGTATGAGATGATCATGTGTTCTATAGAATATCATGACTTGCATGTCGATGAGTACGACAACCGACAGGAGCCATAGGGTTGTCTTTAATTATTGTATGACCTGCGTGTCAATCATTAAGCGCTATGTAATGCTTTACTTTATCGCTAAACGGTAGCAATAGTAGTAGAAGCATGGTGGGCGCGACAACCCCGATGGCGACACGTTGATGGAGATCAAGATGATGGAGATCATGGTGTCGTGCCGGTGACGATGGAGATCATGCCGGTGCTTTCAAGATGAAGATCAAAAGCACAAGTTCATGGCCATATCATGTCACTTATAATTTGCATGTGATGTTAATCCTTTTATGCACTTTGTTTTGCTTAGGACGATGGTAGAATTATAAGCTGATCCCTCACTTAAATTTCAAGATGAATTGTGTTCTCCCCGAGTGTGCACCGTTGCGAAAGTTCGTCGTGTCGAGACACCACGTGATGATCGGATGTGATAGACTCTATGTTCACATACAATGGGTGCAAGCCAGTGTTGCACATGTAGAACACTCGGGTTAAACTTGATGAGCCTAGCATGTATAGACATGGCCTCGGAACACAAGAGACCGAAAGGCCGAACATGAGTCATATAGTAGATATGATCAACATGATGATGTTCAACATTGAAACCACCTCAACTCATGTGATGATTAGACTTGAGTTGGTGAATTTGGATCATGTGACACTCAGATGACCTGAGGGATGTCAATTTGAGTGGGAGCTTTAGTAATTTGATTAACTAAACTCATTATCTTGAACAATAGTCTAAGTAACCTTTGCATATTTATGTTGTAGATCGATGGCTCGCGAAGTAGCACCCCTGAATTTGAATGCGTTCCTAGAAAGCTAAGTTGAAAGATGATGGAAGTAACTTTGTTGACTGGGCCCGTAATCTGAGGATTATCCTCACGGCTTCCCAGAAATCATATGTCCTTGATGCACCGCTTGGTGACCAAGCCGAATACATGTCATCCGAAGACATTAAGAACACTTGGGAGGCACGTTCTGGAGATTACTCAATAGTTCAGTGTGCAATATTGTATGGCTTAGAACTGGGACTTCAAAGACGTTTTGAATGTCATGGAGCATATGAGATGTTCTAGGAGATGAAATTTATCTTTCAGAAGAATACCCGGATCGAGAGGTATGAGACCTTCGATAAGTTCTATGCTTGCAAAATGCAGGAGAACGGGTCTATTAGTGGACATATACTCAGAATGTCTGGGTATTCGACTCGTCTGGCGGAGTTGAGAATTTCCCTTCTGCCAGAGGCCATCACTGATAGAGTTCTTCAAGCACTACCACCTAGCTACAAGAGCTTTGTGATGAACTATAACATGCACGGGATGAACAAGTCAGTCGTCGAGCGGTTTGCGATGCTGAAAGTCGCTGAGTGTAAAATCTAGAAAGAACATCAAGTGTTGATGGTCAATAAAACCACTAGTTTCAAGAAGAATGGTAAGGGCAAGGGCAAGAAGGGTAAATCCAAGAAGGATGGCAAAGCAGTTCCTCCTCCTCTAAAGAAACCCAAGGGTGGACCCAAGCCAGAAATTGAGTGCTTTCATTGCAAGGGAACTGGTCACTAGAAGCGGAACTGCCCCAAGTACCTGACTGACAAGAAGGCGGCCAACAACAAACAAGGTATATATGATATACATGTTATTGATGTGTACCTTGCTAGCTCTTGTTGTAGTCCCTAGGTATTTGATACCGGTTCGGTTGCTCACATTTGCAACTCAAAGCAGGACCAACGGAATAGATGGAGGCTGGCTAAGGACAAAGTGATGATGCGCGTGGGAAATGGTTCCAAGGTTGATGTGATCGCCGTCGGTACGCTCTCTCTTCGATTACCATCGGGATTAGTGATGAACCTGAATAATTGTTATTTAGTGCCTGCGTTAAGCATGACCATTATATCTGGATCTTGATTATTGCGAGACGGTTACTCATTTAAATCAGAGAATAATGGTTGTTCTATTTATATGAGTAGTATATTTTATGGTCATGCACCCAATGTGAGGGGTTTATTCATATTAAATCTTGATAGTGATGATACACATGTTCATAACATTGATGCCAAAAGATGTAGAGTTGATAATGATAGTACCACTTTCTTGTGGTACTGCCATTTGGGTCATATTGGTGTAAAACACATGTGGAAGCTCCATGTTGATGGACTTTTGGAGTCACTTGATTTTGAATCACTTGAAAAATGTGAACCATGCCTCATGGGCAAGATGACTAAAACGCCATTCTCTGGAACAATGGAACGACAAAGTGACTTGTTGGAAATCATACATACCGATGTGTGCGGTCCAATGAATGTTGCAGCGCACGGTGGATATCATTATTTTCTCACCCTCACTAATGACTTAAGTAGATATGGGTATATTTACTTAATGAAACATAAGTCTGAAACGTTTGAAAAGTTCAAGCAATTTTAGAGTGAAGTTGAGAATCATCGTAACAAGAAGATCAAATTCCTACGATCTGATCGAGGAGGTGAATATCTGAGTTATGAGTTTGGCAGTCACTTAAGACAGCATGGAATTGTTTCACGGTTGACACCGCCTGGAACACCATAGCGTAATGGTGTGTCTGAACGTCGTAATCGAACCTTATTAGATATGGTGCGTTCTATGATGTCTCTTGCCGATTGGCCACTAACGTTTTGGGGTTATGCATTAGAGACAACTGCATTCACTTTAAATAGGGCACCATCGAAATCCATTGAGATGACGCCATATGAACTGTGGTTTGGCAAGAGGCCAAAGTTGTCGTTTCTTAAAGTTTGGGGATGTGATTCTTATGTCAAAAAGCTTTAGCCTGAAAAGCTGGAACCCAAAGCCGAGAAATGCGTCTTCATAGGATACCCGAAAGAGACAGTTGGGTATACCTTCTATATCAGATCCGAAGGCAAAGTGTTTGTCGTTAAGAACGGAACATTTCTTGAGAAAGAGTTTCTCTCGAAAGAATTGAGTGGGAGGAAAATAGAGCTTGATGAGGTCATTAAACCTTTACTTCAACCAGAAAGTAGTGCAGCGTAGAAAGATGTTTATGTGGAACCTACAACAGTTGAAGAGGAAGTTAATGATGATGATCATGAAGCTTCGGATCAAGTTACTATTGAACCTCGTAGGTCGACAAGGGTGCGTACTGCTCCTGAGTGGTACGACAACCCTATCTTGGAGGTCATGTTGTTGGACAACAATGAACCTATGAGTTATGGAGGAGCGATGATGGGCCAAGATTCCGAGAAATGGTTAGAGGCCATGAAATCCGAGATTGGATCCATGTATGAAAACAAAGTATGGACTTTGGAAGTATTACCTGAAGGGCGAAAGGCCATTCCGAACAAATGGATCTTTAAGAAGAAGACGGACGCAGACGGTAATGTCACCGTCTATAAAGCTCGACTTGTGGCAAAGGGTTTTTCATAAGTTCAAGGAGTTGACTACGATGAGACCTTCTCACCCGTAGCGATGCTTAAGTCCATCAGAATCAAGTTAGCAATAGCTGCATATATCGGCTATGAAATTTGGCAGATGGATGTCAAAATAACGTTTCTCAACGGTTTCCTTGAGGAAGAGTTGTATATGATGCAACCAGAAGGTTTTGTAGATCCAGAGAATGCTGACAAAGTTTGCAAACTCCAACGATCCATTTATGGACTAGTGCAAGCATCTCGGAGTTGGAATAAGCATTTTGATGAGGTGATCAAAGCGCTTGGGTTTATACAAGTTTATGGAGAAGCTTGTATTTACAAGAAAGTGAGTGGGAGCTCTATAACGTTTCTATTATTATATGTGGATGACATATTGCTGATTGGAAACAACATAGAAATGCTGGAAAGCGTGAAGGAATATTTGAACAAGAGTTTTTCAATGAAGGACCTAGGAGAAGCTGCTTTCATATTAGGCATTAAGATCTATAGAGATAGATCGAGACGCTTAATAGCACTTTCACAGAGCACATACCTTGGTAAAGTTTTGAAGAAGTTCAAAATGGATCAGTCCAAGAAGGGGTTATTGCCTGTGTTACAAGGTGTGAAGTTGAGTAAGACTCAATGCCTAGTGACTGCAGAAGATAGAGAGAAGATGAGTGTCATCCCCTATGCTTCAGCCAAAGGCTCTATCATGCATGCAATGCTGTGCACAAGACCCGATGTCAGCCTTTCCATAAGTATGGCCGGAAGGTTTCAAAGTGATCCTGGAATGAAGCACTGGACGATGGTCAAGAATATCGTTAAGTACCTGAGAAGGACTAAGGAAATGTTTCTCGTTTATGGAGGTGATGAAGAGCTCGTCATAAAGGGTTACGTCGATGCAATCTTTGACACTGATCCAGATGACTCTAAGTTGCAAACCGGATACGAGTTTATTCTCAATGGGGGAGTGGTAAGCTGGTGCAGTTCCAAGCAAAGTGTGGTAGCCGATTCTACATGCGAGGGAGAGTACATCACAGCCTCGGAGGTAGCGAATGAAGGTGTTTGGATGAAGCAGTTCATGACAGATTATGGAGTAGTGCCCAGTGCACTGAATCCAATGACTCTGTTCTATGACAACACTTGTGCCATTGCTTTGGCCAAGGAACCAAGGTTACACAAGAGGACCAGACACATAAAGCGACGCTTCAATTCCATCCGCGATTACATTGAGGATAATGACATAAATATATGCAAAGTGCACACCGATCTGAATGTTGCAGACCCATTGACTAAACCTCTTCCAAGGGCTAAACATGATCAACACTAGAACTGCATGTGTGTTCTATTCATTACAATGTAAATCACATAGTGATGTGAACTAGATTATTGACTCTAGTGCAAGTGGGAGACTGTTGGTAATATGCCTTAGAGGCAATAAATAAAGTGTTTATTATTATATTTCCTTGTTCATGATAATTATTTATTACCCATGCTATAATTGTATTGATTAGAAACACATTACATGTGTGGATGAATAGACAACACTTTGTCCCTAGTATGCCTCTAGTGAACTAGCTCCTTGATCAAAGATGGTCAAGATTTCCTAGCCATTGACATGTGATGTCATTTGATAACGGGATCACATCATTAGGAGAATGATGGGATGGACGAGACCCAAACTATAAACGTAGCATATGATCGTGTTAGTTTATTGCTACAGTTTTTTGCATGTCAAGTATATGTTCGTATGACCATGAGATCATGCAACTCACGGACACCGGAGGAGTGCCTTGTGTGTATCAAACATCGTAATGTAACTGGGTGACTATGAAGGTGCTCTACAGGTATCTCCGAGGGTGTCTGTTTGGTTGGTATGGATCAAGACTGGGATTTGTTACTCCGTGTGACGGAGAGGTATCTCAGGGCCCACTCGATAATACAACATCACAATAAGACTTGCAAGCAATGTGACTAAGTGTTAGTCACAGGATCTTGTATTACGAAACGAGTAAAGAGACTTGCCGGTAACGAGGTTGAACTAGGTATGGACATACCGACGATCGAATCTCGGGCAAGTAACATACCGAAGAACAAAGAGAACATCATACGTGATTAACTGAATCCTTGACATAGAGGTTCGACCGATAAAGATGTTCGTAGAATATGTAGGAACCAATATGGGCATCCAGGTCCCGCTATTGGTTATCGACCGTAGAGGTGTCTTGGTCATGTCTACATAGTTCTCGAACCCGCAAGGTCTATACACTTAAGGTTCGGTGATGTTTTGGTAGTATAGAGTTATATATGGTGGTGACTGAAGGTTGTTAGGAGTCCCGGATGAGATCCCAGACGTCACGAGGATCTCTCGAATGGTTCAGAGGTAAAGATTGATATATAGGAAGTCCTGTTTTGGTCGTCGGAAAAGTTCTGGGCTCATCGATAGTGTATCGGGAGTGCCGGGAGGGTACCGGGTGACCATCGGGAGGTGTATTTAGACCCAAGATGCTACATGGGATGTGGGAGGATAAATACCAGCCCTTAGTGGGATGGCCAAAGTCTCACACAAGGCCCATGCGTCTGAGAAGAAATTCCAAAGTGGAAAAGGTGGAAAAAAGGCAAAAAGGTGGAAATAAGGAAGGAGTCCTAATCCTACTAGGAATGGAGGAGGAGGACTCCTCCTCTACACTTCGGCCAAACCAAAGAGGGGCTGGCCCTTGCCCCAAGCCTCCTCCTCCTCTCCTCCTATATATACTAGAGGTTTTAGGATTTTTGCACAAGATTTTCAGCCACGTGCAACCCTACCCTCTAGTCCGTAGTTTCTCCTCTAGATCGGTTTCAACTGTGCTTAGGCGAAGCCCTGCTGAGATTACTCCATGTAGTGACCCGACCTGAAATGGTCAAGTCTCTGGTGTTTCCGTACCATCCCAAGATCATGCTTCTACACACGCAGTACATCAATGTATATAATAGAGTTCAATCACACATGCTTTATTAATCGAAATCTCATATAGAGTCATTATTACAAAAGTAACTTGGCTAAAAGCCAACTCATGAGATAGCGCTATCAAAATCCGGCGGAAGCCTGAAGGTAGCTGAGTCCATCTAACTCCAAAGGGCAACACCGAGCATAGGACGTAGACCTCACACTTCGTCGGAGCAAACCTCTGCAACATGAGACGTTGCTGCCGTGTAGGTCAGCATATGGAATATGCTGGCAAATGACAAAAAAATGATAAAAACAATAATGTTATCACAACTATATGCATTTGGTTGATGGTGGCAAAGGTCTGAGTTTTGTATAAAAGCAATTTTTTTCCCTACAACAAAGGGGCATCATGAAATTACTACAAAATATCGGTTGTTTAATGAGATGGTTCCGCCAACCAAATCTCATAACCCAATTATTATCTTGTACCCTCATCAATTATCATCAAGTGTGGTGTTGAGAGTTCCTGATAGTATCATTTCCAGAGGCTCAATTTTCTATAACTGGGGACACGGCTAATCGATCAGGTTTAACACTCTATAGAGGTTTGCACACTTTTCCCACAATATTTGAGCCCTCCATTTATGTCCGCGTACTTCAGGGTGTTTGAGGACCGGATGACCAAAACATGGTCTTTCAAAGAGTTTCCCTAACCCCCGATTAAGAGTTCAGGTTAGAGTTACCACTAAGATCAGCCAAGCCAGAGCCCATAATGACTTGCGGTTGCACAGGTAAACTTCCGGTTATGAAGTATCCATCCGTCCCTTTGATTCTGGGTGGAGTTGTCGGCTGATATCTCTACAACATGGTTAGGTTCACTCCTCTGAGGTATTCCAAGGACGCCTATCAATGGTTCACAAACACTGGGAATTCTAGCGGCCTATCAAGGTGCACACCCACTGGTTACTCCAGGGAGCCTATTTCCAAATCCATCCAGTAGGTGTATAAAAGTTTGTCATGAAGTCTTCATCTCCTCAAAGTAGCCTTGATCACATCAAGTGGTATTCATACTCTTGAATGGTCTTCATCCAAGACACTCACAACTCCCGTGTAACACTCAACCAAAACCCCGTCTACTTAAGCGTAGCATCAAATAAAAATATCGTCCCGAGGCCAGGTTAACAGGGGATTTGTGGGGTTGTCCTACCTCATGATACTACTCAACAAGTTTAATACTCCTACTGTGTGCATGGTGGAAGATATTATCTAAGGCAAATAAAACATGGGTAAAACATGATCAAGTGACTTGCCTTGATGACGGTCTTGAAATTCTAAAGCTTCATAATAACAAGCTTCGCACTCCGGATAATCTAACGAAACAAACAATTCACACAATAAGAAAACACATTCCCAAACAATAAATAACATCTAGTGAAATTAATATAAGACCATCAAGGAAAACAATAATGAAATCAAAGGAAACCAAAAAAATGCAACGAAAACTTTAGAGAAAACTAGAGAGAAACCAATTTACACAAATTCTATCATAGCAACATTAAATTATTCTAAACACTCAATAACAGAAAAGAACTAATTAAACAACTATTTAATAGCAACCAATTTAATAAACAATTAACTAGAAAAAAGGAAATGCTTTAATAGCTAAAATTACTATCTAGTTATCACCAAACAACTACAACAACAATAAAAACACCAAGACCATAACAAAATATTATAAAAACTAATATGTTTCTAATTAACAGAAACAACCATAAAAATAATTTGATGTGGCAAAAGAATTACTTTTGTGACGATAAAACTATTCTATTTACTCTAGTTAAATAACTACACAACAATACAACAAAACAATAGCTAAAATAGTAATAAATTATTATAAAATCTATCTACTGTAGTCTAACAGAACTATATAACCACATGTGAAAATCTACAAAAAGAACTAACTAAAAATAATTAAAAACAATAATTAAATGACTAAAACAACTATATAAACAAAACAATACAGTTTTAGTTGAAATCCTAATTTAAATAAATCAAAAAATCAAGAACTCAATTGTAATGGACCGACCAATCAATAACAAAACAATGGCAAAAAGAATCAATCAAAAACATATTATAAATCTCAAGATATTGCCAAATTAGTGATTTGAACAAAATTAAGCAAACTCAAAATTACATTACTCAAATTTGAAATACAAGTACACCATCATAAACTACATAAAATTTTGAAACTATAGCAAAAAGAATCACTCAATTTGGAGTTGTATTCTAATTGATATGAATTTTCTAAGATTGCTACTTTTCTGAAAAAACTGCAATACGGGATTTCGTGGATCTCACCAGAGTAGTCACCGGAGTTGGGAAAGAAGGGTTAGATGAGCTCGGATCCGGTGATGTGGTTACTCCCAATGGAATACGAGCTCGGGACAGTGAAGGGGTCGTCACGGCAACCTCGGGAGAGGCCGTGGTAGGGCCAACCGTGCATCACACGGCGGTGTAGAAGCCGCGGGAGTTGACGAACTCCGATGAGCAATTGCTCTGGATGGGGAGGATGGTTTGGGATCTCAAGGGTAAAAATCGGTCGAGTGAAATGAGAGGGACCTCTAGGGGGCTTTATATAGGGTCGAGGATGGCCGAGTGCACGATGGCAAGGCGAGAAATTCCAGCCATGGCCGGATTTTTTTGCAGCGGCGATCTCGGCCATCAATGGCCATCAATACGAACGGAGGCGGGGAAAGGAAGGTAGGGGGTGGCAGGAAGCTTCCTCGGGGAGGGGAGGAAGGAAAGGGGGCACCGGGGCGCGAGGATCACGGAGGTGGTGTTGCAGCAGCGATTTGGGAGCAGTTGAACGAGAGGTGGAAGACGACCTCGTGAGGGAGGCCCAGCCTCCCCTAGACTGTGCAGTTCTTTTTTATTCAAATAGTGAGAAAAAAAAGAATGGACTAATAAATAAAAGTTTTATATAGACATATTATATATCAAAATGACCAGAAAAATATTTCTTAAAACATGAACATATGTTCAGAGCCGAAACAAAATCTCACAAAATCAGAAAATTCAAACAATGTTGCTGTTGCAAATAAAATGCAAAGAAAACATTTTGAAAATACCAACATATTTTCAAATTCATCTTCCTCAATTTTTATGTTGAAGGGAATCATTTTACCCTATTTTCCATATATTTTATTTTTGGATAAAATATTTTTTAAACCAATTTCAGAAATGGCATTGAAACCTATTATGAAATAATTCAGAAATAGTTTTCCGAGCTTTATAAATTCAAATAAGATTCAAATGGCCCTTGGTTTGGAGTGTCATATTACTCCTCTCAAAATTTTGTCAAGGGAATTTGAATTCTTTCAAACCTTAAAATGGAACCAAATATGGAATGAACTCTGTAACAGAAAGATTTCAAATAGTTTTCAAATTCACCTTTCAAATGTTTTATTATGAAGAAGTCATGTCATCTTCTCTTGCTGATTTGGAATTGGATGAATTTGAATACAAACACAAAGGGGAAAGTCATTTTATTCACTTTCATTCAAAAGTTTCAAATTTTCACTCAAATTCAATCACTCAATCAAACAATCAATCATTCATCTATTTATTATAACATTCCAAAATTTGGGATGTTACGAACCTACCACACTTAAAATGAATCTCGTCCTCGAGATTCGAAGAGGCTAGAAGTAGTTTGGGGTTGGGGTATCATTGCAAATCCATTGATCATTATGTGTGGGGTGCTACCACACTTAGAAACGAAGTTATGGTTCCAACAAAATTAATGTAATCCATCCTGATAATTGACGGTGTCAACCTTATAATCTCTGGGATAACTCTTCCACGGGGCTCTTCCGGTGAGGGCATAACCTTTTCCTCAAATCTTGAGTCCTTTCATCCTGGTAAGGTTCTTTCAAGACTGGATCTTCTGACAAGCGTGTCTCCAATACTAAATACTTATCGAAATCTCATGGTAGTCAATCAATTAATGGTTTCTCCTGCAAGAAATAGGTCTGGGTTAAATCTCACCGTATAATTCCTACGGTTGGCAACCATGTACAAGGGTTCATCATCATACCATTCTAAGGCTTAAACAAAAGCTTTCAAAGAATGTCGTCTCTTTACTATGGGTAAGTTACTCAGATTTACCATTCCGAATATCAAGAGAAATGATAAGAGTAAGTCGTCATGGTGGCCAAGCCATGTCGCGCCCAAATCGTTACCTTGTATAAGGTTTAGCGAATCTCGTATTCCAAAACTTGGGCTTCCTCACAAGCGTTGTAGTGATTTCTCTTATCCACGAACTGGGTTCGGGTAAATCCATGGGTTCTGCAAGCCAAAAAAATCAACTAACGTTTCTTCCCAACTCTAGGGTTTTACGTATCCTCCTATGAAATTATTATGACTTCGTTGGTAGATGTTCCATAGATTATTCTAGATATCTTCCTTCAATAGGATTGCTTGTACCTTGGTCAAATCCTGGGTTAGTGGTGAAGCTGGTCTAAAGTGGTCTGCCACGGGTCTAGGTGGGTAAACCATACTTTTTCAAAATCACCCTTGATATGAATGAGTGCAATGCACTAGAATCAAAGGTACCAATACAGTTGGTGTGTTTAACAAGAACTTACCAGTAACTGTATCCGGCTTTCCATTAACTCCCTCCACAGTAGTGTGATTCACCTGAGCTCGAGGAAAATGATGGGACTCCTTGTTGGGACCTTCATTGCCATCGCCGGGCTTTTCTTCCGGATAGTCAGTGGAATAGTGGCCATTCTTCCTGCAATTGTAGCAGGTGATGTGCTTCAAATTCTTCTGGGCCGGAGCCGAATGGTGTTGATTGCCATTCCCTCCATTGCCATTCTTATGACTACTGTAGTTGTTTCCTCCATGGTGAACATGTCCTCCATGGTTATGGTGGTTATGACCATCGAACTTCCCGGATCTTGAATATGGTGCTACACGGGGCTTCTGATTACCTCCAGAATAAAGCTTGTCATACTTCCTCGTATGGTTCTCTATCTGCTACTGCTTTCCCTCCAGAATAAGTGCCTTTTCTACCAGCTCCTGGTAATTGTTGAAAGTAGCCACCATCAGCTGCATGCTCAACTCATCGTTGAGTCCTTCCAGGAACTTCTCCTGCTTGGCTGCATCATCAGCCACATCTCCTGGTGCATAACGGGCCAACATGCTGAATTCAACCACATACTGAGCCACTAAGCGATTCCCCTGGCGCAAGTTGCGAAACTCACGCTTCTTCAGACTCATGGCTCCAGCTGAGACATGAGCAGTACGGAAGGCCTGCTTGAACTGATCCCAAGTCACACCGGCAATGGGATACGTGGTCGTGTAGTTCTCCCACCAAGAAGTTGCTGGTCCTTCCAGTTGGTGTTGCGGCAAAACACACCTTCTCTGCTTCTGTGCAACCAGCAGTAATCAACTCCCTTTCCATCTTGCGGAGCCAATCATCAGCCACAATGGGCTCGGTTTTGCTGGAAAAGGTGGGTGGATTCAGTCTCAAGAAGCGGGTGAGGCTGTTGGCCTGGGGTGGTGGGTTGTTGTTGTTGTTGGCCTGGTTCTGGATCAATAGCCGCATCAAGGCATTCTGTTGCTGGAGGAGTTGTGTGAGTTTCGGTGGGAAGGTGAAGTCGGGGTCACGTCTCGGAGGCATCTTGTGTTTTAGAGTGGAAGAGAATTAGCATAGAACAAGGGTCTAAAGGGAAAATAACACTACCCATATGCATGCAACAATCAATTAACACACCAATCACTTCAATCAAGACTCACACATCGATGGAACTAATCGAGAATCCAATCGACTAACGAATTTCTCCTGGTTACATGGTGGTCTGAATCTAGTTCTCATCTGTGAAGGACTTCATCATGTCAACGTTGGCTCCAGCTTCTTCTTCGTCAGTGTCGTCTTCGTAGGGCATGGTCTCGCCAGGTTGAGCAGACTCGGGGATGGGGCAACAACTATTTCAATGAATTAGAGAAGGGATAGAAATGAATAGAGAAGGGCATGGACCAACAGATAAATAGGAAAATTTCCAAATTAAGTTTTTTTCCTATGGCCTTTCCAGTCCTAGTGGTTACGTCCTACGGTCAGCGTGTGCTCTGATATCATATCTGTAGCGACCCGAACTGAAACGGTCAAGTCTCTGGTGTTCCGTACCATCCCAAGATCATGCTGGTACACACACAATACATCAATGTATATAATAGAGTTCAATCACACATGCTTTATTAATCGAAATCTCATATAGAGTCATTATTACAAAAGTAACTTGGCCAAAAGCCAACTCATGAGATAGCGCTATCAAAATCCCGCGGAAGGCTGAAGGTAGCTGAGTCCATCTAACTCCAAAGGGCAACACCAAGCATAGGACGTAGACCTCACACTTCGTTGGAGCAAACCTCTGCAACATGAGACGTTGCAACCGTGTAGGTCAGCATATGGAATATGCTGGCAAATGACAAAAAAATGATAAAAACAATAATGCTATCACAACTATATGCATTTGGTTGATGGTGGCAAAGGTCTGAGTTTTGCATAAAAGCATTTTTTTTCCCTACAACAAAGGGGCATCATGAAATTACTACAAAATGTCGGTTGTTTAATGAGATGGTTCCGCCACCAAATCTCATAACCCAATTATTATCTTGTACCCTCATCAATTATCATCAAGTGTGGTGTTGAGAGTTCCTGATAGTATCATTTCCAGAGGCTCAATTGTCCGTAATCGGGGACACGGCTAATCGATTAGGTTTAACACTCTGCAGAGGTTTGCACACTTTTCCCATAAGATTTGATCCCTCCGTTTATGTCCTTGTACTTCAGGGTGTTTGAGGACCGGATGACCAAAACATGGTCTTTCAAAGAGTTTCCCTAACCCCCGATTAAGAGTTCAGGTTAGAGTTACCACTAAGATCAACCAAGCCAGAGCCCATAATGACTTGCGGTTGCACAGGTAAGCTTCCGGTCGTGAAGTATCCATCTGTCCCTTTGATTCTGGGTGGAGTTGTCCGCTGATATCTCTACAACATGGTTAGGTTCACTCCTCTGAGGTATTCCAAGGGTTCCTATCAATGGTTCACAAACACTGGGAATTCTAGCGGCCTATCAAGGTGCACACCCACTGGTTACTCCAGGGAGCCTATTTCCAAATCCACCCAGTAGGTGTATTAATGTTTGTCATGAAGTCTTCATCTCCTCGAAGTAGCCTTGATCACATCAAGTGGTATTCATACTCTTGAATGGTCTTCATCCAAGACACTCACAACTCCCATGTAACACTCAACCAAAACCCCGTCTACTTAAGCGTAGCATCAAATAAAAATATCGTCCCGAGGCCAGGTTAACAGGGGATTTGTGGGGTTGTCCTACCTCATGATACTACTCAACAAGTTTAATACTCCTACTGCTTGCATGGTGGAAGATATTATCTAAGGCAAATAAAACATGGGTAAAACATGATCAAATGACTTGCCTTGATGACGGTCTTGAATTGCTAAAGCTTCGTAATAACAAGCTTTGCACTCCGGATAATCTAACGAAACAAACAATTCACACAATAAGCAAACACATTCCCAAACAATAAATAACATCGAGTGAAAGTAATATAAGACAATCAAGTAAAACAATAATGAAATCAAAGGAAACCAAAAAAATGCAACGAAACTTTAAAGAAAACTAGAGGGAAACCAATTTACACAAATTCTATCATAGAAACATTAAATTATTCTGAACAATCACTAACAGAAAAGAACTAATTAAACAACTATTTAATAGCAACCAATTTAATAAACAATTAACTAGAAAAAAGGAAATGCTTTAATAGCTAAAATTACTATCTAGTTATCACCAAACAACTACAACAACAATAAAAACACCAAGACCACAACAAAATATTATAAAAACTAATATGTTTCTAATTAACAGAAACAACCATAAAAATAATTTGATGTGGCAAAAGAATTACTTTTGTGACCATAAAACTATTCTATTTACTCTAGTTAAATAACTACGCAACAATACAACAAAACAATAGCTAAAATAGTAATAAATTATTATAAATCTATCTACTGTAATCGAACAGAACCATATAACCAGATGTGAAAATCTACAAAAAGAACTAACTAAAAAATAATAAAAAAACAATAATTAAATGACTAAAACAACTATATAAACAAAACAGTACAGTTTTAGTTAAAATCCTAATTTAAATAAATCAAAAAATCAATAACTCAATGCTAATGGACGGACCAATCAATAACAAAATAATGGCAAAAAGAATCAATCAAAAATATATTATAAATCTCAAGATATTGCCAAATTAGTGATTTGAACAAAATTAAGCAAAATCAAAATTACATTATTCAAATTTGAAATACAAGTGCACCATTAGAAAATACATAACATTTTGAAACTATACCAAAAATAATCACTCAATTTGGAGTTGTATACTAATTGATATGAATTTTCTAAGATTGCTACTTTTCTGAAAAAAACTGCAATACGGGATTTCGTGGATCTCACCAGAGTAGTCACCGGAGTTGGGGAAGAAGGGTTAGATGAGCTCGGATCCGGTGACATAGTTACTCCCAGTGGAAGACGAGCTCGGGACGGTGAAGGGGTCATCGCGGCAACCTCGGGAGAGGCCGTGGTAGGGCCAACCGTGCATGACACGGCGGTGGAGAAGCCGCCGGAGTTGACAAACTCTGATGAGCAATTGCTCTAGATGGGGAGGATGATTTGGGCTCTCAAGGGTAAAAATCGGTCGAGTGAAATGAGAGGGACCTCTAGGGGGCTTTATATAGGGTCGAGGATGGCCGAGTGCACGATGGCAAGGCGAGAAATTCCGTCCATGGCCGGATTTTTTTGCAGCGGCGATCTCGGCCATAAATGGCCATCAATACGAACGGAGGCGAGGAAAGGAAGGTAGGGGGTGGCAGGAAGCACCTCGGGAAGGGGAGGAAGGAAAGGGGGCACCAGTGCACGAGGATCACGGAGGTGGTGTTGCAGCAGCGATCTAGGAGCAGTTGAATGAGAGGTGGAAGACGACCTCATGAGGAAGGCCCAACCTCCCCTGGGCTGTGCAGCTTTTTTATTCAAATAGTGAGAAAAAACAAAAGAATGGACGAATAAATAAAAGTTTTATACAGACATATTATATATCAAAATGACCAGAAAAATATTTTCTAAAACATGAACATATGTTCAGAGCCGAAATAAAATCTCACAAAATCAGAAAATTCAAACAGTGTTGTTGCTGCAAATAAAATGCAAAGAAAACATTTTGAAAATACCAACATATTTTCAAATTCATCTTCCTCAATTTTTATGTTGAAGGGAATCATTTTACCCTATTTTCCATATATTTTATTTTTGGATAAAATATTTTTTTTTAAACCAATTTCAGAAATGGCATTGAAACCTAATATGAAATAATTCAGAAATAGTTTTCCGAGTTTTATAAATTCAAATAAGATTCAAATGGCCCCTGGTTTGGAGTGTTATATTACTCCAATCAAAATTTTGTCAAGGGAATTTGAATTCTTTCAAACCTTAAAATGGAACCAAATATGGAATGAACTCCGTAACAGAAAGATTTCAAATAGTTTTCAAATTCACCTTTCAAATGTTTTATTATGAAGAAGTCATGCCATCTTCTCTCGCTGATTTGGAATTGGATGAATTTGAATTCAAAAACAAAGGGGAAAGTCATTTTATTCCCTCTCATTCAAAAGTTTCAAAAAGTTTCAAATTTTCACTCAAATTCAATCACTCAATCAAACAATCAATCATTCATCTATTTATTATTATCATTCCAAAATTTGGGATGTTACACTCCACCACCATCGTCGTAGCACCGTCACGCTGCCGAAGAACTTGTCTACCTCTCCGCTCCCTCTTGCTGGATCAAGAAGGCAGAGATCTTCATTAAGCCATACATGTGCTGAACGCGGAGGTGCCGTCCGTTCGGTGCTAGATCGGGATGGATCGGGATTGGATCGCGTGACGCTCGGCGATTTGGATCGCGAGGACGTTCGACTACATCAACCGCTTTTCTTAACGCTTCCCGCTTAGCGATTTACAAGGGTACATGGATCCACTCTCCCTCTCGTATATACTCATCACCATGGATAGATCTTGCGTGTGCGTAGGAATTTTTTTCTTTTCCATGCAACGTTCCCCGACAGGACGACGACTCTCGAAGTTCGTAGGGCGGCGGCTAGAGAAAGAATACGAGAGGGGGAAGGCGAGGGAAGGACCCAAGGGCTCACAGGAGGCGAAAGGACGGTCAGCAGGCTCGGGGGTGCTCTGGACGTCGTGAATTGAACACGGGGATCGTCGGAGGCCGTCGGTGGCGCTACGGGGTCGACGGAGACACGTGTGGACGTCGAGGCCGGGCGCGGGAATGCCGGAGACGTGCAAAGATGTCGAGGGAGGGGGCGGGCGCTACGGGTCGCCGACGAAAATGGGCAGCCTGACATCGTCGTGATGGAGAGGGCGGCTGCGGCTCTTCGTGAAAATGTTGCTCGATTGGGAAGGGGGAAAGGCAGTGGTTTTGAAGGGACCTTTAGTCCTGGTTGGTTCCCACAACCGGGACTAAAGGGTCTTTAGTCCCGGTTCTTGGCACCAAGTGGGGCTAAAGGTGAGGCGTGGGCCCACCGGCGGCCCAAATTAGGCGCGGGAAGGGACCTTTAGTCCCGGTTGGTATTACCACCCGGGACTAAAGGCCTCATTTTCGGCTATGGGCGAAAGTGCGCGCGCAAAGCCAACCTTTAGTCCCGGTTGTTAATACAAACCGGGACTAAAGGTCCCTGGCACAGGCACGGAGCAGGTGGGAGTTTAGTCCCACCGCGCTAGTTGAGGAGAGCGATGAACAACTTATAACCCGACTGTGAGGGAGGCAGCACGAGCCTCTCTCAAACCGAACCCGTGCCAAGCTATTATGTCGCTATTACTCTGCCCTGTTGGGCCCACTAGCAGATGCTCTGTGGGCCTGTATCCTGGCCCTATTGGGCTTCTAGTCGTATGCATGTCGTGGAGCACTGCCTAGTAGGCGGGCATTTTTTTATTTTTTTGATATGTTGCACATTTTTTTTCTGTTTTTATTTTATATTTTGAAAAGTATTTGAATATGAATAACTTTTGCACACTTTTATATAGTTTCTTGTTATTGTTTGCATGATTTGGACAACTACAACTCAAAATTTTGTTGCATAAATTTTATATAGTTTTAAGTTAATATTATTTTGATCATATAACTAAAATTCTAGCATGTCACAAATGCCATATTTGATTATCTTGCCTAGTCTCATGGCTCAGAGAATTTTTGTTGCATAAATTTTATATAGGTTTGAGTTAATATTATTTTGATCGTATAACTAGAGTTTTATAAAAGCCTTTTAGTTCATTCTTTTTCCTATTGAAGAATATTATAGTTTTGTTTTAGTTGATCATAACTAAAATCCTAGCATGTCACAAATGCCATATTTGATTATCTTGCCAAGTCTCATGGCTTGGAGAACAAGATAACATAATCAAATTCTAACATCATCAAATTCTAATACACAATGAATAATACAAAATGCCCTAGGTAGCTCTTACAAAGATATCCTCCGGTTTGTTCGATGTGGCACTTTTCATCTATAAGTCTGGAAACTCACACTAGTGAGAAAGTGATGGCGGTGAAGCCGGTCACATCCCATAGTGGGATCTTTTGGGGGTATAAAACTATTTCTTCGCTTGTGTCCCTTGCTTATTGCGCTGTGACCATGGACAATCTTCATCATTTAACAGGATGCTTGGGTCAGTCTTCACTATGAAGGGAGGAATTTCATGATAATTTTCATAATCTTTTGACATGTCTGTCCTGTCCTCCACTCCCATGATGTTTCTTTTCTCTAAAAGAACTATGTGGCGCTTTGCCTCATCGTATGATATATCCTCTTCCTTATATTTTATTTTTCTCAATTTGGTAGACATGTCCTTCACATAGAAAACCTGCGCCACATCATTGGCTAGGACGAATGGTTTGTCTGTGTACCCAAGATTGTTGAGATCCACTATTGTCATTCCATACTACGGGTCTACCATTACCCCACCTCCTGCCATATTGACCCATTTGCACGAGAACAAAGGGATCTTAAAATCACGTCCATAGTCAAGTTCCCATATCTCCTCTATGTAACCATAATATGTGTCCTTCTCCCCATTGGTGTTTGCTACATCGTCGCCAAAGCGGACACCACTATTTTGGTTGGTGCTCTTTTTATCTTGGGCGATCGTGTAAAATGTATTCCCATTTATCTCGTACCGTTGGAAAGTCAGTATAGTCAAAGATGGTGTCTTGGCCAACAAGTACATGTCATCTTCAACAATGTTATCATTCATGAGATGTGTTTGCAACCGACCATCGAAAGCTGCAATGTGTGTACGTTTAATCCAGGGGTTAAACTGCTCCGGGTTCTTGGAGCATAAAATATCCATGTGTTTCTCGATATACGGGGCCACCAAGGTAGAACTTTGTAGAACCGTGTAGTGTGCTTGCACCCAAGAATGCCCGTCAATACATATTATTGATTTTGGTCCTACCATGCCTTTTCCACGCAGTCTCCCCTCATGCCGCAACTCAGGAACACCAGTCGGCTTGAGGTCAGGAATAAAGTCAACACAAAACTCAATAACCTCCTCTATTTCATGACCCTTGTAGATGCTTGCTTCTAACCTAGCATGGTTACAAACATATTTCTTTAAGAATCCCATGAACCTCTCAAAAGGGAACATATTGTGTAGAAATACAGTACCTAGAATGACAATCTATTCGACTAGGTGAACTAGGACGTCCATCATAATATTGAAGAAGGATGGGGAGAACACCAACATGAAAATGACAAGACATTGGACTAAATCATTCTGTAACCTTGGTAGGATTTCCGAATTGATTAACTTCCGAGAAATTGCATTGAGGAATGCACATAGCTTCACAATGGCTAATCGAACATTTTCTGATAGAAGACCCCTCAATGTAACGGGAAGCAATTGCGTCATGATCACATGGCAGTCATGAGATTTTAGGTTCTGGAATTTTTTATCTACCATATTTATTATTCCCTTTGAAATTGTGTTATATTGACTAGAGGGGGGGGGGTGAATACGCGATTTTTATAAATTCATCACTTGAGGAATTTGAAATGTGATGAATAACTAGCAGCAAAATAAGTACTCAAGTGCATGAGGAACATAGTAACAACATAGTCTTCATGATGAAATGAAACAGGCACAGATTACAAGTAGCGTGACACATGATAAGCAGTGACGAACAAGGTAACTTGAACAATTTGAGGTGAGGAAATTGTTAAAGTCTTCAATCAAATTCTTCAAACAGTAACAATCAATTTCATTAACAAGTTTATGAGGAATAGAGGGGTTGAGGAAATAGAACCAGGTAGCTCGATGAACACAATGGTTTGATGACCCAGTTCCAACTGCTATGACAGTCATACGTCTGGTTTGGAGCGGCCTGGTATTTAAACCAGAGGACACAAAGTCCTAGGACACACAGTCCTTACCGTATTCTCCTTGAGCTAAGGTCACACAGTCCTCGCCCAACACTCGTGGTAAGTCTTCAGGGTAGACTTCCAAATCCCTCACAAATTGGTCACCTGGCGATCCACAATTTACTGCTGGATGCTCTAGACCTAGGTCACTTCGTGATCCCTAATTGACTGCAGGATGAACTAGACCATGACGCCTAATCATCTGGAGGGTGCACAGTCCTCAAAGGTAACAAGCGTCGGTTCCACACAGGAATTTCTTAAGTGATGCTCAATCACTTTAGGTTTGGTGGTTTGGTTGTGGGTTTTTCCTCACTGATCATTTTCACTCAAAGTCCTCGGAGGATGGGTTGCTCTCAAATGACAAGTGTCAGTTCTCTCTTGGAGCAGCCAACAAACTAGTGGTTGTGGGGGGTGGCTATTTATAGCCAGGGTGCAACCTGACATGATAGGACATAAATGCCCCCAATGATATGACCGTTATGTGGATGTTATGATTGGGTACAGCTGGCGCTAAGCACATCAACGGTCAGATTTTCGAACTATGAAAGTCCTTAGACATATCATGTTCCTCACTTGTAGGCAATTTGCACTGGCAAAATCCTAACTCCTCAGTCAGATCAATTTCCTCAGAGACCAGAAGAACATCATCTCTATCACTAAAGAATTTGACTAAGCTGTATGAGATTTCCAAAGGCTTCACTCGAAGGATTGGATAGGTTGAGGATTGTGGAGTTGAGCATCAGTTGGAAATTTTCCTTAGTATTTCCTTGGCCCCCTTTAATAGTACGGTGTTTCCTATGACTCAAAATAAAGGAAATGAAACTACGAAAACAAAAGTCTTCACACTTCATAGTCCTCGTTCATTTCTTCAAGGTCACACCAACTTCTTCATTTTCAAAGTCTTCAGGGAATACCAAAGTCTTCAGCAAAGTCTTCACCAAAGTATTCAGTTGAAGACATACATTTTTAGGGGTCAATAATCTCCGAATATATCAAACTCCTCATCGACTTATAGAGCCTGTGTACATTCACAAACACATTAGTACCTTAACCTATAAGTCTTCAATACACCAAAATCACTAAGGGGCACTAGATGCACTAACAATCTCCCCCTTTTTGGTGATTCATGACAAATAGGTTAAGTTTTCAACGGGGATAAACATATGAAGTGAAAGTACTGCGTTTGAGGAATTTGATTGCAAGATATAGAAGAACTCCCCCTGAAGATGTGCATATTTAAGGAATTTGCTTTGGACTGCAAATGCACATGGCTGGTTAATACATGGAGAACTCCCCCTATATCTTGTAATTCATACATGCATTTGAACATATAATATGAAGAATTTGAAATGCATGATGAAAATGGTGTCTGATGAAATTCAGCATGCGTGCATTAAGATGCTTGAGGAAATAAGCATGGGAGGAAATAGTTCAAAGAGTCAGACCACCATAGGACTTAAGTTTACAACTCGATCAACAAAAGCTTCAGAACAGCGAGAGTTGTAACTTAAACAAAAATAGCCCATATCTATATAGACCCTCTTGAAGACTAACTCAAATTTCCTCCCCCTTTGTCATCGAAGACCAAAAGGAATGGAAAAATGAGGACTAACACCCCTTGAAGAATTTCATGTTGTTGGTGAAGGAGGAGCGCCAACGTTGTCAGGGTCGTTTGTCGATGCAGGGCCTGTCGCAGTGTTGTCAATGTCTTCATCCTCATCGCGCTCTCGAGATGAAGAATATGAACTTGCGACCATCATAGGAACTTGAACTTTCTTGAATTTCTTCTGTGGTCGACGAGCCCAGTCAGGATGTTCCTCAAAGTTCAGCTCCTTCAGTTCTTTAGGAGTTGAGAGGTGAGACAGGACATCCCAAGTGCGCTTGGGGTTTTCATGTGCATAGTAGTGATTTCTCTTCACAGAGTTCTGAGTCACAGTCATGTTTTGCACAATGTACCCAAGTTGACGCTTTACCCATTTGTGATTGCGATCGACTTTCTAATGAAGACTTATTAGAAGTTCATGATCATTCATCACACGCGGGGTAGACTCTTGAGGTCTTTGAGCTGAGGCCTTTGCTTCTGAGTCCTGAGTTGCAGTGTCATCATTGGTGGAGAAGGAAGCAGCTTTGCAAAACTGTCCATCCAATGGATGATTGCCTTCACCAATGACCGCCTTGCCTTTTCCTTCTACTGAGTCAATTGTGCTCTTGATGACTTCGATTGGAGGCAGGAAGCGAAAGTGGTTCTGGAAATTGGCCTTGAAGGGAACTGAGGACTTTGCCCTGATGAATTTCATAATCCAAGGCGCATAAGGCTTCTGTTCGTATGGGGCATGAGCAGCATTGGCTAAAGTCCTCATGAAGAAATCGCAGAAGTTGATGGGAATCCCATGAATGATCTTGAAGAGCATATTCTTCATGACTCCCTCCACTTCTTCATATGAATCATGGCCCTTCTGAGGACATAGAGTATTTGTGAGTATGCAGTAGACCGTCATGGGCACATATAGTAGATCCTTCACAAGAAAGGTTTTCCGTTGAGGCGTTCCAGGAGGCAATGTCTTCATCAGCACTTGCATCAGCTGATTCAGAAGTGCAGGCTCATCAAACAGTCTGCGAGCTTTATTTGAGGGGATTGGAACTGGTACACACTAAAGCAATTCAGAAGCTTGAGCAGTGAAGTGAGTTGATCTTGTCATCCAGTCCAAAACCCAGGAGTTGATGTCTGAAGCATTTCCACTGATATGTAGTGTGGCATAGAACTAAAGGATGAGTTCTTCATTCCAGTCGCAGATGTCGACGCGGAAAGGAAAAATTCCAGCATCGTGAAGAACTTGGAGCACTGGTGTGAACGATGGAAGTGTTTCCATGTCTGCATGAGGAATTGGGTGGTGCTCAAAGATTTTCTTCTTCTCGAACAGGACTGATGCATAGTAGTTGAGCTGAGTTGCCGTCCAAAATCTGCTACGACCGGCCCTTACAAAGTCATAAGGATTTGGACCTGTGAAGAACATGCGCTCATTCAAGAAATTGCTCTTGAGGAATTTGGGGCGCGCTGAGCCATTGAATGGCTTTCTTGGCTTCGGTTGAAGATTTTACTTGAAGCAGCCCTTGATCTCCTTTGGCATAAGAGGAACTTCTTCAGACTAAACAATTTGGAGGGTTGGTTCCTCAGTTGTGGGTGGAGCAGCAAAGTCATCAGCTATTGTAGCTGGAATTTCTTCAGTGACTTGGGTGGTTTGATCAGCAGATTCTTCATGTATTTCTTCAGTCGGAGCAGGCGACTGAGGAATCTATGTTAAAGGAGTAGTCATTGGTGAATTTGGGTGCGCTGATTCCCAATATTCATCGTTGATGACAGGAGTTGTATTGCCAATGTCTACATCCTCATCAATTTATTCAACACCAGCCTCTTCAGCAGTGAGCTGAGGATGGGGCGATGATACCTTTGGAGTTGAAGCAATGTCTTCAACTTCAATTTCTTCAGCAATCTGATCTATCGAAGTAGCAGAGTGATCTTCATCTTCTTCATCTGGGATGACATAGTCAATCCCAAATGGTACAAGTTCATAAGCCGGTGTAGAGGAGAGTGGTGTAGCATCAATGGGTCCAGTTGAAGAACTTGTCATAGTCTTCAACTTCTGCACAACTAAGGAGTCTGATTCTGATGCTTTTCTCTTAAGAGTTTTTTCCTCTGCAGTTTTAGCTTCTTCAGGCACGACTAATGCAGTCGCCCTGGTGAGTACATGTTCTTCAGGCTTAGCAAAAACTTCAGCTGGCCTTTCAGTTTCTCCAGGCACAACTGTGGCGGTTGTCCTGGAATGGTCATTAGTGGTCTGAGTTTCCTCAGCAGCACTGGATGTTGCTTCTGGTGCAGAAGCATTTTCATCAATAGTCACAGCAGGCTGAGCAGTTTCATCAGGCTGAGCAGTTTCATCAGCAGCCTGAGGAATTTCATCACCCTGAGGAATCTTAGCAACCTAAGGATTTTGTGGTTGCGATCGAGCTGCAACCCTTGTGTTGTGGTCCTTCACGGTAGCTTGAGCAGCCCTGACGAATCTCACCTTGGTGCCCTTCCATTCAACATCATACCTTTCTTGATCCTCAGAGTGTGTGCGAATTTCAGAGTGAACTGTGACGAGTTGATTTGGGGTCAAGTTCATCACATTATCTCTTAGGAACTTTTCTTTCCGAGCCCTGTTCCTCTTAGCTCTCCGAGCTTGTTCTCTTTTCCATTTTTCTTCAGAAATGAAGTGGGTGAGGACATGGTCCACACCAAGAGGCAGGTTTAGTGATGAAAGTGGGGTGTTTGGATCTTCATGCCATATATCAATGAAGTTGAGGATCATCTTGGGATCTAGCATGAGAGGAACAGAGCTGCCCTTGGCTATAGCAGCCTTCTACTGACTTTGCCTGATGATTTCTTCCAATTCTTCAACATCAGCTTCATCATCATCCTTAGATCCTGAGGGTACAGTTACCATATCTTTGCTTGTGTGAGGACTTGGTCTTTGACCTCGTCCAGCCGTTTTCTTCAGCTTCAACACAGTAGGACTAGTTGAGGACTTTGGTGTAGTAGAGGGGCTTGCAGAGATCTTTGGAACTTTTGAGAATCCCTCAGTCCTCTTACATGATGCCAGATGCACAGGGGTTGAGGACTTTGCAGCTGCAGCTGAGGACTGAGCAGTAACAGTACCAACATCTGAGGCCTTTGTAGGTTGAGGCCTTTGGACTTGAGGAATCTGCTGTGATGGTTTTGAGGTTGAAGAACTTGTCTTCACAGCACATTTCTTCATCATTGATTTCTCGGAGCACTTGTAGAGGCTCCGGCAGAGGCAGGAGTAGTAGAATCTTCATTGAATTTCTTCACGTGATAGGTGTCACCCATGTACTGAGAAGTGGCGATAGTGGGGGATCGTGGGTTATCTAGTCGCGGGAATCGGAACCATTTGAGCAGGAACCGCCGAAAATTTTGATAGTGAAAATTTCAAAGTTTCCGTTCGCAAATTCTTCAGCTGTCATGTGCATAGTGAAGACTTTGAACGAGTTTCAAAGTAGAACACATATGAAGAATTTGTGAACAGACTGGGTTGAGTTTAGCATAGAGAGGAAAGGGGTCCGATCACATTCACTTAGATGAAAATCAACTTGAAGAATTAGCAATAAGTGAATGCTGTTGAGGACATTGAAAACTCTCTCTCTCTCTCTCACACACACACACATATATATATAGTCAATGAAGAACCGGAGTTTCAAAGTTTGAAGAATTTGAAAAGTTGAGGAATTTGAAAAACTTGAGGAATTTGAAAATTTGAAGAATTTGCACAATGACGAAAAACTCAATTTTGAAGAATTTCAACTTTGGTTGGTGGCGTGACCCACCGTATAAGAATGATGATTTCAGACACCGTGTACAATTGTCATAGGGTTCTGAGAATCAAATTCTTCATTAATTTTTTCACACTTAGAGGGTTATTCTTCATTGATTGAAGAAAAACAGTACTTCGTGTGTTGCACATCTGTGTCATCAATTTTGCATAAGTGTTAGGATGTGTGTCCTGTTTCAAAGAACATTAGAAGATTGTGAGATGTTTAGCTCACACCGCAACTTGCAAAATCTCTTTTCATCCAAGGGCTTTGTGAAGATATCGGCCAGTTGTTCTTCAGTGGGGATGTGGTCATTGGAGATGTCACCCTTGAGTACATGATCTCGAAGAAAGTGATGACGAATCTGGATGTGCTTGGTCTTGGAGTGCTGAACTGGGTTGTAAGCAATCTTGATGGCACTCTCGTTGTCATAGTAGAGAGGCACATTCTTCACCTTGATGCCATAGTCCTTGAGGGTTTGCTTCATCCATAATAACTGAGCACAACATGAGCCAGCAGCAATGTACTCAGCTTCAACAGTAGAGAGTGAAATGCAGCTCTGCTTCTTCAAGGACGAACAAACAAAGGATCGTCCGATGAAATAACATGTGCCTGAGGTTGACTTGCGATGAAAACGATCTCCAGCATAGTCAGCATCAGAGTATCCAACGCGGTGAAGATTTGAGACCTTGGGATACCATAATCCAAGTGTTGGTATGTGAGCTAAGTATTGAAGAATATGTTTCACAGCCTTATGGTGTGATTCCTTGGGTGTTGCTTGGAATCGGGCACACATGCAAACACTTAGCATAATATCAAGCCTAGATGCACATAGATACAATAATGAGCCAATCATGGAGCGGTATACCTTCTGATCAAAATCTTTACCATTTTCATCAGTGCAGAGGTGTCCTTTTGAAGCCATTGGAGTTTTGACGCCTTTGCAATCTTGCATGTCGAATTTCCTCAAAACATCCGTGAGGTACTTCTCTTGGGAGATGAAAATGCCATTGTCTTGCTGACGAATTTGAAGACCTAAGAAGAATTTCAACTCTCCCATCATAGACATTTGATATTATTCACTCATCATATAGGCAAATTCATCACTGTAATGTTTGTCAGTACAGCCAAAGATAATATCATCTACGTTTATTTGGAAAATGAACAATTCATTGTCATAGGATTTTGTGAAAAGTGTAGGGTCGAGTGAACCGGGTTTGAAGCCTTTCTTCATGAGTAATTCCTTCAGAGTGTCATACCACGCCCGAGGGGTCTGCTTGAGGCCATAGAGGGCCTTGTTGAGTCTGAAGACTTTGTCAGGATGCTTAGGGTCTTCAAATCCTGGGGGTTGAGCAACTTATACTTCTTCCTCAAGCTTACCATTGAGGAATGCACTTTTCACATTCATTTGATATAAGATGATATTATGATGGTTAGCATGACCAAGCAATATGCGAATAGCTTCAAGTCTAGAAACATGTGCAAATGTTTCATCAAAGTCAATTCCTTCGACCTGTGTGTAGCCTTGAGCTACAAGACGTGCCTTATTCCTCACCACAAGGCCATTTTTATCTTTCTTGTTGCGGTAGATCCACTTGGTACCTATGATGTTGTGCTTGCGAGGATCTGGCTGCTTGACAAGTTCCCACACATTGTTGAGCTTGAATTGATGCAATTCCTCTTGCATAGCTTGAATCCACTCATGCTCCTTGAATGCTTCATCAACTTTGGTGGGCTCTATGATAGAGACAAAGGCAAAGTGCCCACAAAAGTTAGTTAAATGTGAAGCTTTTGAGCGAGTGAGGGGACCTGGTGTGTTGATGTCATCAATGATTTTGTCAATTTGCACTTCATTTGCAACTCTTGGATGAGCAGGTTGACGTGACTGAGGATTTTCATCAGCACCATTTTCTTTAGGTGTATTAGCATGAAAATCTTCATTCGTTGGAATGAATTCCTTAGTGGGTTTGACATCTTCAATAGACTTCAGCTTAATGGATTCCTAAGGAGACTGTTCATCTAACACAGAAGGCAGGTGCTCTCTTTGCGAGCCATCAGTTTCATCAAACCGCGCAAATACAGTTTCAACAACCTTGTGGTGGTAGCTGTTGAAGACTCTATAGGTGTGCGAGTCTTTTCCGTAACCAAGCATAAAACCTTCATGTGCTTTCGGTGCAAATTTTGAATTGTTGTGAGGATCTCTAATCTAGCATTTTGTACCGAAGACTTTGAGATAACTTACATTGGGTTTCTTGCCAGTCATAAGTTCATACGAAGTCTTCTTGAAGAATTTGTGAAGATATACCCTGTTGATGATGTGGCATGCAGTATCAATTGCCTCAGGCCAGAAGCAACGAGGAGTCTTGTATTCATCAAGCATGGTGCGAGCCATCTCAACAAGAGTCCCGTTCTTGCGCTCCACGATGCCATTCTGCTGAGGAGTATAAGGGGCAGATAACTCATGAGTAATACCAAGTTCATCAAGGTATTCATCAAGATTAGTGTTCTTGAACTCAATCCCATTATCACTCCTAATATGCTTGATCTTGATGCTGAAGTTGGTGGAGGCCCTTGAAGAAAATCGTCTGAAGACATCTTGCAGTTCAGTCTTGTATAGAATAATATGCACCCAAGTGTATTGAGAGTAATCATCAACAATGACAAATCCATTCAAACTTGAAGAATTTGTTAGTGTGGAGTAATGAGTGGGACCAAACAGATCTATGTGTAGCAATTCAAAAGGTTGTGTCGTGGTCATGATTGTCTTCAAGGGATGCTTGGATCTGGTCATCTTTCCAGACTCACATGCACCACAGAGGTGGTCCTTGAGGAATTTGACACCCTCGATGCCAATGACGTGTTTTTTCTTCACGAGCGTGTGCAAGTTCCTCATACCCGCATGTCCAAGTTGTCGATGCCACAACCAGCCTTCTAAAGACTTTGCAAGTAAGCATGTGGCAGGCTGAGGACCTGTAGAGAAATCAACAATATACAAGTCTCCTCTTCTAAAGCCTTCGAAGACTTTGGAATTGTCAGATTCCATGATGACAACACAACAGTATTTTCCAAATACAACAACCATACCAAGATCACAAAGCATTGAGACAGACATAAGGTTGAATCCGAGGGATTCGACCAACATCACCTTATCCATGGTTCAATCCTTAGAGATTGCAACCTTACCAAGTCCCAATACCTTGATTTTTTCCTTTGTCTGCGTAGGTAATATGCTTCAAAGGAGATGGAGCAAGTGGTAAATTCATCAGCAGATTCTTGTCACCAGTCATGTGGTTTGTGCATCCACTATCGAGGACCCACTCAGTAGCTTTTGGAGTATCATCCTGCAGATGAATTAGTATGAATTACGAATTCATATGCTTCAGAGTGAAGAATACGACATCAATTTCATCATACAGAATTTCATCACACAAGAAAGTATGCACTCAGTGTGAGGACGTGAGAAATGAGGAATTCATTTCTGCATGGTTAGCTTGCGTCCTTTCAAGCATTTCCTCAAGTCTCTAGCAAATTCATCAGATGTTCAAATTCATATGGAGACCTGACCCTACATAAGAAATTAGTTCAATTTCTTCACCACCCACATCTGGAGGGGTGGCAAAGAGTTCAACATTCTGCGAGCACCATATGAGAAGGGAGGCATTGAAGCAAGCGCGCTTCGTTTCACATGGCGAGGGTTAGAGTACTCAAATGAATAAGCAGAGAAATTCTTCGAGGACTTATGAACATAATGGTTTGAAGAATAATGCACATATTCATAACTCTTAGATTTTCCCTGCGAAACAGAGGCATTAGCACGAGAATGATATTTTTGACCATTTGAGGAATTTGGTCCAAGTGAAGACTTTGGTCCATATGAGGAATTTGATTTGGGGTTCCTGTTCTTCATGAGTGGTGTCATGAGGACATTCACTTGAAGATTTTGTAGGTAGCTCTTGGGAACCCATATTTTCTTCATAGGAGAACCGTTCCTGTAGTTAGTTCCAACAAATCTAGCAAATACTTCATCTTTCTGATTTTTGAATAATTTGTAGTTGGAGTCAAGTGACTCATCAGAGGAAAATGAAGTTTCACAAGTAAAGGCAGATAAAGTGGATGGATCTACAGGAGGTCCTTTCGCAGCAACCCATGAGGTTTTGGGGTACTTCTCAGGTGTCCAATAGGATCCATCAGCGTTGAGTTTCCTCACAAAGGCAATACCCTCTTTCCTAGGGTTCCTGCTTAGAATTTGCTTTTTGAGGACATCGCAAAGGGTTTGATACCCTTTGAGACTTTTGTACATGCCTGTCACATACAATTCCTTCAACCCTGCATTGTCGTCAGTGATACTTGTGGTATCCTCAGATGAGGAATTTGAGACCACTGGAATAGTTGAAGAATTTTCAGCAATAGAAGCATTTGAACATTCAAGTGAAGAATTAGCAGTTTCACGTTCAATGCATTTCAAACAAGGTGGAACAAATTCTTCCTGAGCGGTACTGATCTGTTGAGCCAGTAAGGAATCATTTTCCCTTTGGAGATCCTCTTGTGACACCCTCGGTTTCTCAAGATCTTTATTTCTTTGAAGAAAGTCATAAGAAAGCTTTTCATGATTGGCTAAGAGGTCGTTATGATGACTCTGAAGGTTATCATACTTTATTTGAAGACTTTGGAGATCATCAGACAGAGTTTGAGTTCGATCCACTTCATAGTTCAGCAGATCATTGCTTTTGTCTAGCATTTTCTGAAGCTTTTCGAGTGCACTTTGTTGCTTAGTGGCAAGTTTAACAAGTTTAGCATAGCTAGGTTTCACATATTGATCAGATTCACCTTCACTTGATTCGGATGAGGAATGATGTTTGTGTACCTTTGAGCCTTTTGCCATGAAGCAATAGGTGGGAGCATAATCATCATTGCTGACATCAGAGTCGTTGGAGTAGTCATTTTCTTCATCGTTGAAGATGGACTTGCTGATGAAAGCAGTGGCGAGAGAAAGGCTTGCAACACCAGATTCCGAGTCCTCCTCAAATTCTTCTTCTTCTTCATATTCTTCATATTCTTCCTCAGAATCCATTTCCTTGCCAATGAATGCTCGAGCCTTTCTGGAACCATTCTTCTTGTGCTTTGAGGACTTTGAAGATGAGGACTTTGAAGACTTCTTCTTTTTCTTCGAGTCATCAGAACTGTCATCCTTGTACTTCTTCTTCTTCTTTGAGCCTTTTTCCCAGAGAGGACAGTCAAAGATGAAGTGACCTGGTTTCTTACAACAGTGACAGGTTCGTCTCTTGTAGTCATCTGAGGAATCTGATTTCCTCAAACCATTCTTTGATGTCCTACAAAATCCACCTCTCCTTGAGAACTTCTAGAATTTCCTCACAAGAATTGCTAGCTCCTGACTCAGTTCTTCAGGATCACCAAGGCTGCTGACAGAATCTTCTTCTTCGGATGAGGAAATTGCTTTTGCCTTCAAAGCACGGGATCTTCCATAGCTTGGCCCGTAGAGGTCTCTCTTTTCAGCTTGTTGGAATTCATGAGTATTGAGTCTCTCAAGAATATTAGAAGGATCAAGTGCTTTGTAGTCTCCATGTTCTTGTATCATCAAAGCCGGAGTGTCGAATGAGAAATCGAGAGATCTTAGCAGTTTCTTCACCACTTCATGGTCAGTGATATTAGTGGCACCCAGTGCTTGAAGCTCATTGGAGATATCAGTGAGGCGATCAAAAGTTTGCTGAACATTTTCATTGTCAAGTCTCTTGAAGCAGTTGAAGAGATTGCGAAGAACATCAACACGAGAGTCACGTTGAGTGGAAACACCTTCGTTGACATTGGACAACCTATCCCAGATAAGCTTAGCAGTCTCCAAAGCACTCACTCTGCCAGACTGACCTTTACTCAGATGGCCACAGATGATATTCTTCGCTTGAGATTCGAGTTGCTTGAATCTCTTCACATCGACAACAGTAACAGTGGGAGTGACAGAGGGTACACCATTTTCCACAACGTACCAGAGATCGTTGTCAATAGCTTCAAGGTGCATGCGCATCTTGTTCTTCCAGTAGGTGTAGTTCATCCCATCGAAGGTAGGACAACCCGTGGAAACCTTGATCATACCTGCAGTCAACATAACTAGAACTCCAGGTGGTTAAACCAAAATCACACAGATCAAGGGAGTACCTTCTCTGATACCAATTGAAAGTGTGTTATATCGACTAGAGGGGGTGAATAGGCGATTTTTACAAATTCATCACTTGAGTAATTTCAACTTTGAGGAATTCAAAATGTGATGAATAACTAGCAGCGAAATAAGTACTCAAGTGCATGAGGAACATAGTAACAACATAGTCATCATGATGAAATGAAACATGCACATATTACAAGTAGCATGACACAGGATAAGCAGTGATGAACAAGGTAACTTGAAGAATTTGAGGTGAGGAAATTGTGAAAGTCTTCAGTCAAATTCTTCAAATAGTAACAATCAATTTCATCAACAAGTTTATGAGGAATAGAGGGGTTGAGGAAATAGAACCGGGTAGCTCGATGAAGACAATGGTTTGATGACCCAGTTCCAACTACTGTGACAGTCATACGTCTGGTTTGGAGCGGCCTGGTATTTAAACCAAAGGACACACAGTCCTTACCGTATTCTCCTTGAGCTAAGGTCACACAGTCCTCGCCCAACACTTGTGGTAAGTCTTCGGGGTAGACTTCCAAAACCCTCACAAACTGGTCACCCGGTGATCCACAATTTACTGCTGGATGCTCTAGACCAAGGTCATTTCATGATCCCCAATTGACTGCAGGATGCACTAGACCATGATGCCTAACCGTCTGGAGGATGCACATTCGTCAAAGGTAACAAGCGTCGGTTCCACACAGGATTTTTTTTAGTGATGCTTAGTCACTTTAGGTTTGGTGGTTTTGTTGTGGGTTTTTCCTCATAGATGATTTTCACTCAAAGTCCTTGGAGGATGGGTTGCTCTCAAATGACAAGTGTCAGTTCTCTCTCGGAGCAGCCAACCAACTAGTGGTTGTGGGGGTGGCTATTTATAGCCAGGGTGCAACCTGACATGATATGACATAAATGCCCCTAATGATATGACCGTTATGTGGATGTTATGATTGGGGACAGCTGGCGCTAAGCACATCAACGGTCGGATTTTCGAACTATGAAAGTCCTTAGACATATCATGTTCCTCACTTGTAGGCAATTCGCACTGGCGAAATACTAACTCCTCAGTCAGATCAATTTCCTCAGAGATCAGAAGAACATCATCTCTGTCACTGAAGAATTTGACTGAGCTGTATGAGATTTCCAAAGGCTTCACTCGAAGGATTGGCTAGGTTGAGGATTTTGGAGTTGAGCATCAGTTGGAAATTTTCCTTAGTATTTCCTTGGCCCCCTTTAATAGTACGGTGTTTCCTATGACTCAAAATAAATGAAATAAAACTACGAAAACAAAAGTCTTCACACTTCATAGTCCTCGTTCATTTCTTCAAGGTCACACCAACTTCTTCATTTTCAAAGTCTTCAGGGCATACCAAAGTCTTCAACAAAGTCTTCACCAAAGTCTTCAGTTGAAGACATACATTTTTAGGGGTCGATAATCTCTGAATATATCAAACTCCTCATCGACTTATAGAGCCTGTGTACACTCACAAACACATTAGTACCTTAACCTATAAGTCTTCAATACACAAAGATCACTAAGGGGCACTAGATGCACTAACACCCTTTATATTCGACGAGAAGCCAGACGAGACCTTGATACCGAGCATGCATTCAAAAAATATTTCCTTCTCTGCTTTGGTAAGAGCATAGGTGGGAGGACCTTGATATTGCTTTGGATGCATGCCATCTTTTACGTTCATACGTTGCTGGTCCCTCCGTGCCTCCGGTGTATATTTTGTCTTCCCATACATGCCCAGAAAGCCTAGCAGGTTCACGCAAAGTTTCTTCGTCACGTGCATCACATCGATTGCATGGCGGACCTCTAGGATTTTCCAATATTCTAGCTCCCAAAATATAGGATTCTTCTTCCACACGGGGCGTGTCCATCAGCGTCATTCGGAACAGATTGTCCGCCAAGACCTTTGCCAAAGATTACTTGTAAGGCCTTGACCATATCAAGTATATCATCACTAGCACTGGATTGTCTTCGAGATGTGGGTATGCTTCCCTTCTGGACAGACAATGAAGACTAGAATGAAGAATTCATCCTCCATTTCTATGCAACCCATCACATCTCTAGCTTTGGTCATGATGTGAACTCTTGGCAGATAGAATTCATGATAAGGGATTAACACATCACTGCTTCACCACTGGATTTCTTTCCTGCAACACCTCTTGCTGCCTCTGGTGAAGATTTGGATCCTCGCTTTGAAACCTATGTGTCTACAACTCAAAGCCTATTCCATATGCGAGAACCCAATATGACTGAGATGCTAACACTAATGCAGCCTTTGGCTCGAGATGCAGAATCGCCCACTTCATTCTTTGTGGATGATCTTCAGTACTTGCCCAGTACTCTCTACCACATTCTTCGTCACACCATTTAGCCAATCAAAGGGAACAACTCCTCACGCAATATTGAAGGGCCTGTGAAGACATTGCTCTACAACATAGTGTATGGCATCAGCTTCAATCTTCAAGACCTGTTCCTTCGCAACCTTGCTACAAATGGTGTCAATGTCATCGACCCGAAGATTTATGCTCCTTGGATCATGCGCTTCATCAAGTACAGAACTAACACCGGGTTTCTTCCTTCTTCTCGAAACCATGGCAATTATCTTCCCGATATTGAAGTTGTGCAAGCAGATTTGTATCCATCGAAGAGCAAGAACCCAATTGTCGAAGGCACTAGTGGCACTACTGATGTTGAAGGTCTTCTCATTCCTTCTGATCCATCAAGGGCGAGACATATTGGTGCTCTTCGTCAACAAAGATCTGGTGCTACCAACACTGAAGCCACTGATAGCATTTTGCCTTGTCAACGCTCGCCCCGGAGAGAGCATGCACTATTGATCGTGAACTTCTAGTTTCACTGATCCAGAAGCAAGATAGGCATCATGAGTGGACTCGACACCAGATGCACTCTTTTGTGCAAGACCTCAACCATGTTCGCAACCTGGCTACCAAAAATTCCTTTGTTGCTTATGAAACTAGTCGTCGCTCATGGAGGACTCTAACTATGCTTGTACCTGAGCATGAGCTTTGTGAAGATGGATTTCATCCTCGCTACAGATTTGGTGCACCACCTCCCAGTGCTGAGAAGTGGCGCCAGACTCCATCTCTCGAAGACAGTGACTTCTCCTCGTCAGCTCCTTCCGCCAACGTCATGCTTAGATGAAAGTGATGATGCAACTTCTTTGTCTCCATTGACTCGGCGTTGCGGCACTGCACCAAGCTCCTGTGCACCAGCACCCCAAGACTCAATTGCACCGTCTACATCTAAACTTGCTGGGGACGCGTAGTTCTCAATGTATTCGTACCTTTTTGGTCATTCGATGACAAAAGGGGAGAAGCATTGGGTGATAGTCTTCAAACGGGTCTACTTATAAGGGTTGGGTGTTATCTTTGCTAAGTTTACAACTCTCATTTATGATGTTTTGCCGTTTTGGGTTGTAAAACTTAACTCCTGATGGACGTCTTCCGCGTGTGTTCAAAATCCGACCATTGTGACACATGTCGGTTGGCCATTGAACCAAGGTCATTTCAGTCATATCAGGTTAGGTTGCCCGCTCGCTATAAATATCCACCCCTCCACCATAAGAAGGTGGCTGCTCAGAGAGAGATATAACTGTTGTCGTTTTGGAGCAACCCACCTCGAAGACATTGAGAGATACACATCCTGCGAGGATACATCTAAACACCTAGAGCTAGAGTGTTTGAGCATCACCGAAGACATTCTGTTCCTCTGCCACCCCACGTGATCAAAACCCTAGCATCGTAGCTGGAGACGAAATGCTTTGCTGCCATGACTTCTCCGTCGACGTACTCACGCCGACCGCATTCATCCTCAGCTCGCCGCCATCTTAGTTGTCTGCCTCCACCAAGTTATGGTGAGGCAGATTGAACCGCTCGGCTTCTCCGCCTCATCGAGTTGTTCATCTCGTTATTAATTCTGGTAAATAAAGATCTATTTTTACCACATGCCTTGATCCAAAATACTTACTGAAATTTGTCGGTTGTTGTTTCTTCACTTTCCACTCAACCACATCTAGATCTAGATCTATCATTGCCAAATATGTTCACTTTGTGGTCTGAAACTTGGTTTGATTCCTCACTTTTACAAATCCTTGGACTTGTACAAATCTAAAATCACCATATTCTCTATAGAAGTGAATGTCTTCGGTATAAGGTCAATGTCTTCAAAACTCAGTTTTAACTTCCAAACCTTCTGAGAATGCATATGACCTCTCCTCTTCCCTCGCGTCTCTAACTCTTTCACACGTACATGTCCGCAGCAGAGTCGCTTGGATCTCATAGTCTGAATTCATTTGTAGACTACTTGCAGATACATCTGGAATCCCGTGGTGCATGCTCATACTTGCATTCTCCCGTGAAGCCTTTGCCGAAGCTAATGGCAGATGATAAACCAGTCGAGAAGGGAGGGAAGCAGAGACGCAAGAATATTGTTAAGGATCTTCCTCCAGATCTATATGAGCTGTACAAATCTGATAAAGAGGAAACATACACCCAACGCAAGAATCACCTCCAATGGATTCGAAGATATTGGAGTGTGGAGTGGTTTTACTACCGCTTCGTCACACATGAGTATGCTGAGAAGTGTGCTGAGAATGCACCATGGACAGACATCATATACAGAAATCTTCATCCGAAGACAAAGGCTAACACAATCAAGAAGGGACTCTACCCTTGTATGTTCAGGTCTCCAATGCCCGAGGACCCTCATCCATCAAGCATCCTTGGGATCCCAGATCCCACAGAGTCTGATGCTGATGAAGTTGAGCAAGAAAATGCTCTTGATCCACAGCCGAAGCCTTTGGAGCAGCCAAAGTCTTCAAAGTTGAAGTCTTCGAAGCAAAAGTCTTCCTACGATCCACCTTAAGTAGAGTCTTCACTGCAAGCTTCGCGGTCCCCTTCCGCAAATCCTGAGGAACGCGAATCTGAAGGTCACCTTCATAGGCATATGAAGAGAAAAGTTGTTGCTTCTCATGGCCCGAAGCCTACCCTGTCCTTGATGGATGCAGCCAACATGATTGAGCTATTTGATGACGAGTTTGATGATGAAGCCTTATCCAGGCTTATTCAACAGAAAGAAGAGGAAGCCAAGCTGCTCGAAGATTTACCTCTGATTGATCTGGTCATCTTCGAACACTTTATTGATGAATGGTTCGCCGACCCCTCCCTTAGCATTGATGCACTTCAGCTCCCAATTGGCTTGAACGTCATGTTCCAAGGACTTGTGAACGAGGAACCGATGGTGGCCCAGAAGGCCAAGCAGACAAAGGCCAAGATCAACCATGAAAAGGAGCTCTTCAAGCAAAATGTGCACAGACAAAATGCCAAACAGATCAAAGGTTATAAGCTGATGATGGCAGATCTCAAAGCTGAGTTTGAGAAGAGATGTGCATCTATCAAGGGCACCCTTGCGTGCATCAAGAGAAAGACCACTATCATGGTCAAAGCTAACAATGACATGGTGAAGAGAAAGGCACTTGGTCAGCCTGCACTTGCGCCCGAAATCATTGCTCGCTCATGTCAAGCATCAATGTCTTCGGAACAGCCTGCTCCTAAACAATCTGAGAACCGTGGCATAGTCTTCCCCGCTGGGTTCGCTAACCCACGGACGCGCCCCTCTACCACTACTACATCTAGCAAGAAGACCAAGAAGGCCGAAATCGAAGCTAAGAAGCACAAGGCAGCTACTTCTGAATCCCAACCTCCGAAGAGGTTGAAGACAAGAAAATCCAAGTCTTCAGAACCAGCGTAAGATCCAGCACCAGAACCACCTTTTGCCCCATCATCAACACCTGCTCCTCAACAGGAGCCTGTGCTCGTTCCACCAATCTCAGTGGCTCCCCTTGCATCAGAAAACATGGAGAAACAAGTTGTACTGCATGAATCTGCTTCCACAAAGTCTCAGAAACTTGAAGAGATTCTAGCTGTCGAAGACACTGCCATAGCTGAAGACACTCCTGAAGACATTGGTCCTGACGATAATGTTGAGTCTGCACATGTTCCACAAGTGGATGCTCCAGTGGTCCACTCTCCCCAACCAACCGGTGATTTTGTGGACATTGGGACTCCTGTGCAGCAGGATGTTCCTGAAGCTGAGCCTGGTACACCATCACCTCCTTTCTTCCCACCAGTGTCAGCCTCACCTGAATCTCCGTTTGCCCCAGAGGAGATTGAAACCACCAACCGCACCTCCCCACTCAAACATCTTCGTTGAGGACCCCGTGCCCTCATGTCCCCTATACCAGAAGACGAAGTGCGTGTTTCACTGACTGCAATAGTCGAAGATGTGATGCGGATTGAAGATGTTCCTCCTAGCCAACCTGCAACATAAGTCATGACAGATGAAGACATTGTTGTCAATACCCCAATGGGCGATGCCAATGCCCCATCCCCTGATGGACCTCCTATCCCGGCCACACCCTCCACTAAAGACAATGAAGGTAACATTATGATGGCTCGCAACAGGGAAGGAGAGATGGTCCCTACAAGGTGGCCTTGCCTTGTTGCACCACCAAGGATGGGCCCTCGGTATGAGTTCAACCTAGATTGCCGCCCCTCTGTCATGAACCCCATGCCTCGACTTCCAAGTCTTCGACAGTTTGGCCCAGTAAGACCCTTGGTCTTTGAGTTGGAAAGATTCAGGCTGAACAACACATTCTTCGACTCCGACTGCAATCCATACAAGAAAGAAAAAATACAGTCTGACAGGTTCTGGAGTACTCCACAACATCAGTACTACATGTGTGTGCTTCATGGTCAGAACGGGATCTTTCCTCACAGGCATATCTGCTTTCAAGCTATGAAAGCTCTTCCCTATTTTGATAAAGCAATGGATTGTCTTCAAGATGCGGGTTTCCTGCCCTTCTACACGGATCACGAAGACTGAAATGAAGAACTCATCCTCTAGTTCTATGCAACCCTCCGCATCTCTGGCTTCGGTCGTGATTTGAACTCTTGGCAGATGGAATTCATGATAAGGGATGAACACATCACTTCTTCACCACTGGACTTCTTTCCTACACCACCTCTTGTTGCCTCTGGTGAAGATTTGGATCCTCCCTCTGAAGCCTATGTGTCTGCAACTCGAAGCCTATTCTATATACGAGAACCCAATATGACTGAGCTGCTGACACTAATCAAGCCTTTGGCTCGAGATGCAAAATTGCCCACTTCATTCTTTGTGGATGACCTTCAGTACTTGCCCACGACTCTCTACCACATTCTTGGTCAGACCATTTGGCCAATCAAAGGGAACAACTCCTCTCGCAAGACTGAAGGGCCTTTGAAGACAGTGCTCTACAACATAGTGTATGGCATCAGGTTCACTCTTCAACACATGCTCCTTCACAACCTTGCTGCAAATGCTGTCAATGTCCTCGAGCCGAAGATTTATGCTCCTTGGATCATGCACTTCATCAAGTACATATCCAACACCAGGTTTCTTCCTTCTGATCGCAACCATGACATTTATCTTTGTAACATCCCAAACTTTGGAATGTTATAATAATTATTAGAATGATTGTTTGTTGCTTGAGTGATTGAAAGTGAGTGAAATTTGAAACTTTTTGAAAGTTTGATGAGAGGGAATGAAATGACCTTCCCAAAACTTTCAATCTGCATTTTGATCACCAGGAATTCAAATTCATTTCATCACAAAACCCTAGAGTGAAGATGAAATGACTTCTTCCATATAAAGAAATGAAAAGGGATTTGAAAATGATTTGAATTTCCATTTTGAAAATATTTCAAATTCAGAAAACTTTATGCAACTCAATGATTTTTATGAGAGAAGATAATATGACTTCTTCAAATTATATGAAATATGAGTTGGAAGTTTAAAATAAATCTTTGAATAGTGAATGTGAAAATCTCTAGATTTTCTTTTGGAATCATTTCATATTTGGTTCCTATTCCAATTTTCAAAGTATTCAAACCCCTGACAAAAATTTGAGAGGAGTAACATGACACTCCACACCAGGGACTTCTTGGTGATTTATTTGAATAATAAAAACCAGGGGTTATTCTGGAAAAATATATTTGCAAAGGGATTTAAAAGCAAAAGGGCAATTTCTGAAAATAAAATTTGTATTGATTCTTTTCTGTTAAGAAATATTTTGTTAATAAAAATAATTTAGATTAGTTCTATTATGATAGGAAAACTATATTATTTTCATTAGGTAATATGTTATAAAAACAATTTAGTTTCATAGAAACTCTTTTCACAAAGTTATAGATGACTTAATTATGTTTTATAATAAATGCTTTTACTATTTATTTTCTGTTAACTTAGTGGTTTTATAAAAGTGTTTTCTCTTATGTTAGTGTTTCACTCATTGTTAAGTTTATTAGGCAAACATTTATGTTGTTTAGGATGTTGTTTTCATAGTTTTAGTTGTTCTTCAAAAGTAATTATTTTTGCTAGTAAAATATTACTAAAACCCTTTTATTATATTTTACTTTGTTTTGGGTTTTGTGTTACTTTTGAATTTGTTGGAGTTTTGTGTTTCAACTTTGTCTTAAGTATTTCTTTCATCAACCTTGTTGCTTTTGTTCTTGTGTTATATTGTGATTGTCAGTTTTGATTGCTAGAAGTGTTTGCTTATGAATGCAATGTTTGTTATATAGATTTTTCCTCGGAGAGAGACGAATAGTCTATCAAGTTATTTCTGAGAGCGATCTTTATCTTCATCAACAGTATAGGCAAGTTCACCTTGACCATCTATTTCATACCTATGTTTTTATTGCATGTAGTGACATCATTCAACAAATCCCTCCCATAGTGTTATTGAAATTCTTGTAGTTGAGTAGAATGCATGAGGTAGGAACCCACCACTAGTTACTAAAGCCCCGGAAACGTTAGTTACTTTTATGCTATGCTAAAGTAGACGGGGTTTGGTATGAGTGTTCGTGAGTGGTGTGAAGAAGGACTCTACGTCAAGACGACAACTTCATGAAGGCATCTTCAAGTCCTGCATCTGCAAGACCTCAAGACTTCAAGACTCGAGAAGACAAGTTTTCAATACACACTACTGGGTGAAGGATGGTTGATTGGGCACCCTGGAGAAACCAGTGAGTGGCCGGGATGCATGGAGAAGCGCCATGACATCTTGCGGAAAGCTTCACCCAGACTCAAAGAGAAGGATGAATACTTCATGCCCGGAAGCTTACCTGTGTAGCCACAAGTCATTATGGGCTCTGGCTTGGTTGATCTTTGTTGTGACTCTGCTGGGCAGTGCTACGAGATGTAGTCGACGTTAGGATTGGGATGGGCACTGTCGGACAGTCAGGGAAGCACTCTGAAAGACCATGTTTCTTTCATCCTGTTCTCAAACACCAGGCAGTGCGAGGACTTACTAGGAGGGAAAGAATCTTGTGGGTAAAGTACACAACACTCTGCAGAGTTAAACCTAATCGATTAGCCGTGTCCCCGGTTACGGACAATTTGAGCTTCTAGACTTGGATCTATCTCTGAACTCTCAACACTGGACTGATAACTAATTGTGGGCAACTTATGATACTTATGGGCATTGAGACATTGGTTGGCGGAACCATGTCATGATAGGTAACTCCATAGTGAAATTCCTGATATTCCTTTGTTGTAGGAAAATAAAATCAGCTTTTACGCAAAAACTCAGACACAGAGCCACAAAGCCTTTGCATATAGAATAGTCTTTATTTTTCTGTTCTTCTATGGTGATCTTGCCAGTACATTCAATGTACTGACCTACATGGCTGCAACGTCTTATGTTGCAGATACTCTTCTACGACGGGTAAGAGTACGATTCAGGGTTACGGTCTGCACTCAACTTGCCGTTGGTGTTATTGGGACTCTACTCCCGTTGACTGTATCCGCTGCTATTTTAAGGTATATATCAGTTTTACGCTATTTACATGTGATTGCACTTTGATATATACATTGATGTATTGTGTGTGCCAGCATACTGATCCAGGGATGGCACAGAAAACACAGAGGCTTGACTCGTTTTGAGTCGGGTCGCTACAGAAATGGTATCAGAGCACCTGTTGACTGTAGGACGTGACCCTAGAAACTGGAAAGCCCTTAGGAAATGATTTCTTGAAAACTTTGTTTTCAAAAGACCCTCTACTTCTCATCTCTTCTGAGTTTTATCAAAAAGTTAGAAAATACCCTTTTCCCCTTGGATCAACTGAGACCACTTCGAGAAGGACAAGATATCGAAAACAACTGATGGCCACTTCAAAGTAAAGAAGATTTCACCATGCATTAGAAGAGTTGAAGCTACACGAGTTGAAGACTATACAGATCTGAAGAAATTGAGGACTATGAAGAATTTCCAAGTTATGCCCTAGAAGACCAAACCCCTGCTGTATACTTACGTTAGATACGATGATTTGTGCGCTGTCATTTGTGTGTAAGTTTTATTTTCGACAGCCACAACAAAAATCTATTTTTTTTAAACCATTGTTTGTATTGTGTGTTCCCCCCCCCTATCTCTCTCTTGCATCTCATCCCAAAACCTTGAACCCAATAGATGACGAGTGAAGCTGGACTTGTGTATTCTGGATCGATAACTCGGGTAGAGACAGAAGAATGGATTCAGAACATGGAGGATCACCTAAGGAGTAACCTTGTTACAAGGAACAAGATGGTCCAATATGCTCTTCGGTACTTTGCAGAAGGTGCTGCAAATTGGTGGTAGATGCATGAAGCTATCCATGATAGGCAAGCATCCATCACTTGGGAAGAATTCAAGATGACTCTACAAAAGTCTCATGTTGTCACCAACACCCAGAAGCCCCGTTGCGAGGAGGATTTGTGCATGCAGGATATGTGGAGAGATATGATACACCCAGGAAGAACACAAGGATGGATGCCCTCATTGTGAAGGAAATCACCCCGCAGAGGAATGCCCAACTGGGCAAGTGACATGTTTCTTGTGTGAAGGAACCAATCACTACCCTACTCAATGCCAAGTGTACCCCAAGGTACAAGAAGTCATCAAACAGCAGAAGAAAGCCATGAAGAAAGCCTTCAGAGAAAAATTTGGAGAACTTGTGAAGAAGGAAGATGATGAAGACCCTAATGGAGAAGGCCTAACCAGATTTTACTCCAATGTCTGCTATTCATGTGGGGAAGAAGGACATTACTCACAGGACAGTACGAAGGAAAGAAAAGATTATCTGGGAAACTTCCCGGTAGAAGAAGTGGAGTTTGATCCACAGGAAATTGAACTTTTGATCGGAACAAAGGAACCCAAGAAGAGAAACCAAAGACGTCCTCTGAACAACCCAATTTCTACGAAGAAGGATCTGAGTTAGATCATGTGTTTCAGGTGCAAGAATTTAGGCCACTATGCCGATAAGTGTCCAAGAAAGGAACCAGAACTCCCAAGAGCAAAAACCAACATCAAGAAGACCCGAGATATGTCAGAAATCATTTGTTTTCAGTGCAAGAAGACAGGACACTACTCCTATACTTGTCCAGAGAAGAATGGCTAAGCATGAGTAGTCTGAGTTTTGGATTCTGGATGTAACAACCGTAATAGGCAGCACTCTTACCATTTCGGAGTTATGGAAGTCTCAGAGTTTGTAATAAATTCATGAGTCAATGTAAATTATGGTGTCATGATTTATCTTATGTTGAAATATATGAGTTGCCACTCTATGAACAAAGATCTCTTACCATTTTCGAGGACATGAGAAAATATGGTCTATGCAGGTATGCGTGCATTTCACTTTAAGTGTAGTAGCAACCACAGGGACAAAAGAATGAAGGGAATACCATTCATGTTAAGGAGTTTGGATAAGTGAATACAGGTGAAGAGAATGTGGAACCACCTCAAACTATGTGGATGATAAGCCTTGAGACAAAGTGCTTTTGAAGCTGGAATGATGCAAAAAGGAATGATTGTGATGAAACCATACCCAAGGTTAAACACACCAAGGAAAATGGATTTCGTAGAGAGGAATTTAGACAAGAATAAGTCTGTGATTTGTTACCTCAAGAGTATAATGGAATGAACTGAAGGTAATATTGTAATATGGAACGATAGTAACCCCAGGAGTGAGTTAAAGCTGTTCAAGGATTCAAGTGGACCCACAGCTCACTGACCTCAGGATTGAGAAGGATCAAGCCCCACCTTTGTGAAGGAAGAAATTTGGAAGAAGTTACGACTGATCAGCAAACGTTTTCTTAGGAGCATACGATAACCTGAGAGTTGTGAAGAAACGATAGATGTTTTTGCTTAGCTTGCAGAATCAATGGATTTATCCGAACTTTGTTCGTTGACAAGAGAAATTTCTGCAATGCTTGTGAGGAAGACCAAGTGTTAGAATACGAGATTCACTAAACCTTATACAAGGTAATGATTTCAGTGCGACATGGTTTGGCCACCATGACGACTTACTCTTATCATTCTCTTGCTATTCGGATTGGTAAATCTGAGTGACTTACCCATAGTAAAGAGACGACGTTCTTTGAAGCTTTTTGTTTAAGCCTTAGAATGGTAGGATGAAACCCCTTGTACATGACAGTTGCTGTCACACGTAGGAATTTTACAGTGAGGAATGAAGCCAAGACCCATTTCACTGCAGGATGACCACCAATGGTAGACCACCATGAGATTATTGATAAGTTATTTAGAATGATCACGAGACCTGTCAGTGATAAGACCCAGTATTGGAGGAAGTACACCTTGTTGTGAGGACACAAGATTTTGATATAACCGAAGATCATCACCAAGGAAGATGCTGTGAAGAATGTGAACAGACAGATGCTGCATAGGACTGTCAAGATTTTGAAGGACTAGTAACTCTCATTTCAAGTGTGGTAGACCCACATTTCCAGGTCAATGGAGTTTTGTTGGAAGACCCCACACCTTCTTGGTCAATGGATTTGTTAGAAAACCCCCAAACCCTAACCTTTTCTTTCTAGCCCTTTCGAATCTCGAGGACGAGATTCATTTTAAGTGTGGTAGGTTTGTAACATCCCAAACTTTGGAATGTTATAATAATTATTAGAATGATTGTTTGTTGCTTGAGTGATTGAAAGTGAGTGAAATTTGATACTTTTTGAAAGTTTGATGAGAGGGAATGAAATGACCTTCCCAAAACTTTCAATCTGCATTTTGATCACCAGGAATTCAAATTCATTTCATCACAAAACCCTAGAGTGAAGATGAAATGACTTCTTCCATTTAAAGAAATGAAAAGGGATTTGAAAATGATTTGAATTTCCATTTTGAAAATATTTCAAATTCAGAAAACTTTATGCAACTCAATGATTTTTATGAGAGAAGATAATATGACTTCTTCAAATTATATGAAATATGAGTTGGAAGTTTAAAATAAATCATTGAATAGTGAATGTGAAAATCTCTGGATTTTCTTTTGGAATCATTTCATATTTGGTTCCTATTCCAATTTTCAAAGTATTCAAACCCCTGACAAAAATTTGAGAGGAGTAACATGACACTCCACACCAGGGACTTCTTGGTGATTTATTTGAATAATCAAAACCAGGGGTTATTCTGAATTTTTTTTGCAAAGGGATTTAAAAGCAAAAGGGCAATTTCTGAAAATAATATTTTTTTCCAAAGTATTCAAATGCAAGAATAAAACTGTCCATTAAATGGCATTTATTATTCTGTTAATTTTGATATAAAATTTGACTATATTTGGAATTTATTCGAATGCATTGAACAAGTTTTATGGCTCTGGTAAAATCATAAATAGAAAACGGTAACGGTTTATAATAAAACCGGCCGGCCCACAGCCTTTAAAGCCGAATTCATTTCGTAACGGTCGCCCGCTGACTACGCTTGCCCTCTCCTCTCGCTGACGTGTGGGACCATCGCCCTCTCCTTTCTCCCGCGCGGTCATCCTCCTCCTCCCGCACACGCCGTCGTCGCCGGTTCCCCTCGCCGCGGATCTCCTCCTCTTTTACTTCCCCGACCACCGCACTGCCCCTATAAGTACCCACCCCTCTCAAGCATCCATTCCTCTTGCTTTCCCCCTCTCTTCGAGCCCCCACCTCGCCGGAATCGCTCGCCGGAGCTTTCGGTCGCCGCCGTGCCTCTCCCCTCCTAGCGCCCGTCTCCGACCTCCCCGACCTCTCCCGAGCGCACCATCGAGCTCCTCTCGTCCGTGCGCACCACCCCATCCCCTGCCCGAGCCCCAGAGACCCCAGACCTGCCTCACCGTCACCCTCGCCGGAGTAACCTCCCCACCCGAAGCTCGAGGAGCTCCTGCCCGTCGACTCCGACGCCCCTGAGCCTCACTGACGCCACCGACGTGCTCGCTGTACTCGCCGCCATCGACTAGTGCCCTCGCCGTCGCCGGAGGACCACCAGAGCGCCGCCCACGTCAACCACGTCGTCTCGGCCTCGCCGGAGAAGCCCTCGCCGGCGACCCCATCCCCACTGTGAGCTCCTCCTCTCCCTGGACCGTCCGATCGTAGATCTACGCGTAGGATTAGATCCAACTTAAAACCGAACCGGTACGCGTTATAGTTCGGTCGACCGCCCGTAACACTCCGCACGCACACACCTAGACCAACCAAAGAACGCCACGTCACCCCCTGACCGCTAGTTAAGCTTTTCGTTTTTTCTGTTTTCTGTTTTAAAAACAGATTTAGCTCTGTTTTCATTTTAATCATATCTTTTATGTTTTTAACTATTTTAAATTGATTCTTTTTGCATTAGATCAAAAAATTTATCTTGTTTCTGTACATATCAAATTTGACCATGTTTGAACATTTAAATTTGAATTTGAACAGATTTGATTTAAATTTTGTTTTCTGAATATCCTGGGTTCTAAAATGAATTTTTGAATGATTCTTTTTCCTACTTGTCACTAGTGACCATAGCTATCATTTGGTAGAGTTTGAGAATTTTATAATAATTTTAAATAGTGTTTTCAAACCAAACAGAATCTGTTTAGTTTCATATTAGTTTATTTAGATTGATTTACTTTGTTTTATTTTTGAAAATCTGAATCTGATTTATATTAAGTTTCAGATTTCATTTAGTTTTGTTGTTCCAAACCTTAGTAATTTACTTGCTGTTAACAAAAGTTAATTTGTTTAGTTTATAAATTTTGTTGTAGGGATCTATACCCTCTTTCAAATAGGTATAGTTGTTTTAAAAGCAAATTTGTTAGTAACAGTTCTTTTAACTAAAGTTTTAAGTAATTAGATTCTGTTTTCAAATAAAATTTGTATTAATTCTTTTCTGTTAAGAAATATTTTGTTAATAAAAATAATTTAGATTAGTTCTATTATGATAGGAAAACTGTATTATTTTCATTAGGTAATATGTTATAAAAACAATTTAGTTTCATAGAAACTCTTTTCACAAAGTTATAGATGACTTAATTATGTTTTATAATAAATGCTTTTACTATTTATTTTCTGTTAACTTAGTGGTTTTATAAAAGTGTTTTCTCTTATGTTAGTGTTTCACTCATTGTTAAGTTTATTAGGCAAACATTTATGTTGTTTAGGATGTTGTTTTCATAGTTTTAGTTGTTCTTCAAAAGTAATTATTTTTGCTAGTAAAATATTACTAAAACCCTTTTATTATATTTTACTTTGTTTTGGGTTTTGTGTTACTTTTGAATTTGTTGGAGTTTTGTGTTTCAACTTTGTCTTAAGTATTTCTTTCATCAACCTTGTTGCTTTTGTTCTTGTGTTACATTGTGATTGTCAGTTTTGATTGCTAGAAGTGTTTGCTTATGAATGCAATGTTTGTTATATAGATTTTTCCTCGGAGAGTGACGAATAGTCTATCAAGTTATTTCTGAGAGCGATCTTTATCTTCATCAACAATACAGGCAAGTTCACCTTGACCATCTATTTCATACCTATGTTTTTATTGCATGTAGTGACATCATTCAACAAATCCCTCCCGTAGTGTTATTGAAATTCTTGTAGTTGAGTAGAATGCATGAGGTAGGAACCCACCACTGGTTACTAAAGCCCCGGGAACGTTAGTTACTTTTATGCTATGCTAAAGTAGACGGGGTTTGGTATGAGTGTTCGTGAGTGGTGTGAAGAAGGACTCTACGTCAAGACGACAACTTCATGAAGGCATCTTCAAGTCCTGCATCTGCAAGACCTCAAGACTTCAAGACTCGAGAAGACAAGTTTTCAATACACACTACTGGGTGAAGGATGGTTGATTGGGCACCCTGGAGAAACCAGTGAGTGGCCGGGATGCATGGAGAAGCGCCATGACATCTTGCGGAAAGCTTCACCCAGACTCAAAGAGAAGGATGAATACTTCATGCCCGGAAGCTTACCTGTGTAGCCACAAGTCATTATGGGCTCTGGCTTGGTTGATCTTTGTTGTGACTCTGCTGGGCAGTGCTACGAGATGTAGTCGACGTTAGGATTGGGATGGGCATTGTCGGACAGTCAGGGAAGCACTCTGAAAGACCATGTTTCTTTCATCCTGTTCTCAAACACCAGGCAGTGCGAGGACTTACCAGGAGGGAAAGAATCTTGTGGGTAAAGTACACAACACTCTGCAGAGTTAAACCTAATCGATTAGTCGTGTCCCCGGTTACGGACAATTTGAGCTTCTAGACTTGGATCTATCTCTGAACTCTCAACACTGGACTGATAACTAATTGTGGGCAACTTATGATACTTATGGGCATTGAGACATTGGTTGGCGGAACCATGTCATGATAGGTAACTCCATAGTGAAATTCCTGATATTCCTTTGTTGTAGGAAAATAAAATCAGCTTTTACGCAAAAACTCAGACACAGAGCCACAAATCCTTTGCATATAGAATAGTCTTTATTTTTCTGTTCTACTATGGTGATCTTGCCAGTATATTCAATGTACTGACCTACACAGCTGCAACGTCTTATGTTGCAGATACTCTTCTACGACGGGTAAGAGTACGATTCAGGGTTACGGTCCGCGCTCAACTTGCCGTTGGTGTTATTGGGACTCCACTCCCGTTGACTGTATCCGCTGCTATTTTAAGGTATATATCAGTTTTACGCTATTTACATGTGATTGCACTTTGATATATACATTGATGTACTGTGTGTGCCAGCATACTGATCCAGGGATGGCACAGAAAACACAGAGGCTTGACTCGTTTTGAGTCGGGTCGCTACAATCTTCCTGATATTGAAGTTGTGCAAGCAAATTTGTATCCATCCAAGAGCCAGAACCCAATTGTTGAAGGCACTAGTGGCACTGCTGACGTTGAAGGTCTTCTCATTCCCTCTGATCCATCAAGGGCGAGACTGATTGGTGCTCTTCATCAACCAAGATCTGGTGCTACCAACGCTGAAGCCACTGATAGCACTTTGCCTCATCAACGCCCGCCCCAGAGAGAGCATGCACTCACTGATCGTGAACTTCTAGTTTCACTAATCTAGAAGCAAGATAGGCATCATGAGTGGACTCGACACCAGATGCACTCTTTTGTGCAAGACCTCCACCATGTTCGCAACATGGCTACCAAAATGCCTTTGTTGCTTATGAAACCAGTCGTCGCTCATGGAGGACTCTGACTATGCTGGCATCTGAGCATGAGCTTCGTGAAGATGGATTTCATCCTCGCTACAGATTTGGTGCACCACCTCCCAGTATAGAGAAGTGGCGCCAGACTCCATCTCTTGAAGACATTGACTTCTCCTCATCAGCTCCTTCCGCCAACGTCAGGCTTGCAGATGAAACTGATGATGCAACTTCTCTGTCTCCATCGTCTCGGCGTCGCGGCACTACATGAAGCTCATCTTCACTAGCACCCCAAGACTCCACTGCATCGTCTTCATCTACACCTACTGGGGACACGTAGTTCTTAGTGTCTTCGTACCTTTTTGGTCATTCGATGACAAAAGGGGGAGAAGCATTGGGTGATAGTATTCAAACAGATCTACTTATATGGGTTGGGAGTTATCTTTGCTAAGTTTACAACTCTCTTTTCTGAACTTTTGCCATTTTGGGTTATAAAACTTAAGTCCTGATGGACGTCTGCACTTTATGTTTACCATACTCTTTGGCACTGCTTCAAGTTATTTTATGCGCCCGAAGCCATTTTGCATACGCCCATTTTTCATTGTGCATTTTATTATCTTTGTCATATCTGTTAAATGCATAGTGATTAGATTACAAGATATAGGGGGAGATCTCCACAAATTACAACCTGCCATGTGCACTTGCATTCAAAGCAAAGTCTTCATATGTACATCTTCAGGTGGAGCTCTCTATATCCTGTAATCAAAATCTTCATAACCTTATCTTCACATATATTTATCCTTGTTGAAAACTTCAACCAGTTTGTCATCAATCACCAAAAAGGGGGAGATTGTAAGTGCATCTAGTGCCACCCTTGTTTGTTTTTGGAGTATTGAAGACAAATGTGGTTGATGGACTAATGTGTTTGTGCGAGATCACAGGCTAACACAGAGAGAAGTCCCTGGAGTTTCGGTTTAGCCATCGAAGACGACCCCCAAAAATGTCCGAAGACATTGATGATGGCTGAAGCCATTGGTGGAGGACGAAGACATTCGTCCGAAGACAATGAAACGCGAAGACGAAGTCTTTTGGTGGTTTTGTTTCTTGTTTCCTGAGTCATAGGAACCACCGTACTGTTAAGTGGGGTCAATGTGCTCGAAGTCAGATGCTGACGTGATGCCCAAACCATACCTATGTCTTTGAGCGAAGACAATGCGAGGAAAACTCATCCAGAGCTGGTTGAGTCATCTTTACTTGTAGCCCAAGTAAAGTTGACGTGTGTGTTCAGAATCCGACCGTTGTGACACGTGTCGGTTGGCCATTGACCCAGGGTCATTTCGGTCATATCAGGTCGGGTTGCCCGCTGGCAATAAATAACCACCCCCTCCACCATAAGAAGGTGGCTGCTCAGAGAGAGGTACAACTGTTGTCATTTTGAAGCAACCCACCTCGAAGACATTGAGAGATACACATCCTGCGAGTAGACACCTAAACACCTAGAGCTAGAGTGTTTGAGCATCACCGAAGACTTTATATTCTGAGAGAACCGAAGACTTATTATACTTGAAAACTATGATCTTCCAGACGGTTAGGCATCTGGGTCTCGAGCGTCCAAGAGTCATTGTAGGCTGTCGGGTGACCAAGTTTGTACGGGTTTCAGAAGTCTCTCCTGAAGACTTACCTGAGTGATTGGGTGTTGTCTAAGTGACTTCGGCTCAAGGGGAATAAGGTGAAGATGAGGTCTTCTGAGTTCAATCTCATCCTCCCTAACCAGACGTAATGTTGTCACAACAACTGGAACTAGTCCAACAAATCATGTGTCTTCTTCAAGCAACTGATTTTATCCTTCACTCTCTTATGTTCCTACTCAGAACTGTGAAATCATTGCTTGAACATTACATGAAGACTTTCTCTGAAGACATTCAGATCAACTGTTTATCTTCATACCATCTAAGTTTGTCTTCGAATCATCTTAGTATTCATGATGATTATGCTTAACTTGCTTGAATGTCTTCATTGCATTGCATGCCTTGTCTAGATCCTTGATTGTATCCCTACCTGATTATGTTTATGTTTCCGCATTATTCGACTACATTCATTGTTTCGAAGACTTTCATAAAAATCGCCTATTCACCCCCCCTCTAGTCGATAGCTAGTACGTTCAATTGGTATATGAGCAAGGTACTCCCTTGTTCTGTGTTTCGGTTTAACCACCGTGGAATTTTAGCTATGTTAACTGCAGGGATAATCAAGGTCTCCGTTGTGTGCCCTGTCTTCGATGGCACCAACTACCCCTACTGGAAGAACAAGATGCGGATGCATCTCGAAGCCATTGACAATGACTTACGGTATGTCATCATGGGGGTCATTCCCGAAGTTGGTGAAGGTTTTACAACTGCTGATGTGAAGAGGTTCGTGCAAGTCAACTCCACTGCCAGGAACATCATCTGTGGTCATCTAAACAAAGGACAATATGGCCGTGCGAGTGCACTTAAGATCTCCAAGCAAATCTGGGAATGGCTGTCCAAAGTGAACGAAGGCGTCTCATCTCAAAGAGACTCTCGTGTTGATGTGATTCGCAACCTATTCAACCACTTCAAGAGACTTGACAACGGAAATGTCCAGCTCACCTTTAGTCATCTCACTGACATCTCAATCAGCTGAATGCACTCGGCGCCACTGATATCACCAAACATGAAGTCATGAAGAAGCTACTCAGATCACATGACAGTTCCTTTGACACTTTCACACTTATGATCAAAGAGCACTCTGACTTCAAGAGTTTGGACCCAGCTGATATACTTGAGAGGTTGAACACCCATGAATTCCAACAAGCTGAGAAGAGAGATATCTACGGACCAAGCTACAGCACTCCCATGCATTAAAGGCCAAAGCTGTGTCTTCACCTTAAAGACAACTATGAATGCAATTCAGATGGTGCTGAAGACTTTGGAAAAGAACTTGCCTTGCTTGTCAGGAAGTTTCAGAAGTTTTCCAAGTCAAAACACTATGCTAAATCTTCAAGATGTGATTCCAAGATAACTGGAGATATGTCTTCAAAGGACGGCAAGAAGCAAACCTGTCACAAGTGCAAGAAAACTGGTCACTTAATTGCTGATTGTCCTCAATGGGAAAAGGAATCGAAGAAGAATAGCAAGAACTATGACTCCGATGACAAGAGGAAGAAGAAGTATGCAAAGTCTTCATCACACAAGAAGATTTCACCAGGAAGGGCCCATGTCTTCATCGAAAAGGAGATGGATTCATAATTTGAATCTGGTTCTGAGGATGAGGAAGTATCTGAGGAGGAATCTGACACTAAAGTAGGTGGACTGGCAATGGCTTCGACCTATCTTTCTACATCTGTCTTCGAACCTGAAGACAATGGATCCTTCTTCAACACCGAAGCCAGTGACGATGACACTACTCTAGCCTACTGCTTCATGGCAAAAGCCTCGAAGGTATCTTCAAAGTCCTTATGTCATGACTCTGAATCTGAATCTGAATCTGATAATGACATGAAACAAAGCCATGCTAAACTTGTAAAAATTGCCACCAAGCAACAAAGTGCCATGGAGAAAATGCAAACTATTATAGATAAAAGCGATGACCTGTTACGTGAAGAGATGAGTCTCAACGAAACTATGGCTAAAGACATGCGTAGTCTTCGTTCAAGGTTTGAGGATCTCCAAAGTCGTCATGATGCCCTCTCAACTGATCATGAAAAGCTTTCTCTTGAATATCTTCAGAAAAAGATTGATCTTGAGAAGTTGATGGAAGCACTTGATGACCTACGGAAGGAAAATGACTCACTCCTAGCAGAACAGATACGTACCGCTCAGGATGAATTTGATGCTCCATGCTTAAGATGTATTTCCCGTGAAGCTAATGTAACGCCCAAGATGTGCACCTATCCTTATTTAGATACGGGGGCCTCAACAGGGATAGAGGCGCATCTAGTCATTTCACAAGTATAGTAACATCACATACATGTATGAAGAGATGAGTATATGAGTTGGCTTACACTCACCACAAGCTAAATTACAAGTCCACACAGATTATTCAAACATCATTCAAAAGACAGGGTCCGTCTACGAATAAAAACAAACGAAGAAAAGAAACAATGAAACTATCTTGCTAGACCCGAAGATCACGACCAGGGCCTCTCTACTCGTCTGGATATGTGACGTACATTCTACCACGTTCTTCGTCATACTCCCACTGGAGCTGCATCACATCATCTGGCACGGTCTCATATGCACCTGCACCTGTATTTGTTGTAGTAATCTGTGAGCCACGGGGACTCAGCAATCCTGTAACCGGCTACCGAGACTATGTAAGCTTATTGGGTTGGATGGGGGTAAGTGTTGAGTTTGCAGTAGCACTAAGCATTATTTGGTGGCTAACTTACGAGAACATGAATGTAAATATGGTGGACTACGTAAGACGATCGAGTTCTATGATGATCACTAAGTGATCCTGAACACCTACTTACGTTAAACATTACCCCACCGTGTTCTCTCTCGGTTCATGTTCACGAGCAGAGACAATCACGGTTACTCACCTAGTTGGTGTATTTTATTGGAGTTTACTTCAAGTTAACTATAACCGTGTGTTAAACAAAATATCCAAGTTGCCACATAACCGCAAGCACGGCTTTCCAAAAGATTTAACCCTACAGGGGTGCTCCAACTAATCCATCACAAATTAACCACACTCCGCGGGAATAACCTTGACCACGGATCTCGTGATCATCCTAACCAATTACAAAGGAAAAGACGACACCTCGAGATAGCTCGAAGAAGATCAGAGTTCCTCACGCAAGCCATTCGAGAAAGGTAAAACAAATCCAGCAAGACCGCCTGACGTGTCGACGAACCCGATAAGAGCTGCATATCTCGTTATCAGGACACGGTCGGAATAGCTAGTGTATAGTGGCCTGATAGAAATCTCCCGAGTTGCCCCGAGTTGGCCCCGCACAGTGCTCTAGTTTGGACCAACACTCATGAGGAGCACTGGCCCGGGTTGTTGATTAATTATCCACGGGGTTGCAAAGCCCTATGCATTTTTATTAAGTTGTTTAAGCAAATAGTACCAATGTTGGGTCTTGCCAGACAACTTTTAATCTCATATGAATAATCAAGGGGGTCCCCATAACAACCCCGAGCATGTTAGGAGCACAAAATATGGAAACATAACACCGGTAGCAAGTAACTATGGCGATAAAAGTGGAACAAAACACCGAGCAAAAGGCCAAGCCTTCTACCATACCAAGATATATATGTGCATTAAATTAAATAGCAGTAAATATTGTGATATCCCCATATATCCACGTTATCACATGGAAACAACCTGCACCTGCATCTAAGAACGCTATAAGAGGGGCCGAGCACCTGTAACTTAGCCAGACAAGGTTTTGCTAGGATGTGGAGGGGTTAGAGGATATCATGGCAATGTAGGAGGCTTGAAATTCAAGTGGTAGGTAACGCATATGTAACGATAAGAGCGAGACATCTAGCAAAGCAAAAATAGTGTCGGGATCCGGGTACGGTCATCTTGCATGTTGGTTCTTCAGAGGGACAAAGAGCAGGGTCCTCGTAGTGGTACTCTCCTGGATCCTCGTACTCATATTCAAAACTCGTGTCTACCCAAGAGAAACAACAACAATAAACAACCAACCAAGGTGCAATGGACAAACAAGATGATGCATGATTCATTTGAAGTATTTAACATGGCAATCCTAAGCTAGTCATGTTTCCCATGCAATAGTTAAGTTATTTACAATTCTGGACAGAATATCATGTTAAGTTGTTTGAACATGCATGATCATGGTAAATATGGATGCTTCATGCAAAATCGATGCAAATGCATATGCAAAATGTAGGAAACGAAGCAATGAATCTCACGCTATGCTCACGGCAAGGTACGGAGACAAAATACAAGACATGGAAGGCTAAGGACTATTCCTTGGTATTCCAAGGTAGCCACTGGTTAGGATATGAAAAACCAACCACAATAGAGCCAAAGATCAAGCAAAACAATGGAGCATAGCTCCCACAAGTCACAAAACACCAACACACACAATCTGTCCCAAAACAGCAACATAGCGACTTCCACAGCAATTATCTAGAGCTACGGGATGTTTCCAACCTCAAACAAAGCATGAACAGAAACAACATAACATGCTTATCAAATCATCCAACTACACAAACTGGAAAGGAGGCATGGTTCACTAAGCATGCAGCTCACAAGATGGCATGATGAAACAAATTCTAGGGACTTAGTGAAAATCACACTTTTCTGAAATCTGAGTTAAGCTGATAGCAAGTTGACAGCAGAAAATAATGATGCTGGAGACCACCTCATGGCATGAAAATTAACAGGATTGTAGAGGACAACATCTACTATAAACACTAGCACTGAGCTTGAGCTAAAACACAACATATCACTTGGTAGCATCCACTTAGCATGGCATAAAAATAATAATAGATTCTCAGACTTACAAATATTTAGCATGTTGAAATCAGCAACTTTTTATTAGCTAGTTTGGAGCAAGATTCCCACTTAAATGCAAGTCTAGCATGTCAAAAGAAAATACCATGGCATAATACTCATGAAACAGTACCACTTCCATGTTGACACAATTATCATAGCATGCATGGATTAATTCTAACAAAAATGACAAAATGTCAGATTGGGACAAAATGACATTTTGTGGAATTTTCTCAAATGAAAAACCAATTGCACCAATGGATTCCTTGGGAAATTCTACCCCAATTTCATATATCATACTCATATTTTCACACTTGACAAAAGCCCAAAGCCTAGCTCGAATCCAATCACATCGCAACTATAAGTCAATTATTGCTACAAATGTTCATTGCCAAAAATTCTCATGGATAGAAATGGAAATATACCAGAAATTGCATACTTCAACTAAATAGACATCTAACATAAATAAACAGAAAAAGAAAAGGGAAAAGGGGGGGGGGTCCCACCTAGCATATACACCAGGGCCCCCTATGTGGATGACAAGTGGGCCATGGCCCCACTATCATACACACACACACATACCTGGATCCACATGGGATCCTCTGTTGTAGTAGATCCCCCCCACACAAGCATACACATGCACACAAGATCCATGTGTAGCCACACCGGATCCACGGTCACGCCACACACACACACTCTAAAAACAAAGAAAAAAGGGGCGCGCGGGGGGGGGGGGGGGATCAAACCCGTAACCTCCTGGTCGTCACCCCGCAGCTCTACCACTACGCTATCGACGGACCTCTGCCTATATAGGGATCTCTATAAACTACTACTAACCACCAATGCTATCTGACGAAACTGAACCCAACGGACACTGGGACAGAACGATAGCGACAATCCAGCGACAGGGGCCTCTCCGACGAATAGGAACTCATGCGGGAACAGCAGGCGGACCGAGGGTTCCATCCCTGCGCTAGAACAAGCACTCGCGCGACAACAGAGGGGGGCACTCAAGATCGAGCTGCTGCTCGGCTCGAGGCACAGCAGAGACGAGCACATCGGCGACACGCACACGAGCCTACCCGCTACGAACGACAACTGGAATGGCGGATCAACGTCAAATGCTCATCGAGGGTGGGGGGCGAAGACACTCATGGCTCGGAGAAGAGGAAGAAGAGGTTGCGTCGGCTTCGGGAGCGTGTCAGAGATGAGGACGGGGCCGTCGACAGAGGGGCTTCCTCCACGCCCTAACGTTGGGAACGGGGCACGGGAGGCAGCGCCGGAGCTCCACGACATCTCTAGCGATGAGGAGGAGGTTACCGGTGACAAGGACGACGACTGCAGGCTCGACGGAGATGACCTCTCTCTGAATTTATTGAACCTCTCACTCTCTTCTCTGAACCTACCTAAGAGGAGGAAGGAAGGGGAAGATGTCGGTAGCGCGGGGAGAAGGGGGAAACTCTAGGTAGGGCACGGATGCCGAGGGGGATTTATAGGCCACGGAGGGATGGCTGCCCTCGCCACCTCGGCCATGGCAGGCCCCCTACGCGCTGTGTCTCTCAGTGGGAGCTGGAAAGGGGAGGACGACGATGAGCGAGGCCAGACGCCGACAAGTGGGACCGCGCATGGCCAGGGTGGAAAGCGATCGAGCGACGGGTTGCGGAGGCGCTGTTGGGCTGCGGATGCTCTCAGCCCAGGTGGGCTCTGCACCTCTCTCTCTCACACACAACATCACACATCTCTTATTATTGTTTTAAAGACAGTTAATCCAAATCCAATCCCCACAACAGAAAGAAAAGGTTTTGAGAAAAACAAAAATACTGTGCACTACATTTAAATGCAGACTATTTAAATAAAATAAGCTAGCAAATTTTAGACAAAATAAATTAATTACTTTTATTAAATGTACCTGTTGTTTAAATTTAGAGATATCAATGAAAGCCACACCCACACATGGAAGAGCTTATATACCCACTCTGATAAATTAACCCAAGCATCAGAACATTTTCAAAATATTTATGGGGCAAGTTGCTTGTGACACAAAATAAATAGGAGCAAAAAGAGGGGTTTAAATTGAAATGGAAGAGGGGGGGGTATGGAAAATGAGATAAGGAAGAAGAGCAACACATCAAAAATACCTGCATTCCTCCACACACTTCACTTCAACATCACATCCACAATTGAAACAAGGAAAATAAATATTATGCAATATGATCATCATGATGCATGTCGTGGTTTCATCACGGCAGATGCCATAGGTAGGCTTATCGAGAGGGGTCGAAGGACGCTGGTGGGCTCCGGGAGCGGGATTTGGCACAAGCGGTGGCTGACACACGATGTACCCAGGTTCGGGGCCCTCCGTGGAAGGTAATACCCCTAGTCCTGCTCAGTCTAGTTGAGACAATGGTCGGGTTACAATGGTGCTCCTTGAGCTGTATGGATCGAGGAGGAAGAAGGAGCTAGCCTGCTCTTCCGCCTCTCTATGTGCGTGCGTGTGGAGTGGTGTGGATGTGGACGGAAATCGGAGAGTTGCCGATCGATCGTCCGTCCGTTCGTGCCTCCCTTGGTTTTTCCCTCTGTCGGTCTCTTTGTTTCGTCCCCTCGCATAGGGGTGGCCCGGGGGGTTTTATAGGCCAACCCCCCGGAATACAATACAAGTAGAAGGTCAAAGGGGCCCCCAGCCGGCAGCCTCTCTGGCCGGCTGCGGGGGCCCGGCCAGGGAGTCTTGTTACCGGTAGGTCCACCCTTGTGGCATCGTCTTGCGGTGGCCGAGCGGGGTCAGCGGTACGGCCGGCCACCCTGTAGCCATGCCGGGGCAGGTAACGGAGTGGTTGGAGGCGCGCCGGCACTGTTGAGAGCCCCGTCACCATCCGCCAGGGTCAGAGGCTCTGACGTCTTTGTTGTGGCCATATCGGCGCTAACCCCCGATGGGATGGGGGCCACTGTTGCCACGCACGCCCTGTAGACGGTATGCAATTCTCAGCCGGCTGGGCGTAGCCGACGGATCACCTCCGGCAGGGTGTAGCCAGACCGCAGGGGGAGGCGGCCCACCCTTTAGTCGCGTTAGGAGGGTGGGGAAAGGGGGCGCTTGAGGCTACCCCGGGGTCATCCCCCCATCAGTAGTCCCGAAGCCGGGGAGGACCCGCCGATGGGCCGCGGTGGTCCTCGCCGGCTTGAAGATCATTCTTGTGCCGCAGGCGGCCTTAAGAGTCGAGTGGAACCGGCAAGCGATGGCCGGCTCCGTGGCCGGCCGACACTTCGCGCGCCGCCTCGGGTTCCCCGCCTAGTTGAGGAGACGCGCCACGCGGCGGAAAAGCCCGGGCAGCGGGGCGGGGCCCTCCGCGGCCGCAGCCTCGGCCCACGCACAGGGATCCTTTACGGCGCAGGGCGGACGGTTGGCATTCCCGAGCGCCACCATGTCGGCCCCGCGCGCCGCGGGAATTGTGGGGGTCGTGCGCAATGAATCCGGCCCCCACGATCGCCCGTGTGGGGTTTAAATGTCGAGAAGGGACAGGCAGAACGGCCCGTTTGCTCCCCCTCCTGCCACTGCATCGCCTTCGTCACCTCCCTCCCCTCGCCACGAGAGAGAGAGAGGCCGAAGCACGAGGACAAGCCGTGCTACCGCGTGCCGCCGAAGAGAGCTCGGACCGCCGCCGAACACCCGCGCCCGTCAACGCGACCGCACGCCCCCTCGGCGACTATGGTGGGCAAGGGCGCCTGGGACGACAGTGATGTGGACGAGACCTTCATTGAGCACCTCCGCCACTGTCGTAAGCTCTCGGCAAAGGAGCACTTGGTGCCACGCCCAGCCGGGCCGGAGAAGTCCCCGGCCCCGCGGGAGGGCAAAGTGGTTGTCTTCGCCGACCACTTCCTCCACGGGCTCGGGCTGCCGGCGAGCGCCTACTTCTGCCGCTTTCTGACGCGGTTCGGCCTACAGCCGCACCACCTCGGCCCCAACGCCGTCCTGCAGCTGGCGGCGTTCATCACCCTTTGCGAGGGATACTTGGGGGTTGCGCCGAGGCTTGACCTCTGGTGCCGGCTCTTCTTCCTCAAAAGGCAGACGGCGAAGGACCCGGCGACGAAGCAGATGGTGATGACCACCTACGGAGGCGCCCTGATCCACATTCGCAAGGGAACCGGCTTCCCAAAGCTCCCGCTGCACGAGTCGGTGAAGCGATGACAGCGGGGGTTCATCTATGTGAAGAACACGAAGCCGAAGGAGGACTACATCAACCTCCCCGACTTCACCAACCATCCGTCGACCGTGATACTAAATTGGCGAGCGGCCGCATCTCCGGCGCCCGAGACGGCGGACCGGCTCTGCGAGCGCCCGCTCGCGATGATTGGGTCGGAGGGGCTGAAGGCCACGGACCTGCTGGCCACGATGGTGGCGTGCTGGGTGCAGCCGCTGCAGAGCCGGCCGCACCTCATCTGCCAGATGGGAGGACGCCACGACCTCTGCCAGCTCTCCACCAAGGAGATGAAGCCGGCCTATGTGGCGAGGAGGGTGAACGCCATTTCGACGGCGAAGATGGCGGAGGGAGAATGGCAATGGGGGAAAACCCGTACAGCCGGAGCCGCCCGGCACCGCGGGTAAGTGACAAGCCGGTTCCTCCCCTCCATCTTCTTTTAGAGGCGATACCCCTCCCCCTTAGTCTGACAGTGCGCCGCCCGGCCCGCACGCAGCTCTTCCCGTTGCTGTAGAACTACGGCGAGCCGGCCCCCGACACGGCAGAGTCGGACCCCGAGGAGGTCGAGGACGCCGACGACATGGAGCCGGCCAACTCCGAGCGAGCTGGAGCATCCGGTGCTGGCGACGTGGAGACGGAGACGGAGGGGGCCGAAGAGGCCAAATCGACGGGAGAGTCCCCTCCCCACACGCGCGTTGCCGAGGCTCCGGAGAAGCCCGAGGCTTCGGAGGACGAGGTCACGGCGCCGCGGAGGCGCCAACCTCGAGCTGGTGGCGGCCCCAGTCGGGGAGGCTCGGTCGCGGGCGACAAGGGGAAGGGGTCGGCTACCACCAAGCCGGTGCCCAAGCGTGCGGCGACTGCGCAAACGGGCGGCAGTCGCGGAGACGGAGGCAAGAAGCAGAAGGTCGCCCAGGCGGGACCCATGAGGAGGGCGATCCCCATCGTCGTCGGGTAAGTCCGTCTTCTCCTCCACCTTGGTCCGTCTTGCCTTCCCCCCAGTCTCTTACATCTTCGTGACCAGGGAGGCGCACGCCCTGGGGAGGACACTGGGTGGCGGGACGGAGAGGGCGGTACCACCGACGGCAGCCGAGGAGAGGGAGCGCCAGGCGTGGCTCGACTTCGAGGCGGCCGAGCGAGAGCGGCATGTCTAGGAGCTCCGGCCCTAGGAGTAGGCGGCGAAGAGGTGAGGGGGAGCCAGCGGGGAGGCCGATGGCGGAGCATGGGAGCCGGTCCCCCTCCTCCAAGGAAATGACGGGGAGTCCGCGAGCGGAGCTTGGGAGCCCTTCCCCCATGGCCGGGAGAAGAGGTCGAAGGGCCACCACGGCTCCGGGCGAAGGGCGGAGGCGAGCGCGACGGCCGCGGAGGACGAGAAGGCAATGGGCCACGATGCCGCCCGGTCGATTGCGAGCGACGTGCCGCCGGGGCCGGAGCTACCGGCCCCGAAGGCGCCGCCACTGGACGTGTCGGCTTCGAAGGTGCCAGCTCTGGAGGCTCCGGCGCCAAAGGCGAGTCAGCCCGAAGCAGCCGGAGGTGGGGTGCCGGAGGTGGGAGCCGCGGTGGCCGTGAAAACGGCCGCCGCAAGTGCGTCGACGATGGGCCCCGACACGGCGGCGACAGGAGGGGCCGGTCGCATCGAGGTCTCCAACAAGGGAGGACCCACAGACAGAGGCCTGTCGCAGCAGACCTGGGCGGCGGCCGGGAGCCCGTCCCCTGGCGGGCCGTGGAGCGCCCTCGGAGCGGCGCCGGCCGCCACTGTGGAAGCATTTGCAGTGGCCTATGCCCAGGCGACGCAAGACGCTCGAGCTGCCAGCGACCGGCTGGTGAGCTTGGAGCAGGCGATTGCTGTGAGTTTCTTCTTTCCTTCATCCCTTTACTTGCGTTTTTCCATTTTTTTCCACTGGGGACGCGCCAGTGCACCCATTGGGTGTAGCCCCCGTGGCTCGAGCCGGCTGGGGCACGGGCAGGCCGAGCCTAAAGTCTTATTCTTTTGCAGGCAGCGCAAGACCGCCGGGTGGCTGCGTACAATACCCTGCTGGGGTTGTACCGGGGAGCTGAGAACCGGCTCGTCGTTGTCTCCGCAGACCTGCGAGGTGCGTTGCCCTTGCGATCTTAGCGTCTTGCGATCTTCTAGTGGGAGCGTGCAAGCGCACCCACTGGGTGTAGCCCCCGGGAATCAGGCTGGCTGCCCCGGAGGCGGGCTGAATCCTTTCTGACTCCCGTGTCTTCTTATGCAGCTACCCATGCCGAGACGGTTTGCCTCCGGCGCCAGGTGGTGCGCCTTTACGAGGAGCGGGAACTCTTGACGAGAGAGGGTGACCAGCTCCATGGGGAGGCAGACCACGCGAAGGCGGAGCGGGAGGGCCGTGAGGCGGCTCACCGTCAAGCGCTGGCGGACCAAGAGGCGGCCGAGGATGCACAGGCGGCCCGGGATGAGCACGAGCGCCGGTACCAGGAGTGGTCCGCCAGGGAGGTGCGGCTGTAGGAGCAAGGGCATGAGGTGGATCAGATGTTGCACAGTAAGTTTCCGTCGCCTTGCTCTTCTCGCACCTTCCTTCTTGGTTTTCTGGTTTGCCTCCCTGCTCATCCCCCATTCTCTTCTTACGGCTTTTCCCTGGCACGCTGGAGGTCACGGAGGCGGCCGTGGAGGCCGACCGTTTGGCCCGGAGGGCGAAAGGAGAGGCTGTCGGGCCGCTGGCCCCCTGGACCCTGGACGAGGTGGGGATCGCTGCTGAGGCGCGCTTGTCGGAGGTGGTCCGCGCCCTGAAGCGGCTCCTAGCGGCCGACATGACGCTGGTCCGCATGCTCTGGCCCGACGTGGCGGAGCCGGGCTCCATGAACCGGCTGACGAGGTGGCTGGAGTTCGGGGCGGCGCGGGTGAACGCCTGGAGGGCCTCCACGGCATGAGCCGGCGCGGGCGTGGCGCTCCACATCGCCAAATCATGGTACCCCAAGCTGGACATGGGTTTGCTCACGGCCCAACGCACTAGTACCGACTCGGAGCTGGAGGCGATGGCCGACGAGATGCTGGCGAGGGCGAGCGACCTTGTGTCCTTCGCCGCGTGGGATGTGTATGTCCCGAAGCGCGGGGCAGACGGCATGGTGGTCCCGGAGGACCAGTACGGGCTCGCCCTGGACGACCCGGAGGGGAGCGCCGCCAAGACGGCCGATGAAGAGGCCGACACTGACGAATACGCTAAGTCTGAGCCAGCTGCGGCTGCGGGGGCTTCTACCTCGGCCACCCCGGAGGTGCCGGCCTCGAAGGCGCTAGCGCCGCCGGCTCCCGGGGCGTGAGCACCGCCGGCTCCAGCGGCGTTAGTACTTGGAGGAAGGCCGACCTGATGCTGCCATAGCGTAGGACTTTTCTTTCCTGCATTTTTGTTTTTAGACTAGAATTCCACCCACTGGGGGTGTATATGTAATGATCTTGTGGTCGTGGGCCTTTTTATACATAATGAACTTGTGCCATTTATCTTAGAAAGAATGTGTGTGCCGGCTCTTCTTTCACCCTTTGCCTTTTGACTTGTGTTTGCGGGCCGAGATTCCCTCCGGCTTCCGCCCCGCCTGCCAGCCAGCCGGGGGCCGGTCTGGGACAGGGACAGGGCTTCACCCTTGGGAAAATAGCGGGATCCTAGATTCAACCGGCTAGGGCTAGGTTGAGCCGACAAAGGCCGGTTACTAGGATTAACATAGCTCGACTGGGCCGGTCCGGCTGCCGCGCGCGTCGGTTGACTTTCGTGTGAGAAGCCCCTTCATACCCCGCGGTCCCTTCAGCCGGACAGTCGGGAGCCAGTCTGTAGCTGGTTAGGGGAGGGGAGGCTAAGGGTTGCTCGGTCACATTATTTGTCCGCCTCGGTGGGGAGCCAGGCGAGCCCCCGGGCCCGGGAGCCGGACCCGGTTGACGTGCCTTAAATAACAGAACTTTGTAGGAATCGAAAAAAGGGTGTGCCCCCAGCACCGGCTTGGGGGCCGCTGTCGCATTCATAAGCCCAAAAGAGGGAGGATACATACAATGGTTATCAGCAATAGAATGGACGGAGGAGCGCCGCGTTCCATGGGCGCTCCGTCTCCTCGCCGGAGGCGTCTCTCTTGCATTTCTGCGGCTTCTCGGCGTCTATTAGATAATACGCGTTGTTGCGCAGCGCCCGACTGACGATGAACGGGCCCTCCCATGGGGAGGATAGCTTGTGCTAGCCGGCGGTTCGCTGGATCCGCCTGAGGACCAAGTCTCCTTCGCGGAAGGAGAGCGGCCGAATCCGCTTGTTGTGGTAATGCTGGAGCTTCTGCTGGTAGATAGTCGTACGGCTCAAGGCCAGCTCGCGGGCCTCCTCGAGGAGGTCAACGTCGTCTTCCCTTGCCTCCCTCGCATCCTTCTTGGTGTACAGGGTGACCCCAGGCGAATCGAACTCGATGTCGGTGGGGATGATCGCCTCGGACCCGTAAACGAGAAAGAACGGAGTGTAGCCGGTCGACCTGTTGGGGGTGGTCCGGAGGCTCCAAAGGACAACTGGCAGCTCCTCGAACCAACAGCCGGCCGACCGGACCAGCGGTGTCACGAGTCGGGGCTTGATGCCGGACCGGAGTAGGCCGTTTGCCCTCTCAACCTGGTCGTTCGACTGCGGGTGGGCGGCGGACGCCAGGTCGAGCCGGATGCCCCGCCTCGAGCAAAAATGCGCCAGCACGCCTTTGCTGAAGTTCGTTCCGTTGTCGGTGATGATGATGTGGGGGACGCCGTAACATACCATGATGTCTTCGATGAACTGGACGGCCATGGGGCCGTCCAGTTTCTTGATTGGCTAGGCCTCGGTCCACTTGGTAAACTTGTCGACGATGACAAGCAAATGTGTCATGCCGCCTCGTGCAGTCTTGAAAGGTCCCACCATGTCCAGACCCCAGACGGCGAATGGACATGAAAGGGGGATGGTCTGGAGAGCGCTAGCCGGAAGATGGCTCTGCGTGTTGAAGCGCTGGTAGCCCTCGCACTTGTCAACGAGTTCCTTGGCCGCCTCCAGAGCAGTCGGCCAATGGAAACCATGACGGAATGCTTTGGCCATCAGGGACCTGGAGGCGGCGTGATGCCAGCACTCGCCCTCGTGGATGTCGAGGAGGATTTCTTGCCCTTTCTCCGGCTCGATGCAGCGTTGGAAAACGTCGGTGGTGCTGCGATGAACCAGCTCATGGTTGATGATGCTGTAGGACGGGGGCCGGCGCTGACTTTTCCTTGCAATGGCCTCATCAGAAGGGAGCTCGCCGTGCTGGAGGAACGCCAGGATAGGCCGGGCCCAAGAGGAAGCCAAGACAGGGGCCGACCTAGCCCCCGGGACCGGCCTGTCAGACCCCGGGACCGGCTCGCCAGCCCCCGGGAGCAAGGCGATGGTGGAAGCATTGACCGTCATCATGTCAGCGACGAGGCTGGTGCCGGCATGCGTAGGCGCGACTAGCTCAATTGCCGTGGCGGACGGCGCCAGACTGGCGACTGGTGGTGGTGGAGCCAGCAAAGCTGCCGCAGCTGGCGGGGCCGGTTGGGCAGTCGGTTTCGCCGAGGTGCCGGCCGCGTTTGCCGGCATGAAGAAGGACTCCGATTCGGGAGAAGGCTTGATTAAAGGCTTCATCAGCCGCTCGAGGGAGACGCCGACTGGGATGGCCTGCCGGGTGGAGCCAATCTTGGCCAGCGCGTCAGCCACCTCGTTGTCCGCACGGGGGATGTGGTGGAACTCGCAGCCCTCGAAGGAGCCGGTGAGTTGCTGGACGAGGAAGCGATAGCTGGCCATGTTGGCATCCCTAGCGTCCCATTCGCCAGACACCTATTGCACAACGAGGTCCGAGTCGCCGAAGCAAATGATGTGCTGGATGCCGATCTCCTTGGCAAGCCGGATGCCATGGACGAGGGCCTCATATTCGGCCATGTTGTTGGAGGCGGCGAAGTGGATCTGGAGGGCGTAGTGGAGCTGGTCTCCTCTAGGGGATGACAGGACGATGCCGGCTCCCAAGCCAGCTCGCATCTTCGAGCCATCGAAGTGCATGCGGCAATGCGTGGAGTCGGGCAGAGGCGTCACGAACTGAATTTCGACCCAGTCGACGAGGAAGTCGGCCATTGCCTGGGACTTGATGGCAGTGCGCGGCTCGTACCGTATTTCGTAGTCGGCCAGGGCGATGGCCCATTTGGCGATCCGGCTGGTGGCGTCCCGGCCGGCCATGATTTCGCCCAGCGGCGCTGTGCTCACGATGGTGATGACGTGCTCCTGGATGTACTGCTTCAGCTTCTAGGCGGAGAAGTATACGCCGTAGTGGATATAGTTTTCCTTGGAGGCGGAGAGGACCTCGCTGAGGTAGTAGACGGGACGCTGCGTTGGCAGCGCCTTGCCTTCCTCTGGCCGCTCCACCACCAGGACGACGCTGACGACGCGCGTGGTCGCCGCAATGTAGGCGAGCAAAGGCTCCTTGTTAGCCGGCGCGGCCAGGATGGGCGCGCTGGTGAGAGCCCACTTGAGGTTGCGGAATGCCGCGTCCGCCTTGTCGGGCCAGTCGAACAGGGTCGGCTTCTTCGAGAGGTCTCGGCCCGGCTCAACCAGGGCCGACTTGCGTAGGAGCCCGTAGAGGGGCAAGGCCTTCTCGCCCAACCGGCTGATGAACCGGCTGAGGGAAGCGAGGCAGCCAGTGAACTTCTGGATGTCGCGGAGCTGGACCGGCTTGGGCATGCGCTCAATCGCTCGGATCTTCTCGGGGTTAGCTTCGATGCCACGGGCGGACACGAAGAAACCCAAGAGCTGGCCGGCTGGGACGCCGCAGACACACTTCTCTGGGTTGAGCTTGATCTTGTATTCGCGCAAGTTGGCGAACGTCTCCCGGAGGTCGTCGAGGAGGTTGAAGTGCTTCTTGGATTTGACGACGATTTCGTCCACGTAGACGTGGACGTTCCTACGTATCTGAGGCAGGAGGCACTTCTGCATGCAGTGCTGGAAGGTAGCGCGTGCGTTTTTTAGGCCAAAGGACATGGTGATGTAGCGGTAGGCCCTGTAAGGGGTGATGAAGGAGGTCTTGAGCCGGTCGGTCGGGTCCAGCTTTATCTAGTGGTAGCCGGAGTAGGCGTCCAGGAAAGACAGGAGATCGCAGCCGGCCATGGAATCGATGACTTGATCGATCCGCGGCAGGGCGAACGGGTCCTTGGGGCACGCCTTGTTCAGGCTTGTGTAGTCGATACACATGCGCCAGGTCTTGTTTTTCTTCAGCACTAGGACTGGGTTGGCCAGACAGTCCGGGTGAAACACCTCCATGATGAAGCAGGTTGCGAGTAGCCGGGCGATTTCTTCTCCTATAGTATGCTGCTTCTCCTCGGAGAAACGGCGCAGGGGTTGCTTGACCGGCTTCGCATCCGGCCATATGTGCATCTTGTGCTCGGCGAACTTCCTCGGTACACCCGGCATGTCCTTGGGGGACCATGCAAAGATGCCCTGATTCTCACGGAGGAAGTCGACGAGCTCGCCTTCCTATTTGCTGTCGAGGTCGGAGCCGATGATCAAGCACTGGGTGGGGTCGGCCAGATCGAGTGGCACCTGCCTGGTGTCCTTGGACGGCTGGAACGAGCCTTCGCCGACCGACTGGGATGGAGGTGCCGGCACGTCCGGCTAGGCGGAGGCGAGGGCCACTAGCCGGTCGAGCTGCCGCTTCTCCTCCGCTATTTCCAGGGCCTCGGCCAGCCGGCTGCCATCTCGCGCGCACGCCATTAACATCTGGTACTTGCCGGCGATGGTGATGATGCCCTTGGGACTCGGCATCTTGAGCTTGAGGTAGGCGTAGTGGGGGATTGCCATGAACTTGACGAGAGCGGGCCTGCCCAGCAATGCGTGGTAGAGACTATCGAGGTCCACTACCTCGAACAAAACCGGCCCGCGGCAGAAATGACTGGCGTCGCCGAAGAGGACGTCGAGCTTGATCTTGCCGACGGGGGTGCAGGACTTTCCCGGCACGATGCCGTGGAAAACGGTCCGACTCATTTTCAGGTCCTCCACCTTGAGCCCTAGCTTGAGCAGGGTGTCGAGGTAGAGGATGTTAATGCTGCTGCCTCCATCGATCAAAACCCACGAGAGCGGAACGAGCGTTTCTCGGAGGCGATGGTGGGATCGAGGACGAGGGCGTAGCTGCCGGGGTCCGGCATCACGGCCGGGTGGTCCGCCCGGCTCCAGGTGATCGGCTTCTCGGACCAATGCATGAACTGGGGAGTCGCGGGCATGGAGGCATTCACCTCACGGTGGAGCCGGCGCTAGGCGTGCTTGCCCGTCTCTTCGCTAGTGAAGACGACGTAGCAGTCGTCATGTTCGGGGAACCGGTCGTGCAGCTGGCCGTCGCCCCGAGCCGGGGCCGGGTCTGCCTGACCCAGACCGGGAGCCGGAGCCCGAGCTGGGGCTGGTGCCGGGGTGCGATCTGGCTACGCGGGGGGAGCTGGGAGGCCGTCCCCCCGGGCGAATCGCTATGAGAAGCTGCACTGCCAGGGCGTGTGCGTGGCCGGCTTGGCACCAGAGTGGTTTATGCAGGGGAGGTCAAGTATTTTCTCGAAAGTCAGCTTGGGCTGCCAGGCGGCCTTGCCGGTGTGCTGGCGCTGACCGGAGGCCTGGCCAGCCGGCTGCTCCCCCTCAATGGAGGCGACCTGCCGGCTCCCGTAGCGGGAATCGAGCTAGTCGTTCTTGCGCTTGCCGTTCTGCGGCTGCCGGTTGTCGGCCGCCACCCGCGGCGCGGCGGGGGGCGTAGCCGGCTTGGCCGGTGCCTTAGCATTCATCCTCATCGAGGAGTCGGCCGTGGCGTGTTTGTCCGCTTTGGACATCAGATCCGCCAGGGAGATTGGCTCGGAGCATAGGAGCTTGTGCTTGAGGGGGGTGCCATCGCAGCAACCCTCGATGAAGTACTGGATGGCCTGTACCTCGTGTACTCCTTCGCAGGAGTTGCGGAGCTCGGTCCAGCGTGTGAGGTAGTCGCGGAGGAGCTCGTCCGGCCCCTGGACACACATGGCCAGCTCGCGGGGCCGGCCAGGCCATTTGTAGGTGCCGGTGAAGTTGCGGACGAAGGCCTCCTCAAAGTCCGTCCAGGTGTTGATGCTGCCGGCGGCTAGGCTGTTCAGCCAGGTGCAGGCCGAGCCAATCAACATGAGGGGGACGTAGCGGACGGCTACGTGCTTGTTCCCCCTGGCGATGCCGACGACGATGGTGTAGTCGATCAGCCAGTCCTCCGGCTTGGCAGCCCCGGTATACTTCGGGGTGTCGCGGGGGAGCGTGAAGCCGGACGGAAAAGGCTCATTGCGGATCCACGGACCAAAACAGGCTGGACCAATAGAGCCCTCCTCCTCGAGGAGAGCCGACTACGCTAGCCGGTCAAGACGGAGCCGCGCGTAGTTGTCGCCGTGGGGGACGCGGGGCCCGAGCCGGGCGGCAAGCTCGGGGCGGACGGCCGGCGGGATGGACCGCGCCAGTTTTGTCCGCGAAGGCGGAGTATGCCCGCGGTTGCACCGGCTACCGGCAGCCGGCGCATCGTCGCGGCGGTGGCTGTTGGCCGGGTTATTGCTGCACCGGCTATTCACATCCGGCTGTTCGTTCCCGCATGGCGGGGGGCGCTGGACGTTGCCCCCCAGGCGTTCTGGCCGAAGGGACGAGGGGTGCTGGAGTGGTAAGCTGGCTGGCGGTCAGCAGCCCCAGTGTCCTCCCCCTCGGGGCGGGGAAACTCGGAGACGGCCCCACCGAGGGTGAGGACAAACTATTGTGCGTTGGCGGTGTCGATGAGGTCCTTGATGTGCCGCTCGCATGCGGACCGCTCCTCGCCCTCCAAGCTTGCCAAATCCTCGTAGGCAACCTTGGCGGCACACAGGTTGGCCGCGGGGGTGTCATAGATGGGGAAACAGCCACCGAGGATCTCTGCGACCACGGGGTCACGTTCTTGCATGGCACCACGCCGGCTGGGCTCGAGGCCGTCCGGGGTGAGACCGTATGCGGAGTTGTATTCCCACTGTGTGGCCTCCATCCGGTGCCGTTCGACAACGAGGGCGCTGGCGTCTTCGAACAGCAGGCGACGGGCCGCCTCTAGCTCGGCTTTGGCGATGGCCGGGTCCGCCGTCATAGCGATAGGAGTGCCCAGACCCCGGAGGGTGGCGGCGAGTGGGTCAGAGGTGCCGGCGCGGGCGGTGGCTACGTCGGCCTCAGCCACTCGCTCACGGCCCGAAGTGGTGGAGGAGACGGTGACCATCACTCCCACACGGGTGTGGGGGCCGATGGCCTCTCCCGTGGCGAGCGTGCCCACGGACAAGGGAGGGTCGGTGCAGTCGAACACCCAACTGGGGTACTTGTCGGCCTCCGGCTCTTCGGCGAGGCTCGGCTCGCTGAACCGCCCGGCGAGCGCGGCGACGTTGAGCGTGAGGTCGCGGCCGAGGCACTCGTCAGAGATACCGGCCGTGCTACTCGCAAGGCCCGCTGGAGCAAGCCCCACGAGCACGCGGTTCTTCCCGGACGCGAGGCGGTCGGGGGAGGTGGTGAAGGGTCCCGCCCGGAGCATGACTATGGATGGCCCCACGGTGGGCGGCAACTGTCGTGGTTTCGTCACGGCAGATGCCATAGGTAGGCTTATCGAGAGGGGTCGAAGGACGTCGGTGGGCTCCGAGAGCGGGATTAGGCACAAGCGCTGGCTGACACACGATGTACGCAGGTTCGGGGCCCTCCGTGGGAGGTAATACCCCTGGTCCTGCTCGGTCTAGTTGAGACAAGGGTCGGGTTACAATGGTGCTCCTTGAGCTGTATGGATCGAGGAGGAAGAAGGAGCTAGCCTGCTCTTCCGCCTCTCTACGTGCGTGTGTGTGGAGTGGATGTGGATGTGGAGGGAACTCGGAGAGCTGCCGATCGATCGTCCGTCCGTTCGTGCCTCCCTTGGTTTTTCCATCTGTCGGTCTCATTGTTTCGTCCCCTCGCATCGGGGTGGCCCGGGGGACTTTATGGGCCAACCCCCGGAATACAATACAAGTAGAAGGTCAAAGGGGCCCCTAGCCGACAGCCTCTCTGGTCGGCTGCGGGGGCCCGACCAGGGGGTCTTGTCTTCGGTAGGTCCCGCCGGCTGAAGGGTCCTGTCAGGAGCCGGCGGTGCCCGCGAGGTGGGCCCCAACGCCGGTCACATCGCGGCACAGGCCGCACCTTGTGGCGTCGTCTTGCGGCGGCCGGCCGGGGTCAGTGGTACGGTCGGCCACCCTGTAGCCATGTCAGGGCAGGTAATAGAGTGGTTGGAGGCATGCCAGAACTGTTGGAAGCCCGGTCACCATCCGCTAGGGTCAGAGGCCCTGACGTCTTCGCTGTGACCATATCGGCGCTGACCCCCGATGGGATGGGGGCCACTATTGCCACGCACGCCCTGCAGACGGTATCCAATGCTCAGCCGGCTGGGCGTAGCCGGCGGATCACCTCCGGCAGGGCGTAGCCGAACCGTAGGGGGAGTCGGCCCGCCCTTTAGTCGCGTTAGGAGGCGGGGGAAAGGGGGCGATTGAGGCTACCTTGGGGTCACCCCCGTCAATGCATGATGCACGAATGACATGAAGAAAGTAGTAACCATCAAACCACATGGCAAACATGGAGGTTCAGAGGATATACATGACCAAAAATGGCAAGGGGGGGCACTTGGGCTGTTGCAGTCAATGACTCAACTACTGAATGTTCTAAGGCTTCTGAGAATGCTCTATCTTCAACTATATTTGTGGCACCTAACCCCTCATCTGAGGAAGCCACTGTTATCATTGATGACAATGATAGGTTGAAGACATTGCTTGAGACTGGCATGTACAAGAGTCTGAAAGGACATCAGATTCTTTGTGATGTCCTGAACAAGAATATTCTGAACCAAAACCCTAGGAAAGAGGTGTTGGGGAACGTCGCATGGGAAACAAAAATTTTCCTACGCACACGCAAATCTATCCATGGTGATGAGCATCTACGAGAGGGAGAGTGGATCTACGTACCCTTGTAGATCGCTAAGCGGGAAGCGTTAAGAAACGCGGTTGGTGTAGTCGAACTTCTTCGCGATCCAAATCGCCAAGTGTCCCGCGATCTCATCGCGAAGAAGTTCGACTACACCAACCACGTTTCTTAACGCTTCCCGCTTAGCGATCTACAAGGGTACGTAGATCCACTCTCCCTCTCGTAGATGCTCATCACCATGGATAGGTTTGCGTGTGCATAGGAAATTTTTTGTTTCCCATGCGACGTTCCCCAGCATAGGACACGTGAGCAGTACCCCAAAACCACATGGGTTGCTGCGAAAGGTCCTTCAGTTGATCCTTCCTCATTATCTCGCTACGACTATGTGAATCCTCTCATTATTGGCAAATCTTGTGATTCCAACTAAAAATTATTGAAATGCCAAGCTGGTGAAGTGTTTGCCAGGTTTGTTGGTACTAACTGTAGAAATGGTTCTCCTTTGAAGAAGATCTAGGTTCCCAAAAGTCTTCTTGAGAAGCTACATGTGAATGCCTTGACGACATCTCTCAAGAAGAAGACAAACCCCAGATCAATGTCTTCAAGAAGACAAAGGCCTTCATATGATCACTCTAACAAATCTGTTTCGCAGGGAAGGACTCAAATGACACATGAATATGTGCACTATGGCATGAAACATTATGGTCATCCAACCAATAACTTCTCAGCTTATCCATTTGAGTACACTAACCCTCCTATGAAACGTACTATTAGGGCATATTTGCCCAAATTCACCGATGCTGCCTTACGTCTCATTGCTTCTAAGCTACCCTTCGCGTGTGGGTGGTTAAGAAGAACTAACATCTTCATGCAGCATCGGGTATCCGGATAGGATGACGGGGTTTATACCCCCAGGTAGGCCAAAACGACGGGGTTCTCCCCTCTTCACTTCAAAGAGAAGCCATGTGGCCGGCTCGACGAGGCAGGCTGGAGGGCGCACAACGCAAGCCGGCTCCAGCTGGCGCCTCGGCCGGCTGGTCATGCAGCCGGTTGAGCCCTCGGCCGGCGGGTCGAGTAGCTGGCTGCCCACGAGCCAGCCTCTCCATTGACTTTGGGACGGACATGCCCCGTCCAGTCCCTTTGTCCGCGGGTACGACGACGCGACATGACTAGCGGGACGGGCGACCCTATAGCTACAGTGGTCGCTTACGCACTGTCCCACATGGCTACAGTTCAACCGTCCGGGCCGCTGACCCTGGTGAGCGTGATCGGGCGGGGGAATAGTGTCGGCACACCTTCGCCACTCGATTGCCTATCCCGGCGTGGCTACAGTGCCGCCGGCCGTACCGGAGACTTCGGTCGGCTGGCGCTAAACGACGCTCCTCCGGGCGGCCCATGCCGGAGCAGGTGGGCGAGGACCAATCGCGGTGCCTGCCGGAGGGCCCCAACGGGAGATGGGACCGCTCGGCCGGCGGGCCCCGTCCACGACAAGATGATGCAGGCAGCGGGACCCTCTGGCCGGCCGGAGAGGCTTCCAGCCGGGTCCCTCCACTTTGGTACTTATAGTATATTGTAAGAGCTAGGGGGCTGGCCTATAAAACCCCCCGAGCCCCCCATGCAACGGGGACGGATCCACGCGCGAATGAACACACACACCCATGAGGCTCTGATACCCTCTCTAATAGCGGAGGAAGACAAACCGGCTACTCTTTCTTCCTTCTCTAGATACAGCTCCAGGAGCACCCTTGTATTCTTACCCACCTATCCAACGAAACCAAGAAGGACTAGGGGTGTTACCTCCCTCGAAGGGCCCTGAACCTGGGCACATCGCATGTCATCACCTCTTGTGTCCAATCTCGCACCCGGAGCCTATCGACGTCCTCTGGCCCCAACAACTTCGATAAGCCACCCCATGGCATCTGTCGTGAGAAAACGGCGACAGTTGGCGGCCATCGTGGGGCCGTACACGGCGTCGTTCGGATTCATGCTCCGGGTGGGACCCCTCGCCATCCCCCGCCATCGCCACTCGACCAGACGAAACTGTGGGGAGCTCGTGGGGCTTGCCTCGACACGCCCTGCGGGCAGCACCGACGACCTGGCGGCCGATATGACGCCCTCACCGAGCGCTTCGGCAGGCTCAGCCTCGCCAAGGCTATGGTCGCGGGTGAGTACCCCGCGGGGTTACTCGTCTATGCCACCCCGCCCACAGAAGTGGGCATACTCGCTGCGGCTCGGCCCAGCGGGTCCCACGATCGTGTGGGGGTGATGGCCATCACCTCCTCCACCGCATCCGTACGGGCACGGGTAACGGCTACCGCTGCTGCCGCCCGCGTCGGCACGTCTGACCCGCTCGGTGCGGCCCTCCGGGGCGTAAGCACCCCGATCGCCCTTGCGACAAACCCTGACACCACCGCGGCCGATCTCGAGGCGGCCCACAACATCCTGTTCGAGGATGCCACCGCCCTCGCTGCCACGCGGCGCCACATGGAGGCGGCGCAGTGGGAGTACGCTTCCACTTACGGTCTCACCCAGGCTGGCGCCGAGCCCAGCCAGCATGGGGCTGTGCGCGACCGCGGCCACGTGGTCGCCGAGATCCTCGGTGGCAAGATGCCTGTCTACGACACCCCCGCAGCCAACCTGTTGTCCCTCAAGGTGGCCTACGAGGAGTTGGCCACCTTGGAGGGTGAAGAGCGTCCGCTCACGAGCGCCACATCAAGGAGCTCATCGATGCTGCTGATGCACAACAACATCTACTCACGCCAGGCGGCACCGCCACTGAAGGCCCCCAACCCGAGCGCGAGGGTACGGGGACGGCCAGCCGCCCAACGACCCAACACTCCTCTTCCCCTCGTGTCTCCGGCCGCCGGGTCGAAGAAAACAACCCCCGGCCCTCTCAAATGCCGGGGAGTGAGCAGCCGGCTGTTAGCAGCCGGCGCACCAGCGAGCCGCCTCGCAACAGCCGCCACCATGAAGCGCCGGCATCCGGCAGCCGACACAGTCGGGGGCACACACCGCCTCCACGACGCGAGTCGCGGCAGTCGATGCCGCCCACCATCCGTCCCAAGCTCTCGGCTTGGCTGGGACCGCGCGTCCCCCGCAGCAAGGACGACGCCCGCAACCGCATCGACCGGCTCGCACAATCCGCTCTCCTCGAGGAGGAGGACTCGATCAGTCTGGCCTGCTTTGGCCCTCGGATCCGCACCGAGCCTTTCCCAACCGGCTTCACACTCCCAGGGACACCCTGAAGTACAACGGAGCCGCCAAACCCGAGGACTAGCTGATCGACTACACCACCACGGTGGGCATCACCAGGGGAAATAAGCGCATGGCCGTTCGCTATGTCCCCCTCATGCTCATCGGCTCGTCCTGCACCTGGCTCAATAGCCTGGCGGCCGACAGCATCAACACCTGGACAAACTTTGAGGAAGCCTTTGTCCGCAACTTCACCGGCACCTACAAGCGGCCTGGCCGGCCCCGTGAACTCGCCTTTTGCGTTCAGGGGCCAGATGAATCCCTTCGCGACCACCTCACTCGGTGGACCGAGCTCCGCAACTCCTACGAGGGAGTACACGAGGTACAGGCCGTGCAGTACTTCATCGAGGCCTGCCGAGATGACACCCCTCTCAAGAACAAGCTCCTGTGCACCGAGCCGGCCATATTGGCCGAGCTCATAACCAAGGCGGACAAGTACGCCACGGCCGACTTGGCCATTCGGGTCAAAACGACCCCATCGGCCAAGGCAACGACAACATTGGCAGAGACCCGGCTGGCTGCTGACAACCGGCAGTCATAGAACAACAAGCACAAGAATGACCAGCCGGATCCCCGCTACGGGAGCCGATAGGTCAATACCGTCGAGGATCAAGAGCCGGCTGCCCAGCCTTCCAGCCAGCGCCAGCACACCGGCAAGGCTGCCTGGCAGCCAAAGCTCACCCTCGAGCAAATGCTCGATCTTCCGTGCAAGAACCATTCGGGGGGCCAAACCCTCTACGAACACGCTCTGGTAGTGCAGCTTCTCACAGCGATAGGCCCGGGGGAACGGCCTTCCGGCACCTCCCGTGTCGCCAGCCCGTGCGCTGGCCTCGGCCCCAGCTGCCGCCCCGGCGCCAGCGATGGCCCCAAACGACGGACATATAATCGACTAGTTCCCCAACCAAGACGGTTTCTACGTCGTCTTCACCAGTGAAGAGACGGGCAAGCACGCAGAGCGCCGGCTCTGCCGTGAGGTGAACTCCACCGTGTCGGCAACTCCCCAGTTCATGCACTAGTCGAAGAAGCTGGTCACTTGGAGTCACGCTGACCATCCTGCCGTAATGTCGAATCCCGAGAGTTACGCCTTGGTCCTTGACCCCACCATTGCCACCAAGGAGCGAGCCTACCGCTTCACGCGGGTGCTGATAGATGGCGGCAGCAGCATCAACATTCTCTACCTCGACACGATGCGCAAGCTGGGGCTGAAGATAGAAGACCTGCAGGCGAGTCAGACGATTTTCCATGGCATCGTGCCTGGGAAATCCTACTCCCCTGTCAGCAAGATCACGCTCGACGTCCTCTTCGGTGGACCTAGCCACTTCCACCGTGAGCCAGTGTTGTTCGAGGTCGTGGACCTCGCGAGGCCCTACCACGCGTTGTTGGGCCGGCCGGCCCTTGTCAGCTTCATGGCGGTTCCACATTATGCCTACCTCAATCCCAAGATGCCGGGCCCCAAGGGAATCATCACCGTCAAGGGCGATTACAAGATGTCGCTCGAGTGCGCTCGAGACGGCAGCCGGCTGGCCGAGGCCTTGGAAATTGCCGAGGAGAAGCGGCAGCTCGACTAACTCGTGGCCCTTGTGGCCAGCCAGCCGGCCGTGTCGGTCCCACCCTCGCAATCCACCGGCGAGGCCTCCTTCCAGCCGTCCAAGCACACCAAACAAATCCCGCTCGACCCGGCCAACCCGGCTCAGTGCGTCACGATCGGCTCCCGCCTCAACAGCAAATAGGAAGGCGAGCCCGTCGACTTCCTCCGTAAGAATCAGGACATCTTCGCGTGGTCCGCCAAGGACATGCCGGGTGTTCCGAGGAAGTTCGCCGAGCACAAACTACACGTCCAGCCGGACGCCAAGCCAGTCAAGCAACCCTTACGCCGTTTCTCCAAGGAGAAGCAGCGCACTATAGGAGAAGGGATTGCCCGGCTGCTCGCAGCCGGGTTCATCATGGAAGTGTTCCACCCGGACTGGCTGGCCAACCCAGTCCTGGTGCTAAACAAGAACAAGACCTGGCGCATGTGTATCGACTACACTAGCCTGAACAAGGCATGTCCCAAGGACCCATTCGCCCTGCCTCGGATCGATCAAGTCATCGACTCCACGGGCGGCTATGACTTGCTGTCCTTCCTGGACATCTACTCCGGCTACCACCAAATCAAGCTAGACCCCGAAGACCGGCTCAAGACCTCCTTCATCACGCCCTTTGAGGCCTACTGCTACATCACCATGTCCTTCGGCCTGAAGAATGCAGGCGCCACCTTCCAACGGTGCATGCAGAAGTGCCTTCTACCCCAGATAGGCAGGAACGTTCACGTCTACGTCAACGACATCATCGTCAAAACCAAGAAGCACTTCAGCCTCCTCGACGACCTCCGGGAGTCTTTTGCGAACTTGCGCGAATACAAGGTCAAGCTCAACCCGGAGAAGTGTGTCTTCGGCATTCCCACCGTTCATCTCTTGGGTTTCTTCGTGTCCGCCCGCGGCATTGAAGCTAACCCCGAGAAGACCCGCGTGATCGAATGCATGTCGAAGCCGACCTGGCTCCCCGACGTCCAAAAGTTCACCGGCTGCCTTGCCTTGCTCAGCCAGTTCATCAGCCGGCTGGGGGAGAAGGCTTTGCCCCTCTACGGGCACCTTCGCAAGACGGCTCTAATCGAGTCGGGTCAAACCAAGAGGCCGGGCATCTTTGACTGGCCTGACGAGGCGGACAAGGCCTTCCACGGCCTCAAGAAGGCTCTCACCCGCGCACCCATCCTGGCCATGCCGGCTAAGAAGGAACCGCTGCTCGCCTACATCGTTGTGACCACCCTCGTCGTTAGCGTCGTCCTGGTGGTCGAGCGGCCGGAGGAGGGCAAGTCCTTGCTAGTCCAGCGACCCGTCTTCTACCTCAACGAGGTCCTCTCCACGTCCAAGCAGAACTACCCCCACTACGAAAAGATGCGTTACGGCATATATTTCGCTGCCAAGAAGGTCAAGCTGTACTTCCAAGAGCATACCATCACCGTGGTGAGCACGGCCCCGCTTGGCAAGATCATGAGCGGCAGGGACTCCACTGGCCCGATCACCAAGTGGGTGATCACCCTTGCCGATCATGAGATCCGGTACGAGCCACGTACCGCTATCAAGTCCCAAGCGTTGGCTGACTTCCTCGTCGATTGGGCGGAGACGGAGTTCGTCCCGCCTCCCCCAGACTCCATGCATTGGCGAATGCACTTCGATGGCTCAAAAATGAGGACCGGCCTGGGTGCCGACATAGTCCTCTCCTCCCAAAAAGGTGATCAGCTCAAATATGCCCTCCAGATCCAGTTCGCCGCGTCCAACAACATGGAGGAATACGAGGCCAATGTCCATGGCATCCGGCTCGCCAAGGAGATCGGCATCAGGCGCATCCTCTGCTTCGGCGACTCTGACCTCGTGGTGCAGCAGGTCTTTGGCGACTGGGACGCCAGGGACACCAACATGGCCAGCTATCGCTTCCTCGTACAACATCTCACTGGCTCCTTCGAGGGTTGTGAGTTTCATCACGTCCCCCAAGCAAACAACGAGGCGGCGGATGAATTGGCAAAGATCGGCTCCACCTGACAGGCCATCCCAGCCGGCGTCTCCCTCGAACGACTACTCAAGCCATCGATCAAACCATCCCCAGAATCGGAATCAATCTTTGTGCCGGCAAGCGCCGCTGGCCCATCAGCGGCCCCGGCCACCTCCCCTGCAACTTTGCCACCGGCTCTCGAACCGTCAGCCGTCCAGCCGGCTTCGGCGATGCGGTCGTCATGATGATCGATGATCAACCAGCCTTGGAGGCTCCCAAGCCGGTCTCGGGAGCTGATCAACCAGCACTGGGGGTCCCAAACCGGCCGCAATCGCGGCCCCTTCGTGGGCCCAACCCATTTTGACGTTTCCTCTGCGAGGCGAGCTGCCTCCGGTCGAGGCTCAAGCTAGGCAAATCCAGCGCCAGGCCTCGGCCTACAACATCATCAACAACGAGCTCGTCCACCGCAGCACCACCGGTGTCTTCCAGTGGTGCGTCAAGCCGGAAAAGGGCCTGGAGATCCTCCTCGACATCCACCAAGGCGAGTGCGGGCATCATGCCGCCTCCCGGACCCTGGTGGCCAAGGCTTTCCGACACGGCTTCTACTGGCCCACGGCTCTCGAGGCGGCCAAGAAATTGGTCGACGAGTGTGAGGGCTGCCAACGCCTCAGCACGCAAAGCCACCTGCCGGCAACGACCCTCCAAACCATCCCCCTCTCATGGCCCTTTGTCGTTTGGGGATTGCACATGGTGGGCCCGTTCAAGACCGCTCAAGGCGGCATGGCGCACTTGCTGGTGGCAGTGGACAAATTCACCAAGTGGATCGGGGCGCGACCAATCAAGAAGCTGGACGGCCCCACGGCCATCCGGTTCATCGAGGACATCATGGTACGCTATGGCGTTCCCCACAGCATCATCACCGACGACAGCACCAACTTCGCCAAGGGCGCAGTCACGCGTTTCTGCTCCAAACAAGGGATCCCGCTCGACCTGGCCTCCGTCGCTCATCCATAGTCAAACGGCCAGGTCGAGAGGGCCAATGGCCTCATCTTGTTCGGCGTCAAGCCCCGCCTCGTGACGCCGCTGGTAAGGTCGGCCGGCTGCTAGATCGATGAGGTGCCAGCCGTCCTACGGAGCCTCAGGACCACCCCGAACCGGTCGACCGGCTACACCCCATTCTTCCTTGTGTATGGGTTCGAGGCAATTATCCCCACCGACATCGAGTTCGATTCGCCTCGGGTCACCCTATACACGGAGAAGGATGCTAAGGAAGCCAGAGAAGACGGCGCCGATCTACTCGAGGAAGCTTGCGAACTGGCCTTGAGCCGGACGGCGATCTACCAGCAGAAGCTCCAGCACTACGACAGCAAGCGGATCCGGCCACTCTCGTTCCGCGAGGAGGATCTGGTCCTCAGGTGGGTCCAACGAACCGCCGGTCAGCACATGCTGTCCTCCCCGTGGTAGGGCATGTTCATCATTAGCAAGGCGCTACACAACAACGCGTACTATCTGATAGACGCCCAGAAACCGTAGAAGCGCAAGAGAGACGCCTCCGGTGAAGAGACGGAGCGCCCATGGAACGCGGCGCTCCTACGCCCGTTTTACTGCTGAGGAAAATCAATGTATGTATGTACCCCAGTCCCTTTTGGACTTATGAATGCAATGGGCGTCCCAAGCCAGCTCTTGGGGCGTGCCCCATTTCGTTTCTCTCAAAGTGCTCCACACTCACCGGTTCCCCGGTCCGGCTCACGGGCCCAGGGGCTAGCCGGCTGGGCCTGGAAGCGTCTCTCTGCGAAAAGGCTAAGTAATGTGAGTCGGCCAAGCCTCCCCACCCTTACCAGCTACAGACCAGCTCCCGGCTGTCCGGCTGACGGGGCCTCGGGGCGGCAAGGTTCGGCTCACACCAAAAGTCAAAGCAGCAGGGGACCTCTTCTAGGCTCAGCCGGACCCTTGCCGTGTCTCTGCCGCTCTACTTACCCCAAAAAACCCGCTATTCCTAAGTTTCGAAACGGCTCCCTTGTGGCGAACGCCCCGACCTAGCTACAGACCGGCTCCCGGCTGGCGGGGCCAAGGCCAAAAGGAAAAAGGAATTGAAACGCAAAGAATCAAGGCAGGCAAAAAGGGGTAAGGATGAGGCGGTACGATTCACAAGGCAAAACACAAATACTCATGACAAAAACGTTAAGGACAAAGTGGCCCACCGCCGGCATTCAGTTCATTACACAGACACCCCCAGTGGGTGGATTCAAGTCATTACATGCAGGAATAAAGATGAAAAAGAAGATGCTCGGGGGCTCAGGCCACCGGCGCGTCGCCAGCCGGCGTGCCCTCAGCCGGCGCGTCGCAGGGCGGGTCGGTCCACGCCCTGGAGGTGGTCGCGGCCTTCGGGTTGACCGCCTTGTCCTGCGAGGCGGGCTCCTCAGTCTTAGCCATCTCGCCACTCGAGTCGGTGCTCTTGTCGACAACTTCGGCGTTGTCTGGGCCCTGAGGGACGCCGAAGGAGTCCTTGAGCAGCGTCTCGCCATCTTCGCCAAGGGGTGGCAAGAACTCGTCTGTGTCGACGTACGACGCGAGTTCGTTCACGCGCTGGACCAGGGCCGGCTCACGAGCCTCCCGCTCCGCGGCCAACATGTCCCGCATGATCGCCAGCCTGGCCAGGCCCATGCCCCGGTACCAAGACATGACAAACCGGAGCGCCATCTGCGCTCTAGCTCGGGCAGCCGAGGCCTTCCAGGCCTCGAGGCAGGGGACGGCGTGCTCGAGCCAAAGGGCCACATGGTCTGTCGGAGCTCCGCCGCGGTCCGGCCACAGCACGGTGATGACCTCCTTGCCGGCGATCTTGAGGCACTCTATGGTCCGCTCGAGATGGGTCATCCACATCTCGACGGTGATCCCGATCTCATCCATGTCCCACGGGGCATGCTCTTAGATTGAGTGGCCGCACTCCCGGAGGTATTCCTGGTGTTCCTCAACGGCGCGCGAGGCGCAGCAATGAGTCTCCAGGAAATGCCCTGGAAGAAAGAAGAGAAGGAAAGTAAATACAAGATGTAACACAAGAAGGCGACAAGAAAAAAGGGCAACCGGTTGGAAAAAGCAAGGAGATGGTGCGTACCTTCGATCACGTCGTCCACGCTGATGGCAAAGTGGAGCACTTGCTCGCGCTCTAGCTTCCAGGCTGACTCCAAGGTGGCGAGGGAGCCTCTGACCTCCTCGAGCGTCTTCTCGAGGAGGGTCACCTCGCCTTGGAGGGCGGCGGTCCTCAGGGCGGCCTCAGCCGCCTCCTTGACTGCCGCTTCCCGGGCTGCCATCTCCTTGGCCGCCTCGGCCTTGAGCCGGCCCTTGGCCGCCTTCCCGTCGGCTAGCAGCGTGGCCAGCCGGCCCGCCTCCTGCGCGGCCGCCTGGACATCCCGCATCAGGCGGTCCCGGTCGGCGACGAGTCCGGTCTTCTCCGCCCGAAGGGTGGCCAGCTCGCCTGGATAACACGACCAACGTCAACAAACAACAACAGCCACCGACTCCCGGGGGCTACACGCCCCCCAAAGCGCAACTCACCTAGCACGCACGCCAGCTCCTCCTCTAGGCGGTAGAAGCTGTACTTGTCGCGGTCGTGGATGGCGACCGCTTCCGCAAAGAGCTTCTGCCACTTGGAGGTTCCCTCCTATTGCAAAGGAGGCAAAGGTCAAGATATGCTCACAAGAGATCCGGCCCGACTGCCCGCCAGCCGGTCAGCCGGCCCGCATCTCGGGGGCTACACCAAGTGGGTGCGCTTGCGCGCCCCCACTAAAAATTCTAAGGCAAGAAGTTGACTTACCTCAGCGCGCTGAAGGGCGGCGTCCGCCGCCTCCGCGAACCAGGCCAAGTCCTGCCGGCACCGGTCCAGGACGGTCCCTAGATCCGGAAGGGAGGGGACCGAGCCGCCTGCTAGGGGAGCCGGTAGGGCCGGCACGCTCGCCAGCGTGTCCTAGTTCCGGCAGACCTCCTGAATCGACTACAGGACCCTTTGGGCCGAGCTGCTGCTGCCGCCCGGACTCGCCGTGGCTATGGCAACTGGGGCGGGTTGATTACGGCAAGGGACCGGGAGTCGCCTCCCGCCGGCCCCCCGCCTGGCACCGTCGCTGCCTCCTCTCCCTGCCGCTCCGGCATGTCAGTCGCGCCGGAGGGCATCTCCACCTCCATGGCTGCCGCCTCCAGCGGCACCACCAGCGCCGCCTCCGTGGCCGCCGCCACCTCCGGCACCTCCACCTGGGCAGGTTCGGAGGCTGGCGGCATCGCTTCCGGCACCTCAGGCCGGGCCGCCTCGGGGGCCTGCTCCGTTGCCACCTCCCTTGCCTGGACCGTCTCCTGCGCGGGCGAAGGCGGCGGCGGGTCTGTGGCCGCCCCTCGCGGCTCGCTTGATGGGGGCCTCGGCATACGAGCGGACTCTACCGCCGAGTCCGTGGCCCAAGGAGGCTCGGTCGACTCCCTTTGCCGCCGGCCGCTCGAGGTCGCGGAGTGCGCGGCTCCTCCCCGCGCGCCGGACCAGGAGGCTCGCAGATCCACGAGCCTCCTCTTCTCCTCCCGCTAGGTGGCCGTGTGCTCGCGGGCCAGCCAGCCGGCAGCCTCCGTCTGCTCCCCCGCCGTCTCCTCTTCTTGGAGCTCGATAGGGTCGCTGCAACTCCCAAGACCCGGTCATCAACCGGCTCGCAAGGCAAAAACAAAGAAACTCGCACAAAAAGTAAAAAGACTTACGCGGAACAAAGGGCAGGGCCCACTTGGCTCGTGGCGGCGGTTTCCGCGCGGCCGTCTTAACCCGCTTCGGGCTGGGCGGCGGGGCCACCGCCCCTCCTGAGTCGGCCTCTTGCCCTAGCTAGCCGGTTTGGTGGCCGGGCCTTGAGCTGGCCGCTCCTTGCTCCTGCGGTCTTGGCGCGCTGCGGGAGGAGGTCCGTCAAGAATCATCAGATCATCATTGTCATCGTCGTCATCATCCTTCCAGTCGCGGATAGAGGGGGCAAGAGGGAACTCACCCGCTTTGCTGGGTCCTCCGGCTGCTCCGGACCCTCCGGCTCTGCCTGGAGCGCCGCCTCGCAGACCCGCCGGCTCGTCGGCCTCGCTCGAGGAGTCCACTCCTTCCGTGGGACCTCATGTCTGGAAGTCTTCGGAGTCGGAGTCCTCATGCTCCGCTTCGAAGATTTGCGGGTGCGGGCCGTCCGGCGTGTTCTGTCGCACCAATAGCTGCGGTCAACACGTCAGTGTGAGATCTCCAACCGGCTGCCGGCTGGGGAGTAACATACAAAAGAGAAAACCGCCTCGACGAGAGAACTCACCAGGGGAGGCCGGTAGATGCGATCATACGGCTGCATGCCGAAGGACCATGAGGCAGGCTTCAGCTTGAACGTGGTGAGGGCGTTCACCCGCTTCGCCACCTGAGCCGGCGTCAGCTCCACGGTGGACTGCCGGCAGGGGTCGTGCCGGCCGGACATATCGCAGATCCGGTATGGCCTCATCTGGAGAGGTGACACCCGGTGCAAGATGAAGGCCGCCACTAGGTCAGCGGCGACCAGCCCCTCGGAGCTCTTCAGCTGCGAGAGCCGGGCCAGCTCGTCTGGGGCCATGCCGCACGAGGCTCACACCAGCCAGTTCTGTTGGGAGGACTGCCGGTCCATGAAGGGTGGCAGTCAGATGTAGTCCGTCCTCGGGTCAACGTTCTTCAGAACGATCGATGCCATCCCTTGACGGAATTGATCAAAGAGAGAGGAGGAAAGCGAGTGACGCCGTGGTAGCACACCACCATGCCCCCGCATGCATCGCTCTTTAAGGGTTTGAGATAAAAGAGAGCGTTGAAGAGGTCAAGAAAAGGGAGAATGCCGAGGTACTCCTCGCACAGGGCCACGAAGGCGGAGAGGTAAAAAATGGAGTTCGGCCAAAGCCACGAGAGAAGTGCGAGAGGAACATGATGCGTTCCTCTAGCTTCGGCGCCGGCGCTATCTCGCCGCCCGGCGCGCGGGCGGCCACCCGCTCGGGCGACGGCAGCATCCATGCCTTGTGTAGCTTGGCAATGTCCGCCTTAGCGACGAAGGAGCCACCCCAGCTCCCACTTCATCCGTCGGCCATCGCTGCGACGGTGCGACGTACGGGCGTGGGCGTGGTCTCGGGCACGGCAGCGTGAGGAGAAGCAGGAGCAGCAGCAAGGAAGGGCAGCGAGGAGGCAAGAGAGGCGCGGGTACCTCCACCTCCTGCCCTCCCTCCCCTTTAATAGGGGAGGCCATTACCGGGGACGTGGGATCATTTGTGCCCACTTCCCCCGGAAACCCCGCGCGAGTGGGGAGCCCCGGGCCATAACGGCCTCCTCGGGACCCAGAAGATCTAGCCCTGGCCCCAAGGCCTATTGGGCTACGCCTGGGTCCTAGCGGTCTAGGCCCAGGCAACGTCCCATCTCCCCGCGTGCGTGGGACCCATCGCATCATTGCATGCCGCGTGGCGAGTCGCGTGTCGGAGTGCGTCCCGGGGTGACACACTGGAACCCGAGGCGTCGGGTCCAACGACTGACCTGACTGCCCCTTCACCTTCGTGCTAGAGGTAGACGGAGCCTTGGGAAGCCACCGGCTCCCCACTGTCCGCCGGACGTGGGCCCCCGCCGACTTTGGGGGCTACTGACGGGGTTTATACCCCCAGGTAGGCCAAAGCGATGGGGTTCTCCCCTCTTCGCTTCAAAGAGAAGCCATGCAGCCGGCTCGACGAGGCTGGTTGGAGGGCGCACAACGCAAGCCGGCTCCAGTTGGCGCCTTGGCCGGCTGGTCATGCAGCCAGTTGAGCCCTCGGCCGGCGGGTCCAGTAGTCGGCTGCCCATGAGCCAGCCTCTCCATTGACTTTGGGACGGACATGCCCCGTCCCGTCCTTCTGTCCGTGGATACGACGACGCAACACGACTGGCAGGATGGGCGACCCTGTAGCTATAGTGGTCGCTTATGCACCGTCCCGCATGGCTACAGTTCAACCATCTGGGCCGCTGAACCTGGTGAGCGCGATCGGGTAGGGGAACAGTGCCGGCACACCTTCGCCACTTGATTGCCTATCCCGGCATGGCTACAGTGCCGCCGGTCGTACCGGAGACTTCGGTCGGCTGGCGTGGCCTTGCCCACGACAAGACGACGCAGACAGCGGGACCCTCTGGCCGGCAAGAGAGGCTGCCAGCCGGGTCCCTACACTTTGGTACTTATAATATATTGTAAGAGCCGGGGGGTTAGCCTATAAAACCCCCCGAGCCCCCCATGGAATGGGGACGAATCCACGAGCGAATGAACACACACACACTCATGAGGCTCTCATACCCTCTCTAATAGCGGAGGAGGACGAGACGGCTGCTCTTTCTTCCTCCTCTAGATATAGCTCCAGGAGCACCCTTGTATTCTTACCCAGCTATCCAACGAAATCAAGAAGGACTAGGGGTGTTACCTCCCTCAGAGGGCCCTGAACCTGGGTACATCACATGTCATCACCTCTTATGCCCAGTCTTGCACCCGGAGCCCATCGGCGTCCTTTGGCCCCAACACCTTCGATAAGCCACCCCATGGCATCTGTCGTGAGAAAACGACGATATAGGAAGAAGCCTATCCTGAAGATTATCTCTGGAGACCCAAAAACAATCTTGTTTGGACGCAAGATAATTAATGCGAATGTTATCATTCATACCGTCCAATGTCTTCATTCAACTATGCACTGCTATATCATCATCAATGCATGTTACAGCAGCATGCCTTGGTGAACCATACTAATTCTCAATGCAGGAAGACAAATCCAATGCCACTGAATGGATCATGGATAGTGGTTGCACCAGTCACATGACTGGTGATCGAAGCCTATTGATGGAGCAAACTCTTTGACCTCCAACAAAACACCACATTGTTTTTGTTGACAAGAGCAGCAAAAAAGTATTGGGGCTAGGTAGAGTTGCTATCTCAAGGGACTGACACATGGAAAATGTCGTGCTTGTCGAATCCCTTGGTTACAACTTAATTCTTCGAAGGTTTTCGAAGAGGTAAATTGCACATGGTAGACTTCTCTGCAGGACCAAAGGTTGCCTCATGTCTTTTAGCAAAAGCTTCGAAACGCTGGATTTGGCATAGAAGGCTAGGTCATGCTGGGATGAGGAACTTGCACACACTCGCCAAGAAGAAGCTCATCATTGGCGTCGAGGGTGTAAAGTTAAAGAAGGACGATCTTTGTGGTGCCTGTGAAGCCGAGAAGATGGCCAGGGCCGAACACCCCTCGAAGACTATCATGATGACTTCGTGTCCCTTCGAACTACTACACTTGGGTTTATTTGGTCCTACTCATTATTCCACCTACTCTACCACTACAAATCTATATGGCTTCGTGATAGTTGATCATTATTCTCAATTCACTTGGGTGCATATAAAACTTTACAAAACAGAAGTTGTGATGCCCCCAATTTCTATCGTACGCTAAACATCCACGCAGTGCGTACGACCAAGATCAAGGACTCACTAATCAATATCACAACACAACTCTAGACACAAATTAAAGTCATACAACTTCATATTACAAGCCTGGGCCTCGAGGGCTCGAATACAAAGCTCGACAAGCACGAGTCAGTGGAAGCAAAAATATCTGAGTACATACATAAGTTAAACAAGTTTTTGCCTTAAGAAGGCTAGCACAAACATAACAATTGATCGAAAGAGGCGAGGCCTCCTGCCTGGGAACCTCCTATCCTACTAATGGTTGGGGGCCGCCTCCACGTAGTAGTAGGCTCCTGCGATGGTGTAGAAGTTGCCTCCGACGTACTCCATCTCCTGGGCTCCATCGTCTGAATGCAGAATCGTATCGAGGGGGAAAGAGAAGGCAAACCAGCGGTGAGTACTCATCCAAACTACTCGCAAGACTGGCATCAGAACTATGCTATGTATGCATCCTTATCAAGAGGTGGGGGTTATATCTGGACTAACTACAGAAAGCAAGAATGAGAGAGAGGCCTAGTCCTATCAAAGACTAGCATCTATAGCATCTTGCAGCATTAGAAGAGAGTAGACTGGTATCTCACATATAATCATATTATTGTAGCAATTTTATTAAGTAACCACGCCCAAAGATTCTTCCTCAACTCCTTGCGAGGAAGCAATCCCGGAGCCATATTTCAATTTAGAGTCACAATTGTAGTTGTATAAGGTCAAAGTACAACTCCAAGTTGTCCTGTTACTGTGGACACGGCTATTCGGATTATCATCCCTGTAGGGGTGCACCACATATTCCCCGGACGCTTGAATCACCTCCGGCCAGACACACTTTTCTGGGTCATGCCCGACCTCGGGATATCAAAATGTTGTCGCCCCACCGAGACTCAACGAAGAGGCCATCCCGCCAGTCTAAATCCTATGCGTGCAGGGGTCATGGGACAATCTCCCTTTGCACTCCTGCACGATGCGGACACGGCCAAGGTTAGTCCTAGCACCCCTTATAACAAGCGTGATGCCATTGCGGACCACTCGAGCGCTCGCCACTCCATTGCTGATGTTCGAAGAGCTTCGGCTAATACAACGACGCTGAGTACCCATAACTTCTCCCATGTGAAGGTTAGTGCGTATTAAGGCCAACGACCTAACTCATATCAAGTACCTAACCCATTAGCAATTTATTAATGCGGGGCAAGTGCAAACCATAATGCAGTCCATCGCACTACCAATAACCCTCGGTGCCTTATCGACATACCCACCAAGTCTTTGGATGCCTTATGGCGCATCCTACCAAATCTTTCTCACATGGGTACCCTTGGGGCCGACCCGTCACCAACATGTTTCTGTAACCAGGTCACAGTAACTGTGTGTATAAAACATCAAGGAGAGAACAGAGGAATCACCCTTAACGGTCCCCGCTCGATGTAACCGTCAAGTGGACTTTAGAGGAATCACCCTTGATGGTCCCACACTTGAAGGGTTGCACGACAGACACATCGTCGGGAATGGTGAAGGAGGAATCACCCTCGATAACCACGACCGACTAGCTGCACTATAGGGCTAGCATCATGAGTACTTCACGAGGTTTCACCCTCGGTACTCGATAGTAGCATTGCAGAGTTGCACAACTAAGGGGAGTGTGGTGATGTGAGGGGCCTAGCTTGTCGGTCGGTTGACCGAGTCTTCGAGTCATCGAGTCGTCGGGTCGTTTATGAAAAAGCAGGGGCAACTGGGACTAAGGAGTCACTGGGGTTCACTAACCAACCTATACTAAGCAGTTGGTATGATTGCGAGAATAGTAGCAGATCATCAAAAATAGGCTACGCATCAGAATAGGAGGTAACTAATACAGTAGCAAAATCTAATGCAAGAATAAGAGGTAAAGGAATGGGCGGTATCGGAATGCTCAAGGGGGGGTTGCTTGCTTTGTTGCTCTGCTGCAACTGGCTGGTCGTCAGGGGCGTAGACGTACTCGGCAGCAGCGTTAGTCTCGGGGTCTACCGGTAAGAAGAGGGGGGAGAAACAATAAATATAAAGCAAACAGGTGCACCACAACGCATGACATGGCAATATGCAGAGCTAGGTATGCACTAATGTAGTACTACACGTATCAGACGGAGCGGGAGAATATCTGACGATATTTCCCGGGTCTTTGGATTTATCGGACAGTCAAATCGAAGGGGAAAGTTCGATGTTCATCATGCTAGGAGCACGTGACAGATGAATGAATGGCATATTCAGATTTTTGGGATTTTTCTGATAAATTTTCATATATAAATTTTCTTCATCTGAGCTACGGTTTAAAAGATATGATTGTCTAAGGTTTTTATTAATTTCTGGAATTTAACGTATTATTATTAATTCGAAAAATGTTTATGACGTCAGCATGACATCAGCACTACATCAACAGTCAACTCTCGTTGACCAGAGTCAAATCTGACATGTGGGGGCCCCATGTCATAGACTCAGGGTTAATCCATTTTAATTTAAACTAAACAGATATTAAATTAGCAGTGGGGGCCACATGTCAGTGACAGATTAGGGTTAAACTAATTTTTCTAATTAATCCAATTAGTTAATTAGGCACCTGACACGGGGACCCACCTGTCATACATACACGGGTGATGGGCCCCACTAGTCAGTGGCTGGTCAAAGCCCAGTCAGCAGTTGACCCAGCCAACGGGTCAACGGGGACTACGGGGCCCAGCTGCCAGTGACCCTGGCAGTGGCCCTAACCTGGACACATGGGCGGCGGCGCTCGCCGGCCACCGGAGTAACTCTGGCGAGCGCCCGAAACGGTGGCTGGGCTTGGAAATCACGTGTGGTGGGTCATTTCGCGCGATTCTTCTTGCGTTCGAGAGCTAGCGCGGCCACCGATCCATTCCATCCATCAGAAGGAGCGGAGGTGGCTGGAGCTGCCACCGGCGTCGATGTTTGTGGTGGAGGTGTTTGGCCTTGTGGCGTACAGGGGGCTGTGGGGCACGGTCGGGCACGTGCGTGGGTGCGTTGCGCTCCTAGAAGCACCAGGAGCTCGATGGTGAGCTTAGACGAGTGTGACAGCGACGGTAGCGATGGCTAGAAGCTTGCTGGCGGCAACCGGAGCTCGGGCACAGTGTAGATCTAGCTAGGAGGCGTAGGCGAGCTCATCTACGCGGGGGAAGAGGAGCAGGAGCTCACCGGGAGCTGCAGATGTGCTCAAGTGGGCTCGGGGGAGGCACGGTGGAGCGAATCGACGGCGGCGAGCTTCAAGCGCCCGAGGAGGAAGAAGATTCGATGGCAACAATGCAAGGCTCCAGGGGCTCGGTTCAATGGTCGAGGAGGAAGGGCTGGTCGTCGCGGAGCTTATGGGCGCGATCTTAGGTGGCGGGGAGGCCGTAGAACGCCTGGGCGACAGCGGTCATGTCGACGGCGGCGCGGGCTTGAGCAGGGAAGAAGAACGAGCGAGTGAGGGAGGGGGCAGGTGAGATCTAGGGTTCGGAGGAGCGAGAGGGAGGCCGTGGGTCCGTTCTTATCCTCCACGATGCCGGGGGAGACGCGGTGCGTCGGCGATGAGTGGGGTCAACTCTCTGTAGCGACCGCTTTGGTTACTAGAGAGGAGGGAGGCGACGGGGAAGCAGGCTGGGCCGGCCTGTAGCAATGGGCCGAGTGCACATGTGAGTTTTCTATTTCTTCTCCCTTTTCTTTTCTGTTTTCAATTTTTAGTTTCTGTTTTATTTATTTTAGGCCATTTTCACCATAGCAAAATTGTGTAGTGGGGACCATCAAATAAGTTGCCATATTAGGGAGGGCCACATCAAATTTGAGCATTTTTGTAATCTGTTTGCATTTCCCATTTGAATTTAATTGCATTTTAAAAATACCTTCAACTACTGTTATTAATGGTGGGGCCACACCAGAATCTTGGTGATGTTGTTTTCCTTAACAACATTAGTTTTGAGATTTTTAACAAGGGTGCAACATTTCTCTCATGAGGTTTGCAAATTTTATTTTATCACATAAAATTCCATGGGCTTTTGACATGGAATTTGAATTGAGCTTTCATTTAAGAGTGATCACACATGGATTAGTAAAAGCATTAGCATAATCTTGGCCATCACTGTAGCTTAATTACAATGATCACTATAGCAAAAATCCAGGGTGTCACATTTCTCCCATACTAACAAGAATTCTCGTCCCGAGAATTAAGAAGTAGATGGAAAGAGCCCAGGGTATTCGGCACGAAGATGATCTTCGTGTTCCCAAGTGGCTTCATCTTTAGAATGATTTTCCCACTGCACTTTGAAGAACTTGGTAACCTTCTGACGAGTCTGACATTCAGTTTCATCACGAATGCGAACGGGTTGCTCTTTGTAAGAGAGGTCTTGTTGCAGTTCAAGCATATCATGGTCCACTGCTCGGATAGGATCCTTGAAGCAGCGACGAAGTTGTGACACATGCAACACATCGTGAACCCAAGAAAGGTTTGGCGGTAGTTCCATTTGATATGCCACTTTACCACGCCTTTCGAGAACAATGAAAGGACCAACATAATGAAGAGACAGCTTGCCCTTGATCCCAAAATGGTGTGTTCCTCTCATTGGCGTGACTCGAAGATAAGCCTTTTCGCCAGGTTGATAGACCATATCTTTGTGATGACAGTCATATTAACTCTTCAGACGAGACTAAGCAGCCTTTAGATTTGCATGAATAATGCGGACGTGATCTTCGGCATGTTGGATAATATCCGGGCCGATAAGTGTATGTTCCCCAGTTTCTGACCAATTCAAAGGAGTCCAACACTTACGTCCATATAATACTTCAAAAGGAGCCATCTTCAGACTAGCTTGATAGCTATTGTTGTAGGAGAACTCAGCATACGGGACATATTCCTCCCATTTCTTGCCAAAAGAAATGACACAAGCTCGAAGCATGTCTTCGAGAATATGATTGACTCTTTCAACTTGTCCCTGGGGTTGAGGGTGAAAAGCAGTGCTGAAGGACAAATGAGTTCCCATAGCTTCCTGGAAACTTGCCCAGAATCTTGAAGTGAATAGACTGCCACAATCTGAACAAATCACCAATGGAATACCATGGAGGGAAACAAGTCTGGACATCTAAAGACCTGCTAGCTGACTAGCAGTAATAGTTTCCTTGACAGCCAGAAAATGTGCTACTTTGCACAGCCGGTCAATGATGACAAGAACAACATCATTACCCTTCTATGACCTGGGAAAACCAGTGAAGAAGTCCATTTCAACATGATCCCTTTTCCATTTAGGAATAGTAATAGGTTGCAAAGTTCCGGCAGGCTTCTGGTGTTCTGCTTTGATACGACGGCAAGTGACGCATTCTGAAACATAGCGAGCAATGTCCTGTTTCATATTTGACCACCAGAACCTTTGATGGATGTCACGGTACATCTTGGTACTACCCAGATGAATAGACAATGGAGTGTCATGTGCTTCCTTCATGACATCATGAGTGATATCCTGGTTTTTCTCCTTACTCGGTACCACTAGGCGGACCTTGAAGTATAAAGTGCCATCCTCATCCACGGTGAATAATGAGGGTTTACCTTCTGCGAGAGCGCGTTTAATCCTTTGGACTTCATCGTCACACTTCTGGATCCACTTGATGATGACCACAAGATCTGGTTTAGCAACCAAGGTATTAAGAGAACCCTGGGAAACAACATGGAGGTTCATTTTGTAGGGGCCTTCAGGAGGGGGAGTGAGATAACCCTGAGGAACAATATGGAGGTTTAGCTTGCGAAATTCTTTTTGAAGAAGGGGGTGAACCTTGTGAACCTGAAGGTGGATGCAGTATGACTTGCGGCTCAAAGCATCAGCCATTACATTAGCCCTACCAGGTGTATTAGAAATTCCCATGTTGTAATCTGATGTGCGCTCCATCCACCTCTGTTGATGGAGATTCAAATCTTGCTGAGTAAACAAGTACTTCAGACTTTGGTGATCGGTATAGATCTCACAACGATTACCAACAAGGTATTTCCGTCACTCTTTCAAAGCATGAACTACTGCAACAAGTTCAAGGTCATGAATGGGGTAGTTCTCTTGATGAGGACGCAACTGACAAGGTGCATAAGCAACCACTTTGCGTTCTTGCATTAGGACATAGCCTATTCCCTAACGCGAAGCGTCACAATAAATGACAAAGTCCTTACAAGTATCCGGAGGAGCAAGCACTGGAGCAGACGTCAATTTGTCTTTAAGTGCGTGAAAGCTCTCCTGATATTTTTCTGTCCACTAATATTTAACCCATTTGTGAAGCAGATTGGTTAAGGGCTTTGCAATCTTGGAGAAGTTTTCGACAAATCGACAGCAATAGCTGGCGAGTCCGAGAAAACTTCTGACTTGCTTGACATTCTTCGGGGGAGTCCAATCAAGAATAGCCTGAACTCGTTCAGGGTTGACCATAGTACCATCCTTGGAGATCACATGACCAAGTAGGTTACTTCGTCCATCCAGAACTCACACTTGGAATACTTGGCATATAGCTGATGTTCCCGAAGCCTTTCCATTACAAGACGAAGATGTTCAACATGCTCTTCCTTATTCTTGGAAAATACCAGAATATCATCAAGATAAACCATGACGAATTTGTCAAGGTAGTCCATGAAGATATAATTCATTAAGCGAGAGAAAGTTGCTGGAGCACTGGGTAGACCGAAGGACATGACGGTGTACTTGTATGAACCATAGCGAGTAACAAATGCGGTCTTCGGAATATCCTCTTCACGAACACGGATCTGATGGTATCCTAACCTCAAGTCGAGTTTAGAGAAAATTGAGGCACCAGCAAGTTGATCATACAAATCATTGATCCGAGCAAGTGGATATTTGTTCTGAATTGTAGCTTGGTTGATTGGTCGATAATCCTGGACCAGACAGTTTGCCCATCCTTCTTCTTAACAAAGAGAGAAGGGGCTCCCCATGCAGAGGAACTTGGACGAATGAAACCCAGCCGTAGCAAATTGTAAATTTCTTGCTTAAGTTCATGGAGTTCATGTGGTGGCATCTTATGCGGACGCATGGCTATAGGAGTGGTACCAGGTACCAAGTCGATAACAAACTCGACAGCTTAGCAGGGGGAATCCCTGGGAGTTCTTCCGGAAAAACATCTTGGAAATCCCGGACAACTGGAATGTTTTCAATCCCCTCAAGAGGTGACTCATTTAATGCATTCATGGCATATAGCCTGGCTTCAGCATCTCGAACAAGAAGAGCATGGTAACTGACTATCTCATTCGAAGGATGAAGAATGTGGACAGTTTTGGTGGCACAAACGATCGAAGCAGTATGTGCTTGTAGCCAATCCATTTTGAGTATAAGGTCAATCTTGGAGGACTTCAATACAATGGGGGAAGCATGGAATTCCAGTCCTTCTATTTCAATGGGGACATCTCGACAAAACATGGAGGTTTGACATTGGCCAGCGGGGGTGTTTACCACTATTGGAACGTTCATGTCCTCGTACTTAATGCCATGCATGTATGCAAAATCTTAAGACATAAAAGAGTGTGATGCTCCTGTATCAAACAATACAGAAGCTGGTACTGAGTTGACGAGAAGAGTACCCATCATAGTAGCAGGCTGGTCTTGAGCTTCATTCAGTTCAACATTGTTAGCTCGAGCACGACCCTGAGCAGGCCTGGCATTGTTGTTGCGGGGCTGGTTGGAAAGCAGTGCAAGTTGATTCTGATTTTGCCTGCAGTCTCTAGCATGGTGTCCTGGATGACCATACTTGAAACATAGCCCATCCGTAGGACAAGAAGGGGGAACAGGGGCTCGTGGTGGCAGAGCTGGGAGCCTCGGCTGCCTAGATGGGGGCGGAGGCAGACGAGGTGCAGCATAGGACGGCCTTGGAGTAGTAGCAGGTGCATGGTACATGTTGTGGGGAATCCAGATCTTGCGCTTCTGACTTGCTGAGCCCGAAGATGAGCCCATGTCACGATTGCGCTTGCTGCTGTCCTTGTAGTTCTGCAGACCTGTTTCCCCTATTATGGACTTGTTCACCAAGGTGGCAAAGTTGTCAAAGTCCTGAACAAGGAGGGCCAGTTTGATATTAGGGTGGAGGCCTTCATGGAGCTTCTCCTGCCTACGAGCAATAGTGGCAACATCTTCTTCAGCATAGCGAGATAAGTCCAGAAATTCCCACTGATAAGCATCCACAGTCTTGTTGCCCTAGACGAGATTGCAGAACTCACGCTTCTTCTTGTCTATCATTCCCTGAGGAATATGGCAAGCACGGAATGCAGTTTTGAACTCAGGCCAGGTGATGATTGTTCCAACAGGTTGTGAGCGTCTGTGACTATCCCACCATTGAGCAGCAAGACCCTTCAAAAAGTACGAGGCAAAGGTGACATAGCTAGCCTCTGCGGCGCCTGAAGATTCCAGCTCATAAGTGATGTCATGGAGACAGTCATCGGCGTCAAGAGGTTGAGTTGAGCTGCGGTAGATCGTAGGGTTGAGGCACATGAAGACTTGCAAAGTCATTGGGGCTGGCTGCTGATTCATATTCGGCCTTGGGAACTGGTCCATAAGCCCTTGCATAAACTGGCAATTCAGTTCAAACTGTTGCGTCATACTAGCCATGTATTCAGGTGGCGGTGGGTGGTCAGCCGCACCACGACCATGACCAGCTGGCCTAACCATTCTGTTGAAACAATTAACAGTGCTATTTTAGCATTGGGCATTGCAAAGATAATGAGTTGTTTATGAAGTAAATTGCTCCATGAAGGAAGTGCAATAGATACGACATAGTAGTTCGAATTCAACATACAGATCCATACATAGGTCTATTACAAACCATAAGTCTGTTACAACATAGACGATATGTCCGGCATGAAATTAGCCTTAGCAACTAGGCGGCACGCAGACACGCGGTAGAGGGATACAACAACGAACGTAGCGAAAAGCTACATCAATGTCGGGGACAACGAAAGAACCCACAGAACTGTAGATGACCATGAATGCTAAACCTAGTGGCAGGGTTCTGCATCCCGTGCACACTCTGATGTAGACACTGCATATTAAGCGGGAGCGCAGGTCCACGTGTCGGATCACAACCTCCAACATCAGGCCACTCAAGACCTGGAGGAAACGCAGTCCGAGGCGGGTAAAGGATGTTCTCCGGATGTATCCCCGCGGTGACTGCTTGCAACAAATGCCCCCAAAGCCCGATAAAGATGATCATGGGTGGCGTACAGCTCGACGTTAAGAGACCTAACAGTGCGATCCAATGCCTTAGTGTACTGAACAAGAACCTGTGGGTCGAAACGACAACTCACGTAGGGGGTGCAGACAGGAGTGTAGGATCTATCGTTATGCCGCCCTGCGAAAGGGGTTAAGACCTCAACGTCGGCGGCAGTATCAACTCTAGTAGGAACATACGGAATGTATCTGTATGCCGCCTCCTCCAAACAAGAGTTTGCTACACGGAGTCTAACAATAGCTGCATAAGCAACATCCATTACGGCCATCTCGACAGTCACTCCAATGCCATGGAAGGTGTGCATCTCGGTGATGCAGAGGTCCTGTCGATCCTAGATAACCATCACAGCCTCATACTATTCCTGGTTAAACTCACGGTAGTCCTCGAAAACTGTGTACTCGGGGTACCAGCTATATCCCAGCTTCTTCAAGAGGTCGACCAGAATGGCCAGCAACCCAGTCGTATCATGCGTGAAGGTTAGGCGAACAATCTTCCTACCGGAACGCATCTGTAACAAGGAGATTTAAGATGTCAAACGATAGTGTGTGAATTATAACTTCAAAATAAAACAATTGTCCACGAAACAAATCTCCGGTGGATGTGATCATGAGAACCTAATGTTAGAGTTAGCAAAATCTTTAACCCGAAGGAGGAGAGAGATCAGAATCCAGAGTATAGACGAGGAATAAAATATCCTAATACCACCCGATTGAGATGTGGGCCCGTAAGCCACAAAACTATGTTAGTAAAAGTTTTTGAAGTACTAGACTCAACTTCGGCCAAGGAGTTGGAAAGGGGGCTACCTACAGGAAGTCGGCTCTGATACCAACTTGTGATGCCCCCAATTTCCATCGTATGCTAAACATCCACACAATGCGTACGACCAAGATTAGGGACTCACAAATCAATATCACAACACAACTCTAGACACAAATTAAAGTCATACAACTTCATATTACAAGCCAGGGGCCTCAAGGGCTCGAATACAAAGCTCGACAGGCATGAGTCAGCAGAAGCAAAAATATCTGAGTACAGACATAAGTTAAACAAGTTTTTGCCTTAAGAAGGCTAGCACAAACATAACAGCGGATCGAAAGAGCCAAGGCCTCCTGCCTGGGAACCTCCTATCCTACTGCTGGTCGGGGGCCGCCTCTACTTAGTAGTAGGCTCCTGCGATGGTGTAGAAGTCGCCCCCGGCGTACTCCATCTCCTGGTCTCCATCGTCTAAATGCAGAATCGTATCGAGGGGGAAAGAGAAGGCAAAGCAGCGGTGAGTACTCATCCAAAGTACTCGCAAGACTGACATCAGAACTATGCTAAGTATGCATCCTTATCAAAGGGTGGGGGTTATATTTGGACTGACTGCAGAAAGCAAGAATGAGAGGAAGGCCTAGTCCTATCGAAGACTAGCATCTACAACATCTTGCAGCATTAGAAGAGAGTAGACTGGTATCTGACATATAATCATATTATTGTAGCAATTTTATTAAGTATCCACGCCCAGAGATTCTTCCTCGACTCCCTATGAGGAAGCAATCTCGGAGCCACATTTCAATTTAGAGTCACAATTGTAGTTGTATAAGGTCAAAGTACAACTCCAAGTCGTCCTGTTACTGTGGACACAGCTATTCGAATAGATTATCATCCCTGCAGGGGTGCACCACATATTCCTCGCTTGCTTGAATCACTTCCGGTTGGGCACACATTTTTAGGGTCCTGCCTGACCTTGGGATATAAAAACGTCGTCGCCCCACCTAGACTCAACGAAGAGGCCAGCCCGTCGGTCTAAATCCTATACGTGCAGGGGTCATGGGCCAATCGCCCTTTGCACTCCTGCATCATGCGAACGCAGCCGAGGTCAGTCCTAGCACCCCTTATAACAAGCGTGATGCCGTTGCGGACCACTCGAGCGCACGCCAGTCCATTGTTGGCATTCGAAGAGCTTTGACTGATACAACGACGCTGCGTACCCATAACTTCTCCCACGTGAAGGTTAGTGCGTATTATGGCCAACGACCTAACTCAAATCAAGTACCCAACCCATTAGCATTTTATTAATGTGGGGCAAGCACGAACCATAATGCAGTCCGTCGCCCCACCAATAACCCTCGGCTGCCTTATCGGTGCACCGCACCAAGTCTTCAGATGCCTTATGGCGCATCACACCAAATTCTTCTCATACAGGTACCCTTGGGGCCAACCCGTCACCAACATGTTTTTGTAACCAGGTCATAGTAACTGTGTGTATAAAACATCAAGGCAGGAACTGAGGAATCACCCTCAATGGTCCCCCCTCGATGTAACCGTCAAGGTGGACTTTAGAGGAATCACCCTCGATGGTCCCACACTTGAAGGGTTGCACAATAGAGACATCATCGGGAATGGTGAAGGAGGAATCTCCCTCGATAACCACGACCGACTAGCTACACAATAGGTCTAGCATCATGAGTACTTCATGAGGTGTCACCCTTGGTACTCGATAGTAGCACTGAAGAGTCGCACAACTAAGGGGAGTGTGGTGATGTGAGGAGGCTGGCTTGTCGGTCGGTTGACCGAGTCTTCGAGTCGTCGGGTCATCAATGAAAAATCAGGGGCAACTGGGACTAAGGAGTCACTGGGGGTTCACTAACCAACCTATACTAAGCAGTTGGTATGATTGCAGGAATAGTAGCAGAGCATCAAAAACAGGCTATGCATCAGAATAGGAGCTAACTAATACAGTAGCAAAATCAAATGCAAGAATAAGAGGTAAAGGAATGGGCGATATCAAAATGATCAAGGGGGGTTGCTTGCCTCGCTGCTTTGCTGCAAAAGGCTGGTTGTCAGGGGCGTAGTCGTACTCGGCAGCAGCGTTAGTCTCGGGTTCTACCGGTAAGAAGAGGGGGAGAAACAATAAATATAAAGCAAATAGGTGCACCACGATGCATGACATGGCAATATGCAGAGCTAGGTATGCACTAACGTAGTAGTACACGTATCAGATGAAGCAGGAGAATATTTGACGATATTTCCCGGGTCTTCGGATTTATCGGACAATCCAATCGGAGGGGAAAGTTCCATGTTCATCATACTAGGAGCACGTGACAGATAAATGAATGACATATTCAGATTCGTGGGATTTTGCTGATCAACTTTCATATCTAAATTATTTTCATCTGAGCTACAGTTTAAAAGATATGATTTTCTAAGGTTTTTATTAATTTCTGGAATTTAATAGATTATTATTAATCAAAAAATGCTTTATGACATCAGCACTACATCGGCAGTCAACTCTGGTTGACCAGAGTCAAACCTGACATGTGGGGGCCACATGTCATAGACTCAGGGTTAATCCATTTTAATTTAAACTAAACCGAGATTAAATTAGCAGTGGGGGCCACATGTGAGTGAGAGATTAGGGTTAAACTAATTTTTCGAATTAATCCAATTAGTTAATTAGGCAGCTGACAGGGGGACCCACCTGTCATACATACAGGGGTGATGGGCCCCACTAGTCAATGGCTGGTCAAAGCCTAGTCAGCAGTTGACCCGGTCAACGGGTCAACGGCGACTGCAGGGCCCAGCTGCCAGTGACCCTGGCAATGGCCCTGACCTGGCCACATGGGCGGCGGCGCCGGCCGGCCACCGGAGTAACTCCAACAAGCACCCAAAAAGGTGGTCGGGCTCGAAAATCGCGAGTGGTGGGTCATTTCGCCTGGTTCTTCTTGCGTTCGAGAGCTGGCGTGGCCGCCGATCCATTCCATCCATCAGAAGGAGCGGGGTTGGCCAGAGCTATCGCCAGCGTCGACATTTGCGGCGGAGGCGTTTAGGCTTGTGGCGTACAGGGGGCTAAGGGGCACGGTGAGGCGTGTGTGTGGGTGCGTCGCGCTCCTGGAAGCACCAGGAGCTTGATGGTGAGCTCAGACGAGCGTGACAGCATCGGTAGCGACGGCCAAAAGCTTGCCGGCTACAACCGGAGCTCGGGCGCGGTGGAGATCTATCTAGGAGGCACAGACGAGCTCATCTACACGGGGGAAGAGGAGCAGGATCTCATCGGGACGTGCAGATGTGCTCAAGTGGGCTCGGGGGAGGCGCGGTGGAGCGAATCCACAGCGGCGAGCTCCGGGCGCCCGAGGAGGAAGAAGATTCAATGGCGACGACACAAGGCTCCAGGGGCTTGGTTCGATGGTCAAGGTAGAAGGGCTGGTCGTGGCAGAGCTTGTGGGCGCGATCTCAAGTGGCGGGGAGGCCGCAGAGCGCGTGGGCGACAGCGGTCATGTCGACGGTGGCGTGGGCTCGAGCGGGGAAGAAGAACTATCGAGAGAGGGTGAGGGCAGGTGAGATCTAGGGTTCGGGGGAGCGAGAGGGAGGCCATGGGTCCGTTCTTATCCTCCGTGGCGCCGGGGGCGACGCGGTGCGTCGACAACGAGCGGGGTCGCCGCTCTGTAGCGACCGCTCTTGTGGCTACACAGGACGGAGACGACGGGGAAGCAGCCTAGGCCGGCCTGTAGCAATGGGTCGAGTGCATAGGTGAGTTTTATATTTCTTGTCCCTTTTCTTTTCTGTTTTCAATTTTTAGTTTCTGTTTTATTTATTTTAGGCCATTTTCACCATAGCAAAATTGTGCATTGGGGCCCATCAAATAAGTTGCCATATTAGGGAGGGCCACATCCAATTTGAGCATTTTTGTAATCTGTTTGCATTTCCCATTTGAAATTAATTGCATTTTAAAAATACCTTCAGCTACTGTTATTAATGGTGAGGCCACACCAGAATCTTGGTGATGTTGTTTTCCTTAACAACATTAGTTTTGAGATTTTTAACAAGGGTGCAACATTTCTCTCATGAGGTTTGCAAACTATATTTTATCTCATAAATTTCCATGGGCTTTTGAAGTGGAATTTGAATTGAGCTTTCATTTAAGAGTGATCACACATGGATTAGTAAAAGCATTAGCATAATCCTGGACATCACTGTAGCTTAATTACAATTATCTCTGTAGCAGAAATCCAGGGTGTCACAGAAATGCAGGATGTCTTCACACGCTTCGGAAATAGGTGCATGACCAACTACAACATCAAGATCGACAATGGACTGAGTTCAAGAACACGGGCTTGGACACCTTTCTTGATACTCTTGGCCCCACTGATGAGTTCTCTACTCCATACACCCCATAGAAAAATACCGTCATGGAACACAAGAATAGAACTCTCATCGAGATGGCTCGCACCATACTCGACGAATACAAGACACCACGAAAGCTATGGCCTGAAGCCATTAACACTGCATGCCACATCATTAACGGAGTATATCTTCACAAGTTCTTCAAGAAAACATCTTATGAGCTTCTCACTGGTAAGAAACCAATGTATGTTACTTCAAAGTCTTCGGTGCAAGATGTTAGATAAGGGATCTACACCACACTTCTAAATTTGCATTGAAAGCACATGAGGGTTTCATGATTGGTTACGAAAAGGGCTCGCACACGTATAGGGTCTTCAACATCTTTCACAACAAAGTTGCTCAAACTGTAGATGTGCAGTTTGATGAAACTAATGGCTCGCAAAAGGCACCTACCTCCTGTGCTAGATGAAGTGCCACCTGATGAACCCATCAGAATGATGGGCACTGGAGAAATTGTGCATGAAGAACCTGTGGTTGAAGAAGTCATCATTCCTCCATCAACTAAGCGCGAAGACAATGTTGAATGATAACCCACAAGTATAGGGGATCGCAACAGTTTTCGAGGGTAGAGTATTCAGCACAAATTTATTGATTCGACACAAGGGGAGCCAAAGAATATTATCAAGTATTAGCAACTGAGTTGTCAATTCAACCACACCCGAAATACTTAATATCTGCAGCAAAATATTTAGTAGCAAAGTAGTATGGAAGTAACGGTAATGATGGCAAAAGTGACAGTAGCAGTCTTGTAGTGATTGTAACAGTAGCAATGGAAAAGTAGCTTAGCAAAGATCAATATGTAAAAAGCTCATAGGCAATGGATCAGTGATGGATAATTATGTCGGATGGCATTCATCATGCAACAGTTATAACCTAGGGTGACACAGAACTAGATCCAATTCATCAATGTAATGTAGGCATGTATTCCGTATATAGTCATACGTGCTTATGGAAAAGAACTTGCATGGCATCTTTTGTCCTACCCTCCCGTAGCAGCAGGGTCCTAATGGAAACTAAGGGATATTAAGGCCTCCTTTTTATAGAGAACCTAACCAAAGCATTAGCACTTAGTGAATACATGAACTCCTCAAACTATGGTAATCACCGGAAAGAATCCCAATTATTGTCACCTTGGGGTATGTGGATCATAACACATAATAGGTGTCTACAACTTGCAGGATAGGATCAAGAACACATATATATTCATGGATACATAACAGTTTCAGATCTGAAATCATGGCACTCGGGCCCTAGTGACAACCATTAAGCATAGCAAAGTCATAGCAACATCAATCTCAGAACATATTGGATACTAGGGATCAAACCCTAACAAAACTAACTCAATTATATGGTAAATCTCATCCAACCCATCACCGTCCAGCAAGCCTATGATGGAATTACACATACACGACGGTGAGCATCATGAAATTGGTGATGGAGGATGGTTGGTGATGATGACGGCGTCGATTTCCCCTCTCCGGAGCCCAAAACGGACTCTAGATCTGCCCTCCCGAGGAAGAACGGGAGGTGGCGGCGGCTCCATATCGTGAAACACGATGAACCCGTCTCCGCTATTTTTTTTCTCCATGGATGTGAATATATAGAGTTGGAATTAGGGTCGGAGGAGGTATGTAGGACCCACAAGCCACCAGGGCGTGCCGTAGGGGGCGACCCCCTGGCTTGTGGCCAATGGGTGGACCCCCTCTGGTTGATTATTTCGCCAGTATTCTTTATTAATTCCAAAAATATTCTCTGTAAATTTTCAAGTCAATCCGAGAACTTTTATTTCGGCACAATAATAACACCAAGGTAATTCTGTTGAAAACAGCGTTAGTCTGGGTTAGTTCCATTCGAATCATGCAAGTTAGAGTCCAAAACAAGGGCAAAAGAGTTTGGAAAAGTAGATACGTGTCCATCGTATCAACTCCCCCAAGCTTAACCCATTGCTTTGTTGGAAATATGCCCTAGAGGCAATAATAAATTAGTTATTATCATATTTCTTTGTTCATGATAATCGTTTATTATCCATGCTATAATTGTATTGATTGGAGACTTAGATGCATGTGTGGATACATAGACAAAACCATGTCCCTAGTATGCCTCTAATAGACTAGTTCGTTGATCAAAAGATAGTTAAGGTTTCCTAGCCATGGACATGAGATGTCATTTGATAACGGGATCACATCATTAGGAGAATGATGTGATGGACAAGACCCAAATTACAAACGTAGCATATGATCGTGTCAGTTTATTGCTGTTGTTTTCCACATGTCAAGTATATGTTCCTATGACCATGAGATCATGCAACTCCCTGACACCGGAGGGATGCTTTGTGTGTATCAAACGTCGCAACGTAACTGGGTGACTATAAAGGTGCACTACAGGTATCTCCGAAGGTGTATGTTGAGTTGGCATGGATCGAGACTGGGATTTGTTACTCCGTGTGACGGAGAGGTATCTCAGGGCCCACTCGCTAATGCAACATCAGAACAAGCCTTGCAAGCAATGTGACTAATATGTTAGCCACAGGATCTTGCATTACGGAACGAGTAAAGAGACTTGCCAGTAACGAGGTTGAACTAGGTATGAAGATACCGACGATCGAATCTCGGGCAAGTAACATACCGAAGAACAAAGGGAACGTTATACGGGATTGACTGAATCCTTGACATAGAGGTTCGACCGATGAAGATCTTCGTAGAATATGTAGGAACCAATGTGGAAGTACAGGTCCCGCCATTGGTTATTGGCCGTAGAGGTGTCTCGGTCATGTCTACATAGTTCTCGAACCCGCAGGATCTGCACACTTAAGGTTCGGTGACGTTTCGGTAGTGTAGAGTTATGTATGGTGCTGACCGAAGTTTGTTCGGAGTCTCAGATGAGATCCCGGAAGTCACGAGGAGCCCCGGAATGGTCCGGAGGTAAAGATTCATATATAGGAAGTCCCAGTTTGGTCGCCGGAAAGGTTCCGGGCTCACCGGTAGTGTACCGGGAGACCACCGGGAGGGGTATTTCGACCCAAGAGGCTTTATGGGCTGTAGGAGGATGAATACCAGCCCTTAGTGGGCTGTTGGAAGTCCTACACAAAGCCCATGAGGCTGGGAAGAAAATACCAAAAGGAAAAAGGTGGAAAAAGGCAAAAAAAGGACCAAATAAGGAAGGAGTCCTAATCCTACTAGGAGTGGAGGAGGAGGACTCCTCCCTCCTTGGTTTGGCCGACCAAGGGCTGACTTTTTGGCAGCCAAGCCTCCTCCTCCTCTCCTCCTATATATACTAGAGTATTTTAGGGTTTTGGCACAAGATTTTCAGCCACGTGCCACCCGTTCCTCTAGTGCATAGCTTCTCCTCTAGATCGGATTTCTGCAGTGCTTAGGCGAAGCCCTGCCAGAATTGCTCCACCACCATCGCCGGAGCACCATCATGATGACGGTGAACTCTTCCTCCTCTCCACCTCCTCTTGCTAGATCAAGATGGTGGAGATCGTCATCAAGCTGTACGTGTGCTGAACGCGGAGGTGCCGTCCGTTCGGTACTAGATCGGAAGGATCGTGATCAAGGCCACGGGACGTTCGTGATCGAATCGCGAGACGGATCATGACGAGATCGCAGGACGGTTCGTGATTGGTTCGCGGGATGGTTCGTGATTAGATTGCGGGACGCTCGGCGATTTGGATCGCGAAGAAGTACGACTACACCAACCGCGTTTCTTAACGCTTCCCGCTTAGCGATCTATAAGGGTATGTAGATCCACTCTCCCTCTCGTAGATGCTCATCACCATGGATAGGTTTGCGTGTGCGTAGGAAAATTTTTGTTTCCCATGTGACGTTCCCCAACAGTGGCATCATGAGCTAGGTTGATGGTTCGATGAGATCTCGAGTAGAACACAAAAGGTTTGTGGGCGTCGATGCTTAGATTGCTTCCTCCCTTGGTCGTATTTTGGTTCAGCGGTATTGTGGGATGAAGCGGCCCGGACCAACCTTACTCGTACGCTTATGAGAGACCGGTTCCCTCAACTGCACTTGTTGCAAAAGATGGCTGGCGGGTGTCAGTTTCTCCTACTTTAGTTGGATCGGATTCGACAAAGGCGGTCCTTGAGAAGGTTGAAAAGCAAACTAGTGTATCACCGTTGTGGTTTATGCGTAGGTGAGAATTGTTCTTGCTAGATACCCATAGCATCCACGTAAAACTTGCAACAACAATTAGAGGACGTCTAACTTGTTTTTGCAGGGTATGTTGTGATGTGATATGGCCAATTACATGATGTGATATATGTGATGTATGAGATGATCATGTGATGTATAGAATTCCACGACTTGCACGTCGATGAGTACGGCAACCGGCAGGAGCCATAGGGTTGTCTTTAATTATTGTATGACCTGCGTGTCAATCATTAAGCGCTATGTAATGCTTTACTTTATCGCTAAACGGTAGCAATAGTAGTAGAAGCATGCAGGGCGTGACAACCCCGATGGCGACACATTGATGGAGATCAAGATGATGGAGATCATGGTGTCATGCCGGTGACGATGGAGATCATGCCGGTGCTTTCTGGATGGAGATCAAAAGCACAAGTTCATGGCCATATCATGTCACTTATGATTTGCATGTGATGTTAATCCTTTTTATGCACCTTGTTTTGCTTAGGACGATGGTAGCATTATAAGGTGATCCCTCACTTAATTTCAAGATAAATTGTGTTCTCCCCGAGTGTGCACCATTACGAAAGTTCGTCGTGTTGAGACACCACGTGATGATCGGGTGTGATAGACTCTACGTTCACATACAACGGGTGCAAGCCAGATTTACACGTGCAGAACACTCGGGTTAAACTTGACGAGCCTAGCATGTACAGACATGGCCTCGGAACACAAGAGACCGAAAGGTCGAACTGAGTCATATAGTAGATATGATCAACATGATGATGTTCACCATTGAAACCACCTCAACTCACGTGATGATCGGACTTGAGTTGGTGAATTTAGGATCATGTATCACTCGAATGACCGGAGGGATGCCAATTTGAGTGGGAGTTCTTAAGTAATATGATTAATTGAACTCATTATCATGAACATTGTCAATAGTGTCTTTGCAAATTATGTTGTAGATTACTAGCTCGCGTTGTAGCTCCCTTAATTTTTATATGTTCCTAGAGAAATAGAGTTGAAAGATGTTGGTAGCAATATTGCGGACTGGGTCCGTGATCTGAGGATTGTCCTCATTGTTGTACAGAAGGCTTATGTCCTTAATGCACCGCTCGGTGCGCCACCCCCTCTAGCGTCGTCTGTAGATGTTGTGAACATGTGACAGGCACGTTTCGATGACTACTTGATAGTTTAGTGCGTCATGCATTACGGCTTAGAATTGAGGCTCCGAAACATTTTGAACGTCATGGAACATATGAGATGTTCTAGGAGATGAGATTGTGATCTCATGCTCGTGCCCGTGTTGCGAGATATGAGATCTCCAACAAGATTCTTTGCCTGTAAGATGAAGGAGAACAGCTCAATCGTTGAGCATGTACTCAGATTGTCTGGGTACTACAATCGCTTGAATCAAGTGGGAGTTGATCTTCCAGATAAGATAGTGATTGATATAGTTCTCCAAGTCACCTGTCACTAAAGCTACTAGAACGTAGTGATGAACTATAAAACGCCAGGGATAGAAGTATTGATCCCTGAGCTGTTCGCGATGTTTGACACCGCGAAGGTAGAAATCAAGAAGGAGCGTCAAGTGTTGATGGTTAATCAAACCACTAGTTTCGAAAAGGGCAAGAGCAAGGAGGGAAAATTCATGGATAGCAAGTCAGTTGCTGCTCCAGTGAAGCAACCCAAAGTTGAACTCAAACCCGAGACTAAGTGCTTCTATTATGAGGTGAGAGGTCGCTGAAGCGGAACAACCCTAGATACTTGGTAGATAAGAAGGCTGGCAACATCGACAGAAGTATATTTAATATACGAGTTATTGATGTGTACCTTGCTAATACTCCTAGTAGCGCCTGGGTATTGGATACCGGTTCGGTTGCTAAATGTTAGTAACTCGAAATAAAAGCTACAGAATAAACAGGAGAACTAGCTAAGGGTGAGGTGACGATATGTGTTGGAAATGTTTCCAAGGTTGATGTGATCAACATCGCACGCTCTCTCTACCTTCAGGATTAGTGACAAACCTAAATAAATGTTATTTGGTGTTTTGCGTTGAGCTTGAACATGATTAGATCATGTTTATTGCAATACGGTTATTCGTTTAAGTTAGAGAATAAATGGTTATTCTGTTTACATGAATAATACCTTCAATTGTCATGCACCCAGTGAGAATGGTTTGTTGAAATCTTGATCGTAGTAATACACATGTTCATAACATTGATGTCAAAAGATACAAAGTTAAATAATGATAGTACCACATACTTGTGGCATTACCGCAAAATGTCAGATTGGTATAAAGCGCATGAAGAAACTCCATGCTGATGGATATTTGGACTCATTCGATTTCGAATCGGTTGAGACATGCGAACCATGCCTCTTGGGCAAGATGACTAAAGGACCCCGTTGGATGGAGCGGGCAAGTGATTAATTGGAAATGATACATGTTGATGTATGCAATCTAGTGAGTCTTGTAGCGTGCAGTGGATATCGTTATTTTCTTACCTTCACTGATGATTTGAGTAGATATAGTGTATGTTTACTTAATGAAACACAAGTCTGAATCGTTTGAAAGGTTCAAGAAAATTCAGAGTGAAGTTTAAGATCATCGTGACAAGAAGATAAAAATGACTGCGATATGATCGTGGAGGTGAATATCTGAGTTACGAGTTTGGCATACAACTTAAGACAATGTGAAATTTGTTTCACAACTAACGCCACCTGGAACACCATAGTGTGATGGTGTGTCCGAACATCATAGTCATGCTCTATTGGATATGGTGCGTGCTATGATGTCTCTTATCGTTTTACTACTATAATTTTGGGGTTATGCATTAGAGACAACTACATTTACTTTAAATAGGGCATCATCTGAATCCGTTGAGATGACACCATGTGAATTATGGTTTAATAGAAACCTAAGCTGTCATTTCTTAATATTTGGGGCTGCGACACTTGTGTGGAAAATGTTTTCACCTAATGAGGTCGAACCCAAGGCGGACAAATGCATCTTCATGGAATACCCTAAGATCAGTTGGGTGAACCTTTTATCTCAGATCCTAGTGCAAACTGTTTGTTGCTTAAATGGATCCTTTCTCGAGGAAATGTTTCTCTTAAAAGAATTGAGTGGGAGGAAGATAGAACTTGATGAGGTTGTTAAACCTTTGTTCAAACTAGAGAGTAGCGCAGCGCAGAAAGATGTTTCTGTGAAGCCTACGTTAGTTGAAGAGGAAGTTAATGATGATGATCATGAAGCTTCAGGATCAAGTTACTATCGAACTTCGTAGGTCGACAAGGATGTGTACTGCTCCTAAGTGGTACGACAACCCTGTTTTGGAGGTCATGTTGTTGAACAACGACGAACCTACGAGCTATGGAGAAGCGATGATGGGCCCGGATTACGACAAATGGTTGGAGGCCATGAAATCCGAGATAGGATCCATGTATGAAAACCAAGTATAGACTTTGGTAGACTTGCTCATTGGACGGCAGGTGGTTGAGTACAAATGGATTTTTAAAATGAAGACAGACGCTGATGGTAATTATCACCATTTGTAAAGCTCGACTTGTTGCAAAGATGTTTGCGACAAGTTCAAGGAGTTGACTACGATGAGACTTTCTCACTCGTAGTGATGCTAAAGTCTGTTGGAGTTATGTTAGCAGTTGCTGCATTTTCAATTTTGAAACCTGGCAGATGGATGTCAAAACATCATTTCCTTAACAGTTTACTTGAGGAAAGGTTGTATACAACCAGGAGGTTTTGTCAGTCCTAAGGATGCTAAAAGGTGTGCAAGCTTCGGTGATCCTTCCATGGACTGAAGCAAGCATCTCGGAGTTGGAATATACGCTTTGATGAGGCAATCAAAGTTTTGAAGTTTATACAAAGTTTACGAGAAACTTGTATTTACAATGAAGTGAGTGGGAGCACTATAGAATTTCTGATAAGTATATGTGGATGACATATTGTTGATCAGAAGTAATGTAGAATTTCTGGAAAGCATAAACGGTTGTTTGGAAAGTGATTTTTCAAAGGAAGACCTTGATAAAACTACCTAATTGTTGAGCATCAAGATCTATAGAGATAGATCAAGATGCTTGATGAGACTTTCAATGAGTACATACCTTGACAAGATTTTGAAAGAGTTCAAAATGGATCAGTCAGAGAAAGAGTTCTTGCCTGATTTGTAAGGTGTGAAGTTGAGTGAGACTCAAAGCTCGACCACGGTAGAAGAAAGAGAAAGGACGAACGTCGTCCCCTATGCCTTAGTCATGGGCTCTGTGCAGTATGCCATGTTGTGTACCGCACCTGTGTGTGCCTTGCCATGAGTCTGTCAGGGGGTACAAAAGTGATCCAGGAGTGGATCACTGGACAGCGGTCAAGATTATCCTTAGTAACTGAAAGACTAAGGAGATGTTTCTCGATTATGGAGGTGATAAAGAGTTCGTCATAAAGAGTTACGTCGATGCAAGCTTTAACACCAATCCGGATGACTCGTAGTAGCAATATGGATACATATAGTGGAGTAGCCATTTGGAATAGTACAAAGTGGAGTGTGGTAGCAGTGTTTACAGTTTGACATAGGGATTTGCAAAGTACACACGGATCTGAATTTTGCAGACCCGTTGACTATAAGACCTCTCTCACATGCAAAGCATGATCGAGCCCCAGAACTCATTCGGTGTTAGATTCATAACAATGCGAATCACATGGTGATGTGAACTAGATTATTGACTCTAGTGCAAGTGGGGGACTGTTGGAAATATGCCCTAGAGGCAATAATAAATTAGTTATTATCATATTTCTTTGTTCATGATAATAGTTTATTATCCATGCTATAATTGTATTGATCGAAGACTTAGATACATGTGTGGATACATAGACAAAACCATGTCCCTAGTATGCCTCTAATAGACTAGTTCGTTGATCAAAAGATGGTTAAGGTTTCCTAGCCATGGACATGAGATGTCATTTGATAACGGGATCACATCATTAGGAGAATGATGTGATGGACAAGACCCAAATTACAAACGTAGCATATGATCGTGTCAGTTGATTGCTGCTGTTTTCCGCATGTCAAGTATATGTTCCTATGACCATGAGATCATGCAACTCACTGACACCGGAGGGATGCTTTGTGTGTATCAAACGTCGCAACGTAACTAGGTGACTATAAAGGTGCACTACAGGTATCTCCGAAGGTGTCTGTTGAGTTGGCATGGATCGAGATTGGGATTTGTTACTCCGTGTGACGGAGAGGTATCTCAGGGCCCACTCGGTAATGCAACATCAGAACAAGCCTTGCAAGCAATGTGACTAATATGTTAGCCACGGGATCTTGCATTACAGAACGAGTAAAGAGACTTGCCAGTAACGAGGTTGAACTAGGTATGGAGATACCGACGATCGAATCTCGGGCAAGTAACATACCGAAGAACAAAGGGAACGTTATATGGGATTGACTGAATCCTTGACATAGAGGTTCGACCGATGAAGATCTTCGTAGAATATGTAGGAACCAATGTGGACGTCCAGGTCCCACCATTGGTTATTGTCCGTAGAGGTGTCTCGGTCATGTCTACATAGTTCTCGAACCCGCAGGGTCTGCACACTTAAGGTTCGGTGACGTTTCGGTAGTGTAGAGTTATGTATGGTGGTGACCGAAGTTTGTTCGGAGTCTCAGATGAGATCCCGGACGTCACGAGGAGCTCCGGAATGGTCCGGAGGTAAAGATTCATATATAGGATGTCCCAGTTTGGTCGCCGGAAAGGTTCCGGGCTCATCGGTAGTGTACCGGGAGTGCCGGTAGTGTACCGGGAGACCACCGGGAGGGGTATTTCGACCCAAGAGGCTTTATGGGCTGTAGGAGGATGAATACCAGCCCTTAGTGGGCTTTTGGAAGTCCTAAACAAAGCCCATGAGGCTGGGAAGAAAATACCAAAAGGAAAAAGGTGGAAAAAGGCAAAAAAGGACCAAATAAGGAAGGAGTCCTAATCCTACTAGGAGTGGAGGAGGAGGACTCCTCCCTCCTTGGTTTGGCCGACCCAAGGGCTGCCTTTTTGGCAGCCAAGCCTCCTCCTCCTCTCCTCCTATATATACTAGAGTATTTTAGGGTTTTGGCACAAGATTTTCAGCCACGTGCCACCCGTTCCTCTAGTGCATAGCTTCTCCTCTAGATCGGATTTCTGCAGTGCTTAGGCGAAGCCCTGTCGGAATTGCTCCACCACCATCGCCGGAGCGCCGTCATGCTGCAGGTGAACTCTTCCTCCTCTCCACCTCCTCTTGCTGGATCAAGACGGTGGAGATCGCCATCAAGCTGTATGTGTACTGAACGCGGAGGTGCCGTCCGTTCGGTACTAGATCGAAAGGATCGTGATCAAGGCCACGGGACGTTCGTGATCGGATCGCGAGACGGATCGTGACGAGATCGCGGGACGGTTCGTGATTGGTTCGCGGGATGGTTCGTGATTAGATCGCGGGACGCTCGGCGATTTGGATCGCGAAGAAGTACGACTACACCAACCGCGTTTCTTAACGCTTCCCGCTTAGCGATCTACAAGGGTATGTAGATCCACTCTCCCTCTCGTAGATGCTCATCACCATGGATAGGTTTGTGTGTGCGTAGGAAAAAATTTGTTTCCCATGCGACGTTCCCCAACATGCTTGTCCTCAAGCAATTTAGTTGACAGAGTGAAAGTGACAAATAAAAAATTTTACAAACTCTCTTTGATCTTGTTGTTGCAAATATGTATAGTCAGCATTCAGGCTTTCACCAAAGATTATGAACTAACCATATTGACAATAACATTTAGGTTTCACATTTACTCATATCAATGTCATAATCAACTAGCAAGCAATAATAGTATGTCTTGGATGACAACACTTTTTCCAAATAATCATGATATAATATAACAAAATGGTATCTTGCTAGGCCTTTCCGAGACCACAAAACATAAATGCAGAGCGCCCATGAAGATCAAGGACTGGTTAGACATTGTAATTCATGGTAAAAGAGATGCAGTCACAGTCATACTCTATATCAATTAAAGAGCATACAAATGACAGTGGTGTGCTCTAACTTGTGCTTTTTATAAGAAGATGATGACTCAATAATAAAGTAAATAGATAGGCCCTTCGCAGAGGGAAGCAGGGATTTGCAGAGGTGCTAGAGCTCGAGCTTTCAAAACATAGATGAATAAAATTTTGAGCGGTATGCTTTCATTGTCAACATAACAACAAAGAGATCTCGGTATCTTCCATGATAGATACATTATAGGTGCTTTCCAAACAGAATGATAAAGTTTTTACTCCCCCTCCGCCAATAAAACACACTCCACGGCTAGTCGAATCCACGGGTAACGTCCATACAAACAATCGTCCTGGGAGAGTTTTGTATCATTATATTTTGATTTGATTTTTGAGCATGCAACTGGGCATCCGAATACTAGCCACTTTCTCGTGAATGACAAGAGAATAAACACTCATCATGAGAATAACCCACCTAGCATGGAAGATACTGACATCCCCTAGTCACTATATGAGCGATTCGGGCATACAAAATAGAATATTATTTGAAGGTTTAGAGTTTGGCACATGCAAATTTACTTGGAACAACAGGTAAATACCGCATATAGGTAGGTATGGTGGACTCATATGGGACAACTTTGGGTTTAAGCAAGTGGATGCACAAGCGGTATTCCCGCTTAGTACAAGTGAAGGCTAGCAAGAGACTGGGAAGCGACCAACTAGAGAGCGACAATAGTCATAAACATGCATTGAGATTAACCAACATTGAATGCAAGCATGAGTAGGATATAAATCACCATGAACATAAATATCATGGAGGCTATGTTGATTTTGTTTCAACTACATGCTTGAACATGTTCCAAGTCAAGCCACTTGAAGCATTCAAAGGAGGATACCATCCTATCATACTACATCACAACCATTTTAAAATGCATGTTGGCACTCAGGACAAACCATTATACACTCTTAGCTAATTAAGCATGTCATGAGTAACTATAATCTCTAATTGCCATTGGAAACATGTTTCATCCATAATGACCTGAATCCAGAATGAGGAGTTGATCATATTTACAAAAACAAAAATAGGTCGAGTTCGTACCAGCTTTTCTCCATCTCAATCACTTCATCATATATCGTCATTATTGCCTTTCACTTGCACGACCGAACGGTGTGGATAATAATAAGAGTGCACTTGCATTGGACTAAGCTGGAATCTGTAAACAATTATTTAAAGAAGAAGACAAGGTAATATGAGCTCTCTGTACGATAAAAAACAATGCATATGAGAGGCACTCAACATTTTCATCTTGGTCTTCTCCTCTCGACCCAAACAAGAATAAATTCAAAACAAGAACGAGAAAAACTATTTACACGGGAAAGCTCCCAACAAGCAAAAGAAGAACGAGAAATATTTTTGGGTTTTCTTTTAATACTACAACTAAACATATTAGAAAGTAAAACTAAAGCTTTTTTCTTAAGGTTTTTCTGACACACAAGAAGAAAGCGAGAAAAAGCAATAAACTAACATGGATGATACAATGAAAAAGTATGAACACCGACAATTGGAATGAGTGTGTGAACATGAATGTAATGTCAGTGAGAAATACGTACTCCCCCAAGCTTAGGCTTTTAGCCTAAGTTGGTCTATGGCCACGGCTGGCCTGGTGGATACCCAAAGTTATAGTCGGGTACGTGCTCGAACGCAGCAATTACTGCCTGAAGGGCTGCAGCATGGAGGCGAGCGGCCACCACCTCTCTCTCATACTCGTTAGCCTCCCTTCTAGTTATAAAACATCTTTGTTTTACCTAAAAGTTAAAGAAAGCAGGAGGAAGGGTAATATGGACAACATGCTGCCTGTCAAAGATTAATCGGTAAATGAGGGACTGTTCGTTCCTCTCAAGAAACTGGTAGTGTACCATAGCATTATAATCAAGAACAGCAGGTGGTAACTCAATATAATTCCCCCTTATGGGTACCCCAATATAATTGGCTAACCGGGTGGCATAAATCCCACCAAATAAATCTCCATCCTTAGCATTAAGATGTAACCTCCTTTGATGCATCTACCTATAAAGAGAACAAAATAGTGTATGGCAGGAAAATGAATGCTCCCTATGGTAGCATGTGTGATATTTCTAGTCTCTCCCTTAGTGATTGTAGCAAGAAATCATTAAATTCAGTTTTGCGAGGCTCACTATGAATGCCCCATTGTGGGATTTTGCATGCATTATTAAAATCTTCGAGGTCCATGGTATATGATTTATCATAAAGATCAAAGAGGACAGAATGAGTATTGTTGGGATGTAAATTTAAATCTTCGTAGAAATGAATCAGTGAGGTGATAGTGAGTAAATAGCATAAAACTACTAGTTTAGCAGCTATGGTTCAAAAACACTACCGGATTTTAATTTTTCTCAGAAAACTACCAAATGCGTGGTTCGCTGTTTCGAAAAACCCAAAACCACGGTGACTAGCGTTTTAACCATTTTCCTGACGGATTGGGCCCACCGGTCAGGCCACCTGGCCTAGCGCGGAGATGGTGCGGCCGTGAACGACCGTTACTCTGACCGGTCCGGTCGGAACTAGGTAATAAACCCCCCTTCGATCGTTGGCTCGGTCCCCTGCCCGCTCACTCCCCGCTCCCACTCCCCTGCTCTAGTACGAGCTCACCGCCGCTCACCGTCGTTGAGAGCTGGCGCCGTCGAACTCCTTGCCGCCATTCCTTCCTGGAACAACGGGGAAACGAGCTCCGACGATGACTGCGTGGCTGTGAGCATGGACATAGGACTCATGCTAAGTTTGTTCCTTGCCACCCAGGGTTAGGGTTAGGGATAAATGCCATGGATATTGCTTTGTTTCCTTGCCACCCAGGGTTAGGGTTTAGGTATTTTGTTGTCTCTATGATATGGATATTGTTTAGGGAGGGTGGTGCTTGGTTGTAGGATTTAGCTAAGATAGGGTTCATCTTTGTACAATGTTAAGGTTCTTGCTGAGTTGGGGATTTATATAGTGTTATGGATAAATTCGATGTTCAAGTATTTTGCTGATTGAAAGCATTGTTGTTTGTGATTTTTTGGTTGCAGGAGGAACCAGACACCATTGTGGAGCCCCTTTTCTATGGCCAACTTGAGCTTTCTGAACCCAAATGCATTATGCACAACAGGAGGCCTCTTAAGTGTGTGGCCTTTGAAAGCACCTTAACAGGAAGACGTTTCTATAGCTACCCAGTCTAGGTTAGATGTCAATTTTGTGTGTTACATATGGATATTCAGTGCAGCACATGATATGACACTTTAACTTGTTATGTTCAGAAAATTTGAAGTTATGTTCAGAAAATTTGGCCTCCTGTTTGAGTTATGGCATTGCAATAACTTACCATATTTCAATTGTGTTTAGAAAATTGGAAGTTAATAATGGCATTGTAATAACTAATATTATTTAAAAACGTAGGAAAATGGTGTGAATTGTGGTGTTGTAGAGTGGGTTGATGGGCCTTGGCCTCTTGTTCCTCAAAGATGTTTGGACAAGCTATGGGAAATGTTCCATGAGCAGAATTGTGGAAGGTTACTTGACAAGGAGAAGTTTGAGAATGAGTTGGCCAAGCTCAAGACTGAAAATGACAAGATTTCCATGGAGTACATCAAGTTTGTTGTAGATGTATCAAAAATGTTTGATTGGTAGGATGGTAAGTGATGTCTACTATGCAACCTTCTTCTTGTAGACTCGTGTTGGGCCTCCAAGCAAAAAGTTTTGTAGGACAGTGGTAATTTTCCCTCAAGTGGATGACCTAAGGTTTATCAATCCGTGGGAGGTGTAGGATGAATATGGTCTCTCTCAAACAACCCTGCAATCAAATACAAGAAATCTCTTGTGTCCCCAACACACCCAATACAATGGAAAATTGTATAGGTGCACTTGTTCGGCGAAGAGATGGTGATACAAGTGCAATATGGATGGTAGATATAGGTTTTTGTAATCTGAAAATATAAAAACAGCAAGGTAACTAATGATAAAAGTGAGTACAAATGGTATTGCAATGCTTAGAAACAAGGCCTAGGGTTCATACTTTCACTAGTGCAAGTTCTCTCAAGAATATGAACATAGTTGAATCATATGTAAATACCTCTCGTGCAACAAAGAGTTCACTCCAAAGTCAAAAATAGCGGAGAACTAACGAAAAAATTATTGTATGGTACGAAACCACCTCAAAGTTATCTTTTCTGGTCAATCTTATGATCTATCCCTATAAGTGTCATGAACAGCCCTAGAGTTCATACTGAAATAGCACCTTCAGATACACATCAACCAAAACCCTAATGTCACCAAGATACTCCAATGTCACCACAAGTACCCATGGGCTTGATTATACGATATGCATCACATAATTTCAGATTCAACATATTCAATCCAACACAAAGAACTTCAAAGAGTGACCCAAAGTTTCTACCAGAGATTCAAGACGAAAACATGTGCCAACCCCTATGTATAGATTCCCAAGGTCACGGAACCCGCAAGTTGATCACCAAAACATACATCAAGTGGATCAATATAACATCCCATTATCACCATGTATATCCCATCACAACACATACATCAAGTGTTCTCAAATCCTTAAAGACTCAATCCGATAAGAAAACTTCAAAGGGAAAACTCAATTCATCACAAGAAGATAGAGAGGGGAAAACTCCATATGATTAATCTATATCGATAAAGCTCGCGGTACATCAAGATCATGTCATCTCAAGAACACGAGAGAGAGAGAGAGAGAGAGAGATCAAACACATAGCTACAGGTACATACCCTCATCCCCGATGGTGAACTACTCCGTCCTCGTCATGGAGGCCGCCAGAATGATGAAGATGGCCTCCGGTGATGGTTTCCCCCGCCGGCAGGGTGCCAAAACGGGCCCCTGATTGGTTTTTCGTGGCTCTGTAGGCTTGCGGCAGCGGAACTCCCGATCTAGGTTTATTTTAGTAGGTTGCTATATTTATAGGAATTTTTTACGTCGATCTCACGTCAAGGGGGGCCATGAGGCGGTGACAAGCCTACTAGGCGCGGCTAGGGGGTGGCCGCGCATGGCAAGCTTGTGACCTCCTCGTGGCTCTTCTGGCCCAACTCCAATGCTTCGATGGTCTCTTTTTGTCCAAAAAAATCATACTAAATTTTTAGCCCATTCCGAGAACTTTTATTTCTACACAAAAAACAACACCATGGTAGTTTTGCTAAAAACAACGTCAGTCTGAGTTAGTTCTAACAAAAGCATACAAAAATCATATTGAATTATTGTAAACATGGCATGAATACTTCATAAATTATAGATACGTTGGAGACGTATAAGCATCCCCAAGCTTAATTCATGCTCGTCCTCGAGTAGGTAAATGATAAAAGAAATAATTTATGAAGTGTGAATGCTAGCAAGTGCACAAGTTTGATCACTGATAATTCCAAACACTTTTTCTAGCGTCATTATATATCATAAACAGTATCTCATCTCATAAACCTTATCATGATGAAATAACAAGCTATCCACATGTTAAAGTATAGACTAACAAACTATGCTTTTAGTCACCAAACAATTGCATTTCATCTTATTTTCAGGAAGGGTCTATGTAAGAGCTTTGACTTAGCAAATTCCAAATACTCAACTATCATATAGCCTTCCATGATTTCTAACTCTCAAAGCATATTTTAGAGCAAATGGCGTCTGCCGAACACAAAGAAAGGTAGGATCTTAAAGTTTCACCTCCCAACTTATTTATCATATAGATAATTGTCAACAATAATAATTCATGATCAAATAAATTTGAATGGACATATATGCTTGGATCTTTCCCACCACATGATACTTTCCAAGAGAAAAAGGCAAAATATAGGAAGTGGTGAAGATCACCATGACTCTTGCATAAAGGTAAGTACTGGAATGTAAAAGATAGGCCCTTCGTAGAGGGAAGCATTGATTTGGAGAGGTGCTAGAGCTCGATCTTTTAAAACAGAAATGAATAATAATTTTGAGGGGTATGCTTTCATTGTCACCATAAAAACCGAGAGATCTTGGTATCTTCCATGCTAGATACATTATAGGCGGTGCCCAAACAGAATGGTAAAGTTTTTACCACCCCTCCACCAATCAATCACACTCCACGGCGAGCCGAATCCAAGGGTACCGTCCATACCAACAAAATTCCTGGGGGAGATTTTTTTAATTGTTTGCATTTTTTTCCTTTGATTTCGGGACTGGGAATCCCTATTACCAACCACTTTCTCGTGAATGATAGTGTATCAACACATATTGTGAGAATAACCCACCTAGCATGGAAGATACTGTTGGGGAACGTCGCATGGGAAACAAAAAAATTCCTACGCACACGCAAACCTATCCATGGTGATGAGCATCTACGAGAGGGAGAGTGGATCTACGTACCCTTGTAGATCGCTAAGCGGGAAGCGTTAAGAAACGCGGTTAGTGTAGTCGAACATCTTCACGATCCAAATCGCCGAGCGTCCCGCGATCTCATCACGATCCGTCCCGCGAACTCATCATGATCCATCCCGCGATCTCATCACGATCCGTCTCACGATCTTGATCACGATGTGTCCTGCGAACTCATCACGATCCGTTCCGCGATCTCATCACGAACCGTCTCGCGATCTCGATCACGGTCCTTCCGATCTAGCGCCGAACGGACGGCACCTCCGCGTTCAGCACACGTGCAGCTTGATGACGATCTCCACCGTCTCGATCCAGCAAGAGGAGGTGGAGAGGAGAGAGAGTTCACCGGCAGCATGACGGCGCTCCGGTGATGGTGGTGGAGTGATTCCGGCAGGGCTTCGCCTAAGCGCTGCGGAAAACCGATCTAGAGGAGAAACTGTGCACCGGTGTAACGGGTAGCACGTGGCCAGATTTTTTTCCAAAAACCACCCAATACACTAGTATATATAGGAGGAGAGGAGAGGAGAGGCAGACAAGGCCTTTGGGTCGGCCGAAATAGGAGGTGGGAAGCAATCCTACTTCACCTCCAATCCTAGTTGGAGTAGGATTGCCTCCTATTGGCTGATTTTCCACTTTTTGCTTTAGGACTTTCTCTCCTGTGCCATGGGCCTTTGTGGCTGTTTTCCCAGCCCACTAAGGGCTGGTTATTATTCTCCCACATCCCATGGACCTCTTGGGGTCGAAATACCCCTCCCGGAGGTCCCCCGGTACACTACCGGCACTCCCGGTACACTACCGGCACTCCCTGTACACTACCGATGAGCCCGAAACTTTTCCGGAAACCAAACTGGGACTTCCTATATATGAATCTTTACCTCCGGACCATTACGGAGCTCCTCGTGACGTCCGAGATCTCATCCGGGACTCCGAAAAAACTTCGGTCACCACCATACATAACTCTACACTACCGAAACGTCACCGAACCTTAAGTGTGCAGACCCTGCGGGTTCGAGAACTATGTAGACATGACCGATACACCTCTACGGTCAATAACCAATGGCGGGACCTGGACGTCCACATTGGTTCCTACATATTCTATGAAGATCTTTATCGGTCGAACCTCTATGTCAAGGATTCAGTTAATCCCGTATAACGTTCCCTTTGTTCTTCGGTATGTTACTTGCCCGAGATTCGATCGTCGGTATCTCCATACCTAGTTCAACCTCGTTACCGGCAAGTCTCTTTACTCGTTCCGTAATACAAGATCCCGCAACTAAAAATTAGTCACATTGCTTGCAAGGCTTATTGTGATGTTGCATTACCGAGTGGGCCCCGAGATACCTCTCCGTCACACGGAGTAACAAATCCCAGTCTCGATCCATGCCAACTCAACAGACACCATCGGAGATACCTGTAGAGCACCTTTATAGTCACCCAGTTACGTTGCGACGTTTGATACACACAAGGCACTCCTCCGATATCCGTGAGTTGCATGATCTCATGGTCATAGGAACATATACTTGACATGCAGAAAACAGTAGCAATAAACTGACACGATCATATGCTATGTTTGTAGTTTGGGTCTTATCCATCACATCATTCTCCTAATGATGTGACCCCGTTATCAAACGACATCTCATGTCCATGTCTAGGAAACCTTAACCATCTTTTGATCAACGAGCTAGTCTATTAGAGGCATACTAGGGACATGGTTTTGTCTATGTATCCACACATGCATCTAAGTCTCCGATCAATACAATTATAGCATGGATAATAAACGATTATCATGAACAAGGAAATATGATAATAACTAATTTATTATTGCCTCTAGGGCATATTTCCAATAGTCTCCCACTTGCACTAGAGTCAATAATCTAGTTCACATCACCATGTGATTCACATTGTTATGAATCTAACACCCAATGAGTTCTGGGGCTCGATCATGCTTTGCATGTGAGAGAGGTCTTATAGTCATCGGGTCTGCGATATTCAGATCCGTGTGTACTTTGCAAATCTCTATGTCAAACCGTAAACACTGCTACCACACTCCACTTGGTACTATTTCCAAATGGCTGCTCCACTATACGTATCCAGATTGCTACTACTAGTCATCCGGATAGGTGTTAAAGCTTGCATCGACGTAACTCTTTACGACGAACTCTTTATCACCTCCATATTCGAGAAACATCTCCTCAGTCTCTTAGTTACTAAGGATAATCTTGACCGTTGTCCAGTGATCCACTCATGGTTCACTCTTGTACCCCCTGACGGACTCATGGCAAGGCACACACAGGTGCGGTACACAGCATGGCACAATATAGAGCCTATGGCTAAGGCATAGGGGACGACGTTCGTCCTTTCTCTTCCTTCTGCCGTTGTCGAGCTTTGAGTCTCACTCAACTTTCACACCTTACAAATTAGGCGAGAACTCTTTCTCTAACTGATCCATTTTGAACTCTTTCAAAATCTTGTCAAGGTATGCGCTCATTGAAAGTCTCATCGAGCATCTTGATCTATCTCCATAGATTTTGATGCTCAACAATTAGGTAGCTTCATCCAGGTCTTCCTTTGAAAATCACTTTCCAAATGACCGTTTTATGCTTTCTAGAAACTCTACATTATTTCTGATCAACAATATGTCATCCACATATACTTATCAGAAATTCTATAGTGCTCCCACTCACTTTATTGCAAATACAAGTTTCTCGTAAACTTTGTATAAACATCAAAACTTTGATCACCTCATCAAAGCGTATATTCCAACTCCGAGATGCTTGCTTTAGTCCATGGAAGGATCACTGAAGCTTCCACACCTTTTAGCATCCTTAGGCCTGACAAAACCTTCTGGTTGTATCACATACAACCTTTCCTTAAGTAAACCGTTAAGGAAACGATGTTTTGACATCCAGCTGCCGGATTTCATAATTGAAAACACAGCAACTACTAACATAATTCCAACAGACTTTAGCACCACTACGAGTGAGAAAGTCTCATCGTAGTCAACTCCTTGAACTTGTCACAAACATCTTTGCAACAAGTCGAGCTTTACAAATAGTGACATTCACCATCAGTGTCTGTCTTCATTTTAAAGATCCATTTGTACTCAATGACCTGCCGTCCAACGAGCAAGTCTACCAAAGTATACACTTGGTTTTCATACATGGATCCTATCTCGGATTTCATGGCCTCTAACCATTTGTCGGAATCCGGGACCATCATCGCTTCTCCATAGCTCATAGGTTCATCGTTTGTCCAACAACATGACCTCCAAGACAGGGTTGTCATACCGCTTAGGAGCAGTACACATCCTTGTCGACCTACGAAGTTTGATAGTAACTTGATCCTGAAGCTTCATGATCATCATCATTAACTTCCTCTTCAACTAATGTAGGCTTCACAGAAACAACATCCTGCGCTGCGCTACTCTCTGGTTGAACAAAGTTTAAACAACCTCATCAAGTTCTATCTTCCTCCCACTTAATTCTTTCGAGAGAAACTTTTCCTCGAGAAAGGATCCGTATTAGTAACAAACACTTTGCACTTGGATCTGAGATAGAAGGTTCACCCAACTGATCTTAGGGTATTCTATGAAGATGCATTTGTCCGCCTTGGGTTCGACCACATTAGGTTAAAACATTTTCCACACAAGTGTCGCAGCCCCAAGTATTAAGAAATGACAGCTTAGGTTTCTATCAAACCATAATTCACATGGTGTCATCTCAACGGATTTAGATGGTGCCCTATTTAAAGTGAATGTAGTTGTCTCTAATGCATAACCCCAAAATTATAGTAGTAAAACGACAAGAGACATCATAGCACGCACCATGTCCAATAGAGCATAACTATGATGTTCGGACACACCATCACACTATGGTGTTCCAGGTGGCGTTTAGTTGTGAAACAACTTTCACATTGTCTTAAGTTGTATGCCAAACTCGTAACTCAGATATTCACCTCCACGATCATATCGCAGTCATTTTTATCTTCTTGTCACAATGATCTTAAACTTCACTCTGAATTTGCTTGAACCTTTCAAACGATTCAGACTTGTGTTTCATTAAGTAAATATACACTATATCTACTCAAATCATCAGTGAAGGTAAGAAAATAACGATATCCACTGCACGCTACAAGACTCACTAGATTGCATACATCAACATGTATCATTTCCAATGAATCACTTGCCCGCTCCATCCAACGGGGGTCCTTCAGTCATCTTGCCCAAGAGGCATGGTTCGCATGTCTCAACCGATTCGAAATCGAATGAGTCCAAATATCCATCAGCATGGAGTTTCTACATGCGCTTTATACCAACATGACATTTAGCGGCAGTGCCACAAGTATGTGGTACTATCATTATTAACTTTGTATCTTTTGACATCAATGTTATGAACATGTGTACTACTACGATCAAGATTTCAACAAACCATTCTCACTGGGTGCATGACCATTGAAGGTATTATTCATGTAAACAGAATAACCTTTATTCTCTAACTTAAATGAATAACCGTATTGCAATAAACATGATCTAATCATGTTCAAGCTCAACGCAAAACACCAAATAACATTTATTTAGGTTCGTCACTAATCCTGAAGGTAGAGAGAGCGTGCGATGTTGATCACATCAACCTTGGAAACACTTCCAACACATATCGTCACCTCACCCTTAGCTAGTTCTCCGTTTATTCCGTAGCTTTTATTTCGAGTTACTAACATTTAGCAACCGAACCGGTATCCAATACCCAGGTGCTACTAGGAGTACTAGCAAGGTACACATCAATAACTCGTATATCAAATATACTTCTATCGATGTTGCCAGCCTTCTTATCTACCAAGTATCTAGGGTTGTTCCGCTTCAGCGACCGCTCACCTCATAATAGAAGCACTTAGTCTCGGGTTTGAGTTCAACTTCGGGTTGCTTTACTGGAGCAGCAACTGACTTGCTATCCATGAAGTTTCCCTCCTTGCTCTTGCCCTTTTCGAAACTAGTGGTTTGATTAACCATCAACACTTGACGCTCCTTCTTGATTTCTACCTTCGCGGTGTCAAACATCGCGAACAGCTCAGGGATCAATACTTCTATCCCTGGTGTATTATAGTTCATCACTAAGTTCTAGTAGCTTTAGTGACAGTGACTTGGAGAACTATATCAATCACTATCTTATCAGGAAGATCAACTCCCACTTGATTCAAGCGATTGTAGTACCCAGACAATCTGAGTACATGCTCAACGGTTGAGCTATTCTCCTTCATCTTACAGGCAAAGAATCTTGTTGGAGATCTCATATCTCGTAACACGGGCACGAGCCTGAGATCACAATCTCAGCTCCTAGAACATCTCATATGTTCCGTGACATTCAAAACATTTCGGAGCCTCAATTCTAAGCCGTAATGCATGACGCACTAAACTATCAAGTAGTCATCGGAACGTGCTTGTCAGATGTTCACAACATCTACAGACAACGCTAGAGGGGGTCGGCGCACCGAGCAGTGCATTAAGGACATAAGCCTTCTGTGCAGCAAAGAGGACAATCCTCAGATCACAGACCCAGTCCGCATTGCTACCATCATCTTTCAATACTATTTCTCTAGGAACATATAAAACAACAAGGCAGCTACAGCGTGAGCTAGTAATCTACAACATAATTTGCAAAGACACTTTGACTATTTTCATGATAATGAGTTCAATTAATCATATTACCTAAGAACTCCCACTCAAATTGACATCCCTCCGATCATTCGAGTGATACATGATCCAAATTCACCAACTCAAGTCCGATCATCACGTGAGTTGAGGTGGCTGCAATGGTGAACATCATTATGTTGATCATATCTACTATATGATTCATGTTCGACCTTTCGGTCTCTTGTGTTCCGAGGCCATGTCTGTACATGCTAGGCTCGTCAAGTTTAACCCGAGTGTTCTGCGCGTGCAAATCTGGCTTGCACCCATTGTATGTGAACGTAGAGTCTATCACACCCGATCATCACGTGGTGTCTCAACACGACGAACTTTCGCAACGGTGCACACTCGGGGAGAACACAATTTATCTTGAAATTAAGTGAGGGATCACCTTATAATGCTACCGTTGTCCTAAGCAAAACAAGGTGCATAAAAGGATTAACATCACATGCAAATCATAAGTGACATGATATGGCCATGATCTATTGCTTTTGATCTCCATCATGAAAGCACCGGCATGATCTCCATCGTCACCGGCATGACTCCATGATCTCCATCATCTTGATCTCCATCAACGTGTCGCCATCGGGGTTGTCACGCCCTGCATGCTTCTACTACTATTGCTACCGTAGCGATAAAGTAAAGCATTACATAGCGCTTAATGATTGACACGCAGGTCATACAATAATTAAAGACAACCCTATGGCTCCTGCCGGTTGCCGTACTCATCGACATGCAAGTCGTGATAATCTATACATCACATGATCATCTCATACATCACATATATCTCATCATGTAATTGGCCATATCACATCACAACATACCCTGCAAAAACAAGTTAGACGTCCTCTAATTGTTGTTGCATATTTTACGTGGCTGCTACGGGTATCTAGCAAGAACGATTCTCACCTACGCATAAAACACAACGGTGATACAATAGTTTGCTTTTCAACCTTCTCAAGGACCGCCTTTGTCGAATCCGATCCAACTAAAGTGAGAGAAACTGTCACCCGCAAGCCATCTAAGCAACAAGTTGCGTCGAGGGAACCGGTCTCTCGTAAGCGTACGAGTAATGTTGGTCCGGGCCGCTTCATCTCACAATCCCTCTGAACCAAAATCCAACCAAGGGAGGAAGCAATCTAAGCATCAACGCCCACAAACCTTTTGTGTTCTACTCGAGATCTCATCGAACCATCAACCTAGCTCTGATACCACTGTTGGGGAACGTCGCATGGGAAACAAAAATTTTCCTACGCACACGCAAACCTATCCATGGTGATGAGCATCTACGAGAGGGAGAGTGGATCTACGTACCCTTGTAGATCGCTAAGCGGGAAGCGTTAAGAAACGCGGTTAGTGTAGTCGAACATCTTCGCGATCCAAATCGCCGAGCGTCCCGCGATCTCATCACGATCCGTCCCGCGAACTCATCATGATCCATCCCGCGATCTCATCACGATTCGTCTCACGATCTTGATCACGATGTGTCCCGCAAACTCATCACGATCCGTTCCGCGATCTCATCACGAACCGTCTCGCGATCTCGATCACGGTCCTTCCGATCTAGCGCCGAACGGACGGCACCTCCGCGTTCAGCACACGTGCAGCTTGATGACGATCTCCACCGTCTTGATCCAGCAAGAGGAGGTGGAGAGGAGAGAGAGTTCACCGGCAGCATGACAGCGCTCCGGTGATGGTGGTGGAGTGATTCCGGCAGGGCTTCGCCTAAGCGCTGCGGAAAACCGATCTAGAGGAGAAACTGTGCACCGGTGTAACGGGTAGCACGTGGCCGGAATTTTTTTCCAAAAACCACCCAATACACTAGTATATATAGGAGGATAGGAGAGGAGAGGCAGCCAAGGCCTTTGGGTCGGCCGAAATAGGAGGTGGGAAGCAATCCTACTTCACCTCCAATCCTAGTTGGAGTAGGATTGCCTCCTATTGGCTGATTTTCCACTTTTTGCTTTAGGACTTTCTCTCCTGTGCCATGGGCCTTTGTGGCTGTTTTCCCAGCCCACTAAGGGCTGGTTATTATTCTCCCACAGCCCATGGACCTCTTGGGGTCGAAATACCCCTCCCGGAGGTCCCCCGGTACACTACCGGCACTCCCGGTACACTACCGATGAGCCCGAAACTTTTCCAGAAACCAAACTGGGACTTCCTATATATGAATCTTTACCTCTGGACCATTACGGAGCTCCTCGTGACGTCCGGGATCTCATCCGGGACTCCGAACAAACTTCGGTCACCACCATACATAACTCTACACTACCGAAACGTCACCGAACCTTAAGTGTGCAGACCCTGCGGGTTCGAGAACTATGTAGACATGACCGAGACACCTCTACGGTCAATAACCAATGGCGGGACCTGGACGTCCACATTGGTTCCTACATATTCTATGAAGATCTTTATCGGTCGAACCTCTATGTCAAGGATTCAGTTAATCCCGTATAACGTTCCCTTTGTTCTTCGGTATGTTACTTGCCCGAGATTCGATCGTCGGTATCTCCATACCTAGTTCAACCTCATTACCGGCAAGTCTCTTTACTCGTTCCGTAATACAAGATCCCGCAACTAAAAATTAGTCACATTGCTTGCAAGGCTTATTGTGATGTTGCATTACCGAGTGGGCCCCGAGATACCTCTCCGTCACACGGAGTAACAAATCCCAGTCTCGATCCATGCCAACTCAACAGACACCATCGGAGATACCTGTAGAGCACCTTTATAGTCACCCAGTTACGTTGCGACGTTTGATACACACAAGGCACTCCTCCGATATCCGTGAGTTGCATGATCTCATGGTCATAGGAACATATACTTGACATGCAGAAAACAGTAGCAATAAACTGACACGATCATATGCTATGTTTGTAGTTTGGGTCTTATCCATCACATCATTCTCCTAATGATGTGACCCCGTTATCAAACGACATCTCATGTCCATGGCTAGGAAACCTTAAACATCTTTTGATCAACGAGCTAGTCTATTAGAGGCATACTAGGGACATGGTTTTGTCTATGTATCCACACATGCATCTAAGTCTCCGATCAATACAATTATAGCATGGATAATAAACGATTATCATGAACAAGGAAATATGATAATAACTAATTTATTATTGCCTCTAGGGCATATTTCCAACAGATACTGACAGCCCCTAGTTACTACATGAGCGATTCGGGCATACAAAACAGAATATTATTTGAAGGTTTAGAGTTTGGCACATGCAAATTTACTTGGAATAACATGTAAATACCGCATATAGGTAGGTATGGTGGACTCATATGGAATAAATTTGGGTTTCAGGGTGTTTGGATGCACAAGTAGTATTTCTACTTGGTGTGGAAGTTTTGTCTAGTATGAGGTGGAAGCAAGCACCACATGTTGGAGTATCCATAAAAATATAACTTCTATACAAATATACCCAAGAATAACTCATTATGTTGTCTTCCTTGTCCAAATTCAAATAACTTGCTCAAGTTTGGAAATAATTAATGGGTATTCACAATCATAGAATATGTCCAAGATAGTATATTTATATGTGAAATCTCTCTTCCTTCAATATTCTTTCATGAATGGTTCAATTGACTAATATGGTGTTTGCTAACTTTCAATTATTTTTACCACATATACTTATTATATGTGAAGTCATTACTCCCCATGGGATAAGAATATAAAACATATATAATTTCAGATTTATGATATTCATCCATTCAACCATTTACTCCTAGGATATAAGTGAAGCACGAGATTAAATTACAAAACTACTCCAAAACATATAAGTGAAGATCGATGAGTAGTCAAACAATTAAGTAGCTATGTGAGTACTTTCTCTCTCTCTCTCAATAAAGATTTTCAGATCTGAAGTATTTTATTCAACGGCAAGCAAAAGAAAAATAGCACTCCAAGAATAGCATGCATCACGTGAACGAGTTAAAATTTAGGCTCAACATAGGCTAATCGATAATGTTGATGAAGAGAGATGGGATGCGTAGCATCCCCAAGCTTAGATGCTTGAGACCTATTGAAATATTTACTTGGGGTGCCTTGGGAATCCCCAATATTGAGCTTTTATATCTCGTTCATTCCTCTAATATCATGGTTTCACCTATTCTCAAAAACTTCATCCACACAAAACTCGAAAAGAACTCGTGAGATAGGTTAGTACACATAATAATAAATCAACTCTTTATGTACTGCCGAGACAAGTTTCATAAAAAATTTTAAACATTAGGTACTATCATTTCCACAATTTATATCTATCAACATACGCTATGGAAACTATAGGATAAGTAGATAACAAAATTGTGAAAGCAATCTGTCCAAACAGAACAGTCTGTAGAAATTTATGAAAATAGTGTACTTATGTAACTCAAACAAATTATGAAAATTTAGGACATGATATAAAATTTATAAAAAAACACTGTGTATTAATTTCATAAAGTTTCCACGTTCCAGTAAAATATGAAAATTCAAACACTACAGCAGAAGTTTCTGTTTTTACACAGCACATATCAAACATGCAATTCAAGCATCCTAAAGGCAATTCTTGATTTTTTTATTGAAAAACAAGATTATAAATAACACCAAACAGAGAACAACAAAATAAAATGACGCTCCAAGAAAAACTCATATTATGTGACGAATAAAAATATAGCTCCAAGTAAGATATGTCGATAGTGTTGAAGACGAAAGAGGGGATGCCTTCCGAGGCATCCCCAAGATTTGGCGCTTGAGTATTCCTTGGATATTACCTTTGGTTTCCTTGGGAATCCCCAAGCTTAGATTATTGTCACTCCTTATTCTCCTCATATCGGTGTCTCACCCAATACTTGAAAACTTCAATCACACAAAACTTAACGAAACTTTGTGAGAGGGGTTAGTGTAACAAAGATAGATCATTCACTTAGGTACTGTCAAGAAAAGATTCATAATTATTACCACATTATACCTGCTGTATTCCATCATTACCACAATTTATATTACTCAATATAAGCTATAGGAAAAATTGAAACAAGCAAACTATGCATGCAAAACAGAATCTGTCAAAACCAGAACAGTCTGTAAAGATCTGAATGATCACCAAATTCCCGGACTCTAAAAATTATGGAAAATTTATAATAATCGAGGAATTTTCTTGCAAATTTTCTGTAAAATTTTCATAATTTTTTGACGCTACATTAAAATCATATAATTCATATACTGGACACAAAATTTTCTGTTTTTGCACAGAATCAAACAAGCAAGTATCTGCACTATCCAAAGGCTTTACTTGGAACTTTATTGAAATAAAAGACACAAAACATGATTACTACAGTATCTTAATCATGTGAAAACATCAAAATAGAAAGTAAAAGTGTTGGGTTGTCTCCCAACAAGCACTTTTCTTTAATGCCTTTTAGCTAGGCATGATGATTTCAATGATGCTCGTATAGGAATAATAGTTGAAACATGCAAGAGAGCATCATGAATCACATGACAAGCACATTTAAGTCTAACCCACTTCCTATGCATAGGTATTTCGTGAGAAATAATTTATGGGAACAAGAATCATCTAGCATAGGAACGCAGATCAAGCATAACTTCAAAACTTTGAACACAAAGAGAGGAAACTTGATATTATTGCAATTCCTACAAACATATGTTCCTCCCTCATAATAATTTTTAGTACAATCATTAAGTAATTTCACAATAGAACTATCACATACAACATTATTTTCATGATCTACAAGCATAGAAAATTTATCACTCTCCACATAAGAAAATTTCTTCTCATGACTAATAGTGGGAGTATCATAAAAGAGTTGAATACTACAAATTGGTTCCACACCAAAAGAGTAATATTCAGTAAAACGATATTCATAATTATGACAAGTATAAAATAGTAATCATCACTCTTTTTCATCTCATAAGTACCATCACAATATTCATCATAAGTAGGAGGCATGCAATCATTATAACAAATTTGATCATTCAAAATAGGGGAATAAAAAGATTATCTTGATTAAGCATAGCATCCCCAAGCTTGGGACAAACATTAATTTCAGCAAATAAATTCTCAAAAATGTCATTAAACATAGCATCCCCAAGCTTGTGGCTTTGTATATCATAAAGATAATCACTCTCATCAATAATGGTATGAATAGCACCAATAGTATAGCAATTATTACCATCATACTCCAAGTTGGTGCCATAAATATTTTCAAGATTATTAGAAGTATCATTATCTTCCCAATAATAATTATCACAACAAGCAATAGGCATAATAAAATCATCCTCAAGCGTATCATCTTCCACAACTATTTTTGATTCATTCTCATGAGGCCTATCAATAATGGGAGCAACATTATTTGGGAGAGATGCCTCTTTACCTTTACGTTTCCTTCTTTTCTTCTTCTTCACCATATTATGTGTGCGTTTATTTAATTCCTCCAAGCTTCTTTTTTAAGAGGTTGGTTGAATAAAAAGCTCCTCCTCCTTACCTGATTCATCATAACAAAAAATAGGAGGATATTGGGAAACCTCTTCCCCTTCATTATTATTCTCTTCATATTCTATTTGTTTTATTGTCTTTAAGTAATTGGCAATATAAGGATTCTCAATGCAACTTACCACGCAATACATACAGATTTCATTTAAATCAAAATCAATCATTTTCATGAGAGCCCAAGCTGGAACATCCTTAGTTTTATTTTTCCTTTCTTCATACCCCAAAAATAGACTAAGTTCATTATGATCCTCAAGGGTAATGAGGTTATCACAATTTTTGGACACAATTCGATCATGAAATAATTCACATTGGAAATTAAACTTGCATTGCAGAGTTCTCAAGGACGGCGAGAAATATTAAGTCTTTCAGCACAAACATATAGCCTCTCTTGCAAACATTTAGTTTCTAAATACTTGTGCCTCTTACAAAATATATCTTCCCTTTTAGGCATGTCTTGACAAACTCTATGCACTCCATAAAATTGACAAGCTTATAAGAAATGTTTTTATCATGACTAGTGCAATCATCAATAGTACTATGGATATTCAAAGAATTCATACTAACAACATTGCAATCATGCTTATCACTCAAAGATTTAGTGTCAAACATTTTAACAACTTCTTCTAACACTTTAGCACAATTTTCCTTTCCATCATTTTCACGAAAGACATTAAAAAGATGAAGCATATGAGGCAACCTCAATTCAATTTTTTTGTAGTTTTCTTTTAGAAGACCAAACTAGTGAAAAACAAGAAACTAAAAGATTTAATTGCAAGATCTAAAGATATACCTTCAAGAACTCACCTCCCCAGCAACGGTCCAGAAAAGATCTTGATGTCTACTATGCAACCTTCTTCTTGTAGACTCGTGTTGGGACTCCAAGCGTAGAGTTTTGTAGGACAGTGGCAATTTTCCCTCAAGTGGATGACCTAATGTTTATCAATCTGTGGGAGGTGTAGGATGAAGATGGTCTCTCTCAAACAACCTTGCAATCAAATACAAGAAATCTCTTGTGTCCCCAACACACCTAATACAATGGCAAATTGTATAGGTGCACTAGTTCGGTAAAGAGATGGTGATACAAGTGCAATATGGACGGTAGATATAGGTTTTTGTAATCTGAAAATATAAAAACAACAAGGTAACTAATGACAAAAGTGAGCACAAACGGTATTGCAATGCTTATAAACAAGGCCTAGGATTCATACTTTCACTAGTGCCAGTTTTCTCAACAATACTAACATAGTTGAATCATATGTAAATACCTCTCAAGCGACAAAGAGTTAACTCCAAGGTCACAAATAGCGGGGAACTAACGAAGAAATTATTATAGGGTATGAAACCACCTTAAAGTTATCTTTTTCGGTCAATCTTATGAGCTATCCCTATAAGTGTCACGAACAGCCCTAGAGTTCGTACTAAAATAACACCTTAAGATACACATCAACCAAAACCCTAATGTCACCTAGATACTCCAATGTCACCACAAGTACCCATGGGCTTGATTATATGATATGCATCACATAATTTCAGATTCATCATATTTAATCCAACACAAAGAACTTCAAAGAGTGCCCCAAAGTTTCTACCAGAGATTCAAGACGAAAACATGTGCCAACCCCTATGCATAGATTCCGAAGGTCACGGAACCCGCAAGTTGATCACCAAAACATACATCAAGTGGATTAATAGAACATCTCATTGTCACCACAGATATCCCATCACAAGACATACATCAAGTGTTCTCAAATCCTTAAAGACTCAATCCGATAAGAAAACTTCAAAGGGGAAACTCAATTCATCATAAGAAGATAGAGAGGGGAAAACTCCATATGATTCATCTATATCGATAAAGCTCGCGGTACATCAAGATCGTGTCATCTCAAGAACACGAGAGAGAGAGATCAAACACATAGCTACTAGTACATACCGTGAGCCCCGAGGGTGAACTACCCCCTCCTCGTCATGGAGGCCACCGAGATGATAAAGATGGCCTCCGGTGATGGTTTCCCCCTCCGGTAGGGTGCCGGAATGGGCTTTCGATTGGTTTCTCATGGCTCTGGAGGCTTGCGGCGACAGAACTACCGATCTAGGTTTCCTTTCGTAGGTTTCTATATTTATAGGATTTTTTGGCGTCGATCTCACGTTAAGGGGAGTCATGAGGCGGTGACAAGCCTGCGAGGCGCGGCCAGGGGATGGCCATGCCTGGCAGGCTTGTGACCTCCTCGTGGCTCTTCTTGCCCAACTCCAATGCTTCGGGGGTCTCTTTTGGTCCAGAAAAAATCATGCTAAATTTTTAGCCCATTCCGAGAACTTTTATTTCTGCACAAAAAACAACACCATGGTAGTTCTGCTAAAAACAGCGTCTGTCCGAGTTAGTTCTAATAAAAGCATACCAAAATCATATAGAATTATTGTAAACATGGCATGAATACTTCATAAATTATAGATACGTTGGAGACGTATCAGTAAGGTGGACAGGAAGATGAACCAGAAGCAAATGGAGGATGTTGAAGTGCAGATGGAAGTAGACTTTGAGAAGAAGAAGAAGGACGTGGAGGAGAAAGCTATGTTGGAGGTGCAGATGGAAAAGCTTTAACATGCCAAGGAGCAAAGGTGCATTTTGCAGAGCCAAGCTAACATTATCAAGAACACTAGGAAGGCTATGAAGGATGTTGAAGTGGACAGAGATCTTCTTAAGAAGGAGAATGCAAAGCTTGAGCAAGTTGTTAGTGAGCTGCTGAAAGATGGGCATGGCAGCAAGGAAAAGTTAGAGAAAATCAAGGCCGTCCTTGAGTCATGAAGTGGTGAGAAATGGTGGTGAAGTACATCCAAGGCCTATATAAGGATGTGGCCTAACTATCTCAAGTGATCATTAGGGTGTACATTTTGGGGGAATGTGAAGTTAACCTAGGGTTTGGCACTGCATTTGAACTTTAGTGTCTTATGTAAGAACCATATTTACTATGTTCCTAAGTATGTTGTGATGGATCTCCAATGCTATGTTCCTAAGTATGTTGTAATGGATCTCCAATGCTATGTTCCTAAGTATGAGAAACTATATGTATGCTACTCTCAAAATGACTAAATCAACTGTTATAAACTGACTGAATCAACATGTTATAAACTAACTGAATCAACATGTTACAAACACACATAAACTGGCTGAATAAACACACATAAACTGACTGAATAAACACACATAAACTGTCTGAATCCACATAGTAGTTCACTGACATTAACTGACTGCACCACACAAGATAGTATAGGTATTACAAACCATAGCAGTTCACTGACATAAAAATAAACCATAGCAGTTCAACTATAGTTCAGACACAGACATGCTAGTTACCACTCACATAAAAATAGCCTTTAAGCCTCCCACTTGGCTTCCTGATTCTTTTTGACCCATCTTGGACAATATTTGAAGTTGACTGCCTTGGTGCAATGAAAGTTGTTCTCATTGAAGCATCCCTCTAGGCACTTGCAGACATGCTGTTCTTTGTTGGAGAAGTTGTAGATGACCTGGTGTTCTTAGCAGGAGAACAAGTGTTGGTTCTTTTCTTTTTAGCTGGTGCTAGTGTTGTTGTTGTTGTTGTTGCTGTTGTTGCTGCTGGAGAAGTGTTAGTCATAGTCCTCTTAGTTGTTGTTGTTGTTGTGCTACTTGAAGCAACCCTTTTATTTGCCCTAGAAGAAGGTACTGGAGCTGGTGCTGGTGCTGGTGCTGGTGTTGGTGCTGGTGCAAAAGTTGTAGCTCTTGTTGCAGCATGTACTTTTGGAGGCCTCTGAACATTTGCAGCCATAGAAGAACCAACTTCAGAGTAATTTATTATATTCTCCTACACAATGAAATGAAACAATCGCACAATACAATGAAGAACCAGCCTCAAATTACCTTGTGCTTGTTCATCCTCATCTGAAACTTAGGCTTCAAAGGGTCACCACAATTGTTGAACCTATGCCCTTGCTTCTTGCAGTTGCTACATGTCACGGTACCAATTCTCGAGGTGTCCTTTTTGGCTGGCACCTCAAATATACCTTTCCTCCTAGAAGTTTGCTTTTTCCCTTCTTTTCTTTGAACACTGGTGGAGATATGTCATCTCCAGTTGTATGAGGCCAGTGTTCAGGACCTGGAACTAGGAAAATTATATGCTTGTATGTTTCACAGTACATGGGCTTTTTGAAGAAATCATTGACAAAGTCTTCAGGATGTAGCTTCACTTTTTGCATTGCAGCAATGGCATGACTGCAAGGTAGAGCTGTCATGTCCCACCTCCTATAGTCACAGGAATGGTTGTTCAAGTTAACACAATATGTGTTATTAGAAGAACTAGTAACTTGCCAGATGCCTGGACCTGCAATATCTGCTTCACAATACTTAGCCCATTTCTTGCCTTCTTCAAAGATTTTCGAGTATGTTGGTTTGATCTCCGATCTGCAAGTCTCTGTTTTCTCTCTCATTTTCTGAAACTTGATCATCAACTTTGTTCTTATGCCCTCCAACATAGTCCCGATTGGCTTGTTCCTAATATCCAATATCATCCTGTTGAAAACTTCACTAAGGTTGTTTACAACTAGGTCAGTTTTGCAAACAGTATCCATTTTGTATCTTTCCCATGTATGGTCTGGTATTTGAGACAACCACTGCCAAGCGTCACAACATTCTTTCTTCAAATTTGCCATGCCTTTATCATGACCATGCTTAGTGAAGGAATAGGCAGCCTGATCTAAGTGCTTCTTGAGTTCCTCCCCTCTAAAACCAGCTGATAGGAAGTTCGCATATATATGTCTAAGACAAAACCTCTATGGAGAGTCAGCTAATACATCATTGATTGCATTCAACAATCCCTTTTTCCTGTCAGACATAATTCTGTGTTTGCCAAACTTGTTCCGAGTTCCAATAAGAGTTCTTAGCTATGTGAGAAACCATGTCCAGCTATCCGTCTCTTCCTTGTTAACAACACCAAAGGCTATGGGGAAGATGTTGTTGTTCCCGTCCCTCCCTGTAGCTGCCAATATCTGTTGACGAGTGTTGAGCTTGATGAAGCAACCATCTAGGCCTATAAATGGCCTACATCCATTTAGGAAGCCCTCCTTGCATGCAAACAGGCAGTAGAACATGTAGTGAAACCTAGGGGTAGGAGCTGGATTTTCTGCGTACTCTTGTGTTGTCACTATGCATCTACTGTCTGGGTTAGTATCCAGCACACACTGAAGATAGTCCCTAAGTCTGTGATATTGGAGTTTGTGATCTCCTTGCACAACTTCAATTGCTTGCCTCCTTGCTCTATATGCCAAGCTTTTAGGCACATGAACACCAAAAAATTTCTTTGTGTATGTCATAATTGTGTCAACACTAGCTCCAGGGTTTGATCTAATTGTATCCTCACAAACCCTGGCAACCCAATTGACTGTAACCTTGGTGCTCTCTCCACTTGCTCCACAAGTGTGATCCAAGATCATCTTCTTGATGCTGAAAGTTGCCTCATTACCTATTTTAGAAGCCATTATGTAAAACTCACATCCTTGATTTCTATCAGAGCACCAAGCAATAACCCTAGTTGGTTCATTTCTATGATACTCAAAATTCCTAAGTGTCCTTACATGGAAATTTCTAAGTGCTTCTCTAAACTCCACAACATTTTGGAAGCACAAATGCATTGTAAATTGCTCATGTGCATCGTTCAATGATGGATCAATATTCTCTCCTTCTCTTCCTACCAGAAGGCAACCTTGGAAAATCTTCTTCATCAGTAATGCCAAAATCACCTGGAAAGCAGTATTCATTAGGTTCAGGCACAAAATCTTCAAACTTCTGGTGTTCAGGATCACAATGTGACTTGCTTGTTGGGCCTGGTTTTCTGACAGGCTTAAGCTTCATTGATCCTTCCATTGGTACAACTAAAGGTTCTTCATGTTCACAAAGGATTTGTTCTTCCTTCCAAAACTCAGAAGGTTCTGAGTTACCACCAAAATAGTGCTCTGCAGTATCTTCCTCTTCCCTCTGCTTATGGCTTGTCCCTGTGCTTGCCTCATCTTCACCCCTGGACCAAGCCTTGTATTACATTTTCTGCCCTCTGTAATCACCATTGAAAAAGTCAAAATCTAAAGAAGATTTGTCCATCTCATCTTCATCTTCATCTTCACCTTCTTCTTCTTCTTCCACTACATTTTCCCCTTGTTGAAATTACAGCTATGTTATGTGTTAAGATAGGGCTCCTTAGGGATTATTGGTGGAAAAGATGAATTAGAGGCAGGATGGAGCACACCTTATGGAGAAACAATGTAAACAACTGGCTCACTAACATTACTAATGGGAATCTAGTCCGCAAGCAAGATGTGATCCATATTAATATCTGATGGGCTTGGATCAGTGGCTTTTCTTACAATGATGTTGAGGACCTTCTTATCAACAAATAATTTAGGCATTTCCTTTACTTTCTCCTCACTATCCTTGACCTCCACCCCCTCCAAGCCCTTTCCCTCTTCCTTAACATAAGTCAAATATGCATCCAGTCCATACCCCTCCAACTCAACCAGTGATAATAAGGTCAGACGACTGATATCTGAAACTAAAAACTTTCTCTCCATATTGTCTCTGCCTAGAAAATGCAGCCTCACCTCCCAAACCTCATCATCTAAGCTGCATGAGATTAAATAGACAAACTATGAGCATGCTAATAAACAAATTAATCTGCTCAATTCCTATACTACACTAAATGTATGAATGAATGGAACTGAAATTACTTACCTAACCCCACCAAACGATGATGCACACCTGTGCCCCCCCTCTGGATCCACGTGGATGCACCTCGCCACTCCCATTGCCGTGTGGTATGCCCGATCAAGCTGGATCTCCGATGGTGATGGTTGCGGCGGCCGCTGCATTGGGAAGCTCGAGCTTCCTAGCCATTTATCTATCCATGAATGCCTACCACTCTCCTCGCCGGTGACGCCTACTGGTTGTGGCACGCCACCGATGACATTTGGCTGCGGTGGCGCCATCGCACCTAGGTCAGAGAGGAGGTGAGAGGAGGAAGAGAGGAGGGGAGAGTGAGAGAGAGGGCGGGAGATCGACTCCTTTCGTTCTAGCCGGACCGCGTCGGTGTAACGGCCATTAACGGCCGCACCGTCCCCGCGCTAGGCCAGGTGGCCTGACCGGTGGGACCAGTCCGTTAGGAAAGCCGTTAAATCGCTAGTCACAACGGTTTTGGGTTTTTCAAAATAGCAAACCACATGTTTGGAAGTTTTCTGAGAAAAAATAAAATCCGGTAGTTTTTTGGAACCATAGCCTGTAAACTAGTAGTTTTATGCTATTTACTCGGTGATAGTACTGCCGACACTTATCTTACATGAAATCCTCAAGGCCAACATTTTGTATGTATGCATAAAATTCATCCTTGAAACCTGGATGAACCATGAATTGATCCAACGGCCATTCGCAAGGCCGTACTTGAGCTTCTCTTGGTGGTTCAAGGTTTAGCTCACGTATCGCAAGACTTGGGGCTTCCTTCCTCGAGGAACCACCTTGGTATATCTTCCTAAACATTTCTTCCTCTGAAAAATTTCTAAAATTTTAGTGTCTCAAAATAAAAATGAACAAAACTCAACAAGATTTAAAGCAACTACTCATATAACTGCCTAGAGGCTATATCATGAATCAAAACTACCTGGGACCATATAAATTTGACATGCAAGCTCAAGAACAGGGTCATCACAACAGCAAAAAAAATGCAATAAATAAAACACTAGAACAAAAACTAATTGGGCCATTGGAGGAGTCACATACCGAAGAACAACCCCCAAAACAGTTTTGCAAATGGAGCTTTGCACAAGGAGATCGAAAATGGCACCAAGATGATCTAGGACACGAGTTTGAGCAATGGTGGGATTTTTTATGGAGGAGGACGGAGTGGATCAGTGCTGGAATAAGTGAGGGGGCACGTGAGACCCACAAGCCACTAGGGCATGCCCTAGGGGCTGGGCGCGCCCCCTGGGCTTGTGGCCCACTGGTGCAGCCCACTGGTGTATTCCCGGTGCCAAATATTCTTAAATATTCTATAGAAAATCATACTAAATTTTTAGGGCATTTGGAGAACTTTTATTTCCAGGTCATTTTTTGTTTTACGGATAATTTAGAAAACAGAAGTATAATGGTATTTTTTGTTTATTTATTCTAAACAACAGAAAGTAAAAGTTGTGTACAAAAAGGTTGTGCTTTCTAAATTCATCCATCTCATGCCCGTCAAAAGGAGAATTTTTGAAAAACACTAAGTTACCTCAACAGGGACAGGCATGTCCCCTACCATGATTATTTCATATTTCTTCTTGACAGTAGGGAGAGGGAATTTAAAACCTCCAATAGAAATTGTTGGAATTTCTTTAATATAGTTGATACTATGAACATGAGGTTGTTTCTTCAGAAAGTGCACCGTATGCTCATTACCATTAACATGAAAAGTGACATTGCCTTTGTTGCAATCAATAACAGCCATTGCAGTGTCCAAAAAGGGTCTACCAAGGATGATCGACATGCTGTCATCCTTGGGAATATCAAGAATAGCAAAGTCTTTTAAGATAGTAACATTTGCAACAACAACAGGCACATCCTCGCAAATACCAATGGGTAAAGCGGTTGATTTATCAACCATTTGCAAAGAGATTTCAGTAGGTGTCAACTTATTCAAATCAAGTCTACAATATAAAGAGAAAGGCATAACACTAACACTGTCTCGCAAATCACATAAAGCGGTTTAACATAGTTTCTTTTAATGGAGCATGGTATAGTTGGTATTCCTGGATCTCCTAATTTCTTTGGTACTCCACCCTTAAAAGTATAATTAGCAAGCATGGTGGAAATTTCATCTTCCAGTATCTTTCTTTTATTACTCACAATATCCTTCATATACTTAGCATAAGGAGACATCTTCAGAATATCAATCAAGCGCATACGCAAAAAGACAGGTCTAAGCATTTCAACAAAGCGCTCAAAATCCTCATCATCCTTTTCTCTTGGATGGCTTAGGAGGAAATGGCATGGGTTTTTGAACCCAAGGTTCTCTTTATTTACCATGCTTCCTAGAAACGAAGTCTCTATTATCATATCTTTTATTCTTAGATTGTCGGTTATCAAGATCAACAGCAGGTTCGATCTCCACATCATTATCATTACTAGGTTGAGCATCAACATGAACATCATCATTAACATTATTACCTAGTTCATGTTCATCAGCAGGTTGTGTTTCAGCAACAGAAATAGAAATATCATTTGGGTTTTCATGTGTATCTATAACAGCTTCACTAGCAGCATGCAAAGTCCTATCATCATTCTTTTTCCTTTTATTACTGGGACGACTAGGTGCGTCAGTATTAATTCTCTGAGAATCTTGCTCAATTCTCTTAGGATGGCCCTTGGGATACAAAGGTTCCTGAGTCATTTTACCACCTCTAGTCACAACTCTAATAGAATGATTATTGTTCTTACCATTCATCTCATTAAGCAAATCATTTTATGCCTTAAGTACTTGTTCTACTTGAGTAATTACCATGGAAGCATGTTTAATAATAAGCTTAAGATCATTAATAGTTCTACTCATATAATCACCTAAGCGATCAAGCATGGAAGCATTATATTTCAATTGTCTACTAACATAAGCAATAAAGTTATCAAATTCATCCAAACATTGACTAGCTGACTTATTATAAGGAATATCATCTTCGTCAAATCTATAGAAAGAATTTACCTCCACTACCTACGTCGAGTTATCAAGACCATGTATTTCTTCAATAGGTGGTAAATTCTTAACATCTTCAACTTTAATACCTTTTCTTTCATAGATTTCTTTGCCTCTTGCATATCTTTAGGACTGAGAAATAGAATACCTCTTTTGTTTGGATTTCTCTTTGGAGGTGGTTCGGGGATGATCCAATCATTATCATTGCTCAATATATTATTCAATAGTAGTTTAGCTTGTTCAACCGTTCATTCCCTGAAAACACAACCAACACAACAATTTAGGCGGTCCCTAGAAGCATCGGTTAGTCCATTATAGATATCAAGTATTTCGTTTTTCTTGAGAGGGTGATCAGGCAAAGCATTAAGTAATTGAAGAAGCCCCCCCCCCCCAAGCTTGTGGGAGACTCTCTTCTTCAATTTGCACAAAGTGAAATATTTCTTGTAAGGCGGCTTGTTTCTTATGAGCAGGAAAATATCTTCCAGAGAAGTAATATATCATATCCTAGGGACTTCCCACACAACCAGGAGCAAGAGATTTAAACCATAGCTTAGCATCACCCTTTAATGAGAAAGGAAACAACTTAAGAATATAGTAGTAGCGGATTTTTTCCTCATGAGCGAATAGGGTGGCTATGTCAATCAATTTAGTGAGATGTGCCACAACAATTTCAGATTCATAACCATGGAAAGGATCATATTTTTCTTTCCACTTGCATAGTAATTTCTTAAGATCATCTCTATCTTTACAAGCAAGAAAGTCCCTAGCTACCTCTCCATCCATAACATAACCCTCAGGTATAATAGGCAATTCATATCTAGGAGAGCTAGGTCTAACAGGTGTCTTAAAGTGTTTAGTTTCAATAATTTCATCTGTTTTAGAAATATCATCAGTTTTAGTGATCTCATTCTCTCTAACCCTAGCAAGTTGTTCATCAAGAAATTCACCCGAAGGCACAGTATTATCAAGCATAGCAGAAGTGGTATCATCAATTACTTGCGACATATTAGAATTACTAGCAGGTGGTGGTGTTGAGGTTTACTCATAACACAGGGTGAATCGAGTGTAGAGCAAGATGGCAGTTCCTTACATGTACTCGTAGTAGAGGGGAAGATCTTGGTTTTAGCATCTTCCAAATTCTTCATAGTGATCAAAAAATATAAATCCCAAGTGACTCAGAGAATAAATCTATGCTCCCCAGCAACGATGCCAGAATAAGGTCTTGATAACCCACAAGTATAGGGGATTGCAACAGTTTTTGAGGGTAGGGTATTCATCCCAAATTTATTGATTCGGCACAAGGGGAACCAAAGAATATTCTCAAGTATTAGCAGCTGAGTTGTCAATTAAACCACACCTAAATGACTTAATATCTATAGGAAAATATCTAGTAGCAAAGTAGTAAGGAAATAACGGTAATGATGGCAAAAGTGACAGTAGCAGTTTTGTAGTGATAGTAACAGCACCAACGAAAAAGTAACTTAGCAAAGATCAATATGTGAAAAACTTGTTATAACCTAGGTTGACACAGAACTAGCTCTAATTCATAAATGTAATGTAGGCATGTATTCTGTATATAGTTATACGTGCTTATGGAAAAGAACTTGCATGGCATCTTTTGTTCTACCCTTCTGTGGCAGTGGGGTCTTAATGGAAACTAAGGGATATTAAGGCCTCCTTTTAATAGAGAACCGGACCAAAGCATTAGCACCTAGTGAATACATGAACTCCTCAAACTATGGTAATCACCAGAAAATATCCCAATTATTGTCACCTTGGGGTATGCGGACCATAACACATAATAGGTTTCTACAACTTGCAATATAGGATCAAGAACACATATATATTCATGGAAACATAACAGGTTCAGATCTGAAATCATGGCACTCGGGCCCTAGTGACAAGCATTAAGCATAGTAAAGTCATAGTAACATCAATCTCAGAACATAGTGGATACAAGGGATCAAACCCTAACAAAACTAACTCAATTACATGGTAAATATCATCCAACCCATCACCTTCTAGCAAGCCTATGATGGAATTACTCACGCACAGCAGTGAGCATCATGAAATTGGTGATGAAGGATGGTTGGCGATGACGACGGTGTTGATTTCCCCTCTCGGGAGCCCAAAACAGACTCCAGATCTGCCCTCCCGAGGAAGAACAGGAGGTGGCGGCGGCTCCATATCGTGAAACGTGATGAACTATTCTCCTCTATTTATTTCTCCACGGATGTGAATATGTAGAGTTGGAATTAGGGCCGAAGGACGTCTGTGGGACCCACAAGCCGCCAGGGCGCGCCCTAGGGGGAGCGCCCCCTGGCTTGTCGCCAATGGGTGGACCCCCTCTGGTTGACTCTTTCACCAATATTTTTTATTAATTCCAAAAATATTCTCCATAAATTTTCAAGTCAATCCGAGAACTTTTATTTCTGCACAAAAATAACACTAAGGCAATTCTGCTGAAAACAGCGTCAGTCCGGGTTAGTTCCATTCAAATCATGCAAATTAGAGTCCAAAACAAGGGCAAAAGAGTTTGGAAAAGTAGATACGATGGAGACGTATCACTGAGCCAGAAGACAACGCTCAGCAACAAGAACAAAGTCTTCGCCCTGCTCATCCTCCCGTGGAAAATGAAGTTCAAATTAAGAGAATGCTTGACAGCATAAATGCACTAGGTCCACTTACTCACTCAAGAGCTACTCAATTGGCTAAATTTTGTGGGCACTTTGCTTTCCTATCTATCACAGAACCCACCAAAGTAGATGAAGCTTTCGAGGAATCAGAATGGATTCAAGCCATGCAGGAAGAGCTTCACTAGTTCAAGCTGAACAATGTGTGGGAGCTCATAACGCGTCCTGATCCAAGGAAGCACAACATCATCGGTACAAAGTGTATCTTCCGCATCAAGCAAGATGAGTCTGGCCAAGTCGTCAGAAACAAGGCACGACTGGTGGCTCAAGGTTACACACAGGTCAAGGGTATTGACTTTGGTGAAACCTTTGCACCTGTTGCTAGATTCGAAGTCATTCGTATATTGCTTGCTTATGCTAACTATCATGATATATGCTTGTATCAAATGGATGTCAAAAGTGCATTCCTCAATGGTAAGATTGAGGAAGAAGTATATGTTGCTCAACCACCAGGGTTTGAAGACCCAAAGCATCCTGACTATGCCTTCAAGCTCAACAAGGCACTCCATGGCCTCAAGCAAGCACCAAGAGCTTTGTATGACACACTCAAGGAATTCCTCATGAAGAAAGGCTTCAAACCTGGTTCACTCGATCCCACTATCTTCACTAAATCCTATAATAGTGAACTGTTTGTATGTCACATATATGTGGATGACATTATCTTCGGCTGTACTAACAACAAATACAGTGATGAGTTTGCTTATATGATGCAAGAGTAGTATCAAATGTCGATGATGGGAGAACTGAAATACTTCCTAGGGCTTCAAATTCAACAACAACCAAATCGCATCTTCATATCCCAGGATAAGTACCTCAAGGACTATCTCAAGAAATTTGGCATGAACAAAGCCAAAGGCTTCAAGACTCCAATGCCTACCAATGGACACCTCTACACTGACGAAAATGGTAAATATTTCGATCAGAAGGTATATCTCTCCATGATTGGGTCTTTATTGTATTTATGTGTATCTAGGCCAGATATAATGCTTAGCGTTTGCATGTGCGCCCGATTTCAAGCGGCACCAAAGGAGTCGCATCACCTTGCTGTGAAGCGAATACTTAGATATCTGACTCACACCCCAACACTAGGATTATGGTGTCCAAAAGGTTCAAAGTGTGAGCTGGCTGGCTATTCAGATTCTGACTTCGCTGGCGAGATAGTAGATCGCAAGTCTACATCAGGCACTTGTCACTTTCTTGGACGATCTCTTGTATGTTGTTCTTCGAAGAAGAAAACTGTGTTTCACTCTCCACTGCCGAAGCTGAATACATTGCTGCAGGTGCATGCTGCACTCAACTTCTCTGGATGAAGCAGACCCTCAAGGACTACGACATCAACCTGAAGCATGTACCTCTCTACTATGACAATGAGAGTGCAATCAAGATCTCCTACAACCCAGTACAACACTCGAAGACGAAGCACATTCGGATACGACATCATTTTCTTTGGGATCACGTGATGAAGGGCGACATCAACATCAAGCATGCAGACACTGAAGATCAACTAGCAGATATCTTCACGAAGCCTTTGGATGAGAAGAGGTGTTGCAAGTTACGATGTGAGCTAAATATCTTAGAATCCTCAAATTTCCTTTGAAATGGGAATACATCCTTACGCTTATGCATGTTGAAGACTTTGATGCACAACACACGATGCAATGTATGTCTTCAATTCATGAAGACCTACAATCTGATTGTGAATACATTAACGAAGAATATGACTTCAGAGCGCCACGATAATTGTGCACCATGTCTGGGTCAAACATTCTTATACGATGGGTAACGCCACCAACCAAACTCGAAGACATTGATTTTATATCATCTTTTTCACATGTCTTCGAGAGCTTCGAAACAAAACTTTATTGCTTGCACGTGTGTTTTAGTTGAAAACTATTTGCAGATCTACATTTGGATTAGAGATTTCTCCTATACAACATTTGTCCTATAGCTTTCTCTTCAACCCTTTCCTAGGCAAATGTGATCGGACCCAACATTCTCCTATGTTCTTACCTCATCTAAATCTGTTCTAATCCAGTCATATGCATTCTATGTTGAGACGTGTTGACTGTCTTCACTGTGTCCTTGTCAGTCGAAGACAAATCAACCACATATTTAATTCTCAAATCTCAACTGTCTCTGTGTTTTTAGGAACAACTCCCATGCTGCCGCTTCGATTATGGTAGTGGGTTGTAAGGAGGTTTGCATGCATGCCACGTGTCCCACTTAAGCCGAAGAGTCAAGGGTGTTGGAAATATGCCCTAGAGGCAATACTAAATTGGTTATTATCATATTTCCTTCTTCATGATAATCGTTTATTATCCATGCTATAATTGTATTATTTGGAAACTCAGATACATGTATGGATACATAGACAACACCATGTCCCTAGTATGCCTCTAATAGACTAGCTCGTTGATCAAAGATGTCTATGGTTTCCTAGTCATGGACATGACATGTCATTTGATAATGGGATCACGTCATTAGGAGAATGATGTGATGGACAAGACTCAAACTAGAAACGTAGCATATGATCGTGTCAGTTTGTTGCTACTATTTTCTGCATGTCAAGTATTTGTTCCTATGACCATGAGATCATGCAACTCACTGACACCGGAGGAGTACCTTGTGTGTATCAAACATCGCAACGTAACTGGGTGACTATAAAGGTGCTCTACAGGTATCTCCGAGGGTGTTTGTTGGGTTGGCATGGATCAAGACTGGGATTTGTTACTCCGTGTGACGGAGAGGTATCTCAGGGCCCACTCGGTAATACAACATCACAATAAGACGGGATCTTGTATTACGGAACGAGTAAAGAGACTTGCCGGTAACGAGGTTGAACTAGGTATGGAGATATCGATGATCGAATCTCGGGCAAGTAACATACCGAAGAACAAAGGGAACATCATACGGGATTAACTGAATCCTTGACATAGAGGTTCGACCGATAAAGATCTTTGTAGAATATGTAGGAACCAATATGGGCATCCAGGTCCCGCTATTGGTTATTGACCGTAGAGGTGTCTCGGTCATGTCTACATAGTTCTCGAACCCGCAGGGTCTGCACACTTAAGGTTTGGTGATGTTTTGGTAGTATAGATTTATGCATGGTGGTGACCGAAGGTTATTCGGAGTCCTGGATAAGATCTCGGAAGTCACGAGGAGCTCCAGAATGGTCCGAAGGTAAAGATTGATATATAGGAAGTCCTGTTTTGGTCGCCGATAAAGTTTCGGGCTCATCGGTAGTGTACCGGGAGTGCCGGTAGTGTACCGGGGGACTATCGGGAGAGGTATTTCGACCCAAGAGGCTGCATGGGCTATGGGAGGAGGTAAACCAGCCCCTGGTGGGCTGGCTGAAGCCTCCTCTAAGGGCCCATGCGGCTGAAGTGGTTTGAAAAGGAAAAAATCCAAAGGTGGAGAGGTGGAAAGAGTTTCCAAGTGGAAAGGAGGAATCCTACTCCTAATAGGATTGGAGTAGGACTCCTCCACCTCCAATTTCGACCAAACCTTGAGGGTTTGAGGCTACCTCCTCCCCTCCCTCCCTCCTATATATACTACAGGATTTAGAGGAAAAACCTAACCCTAATAGCCACGTGCTACCTCTCCTCGAGATCGCAGTTTCTCCTCTAGATCGGTTTTCGGCGGTGCTTAGGCGAAGCCCTGCTGGAATAGCTCCACCACCATCGCCGCAATGCCATCCCAGTGCTGAAGAACTCATCTACCTTTCCGCTCCTTCTTGCTGGATAAACAAGGCGGAGATCGTCATCGAGCTGTACGTGTGCTGAACACGGAGGTGTCGTCCGTTCGGCGCTAGATCGGAAGGACCGCGATCAAGATCGCGAGACGGGTCATGATGAGATCGATGGACGGATCGTGATGAGTTTGCGGGATGGATCATGATTGGATCGCAGGACGGATCGTGATGAGATCGCGGGATGCTCGGCGATTTGGATCACGAAGACGTTCGACTACACCAACCGTCTTTCTTAACTCTTCTCGCTTAGTGATCTACAAGGGTATGTAGATCCACTCTTCCTCTCGTAGATGCTCATCACCATGGATAGATCTTGCATGTGCGTAGGAATTTTTTTTGTTTCCCATGCAACATTCCCCAACAAAGGGTATATTCGTCTCATTAGTTAGAACTCCTCCACCATTATAAATATGAGTTACCGCCCTTCCATTATTACTTTCCTCTTCCTCCGCCACCCCACGTGATCAAAACCCTAGCGTCGTATCTAGAATTCATCATCGTCGGAGATGAAATGCTTTGCTACCATGACTTCACCGTCGACGTACTCACGCCAGCCGTGTTCATCCTCAGCTCGCCGCCATCTTAGTTGTCTGCCTCCACCAAGTTATGGTGAGGTAGATTGAACCGCTCGGCTTCTCCGCCTCATCGAGTTGTTCATCTCGTTCTTCATTCCGGTAAATAAAGATCTATTTTTACCACATGCCTTGATCCAAAATACTTACTAAAATTTGTCGGTTATTGTTTCTGCACTTTCCACTCAACCGCATCTAGATCTAGATCTATCCTTGCCAAATATGTTCACTTTGTGGTCTAAAACTTGGTTTGATTCCTCACTTTTAAAAATCCTTGGACTTGTACAAATCTAAAATCACCATATTCTCTATATAAGTGAATGTCTTCCGTATAAGCTCAATGTCTTCAAAACTCAGTTTTAACTTCCAAACCTTCTGAGAATGCATATGACCTCTCCTCTTCCCTCGCGTCTCTAACTCTTTCACACGTACATGTCCGCAGCAGAATTGCTTGGATCTCATAGTCTGAATTCATTTGTAGACTACTTGTAGATACATCTGGAATCCCCTGGTGCATGCTCATACTTGCATTCTCCCGTGAAGCCTTTGCCGAAGCTAATGGCAGATGATAAACCAGTCAAGAACGGAGGGAAGCAGAGACGCAAGAATATTGTTAAGGATCTTCCTCCAGATCTATATGAGTTGTACAAATCTGATAAAGAGGAAACATACACCCAACACAAGAATCACCTCCAATGGATTCGAAGATATTAGAGTGTGGAGTGGTTTTACTACCGCTTCGTCACACATGACTATGCTAAGAAGTGTGCTGAGAATGCACCATGGACAGACATCATATACAAAAATCTTCATCCGAAGACAAAGGCTAATGCAATCAAGAAGGGATTCTACCCTTGTATGTTTAGGTCTCCAATGCCTGAGGACCCTCATCCATCAAGCATCCTTGGGATCCCAGATCCCACAGAGTCTGATGCTGATGAAGTTGAGCAAGAAAATGCTCTTGATCCACAGTCGAAGCCTTTGGAGCAGCCAAAGTCTTCAAAGCTGAAGTCTTTGAAGCCAAAGTCTTCCTAGGATCCACCTTAAGTAGAGTCTTCACCGCAAGCTTCGCGGTCCCCTTCCGCAAATCCCGAGGAACCCGAATCTGAAGGTCACCTTCATAGGAATATGAAGAGAAAAGTTGTTTCTTCTCATGGCCGGAAGCCTACCCTGTCCTTGATGGATGCAGCCAACATGATTGAGCTATCTGATGACGAGTTTGATGATGAAGCCTTATCTAGGCTTATTCAACAGAAAGAAGAGGAAGCCAAGCTGCTCGAAGATTTACCTCTGATTGATCTGGTCATCTTCGAACACTTTATTGATGAATGGTTCGCCGACCCCTCCCTCAGCATTGATGCACTTCAGCTCCCAATTGGCTTGAACGTCATGTTCCAAGGACTTGTGAACGAGGAACCGACGGTGGCCGAGAAGGCCAAGCAGACAAAGGCCAAGATCGACCAGGAAAAGGAGATCTTCAAGCAAAATGTGCACACACAAAATGCCAAACAGATCAAAGGTTATCAGCTGATGATGGCAGATCTCAAAGCTGAGTTTGAGAAGAGATGTGCAGCTATCAAGGGCACCCTTGCACGCATCAAGAGAAATACCACTATCATGGTCCAAGCTAACAATGACATGCTAAAGAGAAAGGCACTTGGTCAGCCTGCACTTGCGCCCGAAGTCATTGCTCGCTCACGTCAAGCATCAATGTCTTCGGAACAGCCTGCTCCTGAACGGTCTAAGAACCATGGCATAGTCTTCTCCGCTGGGTTCGCTAACCCATGGACGCGCCCCTCTACCACTACTACATCTAGCAAGAAGACCAAGAAGGCCGAAATCGAAGCTAAGAAGCACAAGGCAGCTGCTTCTGAATCCCAACCTCCAAAGAGGTTGAAGACAAGAAAATCCAAGTCTTTAGAACCAGCGTAAGATCCAGCACCAGAACCACCTTCTGCCCCATCATCAACACCTGCTCCTCAATAGGAGCATGTGCTCGTTCTGCCAATCTTAGTGGCTCCCCCTGCATCAAAAAACTTGGAGAAACAAATTGTACTGCATGAGTCTGCTTCCACAGAGACTCAGAAACCTGAAGAGATTCTAGCTACTGAAGACACTGCCGTAGCTGAAGACACTCCTGAAGACATTGGTCCTGACGATAATGTTGAGCCTGCGCATGTTCCACAAGTGGATGCTCCAATGGTCCACTCTCCCCAACCAACCAGTGATTTTGTGGACATTGGGACCCCAATGCGGCAGGATGTTCCTGAAGCTGAGCCTGGTACACCATCACCTCCTTTCTTCCCACTAGTGTCATCCTCACCTAAATCTCCGTTTGCCCCAGAGGAGATTGAAACCACCAACCGCACCTCCCCACTCAAACATCTTCGTTGAGGACCCCATGCCCTCATATCCCCTATACCAGAAGACAAAGTGCGTGTTTCACTGACTGCAGCAGTCGAAGATGTGATGCGGATTGAACATGTTCCTCCTAGCCAACCTGCAACATAAGTCATGACAGATGAAGACATTGCTGTCGATACCCCAATGGGCGATGCCAATGCCCCATCCCCTGATGGACCTCCTATCCCTGCCACGCCCTCCATTGAAGACAATGAAGGTAACATTATGATGGCTCGCAACAGGCAAGGAGAGATGGTCCCTACAAGGTGGCCTCGCCTTGTTGCACCACCAAGGATGGGCCCTCGGTATGAGTTCAACCTAGATTGCCGCCCCTCTATCATGAACCCCATGCCTCGACTTCCAAGTCTTCGACAGTCTGGCCTAGCAAGACCCTTGGTATTAGAGTTGGAAAGATTCAGGCTGATCAAGACATTCTTCGACTCCGACTGCAATCCATAAAAGAAATAAAAAATACAGTCTGACAGGTTCTGGAGTACTGCATGACATCAGTACTACATGTGTGTGCTTCATGGTCAGAACGGGATCTTTCCTCACAGGCATCTCTGCTTTCAAGCTATGAAAGGTCTTCCCTGTTCTGATCAAGCAATGGATTGTCTTCAAGATGCGGGTTTGCTACCCTTCTACACGGATCACGAAGACTGGAATGAAGAACTCATCCTCCTGTTCTATGCAACCCTCCGCATCTCTGGCTTCGATCGTGATTTGAACTCTTGACAGTTGGAATTCATGATAAGGGATGAACATATCATCGCTTCACCACTGGACTTCTTTCCTACAACACCTCTTGTTGCCTCTGGTGAAATTTTGGATCCTCCCTTTGAAGCCTATGTGGCTGCAACTCGAAGCCTATTCTATATACGAGAACCCAATATGACTGAGCTGTTGACACTAATGAAGCCTTTGGCTCGAGATGCAAAATTTCCCACTTCATTCTTTGTGGATGATCTTCAGTACTTTCCCATAACTCTTTACCACATTCTTGGTCAGACCATTTGGCCAATCAAAGGGAACAACTCCTCACGCAAGATTGAAGGGCCTCTGAAGACATTGCTCTACAACATAGTGTATGGCATCAGGTTCAGTCTTCAACACATGTTCCTTCGCAACCTTGCTGCAAATGGTGTCAATGTCCTCGAGCCGAAGATTTATGCTCCTTGGATCATGCACTTCATCAAGTACAGAGGCAACACCAGGTTTCTTCCTTCTGATCGCAACCATGGCATTTATCTTCCCGATATTGAAGTTGTGCAAGCAAATTTGTATCCATTCAAGAGAAAGAACCCAATTGTTGAAGGCACTAGTGGCACTACTAATGTTGAAGGTCTTCTCATTCCCTTTAATCCATCAAGGGCGAGACTGATTGGTGCTCTTCGTCAACCAAGATCTAGTGCTACCAATGTTGAAGCCACTGATAGCACTTTGCCTCATCAAGGCCCGCCCCGGAGAGAGCGTGCACTCACTGATTGTGAACTTCTAGTTTCACTAATCCAGAAGAAAGATAGGCATCATGAGTGGACTCGACACCAGATGCACTCTTTTGTGCAAGACCTCAACCATGTTCGCAACCTGGCTACCAAAATGCCTTTGTTGCTTATGAAACCAGTCGTCGCTCATGGAGGACTCTGACTATGCTGGCACCTGAGCATGAGCTTCATGAAGATGGATTTCATCCTCGCTATAGATTTGGTGTACCACCTCCCAGTGCGGAGAAGTGGCGCCAGACTCCATCTCTCGAAGACAGTGACTTCTCCTCATCAGCTCCTTCTGCCAACGTCAGGCTTGCAGATGAAACTGATGATGCAACTTCCCTATCTCCATCGACTTGGCGTCGCGGCACTGCATGAAGCTCCTCTACACAAGCACCCCAAGACTCCACTGCATCGTCTTCATCTACACCTACTGGGGACGCGTAGTTCTCAATGTCTTCGTACCTTGTTGGTCATTCGATGACAAAAGGGGGAGAAGCATTGGGTGGTAGTATTCAAACATGTCTACTTATATGGGTTGGGTGTTATCTTTGCTAAGTTTACAACTCTCTTTTCTGAACTTTTGCCGTTTTGGGTTATAAAACTTAAGTCCTAATGGACGTCTGGACTTTATGTTTACCATACTCTTTGGCACTTCTTCAAGTTATTTTATGCGCCCGAAGCCATTCTGCATACGCCCATTTTTCATTGTGCATTTCATTATCTTCATCATATCTGTTAAATGCATAGTGATTAGATTACAAGATATAGGGGGAGATCTCCACAAATTACAACCTGCCATGTGCACTTGCATTCAAAGCAAAGTCTTCATATGTACATCTTCACGGGGAGCTCTCTATATCCTGTAATCAAAATCTTCATAACCTTATATTCACATATATTTATCCTTGTTGAAAACTTCAACCAGTTTGTCATGAATCACCGAAAAGGGGGAGATTGTAAGTGCATCTAGTGCCACCCTTATTTTGTTTTTGGAGTATTGAAGACAAACGTGGTTGAGGGACTAATGTGTTTGTGAGAGTTCACAGGCTAACACAGAGAGAAGTCCCTGGAGTTTCAGTTTAGCCGTCGAAGACGACCCCCAAAAATGTCCGAAGACATTGGTGATGGCTGAAGCCATTGGTGGAGGACGAAGACATTCGTCCGAAGACAATGAAACGTGAAGACGAAGTCTTTGGTAGTTTTGTTTCTTGTTTCCTAAGTCATAGGAACCACCATACTGTTAAGTGGGGTCAATGTGCTCGAAGTCAGATGCTAACGTGATGCCCAAACCATACCTATGTCTTTGAGCAAAGACAATGAGAGGAAAACTCTTCCAAAGCTGGTTGAGTCATTGTTACTTGTAGCCCAAGTAAAGTTGCCGTGTGTGTTCAAAATTCAGTCGTTGTGACACGTCTCGGTTGGCCATTGACCCAGGGTCATTTCGGTCATATCAGGTCGGGTTGCCCGCTGGCAATAAATAACCACCCCCTCCACCATAAGAAGGTGGCTGCTCAGAGAGAGATACAACTGTTGTCGTTTTGGAGCAACCCACCTCGAAGACATTGAGAGATACACATCCTGCGAGTAGACACCTAAACACCTAGAGCTAGAGTGTTTGAGCATCACTGAAGACATTCTGTTCTGAGAGAAGTGAAGACTTATTACACTTGACGATTGTGATCTTCCAAGCGGTTAGGCGTCTGGGTCTAGAGCGTCCAAGAGTCATTGTGGACTGCCGGGTGACCAAGTTTGTACGGGTTTCGGAAGTCTCCCCTGAAGACTTACCTGGGTGATCGGGCATTGTCTAATTGACTTCAGATCAAGGGGAATAAGGTGAAGACAAGGTCTTCTGAGTTCAATCTCAGCCTGCATAACCAGATGTATAGTTATCACAGCAACTCGAACTAGTCCAACAAATTATGTGTCTTCTTCAAGCATCTGGTTTTATCCTTCACTCTAATACATTCTACTCAGAACTGTGAAGTCATTGCTTGAACATTGCATGAAGACTTTCTTCGAAGACATTCATATCAACGGTTTATGTTCAAACCATCTAAGTTTGTCTTCGACTCATCTTAGTATTCATGATGATTATGCTTAACTTGCTTGAATGTCTTCACTGCATTGCATGCCTTGTCTAGATCCTTGATTGTATCCATACCTAATCCTGTTTACGTTTCCGCATTATTCGACTACATTCATTGTTTCGAAGACTTTCATAAAAATCACCTATTCACCCCCCTCTAGTCGATAACTAGCACTTTCAATCTCCAATAAGTTACTTGCCCGTTCCATCAAATCGTAAAAATGGGTTTTAGTCATCTTGCCCAAGAGGCGTGGTCTGCATGTCTCAACCAATTCAAAATCGAGTGAGTCAAAAGATCAATCATCATGGAGTTTCTTCATGTGTTTTACACCAATATGACCTTGGCGGCAGTGCCACAAGTATGTGGTACTATCATTACTAACTTTGCATCTTTTGGCATCAATACCATGAACATGTGTATCACTACGATCAAGATTTAGTAAACCATTCATATTGGGTGCATGACCATTGAAGGTATTATTCATGTAGACAGAATAACCATTATTCTTTGACTTAAATGAATAACTGTATTGCAATAAACACGATATAATCATGTTTGTGCTCAATGCAAACACCAAGTAACATTTATTCAGGTTCATCACTAATCTCGAAGGTAGAGGGAGCATGCGATGGTGATGACATCAACCTTGGAAACACTTCCAACACACATCGTCACCTCTCCCTTAGCTAGCCTCCGTTTATACCGTAGCTTCTATTTCGAGTTACTAACATTTAGCAACTGAATTGGTATCTAATACCCAAGTGCTACTAGGAGTACTAGTAAGGTACACATCAATAACACGTATATCAAATATACACTACAAGAATCAGGCACTTTGCCATCAGCCATCCCGGACAGCAAAGGCATGCATGCCGAACGTCAAAGGCTTTGTCGTCCGCCAGCAGACGGCCAATTGTCCAGCTGAATAAGCCATGATAAAGGGTGCTTTGCCGTCTGCTAGCAGACGGCAAAGACCTTTGCATCTTTGTCGTCTGCCAACGGACGGCAAAGGGCATGGACGGCACACGTGGAAACTTAGGTCTGTTAAGGGCTTAACGGCGTGCTTTGTCGTCCGCTGGCAGACGGTAAAGACCTTAGTTCTTTACCGTCTGCCAGCTGACGGCAAAGCACCTGTTTCTTTGCTGGCCTAGGTGGGTTCTTTGTCGTCCGCTGGCAGATGGCAAAGAACCTTAGGTCTATGTCGTCTACCAGCGGACGGCAAAGAACCCACCTAGGCCAGCCTAGTGCTACCCCAGGTTGCACAGGTAGCTACCACGTGGCAGTTTGCCGTCTGCTAGCTGACGGCAAAGACCTTTGTCATCTGCCAGTAGATGGCAAAGTGGCTATATAGCCCCTGTTTTTTCTGTTTTTTCTTAAAATCATTCAATTTGGCAGAATTTCACATATATATCCAAAATATCAACAATACAAGTTTCCAACAAGCATACCAACAATAAGTTTCAACAAGCATACCAACAATAAGTTCCAACAACATATCCAACATACAAGTTTCCAACAACATATCCAACATACAATGGTTTCCAACAACATATCCATACATACATATCCAAAACAAGTTTCCAACAAGTTTCCATAAACAAAAAGGAAGCACAAGTAGAAGAGTACACTCCATCAATGCAAGCTTCCTCATCTATAGCAAATCTGCAAATTAGGACAGATGAAAGTTAAAAGAAGAAGAAGACTAGCTAGAAGAAAAACAAGAAAAAGAAGAAGAAGAAGAAGAAGAATTTATCTTCTCTTTATTTTTCTCCTCTCCTCTCCTCTTCTCCAAGGTAGTAATGCCATTTTCTAGCTAACTAAGCATATCAAGTCATTTTGGAGGAAAAAATGCTAAGTATAGGTCATTTTATAGCTATCCTAGGTAAAATATATCATTTTGGTGGTAAGTAAGGTTATTATGTCATTTTTGAGGAAAATAAGCTAAGTATAGGTCATTTTGGAGCTAAACCAAGGTTATTATGCCATTTTTTACCTAAGTGAGCTAATTATGTCATAAATGAACTAGCTAAGCTAATTATAGATCATTATTGAGCTATCCTAGGTAGTTATGCCATTTTGTACCTAAGTGAGCTAATTATGTCATAAATGAACTAGCTAAGCTAGCTATAGATCATTATTGAGCTATCCTAGGTAGTTATGCCACTTTCTAGCGAACTAAGCATATCAAGTCATTTTGGAGGACAAAATGCTAAGTATAGGTCATTTTATAGCTATCCTAGGTAGAATATATCATTTTGGAGATAAGTAAGGTTATTATGTCATTTTTTAGGAAAATAAGCTAGGTATAGGTCATTTTGGAGCTAAACCAAGGTTATTATGCCATTTTTTACCTAAGTGAGCTAGTTATGTCATAAATGAACTAGCTAAGCTAATTATAGATCATTATTGAGCTATCCTAGGTAGTTATGCCATTTTGTACCTAAGTGGGCTAATTATGTCATAATGAACTAGCTAAGCTAGCTATAGATCATTATTGAGCTATCCTAGGTAGTTATGCAATTTTCTAGCTAACTAAGCATATCAAGTCATTTGGAGGAAAAAATGCTAAGTATAGGTCATTTTATAGCTATCCTAGGTAGAATATATCATTTTGGAGCTAAGTAAGGTTATTATGTCATTTTTGAGGAAAATAAGCTAAGTATAGGTCATTTTGGAGATAAACCAAGGTTATTATGCCATTTTTTTACCTAAGTGAGCTAATTATGTCATAAATGAACTAACTAAGCTAATTATAGATCATTATTGAGCTATCCTAGGTAGTTATGCCATTTTCTACCTAAGTGAGCTAATTATGTCATAAATGAACTAGCTAAGCTAGCTATAGATCATTATTGAGCTATCCTAGGTAGTTATGCCATTTTCTAGCTAACTAAGCATATCAAGTCATTTTGGAGGAAAAAATGCTAAGTATAGGTCATTTTATAGCTATCCTAGGTAGAATATATCATTTTGGAGCTAAGTAAGGTTATTATGTCATTTTTGAGGAAAATAAGCTAAGTATAGGTCATTTTGGAGATAAGTAGGTCATTTCTTAAGCTAAGTATGCATTTGTTAAGCAAAACACTTGGGAAAACTTACCATCATCACGGAGGTGAAGGACCGGTCGGGTTTGCACCAGGGTGAGATGTACAAGCACCGGTCGGGGTTGCGGCAGACGCAGAAGGATCGGTCGATGCTTGTCGCGAGGCACACTGCACCAAAGATCATTTGCAAGCAATGTCTCATTAGCATGATGCAACTCAAATGTGAATACTAGTAACTAATGACCATTCAAATGAAACTCACCGTGGGTGCTATAGCAATATGGGGCATCAACGGAGGGGTCTGACCATTGTTCTGGCACACGGTCTGCACATTTTGTTTTCATGGGTCATTCATATTAGTTAGTGATGAAACGAACATTACGTGCATGATTTGGCTAATATGCAGGAGAAACTTACCACGAGGAGATCGTATAGGGCCCGATGAGACGCGTCGTTCTGGTTCCTCTCCTCCTCCAAGAGCCTAGCCGTCCTCTCCTCCTTGTCCCTCTCCCTCTGCGCCACCTGCCTGTTTGCCTCTGCCAGAAGCTCCTGGACCCTAGCCTCAATGGCGAGCTCCATTGGCCGTGGACGAGACCTTATCTTAGGATCAGAGCTTTTTTGGCGCTTCTTGATCTCCGGGAGAGTTCTAGGACAACGTATTAGTCCATCCCCAATGGCTATCGAGCCATGGGGCCTCCCGCCACCAGATATCATCACGAGCTCTGGATCAAAAGGACTCTGGCTGGGGTTGAAGTCCTCCCCTTTCCTCGCCTTCCCCTCATCTCTGTACCTCACAAGCTTGTTGTGGGAGGAGATGTTGCTGAAGCTCTCAAGATGGTCGAGGTCATCCTCAGAGAATACCTTGGCCTTCTTGTACGAGGCAGTATGGGCCATGGCATAGAGGTCGAACAGAGGTGGCACCTACTTCTTGTTTTCTCGTGCCTAAAAGAGAGGAACAAAATATTAGTTAAGGGCTCAAGCTAGCATGAAGAAAGAAATTGCATGAATCATGAAGCAAACCACATACCCAGTGATCCCCGTACTCAAACAGGTTGGAGCTCCCTTGATGGTGTGCCACACCTCTCATTTGGGCACGCTTATCCTTGGCCTTGTTGTGTTTGGCTAGCCATTCGGGAGAGCACCACTCATCCACCAATGCCTCCCAACAGTCCATCCTATTTGCACACCATCTCGGGGCACCTAAGTTAGACAAGAGAAATTTCAGCGCTACGCCTACGAATCAAATCAAAGAAACTAAGTACAAGGCCTTAACAATAGATAATTACCTTCATTAACTTCTCCTTACTCAGATAATTTTTGCAGCACTTCTTCTTGGCCCTCTTAATGTTAGTCAAGGCGTAGTAGTCTCGAATAGCCTGCACCCGAGCCTCATGCCGTAAGTTCTGAAGTAGGCTCTTGCACTTGGCTTCGAGAACAATAGCCGCTTTCACCTCGTGTTCCTAAAGACACCTGTAGAAGGTCTGCAATCAAACAAGACAACACTGATTAGTACAATCACTAGGTGCTATTGATTTTTAATTCTGTAAAGGAGAAATTACCCAAAAGCGACGGATCACAATGTCGGCCACCGTCTCACACAAGACACCGTCGACCATCTCCTCCGGCGGGGCCGGGGCAGCCATGTACAGCTCCCAGGTCAGTGCTACCTGTGGAGCCTCACCCTCATCGGGCAACTGGACCTTCCCCGGGAAGTGGTGCCGGAGAAGCACACCAAGGACCTGGTTGGGCCTGCAGACACCACGCTTGTGTTTCCAGGCGTGTTCCGTATTATACCCTTTGAAATACCATGGACGATCTGGATCCGGCTCGAGAGCATTTATCTGATCCAGGATCTGTTGGCCTGTCAACGCGGGTGGTGTAGTGCTTTTGACAACTCTACCTTTGATGAAATTCTTCTTGTCTTTTCTGAACTTAAGGTCAAGATACAGGAACTGTCTATGCATGTCGAAGCAAGAAAACTTGCGACCCGCCTCCAGCCAACGGAACTGAAGAGCTGCCTTGCATGTGGGGCACGGAAACCTTCCATGCACACACCAGCCAACGGATAGCGCATACGCCGGCAAGTCATGCATCGAGTACATGTACCACACATGCATTTTGAAGTTCTTTTTTGTAGCGGCGTCGTATGTCTTGATCCCATTATCCCAGGCTTCTTGCAATTCATCCTTAAGCGGTTGCATGTACACATTCATATTCTTCCCCGGATATTTGGGCCCTAGAATTATCAACGTCAAGAAAATGTTCTTTCTTTTCATAATCTCTTCGGGGGGAGATTGAGTGGAATGACAAATACAGGCCAACAACTGTATTGTGTTGCCGTCATACCATACACATTGAACCCATCCGTGCTGATGGCAACTTGAGGTGCCTTGGATCTGCCGATTTATCCTTATGTAATGCATCGAAGTGCTTCCACTCAAAAGTGTCTGAAGTGTGCCCCAACATCGGATTCCCATCTGCATCTAGTTCTGTTCTTTTGCCCAATTTATGCCACGTCATCTATCTGGCTGTCTCTTTGACCATGAAAAGACGTTGAAGTCTTGGTATGATTGGCAGATACCGAAGAACATTAATGGGGATTTTGGTCTGACTCTTCTCACCCATACCGTTGTATACCAGAACATACCTGGAAGCATTGCAAATGGGGCAATAGTTCAAGCCCGCATACTCAAGCCTAAATAAGGCACATCCATTCTCACAGGCATCTATCTTCTTATAGGGCATCTTAAGTGCACGTAGGATTTTGGCCGACTGGTACAGGTTTGGTGGCAATACATGGTCTTTAGATAGAAAGCGTCCAAATATCGTCATTGTCGCGTCGTAGCATTCTCTGCCCAGGTTGAACTGAGCCTTCAGAGCCATTACTTGCGCGATGGCATCCAGCTGACAAAGCTCAGTGTGCTCGTGGAGAGGACGTTTTGAAGACTCCAACATTTCATAAAAGGCTTTTGCAGATTCCTCCATCTCATTGTCCGAATCTCGAGCATCATCAAAGTCTTGCACCATGTCTTCGATCCCGGTACCATGCTCGTCGGTGCAATGACGAACCACCTCAGCTCTGGCACGTTAGGCAGACTCGCCATGAAATGTCCAAAACGTATAATTAGGCGTAAAACCCCACTTTTGCAGGTGTTTGATCATTTCAAACTCTGACTTCTTCTTATAGTTGTCGCAATCGACACAAGGGCACCAGGTTGTTTTCTGTCCATTTGCAAATGTGACTCTCACAAACTCCTTGGTTTTTGTTATCCATTCACGGGTCATGTCTTTCTGACTAGTGTGATCGGTGTACATCCACCAACGATCACTCATCTTGCCTAGCTACTGGACACACACAAAATATATACATAATTTAGCAAACCATATTCATCAGTTAATAGAGTTTGTCAGTTTTATTACGTCGATGCAACCTAGACGCTAGTAGGTAAAGATGGGTCCTAATCCCACCCGAGTATGTGTAGATTGGGCTCGTTTTCCCATGCTCTGCTCCGGATGCGACGCACAATTTTGGCAGCACCTCCCCGCTGTTCTTTTGATACACATCTCGGCAATAAGCAGAGAGGATGTGTACCCGGAGAACAATAGGGAGGCACTGACGAAATTCTGCATCGGATCCGGAGCGGAGCATATGGGAAAACGAACCCAATCTACACATACTCGGGCTGTCCATGGATAACGTTGGACAATTCGAAAGAATCACGGTTATAAATATGCTAATGAATGCATATTATAGATGGAACCCTTTCGAACGGGAGACGCATAGTGGTCACGCATACTGATGATTGAAGACACCTATAGCTAGCAAGTTTCATCGGCACGAAGACCGGAACAGAGGAAATGAAGGGGGCAAGAGGAGATGTCATTTGTGCTCACCCACTAACGCAGGGGCGGAGCTCGTCGAACGCACGGGGAGGTCATCGAACACCAGACCCTCGCAGCGACGAAACAACTGCACATTTAAATCCACCTGATCAACATAAATATGATGTTCTGTATAACAAAATCGAAAAATATATGACCTAACTCATAATTCACAAATATATGACCCGTGTCCTGTCGGGGTCGGGGTGTCGGGGGTGTCGTGTCAGGGTCGGGGTGCCGGGGGTGTCGAGTCGGGGTCGGGGTGTCGGGGGTATCGTGTCGGGGTCGGGGTGTCGGGGGTGTCGTGTCGGGGTCGGGGTGTCGGGGGTGTCATGTCGGGGTAGGGGTGCTGTGTCGTGGTCGGGGGTGCCGTGTTGGGGTGTCGGGGTCGGGGGTGTCGTGTCGGGGTCGGGGTGTCGAGGGTGTCGTGTCGGGGTCGAGGTGGCGGGGGTGCCGTGCCGGGGTCGGGGTGTCGGGGGTGCTGTGTCGGGGTCAGGGTGTCGAGGGTGTCGTGTCGGGGTAGGGGTGCTATGTCGTGGTCGGGGGTGCTGTGTCGGGGTGTCGGGGTGTCGTGTCGGGGTCGGGGTGTCGGGGGTGCCGTGTCGGGGGTCGGGGTGTCGGGGGTGTCGTGTCGGGGTCGATCCTCGACTCCTTTTCCCCTCGATCCTTGACCCCCGACAATCTAAATAAACCTAAACTAAATCTAGGGGTGTCGGGGTCTCGGGGGTGCCGGCGGTGTCGGGGGTGTCGTGTCGGGGTCGGGGTGTCGAGGGAGTCGTGCCGGGGTAGGGGTGCTGTGTCATGGTCGGGGGTGTCGTGTCGGGGTGTCGTGTTAAGGGTCGGGGTGTCGTGTCGGGGTCGGCGTGTTGGGGGTGTGATGCCGGGGTCGGGGTGTCGGGGGTATCGTGTCGGGGTGTCGGGGTGTCGGGGTGTCGTGTCGGGGGTCGGGGTGTCTGTGGTGTCGTGTCAGGGTCGACCCTCGACTCCTTTTCCCCCCGATCCTCGACCTAGATAAACTAAATCTAAACCTAGCTAAACTAAATCTAAATAAACAGAAAAAAAGAAAAAAATCACCTTAGGGTTTGACGGTGCGGTTCCGGTGGCAAGGCGAGGCTGGGCCGCGCGGCATCGGTGGCGGGGCGGGGCGGTGGGGCGTGACTCCGGCGATGGGGCGCGGCAGCGCGGTGGCCACGGCCTGGGTCCGCTGGGAGGGGCGGCCAGGGTGGGGCGGCCGGTCGGTCGGCGACGAGGCAGGCACCGGTGGGCGGGGCTGGCCGGTGGCGGCGGGGGCTCCGGGGGTGGCGCAGGGGGCGGTGGCTCGGGGTGGGGCGATGGGGAGGGCGGCGAGGGGCAGGGCTGGTGAGGGGAGGGGAGAGAGAGGGGTGGGGCGATGGGGCAGGCGGTGAGGGGCGGGGCTGGCCGGCGGCGGTGGCTGCTCTGGGGGGTAGCACGGGGGCGGCGGCGGCTCGGGCAACGGGGGACGGCGGGGGTGAGGTGAGGGAGAGAGAGAGGGGTGGGGCGCGGGGGTTAGGTAGGTTAATCTCTTTGTCGTTTGCTAGCAGACGGCAAAGAGACTAGCTAGTCAGGTGGGCCCGGGGGGACGGACGTTACTTCTTTGCCGTCTGCTAGCAAACGGCAAAGAAGCTTTGCCGTCTGCTAGCAAACGGCAAAGAAGCTTTGCCGTCTGCTAGCAGATAGCAAAGAAAATGTCCGTTAGCTGATACCCGTTACTGGACAACCTTCCTCTTTGCCATCTGCTAGCTGACGGCAAAGCTAGTTTGCCGTCCGCTGGCAGACGCAAAGAACTAGCTGATGGCAAAGAGCTTCTTTGTCATCAGCTAGTTCTTTGCCGTCTGTTTTCTGGAAACTGATGGCAAATAGCTGATTTGTCGTCTGCCAGCTAACGACAAAGAAATGCCAGACGGCAAATTTGTTGTTTCCAGTAGTGATACTTCTGTTGACGTTGCCAACCTTCTTATCTACCAAGTATCTTGGGAAGTTCCACTTAGTGACCGTTCCGCTCATTACAGAAGCACTTAGTCTTGGGTTTGGGTTCAATCGTGGGTTTCTTCACTGGAGCGACAACTAGTTTGCCATTCTTGAAGTTTCCCCCCTTTCCCTTGCCCTTATTGAAACTAGTGGTTTTACTAACCATCAACACTTGATGCTCCTGCTTAATTTCTACCTTCGCGGTGTCAAACATCGCGAATAGCTCAGGGATCATCTATCCCTGGCATGTTATAGTTCATCATGAAGCTCTAGTAGCTTGGCGGCAGTGACTTGGAGAACTATCTTAATCACTATCTTATTTGGAAGATCAACTCCCACTTGATTCAAGCGATTGCAGCACCCAGACAATCTGAGCACATGCTCACCGGTTGAGCTGTTATCCTTCATCTTGCGGGCAAAGAATCTTGTTGGAGGTCTCATACCTCTCAACACGGGCATGAGCCTGGAATCCAATTTCAGCTCTTGGAACATCAATATGCTCCGTGACGTTCAAAATGTATTTGGAGCTTGAATTCTAAGCCGTAATGCAAGACGCATTTGACTATCAAGTAGTCATCAGAACGTCCATGTCAGATGTTCACAACATCCACAGTCGCCGCTTGAGGGGGTGGCGCACCGAGCGGTGCATTAAGGACATAAGACTTCGATGCAGCAACTGGGGATAATCCTGTGATCACAACCTAGTCCGCATAATTGCTACCATCATATTTCAACTCTATTTTCACTAGGAACATATCAAAAACATAGGGGAGCTACAACGCGAGCTATTGATCTACTCCCTCCGTTCCTAAATATAAGACCTTTTAGAGATTACACTATAGACTACATACGGATGTATATGGACCTATTTTAGAGTATAGATTCACTCATTTTGCTCCGTATGTAGTCTTATAGTGGAATCTGTAAAAGGTCTTATATTTAGGAACAGAGGGAGTACAACATAATTTTGTAAAGACAACTTAGACTATGTTCATTATAATGAGTTCAACTAATCATATTACTAAAGAACTCCCACTCAAATCAACATCCCTCAGGTTGTCTAAGTGTGACTTGATCCAAATGCACCAACCCAGGTCTAATCATCACGTGAGATGAGGTGGTTTCAATGCTGAACATCTCCATCTTGATAATATCTACTATATGACTCATGTTCGACCTTTCGGTCTCTTGTGTTCCGAGGCCATGTCTGTACATGCTAGGATCGTCAAGCTTAACCCGAGTGTTTCGCATGTGCAACACTGATTGGACACGTTGTATGTGAACGTAGAGTCTATCACACCCGATCATCACGTGGTGCTCTGAAATGATGAACTTTCACAACGGTGCACACTCGAGGAGAACACAATTTTATCTTGAAATTTTAGTGAGGGACCACCTTATAATGCTACGATCATCCTAAGCAAAATAAGATGCATAAAGGGATTAACATCACATGCAAATCATAAGTGACATGATATGGCCATGAACTTGTGCTTTTTATCTCCATCTACAATGCACCGGCATGATCTCCATCGTCACCGGCATAACACCATGATCTCCATCATTGTGTCACCATCGGGGTTGTCGCTCCCACCATGCTTCTACTAGTATTGCTGCCGCTTGGCAATAAATTACATAGTGCTTAATGATTGACACGTATGTCATACAATAATTAAAGACAACCCTATGGCTCCTCCCGGTTGCCATATGCATCGACATGCAAGTCGATATGAACTATTACAAACATGATCATCTCATACATCAAATATATCTCATCATGTCTTTGGACATATCATATCACAACATACCCTGCAAAAACAAGTTAGACATCCTCTAATTGTTGTTGCATGTTTTACGTGGCTGTGATGGGTATCTAGCAAGAACGATTCTTACCTACAAAAAACCACAACGGTGATACACAAATTGCTATTCAACCTTCTCAAGGACCGCCTTTGTCAAATCCGATCCAATTAAGGTGGGAGAGATAGACACCCGCTGGTCATCTTTGTACAACAAAGTCACATGTCAGTCAATGGAACCGATCTCTCGTACGTGGACGAGTAAGGTTAATCCGGGCCGCTTCATCCCACAATACCGCTGAATCAAGAAAAGACCAAGGGAGGAAGCAATCTAAGCATCAACGCCCACAAACTCCTGTGTGTTCTACTCGTGATCTCATCTACGCATAGACCTAGCTCTGATGCCACTATAGGGGAACGTTGCATGGGAAACAAAAAAATTCCTATGCACACTGATGTCCACTACACAACCTTCTTCTTGTAGACACGTGTTGGGCCTCCAAGCGCAGAGTTTTGTACGACAGTAGCAATTTTACCTCAAGTGGATGACCTAAGGTTTATCAATCCAGGAGAGGTGTAGGACGAAGATGATCTCTCTCAAGCAACCCTGCAACCAAATAACAAAGAGTCTCTTGTGTCCCCAACACACCCAATACGATGGTAAATTGTATAGGTGCACTAGTTCGGCGAAGAAATGGTGGTACAAGTGTAATATGGATGGTAGATATGGATTTTTGTAATATGAAAATATAAAAACAGCAAGGTAGAAAGTAACAAAGGTGGGCAAAAACGTTGTATAAATGCATGCAAACAAGGCCTAGGGTTCATACTTTCACTAGTGCAAGTTCTCTCAACAATACTAACATAGTTGAACCATATGTAAATCCCTCACATGCGACAAAGAGTTCACTCCAAAGTCACAAATAGCGGAGAACAAACATAGAAATTATTGTAGGGTACGAAACCACCTCAAAGTTATCTTTTCTGATCAATCTTATGAGATATCCCTATAAGTGTCACGAAGAGCCCTATAGTTCGTACTAAAATAACACCTTAAGATACATATCAACCAAAACCCAAATGTCACCAAGATACTCCAATGTCACCACAAGTACCCATGGGCTTGATTATACGATGTGCATCACATAATTTCAGATTCGTCATGTTCAATCCAACACAAAGAACTTCAAAGAGTGCCCCAAAGTTTCTACCGGAATGTCAAGACAAAAACGTGTGCCAACCCCTATGCATAGATTCCCAAGGTCATGGAACCCGCAAGTTGATCACCAAAACATACATCAAAGTGTATCAATAGAGCATCCCGTTGTCACCACGGATATCCCATCACAAGACATACATCAAGTGTTCTCAAATCCTTAAAGACTCAATCCGATAAGAAAACTTTCAAAGGGAAAACTCAATTCATCACAAGAAGATAGAGAGGGGAAAACTCCATATGATTCATCTATATCAATAATGCTCGCGGTACATCAAGATCGTGCCATCTCAAGAACACGAGAGAGAGATCAAACACATAGCTAATGGTACATACCCTGAGCCCCGAGGGTGAACTACTCCCTCCTCATCATGGAGATCGCCGGGATGATGATGACCTCCGGTGATGGTTTCCCCATCTGGCAGGGTGCCGGAACAAGCTCCCGATTGGTTTTTCGTGGCTATGGAGGCTTGCGGCAGCGGAACTCCCGATCTAGGTTCTGCGTTGGGTTTTTTAGAATTTATAGGAATTTATGGCAGTGGAAACGAGTCAGGATGGGCCACAAGGGAGTCATAAGCCTGGGGGCGTGCCCTAGGGGGGTGTGCATGCCCCTGAGGCTTGTGACTGCCTCGTGGGTCTTTTGGCCCAACTCCAACTCTCCCTGGGCTTCTTTTGGTCCATAAAAATTCACCGTAGATTTTTATTCCATTTGGGCTCCGTTTGATATTCCTTTTCTGTAAAACCCCAAAACACGGAAAAAACAGGAACTGGCACTGGGCTCTAGGTTAATAGGTTAGTCCCCAAAATAATATAAATTTGTAGTAAAATGATTGCAAAACATCCAAGAATGATAATATAACAGGATGGAACAAGAAAAAATTATAGATACATTGTAGACATATCAGCATCCCTAAGCTTAATTCCTGCTCGTCCTTGAGTAGGTAAATGATAAAACCGAATTTTTGATGTGGAATGTTGTCTAACATGTTCATCATATTCTTTTCTTCTTGTATAGCATGGACATTTGGACTTGTAAATTATTCAAAGCAATAGTCTAGTTTTAACATAATGACTTCAATACTCAAGCATGTCAACAAGCAACCATGTCTTTCAAAATATCAACACTAAAGAAAGTTATCCCTAGCCCATCATGCTCAATCATTGATCCATTCATGAAACACACTCAAATATTAGCTATGCCCAATGCTCAAGTATGATTATAGTGCCCCCTAGTTGGTGCTTATAATAGAAGATGGAGACTCAAAGCAAAAATAAGAATTGCATAAAGTAAATAGATAGGCCCTTCGCAGAGGGAAGTAGGGATTTGTAGAGGTGCAAGAGCTCAAGGTTCATATTGAGAGAGAGAAATATTTTGATTGTCATGCTTTTCCTATTAACGAAAACGATGAAGTAGCTCACAATACTTCCCATGGTAGATACATTATATGCGGTTCCAAACATAATAGTAAAGTTTTTACTCCCCCTCAACCAATCAATCACACTCCACGGTGAGCCAAATCCATGAGTACCGTCCATACCAACAACATTCCTGGGGGAAGTTTTGTTTCATTATATTTTGATTTGATTTTTGAGCATGGGACTGGGCATCCCGAATACCAGCCACTTTCTCATGAATGATAGTGAATCAACACATATCGTGAGAATAACACAGCTAGCATGGAAAAATATTGGATACTCCCCACCGTTTCATGAGCGGTACGGGCACACAAAAGAGAAAATTTATTTTGAATATTTAGATATGGCACATACAAATTTGCTTGGAACGGCATGTAAATACCGCATATAGGTAGGTATGGTGGACTCATAAGGCAAAACTTGGTTTAAGGATTTTGGATGCACAAGTAGTATTTCTACTTAGTACAAATAAAGCTAGCAAATATATTGGGAAGCAACCAAACCAAGGAACAAAAAATCACATAAGTGATCATTGGATCATAACTAACATCGAATAATGCACCACAAGTAGGATGTAACTTCATTGCATAACTATTGACTTTCGTACTTGCATAGGGAATCACAAACCTTAACACTGATATTCCTACTAAAGCATAATTACTCACTAACATGACTCACATATTACTATCACCATGTTTCAAACCAATTACAAAGAATCAAGTTTAATTTGTCCAATGATCTTCATGAAAGTTTTTATTATATTCTCCTTGGATATCGATCACTTTGGGACTAGTTTCATATGTTGCTATTGCTTTTTGACAAGCTCAAACAATTTTAAATGAAGCACATGAGCATAAACGATTTCATCCCTCAAAAGGGTATAAGTGAAGCATGAGAGGAAATGACAAGCTACTCACAAAAGATATAAGTGAAGATCAATGAGTAGTCAAATAATTAAGTATCTATGTGAGGACTCTCTCTCCCTCAATGAATATTTTCAGATCTTAAGAATTTTATTAAATAGCGAGCAAAATAAAAAATAGCACACCAAGAATAGCACATATCATGTGAACGAATAAAAATTTAGGCTCAACATAGGCTAACCGATAGTTGACGAAGAGAGGTGGGATGCGTAGCATCCCCAAGCTTAGATGCTTGAGACTTCTTGAAATATTAACTTGGGGTGCCTTGGGCATCCCCAAGCTTGAGCTTTTTTATCTCATTCAACCCTCTCATATCATGGTTTCACCTATTCTCAAAAACTTCATCCACACAAAACTCGAAAAGAACTCGTGAGATAGGTTAGTACACATAATAATAAATCAGCTCTTTATGTACTGCCAAGACAAGTTGAATAATAATTTTAAGACATTAGTTAGTGTATACTATCATTTCCACAATTTATATCTACCGATATAGGCTATGGAAACTATAGGATAAGTAGATAACAAAACTATGGCAGCAATCTGTCTAAACAGAAAAGTCGGTAGAAATTTATGAAAACAGTGTACTTATGTAACTCAACAAATTATGAAACTTTAGGAAAGGCTATAAAATTTACATTAAATCACTGTGTAATAATTTCAGCAACTTTCAACGTTCCAGTAAAATATGAAAATTCAAACACTACAGCCAAAGTTTCTGTTTTTTACACAGCACACATCAAAACATGCAATGCAAGCATCCTAAGGCAATTCTTGGAACTTTTTATTGAAAAACAATATTATAAATAACATATAACAGATAAAATCAAAATAAAGTGACACTCCAAGCAAAACTTATATTATGTGACGAATAAAAATATACCTCCAAGTAAGATATACTGATAGTGTTGAAGACGAAAGAGGGGATGCCTTCCGGGGCATCCCCAACACGCTTGAGTCTTCCTTGAATATTACATTGGGGGTGACTTGGGAATCCCCAATCTTAGGTTCTTGTCACTTCTTATTCTTCTCATATCGGTGTCTCACCCAAAACTTGAAAACTTCAATCACACAAAACTTAACAGAACTTCGTGAGATGGGTTAGTGTAGTAAATATAGATCATTACCTTGGGTACTGTCAATACAAGATTCATAATTGTTATCACATAATACCTACTGTATTACATCATTCCCACAATTTATATTACTCAATATAAGCTATAGGAACACTTGAAACAAGCAAACTATGCATGGAAAATAGAATCTGTCAAAAACAGAATAGTCTATAAAGATCTGAATGATCACCATACTTCCATGACTCTAAAAATTCTGAAAAATTAGGAAAACTCAAGGAATTTTCATGTAAAGTTTGTGTTAAAATTTCAGAATCTATTGAGGCTCCAGTAAAATCATATAATTAATATACTAGATGCTAAACTTTTTGTTTTTGCACAGAATCAAACAAGCAAGTATCCACATTATCCCAAAGGCTTTACTTGGCACTTTATTGAAATAAAAGACAAAAAACATGACTAATACAGTACATAAAAACATAAAGTAAAAGTTTTGGCTTGTCTTCCAACAAGCGCTTTTCTTTAATGCCTTTTAGCTAGGCATGATGATTTCAGTCATGCTCACATAGGAATAATAATTGAAACATGCAAAAGAGCATCATGAATCTCATGACAAGCATATATAAGTCTAACCCACTTCCTATGCATAGGGATTTTGTGAACAAACAATTTATGGGCACAAGAACCATCTAGCATAGGAAGGCAAAACAAGCATATCTTCAAGAATTTGAACACATAGAGAAGAAACTTGATATTATTGCAATTCCTATAAGCATATGCTCCTCCCTCATAATAATTTTCAGTAGAATAATGAAGGAAATCCACAATATAACCAGCACATAAAGCATTCTTTTCATGATCTACAAACATAGAAATTTTACTACTCTCCACATAAGCAAATTTCTTCTCATGACTAATAGTGGGAGTATCATAAAAGACTTGAATACTACAAATTGGTTCAACACTAAAAGAGTAATATTTAGTAAAAGGATATTCATAATTATGACAAGTATTATAATAGTAATCATCACTCTTTTTCATTGCATAATTATAATCACAATAATCATCATAAGTACGAGGCATGCAATCACTATAACAAATTTTGATCATTCAAAGTAGGGGGAATAAAAACATCATCTTCATTAAGCATAGCATCACCAAGCTTGGGATAAACATTAATTGCAGAAAATAAATTCTCAAACATGTCATTTTCATCAAACATAGCATCCCCAAGCTTGTGGATTTCCATAAAATAAGCATAATCACTATCATCATTAATAGTTTGGATAGAACCAATAGTATAGCAATTATTATCATCATCTTCCACAACTATTTTTGATTCATTCTCATGAGGCCTATCAATAATGGGAGCAACATTATTTGGGAAATATGCTGCTTTACCTTTACTTTTCCTTATTTTCTTCTTCTTCACCCCATTATGTGTGGGTTATTTAATTCCTCCAAGCTTCTTTTTGAAGAGGTTGGTTGAATAAAAAGCTCCTCCTTGTTACCTGATTCATCATAAGAAAAAATAGGAGGATACTCGGAAACATCTTCCCCTTCATTATTATTCTCTTCATCTTCTATTTGTTTTCTTGTCTTTAAGTAATTGGCAATATAAGGATTCCCAATGCAATTTACCGCACAATACATATAAATTTCCTTCAGATCAAAATCAACAAATCACTTAAGATTATATTCTGGGATACCCCTATTTATACGTTTCATTTCTTCATATCCCAGAAGCAAACTAAGTTCATTATGATGCACAAGGGAAATCAAGTTATCACAATTTTTGGACATGATTCAATCATGAAACAATTTGCATTGGAGATTTAAATGACCACATTCATTGCAAAGTTCACAAGGACGGCGAGAAAAATTAAATCTTTCAGCACAAACATCTAGCCTCTCTTGCAACCCTTTAGTTTCTAAATACTTATGCCTCTTACAAAATCTATCTTCCCTTTTTGGCATGTCTTCACAAACTCTATGCACTCCACAAAAATTGACATGCTTATACAAAACATTTTTGTCATGACTAGTGCAATCATCATTAGCATTTTGGATATTCAAAGAATTCATACTAACAACATTGCAATCATGCTCATCACTCAAAGGTTTAGTGCCAAACATTTTAATAACTTCTTCTTCTAACACTTGAGCGCAATTTTCCTTTCCATCATTTTCACGAAAGACATTAAAAAGATGAAGCATATGAGGCAACCTCAATTCCATTTTTTGTAGTTTTCTTTTATAAAACCAAACTAGTGATAAAACAAGAAACTAAAAGATTCAGTTGCAAGATCTAAAGATATACCTTCAAGCACTCACCTCCCCGGCAATGGCGCCAGAAAAGATCTTGATGTCCACTACACAACCTTCTTCTTGTAGACTCGTGTTGGGCCTCCAAGCGCAGAGTTTTGTAGGACAATAGCAATTTTCCCTCAAGTGGATGACCTAAGGTTTATCAATCCGTGAGAGGTGTAGGATGAAGATGGTCTCTCTCAAGCAACCCTGCAACCAAATAACAAAGAGTCTCTTGTGTCCCAACACACCCAATACAATGGTAAATTGTATAGGTGCACTAGTTCGGTGAAGATATGGTGATACAAGTGTAATATGGATGGTGTAAGAGCACATTTCTCCATGTGTGGTTTTGGGTAATTGATGAGACCCCTATGGACTAATGGTTGCCTTGAGTTATATTCGAAGGATTTGTCAATAGGCACTTCTTGAAGTCCATCTGTTGGGTTTCAAGGAGTTTATATGATTACCAAGGTGGTATTCAAGGTTTATCCAAATATTGGTCATGTGAGAGTTGAACTTATTGCAACCATGTCTTGAAGAAGGAGATTCTGTGAGCATTCATGATTACCTTCAAGACATCATCTTTATGAAGATAGAAGACAAGATACAAGGTTGATCAAGACTAAGTCAAAGAGTGAATCAAGTAATCAACACACAAAGCGTACAAAATGTATCGATAGGGATCAAGCGATCCCATGGTATGGTAAGCATTGTCCATTACGCTTTGTGTACTAACCCATGTTCCTTGTGAGAGTTCTTTGTGGGGTTGGTCATATTTCCATGGGATTGCATCAAGAGGAAGATCCCATACAACCCATGGAAGATGACATCAAGTGGTGATCATTATCAAGGTTGCGGTGTGCAAGTTCAAGTGAAGCATCATGAAGAGATCAGGCTTGAAGCTTGCCGTCCATTGTGGTGTCAATGGACATGTGAAGGTGTGCCGAAGAGTAGCTCACCAATAGTGGAGTATGTGGGAGCAATCATCTAGTCTTCATCAAGCCAACGCAATCAAGAAAGGTGGTCCATCTTGAGGAAGTCAAGATCGTCATCATCTAGCTCAAGTGGATAATGCGCAAGGCTAAGGTTTGCCCTTGATAGGATTTTCTATTTTACCGGTCTCATAAGTGGTAGTTGGGAGACTAGCTTATAGGATAGGTAGCCGTACTATCAAGGGGGCTCTCAAGTGAGTATCTTGATCGTATCGTTCGTCGAGAGCTCAAACCATTGCATTCCTGGCATCATCATCTTTCGTGGTTCTTGGTTGGTTTTTCTCTTTGAGGTTTCTTGAGCTTATGGTCAACTTCATGACAAGCTCAAGTTCATCGAAAACGGAGTCCATATGCATCTTCATGTTTTCGATGTTGGAGTTATTGTTGATTCTTCGTTTAAAGAGGTTTCTCATCTCTATACCTTTGGCCTTTTTATACTGCCTCTTCTTAAGAAAACTTGAATCCAACAAGCTTGAGTTTTCTCAATTCGGATCTCATTTGCATAAGTTGTGACAGTTCTGGTTTTACTGTATCCTTCCGTTTTCCTAGCTGGGTAGTTGAAGGTGCTGTAGTATAGTGGCTAGCGGTAGTACCGCTCCTCGGAGCAGTAGTACCGCAAGTTGCACGAAAGTAATTTTTTACTTCCGCCACGAGGGCGGTAGTACCGCAAGTTGCACGGAAGTTTTTTTACTTCCGCCCCTCGGGCGGTAGTACCACAAATGACTTCTAGTACTACCGTGTCAGATATTTTCTCGAAGCTAGCTCCAGCGGATGTAGCCCGAAAGTAATTTTTTTACATCCGTGGATGCGCGGTAGTACCGCTACCTCGAGCGGTAGTACCACTGCCTCATGGTGTCTTCTGTCGTGTGCTGCACCTGAGTGGTCGTTGTATACTACCCCGCAATAGTACCGCGAGGCCAAGCGGTAGTACCGCTCCGGCAGGACTACCGCCCTTTTGCCTCGTTGCAGTAGTGTTTCATATGGCTACTACCACCCTAGCGGTAGTACTGCTCCTTGGAGCAGTATTAGTACCGCTCCTTGGAGCGATAGTACCGCTCTATGCGGGCTGTGAGGATAACAGTTGGATTTTTTTCCCACCTATAAAAGGGAGTCTTCTTCCCCAATGGACCTTATCCTTTGAGCTCGAGTTTGCCCCCCATTGTTGACCTTCTTCGAACTTTCTAACACTCAATCCCTCCAATGATTCTTTCTAGTTCTTGAGGGAAAAGAGAGAGGAGATGTAGATCCACATTTCCACCAATCACTTTCTCCTCTAAGTGAGGGGAACTCCTTGGATCTAGATCTTGGAGTTTTTCATGTTCTTCTTCGTTCTTCCTCTCATTTTCCTCCCTAGCATTAGTTGCTTGGAGAGAAGGACTTGGGCACTCCGTGTGCCCTTGCCATTGCATTTGGTATATAGGTTTGAGTTCTCCACGGTGATACGTGGAAGTGACAAGTTGAGAAGCTTATTACTCTTTGGTGTTTGAGCACCCTAGAGCTTGTTCCTCTTGGGTGCTTTGGCGCCCTAGACGGTTGGTGGTGCCTCGAAGCTCAATCATTGTGGTGCAAAGCTCCGGGCAAGCTTCGGGGTCTCCAATTAGTTTGTGGAGATTGCCACGAGCATTTGAGGTCACCTCGGAGCCACAATACATCATGGTGAAGCTTCTTGGTGTCGTTGGGAGCCTCCAATTCAGTTGCAGAGATTGCCCCAACCTTGTTTGTATGGGTTCGGTGACCACCCTCAAGGGTCCCTTAGTGGAATCATGGCATCTTGCATTGTGCGAGGGCGTGAGGAGATTACAGTGGCCCTAGTGGCTTCTTGGGGAGCATTGTGCCTCCACACCGCTTCGAACGGAGATTAGCATCCGCAAGGGTGTGAACTTCGGGATACATCATCGTCTTCGCGTGCCTCGGTTATCTCTTACCCGAACCCTTTACTTGTGCACTTTACTTTGTGATAGCCATATTGTTTCTTGTTATATATCTTGCTATCACTTAGTTGTCTATCTTGCTTAGCATAAGTTGTTGGTGAACATATGTGAGCCTAGTTGTTTTAGGTTTTGTGCTTGACTAATTAAATGATAGTTTTATTCTACATTTGTTCAAGCCTAAACTGTAATTATTTTAAAGCGCCTATTCACCCCCCCCCTTCTAGGCGACATCCACGTCCTTTCAGCTGGTAGCTATAGATTTTTGTAATCTGAAAATATATAAACGGCAAGGTAGCAAGTAACAAAAGTGAGCAAAAACGTTGTATAAATGCTTGGAAACAAGGCCTAGGGTTCAAACTTTCACTAGTGCAAGTTCTCTCAACAATACTAACATAGTTGAATCATATGTAAATCCCTCACGTGCGACAAAGAGTTCACTCCAAAGTTACAAATAGCGGAGAACAAATATAGAAATTATTGTAGGGTACGAAACCACCTCAAAGTTACCTTTTCTGATCAATCTTATGAGCTATCCCTATAAGTGTCACGAACAGACCTAGAGTTCGTACTAAAATAACACCTTAAGATACACATCAACCAAAACCCTAATTTCACCTAGATACTCCAATGTCACCACAAGTACCCATGGGCTTGATTATATGATGTGCATCACATAATTTCAGATTCGTCATGTTCAATCCAACACAAAGAACTTCAAAGAGTGCCCCAAAGTTTCTACCGGAAAGTCAGGACAAAAACGTGTTCCAACCCCTATGCATAGATTCCCAAGGCCACGGAACCCACAAATTGATCACCAAAACATACATTAAGTGGATCAATAGAACATCCCATTGTCACCACGGATATCCCATTGCAAGACATACATCAAGTGTTCTCAAATCCTTAAAGACTCAATCCAATAAGAAAACTTTCAAAGGGAAAACTCAATTCATCACAAGAACATAGAGAGGGGAAACTCCATATGATTCATCTATATAAATAATGCTCGCGATACATCAAGATCGTGCCATCTCAAGAACACGAGAGAGAGAGAGATCAAACACATAGCTACCGGTACATACCCTCAGCCCCGAGGGTGAACTACTCCCTCCTCATCATGGAGATCGCCGAGATGATGAAGATGACCTCAGGTGATGGTTTCCCCCTCCGGTAGGGTGCCAAAATGGGCTCCTGATTGGTTTTTCGTGGCTGTGGGGGCTTGCGGCAGCGGAACTCCCGATCTAGGTTCTGCGTTATTTTTTTGGCATTTATAGGAATTTATGGCGGTGGAAACGAGTCAGGATGGGCCACGAGGGAGTCACAATCCTGGGGGCACGCCCTAGGGGGGTTGGCGCGCTCGTGAGGCTTGTGACTGCCTCGTGGGTCTTCTGGACCAACTCCAACTCTCCCTGGGCTTCTTCTGGTCAATAAAAATTCACCGTTGATTTTTATTCCATTTGGGCTCCGTTTGATATTCCTTTTCTGTAAAACCCAAAAACACATAAAAAACAAGAACTGGCACTAGGCTCTAGGTTAATAGGTTAGTCCCAAAAATAATATAAAGTTGTAGTAAAATGTGATAGCCTCGCTTATTAGGGTTGATAGACTACTCATATCAATAAGGAATTTCTTCTTTTCTGGGAGCCCATTCGAACAGAACTCCCAGGTTAAGCGTGCTTGGCTTGGAGTAGTTCTAGGATGGGTGACCGATCGGAAAGTTGGTCCCAGATGCGCATGAGTGAGGACAAAGTGCGCAGAAAAGACTAGTATTGATCTGTGAGGCCAGTCTAGATCCTGCCAGGAGTAACGACTACCGGCGGCTGTGTCTGGGGAGTTACAAGTTGGTATCAGAGCCGACCCTCGCGGTTACGTGGATGTTTGCCGACAGGTGCGCGGTCATGTTATTCACGAAGTTGGTGACCCGTCGTGGCACACGGAATGACACATGTATCGGACTGGAAGCACATACGTTTTTGCCAAGAGGGAACGTTCCTGTGACCGGACGAGGACGTCGGTTCCTCTGAGTGGTGGTGTATGTGATAGCCTGGCTTATTAGGGTTGATAGACTACTCATATCAATAAGGAATTCCTTCTTTTCCGGGTGACCGACTGGGAAGTTGGTCCCAGGTGCACATGAGTGAGGACAAAGTGCGCAGAAAAGACTAGTGTTGATCTATGAGGCAAGTCTAGATCCTGCCAGGAGTAACGACTACCGACGACTGTGTCTGGGGAGTTACAAGTTGGTATCAGAGTCGACCCTCGTGGTTACACGGATGTTTGCCGACAGGTACGCGGTCATGTTATTCACGAAGTTGGTGACCCGTCGTGGCACACGGAATGACACATGTATCGTACTAGAAGCACGGGCGTTTTTGCCAAGAGGGAACGTTCCTGTGACCGGACGAGGACGTCGGTTCCTCTGAGTGGTGGTGTATGTGATAGCCTGGCTTATTAGGGTTGATAGACTACTCATATCAATAAGGAATTCCTTCTTTTTCGGGAGCCCATTCGAACATAACTCCCAGGTTAAGCATGCTTGGCTTGGAGTAGTTCTAGGATGAGTGACCGGCCGGGAAGTTGGTCCCAGGTGCGCATGAGTGAGGACAAAGTGCGTAGAAAAGACTAGTATTGATCTATGAGGCCAGTCTAGATCCTGCCAGGAGTAACGACTACCGGCGGGTGTGTCTGGGGCGTTACATAAAATGATCGTAAAACATCCAAGAATGATAATATAACAGCATGTAACAAGCAAAAATTATAGATACTTTGGAGACGTATCACACACATAAGATCTATCCATGGTGATGAGCATCTACGAGAGGAGAGAACGGATCTACATACCCTTGTAGATCGCTAAGCGGGATGCGTTAAGAAACACAGTTGATGTTGTCAAGCGCCTTCGCAATCCAAATAGCAAGCCGTCCCGCGATCCAATCACGAACCTTCCCATGATGCATCCCGCGATCCAATCATAGTCCTTCCGATCTAGCACCGAACGAACAACACCTCCGCGTTCAGCACACGTACATCTTGATGACAATCTCTGCCTTCCTTATCCAGCAAGAGAGGATGGAGAGGTAGATGAGTTTTCCGACAATGTGACGGTGTGGCGGTGATGGTGGTGGTGCTATCCCGGCAGGGCTACGCCTAGCGCTACCAAAACCGCGAACGGAGGAGAAAACGATCTAGGGAGAGAGAGGGGGCACCAAGGGCATCGTGTGTGCTCTAGGGGCTCCCCTCCCCTCTATATATAGGTGGAGGGGCATGGATATCAGCCCCTCCAATCCCTAGGGCGCAGCCCAGGGGGAGGAGTTGGACTTCTAGTCCAATTCCCTCCCTTTCCAAAACCAGGTAGACTTTCCACTTCTCCCAAGCCACATGGGCCTTGAGGGACTTGTGCGCCTAGCCCAATAAGGCCAGGGCACCTCCCCTCGGCCCATGCAAACTCTTGGGATGTGGTGGAACCCTTGGTGGACTTCCATACTCCTCCAGAAGTTTCTAGAACCTTCTAGAAGCTTCCCGGTACAATATCGGAAAAACCAAAAACTTTTCCGGTAGCCAAAATATGACTTCCCATATATAAATCTTTACCTTCGGACCATTCCCAAGATCTTCGTGATGTCCGAGATCTCATCTGGTACTACGAACAACCTTCGGCCACCAACATACATAACTCAACAATACCAAATCGTCATCGAACATTAAGTGTGCAGACCCTGTGGGTTTGAGAACTATGTAGACATGACCGAGACAACTCTACGGTCAATAACCAATAGCAGGAGCTGGTTGCCCATATTGGTTCCTACATATTCTACGAATATCTTTATCTATCGAACCATGATGTCAAGGACTCAGACAATCACGTATGCAGTTCCCTTTGTCCATCAGTATGTTACTTGCCCGAGATTCGATCGTCGGATCTCCATATCTAGTTCAATCTCGTTACCGGCAAGTCTCTTTACTCGTTCCGTAATACAAGATCCCATGACTAACTCCTTAGTCACATTTCTTGCAAGCTTCTTGTGATGTTGTATTACCGAGCAAGGTGACAAATCCCATTCTCGATCCACGCCAACCCAACAGACACCCTCGAAGATACCTGTAGAGCACCTTTATAGTCACCTAGTTACATTGCGATGTTTGATACACACAAGATACTCCTCTGGTGTTAGTGAGTTGCATGATCTCATGGTCATAGTAACGGATACTTGACATGTAGAAAACAATATCAATAAACTGACACGACCATATGCTACGTTCATTCTTTGGGTCTTGTCCATCACATCATTCTCCTAATGATGTGATCTCGTTATTAAATGAGAACTCATGTCTATGGCTAGGAAACCTTAACCATCTTTGATTAACGAGGTAGTCTATTAGAGGCTCACTAGAGACACAGTGTTGTCTATGTAACCACACATGTATTGAGTTTCTGATTAGTGCAATTCTAGCATGGATAATAGACGTTTATCATGAACAAGGAAATATGATAATACCTAATTTATTATTACCTCTAGGGAATATTTCCAACAGGGCATGCATTCAAATTCTCTTACTACTCACCGTGGTAAAGGATGTAGTCATTAGGGCATGCATGTATCTTCTGCACCTCTAATCCTAGAGGGCAGAGAACCTTCTTTGCTTCATACGTACTGTCAGGCAATTCATTATCCTTTGGAAGCTTATTCTTCATTATTTTTAATAACTTCTCAAATCCCTTGTTAGATAAACCATTCTCCGCCTTCCATTTCAGCAATTTCAGTGTGATACCGAGCTTTGTGTTGCCATCTTTGCAATTTGTGTACAACCCTTTTTTGTGATCCTCTAACATCTGATCGAACTTCAACCTCTCCTGTTCACTTTCACATTCTCTCTGTGCATCAACAATGACCCGGCGAAGATCATCATCGGGCACATTTGGTGCCTCTTGATCTCCAGCTCCCCCCGTTGCAGTATCCCCATATTTAGGATACATAGGATAGTTTTCATCATCCTCTTCTTCTTCGTTGTCTTCCATCATAACCCATCTTTCTCCGTGCTTGGTCCAAACATTATAGTGTGGCATGAAATCCTTCTCAAGCAGCTGAGAGTGAAGGGTTTTTGTGGAAGAGTGATCCTTTGTATTTCCATAGACATTACATGGACAATACATACAACCATTCTTCTTGTTTGCCTCATCCACTTTGAGAAAATTGTGCACACCCATAATGTAGTCGGAGGTACGTCGGTCACCATACATCCATTGTCGGTTCATCTGTGCGCATTATATAAATAAATACATAAAGTTCATACATAGTTCTCATCGAACAACATACAACTCTCTAGAGCATCTAATTAAAACATACATTGAAACTAACATACAACTATGTAAAACATTTAAATACAACAACAAATGTGATCAAATTGTGCATCTAAATCAAATAAACTCACACATACACTCCTCCACTAAAACCCACAAACCACACTACTTCTAAAACATTTGAAATGAGCTAAACTAGTAGTGAGAGATGAAATAATGAAGTTGCCAACCTTTTTAGAACACTTGGATAGTTGGTGCACCGTCAAACCTAGACAAATCTTGGAAAAAATGGAGCTTAGAGGTCGAGTTTGGAGGAAGAACAAAGAACATAACTTAAGTGTGGCTCGGGCATTTCATCGAACACCTCATGTGCATATATATAAAAAAAGTAGCCCACACCTGCACCCTTCCTTGGCCAAAAAACAGAGGAAATGTGGGGGGCATGGATATATATAGGCAGAAGATTTAGTCCCAGTTTGTGCCTAAAACCGGGACTAATGGCCACACCTTTAGTACCGGTTCCAGACACCAACCGAGACTAATGGGCAACACCATATTTAGTCCCAGTTGGATGCTGGAACTGGGACTAAAGGTCCCAGCCGAACCGGGACTGATTCCTGTCGAGGCCCGGCCGACGTCCTAGCCTCTTGAACCGGGACTGATGCTTCCATTTGTCCCGGTTCGTAACATGACCGGGACTAATGCACTGATGTGACCAGGACAAAAGCCATGTTTTCTACTAGTGAGGGAGAGGGGAAGGAGGGGGGCAAATCTCTGACAGTGGCGCCGACCATCTCTGCTTCCTCCCGATAGTCTGCATTAGGGGCAGAGACGAATGGGAGAGAGGGGGAACAAGGGAGATAGATGTTGGGGAGGAAGACGAGCAGGGGTGTGGATGAGGATAGGTGAAGGGGATAAGGCTGGGGATTCGGTGGACGGGCCTCACACGTGTCAATTGGAGGAGCCGGTTTACACGAGAGACAAATCATCCGGTTGATTATAAACATTTTCCTTATATGTGTTTCTAGTCGAGCATAAGATACCAATTAGTGGCTTACATTGTTCTTTCTTTCTTTTGATGCAATGAGCCTCCTCGTCAATTTCCATTAAATAAACCACCACAAGGTTCTACAAAGTTCAAAACTGAAAAGAAACTACCAACGACACAATTGCAAAGAATATGCATGCCTCGCATGGCAAAAACTATCATATCTAAAGACACGCAATTCTTTTTTAAACCATCAAAAGTAATACCTATTAAGAAGGAACTACCATAAGTGTAGATATACCAAATAGCTGCCTCGGTAGGGGTAGAAGCAAGGCCATGCAATCTCTAGTCACACCATAACAATTCTTTTATTTAGAGGATTCCATCCATGACTCGTGGCAAAAATTGTTGGAAATATGCCCTAGAGGCAATAATAAATTAATTATTATCATATTTCCTCGTTCATGATAATCGTTTATTATCCATGCTATAATTGTGTTGATCGGAAACTCAGATACATGTGTGGATACATAGACAACACCATGTCCCTAGTATGCCTCTAGTAGACTAGCTCGTTGATCAAAAGATGGTAAAGGTTTCCTAGCCATGGACATGAGATGTCATTTGATAACGGGATCACATCATTAGGAGAATGATGTGATGGACAAGACCCAAACTACAAACGTAGCATATGATCGTGTCAGTTTATTGCTACTGTTTTCTGCATGTCAAGTATATGTTCCTATGACCATGAGATCATGCAACTCACTGACACCGGAGGAGTACCTTGTGTGTATCAAACGTCGCAACGTAACTGGGTGACTATAAAGGTGCTCTACAGGTGTCTCCGAGGGTGTCTGTTGAGTTGGCATGGATCGAGACTGGGATTTGTTACTCCGTGTGACGGAGAGGTATCTCAGGGCCCACTCGGTAATACAACATCACAATGAGCCTTGCAAGCAATGTGACTAATTGTTAGTTGTGGGATCTTGTATTATGTAACGAGTAAAGAGACTTGCCAGTAACGAGGTTGAACTAGGTATGGAGATACTGACGAACGAATCTCGGGCAAGTAACATACCGAAGAACAAAGGGAACGTTATACGGGATTAACTGAATCCTTGACATAGAGGTTCGACCGATGAAGATCTTCGTAGAATATGTAGGAACCAATGTGGACGTCCAGGTCCCTCCATTGGTTATTGACCGTAGAGGTGTGTCGGTCATGTCTACATAGTTCTCGAACCCGCAGGGTCTGCACACTTAAGGTTTGGTGATGTTTCGGTAGTGTAGAGTTATGTATGGTGGTGACCGAAGGTTGTTCGGAGTCCCGGATGAGATCCCGGACATCACGAGGAGCTTCGGAATGGTACGGAGGTAAAGATTCATATATAGGAAGTCCCAGTTTGGTCGTCGGAAAAGTTTCGGGCTCATCGGTAGTGTACCGGGAGTGTCGGTAGTGTACCGGGAGACCTCCGGGAGGGGTATTTCGACCCCAGAGGGTCCATGGGCTGTGGGAGAATAATAACCAGCCCTTAGTGGGCTGGTGGAACAGCCACAAAAGGCCCATGGCGCAAGAGAAGAAAAGGCTAAAGGAAAAAGTGGAAAATCAGCCAATAGGGAGCAATCCTAGTCCAACTAGGATTGGAGGAGGAGTAGGATTCCTCTCCTCCTTGGCGCACAAGGCTGGTTGGCTGCCTTGTGTGCCAGCCCCTCTTCCTCTCCTCTCCTCCTATATATACTAGTGGAATAGAGGGTTTTTGCACAGATTTTATGGCCACGTGCTACCCGTTTCACCGGTGCTCCTCTAGATCGGATTTCTGCAGCGCTTAGGCGAAGCCCTGCCGGAATTGCTTCACCACCACCATCACCGGAGCACCGTCACGCTGCCGGTGAACTCTCTCTCCTCTCCACCTCCTCTTGCTGGATCAAGATGGTGGAGATCATCATCAAGTTGCACGGGTGTTGAACGCGGAGGTGCCGTCCGTTTGGCGCTAGATCGGAAGGACCGTGATCGAGATCGCGAGACGGTTCGTGATGAGATTGCAGAACGGATCGTGATGAGTTCGCGGGACAGATTGTGATCAAGATCATGATGAGATCGCGGGACGGATCGTGATGAGTTCACGGGACGGATCGTGATTGGATCGCGGGACAGATCGTGATGAGATCGCGGGACGCTCGGCGATTTGGATCGCGAAGATGTTCGACTACACCAACCGCGTTTCTTAACGCTTCCCGCTTAGTGATCTACAAGGGTACGTAGAACCACTCTCCCTCTCGTAGATGCTCATCACCATGGATAGGTTTGCGTGTGCGTAGGAAATTTTTTGTTTCCCATGCGACGTTCCCCAACAGTGGTATCAGAGCTAGGTTGATGGTTCGATGAGATCTCGAGTAGAACACAAAAGGTTTGTGGGCGTTGATGCTTAGATTGCTTCCTCCCTTGGTCATATTTTAGTTCAGCAAGATTGTGAGATGAAGCGGCCCGGACCAACATTACTCGTACGCTTATGAGAGACCGGTTCCCTCGACGCAAATTGTTGCCTAGATGGCTTGCGGGTGACAGTTTCTCTCACTTTATTTGGATCGGATCCAACAAAGGCGGTCCTTGAGAAGGTTGAAAAGCAACTAGTGTATCACCATTGTGGTTTATGCGTAGGTGAGAATCGTTCTTGCTAGATACTCGTAGCAGCCATGTAAAACATGCAACAACAATTAGAGGACGTCTAACTTGTTTTTGCAGGGTATGTTGTGATGTGATATGGCCAATTACATGATGTGATATATGTGATGTATGAGATGATCATGTGATGTATAGAATTTCACGACTTGCATGTCGATGATTACGGCAACCGGCAGGAGCCATAGGGTTGTCTTTAATTATTGTATGACCTGGTGTCAATCATTAAGCGCTATGTAATGCTTTACTTTATCGCTACGGTAGCAATAGTAGTAGAAGCATGCAGGGCATGACAACCCCGATGGCGACACGTTGATGGAGATCAAGATGATGGAGATCATGGTGTCATGCCGGTGACGATGGAGATCATGCCGGTGCTTTCATCATGGAGATCAAAAGCACAAGATCACGGCCATATCATGTCACTTATGATTTGCATGTGATGTTAATCCTTTTATGCACCTTGTTTTGCTTAGGACGACGGTAGCATTATAAGGTGATCCCTCACTTAATTTCAAGATAAATTGTGTTCTCCCCGAGTGTGCACCGTTGCGAAAGTTCGTCGTGTTGAGACACCACGTGATGATCGGGTGTGATAGACTCTACATTCACATACAACGGGTGCAAGCCAGTGTTGCACAAGCAGAACACTCAGGTTAAACTCGACGAGCCTAGCATGTACAGACATGGCCTCGGAACACAAGAGACCGAAAGGTCAAACATGAGTCATATAGTAGATATGATCAACATGATGATGTTCACCATTGCAGCCACCTCAACTCACATGATGATCAGACTTGAGTTAGTGAAATTTGGATCATGTATCACTCGAATGGTCAGAGGGATGTCAATTTGAGTGGGATTTCTTAAGTAATATGATTAATTGAACTTATTATCATGGACATAGTCAGTAGTGACTTTGCAAATTATGTTGTAGATTACTAGCTCGCGCTGTAGCTCCCTTAAATTTTTATATGTTCCTAGAGAAATAGAGTTGAAAGATGTTGGTAGCAATATTGCGGACTGGGTCCGTGATCTGAGGATTGTCCTCATTGCTGCACAGAAGGCTTATGTCCTTAATGCACCGCTCGGTGTGCCACCCCATCTAGCGTCGTCTGTAGATGTTGTGAACATCTGACAGGCACGTTTCGATGACTACTTGATAGTTTAGTGCATCATGCATTACGGCTTAGAATTGAGGCTTCGAAACGTTTTTGAACGTCACGAAACATATGAGATGTTCTAAGAGCTGAAATTAGGATCTCAGGCTCGTGCCCGTGTTGCGAGATATGAGATCTCCGACAAGATTCTTTGCCTGCAAGATGAACGAGAATAGCTCAATCGTTGAGCATGTGCTCAGATTGTCTGGGTGCAACAATCACTTGAATCGAGTGGGATCTTCCAGATAAGATAGTGATTGATATAGTTCTCCAAGTCACTGTCGCTAAGATACTAGAACTTGGTGATGAACTATAGGATGCTAGGGATAGAAGTAATGATCCCTAAGCTGTTCGCGATGTTTGACACCGCGAAGGTAGAAATCGAGAAGGAGCGTCAAAGTGTTGATGGTTAGTTAAAACCACTAAGTTTCAAGAAGGGCAAGAGCAAGGAGGGAAACTTCATGGATAGCAAGTCAGTTGCTGCTCCAGTAAAGCAACCCAAAGTTGAACTCAAACCCGAGACTAAGTGCTTCGATTATGAGGAGAGCGGTCGCTGAAGTGGAACAACCCTAGATACTTGGTAGATAAGAAGGTTGGCTATGTCAATAGAAGTATATTTGATATATGTGTTATTGATGTACCTTGCTGGTACTCCTAGTAGCACCTGGGTATTGGATACCGGTTTGGTTGCTAAATGTTACTAACTCGAAATAAAAGCTACGAAATAAACGGAGAACTAGCTAAGTGTGAGGTGACGATGTGTGTTGGAAATGTTTCCAAGGTTGATGTGATCAACATCGCACGCTCTCTCTACCTTCGAGATTAGTGACGAACCAAAATAAATGTTATTTGGTGTTTTGCATTGAGCATGAACATGATTAGATCATGTTTGTTATACGGTTATTCATTTAAGTCAGAGAATAATGGTTATTCTGTTTACATGAATAATACCTTCAATGGTCATGCACCCAGTGAGAATGGTTTGTTGAAATCTTGATCGTAGTAATACACATGTTCATAACATTGATGTCAAAAGATACAAAGTACCACATACTTGTGGCACTGCCGCAAAATGTCATATTGGTATAAAGCGCATGAAGAAACTCCATGTTGATGGATATTTGGACTCATTCGATTTCGAATCGATTGAGACATGCGAACCATGCCTCTTGGGCAAGATGACTAAAGGATCCCGTTGGATGGAGCGGGCAAGTGATTCATTGGAAATGATACATGTTGATGTATGCAATCTAGTGAGTCTTGTAGCGTGCAGTGGATATCGTTATTTTCTTACCTTCACTGATGATTTGAGTAGATATAGTGTATATTTACTTAATGAAACACAAGTCTGAATCGTTTGAAAGGTTCAAGCAAATTCAGAGTGAAGTTTTAAGATCATCGTGACAAGAAGATAAAAAATGTTTGCGATATGATCGTAGAGGTGAATATCTGAGTTACGAGTTTGGCATACAACTTTAGACAATGTGAGAATTGTTTTCACAACTCACGCCACCTGGAACACCATAGTGTGATGGTGTGTCCGAACGTCATAGTCGTGTTGTATTGGATATGGTGCATGTTGTGATGTCTCTTATCGTTTTACTACTATAATTTTTGGGTTATGCATTAGAGACAACTACATTCACTTTAAATAGGGCACCATCTAAATCCGTTGAGATGACACCGTGTGAATTATGGTTTGATAGAAACCTAAGGTGTCATTTCTTAATGTTTGGGATTGCGACGCTTGTGTGGAAAATGTTTTCGCCTAATGAGCTCGAACCCAAAGCGGACAAATGTATCTTCATAGAATACCCTAAGAACAGTTGGATGAACCTTCTATATCAGATCCAAGCATAAAATGTTTGTTGCTAAAACTGGGTCCTTTCTCGAGAAAGGGTTTCTCTTGAAAGAATTGAGTGGGAGGAGGATAGAACTTGATGAGGTTATTTGAACCTCTGCTTCAACCAGAAAGTAGTGCAGCGCAGAAACATGTTTCTGTGAAGCCTACGTCAGTTGAAGAGGAAGTTAATGATGATGATCATGAAGCTTCGGATCAAGTTACTATCGATCTACGAGGAAAATAGAACTTGATGAGGTTATTGAACCTTCACTTCAACCAGAAAGTGGCGCAACGCAGAAAGATGTTTATGTGAAGCCTACGTCAGTTGAAGAGGAAGTTAATGCTGATGATCATGAAGCTTCGGATCAAGTTACTATTGAACGTCGTAGGTCGACAAGGATGTGTACTGCTACTGAGCGGTACGACAACCCTGTCTTGGAGGTCATGTTGTTGGACAACAATGAACCTACGAACTATGGAGAAGCGATGATGGGCCCGGAAACCAACAAATGGTTGGAGGCCATGAAATCCGAGGAAGGATCCACGTATGAAACCCAAGTATAGACTTTGGTGGACTTTCTCATTGGACGGTAGATCGTTAAGTACAAATGGATCTTTAAAATGAAGACAGACGCTGATGGTAAATGTTACCATTTGTAAAGCTCGACTTGTTGCAAAGTAGTTTACAACAAGTTCAAAGAGTTGACTGCGATGAGACTTTCTCTCTCGTAGCGATGGTGAAGTCTGTTGGAATTATGTTAGCAGTTGCTGCATTTTTCAATTATTAAATCTGGCAGATGGATGCCAAACCATCGTTTCCTTCCTTAAGGAAAGGTCGTATGAGATACAACCAGAAGGTTTTGTCGGTCCTAAGGATGCTAAAAGATGTGCGAGCTTCAGTGATTCTTCTATGAACTGAAGCAAGCATCTCGGAGTTGGAATATACACTTTGATGAGGTGATCAAAGTTTTTGAGTCTATACAAAGTTTACGAGAAACTTGTATTTGCAATAAAGTGAGTGGGAGCACTATATAGTTTCTGATAAGTATATGTGGATGACATATTGCTATTCGGAAATGATATAGAAATTCTGGAGAGCATAAACGGGTGTTTGAAAAGAGTTTTTCAAAGGAAGACCTGGATAAAGCTACCTAATTGTTGAGCATCAAGATCTATAGAGATAGATCAAGATACTTGATGAGACTTTCAATGAGCACATACCTTGACAAGATTTTGAAAGAGTTCAAAATGGATCAGTCAGAGAAAGAGTTCTCGCCTGATTTGTAAGGTATAAAATTGAGTATGACTCAATGCCCAATGACTGCAGAAGATAGAGAAAAGATGAGTGTCATCACCTATGCTTCAGCCATAGGCTCTATCATGTATGCAATGCTGTGCACAAGACCCGATGTCAGCCTTGCCATAAGTATGGCTGGAAGGTTTCAAAGTGATCCTGGAATGGAGCACTGGACAGCGGTCAAGATTGTCCTTAGTAACTAAAAGACTAAGGAGATGTTTCTCGATTATGGAGGTGATGAAGAGTTCGTCGTAAAGAGTTATGTCGATGCCAGCTTTAACACCAATGCGGATGACTCATAGTAGCGATCTGGATACGTATAGCGGAGCAGCCATTTGGAATAGTACCAAGTGGAGTGTGGTAGCAGTGTTTACGGTTTGACATAGAAATTTGCAAAGTACACACGAATCCGAATGTCGCAGACCCGTTGATTATAAGACCTCTCTCACATGCAAAGCATGATCGAGCTCCAGAACTCATTGGGTGTTAGATTCATAACAATGTGAATCACATGGTGATGTGAACTAGATTATTGACTCTAGTGCAAGTGGGAGACTGTTGGAAATATGCCCTAGAGGCAATAATAAATTAATTATTATCATATTTCCTCGTTCATGATAATCGTTTATTATCCATGCTATAATTGTGTTGATCGAAAACTCAGATACATGTGTGGATACATAGACAACACCATGTCCCTAGTATGCCTCTAGTAGACTAGCTCGTTGATCAAAAGATGGTAAAGGTTTCCTAGCCATGGACATGAGATGTCATTTGATAACGGGATCACATCATTAGGAGAATGATGTGATGGACAAGACCCAAACTACAAACGTAGCATATGATCGTGTCAGTTTATTGCTACTGTTTTCTGCATGTCAAGTATATGTTCCTATGACCATGAGATCATGCAACTCACTGACACCGGAGGAGTACCTTGTGTGTATCAAACATTGCAACATAACTGGGTGACTATAAAGGTGCTCTACAGGTGTCTCCGAGGGTGTCTGTTGAGTTGGCATGGATCGAGACTGGGATTTGTTACTCCGTGTGACGGAGAGGTATCTCAAGGCCCACTCGGTAATACAACATCACAATGAGCCTTGCAAGCAATGTGACTAATTGTTAGTTGCGGGATCTTGTATTATGGAACGAGTAAAGAGACTTGCCAGTAATGAGGTTGAACTAGGTATGGAGATACTGACGATCGAATATCGGGCAAGTAACATACCGAAGAACAAAGGGAACGTTATACGGGATTAACTGAATCCTTGACATAGAGGTTCCACCGATGAAGATCTTTGTAGAATATGTAGGAACCAATGTGGACGTCCAGGTCCCGCCATTGGTTATTGACCGTAGAGGTGTGTCGGTCATGTCTACATAGTTCTCGAACCCGCAGGGTCTGCACACTTAAGGTTTGGTGATGTTTCGATAGTGTAGAGTTATGTATGATGGTGACCGAAGGTTGTTCGGAGTCCCGGATGAGATCCCAGACGTCACGAGGAGCTCCGAAATGGTCCGGAGGTAAAGATTCATATATAGGAAGTCCTAGTTTGGTCGCCGGAAAAGTTTCGGGCTCATCGGTAGTGTACCGGGAGTGCCGGTAGTGTACCGGGAGACCTCCGGGAGGGGTATTTCGACCCCAGAGGGTCCATGGGCTGTGGGAGAATAATAACCAGCCCTTAGTGGGCTGGTGGAACAGCCACAAAAGGCCCATGGCGCAAGAGAATAAAAGGCTAAAGGAAAAGGTGGAAAATCAGCCAATAGGGAGCAATCCTAGTCCAACTAGGATTGGGGGAGAAGTTGGATTCCTCTCCTCCTTGGCGCACAAGGCTGGTTGGCTGCCTTGTGTGCCAACCCCTCTTCCTCTCCTCTCCTCCTATATATACTAGTGGAATAGAGGGTTTTTGCACAGATTTTACGGCCACGTGCTACCCGTTTCACCGGTGCTCCTCTAGATCGGATTTCTGCAGCGCTTAGGCAAAGCCCTGCCGGAATTGCTTCACCACCACCATCACCGGAGCGCCGTCACGCTGCCGGTGAACTCTCTCTCCTCTCCACCTCCTCTTGCTGGATCAAGATGGTGGAGATCGTCATCAAGCTGCACGTGTGTTGAACGCGGAGGTGCCGTCCGTTCGGCGCTAGATCGGAAGGACCGTGATCGAGATCGCGAGACGGTTCGTGATGAGATTGCGGAACGGATCGTGATGAGTTCGTGGGACAGATCGTGATGAGATCGCGGGACGGATCGTGATGAGTTCACGGGACGGATCATGATTGGATCGTGGGACGGATCGTGATGAGATCGCAGGACGCTCAGCGATTTGGATCGCGAAGATGTTCGACTACACCAATCGCGTTTCTTAACGCTTCCCGCTTAGCGATCTACAAGGGTACGTAGATCCACTCTCCCTCTCGTAGATGCTCATCACCATGGATAGGTTTGCGTGTGCGTAGGAATTTTTTTGTTTCCCATGCGACGTTCCCCAACAAAAATCTCCTCAAGCTCCTACTTGATCTTCTTCACACAAAGCTCAGTTCTTTATTTCTCTTATTTTTTCTACAAAACACTCCACCTCTTAAGGTAATAGCATAAATTGCATACCATTCCAGCAAGGTCATCATGAAAAAATCTATCAACACAAGCCATATTTATAATTTTCCATATAGTCTAGCACATGGTGACCTCCCTCCCCCCACATACACAGAGAACCAAATTTCTTTAATTCCTTGGGAAGATTTTAATCCAACCCCACAAGATCTCTTATTTTCTCTCGGGGTCTGAGAAGTGTGAAAGCACAAGTTACCACCTGCCAGACCAATTTATCAAGAGCACATCCAAAAAATAGATGATTAATGCTCTCCTGAAACTTGTGTCAAGAGGGTTGTAAAAATGAGAAAACACATATTCCAAACTAGCTCAGAACAAAAAAGGCACTGATCATTCCCAGTTCGACCTCTTCTTAACGGATTATCCATGGTCAAGATACTAATCCTGAGCATCAACCACATTGAGGATCTTTATTTTATGACGTATTTTAAGCTTCCAGATTGATATGTATCCAACTAGTCCAGAAGCTTTCAGATGCAAGTACAATCTTTCACCGCAAACTTATTCTTGATATTGAAAGGCCATCTAATTCTAGCTTTGGAATCCTTCAACTCAACTAAATCCACTAGCTACTTCAATTCTCACTGGTCATCAGTTTCACCATGTAGGTTTCTTAAAAACTGGATAACATCAAAAACCTCAATCTTGACATATTGGACAAACACTATTTTTGTAAATGTTAGGTGTAAAATCTAGGAATTAAATATTCTATGCACACATCTTCCCAAAAACATTATTTTGTCCCCATCTCCAAAAATATTTTTAGTATATTGTTGGGATGTATGGTTAACATTCACCAAGCTTTGGAGAAAATGTGAGCATCGAGTACCATCTGTCCGGCGGGATAAGGATTTCCTACTCGAATATTTCTTGGATAGCAATTCTTGCCATAACCAATCAGTATTCTCTAACTTCCAAAGCCACTTGGTTAGCAAGCATTAATCCATCACTTCTAGGGCACACACCTAATCCACCATAACTTTTTGGCATACATACACTCGGCCAGTTAACCAAATGATATTTTCTTCTATTATTACTTTCCTACACGAACATCCTTGCTCAGTCGGTATCTAAATTCTTAGGTATTCTGTTGGGATCTTTCAGGAAAGAAAGCATGAGCACAATAATGCTAATAAGATAGGGGTTCACTAAAGTGACCCTATCCGCAATAGATAGCAAATTTACTTTCCATCCAGCCATCCTCTTTCCAACCTTTCCCACAACAAGATTCCGTTGAGAATTGCTCAGTCTCTTAGAATCCAATGTCAATCCAAGATATTTCACAAGCAATAGTCTAGCATCGCAAGTGGGTATAAACTAACAACATCTCCCAAACAATAAACTCACTCGTATGAAAGTCTATCTTTAGACCAGAGACTTGCTAAAAACAAAAATGATGAACTTTAAGTTTCTTGCAATCTCTGGATTATATTCCAGGAGGAAGATGGCATCATCAACATGTTAAAGTAATGCTAAACTCTCATCCACCAAATTTGGAACCGTACCACTAATCAAACTCTACCTTCATGTTTTCTTAACCAACATGGCCACCCATCAACAATGATATTAAGCAATAAAGGGGATAATGGATCGCCCTGTGTAACATCCTTAAAAGTGGGGAAGTATGGACCAATCTAGTCATTCCCCTCTATGGCCATCTACTTACATTGTTGTGACATTTCCTAATATGAGTAATACAAGATTCTCTAGCGAGCACAAAAGATTTGACTCCATGAATCATACTCGAATATGCTGACCTATCCTGATCATTTTTGGTAACCATGTTAACTAATTCCAGACAATCTTCTGAAATCGAAACCAGAGTCGTGCACCATTGTAGGCCAAGCATGAACTTTCAAGACACGTCGCAATTTATGATTTGAGTGCGGTTGAGCAAATGCATAAATACCAACACGAGATGCAGATACCCCCCCTCCCCCCCAATATAGCGACCCTCAAAACCCTACCGGCTCCATCAAGTCCATCAACAAGAACAAATGAGTTGTCTACATTAAGCTTTGACAACCATACGAAGGAGCTTCCATCGGACTTATGCATTGACAATAGCTCTCATGTGGAGCTTCTTTGTGGTGGATAAGCATAACACACATGGTAAAACATCCTTCCTTTTTAACACATCTTCTTCTGGATGTCAATCAATCATCATGAGTGAGTTGAGGTAACTGGAAAAGAACCGTTGAGATACATGAATAGGTGAAGGTACCTTATCATGAATAATCTCATTCCGTATGTACCAACATCTCCATGAGAGCGGTGTTTTGGCTCTCGGACTCAGATGAGCTTGGGAGTGAACAAAAAATTCGTTAAAGATACAAAACAAATTCAAACGATTCTGATTTTTTGTGTGGAGATATATGCTTGAGTGAGTGATGGGCGTGCCAAATTTTAGAGCATCTCGATGTCTAAGTAGCTCTCAGCAAAAAAAAACATGAGGCCTGTGAAAAGTCTTACTGCTTGTGCATTGTTCTTACACAATTTTCCTTGCTGAGAGAAAGTTAGATGTCCAAATGCACTGGGCACACACACGTCATGCACTGAAACATCTTCCATGCAATTTTTTTTGATTTTTTCTAGTTTTTCTTTTGAATTTATTGGTTACCGGGTGCATATGAGTCTGGACTCACAACTAAATATTCACATCTTAATGGCATATCCTGAAGCTACCTCGTTTGAGTTGCATTTTCTAGAGCGAAGCTAAAGTTTAAAGAGCGGTATAGTCCCAAATAGGCCCTAAAGCATCATGTTTCTCCCGCAAGCTTTCTTTTCAGACTTTGGTAAGTGCCAGCCACACGTGTGACACGAAGCAATTTCGCCCTGGTGTTTTTTGATGGTAAATTTAGTTATCAAAAATTACAACTTTAAATGTGAAGCTTGTCAACTTTTTGTTTGGTGGCAAATTTCAGTTTTTTTTTCAAATGTCAATTTTAACTGTAAAAACGTCAGGACGATGGTACTTCGCGCCACACATGTGGCATTTATCATTGAGTTCTTTTTTCATTAATCACGATCATAATGTATCAACAAGAACCGTCCGGGGCAGTGAATGCTAGGTCAATTGCATCCCAGAAGGTTGGATCCAAAGAGATCGATGACGAGCAGTAACACATTCAAACCATGCCGAGCAGTACTACCGATCTACTAGTACATTTCTCGCAAAAGAAAAGGTATCGATTTACCTGACCGAGAAAGGAAAAAGAAAAGAGCCACCATCGACGTGATCAGCGGTAAAAACGTGTGGGTGAGTAAAACGGAGAGAAAATAACGGCCCGTCCCAGCTCCAACCCAATCCTGTTCCGCCTCCACCCATTTCGTTTCGACCCAATTCATTCATCCTCCTCCCCCAAATTAAAACCAGCCGCGACCGCCGCCGCCGACGACTCCCCCTCCGGCACCCGAAATGGCGTGATCCCCGCCCCCGATTCCCCTCGCCCCAGCCGTTCAAATACCTCCCCTCCACCGCGCCCCCTCCCTTCCATCCCGAATCGCGGAGATCCCCGCATCCCGGCGCCCCCGAACCCTAACCCTAGCCCCCCCCCCCCCACCACCACCATGAAGGCCTCCATCAAGTTCCGCGACGACGACCGGCCGCTGCTGCGCGCCAAGGTGCCCATCGGCGTGCTCGGGCTGCCGTTCCTCTCCGGCGTATCGGCCGGCGGCGACGCCAAGGACCTCCGCTTCGACCTCTCCACCGCCTTCCCCTCTGGCCCGGGGCTCCGCCTCTCCTACGGCCCCAACGACCCGCTCCAGCCCTTCGCGCTCTCCATCCGCACGGGCCTCGGCGCGCTCGGCTCCCCCGTCCGCGCCCCCTTCGCGCTATCCGCCGAGTTCAACCTCCTCTCCTCCAACCCGCCCGCCTTCTCGCTCCTCTTCAAGCCCCGCCTCGGCGACTTCTCCCTCGCCAACTCCGTCCGCTCCTGGCCCGTACCCGACTCCCCCGCGCTGCCGCCGCCCCACAAGCTGGCCGACCTCACCAACGGCGACGACAACGACCATGAGGGCCACAAGGAGTTCTCCCTCAACGGGAACGGGTTCGCGGGGAACGTCGCGGAAGCCGGGAAGACCTGCGGAGGGGTGGGCACGCTGCTATCCGGGATGCGCCTCACGACGAGGAGCATGCTGCCGCTGTGGAACAAGGCGAGCCTGCGGTTCCAGTGGGGGCTGCGTGTGCCACCAGAGCTGAAGGCCGCGCTCGCCGACGATGGATATGGGCGGAAGGCCGGGAGCCTGGCTGTCAGCAAGCTGCCTCTGCTCGTCATGAACAAGATCACAATTGAGCACACGCCACGCCGGCATCCGAAGTCTGAAGAGGAGAAGAAGGGGAAGATCGCACCTATAGCCGAGGGAGAGCAATTCTCATTGCTGAAGAGGCAGCTGGAGGCCCTGAACGAGGAGAGCATCATGCTGCGGCACACCGTGGAGGCCCTGCGTGCTGAGGTCGGGGTCAACCGAGCTATCTCAGTTCCTAACAAAGGTGACGCTCGGAGGATGCCGGCAATGTCGCCGCCCCTCCAGAATCCTTTCCCTGTGAAGCCTGATCTCCATGGGAATGGGAAGGAGCTGGTGGCCAGTGGACCGAATGATGCGAGCGAGGAGCTGAAGAAGGCACTCGAGGCCCGGAGGAAGTGAGGCATTACTGCATTAGTGCTTGCTGACATTGCAAGCCCTGCAATTTTACATATATTTGGTGCTTAATAATATAGGTTGGTAGGCAGTTTGCATCCTTGAGTGGAAGCAAACGACATTCTCATAAGGTGATGCAGACATTTTCCATGTTTTCCATTGTCGGTCGTCGTGTTAGGATATGCCATTATGTATAAACCTGCATTTTCGTCTTTGCAACTTACTGTTAGTAGAGGTTTCAAGTTCTATTGTGATGTTCAAAATGCTTCTGTTGGCCAGATGCTATTCTGGAGGCATTTTGGTAAACTTGGTTGCCAACTTGCCATGATAGCTATGTGCAAGTGGAGGCATTTTGGTAAACTTTATATGGTATCTATGTGCAAGTGTGCCCAGTTGCTGTTAAAATTCACACGTTGTGGAGGGCCAACTTTTGCATTTGCCTTAGAAAGTGGCAGGAATCAAGGACCTTGAAAGTGATAACAGGGGAAATGAATGATCTGACTCCACACGTACTATTAAGTTCCGTAAACACTTTTTAATTTCATAAGGAATGGTCCTCAGAGGTAGAAGGTAGAACATGTAACAGCCTTCAACAGTAAGATGCTTCTTTGTGTGCAGCTGTGCTTTGATTGCTCCTATCGCTTTCATCTCCCTGCTGGTAAAATCTGAAGCTAACCTTTGCATCTGGCATCCAAAGAGTTCCTCCGGTAATGAAGGTTCCTCCTGAAATATAAACATGATGCAAATATTGGTCTGACATGGGCTGCTGGTTTAAATCTCTTTATTTTAGGGACAGTTGGTTTATAACTCGGTGTACTAGGATCCTGAACTCACTACTTAAAAAAAAAATCTCCACTCTTTCATCCAGAACAAAAATTGACGGTAGATATGCACATTCGTAGATTCATTCGCAATAAAACGGGGGGTTGCATCCCAGCCAGGCCCCACCGGTCAGTCAGCGACCTAAATAGACATTTTTTTTTTCGAAACGGGCCTAAATAGACAATCGTTTGCCAGATTCAAATGATTTCCATGCTCTGGGAAGCTTGCAGTATCTACTCTGAGCGTCAGGCTTTCCGACGGTCGGATACTTTGATCCAGCCATGATGCTGAATTTTTAGACAGTTTAGCTCAGTGACGCGCTGCAGCAGTTCAATTGTGTTTTTGTAATCTTGCGCGCTTTTGCACGTCAGGCTAACGGTAGTAGCGTAGCCCGATCAGGGATCAGGGGGGCAGTATGGGCATTACGCCGGAGCTGGCCCGCGGTGGGCCCTAGTTTGAAAATAGCCCTCCCCCTACGGCTCCACCCACCTCTTTTTTATTTGCCCAAATGGCGAAAACGCCCCCGAGGAACGGAGAAATTGCCTGCTCGCGCGCTATGAACTCTGATCCGTATCCGTCTTTCCGATAAAAAAATCAAATCGGAGGCGAGGGAGGGACGAGGACAGGAAAAGGCTGACGACGGAAAAAAAATGACGGAGGAGGGCGGGCGAGGGGGAGGGAGCCAGCCTGAGACGGCACCGCACTGCGGGCGGCTTCCCTCGTGGGAGAGCACGGCACGGCACGGTGAGGGGCGCATGGCGGGCGGATCAGACGGCCCCGACGTGTCGGCCGGCGGCGAGATCTGGGGCACGCTGGAGGAGCTGCTGCTGGCGTTCGCCGTGTGCCGGCACGGCACGGCTAGCTGGGACTCGGTGGCCACGGAGGTGCAGGCGCGGAGCCCGCTGGCCGCCCGCCCCCGCCTCACGCCCGGCAGCTGCCGCCTCCGCTTCCACCAGCTCCACCGACGCTTCTCCGCTGGCGGCAGGGCGGAGGAGGAGGAGGAGGAGGAGGGGGAGGTCGGCCCTGAGGCTGAGGCCGAGTCTTCCGCCGCCGACGGGTGGCTGGAGGAGCTCCGGCGCCTCCGCGTCGCCGAGCTCCGGCGCGAGGTCGAGCGATGCGATCTCTCCATCGGGTAAAACGATTATAGTAGTACTAGCACTAGTATATCCGAACCGATAAAACCACCGTTTGAACGAAGGCCATTCACCGCGCGCCTCGTGGCCCGTCCGATGGCGAATCCTGCGGCCGCCATTTTTCCAGAGCTCGATGTTTATTTTTATTATTTGTGACAGGACGTTGCAGAGCAAGGTGGAGCTGATGAAGGAGGAGCGGGAGCGGAGCCTGTCGAGCGGCGAGGCGAAGCCGGAGGGGGTGACCGGCGACGAGAACCTGTCGAGCGAGGAGCCCGGGCGGTCGTGCAGGGAGTCCAACTCCACAGATCTGAAGCGCCCCGGCGCGGCCAAGGCGGAGGAGGCGGCCAAGGAGGAGCTGTCCGGGGAGTCCAAGGAGAGCGCCGTGAGCCTGCAGTGCCGGCGGCGGAAGGCCAGCGCCGACGAGGAGACCGACGAGCCGCTGGCCGCCCTGCTCGACAGGGTCGCCGCCCGGTTCGGCCCCGTGTTCGACCAGCTACAGGAGAGCCAGGTAAAAATCGCCATCAGAATTACCGCCCCCGCCCTGCCCGTCCTGTGCCTTCCCTTCCCTTCCCTTCTCTTCCCTTCCCTTCCTTCACCGTCGGCCGCTTCCCGCTAGGTCAAAATTGTGTTTACTTGGGGTAAAAACAAACGAAGAGAACGTAGACGTACACGGTCAAAACCAAAGAGCACGAAGCTTGTCAGAGTTTGGGTCCGTTCTTAATCTAGGTGTCGGCCTCATTATGCAGTTATATGGATATGGTTAGGCTGGCGCGCACGCACGCACGCGGCATGATGGCCTGCGATTAGGAGCACTGACCAGCCAGCCCGATCTACGTGACCGGAGCAGAGCCAGCGCGTCATGGCGGTGCACGCACGCCCGCCCGCCTCGGCAGCCATGACGGACGGACCCCATGTTTGTTGCCGTGGTGGGTGGGTGTAGCTGCTGCTGCGTATGGCCATGGACCATCGCTGGCTGACGCGGAAGAAATTCTTTGCCGTCCGAGCCATCGAGTGCCATTTATTTTTTTGGAGCAGTTAACGTTTGCTCGTTGGAGCTCGTGTCTGTCGCGGAAGAGAAGAGAAAGTTGGTGCTTTCCGCGGGTTGGATGATGATCCATCCGGCGATTCGATTCCTTGTCGCACGGACCAGTCGGGTGCCGCGTTGCACTCACACACATGGGCGGGCGTCCGTCCGTGGGTGCACGCCGTCTCAACGGCAGTCGATCGAGGACTCGAGATGCTGCGGAGATATTTTTTTCTTCTTTTTCCTCGCTTTCGTTTGTGAATTTTTAATTATTTTTCTTTGTTTATTCACGTGCCGGTGGGCCCGCTTTGCTGTCGTGCAGGAGAGCGAGTCGTACCGGGGCATGATCAGGCGGCACGTAGACCTGGAGGCCATGCGCCGGAAGCTGGACGGCGCGGCGGGCTACGCCAGCAGCGCCGAGCTCTACCGCGACCTGCTGCTGCTCTGCGCCAACGCCGCCGTCTACCTCCCGCGCCACGCGCCCGACCACGCCGCCGCCGCGCTCAACGCCCTCCGCCTCGTCTCCGCCCAGGTCTCCGCGTCGCTCCGCGAGCCGGCCCCGACGCAGCCGCCCGCCAAGCGGGAGCCGCCGAGCGGCGGTAACCCCCCACCGGCGCTGGCGGGGGTGGACTCGCGGAGGACAGAGGCTGACCTCGTCGGGCCGCTGATTCAGAAGGCTGCCAAGCCGCTCATCTTCTGCCGCAAGCGGAGCTCCATCGCCAAGGCTGCCGCCGCGGCGGCCGTCGCGAGGAAGGAAGAGGCTGCGGAGAAGCGTGATGTTGAGGAGGAGGTGGGGAGCGACGGCGAGAAGAAGGCTGCCGTGGCCGCGGCGGCCAAGGGCAAGGCGTGGGGCACGGGGACGAAGAAGACCCGAGGCCCCGGCAAGAACTCAGCTCTGAGCCGCAAGGCGGCGGCGGCAGCTGCGGAAGAAGCGGCCACGGCGGCTGACAAGAAGGACAACGGGGACTCCGACGGGGCGGCCGCCGGTGGGCTACCCAAGAAGCGGATCGCCGTGGACTTCCTGAAGCGGCTGAACCAGGGCAAGTCGTCGACCCCGAAGAAGAGAGGGTCGCCGCTGACGAAGCGGAAGCGATCGGCGCCGGCGCCGGAGGAGGAGGAGGAGGAGCAGCCGAAGGCCAGGAGGGGGCCTGGCAGGAAGAGCACCGGCCGCGGTGGCTCCAAAGCAGGAGCCAAGGCTAGCGCGACGAAGAAAAGCGTCGGACGACCACAGAAACGGGGCGCTGCTCCGGCCACTCCACCGCCGTCCAAGAGGGCCAAGGTGAACAAGTCGGAGAGGTCCTCGTCGTCGTCGAGGCGAGGAGGGAGGAAGTTGTTGCATTAGAGTAGCTAGATGTAGCCGGTAGAGATTACGTACTAGTATTAGGAAGTGTGATAGCTTCAGCTTCAGCTGTGTGTAAATCATGTAGGGTGCTTGCACTGTTTGGGCGTCCCACCTAGACACTCACTATTGAACTGACATTGTTGTAATCGGACTATGGGCATCTCCAACACTGACCACAAACCTGACACCGGATAAGTGAGAACCAATCCAGACACTAATACGAGAGCCGCCTTCTAATCGTAGCCGCAAATAACTGAAGACATTTTGAATGGAATTTAGGAAATAAACAATTGGATGCATATTTAAACAAACCAAACGATTTTCATACATGTTCGAGATATGCGCTACACTAGTGCAGAACATGTATGAAATTGTTTGGTTTATTTAAACTGGCCTATGGCTATCCTATGATGGGGTGAAATTGGCTTTGCTGTCGCGGACACTAGACGTTACCAATATTACGTCACTATTAAAAAATAGTGATGATGTTGGAGCATATGTTAGATATTTTTAATACCTATGACGATGGATCTAATTATATGATGACAATATCATATATACCTATGCCGTTCATTTTTTTCTAACGTCACAAAGAAGGTTAGTTTGAAAGCATCGGAAAAATCCTGCTAAGACAACGGGAAAGAGTTGTCGCGGCAATGTTTTTTATGATCAAATATATTTAGAGTGATGTTTGCATGCCACAATAAGAAAAACATGTACATTAATTAAAAGATATTTTATCTAACATAATACCTAATTAATTAAGGTAACTAGGTAAGTTTTGAAGTACGATAAGACCGAACAACAATGTAGCTCATCGAGTACCGAAGAGAACAACGAAAGCATAGCTACATGTTACTATCCTATTACAATATATGATTATAATAAGGATAGTTCATGTACTTTTTCACCGGATCCGCAATAGAGGTCATTTTTATGATCAAATATATTTAGAGCGATGTTTGCATGCCACAATAAGGAAAACATGTACATTAATTAAAATATATTTTGTCTAACATAGTACCTAATTAATTAAGGTAACTAGGTAAGTTTTGAAGTACGATAAGACCGAACAACAATGTAGCTCATCGAGTACCGGAGAGAACAACGAAAGCATAGCTACCTGTTACTTTCCTATTACACTACCTGTTACTATCCTATTACAATATATGATTATAATAAGGATAGTTCATGTACTTTTTCACCGGATCCGCGATAGAGGTCGGACCGTCAGCTTGTATCTCCTTCGGGCCGCTAGGTTCGTCGCCTTTGAAAACCCGGGCATGATCGATGGCATCCTTGTTGAGTATGTTAACAAACTTCACCTAGATGCGTGTGAATTCATCTCTGCGATCTCCCATGCTAGTTTCTCTATTTTCCTCCCCCGTGGGATGATGTTAGAGTGCCTTTTAAGGCGTTCTCCCTCCCGTATGTACTCCTACATGTGGTGAACAATGTAGTAGGCATCCGAATCACTGTTTTCTGGTTCCTACTGGCAACAAAAGTCAGTTTTGTGGCCGAAGTGTGCCGCTTTAAATTTGTCAAATTTGCGATGTCCCTCTTTGATCACTCTTTCCCTGCCGATATACTTGATGAGTGCTTCAACCAGAAACTTCTTGATACCTCTCTAGTCTTCCTTGACTTTCCTAGACAAATCCAAGAAATAAGTTTCGGCGAACTTCGGGGTAGTAACGACGAGGATGCAATGTTCTCTGCGCAAAAAGTCAAAAATACCAACTATCCTTGAGTTAATGTTTGTACATGCAAGCATAACAAGATTGTACTAAAGTATATTGTCTACCGAATGACTTACTTCGCATAGTAGGGCACGAGAATGCAATCTTTGTCCATGTTGGCAATCAGGAAATCTGCTAGATACTTGTTCATAGCTTGACGATGACCAGGGACACTGAGGTTGGCTCTTGCAAGAGGTAGGGGTCCGCTACTGCAACATCCTTGTTGAGTTCACATTTCACAATGTAGGTGATGTTGATTGCCCATAGGTGGACTAAGGAACAACCGAGTTTGAGTAGGCGGAACGGGTTAAAGATGTCTTCGAATGGCACATAGTACTTGTCGCGGGGAAATCGTCGCACATACCAAGATTCGGTGACACCATCACTCAAAAACGGGAAAAATCCACCGCCATGAGAAAATGGGTACTTCTCCTTACAGAGAAGTGTCCCTTGTAGAAGGCTCAGTTCTGTTTGCAGCAGACCGCGGAGCGCCTTTGGAAGGATGGGTTCACCCGGGGAATGTTAACTCTGCCATACAACACGACGAACATGTTTATTATTGTGAACCGTGTGTCTGACGGTGCCCTTCTTACTTGGTCACCTCTTCTTTCTTGCCACGTTAGGATGTCTAGCTATAGTGCCCGACAATGCATTTGCGATCGTCACATTGAGTGTGTTTGGACTCAGCAATGCTCCCCTGGCTAGTGGCACCTGTGTGCCTGTTGGAGTGAAGTTGTTGATTACTTCCCTTAGTGATCTGGAAATGGAGCAGCAAGGATCCTCACCCTTTTCCCCAGAGGTGACCTTGAGTTATCAAACTCGCGGGAAACTGATGCCCTTTAAGCTAGGGTCTCAAACAAGATTTTGTTAAAGAATTGATTTCATCTTTCGAACCGGATCAAAATCAAGTAGCAAACTCTTATAATAAAAATAGGCGCGGGTATGAGGTCTTAATGCATACAACCATATATTTCTGAAAGGACCAGATATGATCTTAATTTGTGTGTTGGAAGTCACCCATCTAGATGAGTAAACTAAAGTGGGGGATGTGTCCAAATCACATCTTGACCGACACATGCCCTCCATCAAGAGCCAATTATCCAATCAAAGGCCCTATCCATCTCGTGAGGTTTCCTTGATAATTAAGATTGTAATAATCAGACAAAAGCATTGGATTTTTAATGACTACTCCTCTTTAATACCCAAGGATAGGATTCGTGTTACCGTACTAAACCTTTCTGCCACCGGTGTCCATAATAACACTTCATGGTCTCACTGCCCTTAGACTCTCTGTGGCTCGTTCCTCATGATCCCAGGTACTTGCAGGGACGAAGAATGCGAACGAGACAAGAGATAACTACGGAATAATTTTATTTCACACATACGGGGCGTTAATTCAAAGCTCTTCCATTATCTCTTCAACAAATACATTAGGTTGCAAGGCTCTTATCTCAACCCATACCTTATCAAATTACTCACACATGGAGATAAGATCACACGAAGAACCAATTTAAGAACACATCATGAAGAATGATCGATAATAATATGTCTTACAATAGGGGCCTTGTGTGATACATGATTACAAGTATGTCTAGCCTGCTGAGAACTATGGTGATGCTGGTGGAGATGGTGGCTATAGAGATGGAGATGGGAAATGGCAGTGACTAAGGTTTTTTTGAGATGGCTTCTGTTGATGATGACGAAGATGCGGCGTTTCTCGCTCTCCTCTAGCTCATTTCACACTAGTCCCTTTATAAAGATTGTTCAAGTGGATGAGGAGCATCGGTTTCCATGCCATACGACCGCCCATATGGGTGCTCCTGGTCGCATGTAAGGTCGTCTTTTGCTCTGTCTCCTCTGGTGCCCCTCCCACTTGATTTCTTCTATGTCCACTTTACTCCTTTCCAAGTATTTATTTAATTTCACCCATTTCCTATGGAAACAAAATAAAGATAGGATATTTGGATCATTTGCATTCATTAGCCATTATGGCAATATCAGAGCAAATATTTTGGTTTTAATGAAATATCTTGGTTTAAACTCAGGATAGATGAGTGTAAAATAGCACCCATCAATTCCCCCAATCTTAAACTTGATTGTCCTCGAGCAACATAGATAGAAATCCGAAACATAAGGAACTCAGTTGTTTCAACCAAAATAACGAGAAGGTTTCGGTTCACTTACTATCGGTATGCCTATATAGCCCTCCGCATCCTTACCTGAAAACTTAGCATAGATGTAGCGGTGGCATGGTTACCGTGCAAGTGTTAGTCAAGAAAAGATAATTAACTCAATTTTTTGTTCAACTAGATAAAATAACATGGTAGCACTTAATTCTATTTCCTCTAGCTAACACTTGCTTGCCGGGAATGCAAAGAAGAGCTTTTCTTAATTTTTCAATAAAAACATAATAGGGAGTGAAAGGTGTGTAAAGACAACATGATTCTAGAGTAACTCATTTTCACACCCACAAGAGTCTTACCTTCAAGGTTGCTAGGCACTTGGCTTAAATCATTGTTTGCTGATTTTTTGTTGTTGTCACATGATGGGATTATGCCAAATAACTGATCATGCACAAGGTTTCGCAGTGGCTTAATTTTTGGGAACTATGGACCAATATGTTTGTCTCGTTTGAGCTCTTGTGACTAGTCTCCATGATTTACCACATACACACACATTTAAGATAAAACTGAATAATATTCGTTTGTAGTGTTGCCACTATGTACGGAACATACTCATAGCCAAAATCTGAGCCTGAAACTCTGGTGGATTGTGCATTGGCCAGCGGAGTTCTCGACATAACATCAAGAAAGGTGAAGAAGCCGCATTTACACACATAAACACATATATAGCAGCAATGTTATAACACCGACGAGAAGCTGAAGCACAATGTAAGAAATACAACACTGATTTTTGGCATAATCTCATTCAACTTTCAAACTAAATTCCTCTAGACAATTCAATCCACTAGTGCTATTGAGTCTATCAAAATTATCAATATGGGGTTGAGTATATCTCTAACATCATCTTCTCTAAAAAAATCTCAACACCCAAGTCTTTAGATACTTACTCTTGTGCATGGTTATTCTTTATTAAGATCACTTTCTAGAAAAACAGTCCCACGGTAAGTCTCGCTTATCTAGATTAAACTGAGAAAAGGCTACAAAATTATTTCACTACAAGAACAAATCATTTGCTTTAATTATCAAGACTTACTTCCATTTGCACACAAAACACATACTACTATTACAACCATTATAAATATTCAAGTGAAAAAGACGGGAGTCGTAGGACATACCTTCATGATCATGAATGCACACACTATTCTTAATTAAGCTTGCATCCCTCATTTTTTTACAAAGAAACCCCTTGTCTGGCTTAGATCAACTACTCTAAAATATAAAGAAGAATGCAAACGAAATGCAGGGGCAAAAGGAAAGAGCAAAGTAGAACTTATTCTATTTTTTGGTTTTTTGTGTTTTTGAAAGCTAGCTTGTAAGCGAAAAATCACAAACGGTGAAAATAAAACCGAAGCAAATAAAAGGCAACATGTTGGAACAAACCAACACGAGTGTTTGAAGCTCAAAGAGCCGAAGTACAACCTCATTATAACTTACTAAATAATACAACCACATCTTGATGTAGACGTGGTAGTGGCCTCCCCAAGCTTAAGATTTTGCAAGCCCGAGCCTGTAAGATCAATGTGGCGGCAGTGGGTAAGGAGTCCATCCTTTTCTCTAGTTGGAGAATCTCCAGTTCATGTAGTTGGACGTGTCCCTCAGGGACTCGGCGAGGTTTCTCGTGTAATTAATGGAGCCCTAGAGAGTGGTCAGTGCCACATAGGTGTTGTAGTTTGTTTGTTGTATCTGCCTCTTGGTTTGATGACCCACAAGTATTGGCGATCAATCGTAGTCCTTTCAATAAGTAAGAGTGTCGAACCCAACTGTCGGTGTCAAACTGGCAGACCTCGGGTAGGGGGTCCCGAGCTGTGGACCTTAGATCGATGGATAATAGGGGACGAAGGAGACATCGTTTACCCAGGTTCGGGCCCTCGCGAGGAGGCAAAACCCTACGTCATGCTTGATTGTATTGACGTGTATGGAGATAACAGAGTTGATCTACCTCGAGATCGTCTAAGCTAAACCCTAGATGAGTTCACCTATCCTCTATGAATGGGGATCCTCCAGTTTATATTGACACCGGGGGTACCTAGGGTTACATACAACCGACCTTTTACAAGGGATAGATACGCAGATCCTATCTTCAGAACTTGGGAGCCACACCATTCTTCAGAGCTTTCCTTCGTGAATACGGGATTGTTCATAGTTTGGTCTTCAACAAATCAGCCCCATAGGTCGGCCACGAGGAATGACCCGACGGCCTGAGGACCCCTTAGTCCTGGACTCCCTTAGTAGCCCCCGAACTAGCCTTCAACGCCGAGAAATGCAGTCTTCGATAGCTTCGGGCGTCCATGGTATTCGGCTTGAAAGGTGAGTTCCTTCTATGTTCGGCAGATCCTAACTCAGTTTTTGATGATGTTATGTATTCCAGAGTATGATTTGTTTATCCTGAAGGCCCAACGCCCGGGTGTGAATTGTAACCAAACTGGACAACTCTTCTGATGAAAAGCCACAATAGCCAGTTATGAAAACTCAAATCACGACTCGAGGCCGCTTTTCTAGCGACACACCCCGTTAATACGAAGATCATGTCGCGCAGTTCGTGGGATACGAGTAATGATATGGATAACCCCGCATGCGTATAAGGGCACGATTACTTTTGGAAGTGACACAACCCGCGACAGTAAAAGAGGACCCTTGGTATTACGGCTTCCCATAAAAGAGAGAAAACCCCGAAGGTCTCACTACGCCTCCAAATCCTGACTCCATCTCGCACCCCAACCTCAAGCACCTAGATCCATTTCTTCCTTCTCCTTCCAACCCACCTTTCCCGAGCTCACCCATGGCTGGCTCGAGCTTGCAAGGCATGTGGGAGGCCTCATGCGTCACCGACAAGGACATCCGGGAGCTCAAGGTCATCGGGTACCTCTCTCCCAACACCCCCCACCACCCTCACTAAAAGGGCCAAGTGGTGCCTACACCGAAGACCGGCGAGAGAGTAGTTTTCATCCCCCATTTCCTCAGAGGATTGGGTTTCCCTCTCCACCCCTTTGTTAGGGGACTGATGCTCTTTTACGGTTTGGACTTCCACGACCTCCCCCCGAATTATTTTATACACATCTCGACCTTCATCACCATTTGCGAGGCCTTTTGTGAGTCTAGCCACACTTCGTCATGTGGCTCAAGGTCTTCAATTTGAAGTCGAAGACGGTCAGTGATCAACATGCTGACTGTGGCGGGGATGTAATCAGCAAGCTCCCGCGGATCGGGTGGTCGGATGACACCTTCATCGACACCGTGAAGGTTTGGCAAAAGGAGTGGTTCTACATCACCGAACCACGAGACGCGGGTTGGTCGACGCCGAACGAATTCAGATACGGACCCCCCACGAGGCTAACCTCGTGGATCAAGAAGGGCCACGATTGGAAATCCGCCTCGGAAGTGAAGGCGCTACAAAAGCGCATCACCCAGATGGTGGATGCCAACATCGAGCTGACCAACGTGGTCCAGGTCATGCTCCACCGCCGCGTCCAACCCTGCCAGCGTCAGGAGAGCTCGGGGACCTGTTCACCGTGCACAAATTCTTTCGCACAACTCATGATAAGTTGTGTAAAGTACTCTTGAAGCGAAGAAGGAATGGCCGGCTGAAGAAGAAGACATCGGCTTGGACGCTGATACTCCCCCCTTGAAGGTATGATAGGATTTCCCATTGCATTCCGAATCGTAGTTGTAGACAAGGATCTAACCCTTCCTCTCCTTGTCCTTGCAGGGCTGGATGGAGAAAGCCGTGCAAATCAACGACCCAGACCCCTTGCCTGAAGACCCTAGGTGGCCCCTACTAACGGTGATGCTGGTCGTGGCACCGTACGTGGCGCCAGAAAATAAGGAGAAGAAGAAGGAGGAGGTACGCGAGGGCCTCCGCCCTAGGGGGTCCTCCGGATACTAAGTCTGGAGAGACCCAAGCCTCCTCTGCACACGAGGAGGAGCACGCGGAAGACGGGGGAGAGATCGACTCGCCCCAGACAAACAAGAGACCGCGCCCAAGGACGCCGAGAAGGATCTTCCTCTGCTCTCCCCGAAGAGGCCCTACAGTCCCAAGGTGATTCTGGCGGACGATAGCCCGGATTCCGATGAGGTTCCGGAGCTTTTGAGAGGGTGCCCTGAAGGAACCCTAGGGTCAAGCCCCCAGCCCAGAGGTATTGAGTCCGGATCCCATCCGGCTTAGTCACATAAATTTTCTAGAACTAACTTATTCAATTGCTTTCATGCTATAGTCCGGCTCGAGACCTCCCGACCGAACAGGTCTTAGATGGGGAGTCTCCACCGGCCGAGCTGGCGGAGAGCGGGACGACGTCCCGCACCACACCCCCTCTAGCCACAGGCGAGGCCGCAGAGGTGGTATCTCGTCGGACCCCCCTGCACTGAACACCGGGGGCGAGACAATGATAGCTGAGGCGCACACCTCGTCCGCCAAAGACCAGGAGGTGTTGGCCGAGAATCATGCTTCAGCCGCCCCGGTCCAGGAGGTCGAACCCCTCCTGGCGGATAAGGAGGGGGCCATAATTCGCCCAGGATCCCTTCACATTCGACCCCGGAGGCCTCAGCGCCTCCCACATTGTCGACTCTGCCTCCCTAAGGAGGGGGAGGAGAAGTGCCATCATCGGTGCCGCCCACGACCGAGCGGACCGTGGTTGGGTGGCCGACCATGATGGAGGAGGCATTGTCTGACTTCTCCATTGCCAAAGATCACCTCACCCTTATGGGTGCGGTTCTAAAAAGTATTCAGTCCATTCACACCGGACTGAAGGAAACCTTCAATGGTTTACTGGACGGCTTCAAGGTAAGCCATGCTTTTGTTCATAAGGATGAGTTTTGTTTATGTGGTCATCAATTCCTTATGGGTATAGTAGCCCCCAAGCCACAGGTGAGTTTGAAAAACTCGCCCGAGGGTCATAGAAACTAGAAACGTAGGCATATAGTTCGACACCGAATAACTCAAACTCCCTCTTATATATAAGTTATTTTTTGCAGGCTTCGTCCTCGGCCAGGGCATCCAATGCCCTTGAACTGTCCGAGCTTAACCAGAAGATTCAAAGCTCCGATGAGGAGCTGGACCGTTTGAACAAAGGGCTCAACAAAGTGAAGGTCGGTTTTAACTGTAGTTGCCTGATCTTTTGCTTTTCTCATTAATGGGGATTATCCTGAATTTTGGGTCCTAATCTTGCTTCTCGTTATGCCCACAACTTCAGACACAGAGTTTGAAAACCTCAAGGCCGAACTCAGGAGGCCAAACAGGAGGCTGCCGATCAGAAGGCAGCAGCCGATAAGGCAGCAGCCGAGCTAAGCTCTCTGAAGGTGGAGAGCGGCAGGCATGAGGCTCAGGTGGTCGAGGTGCAACACGAGCTCGAGGATGCCAACGCTAAATGTGAGGCCCTGGAGCAACGAGTCAAAGATCAGGCGACCGAGCTGACCGCGCTTACCTCCGATCTTAAATTGGAGCGCGTTGAGAGGCGATTCTTCGAAGAAGAAATTCACCAAGTCAGGTTGATCACGAATGGTAAGCCATACTTTCTGCAATGTGCCTTTGTTGGAAACACGTTCGCCTTTATTACACAGTTGTGGCATTCCCCAGGAGCCTTTACGAACCTCCCGAAGAGCGTGACGGATGCGGTAAAGCACTTCGTAGTCCGGGATGGGGATGTGGAGGAGAGACTGTTCTGGGCGCAGTTTGAAACTCACGAGTCACATCCCCTTCTCAGCTACCAGATGAAGCAGCTGATGCAACTGCACAGGATGGTGGGGCCGGCCCTGTAGTACCTCTGCATCCAGCTATGACCTACGGAGCCATTGCCGAGCAGCTCTTTCGGCCTGCTGCAGAAGCTTCGCGACACCGTGCCGCTAGTTGAGGCCATGATGCACTGGCCATGGGTCAAGCCAATTGAGATGGCTACCGTGACCCCGCCTCCTGGGAAGGAGCACAGATGCCTCGAGTTGTATTTTCATGCCGCATTAGAGGGTGCTCGGTCTACCAAGACCCAGTGCCCAAAAAATGTAATGTATGAGTGAGGGTGTTATCATTATACCACGAAGACATTTATGTTTTATTATGCTTGTCCCAAATATATCATATTATGTATTGTTTTGACTCCTGCGTGGCCGTTTCAATATGAAAGTTGCGACTCGTTGGCTTTAGCCCCCATGTAGATACTACGGGGGGTGTTTCGACCTCCGCAATGGGTCCTTAGCCGATATATCGGTGCCCATAGGCAGTAGTGAGGGAAATGAGGCAATGAGACTATTTTGCTTTAGTGCTTTCACTTAGCCTTAGGAGCTCGAATGTGGGGGCTGGTGACGAGCCCCCAGTGTTTTGTGGTAGTATGTTCAGCCAAAGCTTGAGACTAATACCACATGGTTTGGAAAGGTACAAACCCTTTGTATGACACGGGAGAATCTCCATCGATTCTTAGTTTGACACTTTAGCTCTGGTCGCAGACTGGTTCTCGCTTATTATGATAGTCAATTTTTGGCTTTCTCCACTGAGGTACTTGCCAAGCCAGCTATGGATACAATCGCAGTGGTTCTCCATTTTACCCTTTTAGCCGAACTGGCGGAGCATAAAGGGGCAAGCACAGGAGTGGAGCAACCCAACTATTGACCCAAGACATAATTCAGAACCGATGCATATAATGTGCTATCCGAGACACCAAATGGGTAAGACATAGTGACGGGGTCATGCTTGGGGTGTTTAGTTATACCCAAGCCCCCGGTCTATCAACGGATCGCACCTATCGTGTAATTGGACAATATATATGGTGCAGGTATGCGGAAAACAAGTTGTGCAATAGAAGTACTGAAAATCGAGGCAGATGTAACAATCTTATGATTCAAAATGCCGAGACGGCTATTACAAGTAATTCTTTATTGCGAAAAAGGAAAAGCAATCTTTTACATGATAGCATTTTTATTCAGGGCCCTTACTGGGTGACTTGATGTCCTCCTTGAGCCTGGCTACACGATGTTGCCCTCGAGCGGGGAGTTGCAGAACCTCTTGAGGGTGGTTGCTATTCGGTAGACAGACCTTGAGGGGGTCGTGAGAAGCCGCCGTAGGTTGTGTCGACGTGACGCTTTGTAGATCGTCTCTGGCCAAAGAAGCGATTGGACCGTAGTTCAGTTAAGCCGGATATCCAGCCCTCGGAAGTAGGTCCATCCATGTTGTAACAGCCCGGGACCGACACTCCAGAAGATTCCAGAAGATTCCCCTTTGTTTCCAATCTCGTCTGTGTTTCGTCTGGTTGTTGCATTCATCATTCGCATCATTTGCATCTTTTGCATAGCATCGTCACTCGTTTTTGAAAACTTGCATCCATTCGTAGTTGCCGGTTCTCTCCGTTCTCGTCGCTGACCAATTTGAGACCAACCACACATGCACGCGCCCGCGGTATCGTTTTAAAAAAATGTTTTAAAAGGCGCGCGAAAAATATTCTTGTATTGGGTCAAAACCTGGCGTGCGGTCTTATTATAGTGTAGGTAGACCGCCTGTCAAATTTCGTTGCTTTCTGAGTTCATTTGATACCCCGTCGGTCAACCATAGCAGTGCGGTCATCGGTTATTCGTCGGACGTTTTCGGTGTTTTAAACTTCGTGTCACGGGCCGCAAACCTCCCTCTCATCTCCTCTTAGTCTACTCCACACACATCCACCACCCTAGCCCCGATCCGGCCGTCCGATTATAATCGCACGACCGAAATCGGCTCTGAAAACCATCAACCCTAGCCCCTAAACATATAAATAGACCCCCACTTGCCTAATTGGGACCTAAACCCTAATCTTTCTCGTTTCCCATGCCAAACTGCCATCAGCCTCCTCCCAGCCGCAGCCTCCCTCCTCCCATTCGCCATGCCCGCCGAAAGCCCATCTGGGCCCGCCCCGGGCCCAGGTCACGCCGCCGCTCGCAGGCGCCCGAGCGCCCGTGCCCGAGCTCCTCCTGAGCGCCTTCCATGGTGCCCGACACCACAGCCTCGCGCCCCGGCCCCCTTGCTGGCCGCCGGCGACCGCCGGACCTTCTTCCCTCTTCTTCCTCCCTTTCCTTCCTCTCCTCTCTCTCTAATCTCTCCCCCTCTCGCATCCTCTGCAGGGACCCGAGCCGCCGGCCGCCTTGGCCCTCGCCGTCGCCCGGAGCTGCCGCCAGTCAGATCCTGCAGCCCCCTCACTGGATCCGCCTCCCCACGGTCCGTTCCCACCGCTGCCTTGCGTCCCCGCCTCCTCGTGGCGCCTCCCAGACCGGCAACCACCGCCGCCATGGCCCCGTGCTCCTGGTGAGCACGGGAGGACGACATCCGCGCCTGGCCTCGCTCGCCCGCTCGTAGCGCCGCGTGGGCCGGCCTAGATGCGCCTCCCTCCGGCCCAGCTCCCTTCCAGCGCAGGCCCAACCGCCTCCCACCGAATGGGCCAAGGCCCACAAGGTGAGCAGCCCCCTGCGCCGTTTTTTTTCCTGTTAGACCGTTGCATTTTTCTTTAATTTAGTAAATTGCATATTTTAGAACGTTAATAGTTAAAAAAAACGTATGTCGGAATAAAATGTTTTATATATGAAAGTGCTTAGAAAAGTGTGTAGATTAATTATATTCCATTTTCATCCATGTCCAAAACACTTAAACTTGTTGTTTGCATCATTCACATAAATGCCATATTTTGCATTGCACATATATGTTTAACCGTGCCTCGAATTAATCAAACCCGATATGAAATAAATGTGTGGATTATTTATATATCGCATTTTCATGTATGATGAAATATTGGGGTGATTATCGCATTTAATTGCTTGAATTACTCGTTAATCGGTTTATGTCATAACTTGCATAATTAAATATGACATATCTTCCTACTTGAACCTATGCATATTGTATATGTTTTCGGGGTAGAAAAATCCATATAATTTATATGTGCATTTAGTTTTGTCATTTGAGCATTTTTGTGTGCATGTCATTTTTGCTGTGATGCCCTTTTGTTATTTTCGTGTGATTTAATACATGCATGATTTGAAATAATTTTGAACATGAGATATGCCCTTTGATATGTGTCCTAACCCCTGGACATTTTGCTTGCCATAGAAATGGATGTATATGTGTTATTTTGTTGATGACAACATGCTATAAAATTACTGCTGTGTTGAGGGTCCAAAATATCTCTAAGTCTGGAATCTCTAATATTTTGTTGCTGTCTTGTCATGTGTTTTGCTAGTGATCTAGAACCCTTTTGTGGTAGGTGTAATGGAGTTATTTGTAGTTGATAATGTCCTTTACTATGTTGTTAAGTTTCATGCCATAATATGCCCTGTAGCATATAGTTTCACTACTCTCAATATGCCTTCGTGATAAAAACTGCATTGTCAAAAACTGCTATTTTCACCAAGTCTGAAATTGTTTTCAAGTAGCCACCTTGTGAGCTTCCTACCATGTGATCCATGCATGTTTTGAATATGATATGTAAAGATGAAATGAAGTGTGTGTTATATACTACTGCCCCATGCTTAGTTTGTGCATGTTAGAATCTTGTAGCTTGTTGTTTTCATGCGTGCAAAATGCTAAGTTGCTGTTTTGGACAGATTTCAACTAAAACTTGTGTTGGTTGTAATTGTTGAACCGTAGCTCCGTTTTGAACATGTTGCATATGAGCCTTGCTTAGAATCTCATGTAGTTCCATAATAACTTGTTGCATTCATGATTTTAAATGTTTGTGATGGTATTTCCATGCATTTGCATTCATGACATGTGCATCTTGTGTTGCTCATATGCTTTAGGCCGTAGCTCCGTTTGAGATGTTCCATATATGTAAATCGACTAGAATGACATGTAGAATTGCATGGTATGCTTTATTCTGTTGTTTAACAAATATAAAATATGGAAGATCTGGACCAATTTCGAAATTAACATATGAGGTCATTTCGGAAATACTATAAGTTGTTTCCGACCTCATTTAAGATGCCTAGATAGTGTAGTTTACTTATGCTTCACCTCTTGCCATGTTTAACAACATTTAACATTGATGTGTACCTAAACGGGAATGAACTAAATAATTCGAACGTGAAGTTTCGTCAATATGCAACTCGTTGCATATTGAACTTCACTTAATGTGTAGAAGTTGTTTGTTGTTCTTACCATGTCATGCCTTGCATACTAAACTGAACATGCATTATATTTGTTTGTGCATCGTGTCATGCATATGTTGTGGTGTATCTTGTGTTGATTGTTTGTTTCCGTATTGCTTCTTCTCGATAGAGTTCCGAAAGTGTTCGGAGTGTGAGGATTCGTTCGACTACGTTGGCCTGACTTCTTCATGGACTCGATCTTCTTCCAAGCGGGATCTCAGGCAAGATGACACATTTCCCTAGATACCATTACTATCAGCCATGCTAGATGTCTCGTTTTCTATCGCTATGTCTCATTACCTACCACTTGTTTGACAAGACTCCCAACATTGCCATGAAAGCCTCTAACCCCTCCACATCCCAGCAAACCAATGTTTGGCTATGTTACCGCTTGCTCAGCCCTTCTCATAACGTTTCTAGCTGCAGGCGCAATTACTTCCATGTGTCAACATGGACATTCTTTTGTTATATCACAATATTGCTGCTATTTAATTTAATGCACATATATACTTGGTAAAGGTGGAAGGCTTGGCCTTTTGCTCGGTGTTTTGTTCCACTCTTGCCACCCCTAGTTACTTGTGACCCGGTGTTATGTTCCATAATTGAGCGCTCCTAACATGCTCAGGGTTGTTATGGGGACCCCCTTGATTTCCGTTTTAGAATAAAACTTGTATGGCAAGGCCCAACATTGGTACTACATTTGCCTAATAATTAATAAAATTGCATAGGGACCCGCCGGTACCCGCGGATCTTAATCAACAACCCGGGCCAGTGCTCCTCATGAGTGTTGGTCCAAACTAGAGTCGTGTGTGGGGCCAACCCGGGGCAACTCGGGAGATTTCTATCAGGCCACTGTACGCTACGCTCATCTGGTCGTGTCTTGAGAACAAGATACGCGGCTCCTATCGGGTTCGTCGACACGCCGGGCGGCCTTGTTGGATTTGTTTTACCTTCCTTGAACGTCTTGAGTGAGGAATTCCGATTATTCTTCGGGCTATCTCGAGGTGTTGGATTTCCTTTGGAATTGCCTAGGATGATCACGAGATCCGTGGTCGAGGTTATTCCCGCTGCGTGTGGTTAATTTGTGATGGATGAGTTGGAGCATCCTTGCAGGGTTAAATCTTTCGGAAAGCCGTGCCCGCGGTTATGTGGCGAACTTGGATATTTTGTTTAACACCCGGTCATATCAAACTTGAAGTAAACTTTAATAAAATACACCAACTGTGTGCGTAACCATGACTGTCTCTTCTCATGAGTCCTTATCCGAGAGAGAACATGGTGGGGTTATGATTGACGTAAGTAGGTGTTCAGGATGAGTTAGTGATCATTACTAGTTCTCGTCCGTTATGCGTAGACCACCATACTTTCATTTATGTACTCGTAAGTTAGCCACTCAAATAAATGCTTAGTCGCTTGCTGCAGCCTCACCACTTAACCTTACATCACCTATTAAGCTTTAATAGTCTTGATACCCTTGGAAATGAGATTGCTGAGTCCCTGTGGCTCACAGATTACTACAAAAACAGTTATAGGTACAGGTAATGCGATGATTTACGTGAGCGCGATGCTTGATTTGATTTGGAGTTCTTCTTCTTCTTCATCAATCTAGGATGGGTTCCAGGCGGTAGCCTGGCATAGCAAGCATGGATGTCATTTTATCGTTTGATTTCGTCCGTAGGCGAACCCTGCTCTTCTGTATGATGTTTGAGTATGTTGTTGTATTGATGTGACTATGATGTAGCTTGTGGCGAGTGTAAGCCAATTCCCTATACTCATCTCTTCTATACATGTACTTGTAATGATATCCATTCTTGCAACACGACGAGATGCGCTTCTATCCCTGTTGAGGCCCTCGTGCCGAAATAAGGATAGGGTCACATCTTGGGCGTGACACATGTTCCCTTTAGAGGGCTTCCCTCGTTGGCCGGGCTTCGAGCTGTGGAATCTGGTGTTTACAGCCATATCGTCGGCGTCCCCGCTGCTATGGCGGCGCTTGTTTTTGGTGCACCACGGCTTGCCGTTTCCATCCCGCGTTTCCGAGGTGCTCCGGTCTTTAGGATTATGACCACGGCGAGCTAGCGAGCTATATTCACCCGTGCGAAAGCGGGTCATGAGTGTGATGAGCTCGGACATTGTCCTCGGCCTGTCATGGCTGAGCTGTCTAGCCAACCACTAGTCCCAGATATTATGCCTGAAGGAGGCTATTGCCTCGGTGTCCGAACAATTGACAATCTGGTTTTTCTTTGTTAGGAACCTGTTCCAAAACTGTTTTGCCGACTCTCCTTCCTTCTGGCCGACATTGCTTAGGTCGGAGGAGTCTGGATGCTATACACAAGTGCCCTGGAAGTTAGACCGAAAGGCATCTTCTAGCTCCTCCCAACTTCTAATGGAGTTTTCAGGGAGGCTGTTTAACCAGTGTCTAGCTGGCCCTTTGAGCTTTAACGATAGGTACTTAATGGCGTGGAGGTCGTCTCCCGTGGCAATATGTATGTGGAGAAGAAAATCTTCGATCCGCATGGCGGGGACCATAGTCCTGCTATATTGTTCGATAGTTATGGGTTTAAACCCTTCGGGAACCTGGTGCTGCATGACCTCATGTGTGAAGCATAGTGGGTGGGTGGCGCCTCTAACCCGGGCCACATTCTGCCAAAATTTGGCTTCCGGTGCTCGACGTCATTCCCGTTCTCAGTTGTTGTGGTAGACCTAAGGCTGGTCTCCGTCCCGTCTAGCGAGGGAGTATCCTCTGGATCCATAGATGGATCTTGTGTGGCCTGCTCTATAATTCAGGTCCTGTCATAGGTCGTGTCGGTCCCTATACCGAAGTGGATCCTTCCCCCTCCTACCGGGCAACTCTGGTATGTATTTGGGATCCTCATCCATTCTGTCTCTTCCTCAACAGGGGTGATCCGGCTGGTCAAGCTTTTTGTATCTAGGAGGTGTGCGCTCGAGAGTCTCGTCCTCGAATTGGGGAAGCAAACATCAGTGCGGATAACTTCTGGTTTGGTCTGGACGCTCATGTTAGGGAACGTTGCATGCGAAACAAAAAAATTCCTATGCACACGCAAGATCTATCCATAGTGATGAGCATCTATGAGAGGGAGAGTCGGTCTACATACCCTTGTACATCGCTAAGCGGGAAGCGTTAAAAACGCGGTTGATGTTGTCGAACGTCTTCGCGATCCAAATCACTAGCCGTCTGATATGTCTCCAACGTATCTATAATTTTGGATGATAACATGCTATTATATTATGTGTTTTTGATGTTTTATATGCATTAATATGCTATTTTATACTATTTTTTGGGACTAACCTATTAATCTAGAGCCAAGTGCCAGTTTCTGTTTTTTCCTTGTTTCTGAGTTTTGCAGCTATGGAATATTAAACAGAGTTCAAATGGAATAAAACCTTCGAAAGGAATTTTTTTGGAAGGAAACAAGTCATCCAAGCTTGGAGTGCACGTCAGGGGAGGTGCCAGGGTGCCACAAGCCTGCTAGACGCGGGCCCCCTTGGCCGCGCCTAGCAGGCTTGTCGCCTCCTGGCTGGTCTCCTAACCCTAATTCTTGGCCTATAAATACCCAAATATTCCCGCAACATAAAAAATATGAACGAAAATACTTTTTCGCCGCTGGAAGCCTTCGTTCCCGAGAGATCCAATCTTGGAGCCTTTTCCAGTAATCTGTCGAAGGGGGTTTCGATCATGGAGGGCATCTACATCAACTTCATTGCCCCTCCGATGATGCGTGAGTAGTCCACCACAGACCTATGGGTCCATATCTAGTAGCTAGATGGCTTCTTCTCTCTCTTTGATCTTCAATACCATGTTCTTCATGATCTTCATGGAGATCTATCCGATGTAATCCTCTTTTGTGGGGTGTTTGTCAAGATTCGATGAATTGTGAGTTTATGTTCAGATTATCCATGAATCTTATTTGAATCTCCTCTAATTTCTTATATGCATGATTTCATATCCTTGCAAGTCTCTTCGAGTTATTGGTTTGGTTTGGCCAACTAGATTGGTAATTCTTGCAATAGGAGAAGTGCTTAGTTTTAGGTTCAATCTTGCGGTGTCCTCACCGAGTGACAAAGTAGGGGCAGCGAGACACGTATTGTATTGTTGCCATCAAGGATACAAAGATGGGTTTTTCATCATATTGCTTGAGTTTATCCCTCTACATCATGTCATCTTACCTAATGCGTTACTCTGTTCTTCATGAACTTAATACTCTAGATGTAGGCAGGAGTCGATCGATGTGTGGAGTAATAGTAGTAGATGCAGAATCATTTTGGTCTACTTGATACGGACATGATGCCTATATGCATAATCATTGCCTTGGATATCTTCATAATTATTCACTTTTCTATCAATTGCTCGACAGTAATTTGTTCACCCAACGTAATACTTGCCATCATGAGAGAAGCCTCTAGTGAAACATATGGCCCCCGGGTCTATTTTCCATCTTATACTTTTAGATCTAAAACCAAAAATACCAAAAATACTTTGCTGCATTATTTTTATCTTTTGTTTACTTTCCATTCAAGCAATCTGTCCTATCTATCTCTATCAGATCTCATCCTTGCAAGTAACCGTGAAGGGATTGACAACCCCTTTGTAGCGTTAGGTTCAAGAGTTTGATTCTTTGTGTAGGTACATCTATTGCGGACTTGCTTGTATCTCCTACTGGATTGATACCTTGGTTCTCAACAACTGAGGGAAATACTTATCTACTTTGCTGCATCAACTGTTCCTCTTCATGGAAACCAACGCATGCTCGAGAAGTAGAAAGAAGGATTTCTGGCGCCGTTGTCGGGGAGGATACACATAAAGCCTACCAAGTACCCATCACAAACTCATCTCTTGCATTTAATTTATTTGCCATTTTCCTCTCATTTTCCTCTCCCCCACTTCACAAATTTGCCGTTTTATTCACCCTCTCTTTTTTGTCTGCCTTTTTCTCGTCAAATCTCTTGTTTGCTATGTTTGCTTGTGTTGCCATGTGCCTTCTATTTTCTTGCATCTTCGCTTGCTAAAAATCTATTGATATGGATCCTCATCCACTTGCTAATCTTTTCAAAAGACCAAATTATGATGAACCAATTGCTAGTGAGTCGAGTGCACTTGATTATCTCTATGAAGATTTGCTTGAACATCGTGAAAATTTTGATGAAGTGTTGAAAGAAGAAAATTATAAAGTGATTCATGATATCTCCTTGAATGAAAAACACGATTGCCATGTTGTTAGTATGAATTCTATGAATATCCATGATGCTAATGATATGCAAAACCACAAGCTTGGGGATTCTATGCTTGATGAAGATGATATTTTTTGTTCCCCAAGTTTTGGTGATGACATGTATGCTATAATTGATCATGAAAAGAATGCTTTGTGTGATAGTTATATTGTGAGATTCCTTCATGATGTTACTGAAAATTACTATGAGAGAGGAACATATGCTTTTACATATTGCAATAATATCAAGTTTCCTCTCTATGTATTCAATCTTTGGAAGTTATGCTTGTTTTGCCTTCCTATGGTAGTTGATTTTTGTTCCCATCATTCGTTTGCTCAAAAAATCCCTATGCATAGGAAGTGTGTTAGACTTAAATATACTTGCCATGTGATTCATGATGTTCCTATTGTTGCAAAAAGGAATTATGTGCCTGCAGATTTCATTGTTCTTGATATAAAATGCAATCCTACATGTCCTATTATTCTTGGTAGACCTTTCCTTAGAACGATTGGTGTAATTATTGACATGAAAGAAGGAAATATTAGATTCCAATTTCCATTAAGGAAAGGCCTGGCACACTTTCCTAGAAATAACATAAAATTACCTTATGAATCTATCATGAGATCTACTTATGGATTGCATACCAAAGATGACAATACATAGATCTATTTCGTTTTGCCTAGCTATGGGCGTTAAATAATAGTGCTTGTTGGGAGGCAACCCAATTTTATTTTTGTGTTCTATTTTTGATTCTATTTTGGTGTGTTTTGCACATTTACTTCGGTAGTAATTTTGTTTTGGTGTTTTAATTAGTGTTTGAGCCAAGTAAAACCTTTGGGGTGATCTATGGTAGTTGTTGATTTGATCTTGCTGAAAAACAGAAACTTGCGCTCAGTCCAGGAATTTTCTAATTTTTTCAGAGAGTCAAATTGATCTGAAATGTTTAGAAAAGATTGATATACAAATTTCCCTGATTTTACTAATGTTTCAGAATATTTAGAGTTTTAGAAGTATTCGAAGTCTACAGATTGCTACAGACTGTTCTGTTTTTTACAGATTCCGTTTTCTTTGTGTTGTTTGCTTATTTTGATGTATCTATGGGTCATATCGGGGGGTATGAACCATGGAGAAGTTAGAATATAGTAGGTATTACACAAATATAAATAAATAATGAGTTCACAACAGTACCTAACGTGGTGATTTATTTTTCTTATACTAACTGATCTCATGAGTTTTTTGTTCAGTTTTGTGTTGTGAAGTTTTCAAGTTTTGGGTGAAGATTTGATGGACTATGGAATACAGAGTGGCAAGAGCCTAATCTTGAGGATGCCCAAGGCACCCCAAGCCATATTCAAGGATACCAAAAAGCCTAAGCTTGGGGATGCCCCGGAAGGCATCCCCTCTTTCGTCTTCAATCTATCGGTAAATTTACTTGAGGCTATATTTTTATTCACCTAATGATATGTGTTTTGCTTGGAGCGTCTTGTATGATATGAGTCTTTGCTTTTTAGCTTTCCACAATAATCCTTGCTGCACACATATTTTGAGAGAGACACACTTAATCGTGAATTTATTAGAATACTCTATGTACTTCACTTATATCTTTTGAGCTAGGCAATGTTGCTCTAGTGCTTCACTTATATGTTTTTAGAGCATGGTGGTGTTATATTTTATAGAAATTATTGAACTCTCGTACCTCACTTATATTATTTTGAGAGTTTCTTAAAACAGCATGGTAATTTGTTTAGGTTATGAATTTAGTCCTAATATAATGGGCATCCAAGAGGGATATAGTAAAAACTTTCATATTAAGTGCATTGAATACTATGAGAAGTTTGATTCCTTGCATATAGTTTTGAGATAATAGAGATGGTAATATGAGAGTCATGCTAGTGAGTACTTCTGAATTGGAAGATATACTTGTGTTAAAGTTTGTGATTCCCGTAGCATGCACATATGGTGAACCGTTATGTAACGAAGTCGGAGCATGATTTGTTTAATGATTGTCAACCTTTGTGTGAGGGTCGGGAGCGCGCGATGGTTAACTCCTACCAATCTCTCCCCTAGGAGCATGCGTATAATGCTTTGTTTGATAACTAATAGACTTTTGCAATAAGTATGTGAGTTCTTTATGACTAATATTCCCTGTATACCAGAACGAGCCACGAAAACACTTTTCCGCCGCCAGAAGCCTCCGTTCCCGAGAGATCCAATCTTGGAGCCTTTTCCGGTAATCTGTCGGAGGGGAATTCGATCACAGAGGGCATCTACATCAACTCCATTGCCCCTCTGATGATGCGTGAGTAGTCCACACAGACCTATGGGTCCATAGCTAGTAGCTAGATGGCTTCTTCTCTCTCTTTTATCTTCAATACCATGTTCTTCATGATCTTCATGGAGATCTACACGATGTAATCTTCTTTTGTGGTGTGTTTGTCAAGATTCGATGAATTGTGAGTTTATGTTCAGATTATCCATGAATCTTATTTGAATCTCCTTTGATTTCTTATATGCATGATTTCATATCCTTGCAAGTCTCTTCGAGTTATTGTTTTGGTTTGGCCAACTAGATTGGTAATTCTTGCAATGGGAGAAGTGCTTGGTTTTGGGTTTAATCTTGCGGTGTCCTCACCCAGTGACATAGTAGGGGTAGCGAGGCACGTATTGTATTGTTGCCATCAAGGGTAACAAGATGGAATTTTCATCATATTTCTTGAGTTTATCCCTCGACATCATGTCATCTTTCTTAATGTGTTACTCTTTTTCTTCATGAACTTAATACTCTAGATGAAGGCAGGTGTCGGCAATGTGTGGAGTAATAGTAGTAGATGTAGAATCATTTCAGTCTACTTGTCACGGATGTGATGCCTATATGCATGATCATTGCCTTGGATAACTACATGATCATTCGCTTTTATATCAACTGCTTAACAGTAATTTGTTTACCCACCATGATATTTGCCTTCAAGAGAGAAGCCTCTAGTGAAACCTATGGCTCCCGGGTCTATTTTCCATCATATATTTTCAGATCTATACTTACTGCAATTTATTTACCTTTTACTTTCCACACTCGTCACATCTATCTCTATCGGATCTAATCCTTGCAAATAACCGTGAAGGGATTGACAACCCCTTTATAGCGTTGGGTGCAAGAGTGTGATTGTTTGTGTAGGTGCATCCATTGGTGACTTGCTTGTTCCTCCTACTAGATTGATACCTTGGTTCTCAAAAACTAAGGGAAATACTTATCTACTTTGTTGCATCACCCTTTCCTCTTCAAGGGAAAATCAATGCATGCTCAAGAGGTAGCAGGCCCGCAGCCTGAAAGCAACGGAACGACAACTTAAAGCCGAACAAGACGACCTCAACGATCGATGGACGAGAGTCCTCTCAGCTGAGGAGGGATACGGTACCGGTCTGTTGGACCAACGTAAGAGTTATCCACATAGAAGGCTGCTACCGCAATTTGAGACGAGTTCACTGATACCCCGTCTCCCAAACATACCACGTATGAAAAGCCGGACCGCCCTCCTCGCGGGCGTGACAGGACGGCTAACGGTACTGGTTATAGACCGGCTATTCCCCGAAGACGGGGAAAGGAGCCGCTAGAGCCCAATGACAGGTTCGACCTACGAGACGACCTAGACTACAGAGAAGGTCGCACAAGATCCATCTATGGATCCAGAGTCTACTCACCCGATAGACGGGATGGGTACAGACCATGGCTCGACCGAAGCAATAGCAGAGACCGGGAATGCAACTGAGCTAGAATAGACGCTGAATACAGGCGCGATATAGCTCGGGTTCACAAACGAGGTAATGTGGCATCAGTTCCCAGAGGGGTTTAAACCCGTGAACATTGAACAGTACGATGGGACAACTGATCCAACCGTATGGATTGAGGACTTCCTCCTCCACATCCACATGGCATGAGGAGATGATCTCCTTGCCATCAAATATCTCCCCCAAAATTCAAGGGGCCAGCTCGGCACTAGTTAAACAACCTCCCCGAAAACTCAATAGGATGCAACGAAGACTTAGAGGATGCATTATGCCGATCTAACTTCTAGGGCACCTGTGTTCGGCCTCCGGATTCTTCCGACTTAAGCAACGTCATACAATAGCCCGGAGAGTCCGCGCAAATTTTTTGGAATCGGTTCTTGACCAAGAAGAACCAGATTGTCGACTGCCCGGATGCTGAGGCAATAGCCTTTTTTCGGCATAATATTCGGGATGAATGGCTGGCTCACCAGCTTCGCCAGGATAAACCTTGGACTATGTCCGCCCTTACATCCCTCATGACCTGCTTTTGCACGGGCAAATATAATTGGCTAGCGAGATGCAGCCACAACTCCGAAGATCCCGAAGCTGTCGGGACCCCGATCCTAAGTCATAGGAATCCAGCCTGTAACACATCACATCACTTTGCGGCCTCACGCACGGTAAACTCCATGGCTGCAGCCTTACCTTAGCGAGGACCGTTAGCATCTTTTGGCTCACGTATGTGAATATGTCGCTAGCATTCAAACGATAGAGAACCCGGGCCGACATGACTAGTCATATAACCCAAGTGGCACATCCGTACGGGAACAGGCATACATAACCCAGCAATGCAGGTGTCAGACTCAAGCGTGTGTAGACGAGTCATAGCAAGATACAAGGACTCCATTACATCGTGGGACATAAATGTCATCACTGCACGTAGTCGAGTCATAGCAGGCTACAAGGACTCCATTACACTTCGAGACATTTCCCCGAAGGGACAGACACAACAACAAAGAAGGATACATGTCGTTCAATCAATGTGTCCGGAGCAGTAGCAAGCTACCAAGGCTCAGTGGAAGCACAAAGAGGTAGTTCCCCATAAAGAGTAATACTAAAGGCACATGACTAGGTGTCGGATCCCATACATACCGTTGCACATCACACGTACGAACAACATGCCCGATATGCATAGATACAACTATGGCATCACAACATAACCATACAACAACACAACTTTTATTTAAGAGGCTCAGAGCAGGCTTGCATAATATGTTCTTACAGGTAGGGGTCACATGACCCGACACTCAAGTCATACAAGCAAGTTCATACAAACCAAGCGGAAGCATAAAGCTATTTGAGTACAGACATATGAAAGGGTAAAAATGCACATGGCCTGACTATCTACAGCCCGCCACAGGGCATAAGGTCGTAGCTGGGACACCAGCTATTCGACATCGTCAACATCTAGGTAGAACCCACCTGATGGGTCCTGAGTCTCATCTGCAACATTTATTAAGCAAACATGCGTACAAACGTACTCAACAAGTCTTTAAAACAGACCTAGTCTATTCATGCTCATGTATCAACAAGGGGGGTAGTGTAGTTAATGCAACAATGCCAGCTTTGAATCTTGGCCTAACCTATTCTGCACATATTAATTCTCTGTTCATGTGTTAGATATCGCACACGAGTCCACTAACACCACATCAATACACCACCATGGATTCACTTCCGTCACCTACAAGAGTGTCATCCACGGTACTCACACTTGTCTTGATATTTTTATCAGTACCATCAAGTTATCTATGAACAACATAAGTTCTCCAAGCAGTCCATATGCGAGGACGCGGATATTCGAACAGATTCATACCCTGCAGGGGTGTACTCCTTCACACACGCTGTCACCACTTATCACTGTGTGCTCATAAAAACCATGCACCTCGGCAACCTTCAAGCGGAAGCCCAGCGAGGGAGTCGGCCACGACCATCCATCACACAAGGCCTCTAGTCCAAGCTATCACCTATTTGAGACTGAACCCGCACGGAAGTCCGGCCAAAGTTTCCGCTACGGCCCCAAACGATGTGCGCAGGGTTCCCAAGCCCAGCATTCGGGTGACCCTTGGTACACCGTGCCACTGCCTACCGTGTCGTAGCCCACACTAGGGTCAGCACTACGCATAGCCTCCAGCATAGCTATAAACACCAAAAACTACTTGCAACACCTGGACCAAGGACTAGGCGGTTGATAAGTCGAGCAGGGTCATATTTCAGGGCCCAACATGTGGTAGCAACTAGTCTTGGATCACAAACACAGAACTCAGTTCCTAAGAACAGTCCCAATGAGACAACCCGCTATGTACTCCTACATAGCCTCTCATCACTACCTTTATCAAAAGGGCTCATCATTTAGCTCATCACATCAGAACAATAATGTTTCACTCCAGTCCATCACCCAGATGAATCAGACCTAACACAACTCTAAGCATAGCAAGCATAGAAGGTAAAGCACATCATGGCTCAAGCATCTACCAGGTATGCTAGGTTGCAAGGTTTAGCTATGTATTGTGACAATGACATGTCATGCGGAGGAATGGGTTCATCTACCGCATATGACAGACAATTGAACGTTTGTCCTAATGCAATAAACAAGAGCAGGAGCGACAGAATGGGATGATATCGGAATGATCAATGGGGTTGCTTGCCTTGTTGGGAGGCGGGAAGGTACTCTCCTTCGATGGGATACTCGGAGGTATCCCTTGAAGCAGGACCTACCGCAATGCAGATAGGTAACAATCAATACACGGCAAGTGCAGCAATATGATGCATGATCATGACATGGCAACATGGTTGAATGAGCTAATGCAACTAACATTAGAGTTTAGATGGAGTGGATTTGAATATAGGTTCAAAATCGTTCTCCATTTAATATTCTATATATTGACCTATTGCTAAATGTCAATGTTCATCTACATAGGTTGCTCTAATATGCATGATAACAACACCATTGGATTCATTGGATTTTTCTAATAAATTTTCATATATAATTTATTTCAATCTGAGTTACAGATTAATTTCTATGATTTTTCTAAGGTTTTAGCATTTCCTGGAATTAAATTAAATTAGACATTCCATTATTTCATCTGCATGACATCAGCATGATGTCAGCAGGTCAAATGGCCGTTGAAAGGTCAAACCTGACCAGTGGGGTCCAAAGTGACCCAGACACTAACATGGTTTAATTAAAGAGATTTTTATTTCTATGCCCCTGGTTCATTAGTTGTACTCATTCATCCCCACGATCTTAACTTTCGCTCACTTTCCCCCACTCCCTTGCCCGAAACCCTCAAAACATATTACAACGAACATTGCCATCGGGTCAATGCCTTTGACCGTTAACTCTGACGAGTGGGTCCGCATAGGGCCGAGTCCACCTTTAACCGTTTACCTGTATAGTTGTTTCGTATGCTGACCGTACAATGGTATTCGTATACATGGGCGCATGCAACCGACCAGGGTCGTGGGGTAGCACGTGTCCATGGGACATTGCCCGAAATGTCACATCATATAAACAGGGGCAACCACCTCCATCGCCCCTACCATTTCCCCCCAAATCCCCTCCCTGTTGCATCGTCTTCCTCTCCCCCACTAGCGTCATCTTGCTCTCCTCCACTGCCTCCACCGCACCGTCTTGCTCTCCCCCACTGCATCCTCTTCCTCACCTTCATCGCGTCCATCTATCCGACGGTGGAAGCTCGTGGCGACGCCGGCGCAACGGCCGGAGATGTCGGAAGCTCTGTACGGATGTATGCTTATTAGATTTTGTTTTTAATGCTCACAGATTGGGTTTTTTAATGCTACAGACATGTATTTTTTATTAGATTGGGTCTCTATTAGATTTGTTTTTGAATGCTACTCAGATTGGGGTTTTGAATGTCATATGCCCAAATGGAATCCACTGATTAAGAAGTTATCTGATTCATTAGTATATAAATTTGTCCACAATATGCACTTATATTAGTTCTGTTGTTCAATGTGTGTGCATGACAATGGAAGATGCAAATAGGATCATAGTATATTAGCCCTATGATCAATGTAAAATGCATATCAAAATTTTCAATGGGATGTAACTGTATATTCAGGAGGATGATGCTTGGGGAAAAATAGGAAGCTGGACCTTATTGACTTCAAGGACCCGTACGATCTAGGGTATTGGATCGACCAAGAGTGTGAGGTAAGCCTGCTTGAAATTTAGATTGTTCATTTACCCTAGTTCTTTTGACATGGTGTATATGAAACTATAATGTATATATATAAATTCATTCGTGTGTGCAGTACATCTCTGGAGAAGATGTGGATGTGAACAACTTCAAGTCCTTCAAAACGAAGGAAAAGGAGAAGATCAGGGCCAAGGGAGATGATTAATACTACAAGAGCAGGACCAAAATTTGGCGCTGCCCCTACTGCACCACCAAGGCAAAGCCAAAGTCTGTCTGCTTTGTTCACCTTCTAGCTCATGCAGAAGATGTAGCCAGCCACGTCGAGGACTACAAGATCATGGGCCAGCATGCTGCCCTCACGAAAGTCCTGACTCCCATTCCCAACTAATTGATGATGTGATGATGTGTTTTAATGTGAACTTTGTGTGTTTGGTTGTTTGGGAACTTTGTTTGTGAACTCGATGTGTTCTATGGATGGTATGGTACTATGTGATCTTCTATATATGCATGTGGCTATCTATATTGCTTATTTGTGTGTTTTTAAATTTGTCTGCTATGATTTTTTTCAGTGTTTATTTTCAAAGTTTAGGTGCTGCAATGATCACACATGTTGTTTCGGCGTTGCTTCACTGATCAGACATGCTGCAAGGAATAAGAAAAAAGAGCAAATATTGAATGAAGATGTAATGATTTTTGTAATAAAGGTACAAAAATTATTTATCTCATATTTTATAATCAAGTGCATGCTTTTTCCCACCAGCATGTCTCATTATCTGATGTTTTGAACTGACATTCGAGAGGACGGTATAAATTCAAGAAAATGCAAAAAAACTTGGCAAACTATCTATGTTTGTGTAGGAGATCATGTGTGCAAAATTTGAGGTGATTTAGAGGAGGTCAAAGAAATTTGAATTTGAGAAATGTACTCCAAATAAGCTCTCACGCTAGGGTAAACAACCCATTTGTAATCAAGTTTTTTTGGACCTACTCCAGATGAGAGAAATGTTTTTTATTAACACATATTCAATCTATATAGTGTAGATTTGAAGTCTCACTATTTTTTGAATTAATCTTCATATTTTACATTTTATTTTGAAAAAATATGCTTTAATATAAAAACTATTAAAAACACCTTTAAAATATGAAAATGGAAAACTAAGTTCAGATCCTTCTTATTCACTTTGAAATAAAGCTTTGGTGATTTTTTTTATTTTTTTAAAAATTTCAGACCCTGTAGGTAACCCTACCTCCTCTCCTTGAACTATATGAAATCTTGTACGTGATAGCTCATATGTGTGAAGGTTTTCTCATGAAAATGACCATAGACCAAGTTTAAGATATTTGCTTGGTAACATGTCACATAAGAAAACATTGTGTGCAGGTTTTATATTTTTTTGATTTTTTTAAATTAATGGTGCTCATTTGACCTCGATCATGCCAGCTAGGTTTTTTTCATGAAAATGACCATAGACCAAGTTTAGTATTTTTCCTCGTTAGTGTGTCTTATAAAACAACGAACTGCGAAGGTTTCATATTTTTTGATTTTTTTAAAATTAGTTATGCTCGGTCAAAGCCTTCGAAACCCTGTTGACCAGCTCAAAACCCCTCCAAACCCCGCGGGGTTTCGCCTAACCCTAGCTCCGAACGTGAGACGTCCGATCATACCCTAGCACCGTTGGATCACAAGGACGGCGCCGCATCATGGGGCAATCCACGAGAGGTGATCCTATTGGTTGTGCTCGGCTGCTCGCCCACCACTGACTCCGCGAAAAAATGGGTCATATCCGTCGAATTGTTATTGGGCCCAAAAGGAAAACAAGCTCTGGTTAGGCCGTCGAATTGCGTCATTTTTTTGCATCGTTTGCTCTGTTTTTTGCGAACGTGCTGGCTATGTTTCTTGGTTGCATCGTTTGACATTACACAACAATTGACATTGCGTAGAAAATTTAGTTCTTTTTGTTCTATACAAATGCAAAACGATCAAATTTATAAGGGCCAAATTTATTTTTATCATGCAAAATGGCCACAAAGTATTCAAAAATTCATAAGGGCCAAATTAGCTTCTTTTTCTTCTTCTTTTCAAACCACCGTTTCCCACGGGTGTACACTCCCGATGCTGTTGTGGGTTTGAAAACAGGCTACTTCACATTTGACCCCGTTCTTGCCACGGCCAAATAACACGTAACACTACGGCTATTTAAGACACCAGCTGCCTCTGCCATCCCTCATCCATCTCCCATCCTCTGCCATCTGCCCTTCTTGCTCTTCGCCCCCTTCTCCTTCTTCTGCACATCCCTCATCCATGCAGTACACCGGACCAACCTACCGCTTCCCACCCATCATGCCGGAGAGGCTCTACCCTACCGGCATGTACGTTGAGCGCACACTATGTGTGTGGGCGATATCAAGGTGGAGGACCGCAAGGAACTTCACCAAGTTCTACCTCGGGGCCGGCTACAAACACCTCCCACGGGGATCTCCAACGATGTTCCACGTCGAGGAGGTCATCCAAAACGGGGTGGTGGTTGCTCTCCTTTCCCACTTCACCAACACATTCGACGCCTTCTACCTTCTCGGCCGGGTGTTTTGGTGTGGCTGCGAGTTCATCACTTTCACCACCCACAACATGTTTACGGAGTACACCAACATCTTCCCCACCACCTCGCGCATGCACACTCTTCCGTACCCCATCGACAACGCCCCGGAGGAGCAGTGAAGGGCGCACAAAGGAGGAGCGAGGTGGAGAAGGCGGCGGCTAGGGCTCTAAACCCTCTATCTATGTTATGTTAATTAAGTTGTAATTTAACTATGTTGGAGATATGGGCTTGTTGGCCCTTTTATTAAGTTCTATTATTAAGTTTTCTATCTATTCTATTATTATGTTCTTGCTAGTTTGAACTATGTGATCGTGCTATGGGCTTGTTGGCCCTATCTACATATTTGTTAATTGTTTTCTTAGAGAGATCGCTTTGTTAGTTACCACCTAGTGCATGCAGCCACAACGAAAAGGCTAACACTGATCGTAAAAATGATGCTCTAAATCGAGGAGACAAGCATGTGAAAAGAGAGTAACCAGCAGCAGCGACCGTCACTACATCTGTGGCGGCTGGCGTGAACGAAAGCGGCGGTCAGTGCATCGTGGCGACACACATCGGCGCCTGCAGGCTTGGTCGACGCATCGTGGCGGCGCGCATCGACCCATGCAGGCAGGCTTGCTGGGTGCATGCATAGCAGGCTTCTGTCATGGCGTTGCACGCATGCGGTTTAATGCGAGGGATGGCCCAACAAAACCATGGCCCAACGAAACCACGGTCGAATAGCGACACTGCCCAATGCAGCCCCACTTGTCAGGTCGAACAGGTGACACAGTCCACCGTGGTCCCACTTGTCAGAGTTAACGATCAAGCCATTGACCCGACGGCAACATCCGTTGTGACCTGTTCTCAGGGTTTCGATCAAGGAAGTGGAAAAACTGAGAAAAAGTAAAGAGCGCGGGGATGAATGAGTAGAGCTAAGGAACCAGGGGCACAAATGTAAAAACCCTTAATTGAATTACTAAATACTAATTATTGGGGATGGGCCCACCTATCAGTGGGTAATTAGGTTAATTAAATTAATTAATTAATTTCTAAACTAATCCTAAACTAAACAGGGATGGGCCCACTTGACAGTTGACCCAGGGGGGTCAACCCCGTGGTCAAAATGGGTTGACTCACCGGCGTTGAGCCACCGGCAACGTCAGGGATAGCGGAGGGTTTCGGAAATCCTCCTTCGGCGACCAAATCGATTGCAAAAGGTATCGGGCGAACCCCCGAGCACGCGCGCGTCCATGCCGACACCACTCAGGGGCTGAGGCCACCGGAATCGACGCCGGCGATGAGCTTGGCGGCTGCCAGAGCTCGGGCGAGCACAGGCTCGTCTCTCTGGCAAGCAAAAGGACCGGGGAAGAGGGGGGTTCGACGCAGGGCTCACAGCGAGGTCGATGCCAGTGCTAGCTCGCTCAGGGACGGGCTGCTGACGGAGAACGGCGGCGGCGATCGACGAAGACCGAAGGTAGAAGAAGGCCTTGGGGAGGTGAAGCGTGGCTTTCGGCGGCGCTTGGCTCAGCCAGGAGGACGAGGGCGTCGAGGCGAAGCTTATGGGCGGCTCCGAGGCGAGGGGGAGCGGCTGGAGCGGCGAGACTATGACGGCGATGGAGCGGCGGCCATGGCGATAGAGGGGAGGAGAGCGCGAGGGGGACGGGAAACTGAGAAAGGGAGGGCGGGCAGGGGTGGCCGCGGGGAACTTCAGGAGGCCTCCACCAGCCAGGCAGGCAGGAGGTGGCCAGGAGCGGCGTCGGCGTGCTGGCCACATAGCGGCCTGTCCTCCTCGCACACGAGGAAGAAGACCCCCCTGTCCCTGGTGGGCTAGGCCGACTTCTCTCCTGGGCCAGGCACAGGTAAGCCTCTCCTTTTTCTTATTTTCCGTTTCCTATTTTTCTGTTTCTGACATTTGTTTTTTTTGTCAGGGCCTCCACTTCTAATTCAAAATATATTAAAAAAATTGCTAGGATAGTTTGAATATTTCAAACCCATACAAAAAGTTTAAATATTTTTGAATGACTAAAATATTTATATTGCTTTATTTGGCCTTTTTAGTGGCTTTACTATTTATTTTAAAATGACATATATGCTCTAAAAATTAAAATGTCCCCTGATATATTGATGTCAATATTTATCAGACATGGGGGGCATTTTTGATGGGCATTTTTGATTTGTTGATTTTTCACAACCTTTAAATTTGTTTAATTCAGGTGAGGTGCTAGGGTTTCTGTTGATCCCCATTTCATCTTGATGCAAAATCAAAACATGATGCACAACACGTGCTAACCAGAGCAATGCTATCTAGGGATGTGACAGGAACATCTGAAGTTCGGGATGGCAACAGGAAACCGAAGCGTAATAAGAACAAGCGTCGACACAATAATAGTGATGCCGATGATACGACAGTTAACGCCGGCTTCCGCAACTCCCGACCTGGGCAGAGGAGAAATCCTCTTCAAGGCAATCGTGACGGACCCACTCCATTGTAAAAGATCATGAAAGGCCTTGCCAAATCCATGGGACTCAATAGAACCCCGCCAATCACACACACTGCAATTGTTGGGTGTTTAAACAGGTCGGCAAGCTCCTGCCAGAGGATCAAGGCAAGAGCCGTCGCAGCAAGGATGAAGATGAGCCTCGGGGTCCGATTGGTGGCGGACAAAAGAAATTCCCTCCAGAGGTCAAAACAATAAACATGATATACGTCACCCATATACCCAAGAAGGAGAGGAAGCATGCCCTTCGTGACGTCTACGCTGTAGAGCATGTAGCTTCAAAGTATAACCCCTGGTCGGTATATCTTATCACCTTTGATCAACATAATCACCCGACCAGTATCTGGGGTTCGGCCGCACTCGTCCTAGATCCCATAATATATGGGTACCACCTCACAAAGGTCCTAATGGACGGAGGAAGTAGCCTTAACCTGATTTACTCAGACACAATGAAAAAGATGGGCATAGATCCGTCAAGGATCAAACCCAGTAACACTACCTTTAAAGGAGTGATCACAGGTGTCGAGGCCCGGTGCACGGGCTCCGTAACCCTAGAAGTTGTGTTCGGCTTGCCCTATAACTTTCCCAGCAAAGATTTGATCTTCGACATTGTGCCCTTCCGCAGTGGTTATCATGCCCTGCTCGGCCGGACAACATTCGCTTGCCTGAACGTCATCCCGCCTTATGCATACCTCAAGTTCAATATGACTGGCGCCATGGGGGCCATCACTGTTAATGGCAACACGGAGCGGTCTCTACGAACCGAGGAACATGCTGGCCCTGGCGGCCGAATTTAACTACAAAGATGATCGGCAAGCTCCGGCATCTGCCGTAAAGGCACGCAAGACTGGGAAGCGAGCTCGGCTTTAGTCCAAACTCTCAGAGCTTTCCTCTCCCCTTAAATAGAGACTCACCCCCCATCGCACAACTGTAGGACCAGCGAAGTACGTGCCAAGGAGGCACAACTTTGCACTTAAAATTCCATAGGTAGCGGTGAGGAAACAAAGGTGGGTGTCCGGGTGGACAGAACCACTACCATTAACATGTCTTTGGACACAACGTAGGTACAATTGAAAGACCTCCCAATGGTGTAAAGTTCATACACAATTCGGTGAATTCTCAAGACCTTGTTTGCAAGATCCGTTTGCCGAACAATACCACCTATTAAGGTGCACTAAGACGTAGGAGTACATAAGCGGCGGGGCACACCGAAGACTTAAGGTCACAAATTGAAGACCCCTGGTACAGCCACTCCTATAAACCTTCTTTTTCTTCACATAGCTATAAGCAGCCGCTTCGACACCCCAAGTAATAAGAGTTATGGAGGAAAATTATAGCATCATTATACATGTTTGTCTTGTTGTCCTTTTGGCACATATTTTCCTTTTCTCCCTCTTCTCGTGAAATAGTTTGGTATGTTACGATGTAACCGGGTAATACACCGGGGGCTCGAGTTTAAAAACAAATCGCCTTACATACAACTTATTATGTGTTCGGCGTCTTGGAGTTCACTTTATATACATTGGTTCCGAACTATGTCTTGGGTCAATAGTTGGGTTGCCTGGCTCTTGTGCTTGCCCCTTTACATTCCGCTCGTTAGGCTAAAAGGGCAAAGGGAGAACCCCTTGCAGTTGTGTTTCCGGATAGTCTGGTCAAACACCTCCGGGGAGAAAACCGAAAACTGACCGTCATAGTATGCGTGAGCCGGTCTGTGAATCCGAGATACAAGTATTATACTCACATCCTTGCTAGAGGATATTCTGTGTTATACGAGGGGTTTGTTCTTGATGCAAACCATGTGATGATGGCCTTAGCCGCAGTTCATCCGAACATCACAAACATCCCAGGGGCTAGTCATCAGCCCCCCGGAGTTCTTTTTGCGCCCTTACGACTAAGTGAAAGAAATCAAGCACTATAGTCTAATTGCCTAGTCCTTCGCACTCTACCACCTTCGGGTTCTGATAACTCGGCTAAGGGACATCGTGCATTGGCAGAGACACCCCATGTAGTATCTACATGGGGGCTGAAGTCGACGACTCGCATCTTTTAGTTTCAAACGGCCACACGGGAGTTATAAAGGAATGCAAAACATTGAAAACATGAGAGATTATAACATTAAAGCATTAAAATGTCTTCGGACACATTACAAATCTATACATGCATGTTAACTTTCGAACACTATGACGGCATCGCCCGAGCACCTTCCATTACTCCGGCGAAGTACAGCTCGGGGCGTCTATGTTCCTTCCCGGGGGCAGCGGTGCGGTGGCTATCTTCATTGGTTCCAGCCCCGGCCAGTGCACCTTGGCCTTGGCTAGGGCCATCTGAACTCCCTCGATGCAATAGGAGTGCTTCACAGTGTCGAGGCGGGGCGAAGCGGCGATCAGCTTCGGCACCAGGCCAAAGTAGCTGCCTGGCAGCGGCTCATCAGGCCATAAGCGGATGCAGAGGTCCTTCATGGCCGGCTCCGCCATCTAGTGCAGCTCCATCAGCTGCTTCAGTTGCTCAAGAAGAGGAGAGCGCTCGAGGGCTCTGAACTGCACCCAGAACAGACGAGATTCGTCTCTTTCTTCCCTCGACACGTACAGCTGATTGGCGTCCGCTACACTCTTCTGGAGGTCGGAGGAGGCTTTTGAGGAACTCCACACCTGGGTAAGCAATTTGAACTTGCTATCCCCAAAGACACACGGTAGTAAGTATGGCTTACCACCCGTTGTGTCCTTCGCTTAGCGGACCTGCTCCTCGAAGAACTGTCTATCCACACGCTCCTTTTGGAGATCGGCTTTTAGGGTGGATAGTTAGGATGTGTGCTCCTTGCCTTCTTGCTCAAGGACCTCGCACTTGTGGCTGGCGTCCTTGAGTTCCTGCTGGATCTCCTACACCCACTCCTCGTGTTTGTCGTTGGTGGCCCTCATAGCTGAAAGCGTGGTTGCTACTTGTCCGATCGCTACCCTCTCAACCGTCGCCTCGTCCTTGGCCTGCCACAGCTCGGCCTTGAGATTTTCTACCTCCTTCACCGAGGCTGTTTGATCATTAACACTATGAAAAATTGCATGGACAGTATTCCGACAAAGGTGTCCGGATGTGGATTCAGACTTACCTTGCACCTTGTCGAATCTCTTGTTAAGAGCATCAAGCTCGTCTTCGAAGCTTTTGAGCTTCCGATTCAGCTCGTCCAGCTCGGGGCCATTCACGGCCGCCGCCGATGACAAAGTCTGCAACACACAAATATTTATCAGGTTGCATGAGTTCTGTACTCCTGAATTATCATCAACCCGATCATATGACCAACCCTCTTAGGGGCTATAGTAAGGTTCCGAACACATACTATGTATATAGTTCGGAATCGGGTACATGATTGACCCCTAGGCAAGTTTTTTCAAACTCACCTAGGGATCAGGGGCTGCCATGTATATAATCATAAAAATAAATAAACATTTTTGCAGATAAGAGTATCGCGTGACTTACTTGAAAGCCCGTTAGGAGACCCTTGAAGGCCTCCTTCAGTCCGTTATCAACAGACTAAATGCGTTGTAATACCGAACCCATAAGGGTGTGGTGCTCCTCAGAGATGGAGACGCTTGATAAAGCATCCTCCATGACCGGCCACCCAATGATCGGTGGCGCCGATGGTGATCGGATAACCCGATCACCAACCGGGGTTTGAACCAGTACCCCCGGAGGCGTGGTGCGCTCCAGAGATGCCCTCGGAGGGGACTGAGCGGCCGCTTGTCCGGCCTCCTCAGTATCTGGGTGGGGTACCTCCCCCCGGTCTTCAATGACCGAGGTGTTAGCCTTGGCCATGATGTTGTCTCCCCCGCTGCCAGTGCCCGGCTCCATAGGAGCATGCTGGGATGACACATCCATGATGTACTTTGTGGCGCCTGGAGTGGCGGGATGCGATGCATTCCCGCTCTCCGCTAGTTCGGCGGGCGGCGTCTCCTCGTCCGAGACTTGGTCAGTGAGGAGCACGCGCGGGGGTTTGCAAAGTCGATGAATGCCTGCATGTTATTAAACTATGAACTTATTAATGATAACTAAAGGAGACTTCGGATTCTCACCTTCGACCAGGGGGATTGACCCTGAGGGTCCTTTGTGGAACCCTCTCAAAGTCATCGGACTCGCTATCCGAGTCCGAACTATCTGTTGGGGTACGTCGCATAGGAAACAAAAAATTGCCTACGCACACGCAAGATCTATCCATGGTGATGAGCATCTATGAGTGGGAGAGTGGATCTATGTACCCTTGTAGATCACTAAGCGGGAAGCATTAAGAAACGTGGTTGGTGTAGTCGAACATCTTCGCGATCCAAATCGCCGAGCGTCCCGCGATCACATCACGATCCGTCCCGCGATCCAATCACGATCCGTCCCGCGAACTCATCATGATCCGTCCCGCGATCTCATCACGATCCGTCCCGCGATCTCATAACGATCCGTCCCGCGATCTCATCATGATCCGTCCCGTGAACTCATCACGATCCGTCCCGCGAACTCATCACGAACCGTCTCGTGATCTTGATCACGGTCCTTCCGATCTAGCGCCGAACGGACGGCACCTCCACATTGAGCACACGTGCAGCTTGATGACGATCTCCACCATCTTGATCAGCAAGAGTAAGTGGAGAGGAGGAAGAGTACACCGGCAGCATGACGGCGCTCCAGCGATGGTGGTGGAGCAATTCCGGCAGGGCTTCGCCTAAGCACCGCTGAAAACCGATCTAGAGGAGCACCGGTGGAACGGGTAGCACGTGGCCGTCAAATCTAGTGCAAAACACCCAATACCACCAGTATATATAGGAGGGAGGGAGGAGGAGGGCTGGCTCACAAGGCAGCCCTTGCGCAAGGAGGAGAGGAGGAATCCTCCTCCAATCCTATTAGGACTAGGATTCCTCCTTTCCTACTTGGAATCTCTTTCCACCTTGGCCTTTTTTCTCTCTTTCTCAAGTCCAGCCGCGTGGGACTCTTAGAGGACTTCAACCATCCCACTAAGGGATGATTTCCACCCTCCTACAGCCCATGTAGCCTCTTGGGTCGAAATACCTCTCCTGATGGTCCCCCGGTACACTACTAGCACTCCCGGTACACTACCGATGAGCCCGAAACTTTTCCGACGACCAAAATAGGACTTCCTATATATGAATGTTTACCTTCGGACCATTACGGAGATCCTCGTGACATCCGGGATCTCATCCGGGACTCCAAACAACCTTCGGTCACCACCATACATAACTCTATACTACCGAAACGTCACCAAACCTTAAGTGTGCAGACCCTGCGGGTTCGAGAACTATGTAGACATGACCGAGACACCTCTATGGTCAATAACCAATGGCGGGACCTGGATATCCACATTGGTTCCTACATATTCTACGAAGATCTTTATCGGTCGAACCTCTATGTCAAGGATTCAGTTAATCCTGTATGATGTTCCCTTTGTTCTTCGGTATGTTACTTGCCCGAGATTCGATCGTCGGTATCTCCATACCTAGTTCAACCTCGTTACCGGCAAGTCTATTTACTCGTTCCGTAATACAAGATTCCGTGACTAACACTTAGTCACATTGCTTGCAAGGCTTATTGTGATGTTGTATTACCGAGTGGGCCCTGAGATACCTCTCCGTCACACGGAGTAACAAATCGCAGTCTTGATCCATGCCAACTCAACATACACCCTCGGAGATACCTGTAGAGCACCTTTATAGTCACCCAGTTACGTTGCGACATTTGATACACACAAGGTACTCCTCCGATGTCAGTGAGTTGCATGATCTCATGGTCATAGGAACACATACTTTGACATGCAGAAAACAGAAGCAATAAACTGACACGATCATATGCTACGTTTGTAGTTTGGGTCTTGTCCATCACATCATTCTCCTAATGATGTGATCCCGTTATCAAATGACATCACATGTCAATGGCTAGGAAACCTTGACCATCTTTGATCAACGAGCTAGTTCACTAGAGGCAAAATAGGGACATGGTGTTGTCTATGTATCCACACATGTATCTGATTTTCCGATCAATAAAATTATAGCATGGGTAATAAAAATTATCATGAGCAAGGAAATGTGATAATAACCAATTTATTATTGCCTCTAGGGCATATTTTCAACAGTCTCCCACTTGCACTAGAGTCAATAATCTAGTTCACATCACCATGTGATCCGCATTGTTATGAATCTAACACCCAATGAGTTCTGGGGCTCGATCATGCTTTGCATGTGAGAGAGGTCTTTTAGTCAACGGGTCTATGTCATTCAGATCCGTGTGTACTTTGAAAATCTCTATGTTAAACTGTAAATACTACTACCACACTCCACTTGGAGCTATTCCAAATGGCTACACCACTATACGTATTCGGATTTCTACTAAGAGTCATCTGGATTGGTGTTAAAGATTGCATCGACATAACTCTTTACAACGAACTCTTTATCAATGCCATAATTGAGAAACATTTCCTTAGTCTTTTAGTCACTAAGGATAATCTTAACCGTTGTCCAGTGATCCACTCCTGGATCACTCTTGTACCCCTTGATGGACTCATGACAAGGCACACACAAGTGCGATACACATCATGGCATACTATATAGAGCCTATGGCTAAGGCATAGGGGACGACGTTCGTCCTTTCTCTTTCTTCTGCCATGGTCGAGCTTTGAGTCTCACTCAACTTCACACCTTACAAAGCAGGCGAGAACACTTCTCTCTGACTGATCCATTTTGAACTCTTTCAAAATCTTGTCAAGATATGTACTCATTGAAAGTCTCATCAAGCATCTTGATCTATCTCTATAGATCTTGATGCTCAACAATTAGGTAGTTTTATCCAGGTCTTCCTTTGAAAAACTCCTTTCAAACAACCCTTGATGCTTTCTAGAAATTCTACATCATTTCCGATCAACAATATGTCAAGCACATATGCTTATCAGAAACTCTATAGTGCTCCCACTCACTTTATTGTAAATACAAGTTTCTCATAAACTTTGTATAGACTCAAAAACTTTGATCACCTCATCAAAGTGTATATTCCAACTCCGAGATGCTTCCTTCAGTCCATAGAAGGATCACTGAAGCTTTTTCACCTTTTAGCATCCTTAGGACTGACAAAACCTTCTGGTTGTATCACATTCAACCTTTCCTCAAGTAAACCGTTAAGGAAACGATGTTTTGACATCCATCTGCCAGATTTCATAATTGAAAAATGCAGCAACTGCTAACATAATTCCAACAGACTTTAGCATTGCTACGAGTGAGAAAGTCTCATTGTAGTCAACTCCTTGAACTTGCCGGAAACTTCTTTGCGACAAGTCGAGCTTTAAAAATGATGACATTTACCATCACTGTCTGTCTTCATATCAAAGGTCCATTTGTACTCGACGACCTGCCGTCCAACGAGCAAGTCTACCAAAGTCTACACTTGGTTTTCATACATGGATCCTAACCATGTATCGGAATCCGGGCCCATCATCGCTTCTCCATATCTCGTAGGTTCATCATTATCCAACAACATGACCTCCAAGACAGGGTTGTCATACCACTCAGGAGCAGTACGCATCCTTGTCGACCTACGAGGTTCGATAGTAACTTGATCCGAAGCTTCATGATCATCATCATTTACTTCCTCTTCAACTGACGTAGGTTCCACAGAAAGATCTTTCTGCGCTGTGCTACTCTCTGGTTGAAACAAAGGTTCAACAACCTCATCAAGTTCTATCTTCCTCCCACTCAATTCTTTCGAGAGAAACTTTTTCTCGAGAAAGGACCCGTTTTAGCAACAAACACTTTATGCTTGGATCTAAGATAGAAGGTTCACCCAACTATTCTTAGGGTAATCTATGAAGATGCATTTGTCCGCTTTGGGTTTGAGCTCATTAGGTGAAAACATTTTTCCACACAAGCGTCGCAACCCCAAACATTAAGAATGACAGCTTAGGTTTCTATCAAACCATAATTCACACGGTGTCATCTCAAAGGATTTAGATGGTGCCCTATTTAAAGTGAATGTAGTTGTCTCTAATGCATAACCCCAAAACTATAATAGCAAAACGATAAGAGACATCATAGCCCGCACCATATCCAATAGAGCACGACTATGACATTCGGACGCACCATCACACTATGGTGTTCCAGGTGGCATGAGTTGTGAAACGACTTTCACATTGTCTAAAGTTGTATGCCAAACTCGTAACTCAGATATTCACCTCCACGATCATATCGTAGACATTTTTATCTTCTTGTCACGATGATCTTAAACTTCACTCTAAATTTTCTTGAACTTTTCAAACGATTTAGACTTGTGTTTCATTAAGTAAACATACACTATATCTACTCAAATCATCAGTGAAGGTAAGAAAATAACGATATCCACCGCACGCTACAAGACTCATTGGATTGCATATATCAACATGTATCATTTCCAATAAATCACTTGCCTACTCCATCAATCCGAAAAATGGGGTCCTTAGTCATCTTGCCCAAGAGGCATGGTTCGCATGTCTCAACCGATTCGAAATCGAATGAGTCCAAAGATCCATCAACATGGAGTTTCTTCATGCTCTTTATACCAATATGACATTTAGCGGCAGTGCCACAAGTATGTGCTACTATCATTATTAACTTTGTATCTTTTGGCATCAATGTTATGAACATGTGTATTACTATGATCAAGATTCAACAAACCATTCTCACTGGGTGCATGACCATTGAAGGTATTATTCATGTAAACAGAATAACAATTATTCTCTAACTTAAATGAATAACTGTGTTGCAAAAAACACGATCTAATCACGTTCATGCTCAACGAATAGACCAAATAACATTTATTTAGGTTCGTCACTAATCCCGAAGGTAGAGAGAGCATGCGATGTTGATCACATCAACCTTGGAAACATTTCCAACACACATCGTCACCTCACCCTTGGCTAGTCTCCGTTTATTCCGTAGCTTTTACTTCGAGTTACTAACATTTAGCAACCGAACCGGTATCCAATACCCAGGTGCTATTAGGAGTACTAGCAAGGTACACATCAATAACACATATATCAAATACACTTGTGTTAACGTTGCCAGCCTTCTTATCCACCAAGTATCTAGGGTTGTTCCGCTTCAGGGACTGCTCACCTCATAATAGAAGCACTTAGTCTCGGGTTTGGGTTCAACTTTGGGTTGCTTCACTGGAGCAGCAACTGACTTGCCATCCATGAAGTTTCCTCCCTTGCCCTTGCCCTTCTCGAAACTAGTGGTTTTACTAACCATCAACACTTGATGCTCCTTCCTGATTTCAACCTTCGCGGTGTCAAACATCGCGAACAGCTCAGGGATCATTATTTCCATCCTTGGCATTTTATAGTTCATCACCAAGTTCTAGTAGCTTAGTGACAGTGACTTGGAGAACTATATCAATCACTATCTTATCTGGAAGATCAACTCCCACTCGATTCAAGCGATTGTAGCACCCAGACAATCTGAGCACATGCTTAACGATTGAGCTATTCTCCTTCATCTTGCAGGCAAAGAATCTTGTTGGAGATCTCATATCTCACAACATGGGCACGAGCCCGAGATCCCAATTTCAGCTCTTAGAACATCTCATATGTTCCGTGACATTCAAAACGTTTTGGAGCCTCAATTCTAAGTCATAATGCATGACGCACTAAACTATCAAGTAGTCATCGGAATGTGCCTGTCAGATGTTCACAACATCTACATACGACGCTAGAGGGGGTGGCGCACCGAGCGGTGCATTAAGGACATCAGCCTTCTGTGCAGCAATGAGGACAATCCTCAGATCACGGACCCAGTCCGCAATATTGCTACCATCATCTTTCAACTCTATTTCTCTAGGAACATATAGAAATTCAAGGGAGCTACATCATGAGCTAGTAATCTACAACATAATTTTGCAAAGACACTACTGACTATGTTCATGATAATGAGTTCAATTAATCATATTAATTAAGAACTCCCACTCAAATTGACATCCCTCCGGTCATTCGAGTGATACATGATCCAAATTCACCAACTCAAGCCCGATCATCACGTGAGTTGAGGTGGTTTCAATGGTGAACATCATCATGTTGATCATATCTACTATATGACTCATGTTCGACCTTTCGGTCTCTTGTGTTCCAAGGCCATGTCTGTACATGCTAGGCTCGTCAAGTTTAACCCGAGTGTTCTGCATGTGCAACACTGGCTTGCACCCGTTGTATGTGAACATAGAGTCTATCACACCCGATCATCACGTGGTGTCTCGACACGACGAACTTTCGCAACGGTGCACACTCGGGGAGAACACAATTTGTCTTGAAAGTAAGTGAGGGATCACCTTATAATGCTACTGTCGTCCTAAGCAAAACAAGGTGCATAAAAGGATTAACATCACATGCAAATCATAAGTGACATGATATGGCCATGAACTTCTGCTTTTGATCTCCATCTTGAAAGCACCGGCATGATCTCCATCATCACCGGCATGACACCATGATCTCCATCATCTTGATCTCCATCAACGTGTCGCCATCGGGGTTGTCGCGCCCACCATGCTTCTACCACTATTGCTACCGTTTAGCGAGAAAGTAAAGCATTACCTAGCGCTTAATGATTGACACGCAGGTCATACAATAATTAAAGACAACCCTATGGATCCTGCCGGTTGCCGTACTCATCGACATGCAAGTCATGATATTCTGTACAACACATGATTATCTCATACATCACATATATCTCATCATATAATTGGTCATATCGCATCACAACATACCCTGCAAAAACAAGTTAGATGTCCTCTAATTGTTGTTGCATGTTTTACATGGCTGCTACGGGTATCTAGCAAGAACAATACTCACATACGCATAAACCACAACGGTGATACATAAGTTGCTTTTCAACCTTCTCAAGGACCGCCTTAGTCGAATCCGATCCAACTAAAGTACGAGAAACAGACACCCGACAGCCATATTTGTGCAACGAAGTTACATGTCAGTCGATGGAACCGGTCTCTCATAAGCGTACGAGTAAGGTTGGTCCGGGGCGCTTCATCCCACAATACCTCTAAACCAAAACACGACCAAGGGAGGAAGCAATCTAAGCATCAACGCCCATAAACTCTTTGTATTCTACTCGAGATCTCATCTACACATAGACCTAGCTTATGATGCCACTGTTGGGAAACGTTGAATGGGAAACAAAAATTTCCTACGTACACGCAAGATCTATCCATGGTGATGAGCATCTACGAGAGGGAGAGTGGATCTACATACCCTTGTAGATCGCTAAGCAGGAAGCATTAAGAAACGCGGTTGGTGTAGTCGAACGTCTTCGCGATCCAAATCGCCGAGCGTCCCGCGATCTCATCACGATCCGTCCCGCGATCCAATCACGATCCATCCAGTGAACTCATCATGATCCGTCATGCGATCTCATCATGATCCGTCCTGCGATCTCATCGCGATCTGTCTTGCGATCTTGATCACGGTCCTTCCGATCTAGCGCCGAACAGACGACACCTCCGCGTTGAGCACACGTACGGCTCGATGACGATCTCCGCCTTCTTGATCTAGCAAGAGAGAGCGGAGAGGTAGACGAGTTCTCCGGCAACGCGACGGCGTTGCGACGATGGTGGTGGAGCAATTCCAGCAGGGCTTCACCTAAGCACCGCTGAAAACCGATCTAGAGGAGAAACTGCGATCTAGAGGAGAGGTAGCACGTGGCTATTAGGGTTAGCTTTTTCCTCTAAATCCTCTAGTATATATAGGAGGGAGGGAGGGGAGGAGGCAGCCTCAAACCCTCAAGGTTTGGTCGAAATTGGAGATGGAGGAGTCCTACTCCAATCCTATTAGGAGTAGGATTCCTCCTTTCCACTTGGAAACTCTTTCCACCTCTCCATCTTTGGATTTTTTTTCCTTCTCAAACCACTCCAGACGCATGGGCCCTTAGAGAAGGCTTCGGCCAGCCCACCAGGGGCTGGTTTACCTCCTCCCACAGCTCATGTAGCCTCTTGGGTCGAAATACCTCTCCCGATGGTCCCCCGGTACACTACCAGCACTCCCGGTACACTACCGATGAGCCCGAAACTTTTCCGGCGACCAAAACAGGACTTCCTATATATCGATCATTACCTCCGGACCATTCCGGAGCTCATCGTGATGTCCGGAATCTCATCCGAAACTCCGAACAACCTTCGGTCACCACCATACATAACTCTATACTACCAAAACGTCATCGAACCTTAAGTGTGCAGACCCTGCGGGTTTGAAAACTACGTAGACATGACCGAGACACCTCTACGGTCAATAACCATTAGCGGGACCTGGATGCCCATATTAGTTCCTACATATTCTACGAAGATCTTTATCGGTTGAACCTCTATGTCAAGGATTCAGTTAATCCCGTATGATGTTCCCTTTGTTCTTCAGTATGTTACTTGCGCGAGATTCGATTGTCGGTATCTCCATACCTAGTTCAATCTCGTTACCGGCAAGTCTCTTTACTCGTTCGGTAATACAAGAACCCGTGACTAACACTTAGTCACATTGCTTGCAAGTCTTATTGTGATGTTGTATTACCGAGTGGGCCCTAAGATACCTCTCCGTCACACGGAGTAACAAATCCCAGTCTTGATCCATGCCAACCCAACAGACACCCTAGGAGATACATGTAGAGCACCTTTATAGTCACCCAGTTACGTTGCGACGTTTGATACACACAAGGTACTCCTCCAGCGTTAGTGAGTTGCATGATCTCATGGTCATAGGAACATATACTTGACATGCAGAAAACAGTAGCAATAAACTGACACGGTCATATGCTACATTTGTAGTTTGGGTCTTGTCCATCACATCATTCCCCTAATGATGTGATCCCGTTATCAAATGACATCTCATGTCCATGACTAGGAAACCATAGCCATCTTTGATCAACGAGCTAGTCTATTAGAGGCATACTAGGGATATGGTGTTGTCTATGTATCCACACATGTATTTGAGTTTCCGATCAATACAATTATAGCATGGATAATAAACGATTATCATGAGCAAGGAAATATGATAATAACCAATTTATTATTGCCTCTAGGGCATATTTCCAACAGACGCAAGGTGGAGCGGCTCCGAGCGGTGCCCCAAGGCGGAGGAGGTCTTGCACGACGGCGAGGATTCCTGGCGCGGGTGGGGACGGACTTTGGGCGGCGGGGACGTCGTTGGCGACGAGGTGATGTGGCGGCGCGGGATGGCGGCACCTGGCGGGCCTAGATATGGGCTCTTTGGGCCCCATCTGGGTTTGGGTGGGCCGACGGCAGGGTGTAGCATCGGCGTGGCTCTCGGGAGGTGTGGTGGTACGTCCGGCTGGTGGTTGGTGGCAGCTCGATTTCCAACGTGCAGCAGCGTGTTGGTTGGAGCTTTGCGGGCCTGATCTGGGCCCGGTGGCCTGGTTTGCCTTGGTTGCGGCATACGGACGACAATCTGCGTTGGTGCTATAGGCATGGGCCTCCGACACGACGATGGTGGAGGTGGCTCCCTCCCGTGCGGCTCTGGTGCTTCCGCCCTTGAATGTGGACGCTCCTTGCCTATGCTCTCTTGACCTCGTGGTGGTGTTCACAGCGGGGCAGCGTGGATGGGTCCAAGACCATGGTGGCGCTTGCTTGTAGGTGGCAAGATGGTTGGATGGCTCTGGTTCGAGTGGGTGGCGGTGCTTGGGGTGTGGGAGAAATCCCTAACGGTTCATCCGGCTCCGACGCGGCGACGATTGAGGGTGCTGCCATTCCTTCCAGAAGGGCATTGGTGCTACCCATTCCCCGCTCCTTATTGCATGACGAGGAAAACCCTAGGGCATGTCCGGGTAGCAGTGACGTTGGCGTCGCATTTCTTCTTTCTTCTTGGAGGTGTTGCTTTGGTATCTGGTGCCATGGAGCGAGGTGGGACGCAGACGTAGGGCACAGCGGTGGCGAATCATCTCTGCTTGCCGAGCTACCGTTGTTGGGATTTATTTCTTCTTCGTTTTTTTCTTTTGGGCTTGATGTGCTATTCTCCCAGCAGTTACCTTATGATCGGTGTTCGTTGCTTCAGAATATAAAAACGGGAGGAAACCCAATTTCAAGAAGATTGCTTGTGTATGTAAGTGCATCTAGTGCCCCTTAGTGATTTTGGTGTATTGAAGACTTATAGGTTAAGGAACTAATGTGTTTGTGAGTGTACACATGCTCTATAAGTCGATGAGGAGTTTGATATATTCGGAGATTATCGACCCCTAAAATGTATGTCTTCAGCTGAAGACTTTGGTGAAGACTTTGGTATTCCCTGAAGACTTTGAAGATGAAGAAGTTGGTGTGACCTTGAAGATATGAATGAGGACTATGAAGCGTGAATACTTTTGTTTTCGTAGTTTCATTTCCTTTCTGTGAGTCATAGGAAACACCGTACTGTTAAAGGGGGTTGATGTAATACTAAGGAAAATTTCCAACTGATGCTCAACTCCAAAAGCCTCAACCTATCCAATCCTTCGAGTGAAGCCTTTTGGAAATCTCTTGCGGTTCAGTCAAGTTCTTGAGTGACAGAGATGAAGTTCTTTTGATCTCTGAGGAAATTAATCTGACTTAGGAGTTAGGATTTCGCCAGTGCGAATTGCCTACAAGTGAGGAACATGATAAGCCCGAGGACTTTCATAGTTCGAAATTCCGACTGTTGTTGTGCTTAGCGCTAGCTGTCCCCAATCATCTTATCCACATAACGGTCATATCATTGGGGGCATTTATGTCTTATCATGTCAGGTTTCACCCTGGCTATAAATAGCCACCCTCACAATCACTAGTTGGTTGGCTACTCCGAGAGAGAACTGACACTTGTCATTTGAGAGCAACCCATCCTCCGAAGACTTTGAGAGAAAATCATCAGTGAGGAAAAAACCAAATCCAAACCACCAAACCCAAAGTGATTCAGCATCACTAAAGAGATTGTTCTGTTGGAAATATGCCCTAGAGGCAATAAATAAAGTGTTTATTATTATATTTCCTTGTTCATGACAATCGTTTATTATCCATGCTATAATTCTATTGATTGGAAACACATTACATGTGTGGGTATATAGACAACACTTTGTCCCTAGTATGCCTCTAGTGAACTAGCTCGTTAATCAAAGGTGGTCAAGGTTTCCTAGCCATTGACATGTGATGTCATTTGATAACAGGATCACATCATTAGTAGAATGATGTGATGGACAAGACCCAAACTACAAACGTAGCATATGATCGTGTCAGTTTATTGCTACTGTTTTCTACATGTCAAGTATGTGTTCCTATGACCATGAGATCATGCAACTCATGGACACTAGAGGAGTGCCTTGTGTGTATCAAACGTCGCAACGTAACTGGGTGACTATAAAGGTGCTCTACAGGTATCTCCGAGGGTGTCTGTTGAGTTGGCATGGATCAAGACTAGGATTTGTTACTCCGTGTGACGGAGAGGTATCTCAGGGCCCACTCGGTAATACAACATCACAATAAGCCTTGCAAGCAATGTTACTAAGTGTTGGTCATAGGATCTTGTATTACAGAATGAGTAAAGAGACTTGACGGTAATGAGGTTGAACTAGGTATGGAGATACCGACGACCGAATCTCGGGCAAGTAACATACCGAAAAACAAAGGGAACATCATACGGGATTAAATGAATCCTTGACATAGAGGTTCGACCGATAAAGATCTTCATAGAATATGTAGGAACCAATATGGGCATCCAGGTCCCGCTATTGGTTATTGACCGTAGAGGTGTCTCGGTCATGTCTACATAGTTCTCGAACCCGTAGGGTCTGCACACTTAAGGTTTGGTGACGTTTCGGTAGTATAGAGTTGTGCATGGTGGTGACCGAAGGTTTTTCGGAGTCCCGGATGAGATCCCGGATGTCACGAGGAGCTCCAGAATGGTCCGGAGGTAAAGATTCATATATAGGAAGTCCTGTTTTGGTAGCCGGAAAAGTTTCGGGCTCATCGGTAGTGTACCGGGAGTGCCAGTAGTGTATCGGGAGACCATCGGGAGGGGTATTTCGACCCAAGAGGCAACATGGGCTGTGGGAGAGTGAATACCAGCCCTTAGTGGGCTCGTTGAAGTCCCACACAAAGCCCATGCGGCTAGGGAGAAAACGCCCAAAGAGAAAAAGTGGAAAAAGGCAAAAATAGGGTGAATCCTAGTCCTACTAGGATTGGAGGTGGATTCCACCTCTCCCTCTTGGTTCGGCCTCCTCCTTGGAGGCTTGGCCCTTGGGCCAAGCCTCCTCCTCTCTTTCACTTATATATACTGGAGGTTTTAGGGTTTTTGCATAGAATTTTCAGCCACGTGCTGCCCGTTCCTCCAGTGCATAGTTTCTCCTCTAGATCGGTTTTCTGCAGCGCTTAGGCGAAGCCCTGCCGGAATAGCTCCACCACCATCACCGGAGCGCCATCACGCTGCCGGAGAACTCTTCTTCCTCTCCGCTCCCTCTTGCTGGATCAAGACGGCGGAGATCGTCATCAAGCTGTACGTGTGCTGAACGCGGAGGTGCCGCCCGTTCGGCGCTAGATCGGAAGGATCGTGATCAAGTTCGTGGGACGGATTGTGATCAAGTTCGCGGGACAGATCGTGATTGGATCGTGGGACAGATCGTGATTGGATCACGGGACGCTCGGTGATTTGGATCGCGAAGATGTTCGACTACACCAACCGCGTTTATTAACGCTTCCCGCTTAGCGATCTACAAGGGTACGTAGATCCACTCTCCCTCTCGTAGATGCTCATCACCATGGATAGGTCTCGCGTGAACGTAGGAAATTTTTTGTTTCCCATGCCACATTCCCCAATGGTGGCATCATGAGCTAGGTCTATGTGTAGATGAGATCTCGAGTAGAACACAAAGAGTTTGTGGGCGTTGATGCTTAGATTGCTTCCTCCCTTGGTCGTGTTTTGGTTCAGCGGTATTGTGGGATGAAGCGGCCCGAACCAACATTACTCGTACGCTTACGAGAGACCGGTTCCCTCGACCGCAACTTATTGCATAGATGGCTTGCGGGTGCCAGTTTCTCTCACTTTAGTTGGATCGAATTCGACAAAGGCGGTCCTTGAGAAGGTTGAAAAGCAACTAGTGTATCACTATTGTGGTTTTTGCGTAGATGAGAATTGTTCTTGCTAGATACTCGTAGCAGCCACGTAAAACATGCAACAACAATTAGAGGACGTCTAACTTGTTTTTGCAGGGTATGTTGTGATGTGATATGGCCAATTACATGATGTGATATATGTGATGTATAGATGATCACAACTTGCATGTCGATGAGTACGGAAACCGGCAGGAGCCATAGGGTTGTCTTTAATTATTGTATGACCTGCGTGTCAATCATTAAGCGCTATGTAATGCTTTACTTTATCGCTAAACGGTAGCAATAGTGGTAGAAGCATGGTGGGCGCGACAACCCCGATGGCGACACGTTGATGGAGATCATGGTGTCGTGCCGGTGACGATGAAGATCATGCGGGTGCTTTCTAGATGGAGATCAAAAGCACAAGTTCATGGCCATATCATGTCACTTATGATTTTCATGTGATGTTAATCCTTTTACGCACCTTATTTTGCTTAGGACGACGGTAGCATTATAAGGTGATCCCTCACTTAAATTTCAAGATGAATTGTGTTCTCCCCGAGTGTGCACCGTTGCGAAAGTTCGTCGTGTCGGGACACCACATGATGATCGGGTGTGATAGACTCTAGGTTCACATACAATGGGTGCAAGCCAGTGTTGCACATGCAGAACACTTGGGTTAAACTTGATGAGCCTAGCATGTACAGACATGGCCTCGGAACACAAGAGACCGAAAGGTCGAACATGAGTCATATTGTAGATATGATCAACATAACGATGTTCACCATTGAAGCCACCTCAACTCACGTGATGATCGGACTTGAGTTGGTGAATTTGGATCATGTGACACTCAGATGACCTAAGGGATGTCAATTTGAGTGGGAGCTTTAGTAAATTTGATTAACTAAAACTCATTATCTTGAACAATAGTCTAAGTAACCTTTGCATATTTATGTTGTAGATCAATGGCTCGCGCAGTAGCACCCCTGAATTTTAATGCATTCCTAGAGAAAGCTAAGTTGACAGATGATGGAAGTAACTTTGTTGACTAGGCCCGTAATCTGAGGATTATCCTCACGGCTTCCCAGAAATCATATGTCCTTGATGCACCGCTTGGTGACCAACCAGAAGACATGACCTTCCGAAGACGTTAAGAACGCTTGGGAGGCACGTACTGGAGATTACTCAATAGTTGAGTGTGCAATTTTTTATGGCTTAGAACCGGGACTTCAAAGACGTATTGAACATCATGGAGCATATGAGATGTTCCAGGAGTTGAAGTTTATCTTCCAGAAGAGTGCCCGGATCGAGAGGTATGAGACCTCTGATAAGTTCTATGCTTGCAAGATGGAGGAGAACGGGTCTATGAGTGAGCATATACTCATAATGTCTGGGTATTCGAATCATCTAGCAGAGTTGGGAATTGCCTTCCGCCAGAGGCGATCACTGACAGAGTTCTTCAATCACTACCACCTAGTTACAAGAGCTTTGTGATGAACTATAACATGCACGGGATGAACAAGTCAGTGGCCGAGCTGTTTGCGTTGCTAAAAGTCGCTGAGTCTAAAATCCAGAAAGAACATCAAGTGTTGATGGTCAATAAAACCACTAGTTTCAAGAAGAATGGCAAGGGCAAGGGCAAGAAGGGTAAAACCAAGAAGGATGGCAAAGCAGTTGCTAATCCTGTAAAGAAGCCTAAGCATGGACCTAAGCCAGAAACTGAGTGCTTTCATTGCAAGGGAACTGGTCACTGGAAGCGGAACTGCCCCAAGTACCTGGCTGACAAGAAGGCGGCCAATGACAAACAAGGTATATATGATATACATGTTATTGATGTGTACCTTACTAGCTCTTGTAGTAGTGCGTGGGTATTTGATACCGGTTCGGTTGCTCACATTTGCAACTCAAAGCAGGAACTACGGAATAGATAAAGGATGGCAAAGGACGAAGTGACGATGCGCGTGGGAAATGGTTCCAAGGTTGATGTGATCGCCGTCGGCACGCTCTCTCTTCCATTACCATTGGGATTAGTGATGAACCTGAATAATTGTTATTTAGTGCCTGCGTTAAGCATGAACATTATATCTGGATCTTGTTTATTGCGAGATGGTTACTCATTTAAATCAGAGAATAAAGGTTGTTCTATTTATATGAGTAATATCTTTTATGGTCATGCACCCAATGTAAGGGGTTTATTCATATTGAATCTTGATAGTGATGACACACATGTTCATAACATTGATGCCAAAAGATGTAGAGTTGATAATGATAGTACCACTTTCTTGTGGCACTGCCGTTTAGGTCATATTGGTGTAAAACGCATGAGGAAGCTCCATGCTGATGGACTTTTGGAGTCACTTGATTTTGAATCACTTGACACATGTGAAACATGCCTCATGGGCAAGATGACTAAAACACCGTTCTCTGGAACAATGGAACGGGCAAGTGACTTATTGGAAATCATACATACTGATGTGTGCGGTCCAATGAATGTTACGGCACGTGGTGGATATCGTTATTTTCTCACCTTCACTGATGACTTAAGTAGATATGGGTATATTTACTTAATGAAGCACAAGTCTAAAACGTTTGAAAAGTTCAAGCAATTTCAGAGTGAAGTTGAGAATCATCGTAACAAGAAGATTAAGTTCCTGCGATCTGATCGAGGAGGTGAATATCTGAGTTATGAGTTTGGCAGTCACTTACGACAGTGTGGAATTGTTTCATAGTTAACACCGCCTGGAACACCACAGCATAATGGTGTGCCCGAACGTCGTAATCGAACCTTATTAGATATGGTGCGTACTATGATGTCTCTTGCTGATTTGCCACTATCGTTTTGGGGTTATGAATTAGAGACAGATGCATTCACTTTAAATAGGGCACCATCAAAATCCTTTGAGGCGACGCCATATGAACTATGGTTTGGCAAGAGGCCAAAGTTGTCGTTTCTTAAAGTTTGGGGATGTGATGCTTATGTCAAAAAGCTTCAGCCTGAAAAGCTGGAACCCAAAGCAAAGAAATGCGTCTTCATAGGATACCCGAAAGAGACAGTCGGGTATACCTTCTATCTCAGATCCGAAGGCAAAGTGTTTGTCGCTAAAAACGGAACATTTCTTGAGAAAGAGTTTCTCTCGAAAGAATTGAGTGGGAGGAAAATAGAGCTTGATGAGGTTATTGAACCTTCACATCAACCAGAAAGTAGCACAGCGGAGAAAGATGTTTCTGTGGAACCTACAACGGTAGAAGAGGAAGTTAATGATGATGATCATGAAGCTTTGGATCAAGCTACTATTGAACCTCGTAGGTCGACAAGGGCGCATACTTCTCCTGAGTGGTACGACAACCCTGTCTTGGAGGTCATGTTGTTCGACAACAATGAACCTACGAGCTATGGAGGAGCGGTGATGGGCCCGGATTTTGAAAAATGGTTAGAGGCTATGAAATCCGAGATGGGATCCATGTATGAAAACAAAGTATGGACTTTGGAAGTATTACCTGAAGGGCGAAAGGCCATTCAGAACAAATGGATCTTTAAGAAGAAGACAGACGCAGATGGTAATGTCACCGTCTATAAAGCTCGACTTGTGGCAAAGGGTTTTTCACAAGTTCAAAGAGTTGACTACGATGAGACATTCTCACCCGTAGCGATGCTTAAGTCTGTCAGAATCATGTTGGCAATAGCTTCTTATTTCGACTATGAAATTTGGCAGATGGATGTTAAAACAACGTTCCTCAATGGTTTCCTTGAGGAAGAGTTGTATATGATGCAACCAGAAGGTTTTGTCGATCCAGAGAATGCTGACAAAGTTTGCAAACTCCAACGATCCATTTATGGGCTGGTGCAAGCATCTCGGAGTTGGAATAAGTGCTTTGATGAGGTGATCAAAGTGTTTGGGTTTATACAAGTTTATGGAGAAACTTGTATTTACAAGAAAGTGAGTGGGAGCTCTATAGCGTTTCTAATATTATATGTGGATGACATATTGCTGATTGGAAACAATATAGAAACGCTGGAAAGTGTGAAGGAATATTTGAACAAGAGTTTTTCAATGAAGGACCTAGGAGAAGCTGCTTTCATATTAGGCATTAAGATCTATAGAGATAGATCGAGACGCTTGATAGCACTTTCACAGAGCACATACCTTGATAAAGTTTTGCAGAAGTTCAAAATGGATCAGTCCAAGAAGGGGCTCTTGCCTGTGTTACAATGTGTGAAGTTGAGTAAGACTCAATGCCCAGTGACTGCAGAAGATAAAGAAAAGATGAGTGTCATCCCCTATGCTTCAGCCATAGGCTCTATCATGTATGCAATGCTATGCACAAGACCCGATGTCAGCCTTGCCATAAGTATGGCTGGAAGGTTTCAAAGTGATCCTGGAATGGAACACTGGACAGCGGTCAAGAATATCCTTAAGTACCTGAAAAGGACTAAGGAAATGTTTCTCATTTATGGAGGTGATGAAGAGCTCGTCGTAAAGGGTTACATCGATGCAAGCTTTAACACTGATCCGGATGACTCTAAGTCACAAACCGGATACGTATTTATTCTTACCGAGGGAGCGGTAAGCTGGTGCAGTTCCAAGCAAAGCGTGGTAGCCGATTCTACGTGCGAAGCGGAGTACATCGCAGCCTTGGAGGCAGCAAAGGAAGGTGTCTGGATGAAGCAGTTCATGACAGATCTTGAAATAGTGCCCAGCGCACTGAATCCAATGAACCTGTTCTGTGACAACACTCGTGCCATTGCTTTGGCCAAGGAACCAAGGTTTCACAAGAGGACCAGACACATAAAGCGACACTTCAACTCCATCCGCGATTACATCGAGGAGAAGGACATAAATATTTGCAAAGTGCACACGGATCTGAATGTTGCAGACCCGTTAACTAAACCTCTTCCAAGGGCTAAACATGATTAACACCAGAACTGCATGGGTGTTCGATTCATTACAATGTAAATCACATAGTGATGTGAACTAGATTATTGACTCTAGTGCAAGTGGGAGACTGTTGGAAATATGCCCTAGAGGCAATAAATAAAGTGTTTATTATTATATTTCCTTGTTCATGATAATCGTTTATTATCCATGCTATAATTGTATTGATTGGAAACACATAACATGTGTGGGTATATAGACAACACTTTGTCCCTAGTATGCCTCTAGTGAACTAGCTCATTAATCAAAGATGGTCAAGGTTTCCTAGCCATTGACATGTGATGTAATTTGATAACGAGATCACATCATTAGTAGAATGATGTGATGGACAAGACCCAAACTACAAACGTAGCATATGATCATGTCAGTTTATTGCTACTGTTTTCTGCACGTCAAGTATGTGTTCCCATGACCATGAGATCATGCAACTCACAGACACCAGAGGAGTGCCTTGTGTGTATCAAACGTTGCAACGTAACTGGGTGACTATAAAGGTGCTCTACAGGTATCTCCGAGGGTGTCTGTTGAGTTGGCATGGATCAAGACTCGGATTTGTTACTCCATGTGACAGAGAGGTATCTCAGGGCCCACTCGGTAATACAACATCACAATAAGCCTTGCAAGCAATGTGACTAAGTGTTGGTCAGGGGATCTTGTATTACGGAACGAGTAAAGAGACTTGTCGGTAATGAGGTTGAACTAGGTATGGAGATACCGACGATCGAATCTCGGGCAAGTAACATACCGAAAAACAAAGGGAACATCATACGGGATTAAATGAATCCTTGACATAGAGGTTCGACCGATAAAGATCTTCGTAGAATATGTAGGAACCAATATGGGCATCCAGGTCCTGCTATTGGTTATTGACCGTATAAGTGTCTCGGTCATGTCTACATAGTTCTCGAACCCGCAGGGTCTGTAACTTAAGGTTTGATGACATTTCGGTAGTATAGAGTTGTGCATGGTGGTGACCGAAGGTTGTTCGGAGTCCCGAATGAGATCCCGGACGTCACGAGGAGCTCCGGAATGGTTCGGAGGTAATGATTCATATATAGGAAGTCCTGTTTTGGTCGCCGGAAAAGTTTCGGGCTCATCGATAGTGTACCGGGAGACCATCGGGAGGGGTATTTCGACTCAAGAGGCAACATGGGATGTGGGAGAGTGAATACCAGACCTTAGTGGGCTGGTGGAAGTCACACACAAATCCCATGTGGCTAGGGAGAAAAAGCCCAAAGAGAAAAAGTGGAAAAGGGGAAAAATAGGGTGAATCCTAGTCCTACTAGGATTGGAGGTGGATTCCACCTCTCCCTCTTGGTTCGGCCTCCTCCTCTCTTCCTCTTATATATACTGGAGGTTTTAGGGTTTTTGCACAGAATTTTCAGCCACGTGTTGCCCGTTCCTCCAGTGCATAGTTTCTCCTCTAGATCGGTTTTCTGCAGCGCTTAGGCAAAGCCCTGCCGGAATAGCTCCACCACCATCGCCGGAGCGCCATCACGCTGCCGGGGAACTCTTCTTCCTCTCTGCTCCCTCTTGTTGGATCAAGACGGTAGAGATCATCATCAAGTTGTACGTGTGTCGAACGTAGAGGTGCCGTCCGTTCGGCGCTAGATCGGAAGGATCGTGATCAAGTTCGTGGGACAGATCGTGATCAAGTTCGCGGGACGGATCGTGATTGGATTGCGGGACAGATCGTGATTGGATCACGGGACGCTTGGTGATTTGGATTGCGAAGACGTTTGACTACACCAACCGCGTTTCTTAATGCTTCCCGCTTAGCAATCTACAAGGGTACGTAGATCCACTCTCCCTCTCGTAGATGCTCATCATCATGGATAGGTCTTGCCTGAACATAGGAAAATTTTTGTTTCCCATGCGACGTTCCCCAACATGTTCCTATGTGGAACCGACACTTGTTACCTTTGAAGACATCTTCCGGACGGTTAGGCGTCATGGTCTAGTGCATCCTGCAGTCAATTGGGGATCATGGAGTGACCTTGGTCTAGAGCATCCAGCAGTAAATTGTGGATCGCCGGATGACCAGTTTGTGAGGGTTTTGGAATTCTACCCTAAAGACTTACCACGAGTGTTGGGCAAGGACTTTGTGACCTTAGCTCAAGGAGAATACGGTAAGGACTGTGTGTCCTGGGACTGTGTGTCCTCTGGTTTAAATACCAGGCCGCTCGAGACTAGACGTACAAGTGTCACAGCAGTTGGAACTGGGTCATCAAACCATTGTCTTCATCGAGCTACCTGGTTCTATTTCCTCAACCCTTTCATTTCCTCATATACCCGTTGATGAAATTGATCCTTACTATTTGAAGAATTTGACTGGAGATTTTCACAATTTGCTCACCTCAAATTCTTCAAGTTACCTTGTTCCTGACCTACTTATCATGTATCATGCTACTTGTAATCTGTGCATGTTTTATTTCATCATGATGACTATGTTGTCGCTATGTTTCTCATGCACTTGAGTACTTATTCTGCTGCTAGTTATTCATCACATTTCAAATTCCTCAAGTGATGAATTTGTAAAAATCGCCTATTCACCCCCCCCCTCTAGTCAATATAACGCACTTTCAATTGGTATCAGAGCAAGGTACTCCCTTGTTCTGTGTGATTTTGGTTTAACTGCCTAGAGTTCTAGTAATGTCGACTGCATGTATGATCAAGGTTTCCACGGGATGTCCTTCCTTCGATGGGACAGATTACCCCTACTAGAAGAACAAGATGCGCATGCATCTTCAAGCTATTGACAACGATCTATGGTACGTTGTGGAAAATGGTGTTCCCCGCACTTCTTCAACTGTTACTGTTGCTGATACGAGAAATTCAAGCAACACGATTCTCAAGCAAAGAATATCATCTGTGGCCATCTGAGCAAAGGTCAGTATGGCAGAGTGAGTGCTTTGGTGTCTGTTAAGCTTATCTGGGATAGGCTTTCCAAAGTCAACGAAGGTGTTTCCACTCAATGTGATTCTTGCGTTGATGTACTTCACAATCTCTTCAACCGCTTCATGAGACTCGACAATGAAAATGTTCAGCAAACTTTTGATCATCTCACTGATATCTACAATGAGCTTCAAGCACTGGGTGCTACTGATATCACCGACCATGAGGTGGTGAAGAAACTGCAAAGATCTCTTGATTCCTCATTCGATACTCTGGCTTTGATGATTCAAGAGCATGGAGACTACAAGTCACTTGATTCTTCTGATATTCTTGAGAGACTCAATACTGATGAATTCAAACAAGCTGAGAAGAGAGGCCTCTACGGGCCAAGCTATGGAAGATATAATGCTTTGAAGGCAAAAGCAATTTCCTCATCTAAAGGCGAAGATTCTGGTAGTAGCCTTGGTGATCCTGAAGAACTGAGTCAGGAGCTGGCAATGCTCGTGAGGAAATTTCAGAAGTTCTCAAGAAAAGGTGGATTTGGAAAGTCATCAAAAAATGGCTTGAGGAAATCAGATTCCTCAGACGACTACAAGAAGAGAACTTATCAAAAATGCAAGAAATCTGGTCACTTCATCTCTGACTATACTCTCTGGGAAAAAGAATCAAAGAAGAAAAAGAAGAAGAACAAGGATGACAGTTCCGATGACTCGAAGAAAAAGAACAAATCTTCAAAGTCCTCATCTGCAAAGTCCTCATCTTCAAAGTCCTCAACACACAAGAAGAGTGGTTCTAGAAAGGCTCGGGCTTTCATTCGCAAGGAAATGGACTCAGAAGAAGAGTCTGAAGAATATGAAGAAGAGGAACAATCTGAGGTGGGATTTGAATCTGGTGTCGCTAGCCTTGCTCTCGCTATAGCTTTCGTCGGCAAGTCCATCTTCAACGATGAAGAAAATGACTACTCCAACGACTCTGACGTCAGCAATGATGATTACGCTCCCACCTATTGCTTCATGGCTAAAAGTTCCAACGTACTTAAGCATCACTCCTCCTCTGAATCAAGTGATGGTGAATCTGATGAATTTGTGAAACCTAGCAATGCCAAACTTGTTAATATTGCTACTAGGCAACAAAGTGCACTTGAAAATCTTCAGAAAATGCTAAACAAAAGCGATGATATGTTGAATGAGGAAGTGGATCGGACTCAAACTCTGTATGACGATCTCAAAAGTCCTTAGACAAAGTATGATAACCTTCAGAGTCATCATAATGCTCTCTTAGCCGATCATGAGAAGCTTTCTTATGAATTTCTTCAAATAAAGCAATATCTTGAGAAATTAAGGGTGTCTCATGAGGATCTCCAAAGGGAAAACGATTCCTTACTGGCTCAGCAAGTCAGTACCGCTCGGGAAGAATTTGTTCCACCTTGTTTGAAATGCATCGAACGTGAAACTGCTAATTCTTCACCTGAATGTTCAAATTCTTCTATTGCTGCAAATTCTTCAACTATTCCATTGGTCACAAATTCCTCATCTAAGTATACCACAAGTATGACTGACGAAAATGCAGGGTGGAAGGAATTGTATGTGACGGGCATGTACAAAAGTCTAAAAGGGCATCAAACCCTTTGCGATGTCCTCAAAAAGCAGATTCTAAACAGGAACCCTAGGAAAGAGGGTATTGCATTTGAGAGGAAAATCAACGCTGATGGATCCTACTGGACACCTGAACAGTACCCCAAAACCTCATGGGTTTCTGCAAAAGGACCTCCTATAGATCCATCCACTTTATCTGGCTTTACTTGTGAAACTTCATATTCCTCTGATGAGTCACTTGACTCCAACTACAAATTCTTCAAAAATCAAAAAGGTGAAGTATTTGCTAGATTTGTTGGAACTAACTGCATGAACGGTTCACCTATGAAGAAAATCTAGATTCCCAAGAGCTTCCTACAAAATCTTCAAGTGAATGTCCTCACGACACCACTCATGAAGAACACGAACCCCAGATCAAATCCCTCATATGGACCAAGGTCTTCACTTGGACCAAATTCCTCAAATGGTCAAAAATATCACTCTCATGCTAATGCCTCTATTTCACGGGGAAAATTTAAGATTTCTGATTATGTGCAATATTCTTCAAATCATTATGTTCATAAGTCCTCAAAGAATTTCTGTGCTTATTCATATGAGTACTCTAACCCTCGTCCTGTGAAACGAAGTGCACTAGCTTCAATGCCTCACTTCTCATATGGTGCTCGCAGAATGATGAACTCTTTGCCACCCCTCCAGATGTGGGTGGTGAAGAAATTGAACTAATTTCTTATGCAGGGTAAGGTCTCTAGATGAACTTGAGCATCTGATGAATTTGCTCGAGACCTGAGGAAATGCTTGAAAGGACGCAAGCTAATCATGTAGAAATGAATTCCTAATTTCTCACGTCCTCACACTGATTTACTTACTATGTTGTGTGATGAAATTCTGTCTGATCAAACTGATGTCATATTCTTCACTCTGAAGCATATGAGTTCGTAAGTTGTAATAATTCATCTACAAGATGAATCTCCAAAAGCTACTGAGTGGGTCCTCGACAGTGGATGCACAAACCACATGACTGGTGACAAGAATCTACTGATGAATTTGCCACTTGCTCCATCTCATCTGAAGCATATCACCTACGTTGACAAAGGAAAAAAGCAAGGTATTGGGTCTAGGTAAGGTTGCAATCTTAAAGGACCGACACATGGATAAGGTGATGCTTGTCGAATCCCTCGGGTTCAACCTTATGTCTGTCTCAATGCTTTGTGATCTTGATATGGTTGTCGTATTTGGAAAATATCGTTGTGTTGTCATCATGGAATCTGACAATTCCAAAGTCTTCGAAGGCTTTAGGAGAGGAGACTTGTATATTGTTTATTTCTCTACAGGTCCTCAGCCTGCCACATGCCTACTTGCAAAGTCCTTAGAAGGCTGGTTGTGGAATCGACGACTTGGACATGCTGGTATGAGGAACTTGCACACGCTCGTGAAGAAAAAGCATGTCATTGGCATTGAAGGTGTCAAATTCCTCAAGGATCACCTCTGTGGTGCATGTGAGTCTGGGAAGATGACCAGATCCAAGCATCCCTCGAAGACAATCATGACCATGACTCAACCCTTTGAATTGCTTCACATGGACCTCTTTGGCCCCACTCACTATTACACACTAACAAATTCTTCAAGTTTGTATGGCTTTGTCATCGTTGATGATTACTCTTGTTACACTTGGGTGCATATTATTCTGTACAAGTTTGAAGTGCAGGATGTCTTCAGACGATTTGCTTCAAGGGCCTCCACGAACTTCGACGTCAAGATCAAGCATATCAAGAGTGATAATGGGACTGAGTTCCAGAACACCAATCTTGATGAATAACTTGATGAACTTGGTACTCCCTCCGTTCCTAGATATAGGGTGTATAGTTTTTGGCACAAATATTAAAGAACACACATGGAGGAAAAAATTCACAAGTTTTGGGCGAGATTACACCTGACTAATGGAGATCATAGAATAGAGGAGCTTGCGGTATATAAGGAATTGTAATAAAATTCCTAAAAAATATATCCAAACTAGTGTTGCAACGCAATACACCTTATATTTTGGGATTTTTTTCAAAAATCTATACACCTTATATCAAGGAACGGAGGGAGTATTACTCATGAGCTATCTGCCCCATATACTCCTCAGCAGAACGACGTCGTGGAGCGCAAGAACAGGACTCTTGTTGAGATGGCTCACACCATGCTTGATGAATACAAGACACCTCGTTGCTTCTGGCCCGAGGCAATTGATACAGCATGCCACATCATTAACAGGGTATATCTTCACAAATTCTTCAAGAAGACTTCATATGAACTTATGACTGGCAAGAAACCCAATGTAAGTTATCTCAAAGTCTTTGGTGCAAAATGCTGGATTAGAGATCCTCACCATAGTTCTAAATTTGCACCGAAAGCACATGAAGTTTTTATGCTTGGTTACGGAAAGGACTCACACACCTACAGAGTATTCAACACCTACCACCATAAGGTTGTTGAAACTGTAGATGTGCGGTTCGATGAAACTAACGGCTCGCAAAGAGAGTACCTGCCTCCTGTGCTAGATGAAATGTCTCCCGAGGAATCCATTAAGATGAAGGCTACTGAAGATGTCATACCCACTGAACAAGTCATTCCAAAGAATGAAGATATTCATGCTGATACACCTGAAGAAAATGGTGCTGAAGAAAATCCTCAGCCACGTCAACCTGCTCATCCAAGAGTTGCAAATGAAGTGCACATTGACAAAATCATCGATGACATCAATGCACCAGGTCCCCTCACTCACTCAAGAGCTTCACATTTGACTAACTTTTGTGGGCACTTTGCTTTTGTCTCTATCATAGATCCCACCAAAGTTGATGAAGGATTCAAGGAGCCTGAGTGGATTCAAGCTATGCTAGAGGAATTGCATCAATTCAAGCTCAACAACATGTGGGAACTTGTCAAGCGGCCAGATCCTCGCAAGCACAGCATCATAGGTACCAAGTGGATCTACCGCAACAAGCAAGATGAAAATGGCCTTGTGGTAAGAAATAAGGCTCGTCTTGTAGCTCAAGGCTAAACACAGGTTGAAGGAATTGACTTTGATGAAACGTTTGCACCTGTTGCTAGACTTGAAGCTATTCGCATATTGCTTGCTTATGCTAACCATCATGATACCATCTTATATCAAATGGATGTGAAAAGTGCATTCCTCAATGGTAAGCTTGAGGAAGAAGTATATGTTGCTCAACCCCAGGTTTTGAAGATCCTAAGCATCCTGACAAAGTCTTCAGACTCAACAAGGCCCTCTATGGCCTTAAGCAGTCCCCTCGGGCGTGGTACGACACTGAAGGAATTCCTCATGAAGAAAGGCTTCAAACCCGGTTCACTCGACCCAACTCTTTTTTAAAAAATCCTATGACAATGAACTGTTCATATGCCAAATATACGTCGACGATATTATCTTTGGTTGTACTGACAAACGTTACAGTGATGAATTTGCCTACATGATGAGTGAAGAATATCAAATGTCTATGATGGGAGAGTTGAAATTCTTCTTAGGTCTTCAAATTCGTCAGCAAGACAATGGCATTTTCATCTCTCAAGAGAAATACCTCAAGGATGTTTTGAGGAAATTCGACATGCAAGACTGCAAAGGCGCCAAAACTCCAATGCCTTCAAAATGCCACCTCTGCACTGACGAAAATGGTAAAGATTTCGATCAGAAGGTATATCGCTCCATGACTGGCTCTTTATTGTATCTATGTTCATATAGGACTGATATTATGCTGAGTGTTTGCATGTGTGCCCGATTCCAAGCAACACCGAAGGAATCACACCCTAAGGCTGTGAAACATATTCTTCGATACTTAGCTCACACACCAACAATTGGATTATCCCAAGGGCTCAAATCTTCACCTCGTTGGATACTCAGATGCTGACTATGCAGGACATCGTGTGGATTGCAAGTCAACCTCAGGCACATGTCATTTCCTTGGACGATCCTTAGTCTGTTGGTCCTCAAAGAAGCATAACTACGTGTCACTGTCTACTGCTGAAGCTAAATACATTGCTGTTGGTTCATGTTGCGCTCAGCTACTGTGGATGAAGCAAACCCTCAAGGACTATGGCACCAAGGTGAAGAATGTGCCTCTCTACTGCGACAACGAGAGTGCCATCAAGATTGCTTACAACCCAGTTCAGCATCCCAAGACCAAGCACATCCAGATTCGTCATCACTTTCTTCGAGATCATGTACTCAAGGGCGACATCTCTATCAACCACATCCCCACTGAAGAACAACTGGCCGATATCTTCACAAATCCCTTGGACGAAAAGATATTTTTCAAGTTGCGGTGTGAGCTAAATATCTTAGAATCTTCGAATGTTCTTTGAAAAGGACACACGTCCTAACAGTTATGCAAAATTGATGACTTAGATGTGCAACACACGAAGTAACGTTTTTCTTCAATCAATGAAGAATAACATTCTAAGTGTGAAGAAATTAATGAAGAATTTGATTTTCAAAACCCTACGATAATTGTACGCGGTGTCTGAAATCATCATTCTTATACGGTGGGTCACGCCACCAACCATAGTTGAAATTCTTCAAAGTTGAGTTTTTCGTCATTTTGCAAACTCTTCAAAATTTCAAATTCCTCAACTTTTCAAATTCATCAACTCTTCAAATTCTTCAAACTATGAAACTCATGTTCTTCACTGACTATATATATAAATATATTTGAGTTTTCAATGTCCTCAACAACATTCACTTATTGCTAATTCTTCAAGTTGATTTTCATCTAAGTCAATGTGATTGGACCCGTTCCGCCTCTATGCTAAACTCAACCCAGTCTATTCACAAATTCTTCATATGCGTTCTAATTTGAAACTCGTTCAAGGTCTTCACTGTGTCCTTGACAACTGAAGAATTTGCGAACGGAAAATTTAAAGTTGTTTTTAAAAAATCGGCACTTCCCGCTCAAACTATTCTGATTCCCACGACTGGATAACCCACGATTCCCCACTATCTCCACTACTCAGAACGTGAGTGACACATGTCGCGAGGAGAGCAAGGGTCAGGAGCAATCTGCTCCAAAATCTTCGGGCGGATTGGTTTTCACCTCCGCTATAAATTCCACTTCCCTTTCACTGTGCTCAGTTATTCCTCACTCCCACTCTCTCCCGAGCTCAAACCTAGGGCCACCGCTAAAATCATTGCCACCGGTGTGGAAGAGTTTCACTGCCTTGACCTCACCGTCATTGTACTTGCATCGGCCGCGGAAGTCTTCACCCCGCCACTGCTGTAGCTGTCTCCCTCTGGCAAGCTAGGGCATGGGAGATCTGGACGGACGAACATCTTTGATTTCATCTCACTATTCGTCATGTTCTTCACCAGGGTAAATAAAATATGTTTTTACTGCCCTTGTTTGATCTTCAAGTTGTCCACAATTTCCTCAAAGGTGTTTATTCTTTAAGAATCTCATTCTAAAAGCACCTTACATTTTCATACACTTGATGTTTTTTCCTAAGTTATGATTTTCTTCAAGATTCCTCAATTGTGTGGATCCTCAAAATTTGCACAACTCTGGAACCTAAGACAAAGAACACTTAGTGAAAATCCTCAAGACACCCATGGTCAAATTCCTCACACTTGATGTTTTTGAAAAACTTCTAAGAACGCATATGACCTCTTCAAATTCCTCGCACCTATATTAGGTTCTCATCAACTTGTCCGCTGATGAATCACTAGGTTCTCATCAACTTAAATCATTTGCAACATTTTTTGAGGAAAAATTGTGTACATCTTCAAAATCATCAAGAGTTCAGAATCCTCAGCCAAAGAAAATGGCTGATGGGAAGAAGCCACAAAAAGGTGGAAAGAAACCTGAAGTGTAGGCTGCGTTTGAGATACCTGATGAACTGTATGAGTAATATTGCACTCCAGATGAAGAAACTCATGGCAAGGAAACAATAAAGCAAAGAAAGATTCGCATACAGAAAATTGAGAGGAGATGGGAAAAGGAGTAGAAAGAATATCGCTATGTCACTCCCAAGTACATGAAGAAATTCGCAGTTAAACCCCCGTGCAACAGGCCGCCCTTGGCTCCAAACCAAAATGTTGATCCCACTAGTCTAAAGACTCGTGATGACTTTCCTCACGAATGGGAAAGACAGCAAGCCAAGCTGGTGAAGAAAGCAAAAGAGGCTGTGAAGAAATTCAATGAAGACTCTGCTGCTGCTGCCACTGCTGGAGCCTCTGCTAGTGCTCCGAAGAAATCTATTGTGAAGAAATCTTCTGTGAAGTCAAAATCTTCAACTTCAAAATCATCACTTCAGATTCCTCAAGCAAAGTCTTCAAAGGCCTCAGCCACTGGTTCAATAGCTGCTTAGTCCTCTGCTGCTACCGTAAAGTCTTTAACACATGTACATCTTGCAACATGTCAGAGAACCAAGGGCTTCTCAATTGCTTCAAGGGTCTATGCAAGTCCGTCTGCTCAAGCACAGTCTTCAACAAGTCCTACTATGTTGAAGCTAAAGAGAATTGCTGGAAGAGGTCAAAGACCAAGTCCTCACACTAGCAAAGCTATAGTGAATGTACCCTTAGGATCTGAGGATGATGATGAGGCTAATGATGAAGAATTGGAAGAAATCATCAAAAAAAAGTTAGCAAAAGGCTGCAATAGCCAAGGGCAGCTCTGTTCCTCTTATGCCGGATTCCAAGATGATCCTCAACTTCATTGAGATATGACATGAGGATCCCAGCACCCCACATTCCTGACTGAACCTAACTCTTGGTGTGGATCATGTCCTCACACACTTCATTGTTGAGGAAAAATGGAAAAGAGATCAAGCTCTGAAAGCTAAGAGGAGCAGGGCTCGAAAAGAAAATTTTCTGAGGAATAATGTGATGAATTTGACTCCAAATCAACTCATCACTGTTCAGTCTGAAATTCGCTGCCTCTCTAAAGAACAAGACAAATATGATGCTGAACGGAAGGGCACCAAAGTAAGATTTGTCATGGCAGCCCAAGCTGCCGTTAAGGACCATGACTCATTCAGGCTACTGAAGAACATACCAGGACAACCTCCGTTGTTGTGCGTGAAGAAATAGCCAGGCCAGCTGAAACTTTTGCTGCGCCTAAGGAAATTGAGACCACAAGGGCGATTGCATCATTTGCGCCTGAAGAAAATGTTCCTCCTTCACCCACTACAAAAATAGGAAAATCATCAAGGGTGAAGATCATCAACCTTCCCTCTACATCATAAGAGAAGAAAATCAAGGCTGCGAAGAAGAAGGCACTGAAAAGAAAAGCATCAACTTTAGATTCCTTAGCAGTGAAGATATTGAAGACACTGCCAAATTCTTCAACAGAACCGTTTGATGCAAATCCTATCAGCTCTGTGCCAGCCTATGAAATTGTGCCATTTGGTGTTGACTATGTCATCCCAAATGATGATCAAGGAGAAAAAGATCATTCTGCTGCTACCTCGGAGCAGATTGATAAAGAAATTGAAGTGGAAGCAAATGCTTCAACTCCCAAGGTATCATCGCCCTAGCCTCAGTTGACTGCTGAAGAGGCCGGCGTTGAAGAAATTGATGAGGACGTGGACATTGGAAACACAACACCTGTTATCAATGATGAATATTGGGAAGCTGCTCACCCAAATTCCCCAATGACCACTCCTCTATCACAGATTCCTCAGTCTTTAGCCCAGACTGAAGAAGTTCGTACAGGATTTGATGACTTCGCTGCAACTGCCACTGAAGATATTCCAGCTACATCAGCTCAGGAAATTATTTCTCCAACTGCCACTGAGGAAACTGCTGTGCAAATTTCTCAGTCTGAAGAAATTCCTCCTATGCCTAAGGAGATTGTGGGGTCGCTTCAAGCCAAACCTTCAGCCAAAGCCTAGGATGCCATTCAAAGGCTCAAAGCACCCCAAATTCATCAAGACCAATTTCTTTAATGAGCACATTTTCTCCACTGGACCCAATCCATATGACTCGGCTAGGGTCGGTCGCACCAGATTCTAGACTCCTACACAGATGAACTATTATGCATCAGTACTGTTTGACAAGAATAAAGTCTTCGAGCACCATCAAATTCCTCATGTGGATATGGAAACAATCCCTTCCTTCACATCAGTGCTCGTAGTTTTTCACGACACAGGCATTCCTCCATTCTGTGTGGACATCTGTGATTGGAATGAAGAGCTAATTCTTCAATTTTATGCCACCTTGCACATCATAGGTGATGCTTCTGACATTAACTCATGGGTATTGGATTGGATGACTGGATCTACTCACTACACTACACCAGCATCAGAATTGCTTCGGTTAGTCCCACTTCCAGTTCCTTCAGAAGAAGCTCGCTGCCTGTTTGATGAACCTGCTCTGCCATATGATGCAAGTGCTGATGAAGCCATTTTGTAACATCCCAAACTTTGGAATGTTATAATAAATATTAAAATGAATTGTTGTTTGCTTGAGTGATTGAAATTGAGTGGAATTTTGAAACTTTTGAAATTTTAATGAGAGGGAATAAAATGACTTTCCCAAAATTTTCTATTTCGAATCCCTATTCAATTTTGAGTTCAAATATTTTCAAAACCCTCTTATAAAATCAAATGAGAGGAGGTAAATGACACTCAAAAATCAGATACAATGTTTTGACTCAAATTTTAAAATAAAAAAAAAACTATTTGCCATTTATTTGAAATTCTAGTTTCTTTTCATTTTGGAGTTATTGCAAAAAAAAAATACTATTTTTTTAAAGTATTTTATTCGGACTTAAAAAAATGTTCATGTTTTAGGAAATATTTTTCTGAAAATTTTGACATATAATATGCCTATATAAAATGTTTTTCTATTTTTGTTTATTTGTTTTTCTTTGCTGGTTTTTTTAAAAAAAAAAACTGGAAACACTGTTCATTGCAGGACACTATTCATCTGAGAATAAAAAATAAAAAAAACTGGGCTGCGCCCCGGCCGGCTGAATCAGCCCATTTGACCCTCTTCTTCTCTCTTTTCCTCTTTGTGTATGATTTTAGTCCCACCTTGCTTAGCTTTAGACCTTTGTACCTTCTTTCCACCTATAAATATATACCCATAGGTGCACCCAAAAGTCATCCACTTCGGGTTGAATCGAATCGTTTCGGTTTGACTAGCTTTATAAAAAAAAAAATCTTCTCTCCGGCGGGGTTTCTGGAAGTCGTCTCCTCTTTGGATTTATATCTTCTCTGCATATAAAGGTATTCTCTTCGTATTTTCTTTTATACTCCTGTAGTTTAATATCCCTAGACCAGTATTTCTATAGTAGTATACGGTAGAGTAATTAGATTATTAATTAGTCTCCATATTTACTCATTAGTCCTAGAATTATTTTAGACATAGCATTTTTCCTCCGTAAAACAGCTTGGCCCAGATTTTTCAAATAGCCATAACTTTTTACTCGTTTATCAGAATTAGATGAAACCAGCGTCTAGATTTTCGTCTTGACCTCACCTATCCAATCAACCTATCACGTCATTTTTTTTCAAAATTTCAAATTTCGAAATTTATTCAGATTTATATTCAAACTTCTTTTGATCATATCTTTTTATCCGTAGCTCCGTTTCCGATGAATCCAATTGCGCCGGATCCGTATCAAAGTAATCTTTCCGTTCACATCATTAGTGTTATCGTTTCAACATATAATTTTGATCTTGCTCATACTTCTCTATTAGTCCCCAAAATGTGTTCACACACTGTACTAAGCTAACTCAATGCCATATTGAATTGCTTATAACTTTTGATCCATCATTTTGAACCTAGTAATTCTTTTTTCTACACGTTCATATTGACTTCCCATATATAGTAACATCATTAGTTTCAATCTTTGAACCTTTCAAATTGGAGCGATTCAATTTGAATCCAAACCTTCATTTGATCATATCTTGCAAACTGTAACACCTTTTTAATTGATTCTTTTTGCCCCTAAATATCCGTGTCATATATTTTTATTCATAACCATCGTACGTCGGTTCAACTTATTTTGACCTTTGTGAATTCAGATTCAATTCATACTTGAATTTACAGTTCAACTTCTTTTGACCTTTTCAATTAAATTCTTTCTACAAATAAATTCTTATGCCTTATACTATTTGTCAAACAACATTCATGTTGTTCTCCCATACTTTGGATCGGTTAGAACCTATCTTTTCTTATTTAACCTTAGTATGTTGTTATTTTCGCACCAAGACATGTTTTGTTCTTGCGTTTTTCAGTTCTTTGTTTTGGCATGAATGTTTATTGAATGTTATTTGCTTACGATAGATTTTCATCGAAGAGTGACGAATAGTTCTATCAAGTTATTTCTGAGAGCGATATCTTATCTTCATCAACAGTACAGGCAAGTTCACCTTGACCATCTATTTCATACCTATGTTTTTATTGCATGTAGTGACATCATTCAACATATCCCTCCCGTAGTGTTATTGAAATTCTTGTAGTTGAGTAGAATGCATGAGGTAGGAACCCACCACTGGTTACTAAAGCCCCGGGAACGTTAGTTACTTTTATGCTATGCTAAAGTAGACGGGGTTTGGTATGAGCGTTCGTGAGTGGTGTGAAGAAGGACTCTACGTCAAGACGACAACTTCATGAAGACATTTTCAAGTCCTGCATCTTCAAGTCCTCAAGACTTCAAGACTCGAGAAGACAAGTTTTCAATACACACTACTGGGTGAAGGATGGTTGATTGGGCATCCCTGGAGAAACCAGTGGATGGCCGGGATGCATGGAGAAGCGCCATGACATCTTGCGGAAAGCTTCACCCAGACTCAAAGAGAAGGATGAATACTTCATGCCCGGAAGCTTACCTGTGTAGCCACAAGTCATTATGGGCTCTGGCTTGGTTGATCTTTGTTGTGACTCTGCTGGGCAGTGCTACGAGATGTAGTCGACGTTAGGATTGGGATGGGCACTGTCGGACAGTCAGGGAAGCACTCTGAAAGACCATGTTTCTTTCATCCTGTTCTCAAACACCAGGCAGTGCGAGGACTTACCAGGAGGGAAAGAATCTTGTGGGTAAAGTACACAACACTCTGCAGAGTTAAACCTAATCGATTAGCCGTGTCCCCGGTTACGGACAATTTGAGCTTCTAGACTTGGATCTATCTCTGAACTCTCAACACTGGACTGATAACTTAATTGTGGGCAACTTAAGATACTTGTGGGTATTGAGACATTGGTTGGCGGAACCATGTCATGATAGGTAATTCCATAGTGAAATTCCTGATATTCCTTTTGTTGTAGGAAAAATAAAATCAGCTTTTACGCAAAAAAACTTAGACACAGAGCCATAAAGCCTTTGCATATAGAGTAGTCTTTATTCTTCTGTTCTACTATGGTGATCTTGCCAGTACATTCAATGTACTGACCTATATGGCTGCAACGTATTATGTTGCAGATTCTCTTCTACGACGGGTAAGAGTACGATTCAGGGTTACGGTCCGCACTCAACTTGCCGTTGGTGTTATTGGGACTCCACTCCCGTTGACTGTATCCGCTGCTATTTTAAGGTATATATCAGTTTTACGCTATTTACATGTGATTGCACTTTGATATATACATTGATGTACTGTGTGTGCCAGCATACTAATCCAGGGATGGCACAGAAAACACAGAGGCTTGACTCGTTTTGAGTCGGGTCGCTACAAGCTCTTGGAAAACCTCAAAGGACTAACTTCCTTGTGAAGGATTTGCTCTATGTGCCCAGGACGGTTTGTCCTCAGAAGGGTCACAACTCTGAAGAAGAAGAAGTTGAGGGAGTCATGAAGAACATGCTATTCAACATCATTCATGGGATTTCCATCAACTACCACGATTTCTTCATGAGGACTTTGGCCAATGCAGCATTAGCCCCATTTGAATTGAAGCCTTATGCTTCCTGGATTATGAAATTCATCAGATCAAGGTTTTCAATTCCCTTCAAGGCTGACTTCCAAAATCACTTCGATTTTCTCCCTCCGATTGAAGTCATCAAGAACACAATTGCCTCAGTTGAAGGAAAGGGCAAAGTTGTCATTGATGAAGGTACTCGTCCATTGGATGGTCAGTTTCGTAAAGCTGCATCTTACTCCACCAATGATGACACTGCTACCCAGGACTCTGTTGCAAAAGCCTCAGCGCAAAAGCCTCGAGAGTATGCCCCTCGTGTGATGACTGATCGTGAGCTTCTCATAAGTCTTCATCAGAAGGTTGATCGCAATCACAAGTGGGTGAAGCATCAGTTTTCTTCAATTCTTCAGAACATGACTGTAACATAGAACTCTGTGAGGAAAAATCACTACTATCGGACGAAATCTTTGATCGTGTGTGGGCCATTCTCACACATCTCAAGACTCCTAAGGAAATCAAGGACATGGACTTTCAGCAGAACTTTGACTGGTCCCATCCTCCTCAGAAGAAATTCAAGAAAGTTCAAGTTCCTCAGCTGGTTACAAGCTCATATTCTTCTTCACGCGAAACGGATGAAGCCGAGGATATTGATGACACTGCGGTAGGCCCTGCATCGACAAACGACCCCGACAACGCTGGCGCTCCTCCATCACCTTCAAGATGAAATTCTTCAAGGGGCGTTAGTCCTTACTTTTTCGTCCCTTTTGGTCTTCGATGAAAAAGGGGGAGAAAATTTGATTTAGTCTTCAAGCGGATCTCTATATATGCGTTGTTTTTCTTTAAGTTACAACTCTCGCTCCTCTAAAGCTTTTGTTGGTTGAGTTGTAAACTTAAGTCCGATGGTGGTCTGACTCTTCTGAACTGCATTTCACATGCAAATTTCCTCAAGCACCTTAATGCATGAATGTTGAATTTCGTCAGACACCATTTTCATCATGCATTTTAAATTCTTCATATCATATGTTAAATGTGTGTATGAATTACAAGATATATGGGGAGTTCTCCATGTTTTTAACCTGTCATGTGCATTTGCAGTCCAAAGCAAATTCCTCAAATATGCACATCTTCAGGGGGAGTTCTTCTATATCTTGCAATCAAATTCCTCAAACTCGGTACTTTCACTTCATATGTTTATCCCCGTTGAAAACTTAACCTATTTATCATCAATCACCAAAAAGGGGGAGATTGTAAGTGCATCTAGTGCCCCTTAGTGATTTTGGTGTATTGAAGACTTATAGGTTAAGAAACTAATGTGTTTGTGAGTGTACACAGGCTCTAAAAGTCGATGAGGAGTTTGATATATTCGGAGATTAACGACCCCTAAAATGTATGTCTTCAGCTGAAGACTTTGGTGAAGACTTTGCTACAGACTTTGGTATTCCCTGAAGACTTTGAAGATGAAGAAGTTGGTGTGACCTTGAAGATATGAACGAGGACTATGAAACGTGAAGACTTTTGTTTTCATAGTTTCATTTCCTTTCTTTGAGTCATAGGAAACACCGTACTGTTAAAGGGGGCCGATGTAATACTAAGGAAAATTTCCAACTGATGCTCAACTCCAAAAGCCTCAACCTATCCAATCCTTCGAGTGAAGCCTTTTGGAAATCTCTTGCGGTTCAATCAAGTTCTTCAATGACAGAGACGAAGTTCTTCTGGTCTCCAAGGAAATTGATCTGACCGAGGAGTTAGGATTTCGCCAGTGCGAATTGCCTACAAGTGAGAAACATGATAAGCCTGAGGACTTTCATAGTTCGAGATTCCGACCGTTGTTGTGCTTAGCGCCAGCTGTCCCCAATCATCTTATCCACATAACGGTCATATCATTGGGGGAATTTATGTCTTATCATGTCAGGTTGCACCCTGGCTATAAATAGCCACCCCCACAACCACTAGTTGGTTGGCTGCTCCGAGAGAGAACTGACACTTGTCATTTCAGAGCAACCCATCCTCCGAAGACTTTGAGAGAAAATCATCAGTGAGGAAAAATCCAAATCCAAACCACCAAACCCAAAGTGATTGAGCATCACTAAAGAGATTGTTCTTGTGTGGAACCGACGCTTGTTACCTTTGAAGACTATATATCTTTCAGACGGTTAGGCGTCATGGTCTAGTGCATCCTGCAGTCAATTGGGGATCATGGAGTGACCTTGGTCTAGAGCATCCAACAGTAAATTGTGGATCGTCGGGTGACCAGTTTATGAGGGTTTTGGAAGTCTACCCTGAAGACTTACCACGAGTGTTGGGCGAGGACTTTGTGACCTTAGCTTAAGGAGAATACGGTAAGGACTGTGTGTCCTGGGACTATGTGTCCTCTGGTTTAAATACCAGGCCGCTTCAGACCAGACGTACGACTGTCACAACAGTTGGAACTAGGTCATCAAACCATTGTCTTCATCGAGCTACCTGGTTCTATTTCCTCAACCCTTTCATTTCCTCATATACCTGTTGATGAAATTGATCCTTACTGTTTGAAGAATTTGACTGAAGATTTTCACAATTTCCTCACCTCAAATTCTTCAAGTTACCTTGTTCCTCACCTACTTATCCTGTATCACGCTACTTGTAATCTGTGCATGTTTTATTTCATCATGATGACTATGTTGTCGCTATGTTTCTCATGCACTTGAGTACTTATTCCGCTGCTAGTTATTCATCACATTTCAAATTCCTCAAGTTGAAATTTCTCAAGTGATGAATTTGTAAAAATCGCCTATTCGCCCCCCTCCTCTAGTCGATATAACGCACTTTCAGCGTACCGCATCTCTGGACAGGTCTCCTTCGATGTGAGCTGTGATGCATCAGCTCCGACATTAAGGGTATAAGATGACGTGTTCGTGCCAACACACGTATAGTTGAGGCATGCACATGTTCCTATCTTTTCCTCCTCCCTTTCTTCCTATTGCAGTGCTACATCCAAGGTCTTTGTGACGAAACATCTTTTAACCAGCTAACCGCAAGACCGTAGGTACCTATCCTATCTTTTCTACTGAAAATTTTAGTTGCTACCCCAATAGCAGACTTGCCCTCTAACTTGTACTCCTTGTTGCTCTCGTTTCTCCAACAACGACCAAAACTCTAGTGAGTTAAACAGTCTTATATTTCTTTACAGAGGGCGGTGAGTTTCTTGCGGTTTCCGGTCGTAAGAAAATATCCACCTACTTTGCTTCTTGTAAGTGCATGTCATAACGGATCCAACCGATCAGCTCCAACTCTAGGCTCCTACGACAGATTTGCATCATGTTGATTGAGCACGTCCATTGCTTGTTTGCATGGCAATGGCAAGCCACATGTCCCATGAGAAATTCCTCACTGAAGATAGAGAAATAAACTTTATATAGGTGTGAAAATAAATTTAACAACGGATCCAATCGATCGGCTCCAATTCTAGGCTCCTGCACCAGATTTGCACCATGTTGATTGAGCTCGTCCATTGCTTGTTTGCATGGCAGTGGCAAGACACATATTCCATGAGAAATTTATAGGTGTAAAAATAAATTTAGTCGTTTGAAAAAGTACTAGTAAGCGTGCACGTGCAATGCACTTATCATGATCTATAATAAAACACATATTTTAAATGTTATTTATTATTTCATGAGTTTTTTTACCGAGTCATCATTTGATGTGTTTCATGCCCGATCGAATTGAGCGCGCGTGTAACACATAGTCCACACACATGTCTTCATATAAAATTCACGATCACATAAATATATTATAATTAACTATAAATATTTTAAAAATAACGACTAAGCAACAACAGAGACCATAATATGATCTGCATGATTACAAAAATATGTATGATTGTAGTCGCCTCCATGTAACTCCGGCCATCACCGGTCGCAGCATCCCCTGCACAACTTCTGGATCTGAGGTTACAGCTTTTGCGGGGAGGGTTGGAACTTTCTGGCTTGGTGGATGCAACATCCGATGAGCCGCGGCAGGGCGCAGCGATGATATTTGCTGATGCGGTGATGGTGATCGTTGTAGTTGCAGGAGAAAGGGGATTGGAAAGAAAGACGACTAGTGGTTGGGCGAAAGAATACAAGAAAAGAAAAGGGAGAAGGAAGACGTCACGCGTGAGGGTGGATCCTCAAATCCCACGTATCATAGATAGAATTGCTGGAAGCGGTGCACGTGGACGCACGACCGGCCGAAATTTCAACCGGCCTGTAGACAGGAAACGCAGCCGACGTGACCAAAGGGGCTAAGAAAGTCAATTAAAAAATATTATAGAAAAGAACAAAAGAATTGGAAACACGCGGCCCAATGATGTTCTCCTGGACTCGTTTTGCCCATGAAAAAAAGGCTCTCCTCGCCTCATCACCTACCTCCCCCCACCTCTTATCCTTCACCGTCTCCCCGCCGCTCCTCATTCATCACAGCTCTCTCTCTTCCTATCAGGTCTCGCACTCCCCCGCCCATCCTTGTCGAATCGGTCGACGAAGTGCCTGACGATCCGCTCGAGCTCGGCATGCTCTCGGGCCAACCCAGCACTCGGCGCCGATGGAGAAGAAGCTGGAGGCGTGGGACTCGTTTCCACCGGATCGGCGGCCGTGCCAATCACGCGTCGGAACCGCCACGCCCGGCTCCTTCCTCTCCGTCTCGCTCGTCCGGCGCTTTGAGCCTCCACTCGTCCGCGGCTTCCACCTACCTACGCGGCTGCGCTGCGCCCTACCCTGTCCAGGTGCCGGAGGGGCGTGTGGTGGTTGCCGCCGTCAGTGGCTGCACCAGGAGGTCTCCGTCGCCTGCTCCCTCTACATCCAGTGGAACCTGTCCTATGGGTTATCCACCGCTTCACTCTGCTTCACGTGCGTATGGGCGGAGCAGGCGACGACCTGACCTGCCCGGTAGCTCAACAGTGCCTCCCTGCCCCTGTTCTTCGCCAGCAACAGTCTCCCTTATGCGGTAATAGATCTCAACCCATACCTTTTTTCCTTTACATGAACAACAAACATACGTTTATGTCCTGCCTGATATGTGTGGTGGGCTGCTGCTGTGCGATTGCCGGCTGTGCTGCTACTTGCGGGTCCTTCAAGTTGTTTGGCTTCCACCAAATGTCGACATGTTTCAGATTTCCACTAACAATTTCACATTGTCATATAATGATTTACCTGCATCTTGGTCTCCTCAGTACGCACTACCGAAGCACTCGAGAATCCTTTATTCACCTTGCCAATTCCTTGCTTTTGTAAAAAAATTGCATGGTTATATGGATGAGTTTGGTGGCATGAATGTACGCTATTTGAAGCTTACCCATTAATCTATTGTTTCTCGGGTTTGTGCATTCCAAGCCTGCCTTAGGACACCCCTTGTGATAGTATGCCTATGATAAAGACAAGCTGTGTCGAACATACTGAAGGGTAGGTGCTTATTGAACCCACAATCCGTGAGCTGGATGCCAAAATTAGAGAAGGTATGCATGTTATTAAGCATGCTATCTATCGCTGTGGCCTTTTTCAGATGTCCATTGATATTTCATACTATAGGATGAGTACTAATATGATCTGCACGCACAGCTGAAAACGATACACATGACGGGAAGAGAAAGTGTGAAGCACTCTGGCCAATTTTCCGCATTTGTCATCCAAGAAGCCGTTACATATTACATATATGATCTTTTCTATAGAGGAAGGAAGGATATATCAAAGGAGCTGTATGATATTTTCTACCAGGGTTATGCAGACCGTGATCTGATTGCAAAGTTGAAAAAGGTTAGTTGCCTCATCTTCATGTCATTTGAGCTAGGGACCAAGACGGATGAGGTTGATTTGGCTTGATCCTGACAAAGAAATTTACTTCCTTTTTGAAAAATGAAAGCATGTTTTTAGAAGTTCAGGGTTAAGTTTCCAAATCCGAGCTTTATAGCAAAGCAAAGAGGACGAAGAGAAGCATAGTAGGATAATAAAGGTTCACATAGATGTAGTGATCTGTCACTATCAGCTAGCTCTAATTGATATTTTCTTGGAGCGGTTTCATTTGCAAATAGATCAGCCACACGGGCACACACATACGCGCGCGCGCGCGCACACACACACACACCCTAATTGAGATACCATATTACTTACATGATGTAGGTTATTCAGGTTATTATGATAAATTATTTGACTGATCATTGTAAGCTGTCAAATCCAGTGGGTAAACAGATGGCTCTGCCTTTAGATCCAATGTACTCCAACTCCAAGGCATTGATAGTGTTGACCGAATTCAAGTGCTCAGAAGGAATGTTGATTGATGTTAGTAGCTACACTTGTCTACAGTGAGACGACACACAAGAGCAGTAAGAAGGATCTGATGGTGTACTTGTCGGCTGCCGAGCAGAACCACATATAGCCATGTCTCCTTTGCTGCATCATGGTCAGGGACCTCCAGATGCATTGCTTCTTGGCCTTTATTTTGTTGGTGAATAAATTGTAGTGCAGTGAATAACACAGAATGGATCAGATAGATTATTTTATCTCAAGGTGAATAACATAATTTTTCCTTATCAGATATTTGTTTTTGTTCTTGCATGTTCTGTTGGAATTGAAGCTCCAACAGATTACTTATATACTCAGATTACTTGAGGAGAAAACAGATTACTTATATACTCAGATTAGTTTGTGATTTAGTGTTCTTATGGTATTTTTTGTCCATTGATTTTCTCTGTCCACTACATCATGACCTGCTAATATAAAAGTAATATATAATTCTGGTGGGGTAATGAACTTCCCTTCTTTATCCTCATGTATCTTCAGATTTTATGTATCTGCCTGGGGTCTTCGTATGCGACAACTCAAGTCACCTTTGTAAATTCTGAAAGCCAACCTTTTTGACACCAGGCGAAGGAGATAGGGTGCATGATTCAGTTAGTTACAAAATTGCAGTAGCCAAAATAATAACCATTAATTAGAGATGTAAAACGAACAGCTTATAGCATCCTGATGTGCAACTGTTTATTTTTTAGAACTCTATTCTGAAAATTATGATTCTGAATGGTGCTGCAACAGGTCAAAGTAAGAAGTCGAACCTAAAGAAGTGCAGGGAAGAATTACAACTGCGTGTGGCCGGCTGGTTCAAGGGACGTGCAGGGCGGGCACGGCCGTGCGGGTGCCTGGGCAGGCTCCTGGGCGGCTGGGCACCGGCGATCTCGAAGACGGATGCCACGCCGCGAGGGCAGGGTCCTGGGCGTTCCGTCGCCTCGCCTGTCGCCTCCCTACACTGGCGATCTCGCGGACGGATACGGCGCTGCGAGGGCAGGGTCGCGGACGGATTCCACGCTGCAAGCGGCAACAACGGAGATGGCGATAGCGATTGTGCGACGGAGCGTGCAGTGCCGCGAGGTGGGCGTGCAGGCAGGAGACGGCGTGCAGGGGAGCCGATTTCGTTCCCTTTCCTTCGTTAGCGATCAGAATTGCATGATTGTAGGGGACGCGGGCTGGTGGGAGTACGGTCAGTCAATTGAAATTGCTAAGCCCACACCATAGAGTTATTAGATCAATGATGACTGTTAGATTCAGATTTGTGGGACTAATCCTGTGGTGCTGGTCGGTTTGCCCGGTGTTGTGGGCCAGTTTGCTGGGTGCACGTAAGAAAATTCTTGTTTGCTTGTTTAATAGTTGTATAGATAAGGAAGAACGGTTAATTGAAGGATGTATCCGTGATGAATGTACAGGAAAAAAAAGTGAATGCGGTGAGCGTGGATCGAACACGCGACCTTCAGATCTTCAGTCTGACGCTCTCCCAACTGAGCTATCCCCGCTTATATATTCTGCACGTAGAACATATGATATATAGTATTGTAAATACTTTCTAGACTACGAGCTCGCATCGTTAGAACTGACTTTCCAGCCTTTTCCTCAGGATTTGCTTCTAACACAATATACATACACAGACATTCGTACATACACACATATACTCATTTAAATCCGCACGATCACGTTCAAGACGCTGAGCCAACATAGCATCTCGAGATTAACAAAGTTAAAAGAAAAGATAAGGAAACAATTTCAAAAGAAGAAAATGATGGGGAATCTTTCTTTTCAGAGTTATCATCCCAGTAAGAAATACAGAGAATTGTTTCTCTGAAGGGCCTTCAGTTTTCTGATTACTAATTATTCCAAATACACAACCTTCATGGGAAAAAATACATTATTTTTGTACACTACAGTACAGCCAGTATGCACACTGCAAAAATCAGTGCACATAGGAAAGACAAAGAAAAACGGAGATTTCGGCCAAGGTTAATCAGCTGTCGGCACGAGCACGAAGAATCTTCAGCTGATTTATGCTAACAACAATTTCTAGAAAATTAGTCACTTCTAGTCTATTAGGGAGGAAAGGCACCATTAAAGCTTTTTCGTTCCATCTGGATTCATCCTTTCCTGGTCTGAATTTTGAGTAGGCAAATAGAGCAGCAACTGCCAAATCCACCTTCTTTTGGTAGTCCAGTTTTCCATCACATGGCTTCTTTGTCCAGTGATGATCCAGGAAGGTAACAATCTTCCAACATACTTCACGTAACAACTAACAGGCAATGCCGTTCCTACCCGTGTGATCACCAGCAGAACCCATTCGGGCTTCCATGGCCTTATCCTCTGTTATATGAAGACTGGTTAGTGAAATAGGCAAACTAGTAATGTAACAGGCTTGTGCATCAGCTATGGAAATACGTATTTCTGATGAGTGCGAGTAACCAGCTGTAGTACTAGGAAGACACTACCGAACTTTCAGTTTGAGCTCTGACAAAATTCACCTAGCATTTCTCAAGGTTCTGGACAAAATTTCTATTGCTCTACTTTCAATTGATTGAGATAATGCATGGTAGTTGTCAGGAATAGCTCTAAACAAATACAGATAAAATACTGTTTGTCCTTTAATGATGTTACTTTTACAGTGCTTTTCCAAGATAGAATTGGCAAATAACTTACCACTATCGCTATCTGATGCATCGTCAAGACTGGCAATTGCATCGAGTAATGACTGCTCCTGGTCCTGCAAGGACAATTACTTCGCCTTACGGATCTCAAATAATGGACTTAAGGAATTACAAGCAAGCCTTTTCGACAGGGAACGGCCTCAAGATAGACAAGTCAACTCACTGTTAGCAGTTTCTTTGCCTTTTCAATTTCGCGCATATTTGGATTTGACAATACCCTCTCCACCTGCATCGAGAAAATAAAATCGTGAGCAACAAACAGTATCTGACTACCCTGTGATGTCTGATCCTTCAATATAAATTTACCTCAATCACGACACTTTGAGTGTTAGGCACGTCAATTTCACCAATATTCCTGTTGATGCCATTTTGTGGTGGAGCATATTCATTTGGATGCTCATTCTGAGATAGTCTCCCTCTACCATTGTTGCTTTGGTTCCTCTTCAACAATGGACCAGAAGGGCCCCAACCATCTCGATTTGAGATGACTTGATCATCACGTTCCCATCTTATATCTTCAGGTGCCATCTGTGAAAGAATTGTTCACCTCCTATTGGTTAATTATATAGTTAAAAAGTGGCGATCATACATTCTGGGCAAATAAGCAAGTAAAAATTTTATTCCACGTCAGAGTGGACAGCTAATTAAACAAATCTCCATAGTCCGGTGAAACAACAAAGCATAAGTATCCATGCAGACTAAACTAATAGTCAACTATTTAACTCTCGAGCGCCGAATATCAGCCCCTATGGATTACTACAGGTATTCATAAGCCATGATACCACTCTCAACGTAATTGTGACAACAAATCATTTCCTCTGCTTCACTACTGGAGTAAGTCAGCACATTATGGCACGTGTAACATATAAAGAAGGGTGAATTATTTCATAGCAAAGGGTTAAAAACATGAGAGAAAAGATGGATCAAATTTTTAACCAAAACAAAATATATAATTAGTGTACAAATCAGGAGCAAGGGGTAAAAAATTAAAGATAAAGAGCAATACAAGCATCAAAGACTTGAACAATGCTTACATCACAAAGCCTGACAGATTCCCATGTCTCACTTGTTTTGCCCATGTCATACACAAGAGCGTGTTCACCCTGAAAAGGTTCAGGAGAGTAGGTAAAATTACTTAATACAGATGGATACTGCATCAAGAAGAAAAATAAGTACAGTTGGAACAAACCGTAGCAGGATTGTAACGGGTTATAGTGGCCTCATAGAAGTTGTTGTCATCTGGCCATCTTGTAAAAACTTTTCGGCTAATCAATGAGGTCGGATCCATGGATGGTAAGGCCAGTGGCGTAGTCTGTACATGCATCAACAGATTGCCATAAAATTAACCCGAATTCAGAAGAACATGGCGTACAGCATTCCAAACATACCGACTTTGCCCTTTTTCCCCTTGATGCTGAAGATGGTCCCCACTTTGAGGAAGACGGGACAGAGTGTGAAGACATAACAGGGGACTGGAGGCCTGAAGAATGTGAAGGCATTAAATGAGTTGGTCGTTGTCTTTTAGCAGTTGGCCCAGGTTCTCCATCATGAAGAACTCTGCTTCCGCGATGCAGCCCACTCGGGGTCCCACCTCCCTGTCTCAGCTCTCTATTGAAAAAATAAGATAAGTAAATGATTAAGTAAGAATATGACGATTAAGTAAAACATGTAACGGAGAAAAATAGGTCTTGTATGCAAAGACCTCATTCTACGGATGGCCCCATCTTCATTAACCTTGTTTAATAGCTCCCTGTGTTCCTCATCAGAAACTCTCAGTTCCTTCCTGAGTTCAGAAATCAGACTTTCTTTTTCCTGCACACAAGCATGAGTAAAAGAATTCAGCTGAAATCAGCAGCAGGACAAGCGGTGGTTACTGAAAATGTAGCCATTAATTTCAGTGTGCGGATAATCACCCAAGACAATGCATCAGATTGAACTTTGAATGCCCTAAGAACACCAGTGTAAGCCTCTTGCTCAACCAAATGTACTTCGGTCTCCAAATCATTGTGTGGCCTTGCATAAGGAAACGGTCCAGCTGATGCTCTCCCATTCCCACTGAAAGATCGTCCCCTTAGTCCTCTATTTTGTGACGAGGGGAGATCATCATCCGTCCCTGCAAGCAAGAGCGACGAATCAATAATGCAGCATATTCAAATGCACAATTTGGCTGCAAACCTGCAAATCCTCATAACACGAAAGCACCTCATCAAAGGTCATAAAAAAAGATGTTCATAATTTGTGGAATACGGGGTCAACCGACTGACAAGCCAACTATAACGAATTCACAGTTTGGCAAGAGGTTTGAGAAGCTCACAACTGCAAAGGGACGACTGGGTTTTTATTCATCAAGTAATGAATGTGTGGTACCAAGGGTTTGGCAAAAGGGACTATTTTATGCTTCTATTTCTCCAGGACCATGCAAGTGTACACATTGTTCAATAAATTTAACAAATTTAAGTTATCTATCGGCTCAGCTTTGCTAGAAAGCAAAAGGCACAATTTAGACTTGGTGGGTATTCCAATTATTTGGCAATAATGTATGCCAATGTCCTCCAGATATTTTCCTCCAGGAATCTAACAAGCAATGCGAAAGAATGAAACCTTCCCACCCGTCCAAGTTTACTGGGTCGAAGCCAAAAAAAACATGTTGATTCAGGGCTGGGTATCAATAATCAAATGCACAGTTTGACTGCAAGTCATCATAACACAAAAGCACCTCAAAGGTCATAAAAGATGCTGTTAACAGTTTGTGGAATACAGGATCAAGCGACTGCCACGCAACTATGACGAATTCACAAGTTAGCAAGAGGCTCAAGAAGCTCACAACCGTGCAGGGAAGACTGGATTCTTAGTTATCAAGAAATGTCAATCTGTAGTACGAACCGCTCAGGGAAGACTGGATTCTTAGTTAACAAGTAATCTCAATCTGTAGTACGAAGGGTTTAGCAAAAGGAACTACTTTATGCTCCTGTCTCTTCAGGGCCGTGCAAATGTACACGTTGCTCGATAAATTCATCAGATTTTCAGTTATCTTATGAGCTCAGCTTTGCTAGAAATCAAGAGAAACAATTTATACTTGGTGTCTATTATCATAATTAGGTATTACGGAGTATTTCGTATAAATTATGCCAATCTCCTCCAGGAATCCAACAAGCTACGCGAAATAATTGGGCTTTCTCGCCCGGCCAAGCTCACGCGGCCAAAAGAACACGTCGATTCGAGGCGACTCACCGCTGCTATCATAGGGGCGGTACCCCATGGGATTCATGGACCCGCGTGGCGCGCCGAGCCGGAGGAACCCTACGAATCAGCCGAGTTCCTCCCCCCAGATCCGGACAGCGCGGCCGGACCGAGCGCGAACGAATCCGAGGGTATACGGAGCAGTCCGGGGCCGGGGTCGAGGCGTGCCTGGGGGCGCCGGAGGCCGATCTGGGGAGGTTTTGCGGCCTGGAATCGGATGAGGATTTGGGGGCGGGCGACGGGGGGGCGGGCGGCAGGTAGGGTTCAAGGGGATCGGGAAATTTAGGAAGTGGACTTTTCGATTTGCTCCCTGGAAAAAGGTCGGTTTTGCTCTGCGTGAAGAGTTTTGCACCGCGCGTTGGTAATTTCGGGGGGCTTTATGCTAATGGCGCGTCATACGTGGCGTTCTGGTAGTCGTGTGTTTTTTCGTCGGGCCGCACGTGGGCGGCGCGGCCGTACAAGGGTCCTGTTTGTGCACGCACTGGTGCAGCCGGACTCCGGCCGTCGGGCGTACCGGCGTGGCTGGGGGACATGCCGTTCAACTGGCTAAATTTCGCTGTTTTGACCCTTCTACGATATTTGATTCAAATCTAATCCTAGTTTGTAAAAAAAATGGAATCTGATCTTTTTTACGGTCAGGGTTCATGGCGGTAGGATAGAACAGTCTACTGTCGAGGACCCTGGCTGTAGGTGTGCATGCCCTACTGTAAAAATGTTCTAAGTATCGGATGCAGTGCGTTCACACCTACCGTCGGGCACCTCGGCGATAGGGTTGTGCAGTCTATCTCCAGCTTATTTGACGGTACAGGATGTTGCACTGACGTGTATAAGTATCCTACCGCCATGAACCACGACGGTAGGAAAATGGTCAGATCCCGAATTTTTTACAAACCAGGATCAAATCTCGATCAACTTTCGTAAAAGGGTCAAAACATGAAATTTTGCCTCCTCCGGCATGTCCCCGCTAGTATGTATGATTTATGGCCGAATCATGAGAGCAACTCCAACCGGCCGACCCAAACAGACTCACGCTTTGTCCATTTGGGTCGGCTCGTCCACCCCCTTTTACAAATGGGTCGCTCGTGTGCCCAACGGGGCGACTCATTTTTCGTCTGCACATAACAGTTTTTTTAATTAAAAAAAGGTCTACGGTCATAGATCATGTCAATGGTCATGCCATCGCCAAGAGTTCACGTCGTTGATATGCCAGCAGTCGGCATACATATGCCCGCCTCCAAAAAAAAGTACGCAGTTCATGCTGGACGCACTTGCCAGCGGCTGGCAGACATGCCAACACACAAAATGAGACTTTAGTTCTACCATACCATCTCGGTCGTGGTCATGCCAGCACACTTGTGTGCATACAAAAAATATGTCGCTCTCGGCCATAGATAACTCGTCATCGAGTTTGAGCATGTCGGCCTGCATTTTCTCGAACCAAGACCGCCTCCTCGGGGAGACCGTGCTCAAATCCACCTTCATGATCTCGACCCCCTTCGTCATGCAAGCGAGCCGGACTTCTCTTGCTTTGGTCGCCTCGATCTCGAGCATCTTCGCTTGCTTCTTCGCCTCCAACACGAGCTTCTTCTTTTGTATCTCCATGAAGGTCCTAATTTGTTCATCCTTGTCTTGTCGGTGCTTCTCCTCTCTTGAATCCTTGTTGGTGATCATGCCTTGCAAAGTAGCTTTCAAGGCAAGGGACGCCGCATCGCACTTGTCCTCTTTCTTGGAGTTGGTCTTCCCCCATGGTCACGACTCCTCCCCCTCACCATGCTCTTCAACGGATGCCTTCCCTCCACGCGCCTTGATGGTGGCATATTGCGCCCTAAACTTCTCGTCCCCGTTGATGAGCATCTAGAAATGGGTGAGGTTGAAGGACTTGCCCTCATGTTGGGCCTTGAATGCTTCTAAAGCTTGGAGGGCCTACAAATGGACAAGCAACCACATGAACAAGCAAGAATATGAGCAAGCTTGTCGGCAAGCATACGAGCAAGCGCATTAGCTAATGGACAGTCAAATGAGCAAGCTAAATGAGCAAGGATATGAGGCAAGATATGTTAGCAAGGAAAATGAGCAAGCATGTCAGCAACCTAAATGAGCAAGCATGTCGGCATACCATGTCTTTGGTGCCAAGGCCACTCACGGGACGAGCCTCGATGCTCTCAAGGGTGGCACAAAACTTGTTGCACTATTGTTGTATCACCCTCCAACACTTGCCGAGCAAAACCCACCCACGCTTGCTCTCACATTGGTATGGCTTAAACTTCCCGCGTTCGTGAAACTCGCGATGCACTCTTAGCCAAAATGCCAAAGCCTTTTGCTCGATGCATATCTTGGGGTCTTGTCCAACACCTCTCCAACATTCACAAAGGAGTTTGTCCTCATCCTTTGTGTATGCTTTGGTCCACTTGCTCTTTCGCTTCTTGTTTGCATTGGCTTGGGTGGCGAGCTCTTCCTCGAAAAAATGGCTCCCCATCGATGTCCATTTCATCATCCTCTTCGTCTAGGCCATAGTCTTCCGGGAACTCGTTCTCTAGAGGGAAAGAGCTGCCATGCCGAGTTGGTCCTCCACGAAGGGGTCGGTCGTACCTCCATTGTCTTCACCAAACGTGTTGCCCATGCCCTCGTGGCCACTAATGAAGGGGGCTCAGCCATCTTGGCTCTGTGTCTCATCGGGGTCGAAGGGAATGCCACCTTCGAAGATGATACTCTCCATGTACAAGCAGTTGGTGATACGTCTCCATCGTATCTATAATTTTTGATTGTTTCATGCCAATATTCTACAACTTTCATATACTTTTGGCAACTTTTTATACTACTTTTGGGACTAACATATTGATCTAGTGCCCAGTGCCAGTTCCTGTTTGTTGCATGTTTTTTGTTTCGCGGAAAATACATATCAAACGAAGTCCAAACGGGATAAAAACTTACAAAGATTTTTTTGGAATATATGTGAATTTTGGGAAGTGGACTCAACAGAAGGCGGTACCCGAGGGTCCCACAAGCCTGCCAGGCGCGCCTAGAGGGCTTGTGGCCACCCCTTAGGTAGGTTGGAGCTTTCCTTTGGCCGAAAGAAATCTAATTTATGGATAAAGATCCCCTCAAAATTTCAGTCCGATTGGAGTTACGGATCTCTGGATATTTAAGAAACGGTGAAAGGCAGAATCTGGGAGCACAGAAACAGAAGGAAACAGAGAGAGAGATCCAATCCCAGAGGGGCTCTCGCCCCTCTACCGCCATGGAGGCCATGGACCAGAGGGGAAACCCTTCTCCCATCTAGGGGGAAGGTCAAGGAAGAAGAAGAAGGAGGGGGTCTCTCTCCCCCTCTCTCCCGGTGGCACCGGAACGCCGCCGGGGCCATCATCGTGGCGGCGATCTACTCCAACAACTCCGCCATCTTCACCAACACCTCCATCACATTCCCCCATCTATCTAAAGCGGTCCACTCTCCCGCAACCCGCTGTACCCTCTACTTGAACATGGTGCTTTATGCTTCATATTATTATCCAATGATGTGTTGCCATCCTATGATGTCTAAGTAGATCTGTTTTGTCCTATTGCTTGATTGATGATCATTATTGGTTTGAGTTGCATGTATTATTATTGGTGCTATCCTATGGTGCTCTCCGTGTCGAGCAAGCGTGAGGGATCCCCGCTGTTTTTGTAAATATGCCCTAGAGGCAATAAATAAAGTGTTTATTATTATATTTCCTTGTTCATGATAATTGTTTATTATCCATGCTATAATTGTATTGATTGGAAACACATTGCATGTGTGGATATATAGACAACACTTTGTCCCTAGTGTGCCTCTAGTGGACTAGCTCGTTGATCAAAGATGGTCAAGGTTTCCTAGCCATTGACATGAGATGGCATTTCATAACGGGATCACATCATTAGGAGAATGATGTGATGGACAAGACCCAAACTATAAACGTAGCATATGATCATGTCTATTTATTGCTACAGTTTTCTACATGTCAAGTATATGTTCCTATGACCATGAGATCATGCAACTCACGGACACTGGAGGAGTGCCTTGTGTGTATCAAACGTCGCAACGTAACTGGGTGACTATAAAGGTGCTCTACAAGTATCTTCGAGGGTGTCTATTGGGTTGGCATGGATCAAGACTGGGATTTGTTACTCCGTGTGATGGAGAGGTATCTCAGGGCCCACTCGGTAATACAACATCACAATAAGCCTTGCAAGTAATGTGACTAAGTGTTAGCCACAAGATCTTGTATTACGGAACGAGTAAAGAGACTTGTCGGTAACGAGGTTGAACTAGGTATGGAGATACCGACGATCGAATCTCGGGCAAGTAACATACCGAAGAACAAAGGGAACATCATACGGGATTAACTGAATCCTTGACATAGAGGTTCGACCGATAAAGATCTTCGTAGAATATGTAGGAATCAATATGGGCATCCAGGTCCCGCTTTTGGTTATTGACCGTAGAGGTGTCTCGGTCATGTCTACATAGTTCTCGAACCCGCAGGGTCTGCACACTTAAGGTTCGGTGAAGTTTCGGTAGTATAGAGTTATGTATGGTGGTGACCGAAGGTTGTTAGGAGTCCCAGATGAGATCCCGGACATCATGAGGAGCTCCAGAATGGTCCGGAGGTAAAGATTGATATATAGGAAAGTGGTGTTTGAACTCCGGAAAAGTTTCGGGCATTTCCGACAATGTACCGGGAGTGATGAATGGGTTCCGAGGACCACCAAATGGGGCCCACATACCCCCATAGGGCCACATGGGCCTTAGAGGTGGCGCACCAGCCCCTGGTGGGCTGGGCAAGCCAGCCCAAGAGGCCTATGCGTAGGGAAGGAGGAGATAGAGTAGGGGCCAAGTTTGGGAAAGAGTCCCACTTGGAATCCACCTCCCTTGTGGGAGGTGTGTTGGAAATATGCCCTAGAGGCAATAATAAATTGGTTATCATCATATTTCCTTGTTCATGATAATTTTTTATTATCCATGCTATAATTGTATTGATCGAAAACTCAGATACATGTGTGGATACATAGACAACACCATGTCCCTAGTATGCCTCTAATAGACTAGCTCGTTGATCAAAGATGGCTATGGTTTCCTAGTCATGGACATGAGATGTCATTTGATAATGCGATCACATCATTAGGAGAATGATGTGATGGACAAGACCCAAACTACAAATGTAGCATATGATCGTGTCAGTTTATTGCTACAGTTTTCTGCATGTCAAGTATCTGTTACTATGACCGTGAGATCATGCAACTCACTGACACTGGAGGAGTACCTTGTGTGTATCAAATGTCGCAACGTAACTAGGTGAATATAAAGGTGCTCTACATGTATCTCTAAGGGTGTCTATTGGGTTGGCATGGATCAAGACTGGGATTTGTTACTTCGTGTGACGGAGAGGTATCTCAGGGCCCACTCGATAATACAACATCACAACAAGCCTTGCAAGCAATGTGACTAAGTGTTAGTCACGGGATCTTGTATTACGGAACGACTAAAGAGACTTGCCGATAATGAGGTTGAACTAGGTATGGAGATAACGACGATCGAATCTCGGGCAAGTAACATATCGAAGAACAAAGGGAACATCATATGGGATTAACTGAATCCTTGACATAGAGGTTCGACCGATAAAGATCTTCGTAGAATATGTAGGTACCAATATGGGCATCCAGGTCCCACTATTGGTTATTGACCATAGAGGTGTCTCGGTCATGTCTACATAGTTCTCGAACCTGCAAGGTCTGCACACTTAAGGTTTGGTGACATTTCGGTAGTATAGAGTTATGCATGGTGGTGACCGAAGGTTGTTCGGAGTCTCGGATGGGATCCCAGAGGTCACGAGGAGCTCCGGAATGGTCCGGAGGTAAAGATTGATATACGGGAAGTCCTGTTTTGGTCACCGGAAAAGTTTCGGGCTCATCGGTAGTGTACCGGGAGTGCCGAGAGGGTACCGGGGGACCATCGGTTGGAGTATTTCGACCCAAGAGGCTACATGGGATGTGGGAGGATGAATACCAGCCCTTAGTGGGCTGGAAAAAGTCCCACAGAAGGCCCATGCGGCTGGGAAGAAAGTCCAAAGTGGAAAAGGTGGAAAAAGGCAAAAAGGTGGAAATAAGGAAGGAGTCCTAATCCTACTAGGAGTGGAGGAGGGGAGGACTCCCTCCACTTCGGCCGAAGCCACCAAGAGCTGGCCCTTGCGCCAAGCCTCCTCCTCTCCTCCTCCTATATATACTAGAGGTTTTAGGGGTTTGCACACAGATTTTCAGCCACGTGCTACCCTCTCCTCCAGTCCGTAGTTTCTCCTCTAGATCGGTTTTCAGCGGTGCTTAGGCGAATCCCTGCTGGAATTGCCCCACCACCATCGCCGCAACGCCATTGCACTGCTGGAGAACTTGTCTACCTCTCTGCTCCCTCTTGCTGGATCAAGAAGGCGGAGATCGTCATCGAGCTATATGTGTGCTGAACGCGGAGGTGTCATCCGTTCGGCGCTAGATCGGAAGGACCGTGATCAAGATCGCGAGACGATTTGTGATTGGATCGTTGGACGGATCGTGATGAGATTGTGGGATGTATTGTGATGAGATCACGGGATGGATCGTGATGGCATCGCAGGACGCTCGGCGATTTGGATCGCGAAGACGTTCGACTACACCAACCGCGTTTCTTAACGCTTCTTGCTTAGCAATCTACAAGGGTATGTAGATCCACTCTCCCTCTCGTAGATGATCATCACCATGGATAGATCTTGCGTGTGCATAGGAATTTTTTTGTTTCCATGCAACGTTCCCCAACAGTGGCATCTGAGCTAGGTCTATGTGTAGATGAGATCTCGAGTAGAACACAAAGAGTTTGTGGGCATTGATGCTTAGATTGCTTCCTCTCTTGGCCGTGTTTTGGTTCAGCGGTATTTTGGGATGAAGCAGCCCGGACCAACCTTACTCGTACGCTTACGAGAGACCGGTTCCATCGACTAATGTGTAACTTCATTGCACAAAGATGGCTGGCGGGTGTCTGTTTCTCCTACTTTAGTTGGATCGGATTCGACAAAGGCGGTCCTTGAGAAGGTTGAGAAGCAACTTATGTATCACCGTTGTGGTTTTGTGTAGGTGAGAATTGTTCTTGCTAGATACTCATAGCAGCCATGTAAAAGTTGCAACAAAAATTAGAGGACGTCTTACTTGTTTTTGCAGGGCATGTTGTGATGTTATATGGCCAATTACATGATGAGATATATGTGATGTATGAGATGATCATGTGTTGTATAGAATATCACGACTTGCATGTCGATGAGTATGGCAATCGGCAGGAGCCATAGGGTTTCCTTTAATTATTGTATGACCCGCGTGTCAATCATTAAGCGCTATGTAATGCTTTACTTTATCGCTAAACGGTAGCTATAGTAGTATGAGCATGGTGGGCGCGACAACCCCAATGGCGACACAATGATGGAGATCATGATGATGGAGATCATGGTGTTATGCCGGTGACGATGGAGATCATGTCGGTGCTTTCAAGATGGAGATCAAAAGCACAAGTTCATGGCCATATCATGTCACTTATGATTTGCATGTGATGCTAATCCTTTTATGCACCTTGTTTTTCTTATGACGATGGTAGCATTATAAGGTTATCCCTCACTTAATTTCAAGATAAATTGTGTTCTCCCTGAGTGTGCACTGTTGCAAAAGTTCGTCGTGTCGAGACACCACGTGATGATAGGGTGTGATAGACTCTACGTTCACATACAACGGGTGCAAGCCAGTGTTGCACATGCAGAACACTCGGGTTAAACTTGACGATCCTAGCATGTATAGACATGGCCTCGAATCACAAGAGACCAAAAGGTCGAACATGAGTCGTATAGTAGATATGATCAACATGATGATGTTCACCATTGAAACCACCTCAACTCACGTGATGATCGGACTTGAGTTGGTGAATTTGGATCATGTATCACTCGAATGACCGGAGGAATGTCAATTTGAGTGGGAGTTCTTAAGTAATATGATTAATTGAACTCATTATCATGAACATAGTCAGTCGTGTCTTTGCAAATTATGTTGTAGATTACTAGCTCACGTTGTAGCTCCCTTGTATTTTTATATGTTCCTAGAGAAATAGAGTTGAAAGATGATGGTAGGAATATTGCGGACTAGGTCCGTGATCTGAGGATTGTCCTCATTGCTGCATAGAAGGCTTATGTCCTTAATGCACCGCTCGATGCACCGCCCCCTCTAGCGTCGTTTGTAGATATTGTGAACATCTGACAAGCACGTTCCGATGAGTACTTGATAGTTTAGTGCGTCATGCAATACGACTTATAATTGAGGCTCCAAAACGTTTGAACGTCACGGAACATATGAGATGTTCTAAGAGCTGAAATTGGGATCTCAGGCTCGTGCCCGTGTTGTGAGATATGAGATCTCCAACAAGATTCTTTGCCTGCAAGATGAAAGAGAATAGCGCAATCGTTGAGCATGTGCTCAGATTGTCTGGGTGCTGCAATCGCTTGAATCGAGTGGGAGTTGATCTTCCAGATAAGATAGTGATTGATATAGTTCTCCAAGTCACTATCACTAAGCTACTAGAACTTGGTGATGAACTATAAAATGCCAAGGATGGAAATAATGATCCCTGAGCTGTTCGCGATGTTTGACACCGCGAAGGTAGAAATCAAGAAGGAGCATCAAGTGTTGATGGTTAGTAAAACCACTAGTTTTGAGAAGGGCAAGGGCAAGGAGGGAAACTTCATGGATGGCAAGTCAGTTGCTGCTTCAGTAAAGCAACCTAGAGTTGAACCCAAACCCAAGACTAAGTGCTTCTATTATGAGGAGAGTGGTCACCGAAGCGGAACAACCCTAGATACTTGGTAGATAAGAAGGTTGGCAACATCGACAGAAGTATTTTTTGATATACGTGTTATTAATGTGTACCTTACTAGTATTCCTAGTAGCACCTCGGTATTGGATACCGGTTCGATTGCTAAATGTTAGTAACTCGAAATAAAAGCTACGGAATAAACGGAGACTAGCTAAGGGTGAGGTGACGATGTGTGTTGGAAATGTCTCCAAGGTTGATGTGATCAACATCGCACGCTCTCTCTACCTTCAGGATTAGTGACGAACCTAAATAAATGTTATTTGGTGTTTGCGTTAAGCATGAACATGATTAGATCGTGTTTATTGCAAACCGGTTATTCATTTAAGTTAGAGAATAATGGTTATTCTGTTTACATGAATAATACCTTCAATGGTCATGCACCCAATGAGAATGGTTTGTTGAATCTTTATCGTAGTAACACACATGTTCACAACATTGATGCCAAAAGATACAAAGTTAATAATGATAGTACCACATACTTGTGGCACTGCCGCTAAATGTCATATTGGTATAAATCGCATGAAGAAACTCCATGCTGATGGATCTTTGAACTCATTCGATTTTGAATCGGTTGAGACATGTGGACCATGCCTCATGGGCAAGATGACTAAAACCCCGTTTTCCGGCTTGATGGAATGGGCAAGTGACTTATTGGAAATGATACATGTTGATGTATATGGTCCAATGAGTGTTTTAGCATGCGGTGGATATCGTTATTTTCTTACCTTCACTAATGATTTGAGTAGATATAGTGTATATTTACTTAATGAAACACAAGTCTGAATCGTTTGAAAAGTTCAAGCAAAATCAGAGTGAAGTTTGAGATCATCGTGACGAGAAGATAAAATGTCTATGATATGATCGTGGAGATGAATATCCGAGTTACGAGTTTGGTATACAACTTAAGACAATGTGAAAAGTTGTTTCACAACACACGCCACCTGGAACACCATAGTGTGATGGTGTGTTCGAACGTCATAGTCGTGCTCTATTGGATATGGTGCGTACTATGATGTCTCTTATCGTTTTTGCCACTATCATTTTGGGGTTATGCATTGGAGACAACTACATTCACTTTAAAAGGGGCACCATCTAAATCCGTTGAGATGACACCATATGGTTTGGCAGAAACCTAAGGTGTCATTTCTTAGAGTTTGGGAATGCAACACTTATGTCTAATAAGTTCGAACCCAAAGCTGAAAAATGCATCTTCATAGAATACCCTAAGAATAGTTGGGTGTACCTTCTATCTCAGATCCGAGTACAAAGTGTTTGTTGCTAAAACTAGATCCTTTCTCGAGAAAGAGTTTCTCTCGAAAGAATTGAGTGGGAGGAAGATAGAACTTGATGAGGTTGTTGAACCTTTATTTCAGCCATAGAGTAGCGTAGCACAGAAAGATGTTTCTATGGAGATCACGTCAGTTGAAGAGGAAGTTAATGATGATGATCATGAAGCTTCAGATCAAGTTACTATCAAACCTCGTAGGTCGACAAGGACGCGTACTACTCCTGAGTGGTACGACAACCCTGTCTTGGAGGTCATGTTGTTGGACAACAATGAACCTACGAGCTATGGAGAAGCGATGATGGGCCCGGATTCCGACAAATGGTTAGAGGCCATGAAATCCGAGAAAGGATCCATGTGTGAAAACCAAGTATAGAATTTGGTAGACTTGCTCGTTGGACGGCAGGTCGTCGAGTACAAATGGACCTTTAAGATGAAGACATACGCTGATGGTAAATGTCACCATTTATAAAGCTCGACTTATCGCAAAGAAGTTTCCGACAAGTTCAAGGAGTTGATTGCAATGAGACTTTCTCACTCGTAGCGATGCTAAAGTCTGTTGGAATTATCTTAGCAGTTGCTGCATTTTTCAATTATGAAATCTGGCAGGTGGATGTCAAAACATTGTTTCCTTCCTTGAGGAAAGGTTGTATGTGATACAACCAGATGGTTTTGTCAGTCCTAAGGATGCTAAAAGGTGTGCGTGCTCCAGCAATCCTTCTATGGGCTGGAGCAAGCATCTCGGAGTTGGAATATACGCTTTGATGAGGTGATCAAAGTTTTGGAGTCTATACAAAGTTTATGAGAAACTTGTATTTACAATTAAGTGAGTGGGAGCACTATAGAATTTTTGATAAGCATATGTGGTTGACATATTATTGCTCAAAAATGATGTAGAATTTCTGGAAGCATAAATGGTTGTTTGAAAAGAGTTTTTCAAAGGAAGACCTGGATAAAGCTACCTAATTGTTGAGCATCAAGATCTATAGAGATAGATCAAAATGCTTGATGAGACTTTCAATGAGTACATACCTTGACAAGATTTTGAAAGAGTTCAAAATGGATCAGTCAGAGAAAGAGTTCTTGCCTGATTTGTAAGGTGTGAAGTTGAGTAAGACTCAAAGCTCGACCATGGCAGAATAAAGAGAAAGGACGAAGGTCGTCCCCTATGCTTTAGCCATAGGCTCTATATAGTATGCCATGCTATGTACCGCACCTGTGTGTGCCTTGCCATGAGTCCGTTAAGGGGTACAAGAGTGATCCAGGAGTGGATCACTGGACAGCGGTCAAGATTATCCTTAGTAACTAAAGGACTAAGGAAAGGTTTCTCGATTATGGAGGTGATAAAGAGTTCGTCGTAAAGAGTTACGTTAATGCAAGCTTTAACACCAATCCAGATGACTCTTGGTAGCAATCCGGATACGTATAGTGGAGCAGCCATTTGGAATAGCTCCAAGTGGAGTGTGGTAGCAGTGTATACAGTATGACATAGAGATTTGCAAAGTACACATGGATCTAAATGTCGCAGACCCGTTGGCTAAAAGACCTCTCTCACATGCAAAGCATGATCGAGCCCTAGAACTCATTGGGTGTTAGATGATGGTGAATAAGCATAAGAATCACCCCTCCTCTGAATCAAGTGATGGTGAATATGATGAATATGTGAAACCTAGCTATGCAAAACCTGCTAATATTGCTACTAGGCAACAATGTGCACTTGAAAAGCTTCAGAAAATGCTAGACAAAAGCGATGATCTGTTGAATGAGGAAGTGAATCAGACTCAAACTCTGTCTGACGATCTCACAAGTCTTCATACAAAGTATGATGACCTTCAGAGTCATCATAATGCTCTCTTAGCCGATCATGAGAAGCTTTCTTATGAATTTCTTCAAAGAAAGCAAGATCTTGAGAAACTAAGAGTGTCACATGAGGATCTTCAAAAGGAAAACGATTCCTTATTGGCTCAAGATCAGTACCGCTCAGGAAGAATTTGTTCCACCTTGTTTGAAATGCATCGAACGTGAAACTGCTAATTCTTCACCTGAATGTTCAAATGCTTCTATTGCTGCATATTCTTTAACTGGTCACAAATTCCTCATCTGAGGATACCACAAGTATCACTGACGAAAATGTAGGGTTGAAGGAATTGTATGTGACAGGCATGTACAAAAGTCTCAAAGGGCATCAGACCCTTTGCGATGTCCTCAAAAAGCAGATTCTGAACAGGAACCCTAGGAAAGAGGGTATTGCCTTTGAGAGGAAACTCAACGCTGATGGATCCTACTAGACACCTGAGCAGTACCCCAAAACCCCATGGGTTGCTACAAAAGGACCTCCTATAGATCCATCCACTTTAACTGGCTTTACTTGTGAAACTTCATATTCCTCTAACGAGTCACTTGACTCCAACTACAAATTCTTCAAAAATTAGAAATGTGAAGTATTTGCTAGATTTGTTGGAATTAACTGCAGGAACGGTTCACCTATGAAGAAAATCTGGGTTCCCAAGAGCTACATACAAAATCTGCAAGTGAATGTCCTCACGACACCACTCATGAAGAACAGGAACCCCAGATCAAATTCCTCATATGGACCAAAGTCTTCACTTGGACCAAATTCCTCAAATGGTCAAAAATATCATTCTCCTACTAATGCATCTGTTTCGTAGGGAAAATCTAAGAGTTCTAAATATGTGCATTATTCTTCAAATCATTATGTTCATAAGACCTCGAAGAATTTCTCTGCTTATTCATATGCGTACTCTAACCCTCGCCCTGTGAAACGAAGCGCACTTGCCTCAATGCATCCCTTCTCATATGGTGCTCACATAATGATGAACTCTTTACCACCCCTCCAGATGTGGGTGGTGAAGAAATTGAACTAATTTCTTATGCAGGGTCAGGTCTCCAGATGAACTTGAACATCTGATGAATTTGCTTGTGACCTGAGGAAATGCTTGGAAGGACGCAAGCTAACCATGTAGAAATGAATTCCTCATTTCTCACGTCCTCACACTACTTGCTTACTATCTTGTGTGATCAAATTCCGTCTGATGAAATTGATGTCATATTCTTCAATCTGAAGCATATGAGTTTGTAAGTCGTACTAATTCATCTGCAGGATGATCCTCCAAAAGCTACTGAGTTGGTCCTCGATAGTGGATGCACAAACCACATGACTGGTGACAAGAATCTACTGATGAATTTGCCACTTACTCCATCTCATCTAAAGCATATCACATATGCAGACAAAGGAAAAAGCAAGGTATTGGGACTGGGTAAGGTTGCAATCTCAAAGGACCGAACCATGGCTAAGGTGATGTTAGTCGAATCCCTTGGGTTCAACCTTATGTCTGTCTCAATGCTTTGTGATCTTGATATGGTTGTCGTATTTGGAAAATATCTTTGTGTTGTCATCATGGAATCTGACAATTCCAAAGTCTTCGAAGGCTTTAGGAGAGGAGACTTGTATATTATTGATTTATCTATACGTCCTCAGCCTGTCACATGCCTACTTGCAAAGTCCTCAAAAGGCTGGCTGTGGCATCGACGACTTGGACATGCTGGTATGAGGAACTTGCACACACTCGTGAACAAAAAGCATGTCATTGGCATTGAAGGTGTCAAATTCCTCAAGGACCACCTTTGTGGTGCATGTGAGTCTGGAAAGATGACCAGATCCAAGCATCCCTCGAAGACAATCATGACCACGACTCGACCCTTTGAATTGCTTCACATGGATCTCTTTGGCCCCACTCATTACTCCACACTAACAATTCTTCAAGTTTGTATGGCTTTGTCATTGTTTATGATTACTCTCGTTACACTTGGGTGCATATTATTCTGTACAAGTCTGAAGTGCAGGGTGTCTTCAGACGATTTGCTTCAAGGGCCTCCACGAACTTCGGTGTCAAGATCAAGCATATCAGGAGTGATAATGAGACTGAGTTCAAGAACACCAATCTTGATGAATATCTTGATGAACTTGGTATTGCTCATGAGTTATCTGCCCCTTATACTCCTCAGCAGAACGGCGTCGTGGAATGCAAGAACATGACTCTTGTTGAGATGGCTTGCACCATGCTTGATGAATACACTTCTGTCCTGAGGCAATTAATATTGCATGCCACATTATCAACAGGGTATATCTTCACAAATTCTTCAAGAAGACTTCATATGAACTTATGACTGGCAAGAAACCCAATGTAAGTTATCTCAAAGTCTTTGGTGCAAAATGCTGGATTAGAGATCCTCACCATAGTTCTAAATTTGCACCGAAAGCACATGAAGGTTTTATGCTTGGTTAAGGAAAGGACTCGCACACCTACAAAGTCTTCAACACCTACCACCACAAGGTTGTTGAAACTGTAGATGTGCGGTTCGATGAAACTGATGGCTCGCAAAGAGAGCACCTGCCTTCTGTGTTAGATGAATAGTCTCCTGAGGAATCCATTAAGCTGAAGGCTCCTGAAGATGTCATACCCACTAAGGAAGTCATTCCGACAAATGAAGACATTCATGCTGATACACCTGAAGAAAATGGTGCTGATGAAAATCCTCAGTTACGTCAACCTGCTCATCCAAGAGTTGCAAATGAAGTGTAGATTGACAAAATCATCGATGACATCAATGCACCAGGTCCCCTCACTCGCTCAAAAGCTTCACATTTGACTAACTTTTGTGGGAACTTTGCCTTTGTCTCTATCATATAGCCCACCAAAGTTGATGAAGCATTCAAGGAGCCTGAGTGGATTCCAGCTATACAAGAGGAATTGCATCAATTCAAGCTCAACAACGTGTGGGAACTTGTCAAGCGGCCTGATCCTCGCAAGCATAACATCATAGGTACCAAGTGGATCTACCACATCAAGCAAGATGAAAATGGCCTTGTGGTGAGGAATAAGGCATGTCTTGTAGCTCAAGGCTACACACAGGTTGAAGGAATTGACTTTGATGAAACTTTTGCACCTATTGCTAGACTTGAAGCTATTCGCATATTTCTTGCTTATTCTAACCATCATGATATCATCTTATATCAAATGGATGTGAAAAGTGCATTCCTCAATGGTAAGCTTGAGGAAGAAGTATATGTTGCTCAACCCCCAGGTTTTGAAGACCCTAAGCATCCTGACAAAGTCTTCAGACTCAACAAGGCCCTCTATGGCCTCAAGTAGGCCCCTCGAGCGTGGTACGACACTCTGAAGGAGTTCCTCATGAAGAAAGCCTTCAACCCCGGTTCACTCAACCCAAGTCTTTTCACAAAATCCTATGACAATGAACTATTCATATGCCAAATATATGTTGACGATATGATGTTTAGCTGTACTGACAAACGTTACAGTGATGAATTTGCCTATATGATGAGTGAAGAATATCAAATGTCTATGATGGGAGAGTTGAAATTCTTCTTAGGTCTTCAAATTGGTTAGCAAGACAATGACATCTTCATCTCACAAGAGAAATACCTAAAGGATGTTCTGAGGAAATTTGACATGCAAGATTGCAAAGGCATCAAAACTCCAATGCCTTCAAAAGGCCACCTCTGCACTGACGAAAATGGTAAAGATTCTGATCAGAAGGTATATCGCTCCATGATTGGCTCATTATTGTATCTATGTGCATCTAGGCCTGATATTATGCTGAGTGTTTGCATGTGTGCCTGATTCCAAGCAACACCGAAGGAATCACACCATAAGGTTGTGAAACATATTCTTCGATACTTAGCTCACACACCAATGCTTGGATTATGGTATCCCAAGGGCTCAAATCTTCACCTCGTCGGATACTCTGATGCTGAATATGCTGGAGATCGTGTGGATCGCAAGTCAACCTCAGGCACATGTCATTTCCTCGGACGATCCTTAGTCTGTTGGTCCTCGAAGAAGCAGAACTGCGTGTCACTATTTACTGCTGAAGATGAGTACATTCCTGTTGGTTCATGTTGCGCTCAGTTGCTGTGGATGAAGCAAACCCTCAAGGACTACGACATCAAGTTGAAGAATGTGCCTCTTTACTGCAACAACGAGATTGCCATCAAGATTGCTTACAACCCAGTTCAACATTCCAAGACTAAGCACATCCATATTCATCATCACTTTCTTCGAGATCATGTACTCAAGGGCGACATAGCCATCGACCACATCCCCACTGAAGAACAACTGGCTGATATCTTCACAAAGCCCTTGGATGAAAAGAGATTTTGCAAGTTGGGGTGTGAGCTAAATATCTTAGAATCTTCGAATGTTCTTTGAAAAAGGACACACATCCTAACACTTATGCAAAATTGATGACTTAGATGTGCAACACATGAAGTAACGTTTTTCTTCAATCAATGAAGAATAACCCTCTAAGTGTGAAGAAATTAATGAAAAATTTGATTCTCAGAACCCTACGACAATTGTACGCGGTGTTTGAAGTCATCATTCTTATACGGTGGGACACGCCACCAACAATAGTTGTAATTCTTCAAAGTTGAGTTTTTTGTCATTTTGCAAATTCCTCAACTTTTCAAATTCTTCAAACTATGAAACTTATGTTCTTCATTGACTATATACATTTATATTTGAGTTTTCAATGTCCTCAACAACATTCACTTATTGCTAATTCTTCAAGTTGATTTTCATCTAAGTGAATGTGATCGGACCCTTTCCCCCTCTATGCTAAACTCAACCTAGTCTGTTCGCAAATTCTTCATATGCGTTCTACTTTGAAACTCGTTCAAAGTCTTCACTGTGTCCTTGATAGCTGAAGAATTTGCGAACGGAAAATTTAAAATTTTCACTATCAAAATTTTCGGCGTTTCCCGCTCAAACGGTTCTGATTCCCACAACTGGATAACCCACGATCCCCCACTATCGCCACTACTCAAAACATGGGTGACACATGTCGTGTGGAGAGCAAGGGTCAGGGGAAATCTTGTCCAAAATCTTCGGACGGATTGGTTTTCACCACCACTATAAATACCCCCTTCCCTTTCACTATGCTCGGTTACTCCTCAGTCCTACTCTCTCCGGAGCTCCGACCTAGCACTGCCACTAAACTCATCGCCGACGATGTGGAAGAGCTTCACTGCCTCAACCTCGCCGTCGCTGTACTTGCATCGGCCGCGAAAGTCTTCATCCCACCGCCGCTGTAGCTGTCTCCCTCTGCCAAGCTAGGGCGTGGGAGATCTGGACTGATGAACTTCCTCAATCTCATCTCATAGTTTGTCTTGTTCTTCATCAGGGTAAATAAAATCTATTTTTACTACCCTTGTTTGATCTTCAATTTTTTCTCAATCTTCACAAAGGTGTTTATTCTTCAAGAATCTCATTCTAAAGCACCTTACATGTTCATACACTTGATGATTTTCCCTAAGTTATGATTTTCTTCAAGATTCCTCAATTGTGTGAATCCTCAAAATTTGCACAACTCTGGAACCTAAGACAAAGAACACTTAGTGAAATTCCTCAAGACACCAATGGTCAAATTCCTCACTCTTGATTTTATTGACGCACTTCTGAGAATGCATATGACCTCTTCAAATTCCTCGCACCTATACTCTGTTCACAGGTACAAACATGTCCGCTAATGAATCACTAGGTTCTCATCAACTTAACTCATTTATAGAATTTCTTGAGGAAAAACTGTGCACTTCTTCAAAATCTTCAAGATTTCAAAATCCTCAGCCGAAGAAAATGGCAGATGGAAAGATGCCACAGAAAGGTGGAAAGAAAGCAGATGTGCGGACAACTTTTGAGATACCTGATGACTTGTATGAGGAATACTGCACACCCGATGAAGAAATTCGTGGCAAAGAGACGACTACGTAGAGAATTATTCGTTTGCAGAAAATTGAGAGAAGATGGGCAAAGGAGTGGAAGGAATATCATTATGTAACTCCAAAATAAATGATGAAATTCACTGTGAAACCTCCTTGCAGCAGGCCTCCCTTGGCTCAAAATCAAATTGCTGATCCCACTAGTCTCAAGACTGGTGAAGACTTTCCTCATGTATGGGAGAAACAACAAGCCAAGCTAGCGAAGAGAGCTAAAGAGGTTGTGAAGAAATTCAATGAAGACTCTGCTGCTGCTGCCACTGCCGGAGCGTGTGCTAGTGCTCCGAAGAAAACTATTGTGAAGAAATCTGCTGTGAAGTCAAAGTTTTCAACTTCACAATCATCACAACAGATTCATCAAGAAAAGCATTCAAAGGCCTCAGCTGCTAGTTCAGTAGCTGCTCAGTCCTCTGCTGCTGCTACAAAGTCCTCAAATCCTGTGCACCTTGCATCATGTCAGAGGATAGAGGGGTTCTCAATTGCTTCAAAGGTCTCTACACACCCTTCTGCTCAAGCAAAGTCTTCAACAAGTCCTACTATGTTGAAACTGAAGAAAATTGCTGGACGAGGTCAAAAACCAAGTCCTCACACAAGCAAGGCTGTGGTAACTCTACCCTTAGGATCTGAGGACAATGATGAAGCTGATGATGAATAATTGGAACAAATCATCAGAGAAAGTCAGCAAAAGGCTGCAATAGCGAAAGGTAGCTCTATTCCTCTCATGCTGGATCCCAAGATGATCCTCAACTTCATTGACATATGGCATGAGGATCCCAGCACCCCAGTTTCCTCACTGAACCTGCCTCTTGGTGTGGACCATGTCCTCACCCACTTCATTGCTAAGGAAAAATGGAAAAGAGATCAAGCTCAGAGAGCTAAGAGGAACAGGGCTCGGAAAGAAAAATTTCCAAGGAATAATGTGATGAATTTGACTCCAAATCAACTCATCACCATTCAGTCTAAAATTCGATGCCTCTCTAATGAACAAGAAAGGTATGATGCTGGGTGGAAGGGCACCAAAGTGAGATTCGTCAGGGCTGCCCAAGCTGCTGTTAAGGACCACAACACAAGGGTTGCAGCTCGATCACAACCAAAAATTCCTCAGGCTAATGAAACTGCTCAGCCTACTGATGAAAATGCTCCTGCGGCTGAAGAAACTCAGCCGGCTGAAGAAAATACCAGGACAACCTCCACTATTGTGCCTGAAGAAACTAACATGCCAGCTGAAGCTTTTGCTATGCCTGATGAAATTGATACCTCAAGGGCGACTGCATCAGTCGTGCCTGAAGAAAATGTACCACCTTCACCTTCAGCTGAAACAGCCAAATCATCAAAGGTGAAGACAATCAACCTTCCTTCTGCATCAGAAGCGAAGAAAACTAAGGCTGCTGAGAAGAAGGCACTAAAGAGAAAAACTTCAACTTCAGATTCCTCAGCCGTGAAGAAGTTGAAGACCCTCCCAGAATCTTCAACTGAACCATTAGATGCCACTCCAATCTCCTCAGCACCAGCCTATGAGATCGTTCCATTTGGTGTTGACTATGTCATCCCAAATGATGAAGATGAAGAAGATCATTCTGCTGCTTCAACAGAGCAGATTGATGAAGAAATTGAAGTTGAAGCAAATGCTTCAACTCCACTGGTATCATCGCCCCCGCCTCAGTTTACTGCTGAAGAGGCTAGCAGCGTTGAAGAAATAGATGAGGACGCGAACATTGGCAACACAACACATGTCATCAATGATGAATATTGGGAAGCTGCTCACCCAAACTCCCCAATGACCACTCCTCTATCACAGATTCCTCAGTCCCCAGCCCAGACTGAAGAAATTCATGAAGGATCTGATGACATGGCTGCTCCAGCCACTAAAGAAATTCCAGCTGCATCAGTTGATGACTTTGCTGCTCCAACTGCCACCGAGGAAACTGCTCCACAAATTCCTCAGTCTGAAGAAATTCCTCAGTCTGAAGAAATTCCTCCTATGCCGAAGGAGATCAAGGGCCGCTTCAAGCCAAACCTTCAGCCGAAGACAAGGATGCCATTCAAATGCTCAAAGCGCCCCAAATTCCTCAAGGCCAATTTCTTCAATGAGCACATTTTCTTCACTGGTCCTAATCCATATGACTCAGCAAGGGCCGGTCGCACCAGATTCTGGACTGCCACTTAGATGAATTACTATGCATCAGTTCTGTTTGACAAGAAGTCTTCGAGAACCATCAAATTCCTCATGCTGATATGGAAACAATTCCATCCTTCATGCTGGTGCTCACAGTTCTTCATGAGGCAGGACTTCTTCTCTTCTGTGTGGTAATCTGCGATTGGAATGAAGAGTTAATTATTCAATTCTATGCCACACTGCACATCACAGGTGATGCCTCTGACATCAACTCCTGGATCTTGGACTGGATGACCGGATCTACACACCTCACTGCTCCAGCACATGAATTGCTTCGGTCAGTTCCAGTCCCAATTCCTTCAGAAGAAGCTCGCCATCTGTTTGATGAACCTGCTCTTCCCAATCATCTGATGCAAGTGCTGATGAAACCGTTGGCTCCTGGAAAACCTCAACGGACGATCTTCCTAGTGAAGGATTTGCGATATGTGCCTAGGACGGTCTATCGCATTCTCACCAACACCCTATGTCCTCAGAAGTGCCACAACTCTCAAGAAGAAGTGGAGGGAGTCATGAAGAACATGCTTTTCAACATCATTCATGGGATTCCCATGAACTTCCATGGACATTAGCGAATGTGGCACTAGCAGCGTTTGAACTGAAGCCTTATGCACCCTGGATCATGAAATTCATCAGATCAAGGTCTTCAGTTCCCTTCAAGGCAGACTTTCATCACTTCGGCTTCTTGCCCCCAATTGAAGTCCTCAAGAGCACAATTGCCTTAGTTGAAGGAAAAGGCAAGGCTGTCATTGATGAAGGCACTCATCCATTGGACGGTCAGTTTCGCAAAGCTACATCTTACTCCACCAATGAAGACACTGCTACTCAGGATTCTGCTGCAAAAGCCTCAACACAAAAACCTCAAGAGTCTGCCCCTCGTGTGATGACTGATCGTGAGCTTCTCATAAGTCTTCATCAGAAGGTTGATCGTAATCACAAGTGGGTGAAGCGTCTGCTTGATTCCATTGTGCAAAAACATGACTGTGACGCAGAACTCTGTGAAGAAGAATCACTACTATGTGCATGAAATCCTCAACCACACTTGGGCCATTCTGTCTTACCTCAAGACTCCTGAAGAACTGAAGGAGCTGGATCTTGAGGAAAATCTTGATTGGGCCCGTATACCATAGAAGAAATTCAAGAAAGTTCAAGTTCCTCAGCTGGTAACAAGTTCATATTCTTCATCGCATGAGATAGATGAAGCTGAGGACATTGACAACACTGCAGCAGGCCCTACATCAACAAACGACCCGACAACGCTGGCGCTCCATCCTCACGAACAAGATGAAATTCTTCAAGGGGCGTTAGTCCTCATTTTTTCATCCCTTTTGGTCTTCGATGAAAAAAGGGGAGAAAATTTGAGTTAGTCTTCAAGCGGGTCTCTATATATGGGCTATTTTTGTTTAAGTTACAACTCTCACTCTTCTAAAACTTTTGTTGGTTGTGTCGTCGTTTTCTCCCGACAGATGCCATGGGGTGGCTTATCATAAGTGGTTGGGGCCAGAGGACGCCGACGGGCTCCGGGTGCGAGATTGGGTGCGAGCGGTGGTGACACATGTCGTACCCAGGTTCAGGGCCCTCCATGGGAGGTAACACCCCTAGTCCTGCTTGGTCTAGTTGGATGGATGGGTATGTGTACAAGGATGCTCCTGGTGCTGTGTCTAGAGGAGGAAGAAGGAGCAGCCGGCTCGTCTTCCTCCTCTACAAGAGGGTATGAGAGTTCTGAGGGTGTGTGCGAGCGATCATCCGTACCCGTTGCATGGGGGGCTCGGGTTTTTTTATAGGCCACCCCCCGGCTCTTAAAATATGCTTTAAGTACCAAGGTGGAGGGACCTGGCTGGCAGTCTCTCGGGCTGGCCAGAGGGTCCCACAGCTCGTGTCGTCTCATCGTGGGCGGGGCCCGCGGCCTGAGCGGTCCCATCTCCCATTGGGGCCCGCCAGCCGGCTCTGCGATTGGCCCTCGCCCACATGCTGCGACACGGGGCACCCGGGGGAGCGCCGTCTAGCGCCAGCCGGTCGAAGTCTCCAGTATGGCCGGCGGCACTGTAGCCATGTCGGGGCAGGTAATCGAGTGGCGAAGGCGTGCCGACACTGTTCCCCCGCTCAGTCACGCTCACTGGGGTCAGTGGCCGGGACGGTTGGACTGTAGCCATGCGCAATAGTGCGTAAGCGGCCACTGTAGCCATAGGGCTGCCGATCGTGCCGGTCACGTCGCATCATCATACCCGCGGACAGAGGGACGGGATGAGGCATGTCCGTCCCAAAGTCAACGGAAGAGCCGGCCTATGGGCAGCCGGCCGCGCCCAGCCGGCCGAGGGCCCAACCGGCTCCTTAATCAGCCGACCGGGGCGCCAGCCGGCACTGGCTTGCGCCGGGCGTCCTTCAACCGGCCACGGCCAGCCGGCCACATGGTTTTACTTTGAAGCGAAAGGGGGAGGACCCCGTTGCTTTGGCCTACCTAGGGGTAATAACCCCGTGAGTAGCCCCCGAAGCCAGAGGGGGCCCGCGTTTGGCAGACGGTGGGGAGCCGGCGGCTTTCCCTGAGTGCCACCCGCCTTCGGCTCGAAGGCAAAGGGACAGCCGGGTTGGCCGTTGGATCCGATGCCTCGTGTTCCGGTGCGCCTCCCTGGGACCCGTGCCGGCATACAGCACGCCATGTGGCGAGTAATGATGCCGCAGGTCCCGCACATACGGGGAGATGGGACGTCCCCTAGGCCTAGCTCGCTAGGACCCAGGCATAGCCCAATAGGCCTCGGGGCGCAGGGCCGAATCCTTTGTGCCCTGAAGCGGCCGTTACGGCTCAGGGCCACCACATGCGCGCGGAGTTTCCGGGGGGAGTGGGCACAATTGATCCCACATCCCCCGATTGTGGCCTCCCCTATAAAAGGGAAGGAAGGCTAGGAGGCGGAGGTACCCGCACCCCACTTGCCTCCTTGCTGCCCTCCTTCGCTGTCGCTCTTCTGTCCCCGCATGCCGTCGCACTCGAGCCCGCACTCGCGTCCGCACGCTACACCGCCGCCGCGATGGCCGACGGACGTAGCGGCAGCTGGCGTGGCTCTTTCATCGTTGAGGCAGACATCACCGAGCCACGCCGGGCGCGCATGCTGCCGTCGGCGTAGCGGGTGGCCGCATGCACGCCGGGCGGTGAGGTAGCACCGGCGCCACAGCCAGGGGAACACGTTGTGTTCCTCTGGCCCTTCTCTCGGGGCTTCGGGCTTTCGGTGAGCATCTTCTTCTGTATTCTTCTTGACACCTTCGACCTCCAGCCGCACAACCTTTGGCCGAATTCGATCTTGTACCTTTCCGCCTTCGTAATGTTGTGCGAGGGGTACCTTGGCGTCCTCCCTTTCCTTGATCTTTTCAATGCCCTCTTCTATATCAAGCCTTTGAAGAGCGACGCGTGCGGGGGCACGGTGGTGTGCTGGGATCTGCCCCGCGCGGCGTGGCCCTAGACGAGCTCGCCCAACTCACGTAGCTCAAGAGCGCCAAGGGGCTGGTCGCCGCCAACCTAGTGGTGGACTTTGTCTTGCTCCTAGTGTCACCCCTCCAGATGCGACCACACCGGATCTACAACATGTCCGGCCGGCACGACCCCTGCCGGCAGTCCACCGTCGAGCTGACGCCAGCTCAGGTGGCGGAGCAGGTGAACGTCCTCACGGCGTTCAAGCTGAAGCCTGCCTTGTGGTCCTTCGGCATGGAGTCGTACGACCGCATCAACCGGCCTCCCCTGGTGAGTTTTCTCGACGAGGCGGTTCTTTCTTGTTTGGTATTCCCCAGCAGGCAGCCGACTGGAGGACTTACGTTGAAGTGCTGACCGCAGCTACTGGTGTGACAAAACACGCCGGACGGCCCGCATCCGTAGTTCTTTGAGGCGGAGCATGAGGACTCCGACTCTCAAGATTTCCAGACAGGAGGCCCCCCGGAGGAAGGAGTGGACTCCTCGGGAGGGGGGGGGGGGCGACGAGCCGGCGGATCCGCGAGGCAGCGCCCCTGGTGGAGCCGGAGTGTCCGGAGCAGCCGGGGAACCCAGCGGAACGGGAGAGTTCCCTCTTCCCCCCTCCATCCGGGATTGGACAGACGACGATGACGATGATGATGATGATGGCGATTTGATGATCTTAGATGGGCCTCCTCCCGTAGCGCGCCAGGACCAGAGGAGCAACGAGCAACCGACTCGAAGCTCGGCAGCCGAAGCGGCAGGCCGGGGGAAGAGGCCGGCTCAGGAGGGGTCGACGGCCCCGCCGCCCAGCCCGAAGCGGGTCAAGATGGTCGCGCGAAAGCCACCGCCGCGCGCCAAGCGGGCCCCGCCCCTTGTTATTGCGTAAGTTCTTTGTCTTTTGCGCGAGTTTTCTTTTTTTCCCCTCGTGAGCCGGTTAATGACCGGTCCTTGGGCGTTGCAGCGACCCCATCGAGCTCCACGAGGAGGAGGCGGCGGGGGAGCAGACAGACGCCGCCAGCCGGGTGGCCCGCGAGCATGCGGCCACCCAGCGGGAGGAGAAGAGGAGGCTCGCGAAGCTGCGAGCCTCCAGGTCTGGAACGCGGGGAGGGGCCGCACACTCTGGGACCTCGAGCAGACGGCGGCAAAGGGGTTTGGCCGAGCCTCCGCGGGCTTCAAACTCGGTAGCGGAGTCCACTTGCTTGTCGAGGCCCTCGTCGAGCGAGCCGCGAGGGGCGGCTATGGACCCGTCAGTGCCTCCGCCCATGCAAGAGACAGTCCAGGCAAGGAAGGTGTCGACGGAGCCGGCTCCTAAGGCGACCCGGCCTGAGGTGTCGGAGGTGACCTCGCCTGCGGCCGAACCGGCCGGGTCGGGGTGCCGGAAGTTCCGGCGGCCCCGGAGGCGCCGCCGGAGGCGGTGGCCATGGAGGTGGAGGTGCCCTCCGACGCGACCGACGCGTCGGAGCGGCCGAGAGAGGAGGCGGCAACGGCACCGGGCGGGGGTCGGCAGGAGGCGACTCCTGGCCCCTTGCCGTCATCAACCCGCCCCCGGCGGCCAGAGTCGTGGCTAGTCTGGGCGGTAGCAACGACCGAGCTCGGAGGACCCAACGGTCGATGCAGGAGGTCGTCCGGGACCGGGATGCGCTGGCGAGCGTGTCGGCCCTACCGTCTCCCCAGGCAGGCGGCCGGTCCCTTCCCTCATGGATCTGGGGAGTGTCCTAGACCGGTGCTGGCAGGAGCTGGCCCGGTTTGCGGAGGCGGCAGACGCCGCCCTTCAGCGTGCAGAGGTAAGCCGACACCTTCCCTTAGAGTTTTTAGTGGGGGCGCGCGAGAGCACCCACTGGGTGTAGCCCTCGAGATGTGGGCCGGCTGACCGGCTGACGGGCAGCCGGGCCGAATCTCCTTTGAGCATGTCTTGACCTTTGCTTCTTTTTTGTGATAGGAGGGAACCTTCCTGCGGCAGAAGCTCTTCGCGGAAGAGGTCACCATCCACGACCACGACAAGTTTGCCTTCAACCGCCTGGAGGAGGAGCTGGCGCGCGTGCAAGGTAGGTTGCACTTCGTAGGAGAGGCATATAGCCCCCGGGAGTCGGTAGCTGCCGCCGCCCACTGACGTTGGTTGTGTCTTGCAGGCGAGCTGGCCACCCTTCGGGAGGAGAAGACCGGGCTCGTCGCCAAGCGGGACCGGCTGACGCGCGACATCCAGGCGGCCGTGCAGGAGACGGACCGGCTGGCCACGCTGCTGGTCGACGGGGAGGCGGCCTGGGACCGGCTCAAGGCCGAGGCGGTAAAGAAGGTGGCGGCTAGGGAGGCGGCCGTCAAGGAGGCGGCTAACGCCGCCTTGAGGACCGCCGCCCTTCAAAGTGAGGTGACCCGCATCGAGAAGACGCTCGAGGAGGTCAAGGGTTCCCTCGCCACCTCAGAGGCGGCCCGGAAGTCAGAGCGCGAGGCGGCGTACCACTTTGCCATTGGGGTGGACGATGCGATCGAAGGTATGTGCCAATCTCTCTCCTTCCCCAGCCAGTTCCTCTTCCCTTTGCCGTTTCTCGTGTTTCATCTTGCTTTTTCTATCCTTCTCTTCTTCTTCCTTCCAGCACGTTTGCCGAAGACTCATCACCGTGCCCCGCGCGCCGTTGAGGAGCACCGGGAATACCTTCAGGAGTGCGGTCGCTTCATTGAGGAGCATGCCGCGTGGGACATGGACGAGATTGGGATCGCCGTCGAGATGCGGATGACCCATCTCGAGCGGAGCGTGGAGCGGCTCAAGACCGCCGGCAAGGAGGTCATTGCCGCGCTGTGGTCGGGTCGCGGGGAGCTCCGATGCACCGCATGGCTCAGAGGCTGGAGCACGCCGTCCCCCACCTCGAGGCCTGGAAGGCATCGGCCGCCCGAGCCGTGGTGCAGATGGCGCTCCGGTTCATCACGTCTTGGTACCGGGGCATGGACCTGGGCCGGTTGGCGACCATGCGGGATGTGCCGGCCGCAGAGCGGGAGGCCTGCGAGCTGGCCCTTGTCCAGCGGGCCAACGAGCTCACGTTGTACGTGGACACGGACAAATTCCTTTTGCCCCTTGGCGAGGATGGCGAGCCGCGGCCCGAGGACTCCTTCGGCATCCCTCAGGGCCCGGATGATGATGAAGTCGCCGATAAGAGCACCGACTCAAGCAACGAGACGACCGAGACTGAGGAGCCCGCCTCGAAGGACAAGGAGGCCGACCCGAAGGCCGCGACCACCTCCAGGGCGAGGGCCGAGCCGCCCCATGACAAGGAGGCCGACCCAAAGTCCGCAACTTCCTCTAGGGCGAGGACCGAGGCGCCCCACGATGCCCCGGCTGAGGGCACGCCGGCTGGTGATGCACCGGCAACCTGAGCCCCCGGGCGTCTTTTTTATCTTCTTGTTTTTCCTTCCTGCATGTAAGACTTGAATCCACCCACTGGGGATATTTGTGTAATGAGCCGAATGTTGGCCGTGGGCCACTTTCGTCTTAATATTTATGCCCTGAATGTTCTGTCGTGCTTGCCTTGTGACTCATGCTGCCTTGTTCTTATCCTTTTTTTACCTACCTCGAGTCTTTCCATTTCTATTCCTTTTCCCCTTTGGCTTTGGCCCCGCCAGCCCGACTGCCGGGAGCCGGTCTGTAGCTGGGTCGGGGCGTCCGCCTCAAGGGAGGCGGTTCGAAATTTAGGAATCGCGTTTTTTTTCCGAGATAAGTAGAGCGGCAGAGACGCGGCGATGGTCCGGCTGGCCCCTGAAGGGGTCTCCCTTTGATTAGACCTTTCGTGTGAGCCAAACCTTGCCGCCCCGGGGCCCCATCAGCCGGACAGCCAGGGGGCAGTTCTGTAGCTGGTAAGGGTGGGCAAGTTTGGCCGTCTCACATTACTTAGACATTTTCCAGAGAGGCGCTTCTAGGCCCAGCCGGCTAGCCCCCGGGCCTGGGAGCCGGGTCGGGGAGCCGGTGAGTGAGGAACACTTTTGAAAGAAACGAAACGGGGAGCGCCCAAGAGCCGTCTTGGGGCGCCCATTGCACTCATAATCCCAAAAGGACGGGGATACATACATACATTGATTTTCCTCAGCAGTAAAACGGGCGTAGGAGTGCTGTGTTCCATGGGTGCTCCGTCTCTTCACCGGAAGCATCTCTTTTGCACTTCTATGGCTTCTGGGCGTCTATCAGGTAGTACCCGTTGTTGTGTAGCGCCTTGCTGATGATGAATGGGCCCTCCCATGGGGAGGACAGCTTGTGCTGTCCGGCAGTTCGGTGGATCCACTTGAGGACCAGATCCCCCTCGCGGAACGAGAGCGGCCGGATCCGCTTGGTGCGGTAGTGCCGGAGCTTCTGCTGGTAGATTGCCGTCCGGCTCAAGGCCAGTTCGCGAGCTTCCTCGAGGAGATCGACACCGTGTTCTCTTGCCTCCTTAGCGTCCTTCTCCGTGTATAGGGCGACCCAAGGCGAATCAAACTCGATGTCGGTGGGGATGATCGCCTCGGACCCATACACGAGGAAGAAGGGAGTGTAGCCGCTTGACTGGTTCGGGGTGGTTCTGAGGCTCCAAAGGACGACCGGCAGCTCGTGGTGTCACGAGCAGAGGCTTGATGCCAGACAGGATGAGGCCGTTCGCCCTCTCGACCTGGCCGTTTGACTGCGGATGAGCGACGGAGGCCAAGTTGAGCCAGATTCCTTGCTTGGAGCTGAAATGCACGAGCGCGCCCTTGGCGAAGTTGGTGCCATTGTCGGTGATGATGCTGTGGGGAATGCCGTAGCATACCGTGATGTCATCAATGAACCGGACGGTCGTGGGGCCGTCCAACTTCTTGATTGGTCGAACCTCGATCCACTTTGTGAATTTGTCGATGGCCACCAGCAAGTGCATCATGCCGCCTCGAGCGGTTTTGAATGGGCCCACCATGTCCAACCCCCAAACGGCGAAGGGCCACGAGAGGGGGATGGTTTCGAGGGCGGTTGCCAGCAGGTGGCTCTGCATGCTGAAGCGTTGGCAGCCCTCACACTCATCGACCAACTTCTTGGCCGCCTCGAGAGCCATGGGCCAGTAGAAGCCGTGGAGGAAAGCCTTGGCCACCAGGGTCCGGGAGGCAGCATGATGCCCGCACTCATCCTGGTGAATGTCGAGGAGGATCTCCAGGCCCTTCTCCGGCTCGACGCATCGCTGGAAAACGCCGATGGTGCTGCGGTGGACGAGCTCGTTGTTGATGATGCTGTAGGCCGAGGCCCAGCGCTGGATTTGCCTGGTCAGAGCCTCGTCCGGAGGAAGCTCGCCTCACAGAAGAAACGTCAAGATGGGTTGGGCCCATGAGGGGGCCGTGACGGCGGCTGGCTCGGGAGCCCCCGGGACTGGTTGATCAGTCTTCGGGGCCGGCTCGGGAGCCCCCGAGGCTGGTTGGTCAGCCCCCGGGCTTGGCTCGCCGATCCCCGATGGTTGGAGAGCCAGAGGTGAAGTTGCCGGAGAGGCAACTGGGGCCGTCGATGGGCTAGCGGCATCCGCCGGCACGAAGATTGACTCCGATTCTGGGGAAGGCTTGATCGACGGTTTGAGCAGCCATTCGAGGGAGATGCCGGCTGGGATGGCCTGCCGGGTGGAGCCAATCTTCGCCAGCGCATCCGCCGCCTCGTTGTCTGCTCGTGGGACATGATGAAACTCACAACCCTCGACGGAGCCGGTGAGCTATTGTACGAGGAAGCGGTAGCTGGCCATGTTGGCGTCCCTGGCGTCCTATTCACCAGAGGCTTGCTGCACCACGAGGTCGGAGTCGCCGAAGCAGAGAATGTGCCTGATGCCGATCTCCTTGGCGAGCAGGAGGCCATGGACGATGGCCTCGTACTCAGCCATGTTGTTGGAGGCGACAAAGTGGATCTGGAGGGCGTACTTGAGCTGATCACCTTTCGGGGAGGAGAGGATTATGCCGGCACCCAGGCTGGTCCTCATTTTCGAGCCGTCAAAGTGCATGCACCAATGCATGGAGTCTGGGGGAGGCAGAAAGAACTCCGTCTCCACCCAGTCGACGAGGAAATCCGCCAATGCCTGTGACTTGATGGCGGTTCTTGGCTCATACCAGATCTCATGATCGACAAGGGCGATGACCCACTTGGCGATCCGGCCGGTGGAGTCTCGGCGCTCATGATCTCGCCAAGCGGGGCCATGCTCACCACGGTAATGATATGCTCTTGGAAGTATTGCTTGACCTTCTTGGCGGCGAAGTATATACCGTAGGACATCTTTTGGTAGTGGGGGTAGTTCTGCTTGGATGAGGAGAGGACCTCACTGAGGTAGTAGACAGGTCGTTGGACCGGCAGGGACTTGCCCTCCTCCGGCCGCTCGACCACCAGAACGACGCTGATGACGCGGGTGGTCGCTGCAATATAGGCGAGCAGCGGTTCCTTCTCAGCCCGCACGGCCAGGATGGGCGTGTGGGTGAGAGCCTTTTTGAGGCCGCAGAAGGCCTCGTCCGCCTCGTCCGGCCAGTCGAAGAAGCCTGGCCTCTTGGTTTGACCCGGCTCGATTAGAGCCGTCTTGCGAAGGAGCCCGTAGAGGGTAGGGCCTTCTCTCCCAGCCGGCTGATGAACCGGCTGAGCGAGGCGAGGCAGCTGGTGAACTTCTAGACGTCGCGGAGCCGGGTCAGTTTTGGCATGCGCTCGATCACACTGATCTTCTCGGGGTTAGCTTCGATGCCGCGGGCGGACACGAAGAAACCCAAGAGTTGACCGGCGGGGACGCCGAAGACACACTTCTCTGGGTTGAGCTTGATCTTGTACTCGTGTAAATTCGCGAAGGTCTCCCGGAGATCATCGAGGAGGCTGAAGTGCTTCTTGGTCTTGACGACGACGTCATCGACGTAGACATGGACGTTCCTGCCTATCTGAGGCAGGAGGCACCTCTACATGCACCGTTGGAAGGTGGCGCCAGCATTCTTTAGGCTGAAGGACATGGTGATGTAGCAGTAGGCCCCGAAGGGCATGATGAAGGAGGTCTTGAGCCGGTCTTCCGCATCCAGCTTGATCTGGTGGTAGCCTGAGTAGGCGTCCTGGAAGGATAGCAAGTCACAGCCGGCCGTGGAGTCGATGACTTGATCGATCCACGGCAGGGCGAATGGGTCCTTGGGACATGCCTTGTTCAGGCTAGTGTAGTCGATGCACATGCGCCAGGTCTTGTTCTTCTTCAGTACCAGGACTGGGTTGGCCAGCCAGTCCGGGTGGAATACTTCCATGATGAACCCGGCTGCGAGCAGCCGAGTGATCTCTTCGCCTATGGTATGCCTCTTCTCCTCGGAGAAGCGGCGCAGGGGTTGCTTGACCAGCTTGACATCTAGCCGGACATAGAGTTTGTGCTCGACGAACTTCCTCAGAACACCCGGCATGTCCTTGGGGGACCATGCGAAGATATCCCGATTCTCACGGAGGAAGTCGACGAGCTCGCCTTCCTATTTTCTGTTGAGGCGAGAGCCGATGGTGATGCACTAAGCCGGGTTGGCCGGGTCGAGCGGGATTTACTTGGTGTCTTTGGATGGCTGGAAGGAGGCCTCGCCGTTGGATTGCGAGGGTGGAGCCGGCGTAGCCGGCTGGCTGGCAGCAAGGGCCACGAGCCAGTCGAGTTGCCGTTTCTCCTCGGTGATCTCCAGGGCCTCGGCCAGCCGGCTACCGTCTCGAGCGCACTTGAGCGAAATTTTGAGGTCACCCTTGATGGTGATGATCCCCTTCGGGCCTGGCATCTTGAGCTTGAGGTAGGCATAATGCGGGACCGCCATGAAGCTGACGAGAGTCAGCGGGCCCAACAACGCGTGGTAGGGGCTCGCGAGGTCCACGACCTCGATCAGCACTGGCTCACGGCAGAAGTGGCCAGGTCCGCCGAAGAGGACGTCGAGCGTGATCTTGCCGATAGGGGAGCAGGACTTCCCAGGCACGATGCCGTGGAAAACCGTCCGGCTCGCCTGTAGGTCTTCTATCTTCAGCCCCAGCTTATGCATCGTGTCGAGGTAGAGAATGTTGATGCTGTTGCCACCATCTATCAGCACCCGCGAGAAGCGGCAAGCTCGCTCCTTGGCGGCGATGGTGGGGTCGAGGACCAAGGCATAGCTGCCAGGATTCAGCATCACGGCAGGGTGATCGGCCTGGCTCCAAGTGGCCGGCTTCTCCGACCAGTGCATGAACTGGGGAGTTGCCGGCATGGTGGCGTTCACCTCATGGCAGAGCCAATGCTGAGCGTGTTTGCCCGTCTCTTCACTGGTGAAGACGATGTAGCAACCGTCCTGGTTAGGGAACTGGTCGATTAGACAACCGTCGTTCGGAGCCGTTGCCGGCGCCGGGGCGACAACTTCGGCCGGGGTCGGCGCACGGGATGGCGCCAGGGAGGAGCCGGAAGGCCCCCCCGGGCCAATTGCTATGAGAAGCTGCACTGCCGAAGCGTGTGCGTAGAGGGCTTGGCCCCTGAATGGTTCTTGCAGGGGAGATTGAGCATTTGCTCGAAGGTGAGCTTCGGTTGCTAGGCAGCCTTGCCGGTGCGCTGGCGCTGGCCGGCAGACTGGGCAGCCGGCTCTTGATCCTCGATGGTATTGTCGTTCTTGCGCTTATTGTTCTGCGGCTGCCGGTTGTCGGCAACCGGCTGGGTTGCGGCCGGCATTGTCATTGCCTTGGCCGGCGAGGTCGTCTTGACTCGGATGGCCGAATTGACCATGGCGTATTTGTCTGCCTTGGTCATGAGCTTGGCAAGCATGGCCAGCTCGGAGCACAGGAGCTTGTGCTTGAGAGGGGTGCCGTCCTGGCAGCCCTCGTTGAAATATTGCACGGCTTGCACCTCGTGCACCCCTCGCAGGAGTTGCGGAGCTCGGTCCATCGGGTGAGGTAGTCGCGGAGGGATTCGTCCGGCCCTTGAACGCACATGGCAAGTTCATGGGGATGGCCAGGCCGCTTGTAGGTGCCGGTGAAGTTGCGGACGAAGGCCTTCTTGAAGTCCGTCCAGGTGTTGATGCTGCCGGCCGCCAGGATCTTGAGCCAGGTGCGGGCCGAGCCGATCAGCATGAGGGGGGGCGTAGCGAACGGCTACGCGCTTATTCCCCCTGGCGATGCCCATCGCGGTGGTGTAGTCAATCAGCTAGTCTTTGGGTTTGGCGGCCCTGTTGTATTTCGGGGTGTCCCTAGGGAGCGTGAAGCCGGTTGGGAATAGCTCAGTGCGAATCCGGGGGCCAAAGCAGGCCGGACCGATCGAACCCTCCTCCTCGAGGAGGGCGAATTGCGCGAGTTTGTCGATGCGGTTTTGGGCGTCGTTCTCGCTACGGGGGACACGTGGTCCGAGCCGGGCCGAGAGTTTGGGACGGACGATGGGTGGTACCGACTGCCGCGACTCATGCCATGGAGGCAGCGTATGCCCCTGGCTGCGCCGGCTGTCGGATGCCGGTGCTTCATGGTGACGGCCGCTTCGAGGCGGCTCATTGGTGCGCCGGCTGCTCACTCCCCGACGTTTGAGAGGGCTGGGGGTTGTTCGCCTCGGCCCGGCGGTCGGAGACGCGAGGGGAGCAGGAGTACTGGGCCGCCTGGCGGCCGGCAGTTCCTGTGCCCTCGTGCTCGGGCCGGGGGCCTTCAGTGGCGGCGCCGCCTGTCGCGAGCAGATGCTGCTGCGCATCAGCAACATCGATGAGCTCCTTGATGTGGTGCTCATGGGCGGCATGCTCTTCGCCCTCCAATGTGGCCAACTCCTCATAGGTCACCTTGAGAGCCCACAGGTTGGCCGCGGGGGTGTCGTAGACGGGCATTTTGCCGCCGAGGATTTTGGCGACCACGCGGCCACGGTCGCGCACAGCCCCACGCCGTCTAGGCTCAGTGCTATCCGGGGTGAGACCGTAGGCGGAAGCGTACTGCCGCTGTGCCGCCTCCATGAGGCGCCGCATGGTGGTGAGGGAAGTTGCATCCTCGAACAGGATGCGGCGAGCCGCCTCGAGATCGGCCGCGGCGGTGTCGGGGTTTGCCGTCAGGGCGATCGGAGTGCTCAAGCCTCGGAGGGCCGCACCGAGCGGGTCGGCCATGCCGACGCGGGCGGCGACAGCAGTAGCCGCGACCCACGCCCGTCCGGATGCAGTGGAGGAAGTGATGGCCATCACCCCCATGTGATCGTGGGACCCGCTGGGCTGAGCCGTACCGAGTGCGCCCACTGCTGTGGGTGGATCAACGCAGACGAGCACCCCTACGGGGTACTCGTCGGTGGCCGGAGCTTCAGCGACGCTGAGCCTGCCGAAGCGCTCGATGAGCACGTTGATGTCGGCCGCGAGGCCGACGGAGTCACCCATAGGGCATGCTGAGGCAAGGCCCACGAGCTCCCCACGGTTTCGCCGGGACGAGCGGCGACGGTGGGGAATGGCGAGGGGTCCCGCCCAGAGCATGAATCCAGCCGGTGCCGCGTATGGCCCCATGGTGGGCGCCAACTGTCGTCGTTTTCTCACGACAGATGCCATGGGGTGGCTTATTGTAAGTGGTTGGGGCCAGAGGGCGCCAACGGGCTCCGGGTGCGAGATTGGGCGCGAGCGGTGGTGACACACGTCATACCCAGGTTCAGGGCCCTCCGTGGGAGGTAACACCCCTAGTCCTGCTTGGTCTAGTTGGATGGATGGGTATGTGTACAAGGATGCTCCTGGAGCTGTGTCTAGAGGAGGAAGAAGGAGCAGCGGACTCGTCTTCCTCCACTACAAGAGGGTATGAGAGTTCTGGGTGTGTGTGCGAGCGATCATCTGTCCCCGTTGCATGGGGGGCTTGGGGGGTTTTATAGGCCAACCCCCGGGTCTTACAATATGCTTTAAGTACCAAGGTGGAGGGACCCGGCTGGTAGTCTCTTTGGCTAGCTAGAGGGTCCCACAGCTCGTGTCATCTTGTCATGGGCGGGGCCAGCCGGCCGAGCGGTCCCATCTCCCGTTGGGGCCCGCCAGCCGGCTCTGCGATTGGCCCTCTCCCACCTGGTACGGTGCGAGCCGCCCGGGGAGCGTCGTCTAGCGCCAGTCGGCCGAAGTCTCCGGTACGGCCGGCGGCACTGTAGTCACGTCGGGGCAGGTAATCGTGTGGCGAAGGTGTGCTGGCACTGTTCCCCCACCCGGTCACGCTCACCGGGGTCAGCGACCGGGACGGTTGGACTGTAGTCATGCGCAATAGTGCGTAAGCGACCACTGTAGCCACAGGGCCGCCCATTGTGCTGGTCACGTCGCGTCGTCGTACCCGCGGACAGAGGGACGGGACGGGGGACGTCTGTCCCAAAGTCAACGAAAGAGCCGGCCCGTGGGCAGCCGGCCGCGCCCAACCGGCTGAGGGCCCAACCGGCTCCTTAATCGGCCGGCCGGGGCGCCAGTCGGCACTGGCTTGCGCCGGGCGTCCTTCAACAGGCCACGGCCAGCCGGCCGCGTGGTTTTTCTTCGAAGCGAAAAGGGGAGGACCCCGTTGCTTTGACCTACCTAGGGTAATAACCCCACCAGGTTGAGTTATAAACTTAAGTCCTATGGTGGTCTGACTCTTTTGAACTGTTCCCTCGCATGCTTATTTCCTCAAGTACCTTAATGCACGCATGCTGAATTTCGTCAGACACCATTTTCGTCATGCACTTCAGATTCTTCATATCATATGTTCAAATGCGTGTATGAATTACAAGATGTAGGGGCAGTTCTCCATGTTTTAACCTGCCATGTGCATTTGCAGTCCAAAGCAAATTCCTCAAATATGCACATCTTCAGCGGGAGTTCTTCTATATGTTGCAATCAAATTCCTCAAACTCAGTAATTTTCGTGGTTTTGTCACTGCAGATGTCCGAGGACTTAGGTTCGATGCCATCGCTAAGGTGATGGACTCAAAGGGGTTGGTTGGGACGAAGGACACAAGTTTACGCAGGTTTGGCCCCTCAAGAAGAGGTAAAAGCCTACGTCCTGCTTGTGTTGTATCGATTGGAGGATCGATTACAAGGGAGCGGATTCACTTGACCTAGTTCTCAATTAGGTTGTTTCTGCCTAAGTCGCCTCGGGTCTCGCCTTTATATAGGAGGTCAAGACCACGGTTTACACAAGTCTCATACCGACTCTTACAACATATCTGACTCTGTCTCTATGCCGCCTGACCATCTTGGGCAAGCCGCCTCCGGGCGGCTTAACCACCTGGGTCTTCATGCCATCTTTTGTCTGGGCCTTTGTCTTGGCCCATCTTGGTAAACCGTCATACGGCCAGGCCCACGTCGTTTGGCCCATCTTCCTTGGTCTGGATTATGAGCCGCTAGGTATGACCCGGCCCCACCTGGGCGGGTCTTACCACGGGGTTATATCCCCAACATTAGGCCCCAGGTTGATTTGAGCTTGGTCATGTCAATTTTTGTAACATCCCAAAACTCTAAGTTTTGGAATGTTATATTAAATTAACTATATTGATTGATTGTTTGATTGAGTGACAAAATGTCAGTGAATTTGAAACTTAAAAAAAACTTTTGAATGAGAGGGAATAAAATGACTTTCCCCTTTACTTTTGAATTCAGATTCATTCAACTCAAATCAATGCGAGAAGATGACATGACTTCTTCAAAATAAAGTATTTGAAAGGTGAATTTGAAAACTACTAAAACTTTTCTATTTTGTAATCTATTTAATATTTGGTTCTATTTCAAAGTTTGAATGAATTCAAATCCCCTTGCCCAAATTCAAAATCTTGACATGAGCAATATGACACTCCAAACCAGGGGCCATTTGAATTATATTTGAACTTATTAAAACTCAGAAGACTATTTTGAAATTATTTCATAATGGGTTTCAAAAGAAATTCTTAAAGTGGTTTTCAAACTTATTTTTATCCAAAAACAAGATAGATGGAAAATAGGGTAAAATGATTCCCTTAAATATAAAAATGGAAAAGATGAATTTGAAAATATTTTGGTATTTTCAAAATGTTTTCTTTGCATTTTATTTGCAACAGCAACACTGTTTGAATTTTCTGATTCTGTGAGATTTTTGTTTGGATCTGCAAATATGTTCATGTTTTAGAAAACACATTTCTCGTCATTTTTGTATATAATATGTCTATATAAAACTTTATTTATAGTTTTTGTTTGTTGTTCATTGTGTTTGTAAAAAAAAAACTTTTGCCGCAGCCCACCAACAAATACAGTGAAGGCCCAGCCAACTCAGGATCATCTTCAACCTTGGATCGTTCCTGGACATGAGCCAAAGAACACGTACAATCCCCACCCCACAGTGCCCCACGCATTCCCTCCTCTCCCTTGCCGTCAATATTCCCTTAATGGAACCCCGCAACTTCCCCGCACCTTCCTCACCAATTAAGACATGAATCAATGCCCGAGATTTCCTCGCCGGAGAATCCGCGGTTGCCGGATTTTGTCGCCGCAGCCGTACGTACCTGGACACCTCCCCTCATCTATAAATACCGCCTACTCGAATCCATATCTCCCCTCGACCGATTCCCCCTCCTAAGAATCCCCTTCCCCCTCCCCACAACATGTAATTGCTCGCCGGAGTTCGCAAACTCTGGTGGCCTCTCCACCGCGCCCGAGGACAAGGGCGAGATTTCCATCGTGTTTCCAGGTTCTGCCTCAACACCCTCTTCCATGTACTATTCTTGTTTTCCATAGGGAGTCACTGTGTCACCGGATCCAAGCTCATCTCCTTCCTCTTCTCCAACTCCGGCGAGTAACTCCAGTGAGCTCCACAAAAATCCCGTACTGTAGTTTTTTCCACAAAAGTAGCAACCTTAGAAAATTCGTATAAATTAGTATACAACTCCAAATTGAGTGATTCTTTTTGCTGTAGTTTCTGATGGTGCACTTGGATTTTAAATTTGAGTATTGTAATTTTGAATTTGCTTAATTTTCTTCTAATCACTAATTTGGCAATATCTTGAGATTTATAATATATTTTGATTGATTCTTTTTGCCACTGTTTTGTTATTGATTGTCCTGTCCATTAACATCGAGTTATTGATTTTTAGATTTATTTAAATTAGGATTTTAACTAAAACAGTACTGTTTTGTTTATATAGTTGTTTTAGTCATTTAATTATTGTTTCTAATTATCTTTAGTTAGTTCTTTTTGGAGATTTTCACATGTGGTTATATGGTTCTGTTAGACTACAGTAGCTAGATTTTATAATAATTTATTATTATTTTAAATATTGTTTTGTTGTATTGTTGTGTAGTTATTTAACTAGAGTAAATAGAATAGTTTTATCGTCACAAAAGTAATTCTTTTGCCACATCAAGTTATTTTTGTTGTTGTTTCTGTTAATTATAAACATATTAGTTTTTATAATATTTTGTTATGGTCTTGGTGTTTTTATTTTTATTATAGTTGTTTGGTGTTAATTAGATAGTAATTTTAGCTATTAAAGTATTTCCTTTTTCTAGTTAATTGTTTATTAAATTGTTGTTTAATTAGATCTTTTCTGTTATTGAGTGTTTAGAATAATTTAATGTTGCTATGATAGAATTTGTGTAAATTGGTTTCTCTCTAGTTTTCTTTAAAGTTTTCGTTGGATTTTTTTGGTTTCCTTCGATTTTTGTTATTGTCTTCCTTGATTGTTTTATATTACTTTTACTCGATGTTGTTTATTGTTTGTGAATGTGTATCGCTTATTGTGTGAATTGTTTGTTTCATTAGATTATTCGGAGTGTGAAGCTTGTTATTACGAAGCTTTAAAATTTCAAGACCGTCATCAAGGCAAGTCATTTGATCATGTTTTACCCAAGTTTTATTTGCATTAGATGATATTTTCCACCATGCATGTAGTAGGAGTATTAAACCTGTTGAGTAGTATCATGAGGTAGGACAACCCAACAAATCCCTTGTTAACCTGGCCCCAGGACGATATTTTTATTTGATGCTATGCTTAAGTAGACGGGGTTTTGGTTGACTGTTCCATGGGAGTTATGAGTGTCTTGGATGAGGACCATTTCAAGATGACGAATACCACTTCATGATGATCAAGGCTACTTAGAGGAGATGAAGACTTCATAATTCAAGACAAACTTTAGTACACCTACTGGGTGGATTTGGAAATAGGCTCCCTGAAGTAACCAGTGGGTGTGCACCTTGATAGGCCGCTGGAATTCCGAGTGTTTGTGAACCATTGATAGGTGCCCATGGAATACCTCAGAGGAGTGAACCTAACCCTGTTGGAGAGATACCAGTGAACAACTCCACCTAGACTCAAAGAGATGGATGGATACGTTATGACCGGAAGCTTACCTGTGCAACCACAAGTCATTATGGGCTCTGGCATGGTTGATCTTAGTGGTAACTCTAACCTGAACTCTTAACCGGGGGTTAGGGAAACCCTTTGAAAGACCATGTTTTGGTCATCTGGTTCTCGAACACCCTAAAGTGTGAGAACATAAATGGATGGACCAAATCTTGCGAGAAAAGTGTGCAAACCTCTGCAGAGTGTTATATCTAATCGATTAGTCGTGTCCCTGGTTACGGACAATTGAGCCTCTGGAAATGATACCATCAGGAACTCTCAACACCACACTTGATGATAAATGATGAGGGTACAAGATAATAATTGGGTTATGAGATTTGGTTGGCGGAACCATCTCATTACACAACTGACATTTTGTAGTAATTTCATGATGCCCCTTTGTTGTAGGAAAAAACTTGCTTTTATGCAAAACTCAGACCTTTGCCACCATCAACCAAATTCATATAGTTGTGATAGAATTATTATTTTTTATCACTTTTTGTGATTTGCCAGCATATTCCATATGATGACCTACACGGCTGCAACGTCTCATGTTGTAGAGGTATTCTCTGACGAAGTGTGAGGTCTACGTCCTATGCTCGGTGTTTCCCTTTGGAGTCGGATGGACTCAACTACCTTCAGGCTTCCGCATAATTTTGATAGCTCTATCTCATGAGTTGGCTTTTAGCCAAGTTACCTTTTGTAATAATGACTCTATATGAGATTTCGATTAATAAAGCAAGTGTGATTGAACTCTATTATATACATTGATGTACTGCGTGTGTACCAACATGATCTTGGGATGGTACGGAAACACCAGAGACTTGACCATTTTAGGTCGGGTCGCTAGAGATATGATATGAGAGAAAACGCTGACCGTAGGACGTAGCCACTAGGACTGGAAAAGCCATAGGAAAAAAACATAATTTTGGAATTTTTCTATTTATCTGTTGGTCCATGCACTTCTCTATTCATTTCCATCCCTTCTCTCATTCATTGAAAAAGTTGTTACCCCATCACTAAGTGCGCTCAACCCGACGAGACCATGCCCTATGAAGACGACAAAGACGAAGAAAAAGCTAGAGCCAACGTTGATATGATGAAGTCTTTCACAGACGAGAACTAGATTCAGACCACCATGTAACCAATAGAAATTCGTTAGTCGATTGGATTCTCAATTAGTTCGATTGATGAGTGAGATTTGATTGAAGTGATTGGTGTGTTAATTGATTGTTGTATGCATATGGGTAGTGTTATTTTCCCTTTAGACCCTTGTTCTATTCTAATTCTCTTCCACTCTAAAACATTAGATGCCGCCGAGACGTGACCCGGGAACAAACTATCCACCGGAGCTCACTCAGCTGATCCAGTAGTAGGATGCACTGATGTAATTGTTGATCCAGAACCAAGCCAACAACAACAACCCTCCACCCCAGGCCGACAACCTCACCCGCTTCTTGAGGCTGAATCCACCCACCTTTTCCAGCAACACTAAGCCCATTGTGGCCGATGATTGGATCCGCAAGATGGAAAGGGAGTTGATTACCGCTGGTTGCACAGAAGGAGAGAAGGTGCGTTTTGACGCACACCAACTGGAAGGACCAGCAGCTTCTTGGTGGGAGAACTACATGACCACATATCCCATTGCCGGTGTGACTTGGGATTAGTTCAAGTAGGCCTTCCGTACTGCACATGTCTCGGCTGGAGCCATGAGCTTGAAGAAGCGGGAGTTTCGCAACTTACGCCAGGGAAACCGTTCTGTGACTCACTATGTGGATGAATTCAGCATGCTAGCCAGATATGCACCCGGAGATGTGGCTGATGAAGCAACCAAGTAGGAGATGTTCATGGAGGGACTCAATGAGGAATTGAGCATTCAATTGACTGTGGCTACCTTCAACAATTACGAGGAGCTGGTAGACAAGGCACTTATTTTGGAGGGAAAGCAGCAGAAGATAGAGAACCGTAAGAGGAAATATGACAAGCTTTATTTTGGAGGTAATCAGAAGCCCCATGCAACACCATATTTAACACCCGGGAAGTTCGATGGTCATAACCACCATAACCATGGAGGACATGTTCACCATGGAGGAAACAACTACAATAGTCATAAGAATGGCAATGGAGGGAATGACAATCAACACCATTCGGCTCCGGCCCAGAAGAATTTGAAGCACATCACCTACTACAATTGCAGGAAGAATGGCCATTATTCGACTGACTGTCTGGAGAAAAAGCCCGGCAATGGCAATGAAGGTCCTAACAAGGAGTCCCATCATTTTTCTCGAGCTCAGGTGAATCACATTACTCTGGAGGGAGTTAATGGACAGCCGGATACAGTTACTGGTAAGTTCTTGTTAAACACACCAACCGTATGGGTACCTTTGATTCTAGTGCATTGCACTCATTCATATCAAGGTAGTTTTGGAAAAGTATGGTTTACCCACCTGGAGCCGTGGCAGACCACTTTAGACCAGCTTCCCACTGACCCAGAATTTGACCAAGGTACAAGCAATCCCGTTGAAGGAAGATATCTGGAATAATATATGGAACATCTACCAACGAAGTCGTAATTATTTCATAGGAGGATACGTAAAACCCTAGAGTTGGTAAGAAACGATAGTTGATTTTTTTGGCTTGCAAAACCCATGGATTTACCTGAACCCAGTTCGTGGATAAGAGAAATCACCGCAATGCTTGTGAGGAAGCCGAAGTGTTAGAATACGAGATTTGCTAAACCTTATACAAGGTAATGATTTGGGTGCGACATGGCTTGGCCACCATGACGACTTACTCTTATCATTTATGTTGCTATTCGGAATGGTAAATCTGAGTGACTTACTCATAGTAAAGGGATGACGTTCGTTGAAGCTTTTGTTTAAGCCTTAGAATGGTATGATGATGAACCCTTGTACATGGCAGTGGTTGCCAATCTTAGGAATTTTATGGTGAGATTTAACCCAAACCCATTTCCTGCAAGAGAAACCATTAATTGATTGACCACCATGAAGATTTCGATAAGTATTTAGTATTGGAGACACACATGTCAGAAGATCCAGTTTTGGAAGAACCTTACCAGGATGAAAGGACTCAAGATTTGGGGAAAACGTTATGCCCTCACCGGAAGATCCCCAGTAGAAGAGTTATCCCAAAGAATATGAGAAGGCCGACACCGTCAATTATCAGGATGGATTACATTAATTTTTTTGGAACCATAACTTTGTTTCTAAGTGTGGTAGCACCCCGTACATAATGATCAATGGATTTGCAAGAATACCCCAACCTCAACCTACTTCTAGCCTCTTCTAATCTTGAGGACGAGATTCATTTTAAGTGTGGTAGTTTGTAACATCCCAAAACTCTAAGTTTTGGAATGTTATATTAAATTAACTATATTGATTGATTGTTTGATTGAGTGACTGAATGTGAGTGAATTTGAAACTTAAAAAAACTTTTGAATGAGAGGGAATAAAATGACTTTCCCCTTTACTTTTGAATTCAGATTCATTCAACTCAAATCAATGAGATAAGATGCATGACTTCTTCAAAATAAAGTATTTGAAAGGGGAATTTGAAAACTACTAAAACTTTTCTATTTTGGAATCTATTTAATATTTGGTTCTATTTCAAAGTTTGAATGAATTCAAATCCCCTTGCCCAAATTCAAAATCTTGACAGGAGCAATATGACGCTCCAAACAAGGGGCCATTTGAATTATATTTGAACTTATTAAAACTCAAAAGACTATTTTGAAATTATTTCATAATGGGTTTCAAAAGAAATTCTTAAAGTGGTTTTCAAACTTATTTTTATCCAAAAACAAGATAGATGGAAAATAGGGTAAAATGATTCCCTTAAATATAAAAATGGAGAAAGATGAATTTGAAAATATTTTGGTACTTTCAAAATGTTTTCTTTGCATTTTATTTGCAACAACAACATTGTTTGAATTTTCTGATTCTATGAGATTTTTGTTTGGATCTGCAAATATGCTCATGTTTTAGAAAATATTTTTCTGGTCATTTTTATATATAATATGTCTATATAAAACTTTATTTATAGTTTTTGTTTGTTGTACCTTGTGTTTGTAAAAAAATATTATTTTTTGCCATAGCCCACAAACAAATACAGTGAAGGCCCAGCCCACTCACAATCATCTTCAACCTTGGATCGTTCGTGGACATGAGCGAGAGAACACCTACAATCCCCACCCCATAGTGCCCCATGCTTTCCCTCCTCTCCCTTGCCGTCAATCTTACCTGAATGGAACCCCGCAACTTCCCCGCACCTTCCTCACCAATTAAGACATGAATCCATGCCCGAGATTTCCTCGCCGGAGAATCCGCGGTTGACGGATTTTGTCGCCGCGACCGTACGTACCTGGACACCTCCCCTCATCTATAAATACCGCCTACTCGAAGCCATCCCCACGCATTCCCTCCTCTCCCTTGCCGTCAATCTTACCTGAATGGAACCCCGCAACTTCCCCGCACCTTCCTCACCAATTAAGACATGAATCAATGCCCGAGATTTCCTCGCCGGAGAATCCGCGGTTGACGGATTTTGTCGCTGCGGCCGTACATACCTGGACACCTCCCCTCATCTATAAATACCGCCTACTCGAAGCCATCTCTCCCCTCGACCGTTTCCCCCTCCTAAGGACGAGGACGAGGATGAGATTTCCATCGTGTTTCCGGGTTCTGCCTCGACACCCTCTTCCGTGTACCATTCTTGTTTTCCTAAGGGAGTCACCGTGTCATCGGATCCGAGCTCATCTCCTTCATCTTCTCCAACTCCGGCGAGTAACTCCGGTGAGCTCCACAAAAATCCTGTATTGTAGTTTTTTTCCACAAAAGTAGCAATCTTAGAAAATTCATATAAATTACTATACAACTCCAAATTGAGTGATTCTTTTTGCTGTAGTTTCGAAATTTAATGTAGTTTTTGATGATGCTCTTGGATTTCCAATTTGAGTAGAGTAATTTTGAATTTGCATAATTTTATTCAAATCACTAATTTGGCAATATCTTAAGATTTATAATATATTTTTGATTGATTATTTTTGCCACTGTTTTGTTATTGATTAGCCTGTCCATTAACATTGAGTTATTGATTTTTACATTTATTTAAATTAGGATTTTAACAAAAATAGTACTGTTTTGTTTATATAGTTGTTTTAGTCATTTAATTATTGTTTCTAATTATCTTTAGTTAGTTCTTTTTGTACATTTTCACATGTGGTTATATGGTTCTTTTAGACTACAATAGCTAGATTTTATAATAATTTATTATTATTTTAGCTATTGTTTTGTTGTATTGTGATGTAGTTATTTAACTAGAGTAAATAGAATAGTTTTATCGTCACAAAAGTAATTCTTTTGCCACATCAAGTTGTTTTTATTGTTGTTATTGTTAATTAGAAACATATTAGTTTTTATAATATTTCGTTATGGTCTTGGTGTTTTTATTTTTATTATAGTTGTTTGGTGTTAATTAGATAGTAATTTTAGCTATTAAAGTATTTCCATTTTCTAGTTAATTATTTGTTAAATTGATTGCTATTAAATAGTTGTTTAATTAGTTCTTTTTTGTTATTGAGTGTTTAGAATAATTTAATGTTGCTATGATAGAATTTGTGTAAATTGGTTTCTCTCTAGTTTTCTTTAAAGTTTCCGTTGGATTTTCTTTGGTTTCCTTCGATTTTCGTTATTGTCTTCCTTGATTGTTTTATATTACTTCTACTCGATGTTATTTATTGTTTGTGAATGTGTATCGCTTATTGTTTGAATTGTTTGTTTCGTTAGATTACCCGGAGTGTGAAGCTTGTTATTACGAAGCTTTAGAATTTCAAGACCGTCATCAAGGCAAGTCATTTGATCATGTTTTACCGAAGTTTTATTTGCATTAGATGGTATTTTCCACCATGCATGTAGTAAGAGTATTAAACTTGTTGAGTAGTATCATGAGGTAGGACAACCCCACAAATCCCCTGTTAACCTGGCCCCAGGACGATATTTTTAGTTGATGCTATGCTTAAGTAGACGGTGTTTTGGTTGACTGTTCCATGTGAGTTGTGAGTGTCTTGGATGAGGACCATTTCAAGATGATGAATACCACTTCATGATGATCAAGGCTACTTCGAGGAGATGAAGACTTCATGATTCAAGACAAACTTTAGTCCACCTACTGGGTGGATTTGGAAATAGTCTCCCTGGAGTAACCGGTGGGTGTGCACCTTGATAGGCCGCTGGAATTCCTAGTGTTTGTGAACCATTGATAGGCACCCCTGGAATACCTCAGAGGAGTGAACCTAAACCTGTTAGAGAGATACCAGCGGACAACTCCACCTAGACTCAAAGAGACGGATGGTTACGTCATGACCGAAAGCTTACTTGTGCAACCACAAGTCATTATGGGCTTTGGAATGGTTGATCTTAGTGGTAATTCTAACCTGAACTCTTAACCGGGGGTTAGGGAAACCCTTTGAAAGACCATGTTTTGGTCATCTGGTTCTCAAACACCCTGAAGTGTGAGGACATAAATGGAGGACCAAATCTTGCAGGAAAAGTGCGCAAACCTCTACAGAGTGTTAAATCTAATCGATTAACCGTGTCCCCGGTTACGGACAATTGAGCCTCTGGAAATGATACTATCAGGACCTCTCAACACCACACTTGATGATAATTGATGACGGTACAAGATAATAATTGGGTTATGAGATTTGTTTGGCGGAACCATCTCATTACACAACCGACATTTTGTAGTAATTTCATGATGCGCCTTTGTTGTAGGAAAAAACTTGCTTTTATGCAAAAGTCGGACCTTCGCCACCATCAACCAAATGCATATAGTTGTGATAGCACTATTATTCTTATCACTTTTTGTGATTTGCCAGCATATTCCACATGCTGACCTACACGGCTGCAACGTCTCATGTTGCAGAGGTTTTCTCCGATGAAGTGTGAGGTCTACGTCCTATGCTCGGTGTTGCACTTTGGAGTCGGATGGACTTAGCTACCTTCAGGCTTCCGCAGGATTTTGATAGCGCTATCTCATGAGTTTGCTTTTAGCCAAGTTACCTTTTATAATAATGACTCTATATGAGATTTTGATTAATAAAGCATGTGTGATTGAACTCTATTATATACATTGATGTATTGCATGTGTACCAGCATGATCTTGGGATGGTACGGAAACACCAGAGACTTGACCATTTCAAGTCGGGTTGCTACAATCTTCAAGCTTACTTGGCGGAAAGTCTCACTCTTCATCACCTGAAAGTAAGATACGTGACCCGTCAGGACATTACAACAAATATGCTAAAAATAGTCCCCGACGACCACAACGGATCTTTTCATTAAACTGATGGCCCGAAAATCGAGGCGTCCGTCTCGGTCTGTCAGTTTCTATCACCTTGATTCCCGTGCCCGTTTCAACCTTCCAGCCTCTTAAATAGGACCGCAAAGGGTCCTTCTCATTTCCTCCACCACCTACGCCTCTTCTTCTTCCTCTTGACGCCATCGCCCCCGAGCTCCCTCGCTCCGGTGAAGCTCCATCGCCGTCGTCACCCTAGGCTGCTGCATCAACCTGAACGGACCAGAACTTTGCCCATGTCCGCCGCATCAATTTTGGTAAGTCTTTCTCCATTCCTAGATCTGTAGCTTGGTGTGACAAATCCATGGAGTTCTTCGACCCTGTTAGAGCAAAAGTTCTTCGTAATGCCAAATGACACATAGCCCAGTAGATCTTGTAATGTTCACCTTCCCGTTGTAGTAAATCGTGTGAAATCATCAATAGCCTAGTACAGATCTGTGGTCGCTTCCTCTTACTGCCCTCGAACTTGTCGGTTCTTCCTCAGTTCGTCATTACGTTTGAAATAAATCAGCTTTTCTTCTGTTTGTAGATTCACAATTATAAAGATAGCACGTGAAACCTGTTTTCCACACTTAGATGTATTTTGCTTCATTGCTCTGTCAACTTAACCCACCATTAGTTTTCCGACTCTCACCATAAACCGCCCCGGCGGCTTAGCTCATACTGCTTAGATTCATCAGCGCCCTTAGTTGTCTGTCGCTTTCTAACTCGCTGCGTACTGTTACTTTTCACAGTTTTAAGACGCCATTATGCCTCGTGCATCCTCTTCCTATAATTGGGTTAGTTCTATGGTCTCTAAGGAGTTTTTGCAAGACTTCGTAGATGCAGGGACCTTGCCAGCCAAAAATGTCATCCATTGGCGGGTTCCGGGCAATGATAAGAAACCCATCCCCCAAGAGGGCGAAGTAGTCATATTTGTGGACCACCTTGCATGCGGTTTCAGCCAGCCCGGCTCTAAATTTTTCCGAGACGTCCTCCATTTCTTCAAGTTGCATCCTCGGGATATTGCACCCAATTTCATCTCAAATATGTGCAAATTCCAAATCCTCTGTGAAGCTTACTTACAAGAAGAGCCGTCAGTTGACCTCTTCCATGAATTTTTCTACGTAAACCGCCAGACAGAACTGGCGGCTGGCCCAAGCCTAGAGCTCGACGGAGTCTCTATCCAAAGAAGACGGGATATGACCTTTCCGGCTGTTCGAATGCCAAGTCACCCCAAAGACTGGAATAGAACCTGGTTTTATTGCAAAGACACTTCTCCATAGGGAGAACGTCCATTGCCGGGTTATCGTCCGACCCGCCTCTGCACCACAACTGAACTCCCTGAACGGATGTCAGCCTTTGAACGGGCGAAGTATGATCTGGCTTTCACCAAGATTAGGGCCATCATGGCCAATGGTCTGACAGGGATTGATCTGACCCGCTGCTGGATCTCCTGGAAGGCCATGCCTCTGAGCCGGCGGGACCGTCTCATGTGTGAATATACGGGTGACACCAATGACCCCCTCTGCTTCAATCATACCGCTTTGACAGAAGAGAACATCATTGCCACTATCAAAGGAATTATCCACGAGTCCCAAGAACTTGCCGCATTGTTGGGCTACCACCATTCTATGCCGCAAGCCCGCCCTAGAAGTAAGAACAGCTTTCAAATCTCTTTATCTTCGGGTTAACTATTTACGTAGAAACCTTTAACTTCTTTCGATGGCTCTTGCTTTAAGGATAACTCCGGCTTCTAGAAGAAGAAATATACTCCTCCCGCGAAAAAATCTAAGGAAAAGACCGGCGCTCATAAGATTAAAGCCGCCGTTCCAGAGCAACATGAAGCTGACAACTCAGAGGTAGAACTTGACTCTCTTGGTTGTCTCTTCATGCGCCTTACTGACAATAATTACTCACAGGAAGAATCGAAAAAGCCATGCCAATGGTCCTGAGGTAACCTACATTTCATCTGACTCAGACCACCTTCCACCAAAGAAGATACGGCGGGTCATCAAAAAAGTCCCATTTTCTCATCCTCTTGCTCACTTAGACCCCGATTTTCTTTTGAAAAAGCAACGCACCTCCCGACGCCAGGCCCGGAGCACCGGCTCTGAAGATCTTGTGGCCGGGTTATCCAACTCTCTGTCTCAGCAGAAGCGGCCGGCTGAGGTATTTGCTTAACAATTCTCCACTTTGTCAATTCTTGTACTATAACCTTACTGTGCTTTATATTACTCTAATTGTATATAGGAAACGCCCCCATCGTCAGGCGACTCCACAACAACCAAACTACCGCCTCTAAAGGTCAACCCAGACTACGTGCTTTCATGTTTGCATCGTATCCTTTGTCATCTTTGAACTTAATAATTTTCTGTGCTTTCCAGGGCTCAAGCGAAATGAAGGAAAACTGGCGGGTCTACCTCTGCCCCCATTGCCAAAGAGCCGGAGCCTGCTAAGCCGGATTCTCTTGTGGCACACACTGAGCCCTCTGCAGCCGTAAAGGATGCGTGTGAAGACGCTCGCCGTTCTGTCGAGCCGGCGGCCCATGAGATGGCAACTGAGAGTCCTCCAAGGATCAGTTCTAAGACGCCAAGCCCTTCAATAGCCGTCGAAGAACCAATTCTTCCAGACGCCATTATTACTGGTACAGGCTTCCAATCTCCCAAGCCTAATGTGCTGACCAAACACACCGAGAAGGCTGAAACTCCTGACAGCCCGAACTTTGAGCTCCCCATGCTGGAGAAGTTAACTGCCGAGGAGCTACATGCTGGTTATCTGAACCGCCTGTCCACAAGCCGGAACATGGAGCTCAAACTTCCCAGCTTAATGAAGCAAAAATATGAGGTATGTCTTCCTTTCCTTATACCCTTACGTAGCCCCCAAGAGCTGATTTAATACTTACAAATGGTAAACCGAGTCTTTCAACCCATGTCACAAATAGTACAACTTAGCCTGTAGCCCCCAAGTATTGGCTAAATATGTATATGTTGAGCCGGTACTCAATGTTGATTATTTGATCAATGCTAGATGCCAAGTTTGGGTCAGTATAGAAATAATGGGCCGAAACTTCCCTGTAGATTGAATGAAGAGCCACATGTAGTCCCCAAATGCCGGCTTATCTTTGACGAATATGAGCTGGAACTTCATTGTAAACTTAGAAAACCTCGTTGTAGCCCCCAAGTCCTGGCTTAAATTGATGTAGGTGAGCCGGAACTTACTTGTAATCTTGGAGAACAAACAGACATTAGCCCCCAAGTGTCGGCTTATATTGATGAAGATGAGCCAGAACTTAGTTGTAGTCTTGGAGAACAAATAGACATTAGCCCCCAAGTGTCGAGTATATTGCTTGCAATCTGCTTGAGACTTGCATTTTATTCCCTTAGCTGACCATCTGGGGAATTACCCCTCATTTGCTTTTATATATCATAGGAAGCTTTGAGAAATGCCGAGTCTGATCTGACTGGCTTACGAGGCAATCTCGCCTCCCAACAAGCCGCCCAAAGTGAAGCAGAGGAGAAGTGCCGGCTTGCCGCCAAAGAGCTTACAAAAGTTAAGTCTGAATTTGCTGCTTTCAAGAGAGCTGTTAAGGCAGAACAAGCTGCTCTGGCCAAACATGCGGATGATGCCGACCAGCGGCTCATGGTCATAGCAGACGAGTTGCACTCCCTGAAGCGCCATATCTCCAAGATGACTGCTGCTATCTTTGGTAAGTACTAAAAACTCAGTCAATATTCTTACTTAAGATACTGTGCAGGCGGCTTATAGGGCGAAACTCATCCCTTGCAGGTCAAAGGAGTTGCCAGCTTGGTGCCAACAGTTTGGTGCAGCTGAAAGCCGTCTACACTTTATCAGAGCAGTTGTACTGCAGGACTCTTTGCACGATCAGAGTGATGCTGAGTGAAGAGAGCATCCCCAAGCTCATGAAAGGAGTCATAGAAGTGTTGTCAACCCTGCCAAAGCAAATCCAAGAACTCAAAAAGTTAGCCGCCCAGAAAGGAGCCATTGCTGCAATAAGTCGGGCTTTGGCCTTTGCCCCGGAGCTAACTCCTGAAGAGATGATGGATGGCTTTCCATCAAAGAAGGACGACGGCTAAGAATTCATAGAAGCCGACTATGCTCGTTGTATGAAGGCCTCCAGGGTCCTTGCATCAGTGTTGGCGGAAGAAGTGAATCTGTCCACATATCAGGCGGCTTACAATGCTGAGAACAAGCGAGTGCACGACCCAACCTTCGAGGCCAGGGATTAAACTCCTGCATGCCGTAAGCATCTATTTGCCCCTAACATTGATCCGTCTCCCCTCTTTGAAGAGGCCAACTTTGAAGCTTTAACCAATGGCAACTGGGACGTAGACAATCTTCAGATCGAGGAGGTCGAAGACCCACCATAGGATGACCCGCCGTCCAGCTGAACAACTTTATCTTGCCATGGTATAACCCGACTCCTTGATCCGCCAAAGCTTGAGTGGTGTAAAAAACTTTAAGTCTTGCTTTTTGGGCTCTGTGGAGAGCTTTGTAATAGGCTTTAGAAAAACCTTGTCTTGCCTGAACTGTGCCATCGTGCACATAGGAAATCGCACGGCTGAATATATTTTATCTGCCTTGTGCTTCAATCATACCAAATGTCATGGTGGCTCATCGTACGAGACATCCTACAAAAGCAGAACATTTTCCGCATTGTTGTGAGGGTGGCTTAGAATAGCACAACCCGGAGATGTTAAATCTTTCCTGACTAGCTCTTTCAATAACTCATGTGCCGGTTCTTCTGGGTGGACTCGTTACTAGAACTCCTTATCAGTACAGGGTCTCTATCGAGATTGGCTGTCAATCTCTTTGAACGGCTCAGGGTCTCTAAGCGAGATTAAATGATAGGAGTGTAACATCCCAGAAAGATATGCGGCAGGGCATGAGCACCTTGGTAGCCCATAAACCGCCTCTCATATGACATGAATCCATCGTTTTAACCTTAAACAGTGCAGGGTCTTTAAAAGATTAATTGTCTAAGAGTACAAAACGGGCCACATAGCGGAGAGTCGGCAGTCGATTAGAGAGTTTATCCTTGCTTTCCGTAAGCCGGCCCTCACGTGACAAGAACCGCCGGTTTAACCTTAACCAGTACAGGGTATCTATTGAGATTGGCCATCAACCTCTTTGAACCGGCTCAGGGTCTCCAGGCGAGATTAATTGGTAAGTGTTCGACGGGTCACATAGCGGAGGACCATCAACTAACAGGTAGGTTTAACTCGAGCTTGCGGTGGCTTAAGAGCCAATCAAGAGGGTATGTAAGCTAAACCCGGTGGGTTGGTAGCCCCCAAATGACCTTGTTGACGGAGTCAACTTTTTGGGTATATAACCTGCCTGACTTTGGCTTAAGAGTCGATCAATAGGGTCTGATAAGCTAAAGCCGGTGGGTTGGAATCCCCCTAGATGACTTGTTGATGGAGTCAACTTTTTTGGGTATATAACCTGCCTGACTTTGGCTTAAGAGCCAATCAATAGGGTCTGATAAGCTAAACCCGATGGGTTGGAAGCCCCCTAGATGACCTTGTTGCGCAAACTGAGATACGCGAAATGACAGAGGCCTATGCTTGCAGGGATGCCAACTTTATTCATATATATATATGATATGTACAATGATGGTGTACAATGTCAAGTATTGACGACTCAAGTATAGTAAGGCCACAGATGAGCTATGTTCCACGGCCGATGGGTCTCCTGCCCAGAAGTGCTTGATTTGTCTCATATGTCAATGAGATAATACGACTCGTTGTTGAGATTTCTGCTGACCACGAAAGGTCCTTCCCATGGAGGGGATAACTTGTGTGCATCTGTCTGATCTTGAATGAACTGCAAAACCAAGTTGCCTTCTTGAAATGTCCGGGTCTTAACTCTACGACTATGATAGCGACGCAGGTCTTGCTGATAAATCACCGATCGAGCGGCCGCCAGATCACGCTCTTCCTCTAAGGCATCCAACACATCTTGACGTGCTGTTTCATTATCCGCCTCAACGTAAGCCGCCACCCGTGGAGAGTCATGACATATATCGCTTGGTAACACGGCTTCCGCACCATAAACCATGAAGAAAGGCATACAACCTGTTGATTTGTTGGGGGTAGTTCTGATGCTCCATAAGACAGACGACAACTCCTCTACCCAACAACCCGGCGTTTGCTGCAAAGGAACCATAAGCCGGGCTTTGATACCTCTCAAGATTTCCTGGTTAGCATGCTCTGCCTGACCATTTGATTGTGGATGAGCAACCATAGAAACGTCAAGCTGGATGTGCTCACTTTCATAGAACACTTTCATAGCCCCCTTGGATAAGTTCGTACCGTTATCTGTGATGATACTATGAGGGTAACCAAAGCGGTAGATCAGCTTCTTAACAAACTGAATCGCCGTAGCCGCGTCACACTTGCTGACTGGCTCAACCTCTACCCACTTGGTAAATTTGTCTACTACCACCAAAAGGTGGGTCTTCTTGTCCTTGGATCTCTTGAAAGGCCTGACCATATCAAGCCCCCAAACTGCAAATGGCCACGTAATTGGAATCACGCGCAATTCTTGAGCCGGGACATGAGCACGCCGACCGAACTTCTGACATCCATCGCACTTGCGAACCAAGTCTTCCGCATCCTTATGAGCCGTCAACCAGAGGAAACCATGTCGAAAAGTCTTGGCCACCAGAGATTTTGAGCCGACGTGATGAGCACAATCGCTAGCGTGAATTTCATTCAAGATTTCTTTGCCTTCTTTAGGTGAAACACAACGTTGAAAGACGCCGGTAACGCTGCACTTATGTAACTCACCATTGATGATTGTCATAGACTTAGACCTCCTGGTGATCTGTCTTGCCAAGTTCTCATCCTCAGGTAACTCGCCGCGAGTCAAGTACGCCAGGTAAGGCACGGTCCAGTCAGGAATAACATGTAGAGCCGCCACTAGCTGCCCCTTCGGGTCAGGTATAGCCAAGTCTTCCTCTAAAGGCAACTTAACTGACGGGTGATGTAGTACGTCTAGGAAAATGTTAGGCGGCACCGGCTTATGCTGAGAGCCCAGCCTTGACAGTGCGTTAGCCATCTCGTTCCTGCAACGATCAACATGATCCACCTGGTAACCCTTGAAATGACCACCAATGACATCCACTGCCTGACGATAAGCCGCCATCCGTGGGTCCTTGGAATCCCAAATGACCGAAACTTGCTGGGCTACGAGATCTGAGTCGCCAAGACATCTAACCCGACTCAGGTTCATCTTCTTAGCCACCCGGAGGCCATGAAGTAGAGCTTCATACTCAGCTGCATTGTTAGTACAAGGAACCATTAACCTTAGCACGTAACAGAACTTGTCACCTTTAGGGGAAGTTAAGACAACCCCTGCTCCTGATCCTTCCAGTTGACTGGATCCAGCAAAGTGGATTGTCCAATATGTGTTATCTGGCTTTTCCTCGGGCGCCTGACACTCCGTCCAGTCATTTATGAAATCCACCAAAGCTTGAGACTTGACCCCCGTGCGAGGTACATATTTCAGATTAAGAGGTCCAGGCTCCAATTCCCATTTAGCAATCCTGCCAGTGGCTTCTTTGTTCTGAATTATGTCTCCCAACAGGGCAGAGCTAATCACTGTGATCTGGTGTCCCAGGAAGTAATATTTCAGCTTACGATTTGCCATGAACACCCCTTATACTAGCTTCTGCCAATGTGGGTACCTCTGCTTTGACTCCGTCAGGACTTCACTGATGTAGTAAACCGGCCTTCGAACCATATATTCTTTCCCTGCCTCCTTATGCTCAACAACGATCGCGGCGCTGACTGCCCTATTATTAGCCGCCATATATAAGAGTAAAGGTTCCTTCTCAGCTGGAGCAGCTAAGACCGGCGGCTCAGTGAGTTGCTTCTTGAATGGCTCAAATGCTTCACCCGCCGCCGTACTCCAAACAAAGTTGTGTGTCTTCTTTATCATCTGGTACAAAGGGATGGCCTTCTCACCAAGGCGGCTTATGAACCAGCTTAACGTAGCGATCCGTCCCGCCAGGCGCTGAACATCATTGATGCATGCCAGCTCAGACAGGGAAGTAATAGCCTTGATCTTATCTGTATTAGCCTCAATGCCATGCTCGGAGACTAGAAACCCCAAGAGCTTGCCTACAGGAACGCGAAAAATACACTTCGCCGGGTTAAGCATCATCTTGTAGACCCGTAAGTTGTCAAAAGTTTCCTTCAGGACATCAAGTAGAGTCTCCTTCTTCCTCGACTTGATCACAATATCATCCACATATGCATGAATATTGCGTCCAATTTGACTGTGAAGACAGTTCTGTACACAATGCTGGTAAGTCGCCTGGGCACTCTTGAGCCCAAAAGGCATAGACACATAGCAGAAAGCACCAAAAGGTGTGATGAAGGACGTCTTCTCTTGGTCCTTGACTATCATCTTGATCTGATGATAACCAAAATAAGCGTCCAGGAAGCATAAGCTCTCACAACCCGCCATTGCATCAATAATCTAGTCGATACTGAGGAGAGCAAACGGGTCAACCGGACAGGCCTTGTTCAGATCTATGTAATCCACACACATACGCCACGTGCCGTTCTTCTTAAGCACTAGCACCAGGTTAGCAAGCCACTCCGGGTTAAAAACTTCAACGATGAAACCCGCCGCTAGAAGCCGGGCCACCTCTTCCCCAATGGCCTTGTGTTGCTCTTCATTGAACCGCCGTAGGAACAGTTTGACTGGCTTAAACTTGGGATCCACATTAAGGTGGTGCTCAGTGAACTCTCTCGGTACACCCGACATGTCAGAAGGCTTCCATGCAAAGATGTCCCAATTCTCACGGATGAATTCGATGAGCGTGCTTTCCTATTTGGGATCCATATTGGCCCCAATAGTGAACTGTTGAGATGAGTCGCCCGGAGTAAAATCCACCAGTTTAGTATCATCCGCCGAAAACTTAAGGGGCGGCTCAGATTCTGGGGTAGGCTTCTTGAGCGGAGTCATGTCCTCCGGGTCAACATTTTCCTTATAGAACTTGAGCTCTGCTTCAGCGCAACTTGACTCTGCATAAGCTGCATCTCGTTCCTCACACTCAATAGCCGTCTTCCGATCACCATGCGCTGTAATCATCTCGTTCAAACCGGGCATCTTGGGCTGTAAGTAGACATAGCAAGACCTAGCCATGAATTTGGCGTAAGTCGTTCGTCCAAACAGAAATGTGTCACATCCCTAGCTTTAGCATGCATTAGGATCCATCTTGTGATTGCATCATGTTTAAATTCTTTTCAACTTGAAATGGGGATGTTCAAAACCCTAGCACCATTTGAATTCAAATAGGCTCAACCAATTTTTTTTCAATGATCCAAAGTGACCTTGGAAAATGTTCATCTAGTGCCCAAAAATGTGGCAACTGAAACCAGGGGTGGTGCATATTTTACAAATGTCATTTTGGCTATTGAATTAAATCAATAAATATTCAGATTGGGGTTTGAAAATGCTATAAATATTTTTAAATCTCCAACAAATTTGAAACTTGGCCAGGGCCTTTGGAATAATTCCTCTAGTGCCCAAAAAAAGTTTCACAATTTTACAAGATATTTTAGTGCCTAGAATTAAACAAATGCAATAACAAAAATAGAAAACAGAAAGTAAATAAATAAATAAATAAAAGAGGAGGCCTAGCAGAAGCCGACCCAACTGGCCCATGCCAGTCATCCCTGTCCTCTCTCTAGGAGGACAAGGGCACGCGTTCGCCGTGCGCGAGCACTCGCCATGGCCACGCGCCATGGCCACGTCCTGCCTGGCTGCCTACCCTGGAGGCCTCCGGGGCCACCAGCGCAACCCCCTCGCCACCGTGGCTCTCTTCTCCTCTCTCTCTCTTGCCCTGCCGCTCTCTCTCTCGCTCTCTTCCCCCTCTGCTCTCTCCCGCGCATGGCCGAAACCGCCATCGCCGTCGCCAGCCTAGCGCGTTGCCCCCGTGCACTTCTGAGCCCCCAAAGGGTCCACCGTGACCTTGCCGCCCTCCCCGTCGAGCCGCAGAAGGCCGGATGCCCTGCATCTCCGTTAGCGCTGCTGTCTTCTCCACCTCCGTCCGCCTCTCTCCATCGCCGATTTGCCGCCATAAGAGCCTCCTCAAGCTCACCCTCGACGCCATCGAGCCCCCTATGAGCCGCCGCGTTCATTTCCCCTATTCCCCAGTTCTTCCGCACCCCCTAGGCCCTCGCGCCACCATGGACAAGATCCGGCCACCGCTTCTAGTGTCCAGCCGCCGTCTCCGGCAACCCCCGCGGCCCTGGCTAGCCTTCCCGGGTGCAGGCGAGCGAGGGCTTTGCCCCAGTGCCCCCATCCGCCGCTCCCGTGGCCGGAAGCATGGACGCCGCCGCGACCAGAGGTCGTCGGCGACGAGCCCCTTCACCCGAGCCACCGGCCGGTGGGGCCCCTTCGTCAGGTAGGCTAATCACCGGGTTAGTTAACCCCATGAGTAGCTGACATGAGGGCCCAGCCCTGTTAGTATTTCAGTTAGATTAATTAAAAAACGGTTAGATGGGAAAGTCAATGACATGCGGGGCCTAGCCGCTAGGTTTGACCTGGGCTAGCGCCATTGACCTTCTGACGTCACAATGACGTGAGGCTAACGAATAAAAGAATTTCTGTATGTTAAATAAATTCCAGAAATTAATAAAAACTTCAAAAATTCATAGAAAATAATCTTTAAATCAGATGAAAATAATTTATATATGAAAGTTGATCAGAAAAATTCAATGAATCCATCTGTACCATTTTAATGCATGTTAGAGCAGTTGGAAATATGCCCTAGAGGCAATAGTAAATTAGTTATTATCATATTTCCTTGTTCATGATAATCGTTTATTATCCATGCTATAATTGTGTTGATCGGAAACTCAGATACATGTGTGGATACATAGACAACACCATGTCCCTAGTATGCCTCTAATAGACTAGCTCGTTGATCAAAAGATGGCTATGGTTTCCTAGTCATGGACATGAGATGTCATTTGGTAACGGGCTCACATCATTAAGAGAATGATGTGATGGACAAGACCCAAAGTACAAACGTAGCATATGATCGTGTCAATTTATTGCTACTGTTTTCTGCATGTCAAGTATGTGTTCCTATGACCATGAGATAATGAAACTCACTAACATCGGAGGAGTACCTTGTGTGTATCAAACGTCGCAACATAACTGGGTGACTATAAAGGTGCTCTACAGGTATCTCTGAGGGTGTCTGTTGGGTTGGCATGGATCAAGACTGGGATTTGTTACTCCGTGTGATGGAGAGGTATCTCAGGGCCCAATCCGTAATACAACATCACAATAAGCCTTGCAAGCAATGTGACTAAGTGTTAGTTGCGGGATCTTGTATTACGGAGCGAGTAAAGAGACTTGCCGGTAACGAGGTTGAACTAGGTATGGAGATACTGACGATCGAATCTCGGGCAAGTAACATACCGAAGAACAAAGGGAACATCATACAGGATTAACTGAATCCTTGACACAGAGGTTCGGCCGATAAAGATCTTCGTAGAATTTGTAGGAACCAATATGGACATCCAGGTCCCGCTATTTGTTATTGACCGTAGAGGTGTCTCGATCATGTCTACATAGTTCTCGAACCCGCAGGGTCCGCACACTTAAGGTTTGGTGACGTTTCGATAGTATAGAGTTATGTATGGTGGTGACCGAAGGTTGTTTAGAGTCCTGGATGAGATCCCAGACGTCACAAGGAGCTCCGGAATGGTCCGGAGGTAAAGATTGATATATAGGAAGTCCTATTTTGGTCGCCGGAAAAGTTTTGGGCTCATCGGTAGTGTACCGAGAGTGCCGGTAGTGTACCGGGAGACCATCGGGAGGGGTATTTCGACCCAAGAGGCTACATGGGCTGTGGGAGAGTGAATACTAGCCCTTAGTGGTCTGGTGGAAGTCCCACACAAGGCCCATGCGGCTGGGAAGAAAAGCCCAAAAGGAAAAAGGTGGAAAAAGGCAAAAAAGGCAAAATAAGGAAGGAGTCCTAATCCTACTAGGAGTGGAGGACTGTCGGAAATATGCCCTAGAGGCAATAATAAATTAGTTATTATGATATTTCCTTGTTCATGATAATCGTTTATTATCCATGCTATAATTGTGTTGATCGGAAACTCAGATACATGTGTGGATACATAGACAACACCATGTCCCTAGTATGCCTCTAATAGACTAGCTCGTTGATCAAAAGATGGCTATGGTTTCCTAGTCATGGACATGAGATGCCATTTGGTAACGGGATCACATCATTAGGAGAATGATGTGATGGACAAGACCCAAACTACAAACATAACATATGATCGTGTCAGTTTATTGCTACTGTTGTCTGCATGTCAAGTATGTGTTCCTATGACCATGAGATCATGCAACTCACTAACATCAGAGGAGTACCTTGTGTGTATCAAACGTCGCAACGTAACTTGGTGACTATAAAGGTGCTCTACAGGTATCTCAGAGGGTGTCTGTTGGGTTGGCATGGATCAAGACTGGGATTTGTTACTCCGTGTGACGGAGAGATATCTCAGGGCCCACTCGGTAATACAACATCACAATAAGCCTTGCAAGCAATGTGACTAAGTGTTAATTATGGGATCTTGTATTACATAACGAGTAAAGAGACTTGCCGGTAACGAGGTTGAACTAGGTATGGAGATACCGACGATCGAATCTCGGGCAAGTAACATACCAAAGAACAAAGGGAATATCATACGGGATTAACTGAATCCTTGACATTGAGGTTCGACCGATAAAGATCTTCATAGAATTTGTAGGAACCAGTATGGGCATCCAGGTCCCGCTATTGGTTATTGACCGTAGAGGTGTCTTGGTCATGTCTACATAGTTCTCGACCCCGCAGGGTCTGCACACTTAAGGTTTGGTGACATTTCGGTAGTATAGAGTTATGTATGGTGGTGACCGAAGGTTGTTCGGAGTCCCGGATGAGATCCCAGATGTCATGAGGAGCTCCGAAATGGTCCGGAGGTAAAGATTGATATATAGGAAGTCCTATTTTGGTCGCCGGAATAGTTTCGGGCTCATCGGTAGTGTACCGGGAGTGCCGGTAGTGTACCGGGAGACCATCGAGAGGGGTATTTCGACCCAAGAGGCTACATGGGCTGTGGTAAAGTGAATACCATCCCTTAGTGGGCTGGTGGAAGTCCCACACAAGGCCCATGCGGCTGGGAAGAAAATCCCAAAAGGAAAAAGGTGGAAAAAGGCAAAAAAGGCAAAATAAGGAAGGAGTCCTAATCCTACTAGGAGTGGAGGAGGAGGTACTGGTAGAAAAAGGCCCATTTGTCCCGGTTGCAGAACCGGGACTAAATGGTCGGTACTAAAGCCCAATACCTTTAGTCCCGGTTCACCTACGAACTGGGACAAATGGGGCTCCACGTGGGCTGCTGTGGTGCGCTGGGGCGAAGGACCTTTAGTCCCGGTTGGTAACACGAACCGGGACCAAAAGGCATCCACGCGTCAGTAGTCCAGGGCCTGGGTTTTTTTTAAAGGGGTGTGGGGGGTTTAGGGGGTCTTGCAGGGTTAATTTAGGGGTTTCATATATTATGTTAGCTAGCTAATAGAGAGAAGTGTCCTCTCTTATCTCCGTGCTTGGTCGACGCTACGTACTATACGTATAGAGAGGACTCGACACGCTAGCTAGTAAGAAAATGAAGGAAACCATTAAGTACAAAAGATCGTCATGAACGTATACAGAGAGAAGTGGTCGACCTCTCCTTCTCCGAGAGATTGGTCGAACAACAAGTTTTCGTATATCTATCCAACACTACTGGCTACATATATACAATATAAGATCTCTTACAATCCCCTAACATCTGAACTCAACTTCCACATGGTATTCTCTGTGTTTATCGATGACGTGGTCAAGAAAGAATCCCGCCAATTCCTCTTGAATTGCTTTTATGCGATCTTGTGGTAGGAGTTGATCCTGCAGCTCCGAAAGCTAATTTGAAAAAGGGGGTCAATACATATATATGAATGAAACTCAACACAAATGATTGTAATAAAATAAAATTGTGAATATTATTGCTTACGCACTTCAAAATCTTCTTTAGAGTAGCTGGCATGCTTAGAGGTCGTCGCGTCGTGGATGTACTCGCAAACGTAGTATCCACAAAGATTAGTCCCTTCTTCCTGCCACAACCACTTTACGAGAAATAGAGGTCAATCAAACTGATAATCAAGCATTATAAATGGTATTGATGAAAACTAGCTAGAATCAATGGGAGATGCGCGGAACTAGCTAGTAGTACTTACTTTCGGGTATGTAAATTGCAGCTTCCCTGGCAGTCCCGGAGCTATTGCGGTGAACTATTTTCAAACCCTGCCAGACAAAGAAAATAATTATTACCTGATATCAGGAAATGAGTAAAGTTGCCGATATGGTGCGATAATGATCGATTGAACTTACTTCACAAGCATTTCAGTGATCGCCGCATACTGCTTGCGATCTTTTCGTCTTGAGTCTAAGACGGTTACTAGTCCCTCCACAAGCTTAATCTCTAGGAGAATAAAGTGGAAGCTGCGCACGCATGCATAACTCATCAATTACATTACTATAACCTCGAGTAATAAGGAAAACCAAATATGCACAAGACAGTAACACTCACTCGAAGTTGTAAGGAAAGATTATTTTATCTTTGTTTTGATGTTTAAGCAACGAATTTAGCAAGTTGGCCTCGGCTCGTTTGGCATCATGTTTAATTTCCCATTCATTAAAGAGATTTAGGTTAATGAACCCAATATTATAGATTTGTTTTTTCTTGCATTCGACGATCTTCAATCTGCATGATATAGTGAGGATAATTATATGTACATGCAATGAAAGAGCTGAGCTATATATAGAGACTTAATTTAAGAAGTAGTACTTACAGACAGTAGCAAGTGACGATTACTTTATCGATGGCCATTTGATTGAAAAGCTGGAATAACTCCTCAAATGGAACACACAACAGTTCAATTCCAATGAGGTCGTGCTGCTCTTTAACTGTCAGCATCAAAGTATCCGTCCCAGACTTGCAGGTGTCCATGTACCACTCATGGAATCTTCGCATCATCGTTGTTAGAGGAGAATGACCAGGTCTGACGAGAGGCTTCCCGTGCCAGTATTAGACACCATTACCGGCAGATTTGGGACGATATCGCTAGACACCTTCAGCGGGGGGCACGATTGGTTCACCTGTTCACCGAGCTGGGGATTTTTTTTCCCTTTTGTAATTTGTTCTTGTCTCCTTTTGTTAGTTCTAGTGGTTCCAGACCGGCGCGCTTCTAGCGCTGTCTTTTTAATAGTGTGGACATAGTTGTCATCCGGCGGAGGCGGCGGTGGTCGCTTAAGGGCATCCAAAGTGCGCTTCACTTTCACCGGATCTATCTTCTCCTCCAGAGGTGGATTTTTCTTTGCAAAAAACTCCTTCACTTGGCCTTTAGAGATCTTCGCGTTTTCCTCGTCGCTCTTCTCGTAAGGTAACTGCTCAAGAGGCTTGAGAGATGATGGACCGTATTGGTATCGCCTCCCGCCACTAGTTGTACTGCTAGACGCCGAAGCAGCCGGAGCGGCGGCGGCTGCCTTCCTTTGTTGCTTACGAGGTGGAGAAGGAGTGTTACGAGGAGGCGGAGCAGCCTGAGCGGCGGCGGCTCTCTTCCGCCCATGCTGAGGAGGCGGAGGAGGAGGCGGGCTGCTCGGACGCGCCGGCGCAGGCGGAGAAGGAGGCGGAGTGCCACCACGCGCCGGAGCAGGCGGAGTGCCCTGATCACTCGCCGGAGGAGGAGGCGGAGGAGGAGGCGTAGTGCCCTGACTCGCCGGAGGAGGAGGAGGAGGCGGAGGCGTCCAGTTCGGAAGCTTGATGAGCTCCTTTCGCCATAGACATGTAGTCTTCAGAGCACATTCCAGCAGAGTCTCCCCTTCACCGGTAGGGTGGTCAAGCTCGAGGTCCTCAAATCCTTCCTCTATCTCATCGACCATCACAATAGCATAGCCTTGTGGAATCGGAAGGCAGTGAAAAGTTGCGCCGGGTTTGGAAGGTGCAACAGAGCCGACAACCGCCTTGACTTTGCGGTGATGCCGTTGCGTCATAAGGTTGCAAGGTTGAGCCTCCTTGATAGCATCCACGGGGTAGCTGGGAGCCATGAAGTTAGGCTGGTCAAGCTTGGTGGAAGCCACGCTGCTTCTCTGCTGAGATGGCGGGGTAGCTTCTTGGATAGCTTCGTCTCGCTGAGATCGCTGGTTCTCAACTGCTTGTTTCTCTAGCGCTAGTACTCTTTCATTCAGCTTCTGCATATCGCTTTGCTCCTGTTTCTGCTTCCTCTCCCGGGATTTGTAACCTTCTACGTCGGGAAACCCAACCTTCCACGGACCGGAGCCTGCCGTGCCTCGTGTTTGTCCTGGGTGCTCAGGATTCCCGAGGGCATGTGTGAGCTCGACATTCTCTCTATCGGGAACAAACGTCCCTTCCTACGCTATGGCGATATACTGTCGAAGATTCTTGACCGGTATTGACAGTTGCTCGTTCGTCCAAACGCACTTCCCTGTTTCAGGGTCCAAGGTTCCCCTAGCCCCGAAGAACCAAGTCCTTGCACGGTCTGGCCAGTACAATGTCTCTGGTTGGACCCCTTTAGCAAGCAGGTCCTTCTCAGCCTTGTCCCACAACGGCCGGGCTTTGATGTAGCCACCTGACCCCGTGCGATGGTGAAGCTTCTTCTTTGCAGCATTTATCTTGTTTGTCGCTGACATCTTCCTACTCTTCTCCGATGTCTTGTGGGCCACAAATGCGGGCCAGTGATCTGTTATCTTCTCAAATCGGTCGGTGACTGTTGGAGTCTTCCCTTTTTCCACAAACGTTGATTTCAACTCATTCTTCCACCTCCTGAATAGATCTGCCATCTTCTTAAGAGCATGAGCCTTGACCAATGGCTCTATAACTGGCTTATCCGGATCCTCCTCTGCCGGTAGGGTGAAATTTGCCTTCAGCGCGGTCCAAAGATCATCTTTCTGTCTATCGTTGACAAAAGACACTTCAGGGTCTCCGCTCTTCGGCTTATTCCATTGGTGGATGGTGATCGGGATCATGTCCCTAACAAGAACCCCGCACTGAGCAGAAAATGCTTCCTTGGTCCAGCTGGGTTCAATCGGTTGGCCATCTCTATTGATGCTGGTGATCGTGAACCTTTCATCCTGGCGCAACTTTTTCTTCGGGCCTCGTCTCGTTACCGAAGTTTGGCTCGATCCGGATCCGGAGGGCTAGAAAAGAAGAAAGAAAAGAGTTAATATGTGTACATACCAAAACAATTAATGCATTAATTAGCTAGTCAGCACAGGCTTAATTAATATATATACCTCGTCGAACTTTGCGACTGCTCCTTCCTTCGTTCGCTCACCGGAGCCATCATAATCATGTTCTTCCACCTCCATTGTCCGATCATCGGAGCCTTCTTCACCCTCTTCTTCCAGACAATCGGTGTCGTTCAGAAACGATAAGACAACATCACGTCCTTCCCGGATGATGTCCCCCAACAACGCTTCTTCTTGTAAGTTTCTTTGCGGAAGATTGGGATCGTTCATAGTTTCTACAAATATTACGACATGACAATTAATATATTAGTGGCAAACATAGACCTAGCTAGCTCGACACTTCTACGGTTTGGGGATGGATACACAAGGCAACCTCTCGACCCCTCGGCGATCCACGACCCTCTACCCTAGTTCCCGACCCTCGACCCCCTCATGTCACGTTTGTCTAGTGGCTCGACGACAACGCTCTTTTAAGTTTGTACAAAAAATTCTAACTTTTGCATATTCTTTGAATATGAACATAATACATACATTTTCTTTTTTTCTTAAATGTAACTTTTGCATATATGAACATACATACACAATTTTTTTTCTAAAAATGCACATATATATGAACATATACATCAATTGACAAAAAAAAATCGGGCGTCGAGCTCGGGCAGCGCCGGAGCACAGCCACGGCGGAGACGGCAATGGGGAGCGCGGGGAGGAGCGCGGAGAGGCGGGGAAGAAGAGGGGGGAAGGGGGGGAGGGGCTCACAGCCAGGCAGAGGGCGGCGACGCGAGGTCGGGGCGGAGGGCGGCGACGGCGAGGTCGTGGCAGAGGGCGGCGATGGCGAGGTCGAGGAAGAGGACGACGACAGCGAGGTCAAGGCAGAGGGCGGCAACGGTAAGGTCGGGGCAGAGAGCGTCGACGGGGCAGAGGGCGGCGACGGGGCAGAGGGCGGCGACGGCGTGGCGGTCGGGCAGCCTGACGGCGTCGGTGTCGTCTCCGGCGTTGTCGGGGGCTAATGGCGAGATGAGGACTGAAAATTCCTAAGTGCCAGTTATATACCCAGAGCATTGGTCCCGGTTTGTAGCACCAACCAGGACCAATGCCCCCTTTCGTTCCGGTTGGTGCCACCAACCGGGACCAAAGGTCTCTTTTCAGCAGCCCAAACGGCGGGAAACAGAGACCTTTGGTTCCGGTTGGTGCCACCAACCGGAACTAAAGGGGGGCATTGGTCCCGGTTGGTGCTACGAACCGGTACCAATGCCACCCTTTCGTTCCGGTTGGTGCTACCAACCGGAACCAAAGGCCTTGCGCCGCGGTGCGGTGGGATGTTTAGTCCCACCTCGCTAGTCGAGGGAGCGCGAGAGCAGTTTATAAGCGCTGCTGCGCCAACCCTCTCGAGCTCCTCTCAACTGTAGGCTTCTGGGCCTATTGTGTCACTCTTTGCCTGTGGGCCTACTGGGCCTTCTGCGGGCCTGAATCCTGGCCCATTGTTGGGTTTCTAGTCGTATTCAGGCTGTGATGGCCCTGTAGGTGGCATTTTTTTGCTTTATTTTATTTTGTTTCCACTTTTTTGCTTTTAATGTTTTGAACAGAAAATACTTTTTTTTCTATTTTTTGTTTATTTTTTTGTTTTCTTTTTTGATTTATTTAATTTATTTTGTTTCCACTTTTTTGCTTTTAATGTTTTGAACAGAAAATACTATGATAAGTTTAGTTGCATAAATTTTATATAATTTTAGTTTTAATAATACTATAGGGAAACACGCGAAGAAATAGGGTCGTGTGCCTCTTTAGTACCGGTTGCGCGATAGGGAAACACAACCCTAATCCTACTGGATGCACTTCGTGTACAAACTAGACCATCTCCTTCGAAGTATCAGGGTTTCGACTGAAAACTCATATGTTACAAAGACATTTCATTTTTCTAAACTTATTTCAATTCAAGACTTTTTGTGCATTCAATATGCACCATTCAAAGTCACATACTAAAATTTCAAACCCTTCTAACTTTATTTGCTATTTTTCATGCATTTAATGATTTATTTTGAGCTAAATGACCCTAAAATTGGAAAGCAGTACAAATGAACTCAGAAAAGGTTGAAACTTGGCATGGTATCATCATTTGACCAACATAGCATGAGCTAAAAAGTTCAGAGGGTTATGGCAAAAACTGGATGCACTTCGTGTACAAAATGGACAATCTCTTTCGAAGTATCAGGGTTTCGGGCAAAAACTCATCTGTTACAAAGGTTTTTGAACCATTCAAAGCCACATCATCAATTTTCAACCCTTTCTGACTTCATCTGTCTTCACTTTTTCTTCGCTTGTGTCCTTTGCTTATTGCGCCGTAACCATGGATATTCTTCATCGCTTAACAGGGTGCTTGGATCAGCCTTGACTTTGAAGGGAGGAATTTCATGAAACTTTTCATAATCTTCAAACATGTCTGTCTTGCCCTCCAATCCCACGATGTCTCTTTTTCTTGAAAGAACTATGTGGCGCTTTGGCTCATCGTATGATGTATTCGCTTCCTTATCTTTTCTTTTTCTCGGTTTGGTAGACATGTCCTTCACATAGAAAACCTGCGCCACATCATTGGCTAGGACGAATGGTTCGTCTGTGTACCCAAGATTGTTTAGATCCACTAATGTCATTCCGTACTGTGGGTCTACCTGTACCCCGCCTCCTGACAGATTGACCCATTTGCACTTAAACAAAGGGACCTTAAAATCATGTCCGTAGTCAAGTTCCCATATGTCCACTATGTAACCATAATATGTGTCCTTTCCCCTCTTGGTTGCTGCATCAAAGCGGACACCGCTGTTTTGGTTGGTGCTCTTTTGATCTTGGGCGATTGTGTAAAATGTATTCCCATTTATCTCGTATCCTTTGTAAGTCAATACAGTATAAGATGGTCCCCTGGACAACGAGTACAGCTCATCAGAAACAATGTTGTCAGCTCTGAGACGTGTTTCCAACCAACTGCCGAAAGTCCTGATGTGTTCACGTGTAATCCAGTCGTCACACTGCTCCGGGTGTTTGGAGCGCAGACTGTTCTTGTGTTCATCGACATACGGGGTCACCAAGGTAGAGTTCTGTAGAACTGTGTAGTGTGCTTGAGACCAAGAATGCCCGTCCCTACATATTATTGAGTCCCCTCCAAGCGTGCCTTTTCCAGTCAGTCTCCCCTCATACCGCGATTGAGGGAGACCAATCTTCTTAAGGCCAGGTATGAAGTCAACACAGAACCCAATGACATCTTCTGTTTGATGGCCCATGGAGATGCTTCCTTCTGGCCTAGCGCGGTTACGGACATATTTCTTTAGGACTCCCATGAACCTCTCAAAGGGGAACATATCGTGTAGAAATACGGGGCCCAAAATGACAATCTCGTCGACTAGATGAACTAGGACGTGCGTCATGATATTGAAGAAGGATGTTGGGAACACCAACTGAAAACTGACAAGACATTGCGCCACATCACTCCTTAGCCTTGGTAGGATTTCTGGATCGATCACCTTCTAAGAGATTACATTGAGGAATGCACATAGCTTCATAATGGCTAATCGAATGTTTTCCGGTAGAAGCCCCCTCAATGCAACCGGAAGTAGTTGCGTCATAATCACGTGGCATTCATGAGACTTTAGGTTCTAAAACTTTTTCTCGGCCATATTTATTATTCCCTTTATATTTGACGAGAAGCCAGACGGGACCTTCATACTGAGCAAGCATTCAAAGAAGATTTCCTTCTCTTCTTTGGTAAGAGCGTAGCTGGCAGGACCTTCATACTGCTTTGGAGGCATGCCGTCTTTTTCGTGCAAACATTTCATGTCCTCCCGTGCCTCCGGTGTATCTTTTGTCTTCCCATACATGCCCAAGAAGCCTAGCAGGTTCATGCAAAGGTTCTTCGTCATGTGCATCACGTCGATTGAAGGGCGGACCTCTAAGTGTTTCCAGTAGGGTAGGTCCCAAAATATAGATTTCTTCTTCCACATGGGTGCACGTCCCTCAACGTCATTCGGAACAGATAGTCCGTCGGGACCCTTTCCAAATATTACGTGTAAATCATTGGCCATAGCAAGTATGTGATCACCGGTATGCATGGCGGGCTTCTTCCGGTGATCTGCCTCGCCTTTGAAATGCTTGCCTTTCTTTCGACATTGATGGTTGGTTGGAAGAAATCGACGATGCCCCAGGAACACATTCTTCCTGCAATTGTCCAGGTATATACTTTCGGTGTCAGCTAAATAGTGCGTGCATGCGTGGTATCCCTTGTTTGTCTGTCCTGAAAGGTTACTGAGAGCAGGCCAATCATTGATGGTTACAAATAGCAACGCATGCAGGTCAAATTCCTCCTATTTGTGCTCATCCCACACACGTACACCGTTTCCATTCCACAGCTGTAAAAGTTCTTCAACTAATGGTCTTAGGTACACATCAATGTCATTTCCGGTTTGCTTAGGGCCTTGGATGAGAACTGGCATCATAATGAACTTCCGCTTCATGCACATCCAAGGAGGAAGGTTATACATACATAGAGTCACGGGCCAGGTGCTATGATTGCTCCTCTGCTCTCCGAAAGGATTAATGCCATCCGCACTTAAACCAAACCATACGTTCCTTGGGTCAGCTCCAAACTCAGCCCGGCCGTACTTTCTCAGGATTTTTGTCCATTGTGAGCCGTCAGCAGGGTGTCTCAAATTCCCGTCTTTCTTACGGTCTTCATTGTGCCATCACAACAACTTGGCATGCTCTTTGTTTCTGAATAGACGTTTCAACCGTGGTATTATAGGAGCATACCACATCACCTTGGCAGGAACCCTCTTCCTGGGGGGCTCGCTGTCAACATCACCAGGGTCATCCCGTCTGATCTTATACCGTAATGCACCGCATACCGGGCATGCGTTCAAATCCTCGTACGCACCGTGGTAGAGGATGCAGTCATTAGGGCATGCGTGTATCTTCTCCACCTCCAATTCTAGAGGACATATGACCTTCTTTGCTGCGTACGTACTGTCGGGCAATTCGTTATCCTTTGGAAGCCTCTTCTTAAATATTTTCAGTACCTTCCCAAATCCCTTGTCAGGTATAGCATACTCTGTCTTCCATTGTAACAATTCCAGTGCGGCACCGAGATTTGTGTTGCCCTCTTCGCAATTGGGGTACAACCCTTTTCTGTGATCCTCTAACATGCGATCGAACTTTAGCTTCTCCTTTTCACTTTCGCACTGTCTCCTTGCATCAACAATGACCCGGCGGAGATCATCATCGAGCACATCATCGTCTAGTTCCTCTTGATCTTCATCTTCCCCCATTGCAGCATCACCGTATTCAGGGGGCACATAGTTGTCATCGTCCTCTTCTTCTTCGATGTCTTCCATCATAACCCCTATTTCTCCGTGCTTGGTCCAAACATTATAGTGTGGCATGAAACCCTTATAAAGAAAATGGGTGTGAAGGATTTTCCGGTCAGAGTAAGACTTTGTATTCCCACATAGAGGGCATGGACAACACATAAAACCATTCTGCTTGTTTGCCTCAGCCACTTCGAGAAAATTATGCACGCCCTTAATGTACTCGGAGGTGCGTCTGTCACCGTACATCCATTGCCGGTTCATCTGCATGCATTATATATAATTAAGTGTGTCAAAAACCATTACAGAACATTATGAATAGATAAGTGACCAAATTAATATAAATTTTTTCTTTTAGAAAGAAGATAAGAACAAGAGGCTCACCACGGTGGTGTCGGCGACGAGATCGGCACGGGCGATCGACGGCGGTGAAGACGGGGACGGGACGTGACGGACCGCTAAACCTAGACAAATCTTGAGGAAAATGAAACTTGGAGGTCGAGTTTGGAGAGGAGAAAGCTTCAGTAGTGTGGCTCGGGCATTTCATCGAACACCTCATGTGCATAGGAGGTGAGCTAGAGCACCACAAAGCCCTCCCCTCACATTCCAGGAAAAAACAGAGCAGTGGAGTGCTCTGCTCGCGGGGGAGGGGTATATATAGCCACATCATTGGTCCCGGTTCGTGGCTGGAACCGGGACTAAAGGCCACACTTTAGTCCCGGTTCCAGCCACGAACCGAGACCAATGGATGTGGGCCAGGAGCGAGGCCCATTGGTCCTGGTTCGTGTTTGGAACCGGGACAAAAGGGTCCATACGAACCGGGACCAATGCCCCACGAGGCCCGGCCGCCCCCCTGGGCGCACAAACCGGGACGTATGCCCCCATGGGTCCCGGTTCGTGACTGAACCGGGACTAATGGGCTGGCCAGGCCTGAACCAAAGCCCAGTTTTGTACTAGTGAGGACTCCTCCCTCCTAGTTCAGCCGAATCACCTTGGCTTGGAAGCCAAGTCTGCCTCCTCTCCTACTCTCCTCCTATATATACTAGAGGGTTTTAGGGTTTTTGGAGATGATTTTCAGCCACGTGCAACCCTACCCTCTGGTGCATAGTTTCTCCTCTAGATCGGATTTCTGCAGTGCTTAGGCGAAGCCCTACCGGAATAGCTCCACCACCATCGCCCGAGCGCCTTCACGCTGCCGGAGAACTCTCCTACCTCTCTGCTCCCTCTTGCTAGATCTAGGAGGCGGAGATCGTCATCAAGCTATACGTATGCTGAACGCGAAGGTGCCGTCCGTTCGGCGCTAGATCGGAAGGACCGTGATCAAGATCGCGAGACGGATTGTGATGAGATCGCGGGACAGATCGTCATGAGTTCGCGGGACGGATTGTGATGAGATCGCGGGACGGATCGTGATGAGTTCGCGGGATGGATCGCGATTGGATCGCGGGATGGATCGTGATGAGATCGCGGGACGCTCGATGATTTGGATTGCGAAGACGTTCGACCACACCAACTGCGTTTCTTAACGCTTCCCGCTTAGCGATCTACAAGGGTACGTAGATCCACTCTCCCTCTCGTAGATGCTCATCACCATGGATAGATCTTGCGTGTACATAGGAATTTTTTTCTTTCCCATGCGTCGTTCCCCAACAACAGCAACCTAAATAGGTGAACTTGGACATTTTAGCTCAAATACATTATGGAACTCCATATATGAAGTTGAATTTGAACCTTGAATTCAAACCTACTTCATTTAAATCTATTGCTAGATGCATTAGCTCAAACACATCATATTGCCATGACATATGCATGCATCATATTGTTGCATTTGGTGAGTATTGATTTGTTCCCCCCTTCGATGGTTGTTCTTCGTGTTAGGCACTATTCCGGAGGATACGGTCGAGTATCCATCTGAGGAGCAGTAACATGTGATCGTCTTATCAGGAAAGCAATCCCCCCTTGAACATATCCGATACAATCCCACTCTCTCGCTCTTGCTCTCACTTATTGCATTAGGACAAAACGTTTCAACTTTGCATGTTCCGGTAGTTGAACCCATTCCTCTGCATGACCTGTCATTGTCACAGTAAATAGCTAAACCATGCAACCTAGCATACCTGGTAGATGCTTGAGCTATGTTGTGCCTTTAACCTGCTAAGCTTGCTATGCTTAGAGTTGTGTCAGGTCTGATGCATCTAGGTGATGAACCGGAGCAAACAGTCCCGGCTAAGGTAAGGCTGCAGCCGTGGAGTTATCGTGCGTGAGGCCGCAAAGTGATGTGATATGTTACAACCTGGATTCATATGACTTAGGATCAGGGTCCCGACAGCGTCGGTATCAGAGCCGACCGACTGTAGGATTACCAAGCCAAACTGGTCGATGTTGAGTCTAGTAACTCTTTAGTTATATAAGGGAATTGATTGTGGAAAGGAATGTAAGGCTCTTTTTATTCCTTTCCCCATGTTATTCTGGATTTTGAGTCACCCTCTCCTTTTCTATGGGGATTAAGAACTAGGCTTCTTACCTATCTATCAATATCTCGTGTTACTATTCCGTAGACTTATAGGAATGGTCGATCTGAGTTGCATCCAGTCTGCCATTGGTCGATCTGTGTTACTATCTCATGTTTAATCCTAGTTTCTCATCATCAGGATGTCCCACACTACCCAAACTGCCATTGGTCACAAGAAGGACCAGAGACGTGGAACCAGAGATGCTAAAGTTCTGTCGGATTCACCTTCGTTGGCACAGTTCATGTTAGACATTGAGAAAGACAAGCGTGAGTGAAATCGCTTGTCGACACGTATTCAGGAAAACACCGCACATCAATGTGCTGGAACAGTGACCATCCGCGATTTCATCAAGCTGTACCCACCCACCTTCCATCACTCCATTGAGCTACTCGATGCAGATGACTGACTCCCTAGCATCACAAACAAGCTGCGTTCCGCGAACGTGGCCGAGGCTGACAAGGTCACCTATGCTACATATTTCTTGGAGGGTCCTGCTAGTATATGGTGGGAGAACTATGAGACTATAATTCCAGCTGGCCAGATTCCTACCTTGAAAGAATTCACAGAGGTTTTCCGTGAGCATCATATTCCTTAGGGTCTCATGGATCGAAAGAGGGAAGAGTTTTGTAACCTTACCCAGGGTAAGATGGCTGTACATGTTTATAGTCGAGAGTTTGAGAACCTTGCATGTTATGCCACAGAAGAAGTGTCCACGGATGCCAAGAAGCAAGCTAGGTTCAGGAAGGGTCTCAACCCAAAGTTGCGTCGTGATCTTCACCCGCATCATTGTGACACCTTCCAAGCTCTGGTGAACAAGGCCATTAATGTAGATACAGCTCAGTTCACCTATGAGGAATCTCGCAAGCACAACCATGATTTGGCTTCTACCTCGGGTCCTAGATCTCATAAGCGCCGGATTTGGGTTCCGAACTCATCGCTTCCTCCTGGATATGCATCGAGGCCAACCTATGTGGCGCCTCATCCAACTCAACTAAATACTCCACCCAAATCTATTGGTGGACCGCTTGTCAATGCGATTCCACATCATACTTCTGTGATTTGCTACAAGTGCGGAGAACTAGGCCACATCGCTCGCAATTGCACTTAGTCCAATGGTGTATCACCTCAGTCTGGAAAGTCTGTTGACCGTAATAAGTCACCAGTCAGGGTGATCCATGCCAAGCCAACCATCACTGAACAGGGATATGTGAATCACGTCTTAGCCAAAGAAGCTAATGATGATCCATAAGTTCTCCTTGGAACACTCCTTGTCAATTGCCATCCAACATCAGTTCTATTTGACACTCGAGCATCGCATTCCTTCATCTCGGAAGGCTATGCCTGGTTGCACGACATGTCCTGTTGCGATATGCCAACTGCTCTTGAAATTCAGACTCCAGGGTCTAGATGGCAGACCACAAGAACAAGCCATGGAAATGAAATCCGTGTTGATAGACTTGTATTCCTTGCTTTGCTAATAGATCTCAAGTCTTCAGATATTAATATCATCTTGGGTATGGACTAGATGGAAGCTCACCATGCCAAGATCGATTGCTCCACCAGGTCTGTTCAGCTTACACATCCATCTGGCAAGATAGTCCATGTTTCAACACGAGTTACAAAGCATCAACTCAATTCACTCAATGCCAACCCTCTTCACAAGCTTGAAGATATATCGGTAGTAAGAGATTTTCCAGATGTTTTCCTAGAAGAATTGCTAGGCATTCCGCCTGACAGGGATGTAGAGTTTGTGATATACCTCATCCCAGGAACTGTTCCAATTTCTAGAAGACCTTATAAGATGACACCCTTGGAGTTAGCTGAGCTCAAGAAGCAACTCGATGAGTCCTTGCAAACCGTCCTCTTTGTGAAGAAGAAGGATGGAATGGATCGAATGGTTGTGGATTACCGACCCGTCAACTTGGTCACAATAAAGAATAAGTATCGGCTCCCCAGGATCAATGATTTGTATGATCAACTTGCTGGATCTTCAGTGTTCTCCAAGATGGATTTGAGGTTAGGCTACCATCAAATCAAGAATAAGAATGGAGACATTCCCAAGACAGCGTTCGTCACTTGTTATGGCCAATACGAGTACATAGTCATGTCTTTTGGACTAACCAATGCTCCAGCAACATTTTCCCGTTTGATGAACTCAAGCTTCATGGAGTACTTAGATAAGTTCGTCATGGTTTACCTCGATGATATTTTGATTTATTCAAAGAATGAAGAAGAACATGCTGAGCACCTCAGACTTGTGCTAGAAAATTCAGAGAGCACCGCCTTTATGCCAAGTTCTCCAAGTGTGAATTTTGGTTACCTGAAGTGACCTATCCAGGTCATGTGATCTCCGGAAAGGGCATCACAGTCAATCCTGAAAGAGTTCAGGCCATTCTCGACTGGACCCCACCGGAAACAGTTAAGAAAGTTAGAAGTTTCCTTGGTTTAGCGAGCTATTGTCTCCGCTTCATGGAGAACTTGTCCAAAGTTGCCAAGCCTCTGACGGAACTCCCTAAGAAATATAAGAAGTTTGAGTGGACCCCACAATGTGAGCACAGTTTCCAGGAAGTGAAGAGACGTTTGACCTCTGCTCACATGCTTGTGCCACCTGACTTCTCCAAGGATTTCGTCATCTATTGTGACGCTTCCAGACAAGGACTTGGATGTGTTCTTATGCAAGACCGACAGATGATCGCCTATGCATCCCGATAGTTGCACCCACATGAGGAAAATTATCCAACACATGATTTGGAGCTTGCAGCAGTACTCCATGCGCTCAAGGTATGGCGACATTACCTTCTTGGTAATCGTTGCGAGATTTACACAGATCACCAAAGCCTGAAGTATGTATTCACTCAACCAAATCTGAATCTTAGACAAAGACGATGGTTGGAACTGACTATGGATTATGACTTTGGAATTACTTACACCCCAGGCAAGGCAAATGTCATGGCGGATGCGTTAAGTCGTAAATCCTATTGCAACAATCTTATGCTGCAACAAGGTCAACCCCTTACTCATGAGGAATTTTGCATGCTTAACCTTCACATTGTTCCTCGTGGATCCCTTTCAGCCTTGGTTGCAAAACCTACTCTGGAGGATCAGATTATAACAAGCCAAAAGTATGATGCGGGTATTACCCGGATCAGGGATAATGTTGAAAAGGGAATTGCTGGTAGTTTCTCCATTGATGATAGAGGTACAGTATACTTTGGGAATTAACTGGTAGTTCCTAAAAAGCAACAACTTTGAGAGTTGATCCTTAAGGAGGCTCATGAATCTCCTCTCACCATTCACCCTGGCAGCACCAACATGTATCATGACCTACGCCAAAGGTTCTGGTGGACCAGAATGAAGAGGGAAATCGCTCAATTCATTGCTAATTGCGATGTTTGTCGTCGCATGAAGGCAGATCATCAGAGACCTACTCGCACCCTTCAGCCTTTAGCCATTCCTGAATGGAAATGGGATAAAGTTGAAATGGATTTCATCACCGGATATCCCAAGGCCAAGAAAGGAAATAATGCAATCTTCGTGGTTATGGATCGCCTTTCCAAAGTGGCTCATTTCCTTCCTGTCCGAGAGAGTATCACTGCTAGTCAGTTGGCGGAATTGTATATCTCTCGAATAGTGTCCCTGCATGGTGTACTATTGGAAATCAATTCAGACCGTGGAGGTCTTTTCACCTCTCGATTTTGGGAAAGTTTCCAGAATGCTATGGGAACCCATGTTTCCTTTAGCACTGCTTTTCACCCTCAGTCAGGTGGACAGGTTGAAAGAGTTAATGAGATTCTCGAAGACATGCTCAAAGCTTGTGTAATCTCATTCGGAATGAATTGGGAGAAGTTTCTTCCATTTGCCAAGTTTGCATATAACAACAACTACCAATCCAGCCTGGGCAAAGCTCCTTTTGAAGTTCTTTATGGACGTAGATGTCGAACACCTTAAAACTAGTCAGAGACCGGGGAAAGACAATTCTTTGGCCAAGATATGATCCAGGAAGCCGAAGAGCAAGTTTGTGTTATTCGCGAAAATCTCAAGACTGCTTAGTCTCGTCAGAAGAGTCAGTATGATCGCCATCATAAGGAATTAACATATGAGGTGGACGAAAAGGCTTACCTTCGGGTTACTCCTCTGAAGGGTACCCATCGTTTCGGTATCAAGGGCAAATTGGCTCCTTGTTACATTGGTCCTTTTTGCATTCTTGCTAAATGAGGAGAGGTTGCCATCCAATTGGAACTGCCCCCGCATCTTTCCCGAGTTCATGATGTCTTCCACGTTCTCAACTTAGGCGTTGCTTCAAGGATCATATCCGTGAAGTGGACCACGAAACACTTGATCTTCAAGATGATCTTTCATATCGAGAATATCCTGTTTGTATTCTCGATCAAGCTGAGCGTGTAACCCGACGTCAGAATATCAAGTTTCTGAAGGTTCACTGGTCGCATTATTCTGAGAATGAAGCTACCTGGGAGCGTGAAGATCCTCTTCGATTTGAGTATCCGTCTCTTTTCCCGTCAACTCCAGAATCTCGGGACATGATTCTTTTAAGTGGGGTGAGTTGTCACATCCCTAGATTTAGCATGCATTAGGATCCATGTTGTGATTGAATCATGTTTAAATTCTTTTAAACTTGAAATGGGGATGTTCAAAACCCTAGCACCATTTGAATTCAAATAGGCTCAACCAAAATATTTTTTCAATGATCCAAAGTGACCTTGGAAAATGTTCATCTTCTCTGGAATAATGCGGCAACAAAAACCAAGGGTGTTGCATATTTTACAAATGTCATTTTGGGTATTGAATTAAATCAATAAATATTCAGATTGGGGTTTTAAAATTCTATAAATATTTTTAAAGCTCCAACAAATTTGAAACTTGGCCAGGGCCTTTGGAATAATTCCTCTAGTGCCTAGAAAAAGTTTCACAATTTTACAAGATATTTTAGTGCCTAGAATTAAACAAATGCAATAACATAAATAGAAAATAGAAAGTAAATAAATAAATAAATAAAAGAGGAGGCCCAGTAGGAGCGAGCCCAACTGGCCCATGCCAGTCATCCCTGTCCTCTCCCCAAGAGGATAGGGGCACGCGTTCGCCGCGCGCGGGCACGCTTCACGGCCACGTCCTGCCTGGCTGCCTGCCTTGGAGGCCTCCGGGGCCGCCAGCGCAACCCCCTCCCCGCCGTGGCTCTCTTCTCCTCTCTCTCTCGTCCTGCCTCTCTCTCTCTTCCTCCTCTGCTCTCTCCCATAGATGGCCGAAGCCGCCGTCACCATCGCCAGCCTAGCGTGTCGCCCCCGCGCCCTTCTGAGCCCCCAAAGGGTCCACCGGGACCTCGTTGTCCTCCCCATGGAGCCGTAGAAGGCCGGATGCCCTGCATCACCATCAGCGCCACCATCTTCTCCACCTCCGGCCGCCTCTCCCCGTCGCCGATTCGCTGCCGTAGGAGCCTCCCCGAGCTTGCCCTCGACGCCATCGAGCCCCCTATGAGCTACCGCGTCCATTTCCTTTCTTCCCCAGCTCTTCCGCGCCCCCTAGGCCCTAGCGCTGCCATGGCCGAGCTCTGGCCGCCGCTTCCGGTGTCGCAGCCGCCATCTCCGGCAACCCCCGCGGCCCTGGCTAGCCTTCCCGGGTGCGGGCGAGCGAGGGCTTTGCCCCAGTGCCCCCAGCCACCACTCCCGTGGCCGGAAGCGCTGCCGCTGCCGCGACCAAGGGTCGCCGGCGATGAGCCCCGTCGCCTGAGCCACTGGCCGGTGGGGCCCCTTCATTAGGTAGGCTAATCACCGGGTTAGTTAACCCCCTAAGTAGCTGACATGCGGGCCCAACCCTGTTAGTATTTCAGTTAGATTAATGAAAAACAGTTAGATTGGAAAGTCAATGACAGGTGGGGCCTAGCCGTCAGGTTTGACCTGGGCTGGCGTCTTTGACCTGCTGACGTCACAATGACGTCAGGCTGACGAATAAAAGCATTAGTGTATATTAAATAAATTCCATAAATTAATAAAAACTTCAAAAATTCATAGAAAATAATCTATAAATTAGATAAAAATAATTTATATATGAAAATTGATCAAAAAAATTCAATGAATCCATATGTACCATTTTCATGCATGTTAGAGCAACCTAAATAGGTGAACTTGGACATTTTAGCTCAAATACATTATGGAACTCCATATATGAAGTTGAATTTGAACCTTGAATTCAAACCTACTTCATTTAAATCTGTTGCTAGATGCATTAGCTCAAACACATCATATTGCCATGACATATTCATGCATCATATTGTTGCATTTGGTGTTTATTGATTTGTTCCCCCCTTCAATGGTTGTTCTTCATGTTAGGCACTGTTCTGGAGGATACGGTCGAGTATCCATCTGAGGAGCAGTAACGTGTGATCGTCTTATCAAGAAAGCAACCTCCCTTGAACATATCCGATATAATCCCACTCTCTCGCTCTTGCTCTCACTTATTGCATTAGGACAAAACATTTCAACTTTGCATGTTCCGGTAGTTGAACCCATTCCTCTGCATGACCTGTCATTGTCACAGTAAATAGCTGAACCATGCAACCTAGCATACCTGGTAGATGCTTGAGCTATGTTGTTCCTTTAACCTGCTATGCTTGCTATGCTTAAAGTTGTGACGGGTCTGATTCATCTGGGTGATGAACCGGAGTGAACTGAAATTTGTTCTGACGATGAGAGTTAAGTTGTGAACACGATTTGGTAAAGGTAGCGATGAGAGGCAGTGTAGGAGTACATTGCGGGTTGTCTCATTGGGACCATCCTTAAGAACTGAGTCCTGTGTATGAAGTCCAAGACTAGCTACTACCGCACATTGGGATCCTTAATTGACTCTCTCGACTTATTAACCGACTTAATCTCTGTCCAGTAGTTGCAACTAGTTTCTGGTGTTTGTAGGATATGCTAGTAGTCTATCGAGTGGCACGCCGTACAGGTGGGCTTGGGACAGACTAGGCATTGTGGCCCGGTGTACCAAGCGTAGTACCATCTGTTGAGGTGGGCTTGGGAACCCTGTACACATTGTTTGGTGTTGTTGAGGAAACTTTGGCCAGACTTCCTTGCGGGTTTAGTCTCAAATAGGTGATAAACCTGGACTAGAGTCTTGTGTGGTTAGTTAGGTCGTGGCCAACTCCCTCGCTGGGCTACCGCTTGAAGGTTGCCGAAGTGCCTTTTGACGAGCACATGGCGGTAAGTGGCCGGAGCATGTGTGACGAAGTACACCCCTGCAGGGTAATCAATCTATTCGAATAGCCGCGTCCGCGTATATGGACTACTTGGATACTTATATGGTTCATAGACAATTTAAAAGGTTACTCATAAAAGCTTCAAGTAAAGTGTGAGTACCGTGGATGACACTCTCATAGGAAGACGAGAGCGGATCCATGGTGGTGTATTGTTGTGGTGTTAGTGGACTTGTGTATGCTTCACAAAACTTTTCAAAGTTATGGAAGTCGTAGTACAGGATAGCCACCGAGTCAAAGCTGGCTTGCTGCATTGAACCCCACAACTTCCTTGTTGATACCGATGCATATGTAGTTAGTTCTGATGTAAGTCTTGCTGAGTACTTAGTACTCACTGTTGCTTAATTATGTTTTTGCAAAGGAGACTCCAGTCTCACTAGTGGTTTCTATGATAAGATCGATGTTGTCCATTTAGCTTGGGAATCCCAGCCAGAGGTCTAGTTCTTGTGGAGGGCCTTGTAGATAGACAGGCTTCCTCGGCCTTCTTCTTTTCTAGATGTCTATACCCAGACATGTTAAGCTTCCGCTTGTTGTTTGTATGACTTGTGTGTTGGGTCATGTGACCCCTGTTTGTAATATCACACTATGTTGGCTCTTATGAGTCTCCTAAATAAATGTTGTGTTGTTGTATGGTTATGTTGTGATGCCATAGTTGTATCTATGCATATCGGGCATGTCGTGCATATGTGTGACGTGCAACGATATGTATGCGATCCGCCACCTAGTCATGTGCCTCTAGTAGTACTCTTTACGGGAAACTGCCTCTTTGTGTTTCCACCGAGCCTTGGTAGCTTGCTACTGCTCCGGACACATTGATTGACCGGCATGTATCCTTCTCTATTGCTTTGTCTGTCCCTTCGGCGAAATGTCTCACAGTGTAATGGAGTCCTTGTAGCCTGTTACGACTCGTCTACATGCAGTGACGACATTTATGTCCCACGGCGTAATGGAGTCCCTGTAGTTTGCTATGACTCATCTACACACGCTTGAGGCCGACACCTGCATTGCTGGGTTACGTATGCCTGTTTCCGTACGGATGTACCTCTTGGGTTCTATGACTAGTCATGTCGGCCCGGGTTCTCTGTCGTTTGATTGCCAGCGACATGTTCACATACGTGAGCTAGAAGACGCAAACGGTCCCTGCTAGGGTAGGCTACAGCCGTGGAGTTACCGTGCGTGAGGCTGCAAAGTGATGTGATATGTTATAGCCTGGATTCATATGACTTAGGATTGGGGTCCCGACAGAATGATATGGACTCTTAATTTTTACCACCTCAAACCACATGGATTCCACCCTGTAGTTGTATTCGTCACCAAAGGTGACTTCCAAAGAGATCTTACCCACTGGATAAGCTGACTCGCCAGGCACCACACCATGAAAGACTGTTGAGGAGGGCCTAAGATCCTTATCAAGCAACTTCATTCGGCGGAAAGTGTCATAGTACAGGATATTGTTGCTGCTGCCTCCATCCATAAGTACCTTAGTAAACACATATCCTCAAACTTATGTCGTACACAGACCACTTCAAGTATTGCGGGACAGCCGGTGTGATCACATTAACCGCCCGCTTGTGCAAATTCTGATCTCGCCTGTCAAGGCTGGTTGTAAAAACATGATACTGACCCGAGCTGAGCAGCTTTGGATTACTCTGATACCTAGACTGGTTATTCTGATGCTTATTATTGCCACAAGATTGCTGATGATGCACTCCTTGATTGCCCTGGCCCTGATAGCCGGATCCTGAGCCGCCGGAACCAAGGCCAGCTCCTGACCCGCCTGGCGGGCCGCCACCGTTGTTGTGCTGCTGTCGCAAGCTATAATCCCAAAAATGTCACATAATGTGGCAATTCGTCCACGTGTGACCGCCACCCTATCGGGCCGGCTGTGCTTCGGACATGACTTATTGAGCATCTCCTCCAAGTTGAAAGGAGTTTTACTCTTATTGAAGGGTTGTCTGAAATTCCCATTGCCCTTAGCATGATTGTTCCCGGTGCTGGCGTTGGCCACCAATTCTCACCCGCCTTCTAAATTCTTCCTCTTGCTTTGATTGCCATTGCCTGCCACACCCTTGCCATTGTTGTTCTTCTTACTCTGACCAGGCTTCTCTTCATCAGAGCCTGGATCCTTCGTATTGTCAGAGTCGGCGTATTTTGTGAGAGCCGCCATGAGCTCCCCCATGTCTTGACACGAGCGCTTGAACCGGCCAAGCTTCTGCTTCAGAGGCGTAAAGTGGCAATTCTTCTCCAGAATCAAAACTGCTTGAGCCGCCGTAATCTCTTCAGACGAGTGGATGATAGTTGAGACCCAGCAGATCCAATGATGAGCCGACTCATTCTCCTATTGCACACAATGATCCAAATCCACAATCATCATGGGTTGCTTGCACGTTTGACGGGGTTATTACCCTTAGGTAGGCCAAAGCAACGGGGTTCTCCCCCCTTCCGCTTCAAAGGAAAACTATGCTGTGGCTGCCCATGGCCGACTGGAGGACGACTGGCTCGACCTGTCGCCGGCTGGCGACACGGACGGCTGGTCATGCAACCGGCTCGACCCCCGGCCGGCTGGGCGCGGTCGGCTGCCTTTCAGGCTGCCTCCTCCGTTGACCCTGGGGCGTACGCACAACGTCCCGTCCCTCTACGCGTAGGTACGATGACATGACATGATCGCCATGACGGGCGGCCTTGTGGCCACAGTGATTGCTGACGCACAGTAGCGCATGGCTACAGTTCGGCCGTCCAGACCGATGACCTCGGCAAGCATGACCAGGCAGGGAAATAGTGTCGGCACGCCCTCGCCCACTCGATTACCTGCCCCGACGTGGCTACAGTGCAGATGGCCGTACCCGAGACTTCGGCTGGCTGGCGCTATACGAAGCCTCCCGGGCGACCCGTGCCGCGGCAGGTGGGCGAGGTCCAATCGCAGAGCTGGGTGGCGGTCCCCAGCGGGAGACGGAACCACTCAGCTGGTGGACCCTACAGACGACGATATGGCACGAAGGGCGGGACCCCTTGGCTAGCCGGAGAGACTGCCAGCCGGGTCCCCCACCCCTGTACTTTAGAACATATTACAGAGCCGAGGGTTGGCCTATAAACCCCCCCGAGCCCCCCATGCAACAGGGACGGACGATCATTCGCATACACCCACATGGAGCTTTCCTCTCATACCATCTCTAGCTAAGGAGGACGAGCCGGCTGCTTCTTGTTCCTCCTCTAGACATAGCTCCAGGAGCACCCCTGTAAACACAACTATCCATCCAACTAGGCCTAGCGGGACTAGGGGTATTACCTCCCACGGAGGGCCCTGAATCTGGGTACATCGCGTGTCACCATCGCTTGTGTCCAATCTCGCACCCAGAGCCCGTCGGCGTCCTTCGGGCCCAACCACCTACGATAAGGCTACCCATGGCATCTGTCGTGAGAAAACGATGACAATGTTCCTTGGAATTTTTTGATGAACTTCAACTTTAACTCAGCCCAAGAATTAATGGTGTTGGGTGGCAAGCCCTTCAACCACGTGCGAGCCAGCCCTTCCAGTGTCATGATGAAATACTTAGCACATACTGCGTCATTGACGTCTAACATATCCATGGCCAGCTCATAGCTTTCAATCCAAGCCTTCGGAGGGAGGTCAGCAGTGTAATTTGGCACCTTGTGAGGGCCCTTGAAATCTTTCAGCAGTAGCTTGTTCCGTAAAGCTAGCACTAAGCACGGTAGTCCCACGGCCCTCGAGGTTATCCCTGCTCCGACCGAGATGGAAGGTGCGGGTTCTTGATGAGCCGCCGACGCTACCAGAGCCACCGCCTCTCGCTATGCTCTCGCCCGGTCCACCAACGCTTGAGCATCCAGAACCGCATGATCATCTCATGGCGGGTCCCGATGCTGATCACTGCTAGAAACCTCCGGCGACTCATAGCACCGATTGAAGCTGCGGCTAGGGATGGGGGTTGAATGCACGTGACTCCGGCTGTAAGTGTACTTCTCCTGCTAGGCCATCGCCATCTGCAGGTATCCAATAGCGTTCCGCACCTCTTCTATGAAAGGTGCCTCGTCTAGGATAGGGATAGTACCAAGATGGCTTGCTTTTGCCACCATGTTCTCTGCCGGGTTTGAATAATGACCCGCCAGCTTTGGGAAAACCATTGGTGAGGGCTGGTTCCGTCGGGGCGGGTTAAGCTGCTGCCGAGCCGCCGACCGACTCCCAGGTGCCTTTGCTATCCGTCCCGTTCCCGACATGTTGAAAAGGTTTCTAGCCTCGTATTGTTCTGGCAAACAGGACTGATACCTCATCCACGGAACCGCCACTGCAGATTGCTGCTCTAGCTCCAGGAGGAAAGCATCCGCCCTAAGGCGCTCCGCCTCTGCATCCATCTAAGCCTTCAGTGCGCTGATCCCCTGTTGCGCTTTAGTCATCTGGTCCTTCAGTCTTGTGATCGCTGCATTCCGGGCTGCTTGATTCTCAGTCGTGACCTCAGTCGCCATCAAGGCTATAAGCTTGTTCATCAGATCCAGAAGAACTTGAGCCGACAGCGGGTCAGCCTCTGACTCTGCTGCCCCGACGACCGTACTGCTCGGGCCCGGCGCTGAACCCGCCATGAAGACGGCCGCATGAGTCGGCGACCCATGATACTCCGGCTCATGATACTCCAACTCTGGGTAAAGCTCGTCGTAGCCCCCAAGCCTGCCATCGTGAAGCTGGTAGATGGACGAGAGTTTCCTATGACACATGGAACCCTTAAGATCCATGCCCTGAGTGAAGCCGATGAAGACATGCTTCCTGCCCAGGTTAGCACGGACGGGTTGCACGTGTCGGGCAGGTTGCGTGCGCCGGGACGGCTCGATGATGTTGGTGCAGACGTCCGGCCCGGGTGTAGATCTGCCGATCTTGCCGATGAAGACGTGGATTCTGCCAAAGGGAACCCGGAAACCGTACTCGACAGAGTCGGTCTCGGGGCCCCAGCTGGCGTTGTTGATGTAGAGCCAACCACGAAGACTCTTGTTCATCCTGCCAACAACGTACCCCTCGATCCCTAGGAGATAGCCCTTTGAGAACTCAACACCACCAAGCGCTAGCCCAATGGTGGGCACCAATTGTCGTGGTTTTGTCACGGCAGATGTCCGAGGACTTAGGTTCGAAGCCATCGCTAAGGTGATGGACTCAAAGGGGTTGGTTGGGATGAAGGACACGAGTTTACCCAGGTTCGGCCCCTCAAGAAGAGGTAAAAGCCTACGCCCTGCTTGTTGTTTTATTGATTGGAGGATCGATTACAAGGGAGCGGATTCGCTTGACCTAGTTCTCGATTAGTTGATTTCTGTCTAAGTCGCCCCGGGTCTCGCCTTTATATAGGAGGTCAAGACCATGGTTTACACAAGTCTCATACTGACTCTTACAACGTATCTGACTCTGTCTCTATGTCGCCTTACCATCTTGGGCAATCCGCCTCCGGGCGGCTTAATCGCCCAGGTCTTCATGCCATCTTTCGTCCGGGCCTTTGTCTTGGCCCATCTTGGTAAACCGCCATACGGCCAGGCCCACGTCTTTTGGCCAATCTTCCTTGGTCTGGATTATGAGCCACCAGGTATGACCCGGCCCCACCTAGGCGGGTCTTACCATGGGGTTATATCCCCAATAGTAATTACACTTCATATTGTTATCCCGTTGAAAACTTAACCTATCTGTCATCAATCACCAAGAGGGGGGAGATTGTTAGTGCATCTAGTGCCCATTAGTGATTTTGGTGTATTGAAGACTTATAAGTTAAGGTACTAATGTGTTTGTGAGTGTGCACATGATCTCTAAGTCGATGAGGAGTTTGATATATTTGGAGATTATCGACCCCTAAAAATGTATGTCTTCAACTGAAGACTTTGTGAAGACTTTGCTGAAGACTTTGGTATTCCCTAAAGACTTTGAAAATGAAGAAGTTGGTGTGACCTTGAAGATATGAACAAGGACTATGAAGCGTGAAGACTTTTGTTTTCGTAGTTTCATTTCCTTTCTTTGAGTCATAGGAAACACCTTACTGTTAAAGGGGGCGAGGTAATAGTAAGGAAAATTTCCAACTGATGCTCAACTCCAAAAGCCTCAACCTATCCAATCCTTTGAGTGAAGCCTTTGGAAATCTCTTGCAGTTCATTCAAGTTCTTCAGTGACAGAGACGATGTTCTTCTGGTCTCTAAGGAAATTGGTCTGACTGAGGAGTTAGGATTTCGCCAGTGTGAATTGCCTACAAGTGAGGAACATGATATGTCTGAGGACTTTCATAGTTCGAAATTCTGATCGTTGTTGTGCTTAGTGCCAGCTGTCCCCAATCACAAATATCAACATAACGGCCATATCATTGGGGGCATTTATGTCTTATCATGTCAGGTTGCACCCTGGCTATAAATAGCCACCCCCACATACGATTGTCACAACAGTTGGAACTGGGTCATCAAACCATTGTCTTCATCGAGTTACCTGGTTCTATTTCCTCAACCCCTCTATTCCTCGTATACTTGTTGATGAAATTGATCGTTACTATTTGAAGAATTTGACTGAAGACATTCACAATTTCCTCACCTCAAATTCTTCAAGTTACCTTGTTCCTCACCTGCTTATTCTGTATCACGCTACTTGTAATCCGTGCATGTTTCATTTCATCATGATGACTATGCTGTCACTATGTTTCTCATGCACTTGAGTACTTCATCTGCTGCTAGTTATTCATCACATTTCAAATTCCTCAAGTTGAAATTCCTCAAGTGATGAATTCGTAAAAATCGCCTTTCACCCCCTCTAGTCGATATAACACACTTTCATCAGCATTTTCAGGTTCTCTAGCTTTAGCAATATGAGCATCAAGTAATTCATTCAGTGCCACACCTTTAGTTTCAACATGTGTAAAAATAGTTTCATCATTAATTTCAGAAGTGGCATCATAAAGTTCACGTGACATATCAGGACGATCAATAGGTGGCGGTGTAGCAAGCTGATCCAAAATAGTAGGTGAATCTAAAGCAGCGCTAGATGGTAGTTCCTTACCTCCTCTCATGCGAGAGGGGACGATATTAGGTCGATTGTCTTTCATATTTATCATAGTAGCAATTGGATATACTTCAAGTTAACACAATAAATAGATCTATGCTCCCCAGCAACGGCGCCAGAAAAAGGTCTTGATAACCCACAAGTGTAGGGGATCACGACAATCTTCATGGGTTGTATTTCACCCTAATTTATTGATTCAACACAAGGGGAGCCAAAGAATATTTATTGGCCTTGATAGTTGAGTCGCCAATTCAACCACACCTGGGATATCTCTCTGCAACAAAGGTTTAGTAGCACGACAAATAGTAGTAGCAAGAGTAACATCAGTAGTGACAGTAGCAGTTTGGTAGCAGGTGTGACAGTGGCCATAGCAATATTAACTTATCTAGATTCAGCATATGTGACATGTAGGCATGTGGATCGGTGATGGATAATTATTTAGATGACATTGATCATATAACAGTTACACACTAGGGCGACACAGGACTAGCTCCAATTCATCAATGTAATGTAGGCATGTCTTTCGTATATAGTCATACATGCTTGCGATAAGAACATGCATGCCATCTTTTGTCCTACCCTCCTATGGCAGCGAGGTCCTATTGGAAACTAAGGGATATTGGGGCCTTCTTTTGATAGAGAACTAGAACAAAGCACTAACACATGGTGAATACATGAACTCCTCAAACTACGAAAATACATGAAAGAATCCCAGTTATTGTCACCTTGGGGTATGCGGATCATGGCACATAATAGGTGCATAAAACTTTCAAGATAGGATCCAAATCACTCTTATATTAATGAAAAGATAATAGGCTTAGATCTGAAATCATGGCACTCAGGCCCTAGTGACAAGCATTAAGCACATCAAAGTCATAGCAACATCAATCTCAGAACATGGTGGATACTAGGATCAAGCCTTATCAAAGTTAGCTCGTACATGATCATTCTCATCCAATCCCACCACCATGCAACAAGCCTACAAAAGAATTACTCTCTCCTGGTGGTGGCATCATGGAGGTGTTGATGTAAGGGTTGGTGATGACAACGGTGACGATTTTCCCCTCTCTGGAGCCCAAAATAGGCTCCAGATCAGCCCTCGGGAGGAAGAATAGGAGGTGGCGAGGGCTCTGTCTCGTGAAACGTGATGAAAACTTCTCTCTGATTTTTGGTCCGATGATGTGATTTTATAGGACTAGAATTAGGGTCGAAGGGTCTACGAGGGCCCCACAAGCCATCAGGGCGTGCCCTAAGGGAGGGCGCCCTGATATGTGGTGGCTCCCTGGCACACCCCCTCTGGAAGGTCTTCACTCCATAATTCATTATTATTCCCAAAAATAATTCCCAAAAAGTTTCGTCCAATTCTGAGAACTTTTATTTCCACACAAAAATAACACCAAGGCAGTTATGCTGAAAACAACGTCAATTCGGGTTAGTTTCATTCAAATCATGCAAATTAGAGATCAAAACCAGAGAAATCGTGTTTGGAAAAGTAGATACGTTTGAGACATATAAGGTCCACCTCTGCTCATTTGGTGAACTTGTTGATGGCAACGTAGAGGTAGCGATAGCTGCCGGCTACGCGAGGGAAGTGTCCGAGAATATCCAGCCCCTAGACCGGGAAGGGCCATGAGAGAGGGATGGTTTGGAGCCCTTGCTAGATGATGAATCTGCTTGGCATGGAATTGGATAGCCTTGCATACCTGGACTAGCTCCATGGCATCCTCAAGCGATGTGGGATGGTAGAAGCCGCTATGGAAAGATTTGCCTACGAGAGTGTGCAAGGACAAGTGGTGGACACTATCGCCTCCGTGGATGTAGGAAGCAGCTCAAACCCTTGCTCCTTGGAGATGCACCGCAGTGTGACTCCGTTCGGGCGGTGGCAGTACAGGTCGCCCTCTTTCAAGTGGTAGAGTGCTACTTAGTGGACGACATGCTCTACTTCTATGTCAATCTCTGAGAGGACACCCCTCCAGGTAGGCCTTGATTGCCATGGTCAAACTCTCAGGCTACAAGTCGAGCGCCAGTAGCAGACAAGCACCCGAGGATGGTTCGTAGTCTGGTGCATCTATGGGTGCTGCGGGAGGGAGATCCTCATGAGGCATCGTGGGGCTGATGATTAGAGGTGCCGCTGAAGGATTCAGGAGCCATTCCTTGAAGACATTGGGGTTCTGGGAGTCACGTCAAGAAGTGCGCTTGGCGATTTTGTCCACCTTGCTATTCTCACTGCGAGCGATGTGCTGGAGCTCCATGCCCATGAAGCGCTTTTCGATCTTGCGCACCTCCTCCAGGTAGGCCTCCATGTGCTCATCCTTTGTCTTGTACGTTTTGTTGGAGAAGTTGATGAGGAGTTGCAAGTCCCCCTTGATGACGATGCGCCTGACTCCAAGCACGATGGCGACGTTGAGCCCAGCGATGAGTCCCTTGTATTCAACGATGTTGTTGGAGACCTTGTCGGTGCTCCTGAAGTAGGGTTGTACTTCATAGTAGAGCTTGTCTCCTATGGGCATAGTGAGAACTACACAAGCCCCCGTGCCCTGCCATGCGAAGGCCTCGTCGAAGTGCATGCTCCAGCCTCCGAGGTGGACTCCTCGGGCAAGAGTGATACGTCTCCAATGTATCGATAATTTATGAAGTATTCATGCCATATTTGCCTATGTTTACAATACTTTTATATGGTTTTGATGCACTTTATATGATTTATTTAGAACTAACCCCGAATGACGCTGTTTTCAGCAGAATTACCGTGGTGTTGTTTTTTCGGCAGAAAATGAAAGTTCTCGGAATCGCCTGAAACTTTTTTGTGATTTCTTCTAGAGGAAATAAGCAACATTGGAGTGAAGAACCACTAGAGAGGATCCACTTGTGGGCTACAAGCCAATAGGGCACTCGTTCTGATGGCTTGTGAGGCCCACGTGGCTCTGTTGCGCATGATTCCAACGCTAAATATCCTATAAATCCGAGAAACCCCTGAAACAAACAGAGACTCCTCGTTCCACCACTGCAACTCTCTATATCGACGAAAACCAATCTGGAGGCGGTCCAGTACCCTGCTGGAGTGGCAAATCATCATCCGGTGTCCATCTTCATCATCCTGGCGGAGGCCATGACGAGGACGGAGTAGTTCACCCTCGGAGCTGACGGTTTGTACCAGTAGCTATGTGTTCAATCTCTCTAGTGCGGTCTTGAGATGACACAATATTGATGTATCACGGGCTTTTTTAATATAGTTGGATCATATGGTGTTCTTCCCTCTCTATCTTGTTGTGAGGAATTGAATATTTTCCTTTGAGATCTCATTACGTTGGATTGAATATTTTTGTTTGAGAACACTTGATGTATGTCTTGCGTGGGATATCCATAGTGACATTGGGGTATTCTATTGATTCACTTGATATATGTTGAGGCATCAACTTGTGGATTCCGGTGACCTAGGGGATCTATGCATAGGGGTTGATTGCACGTTTTCATACCATGTTCTCCAATAGGAAATTTGGGGTGCTCCTTGAAGTTCTTTGTGTTGGATTGAATATGATAGATCTGAAATTGTTTGATGCATGTGACATAATTTACCTACGGATACTTGAGGTGACATTGTATTATCTAGGTGACATTAGGGTGGATTGATATGTATCATTGGTGTTATTTTACTACGAACTCTAGGGTTATTTGTGACACTTATAGGAATAGCTCAAAAGATTGATCGAAAAGAATACTTTTGAGGTGGTTCTACTACTTATGACCCACAAGTATAGGGGATCAGTCATAGTCCTTTCGATAAGTAAGAGTGTCAAACCCAACGAGGAGCAGAAGGACATGATAAGCAGTTTTAGCAAGGAAATTTCTGCAGGCACTGAAATTGTAAGTAGCAAGTAGTTTGATAGCAAGGTAATTTGTAATGAGAAAGTAATGGTAACAATAGGTTTGGTGCAGCAAGGTAGCCCAATCCTTTTGTGGCAAAGGACAGGCCAAAACTATCTCTTAAGATAAGCAAAGTGTTCTTGAGGGTACATGGAAATTTCATCTAGTCACTTTCATCATGTTGGTTTGATTCGTGTCCTCTACTTTGATAATTTGATATGTGTGTCATTGTTTTCCACAACAGGTGCCATGGTGTAGCTTATAGAGAGTGGTTGGGGCCAAAGGACGCCGGCGGGCTCCGGTAGCGGGACTGGGCACGAGCGGTGAGAGACACACGATGTACCCAGGTTCAAGGCCCTCCGTGGGAGGTAATACCCCTAGTCCTGCTTGTCTAGTTGATAGACCGAGAGAGCTACAATGGTGCTCCTTGAGCTGTTTGCTAGAGGAGTAAGAAGCGGATGACTGGCTCTTTCTACCTCCCTAACTGGGTGTGTGTCGAGTTGAGAGTGTCTCCGCCCCTGCCTTGGGGGTCGGGGGGTTTTATAGGCCAACCCCCGGCTTACAAGATACATATGCGGTACCGGGGGGACTCGACCGACAGCCTCTCTGGCTAGCCAGGGGGACTGACTAAAGGGTCTTGTTGTTGATGGGGCCTGTCGGCTGCGGGGTCCCATTGGTGGTCGGTGGGAGGGCCCACCGGCGGTCATCAACATTGGCATGTGCCCATCACTCCACGACACGGGTCGCCCGGCTGGGCGTCATCTTGCAGTAACCAACCACGGTCAGCGGTACTGCCAGTGGCACTGTAGCCACACCAGGGAAGGTAATGGAGAGGTTGAGGGCATGCTGGCACTATTCCGCCCGCCTAGTCGTAGTCGGCCGGGGTCAGAAGCACTATTGCCTCCACTGTGGCCATGGAGGAGTTGACCCCCGATGCGACGGGGGCCACTGTAGCCACGCGTGCCCTGACTGTGGTACCAAAGGCACCGCTGACACGCCATGCATCAGGCCACCATCTTGGGAAGCGTAGTGACACAATGGGAGGTGACACCCCGGCCTGGAGGCCTGGGGACTCCGCCCCTGGCCGGCCGGCTAGTCACAGTCGGCCATGCGGAGCCGTACTACATGGGAAGCGGCTCAGCTAGAGCAAAGGCCCAGCTAAGGCTACCCTGGGATTTACCCCCATCAATTGTCCCCGAAACAGGGGAGGCCCGTCGGCTGGCCGGGGCGGACCTTGCCGGCTTGAATCTCGCTCTTCAGGACCACTGGTAGCCTCGAACCCAAGAGGCATGGGGCCGTGATGGCCGGCTCCGCATCCGGGCAGCGCGCCGCTGGGCGCCCCGACAACCCTGAGGGGCAGAGGGGACATGCCACATCTGGAGCATAGCTGGCCGTGGCCTGACATGCCACACAGAGGACAAGATCGGGCAAGGGGGCAGGGCCCACTTCGGCCGTGGCCTTAGCCCACGCGCGCAGATCCTCCACTATTAGGGCCGGCGATTGGCGTTCCCAAAATGCCTTAATGTCCCTCCCACATGTGGCGGAAGTAATGGGGGTCGTGCGCGATGGATACGCTCCCCACTACTCACGCAGGGTTTAAAAGGGAGGGGAGAGCAGCAGAACAAGCCATTTGCTCCCCTGCCCCCGCACGTCATCTTGGTCGCCCGTCTCCCTCCCTGCGCCGAGAGAGAGAGAGAGAGCAAGAGCAAGAGAGAGAGAGTTTGGTAACATTGCATGGGAAACAAAAAAATTCCTACCCACATGCAAGATCTATCCATGGTGATGAGCGCCTACGAGAGGGAGAGTGGATCTACATACCCTTGTAGATTGCTAAGTGGGAAGCGTTAAGAAACGCGATTCGTGTAGTCGAACGTCTTCGATCCAAATCGTCGAGCATCCCATGATATCATCACGACTCGTACCACGAACTCATCACGATCCTTCCCGCGATCCAATCATGAATTGTCTCGCGATCTTGATCACGGTCCTTCCGATCTAGCGTCGTACAGACGACACCTCTACGTTCAGCACACGTACAGCTCGATGACGATCTCTACCTTGTTGATCCAGCAAGAGGGAGCGGAGAGGTAGAAGAGTTCTCCAACAGCGTGATGGCATTGCGGCGATGGTGGTGAAGCTATTCCAGCAGGGCTTTGCCTAAGCACTGCAGAAAACCGATCTAGAGGAGAAACTATGCACTAGAGGGTAGGGTTGCACATGGCAGAAAAAACTAGTGAAAAAACCCTAAAACATCTAGTATATATAGGAGGAAGAGAGGGGAAGGCTTGGCCCAAGGGCCAAGCCACCGAGGCTTCGGCCGAAGGGAGAGGAGAGGAGGAATCCTCCTCCAATCCTAGTAGGACTAGGACTCCTTCCTTATTTCGTCTTTTTTGCCTTTTTCAACAATTTTCTCTTTGGGCTTTTCTTCCCAACCGCATGGGCCTTGTGTGGGGATTCCACCAGCCCACTAAGGGATGGTATACACCTTCCCACAGCCCATGTAGCCTCTCGGGTCGAAATACCCCTTCCGATGGTCCCCCGGTACACTACCGGTACTCCCGATACACTACCGATGAGCCTGAAACTTCTCCGGCGACCCAAACAGGACTTCCTATATATCAATATTTACCTCCGGACCATTCCGGAGCTCCTTATGACGTCCGGGATCTCATCCGGGACTCCAAACAACCTTCGGTCACCACCATGCATAACTCTATAATACTAAAACATCACCGAACCTTAAGTGTGCAGACCTGCGGGTTCGAGAACTATGTAGACATGACCGAGACCCCTCTACGGTCAATAACCAATAGCGGGACTGGATGCCCATATTGGTTCCTACATATTGTACGAAGATCTTTATCGGTTGAACCTCTGTGTCAAGGATTCAGTTAATCTCGTATGATGTTCCCTTTGTTCTTTGGTATGTTACTTGCCCAAGATTCTATCGTCGGTATCTCCATACCTTGTTCAACCTTGTTACCGGAAAGTCTCTTTACTCATTCCGTAATACAAGATCCCATGGCTAACACTTAGTCACATTGCTTGCAAGGCTTGTTGTGATGTTGCATTACCGAGTGGGCCTTGAGATACCTCTCCGTCACACGGAGTAACAAATCCCAGTGTTGATCCATGCCAACCCGACAAACACCCTCGGAGATACCTGTAGAGCACCTTTATAGTCACCCAGTTACGTTGCGACGTTTGATACACACAAGGTACTCCTACGGTGTCAGTGAGTTGCATGATCTCATGGTCATAGGAACAGATACTTGACATGCAGAAAACTGTAGCAATAAACTGACACAATCATATGCTACATTCATAGTTTGGGTCTTGTCCATCACATCATTCTCCTAATGATGTGATCCCCTTTATCAAATGACATCTCATGTCCATGACTAGGAAATCATAGCCATCTTTGATCAACGAGCTAGTCTATTAGAGGCATACTAGGGACATGGTGTTGTCTATGTATCCACACATGTATCTGAGTTTCCGATCAATACAATTATAGCATGGATGATAAACGATTATCATGAACAAGGAAATATGATAATAACCAATTTATTATTGCCTCTAGGGCATATTTCCAACAGTGTCCCACTTGCACTAGAGTCAATAATCTAGTTCACATCACCATGTGATTCACATTGTTATGAATCTAACAACCAATGAGTTCTGGGGCTCGATCGTGCTTTGCATGTGAGAGATGTCTTGTAGTCAACGGGTCTGCGACATTCAGATCCGTGTGTACTTTTCAAATCTCTATGTCATATTGTAGACACTGCTACCACACTCCATTTGGAACTATTCCAAATGGCTGCTCCACTATAAGTATCTGGATTGCTACTAAGAGTCATCTGGATTGGTGTTAAAGTTTGCATCGTCGTAACCCTTTACGATGAACTCTTTATCACCTCCATAATCGAGAAATATTTCCTTAGTCCTCTAGTTACTAAGGTAATTTTTACCGCTGTCTAATTATCCACTGTTGGATTACTCTTGTACCCCTTGACAAACTCATGGCAAGGCACACACAGGTGCGGTACACAACATTGCATACTATATAGAGCCTATGAATAAGACATAGGGGACGACCTTCGTCCTTTCTCTTTCTTCTGTCGTGGTCAAGCTTTGAGTCTCACTCAACTTCACACCTTACAAAGCAGGAGAGAACACTTCTCTCTGACTGATCCATTTTGAATTCTTTCAAAATCTTGTCAAGGTATGTACTCATTGAAAGTCTCATCAGGCGTCTTGATCTATCTCTATAGATCGCGATGCCCAACAACTAAGTAGATTTATCCAGATCTTCCTTTGAAAAACTCTTTTCAAACAACCGTTTATGCTTTCCAGAAATTCTACATCATTTCCTGACCAACAATATGTCATCCACATATGCTTATCAGAAACTCTATAGTGCTCCCACTCACTTTATTATAAATACAAGTTTCTCATAAACTTTGTATAGACTCAAAAACTTTGATCACCTCATCAAAGCGTATATTCCAACTCCGAGATGCTTGCTCCATCCCTTAGATGGATTGCTCGAGCTCACACACCTTTTAGCATCCTTAGGACTGACAAAACCTTCTAGTTGTATCACATACAACCTTTCCCCAAGTAAACCGTCGAGGACACAATGTTTTGACATCCATCTGCTAGATTTCATAATTGAAAAATGCAACAACTGCTAACATAATTCCAACAGACTTTAGCATCGCTACGAGTGAGAAAGTCTCATCGTAGTCAACTCCTTGAACTTGGCGGAAACTTCTTTGCGACAAGTCGAGCTTTATAATGGTGACATTTACCATCAACGTCTGTCTTCATCTCAAAGGTCCATTTGTACTCGACGACCTGCCGTCCAACGAGCAAGTCTACCAAATTCTACACTTGGTTTTCATACATGGATCCTTTCTTGGAATTCGTGGCCTCTAACCATTTGTCGGAATCCGGGCACATCATCGCTTCTCCATAGCTCGTAGGTTCATTGTTGTCCAACAACATGACCTCCAAGACAGGGTTGTCGTACCACTCAGGAGCAGAACACATCCTTGTCGACCTACGAGGTTCGATAGTAACCTTATCCGAAGCTTTATGATCATCATCATTAACTTCCTCTTCAACTAACGTAGGCTCAACAGAAACAACTTTCTGTGCTGCGCTACTTTCTGGTTGAAACAAAGGTTCAACAACCTCATCGAGTTCTATCTTCCTCCCACTAAATTTTTTCGAGAGAAGCTCTTCCTCGAGAAAGGACCCATTTTAGCAACAAACACTTTGTCCTCGGATCTGAGATAGAAGGTATACCCAACTGTTCTTAGGGTATTCCATGAAGATGCATTTGTCCACTTTGGGTTCAAGCTCATTAGGTGAAAACCTTTTTCACATAAGCATTGCAGCCCCAAACATTAAGAAATGATAGCTTAGGTTTCTATCAAACCACACGGTGTCATCTCAATGGGTTTAGATGCTTCCCTATTTAAATTGAATCTAGTTGTCTCTAATGCATAACCCCAAACTGATAGTGGTAAAATGATAAGAGACATCATAATTCACACCATATCCAATAGAGCACGACTACGACGTTCGGACACACCATCACACTATGGTGTTCCAGGTGGCGTGAGTTGTGAAACAACTTTCACATTGTCTTAAGTTGTATACCAAACTCGTAATTCAGATATTCACCTCCATGATCATATCGTAGACATTTATATCTTCTTGTCACGATGATCTTAAACTTCACTCTGAATTTGCTTTGAACGTCTCAAACATTTCAGACTTGTGTTTCATTAAGTAAATATACACTATATCTACTCAAATCATCAGTGAAGGTAGGAAAATAACGATATCCACCGCATGCTACAACACTCATTGGTCCATATACATCAATATGTATCATTTCCAATAAGTTACTAGCCTGCTCCATCATACTGAAAACGGGGTCTATAGCCATCTTGCCCAAGAGGCATGGTCCGCATGTCTCAACCAATTCGAAATCGAATGAGTCCAAATATCCATCAGCATGGAGTTTCTTCATGCGCTTTACACCAATATGACATTCAGCGGCAGTGCCACAAGTATGTCGTACTATCATTATTAACTTTGTATCTTTTGGCATCAATGTTATGAACATGTGTATTACTACGATCAAGATTCAACAAACCAATCTCACTGGGTGCATGACCCTTGAAGGTATTATTCATGTACACAGAATAGCCATTATTCTCTAACTTAAATGAATAACCGTGTTGCAATAAACACAATCTAATCACGTTCATGCTCAACGCAAAACGCCAAATAACTTTTATTTAGGTTCATCACTAATCCCGAAGGTAGAGAGAGCGTGCGATGTTGATCACATCAACCTTGGAAACATTTCTAACACACATCATCACCTCACCCTTAGCTAGTCTTTGTTTATTCCATAGCATTCACTTCGAGTTACTAACATTTAGCAATTAAACTGGTATCCAATACCCAGGTGCTACTAGGAGTACTATCAAGGTACACATCAATAACATGTATATCAATTATACCTCTATCGACGTTGCCAGCCTTCTTATCTACCAAGTATCTAGGGTTGATCCGCTTCAGCGATCGCTCTCCTAATAATAGAAGCACTTAGTATCGGGTTTGGGTTCAACCTTGGGTTGCTTCACTGGAGTAGCAACTGTCTTGCCATCCATGAAGTTTCCCTCTTTGCCCTTGCCCTCTCGAAACTAGTGGTTTTACTAACCATCAACACTTGATGCTCCTTCTTGATTTCTAATTTTGCGGTGTCAAACATTGTGAATACCTCAGGGATCATTATTTCTATCCCTAGCATTTCAAAGTTCATCACGAAGCTCTAGTCGCTTAGTGACAGTGATTTGGAGAACTATATCAATCACTATCTTATCTGGAAGATTAACTCCCACTCGATTCAAGCGATTGTAGTGCCCAGACAATCTGAGGACATGCTCAATGATTGAGCTATTCTCCTTCATCTTGCAGGCAAAGAATCTTGTTGGAGATCTCATATCTCACAACACGGGCACGAGCCTGAGATCACAATCTCAGCTCATAGAACATCTTATATGTTCCGTGACGTTCAAAACATTTTAGTGCCTCAATTCTAAGCCGTAATGCATGACGCACTAAACTATCAAACAATCATCAAAACGTGCCTATCAGATGTTCAGAACATCTACAGAGGACGCTAGAGGGGTTGGCGCACCGAGCGGTGCATTAAGGACATAAGCCTTCTGTGCAGCAATGAGGACAATCCTCAGATCACGGACTCAGTCCGCAATATTTCTACCGTCATCTTTCAACTCTATTTCTCTAGGAACATATAAAAATTCTATGGAGCTACAACATGAGCTAGTAATCTAAAACATAATTTGCAAAGACACTACTGACTAAGTTCATAATAATGAGTTCAATTAATCATATTACTTAAGAACTCCAACTCAAATTGACATCCCTCCGGTCATTTGAGTGATACATGATCCAAATTCACCAACTCAAGTCCGATCATCGTGTGAGTTGAGGTGGTTTCAATGGGGAACATCATCATGTTGATCATATCTACTATATGACTCATGTTCGACCTTTCGGTCTCTTGTGTTCTGAGGCCATGTCTGTACATGCTAGGCTCGTCAAGTTTAACCCGAGTGTTCTGCATGTGCAACACTGGCTTGCACCCGTTGTATGTGAACGTAGAGTCTATCACACCCGATCATCACGGGGTGTCTCGACACGACAAACTTTCACAATGGTGCACACTCGGGGAGAACACAATTTATCTTGAAATTAAGTGAGGGATCACCTTATAATGCTACCGTCGTCCTAAGCAAAACAAGGTGCGCAAAAGGATTAACATAACATGCAAATCATAAGTGACATGATATGGCCATGAACTTGTGCTATTCTTTTTCATATTACAGGAAAAGAATCTTGTTGGAGATCTCATATCTCGCAACACGGGCATGAGCCTGAGATCCTAATTTCAGCTCTTAGAACATCTCATATGTTCTGTGACGTTCAAAATGTTTCGGAGCCTCGATTCTAAGCAGTAATGCATGACGCACTAAACTATCAAGTAGTCATCAGAATGTGTCTGTCAGATGTTCACAACATCTACAGACGACGCTAGAGGGGTTGGCGCACCGAGCGGTGCATTAAGGACATAAGCCTTCTGTCGTGGTTTTGTCACGGCAGCTGTCTGGGTTACCAGACTTGAGTTCGGAGCCATTGCCATGGTAGTGGACTCAAAGGGGTTGATCGAGACGAAGGACATGAGTTTACCCAGGTTCGGCCCCTCAAGTCGAGGTAAAATCCTACGTCCTGCTTGTGATGTTATTGCTTGTTGTATCGATTACAAGGGGCTAGAAGCTTGACCTAGTTTTCGATCACCTGCCTCTAAGCCGCCCCGACTCTGCCTTTATATAAGAGGTCAGAACCGTCGGGTCTTACAATTGTACAGTCGGATCATGTTTACATCTCCGAATCTATCTCTATCTTACTAGCCAAGACCATCCTTTGGAAGGTCTTGCGCATCCGGGTCTCTGTCGTCTGGCCCACATCAAGAGCCGCCAATCATCTTGGGCCTCCAGCTGATACATGTCTTCGTGGGCTAGCTCATAACCAATGCTATCCACCGGAACCTTCCAGCCGGGTCATATCACGGGGTTATATCCCCAACATTAGCCCCCAGGCTGAAGTGAGCCAGCTCATTTCATCCGTCTCTTGCAATCGTCTAAGAGTTACTAGGAATGACCTGGCGTGACGTGACAGATACGCTGACGTATCACCAAATCCCTCGCATTTAACCGTTTACCGAAAATCGAGGCGTCCGTTCGGCAAGACCCGTATTGATGCCTGGGAACCCGCACCGTTTCCCTGTTAAATAGGACCCACATGGGTCAAACCGATGCATTCCCGCTCCTGCGCCTCTTCTTCTTCTTCCTGTCGCCCGTCCGTCGCTTGAGCTCGTCCGCTCCGCTCCGGCGCCGCCGCTCGTCCGTCACCAACTCAGGCCACTGCATCAACCTGTTTGCGCCAGAATCTCGCCCGCCGCCGTCTCCACCTCCGGTAAGTACCTCTTCCCGTAGCTTTAGATCGGTAGCAAATAGGGTTTCCGCCGGCGGACCTCCGCCGCGTGTTTCATTTTTCGGCACGGCCGCACGACCAAGTCTCGGGGCCCGCCACGCATCCTTTTAGGCTGCATTGTCATCGCCGCCACCGTACATGGCCCGCCCATGCGCAATGTGCGGTCGGTTAGGGCTGTAGGTCGATTTTTCACCTTCACTGTTCTTGGCTTAGGTTGACGTAGAACTCCCTTTTCCGCTTCGATAGATCCAAAACTTTAGTATCGATTTGTGAAACTTGTTTGTCCGAGTCTTGATGACTTCCGGCTCTTCCACCCATAGTGAGCCGCTAGAACCCCTTCTGCACGACCAACCCGGCGCCTCTTGTAAGTATTTTTATCTTTCCTCCGCCTGTTGTATATTTATATACTCCTTTTCAAAGCTTGATACTCTTCCTCCGGTTCAATTTGTACAGGCTGACTCCGACTTCTGGAAGAAGGAATACGTTCCTCTTCCGAAGACAACCAAGAAGAAAGTCGCCACCAAGAAACCAAAGAAGGCAGCTCCTCAAGAGAACTGGTTCGAACACCCGACTTCTTCAGAGTCGGAGGTAAGATCCTTGAAATTTAGTTACTTGACTTTTTGTCTTGCTGGCTCCTTAATAATATCTTTCCGTGTCTCACAGGACGAAGTAGAAACCAGTCACGCCAACGCTCCCGAGGTAACTTGCATGTATTCTGATTCAGAATATTTCTTCCGAAAGCCGCGACGGGTTGTTTAGAAAATTTCCTCTATCTCACCCTCTCCCTCATCTGGCTCCTGATTTCCTTTCAAAAAAGCAACAGCAAACTGAACGACGTCAGACCCGGAGCGCCGGCTCTACAGAGCTTGCATCGGGACTACCAAATTCGCCGGCTCCTAAGAAGCGGCCTGCAGAGGTTAGTATCTGTACTTCCCTTTTTTGTTTCTCTTCATGTCCAAATGTCTTATCATTTCCGTGTCTTGCTTTTTCAGAAAACACCCTCATCGGGCGACTCTTCAGCCTCAGTCATACCTCCACCAAAGATTAATCCTCTGTAAGCGTTAAAATATCCAGATGTCTTGATAAAATACCAATCTCCTTTAAATTCTAACCCTTTACTTTGCAGTGCTCAGGCGAAACGCCGCAAGACCCATCAACCTTCCTCCAGCCTTGTCGTTGACAATCAGAGCCTGAACAGCCGGCCCCGGCTCAACCGAATATTGAACAGCCGGAGGAAACTCCAGCGGAAGAAGAAATTCCACTAGCGGCTTCTACTGAGCCGGCGGCAGATGACGTTATAAAGGAGAACTCCCCAGCTGCTCCTTCAAGGCCGGTTACACCCGCCAGGTGTTGGAAATATGCCCTAGAGGCAATAATAAAATGGTTATTATTGTATTTCCTTGTTCATGATAATTGTCTATTGTTCATGCTATAATTGTGTTAACCGGAAACCATAATACATGTGTGAATACATAGACCACAACATGTCCCTAGTGAGCCTCTAGTTGACTAGCTCGTTGATCAATAGATGGTCACGGTTTCATGGCCATGGACATTGGATGTCGTTGATAACGGGATCACATCATTAGGAGAATGATGTGATGGACAAGACCCAATCCTAAGCATAGCACAAAGATCGTGTAGTTCGTTTGCTAAAGCTTTTCAATGTCAAGTGTCATTTCCTTAGACCATGAGATTGTGTAACTCCCGGATACCGTAGGAATACTTTGGGTGTGCCAAACGTCACAACGTAACTGGGTGGCTATAAAGGTACGCTACGGGTATCTCCGAAAGTATCTGTTGGGTTGGCACGAATCGAGACTGGGATTTGTCACTCCGTGTGACGGAGAGGTATCTCTGGGCCCACTCGGTAAGACATCATCATAATGAGCTCAATGTGACTAAGGAGTTAGCCACGGGATGATGTATTACGGAACGAGTAAAGAGACTTGCCAGTAACGAGATTGAACAAGGTATGGGGATACCGACGATCGAATCTCGGGCAAGTATCATACCGATAGACAAAGGGAATTGTATACGGGATTGATTGAATCCTTGACATCGTGGTTCATCCGATGAGATCATCGTGGAGTACGTGGGAGCCAACATGGGTATCCAGATCCTGCTGTTGGTTATTGACCGGAGAGGTGTCTCGGTCATGTCTACGTGTCTCCCGAACCCGTAGGGTCTACACACTTAAGGTTCGATGACGCTAGGGTTATAGGGAAAAGGTATACGTGATTACCGAAGGTTGTTCGGAGTCCCGGATGAGATCCCGGACGTCACGAGGAGCTCCGGAATGGTCCGGAGGTAAAGATTGATATATAGGAAGTCCAGTTTCGGTCACCGGAAAGTTTTCGGGCTCATCGGTATTGTACCGGGAGTGCCGGGAGGGTGCCGGAGGACCCCCGGGAGGGGTGTGACGACCAGAGGACTTCATGGGCTGTTAGATAAAGTGTGTCAGCCCTTATTGGGCTGGGAAATACTTTTGCTAAAGGCCCATGTGGCTGGAGATAAGGAGATAAGGCAAAAAGGATTTAAAAGGAGGAGATCCACCTCCCTTGTGGGAGGTGGACTCTCCCTTTAATTCGGCCGGCCATCTCCTCTTTGGAGTAGAGGCCAAGCCAGCCCTCCACGTCCCTCCTCCTATATATACTTGAGGTTTTGGATGTTTTGAGAGAGGATTTGATCTCTCTCTCTCACGGCGAAGCCCTACCTCTCTTCTTCCTCCTCCGCAGCGCTTAGGCGAAGCCCTGTCGGAATACCTTGCTACTCCACCACCACCACGCCGTCGTGCTGCTGTTGGAGCCCTTCCCCAACCTCTCCTTCCTCCTTGCTGGATCAAGGTGTTGGAGACGTCACCGGGCTGCACGTGTGTTGAACGCGGAGGTGCCGTCCGTTCGGCACTTGATCGGATCTACCGCGATCTGAATCGCTGCGAGTACGACTCCATCAACCGCGTTCTTGTAACGCTTCCACTTAGCGATCTTCAAAGGTATGAAGATGCAATCTCTCCCGTCTCGTTGCTGGTTTCTCCATAGATAGATCTTGGTGACACGTAGGAAAATTTTGATTTACTACTACGTCTCCCAACAGTGGCATCATGAGCTAGGTCTATGCGTAGAATCTATGCACGAGTAGAACACAAAGCAGTTGTGGGCGTCGATTTTGTTAATATGCTTGCCGTTACTAGTCTTATCTTGATTCGACGGTAATGTGGGATGAAGCGGCCCGGACCAACCTTACACGTAAGCTTACGTGAGACCGGTTCCACCGCCTGACATGCACTAGTTGCATAAGGTGGCTAGCGGGTGTCTGTCTCTCCCACCTTAGTCGGATTGGATTCGATGAAAAGGGTCCTTATGAAGGGTAAATAGCAATTGGCATATCACGTTGTGGTTTTGACGTAGGTAAGAAACGTTCTTGCTAGAAACCTATAGCAACCACGTAAAAACTTGCAACTACAAATTAGAGGACGTCTAACTTGTTTTTGCAGCATATGCCGTGTGATGTGATATGGCCGAAAGGATGTGATGTGATGCATTGTGATGTATGAGATTGATCATGTTCTTGTAATAGGGTTCACGACTTGCATGTCGATGACTATGACAACCGGCAGGAGCCATAGGAGTTGTCTTATATTATTGTATGACCTGCGTGTCAATCATAAACGCCATGTAATTACTTTACTTTATTGCTAAACGTTAGCTGTAGTAGTAGAAGTAATAGTTGGCGAGACAACTTCATGAAGACACAATGATGGAGATCATGATGATGGAGATCATGGTGTCGTGCCGGTGACAGTGATGATCATGGTGCCCCGAAGATGGAGATCGAAGGAGCAAAATGATATTGGCCATATCATGTCACTATATTGATTGCATGTGATGTTTATCATGTTTACATCTTATTTGCATAGAACGACGGTAGTAAATAAGATGATCTCTCAATAAAATTTCAAGAAAGGTGTTCACCCTAACTGTGCACCGTTGCTAAGGATCGTCGTTCCGAAGCACCACGTGATGATCGGGTGTGATAGGTTCTAACGTTCGCATACAACGGGTGTAAGCCAGATTTACACATGCGAAACACTTAGGTTGACTTGACGAGCCTAGCATGTACAGACATGGCCTCGGAACACGGAAGACCGAAAGGTCGAACATGAGTCGTATAGAAGATACGATCAACATAGAGATGTTCACCATGGATGACTAGTCCGTCTCACGTGATGATCGGACACGGGCTAGTTGACATGGATCATGTATCACTTGGAAGACTAGAGAGATGTCTATCTAAGTGGGAGTTCATTAATAATTTGATTAAGTGAACTTAATTATCATGAACTTAGTCTAAAAATGTCCTTGCAAATTATGTCGTAGATAGCTCGCGCTGTAGCTCCACAGTTTTATTGATACAATCCTAGAGAAAAGTAAGTTGAAAGTTGATGGTAGCAATAATGCGGACAGGGTCCGTGATCTGAGGATTGTCCTCATTGCTGCACAGAAAGCTTATGTTTTTGATGTACCGCTAACTGCACCACTCCCTCAAGTGTTGTCTGTAGATGTTGTGAACATATGACAGGCACTTTTTGGTGACTACGTGATAGTTCAATGCGTCATGCATTGCGGCTTAGAATTGAGGCTCCAAAACGTTTTGAACGTCACGGAACATATGAGATGTTCTAGGAGCTGAGATTGTGATCTCAGGCTCGTGCCTATGTTGAGAGGTATGAGACCTCCAACAAGATTCTTTGTCTGCAAGATAAAGGAGAATAGCTTAATCGGTGAGCGCGTGCTCAGATTGTCTGGGTGCTACAATCACTTGAATCAAGTGGGAGTTAATCTTCCAGATGAGATAGTGATTAATGCAGTTCTCCAAGTCACTGCCACCAAGCTACTAGAGCTTCGTGATGAACTATAACATGCCAGGGATGGATAAGATGATCCCTGAGTTGTTCGTGATGTTTGACACCACGAAGGTAGAAACCAAGAAGGAGCATCAAGTGTTGATGGTTAAGTTAAACCACTAGTTTCAAAAGGGGCAAGGGCAAGAAGGGAAAACTTCAGGAATGGCAAGCCAGTTGTTGCTCTAGTGAAGAAACCCAAGGTTGAGCCCGAACCCGAGACTAAGTGCTTCTGTTATGAGGAGAATGTTCGCTGAAGCGGAAAAACCCTAGATGCTTGGTAGATAAGAAGGCTGGTAATGTCAATGGAGGTATATTTGATATATGTGTTAGTGATGTGCACCTTGCTGGTACTCCTAGTAGCACCTGGGTATTGGATACCGGTTCGGTTGCTAAGTGTTAGCAACTCGAAATAAAAGCTACGGAGTAAATGGAGACTAGCTAGGTGAAAGGTGACGATGTGTGTTGGAAGTATTTCCAAGATTGATGTGATCACCATCGCACGCTCTCTCTACCTTCAGGATTTGTGATAAACCTAAATAAATGTTATTTGGTGTTTGCGTTGAGCATGAACGTGATTAGATCATGATTAGTGCGATACGGTTATTCATATAAGTTAGAGAATAATGGTTATTCTGTTTACATGGATAATGCCTTCAATGGTCATGCACCCACTCGGAATGGTTTATTGAATCATGATCGTAGTAGTACACATATTCATAACATTGGTACCAAAAGATATAAAGTTAATAATGATAGTACCACATACTTGTGGCACTGCCGCTAAATGTCATATTGGTATAAATCGCATGAAGAAACTCCATGATGATGGATTTTTGACTCACTCGATTTCGAATCGGTTGAGACATGCGAGCCATGCCTCTTGGGCAAGATGACTGAGACCCCGTCATCCAATATGATGGAGCGGGCAAGTGGCTTATTGGAATTAATACATGTTGATGTATGTGGTCCAATGAGTGTTAAAACACACAGTGAATATCGTTGTTTTTCTTTACCTTCACTGATGATTTGAGTAAATATGGGGATATTTACTTAATGAAACACGAATCTGAAATGTTTGAAAGGTTCAAGGAGTTTCAGAGTGAAGTTAAAGATCATCGTGACAAGAAGATAAATGTCTATGATATGATCATGGAGGTGAATATCTAAGTTACGAGTTTGGTATGCAATTTTAGACAATGTGGAAATTGTTTCACAGCTCACGCCTCCTGGAACACCATAGTGTGATGGTGTGTTCGAACGTCGTAGTCGTGCTCTATTGGATATAGTGAGTACTATGATGTCTCTTATCGTTTTACCACTATCGTTATGGGGTTATGCATTAAAGACAAATCCATTCACTTTAACAGGGCACCATCTAAGTCTGTTGAGATGACACCGTGAGAATTATGGTTTGACAGAAGCCTAAGCTGTCATTTCTTAATGTTTGGGGCTGCGACGCTTATGTGAAAATGGGTTTTTCACCTAGCGAGCTCGAACCAAAAGCAGACAAATGCATCTTCATAGAATACCCTAATGAGACATTGGGTATACCTTCTATCTCAGATCCAAGCGCAAAAGGTGTTTGTTGCTAAGAATGGGTCCTTTCTTGAGAAAGAGTTTCTCTCGAAAGAATTGAGTGGGAGGAAGATAGAACTTGATAAGGTTGTTGAACCTTTGTTTCAACCAGAGAATAGCGCAACACAGAAAGATGTTTCTGTAGAGCCTACTCAGTTGAAAAGGAAGTTAATGATGATGATCATGAAGCTTCGGATCAAGTCACTATCGAACCTCGTAGGTCGACAAGGACGTGTACTGCTCCTGAGTAGTATGACAACCCTGTCTTAGAAATCATGTTGTTGGACAACGATGAACCTACGAACTATGGAGAAGCGATGGTGGGCCCGGATTCCAACAAATGGCTAGGAGCCATGAAATCCGAGAAAGGATCCATGTATGAAAATCAAGTATGGACTTTGGTAGCCTTGCCTGTTGAATGGCGGGTCATTGAGTACAAATGGACCTTTGAAATAAACATAGACGCTAATGGTGAAATGTCACCGTTTATAAAGCTCGACTTGTCGCAAAGAAGTTTCCGCCAAGTTCAAGGAGTTGACTGCAATGAGATTGTCTCATCTGTAGCGATGCTAAAAGTCTATTTAAATTTTGTTAGTAGTTGCTGCATTTTTCGATTATGAAATCTGGCAGATGGATGACAAAACAAGGTTTCCGTAATGGTTTCTGTGAGGAAGAGTTGTATGTGATACAACCAGAAGGTTTTGTCAATCCTAAGGATGCTAATAATATGCAAACTCCAGCGATCCTTCTATGGACTGGAGCAAGCATCTCGGAGTTGGAATATATGCTTTGATGAGGTGATCAAAGTGTTTAAGTTTATACAATGTTTATGAGAAACTTGTATTTGCAAGAAAGTGAGTGGGAGCACTATAGAATTTCTTATAAGAATATGTAGTTGACATATTATTGATCGGAAATGATGTAGAATTTCTGGAAGAGCATCAAGGGTTGTTTGAAAAGAGTTTTTTTTTAAAGGAAGACCCAGATAAAGCTACTATTTTATTAAGCATCAAGATCTATAGGGATAGATCTATTCGCTTGATAAGTTTTTTCGACGAAGACATACCTTGACAAGTTTTTGAAGGAGTTCAAAATAGATGGGTCAAAGAAGGAGTTCTTGACTGTATTGTAAGGTGTGAAATTGAGTAAGACTCAATACCCGACCACGGTAGAAGATAAAGAAGAGATGAGTGTCATCTCCTATGCTTTAGCCATAGGCTCTATATAGTATGCCATGCTGTGTACCGCACCTGTGTGTGCCTTGCCATGAGTCTGTCAAGGGGTACAAGAGTAATCCAAGAGTGGATCACTAGACAGCGGTCAAAGTTAGCCTTAGTAACTTGAGAACTAAGGAAATATTTCTCGATTATGGAGGTGATAAAGAGTTCATCGTAAAGTGTTACGATGATGCAAGCTTTAAAACCAATCCGGATGACTCTTAGTAGAAATCCAGCTACGTATAGTGGAGCAGCCATTTGGAATAGCTCCAAGTGGAGCGTGGGAGCAGTATCTACAAATATGAAATGGAAAGTTTGCAAAGGTACACACGGATCTGAATGTCGCAGACCCGCTGACTAAAAAACCTCTTTCACGAGCAGAACATGAACAAACCCCAGAACTTATTGGGTGTTAATCACATGATGATATGATCACATGGTGATGTAAGTGTTAATCACATGGTGATGTGAACTAGATTATTGACTCTAGTGCAAGTGGGAGACTGTTGGAAATATGCCCTAGAGGCAATAATAAAATGGTTATTATTGTATTTCCTTGTTCATGATAATTGTCTATTGTTCATGCTATAATTGTGTTAACCGGAAACCATAATACATGTGTGAATACATAGACCACAACATGTCCCTAGTGAGCCTCTAGTTGACTAGCTCGTTGATCAATAGATGGTCACGGTTTCATGGCCATGGACATTGGATGTCGTTGATAACGGGATCACATCATTAGGAGAATGATGTGATGGACAAGACCCAATCCTAAGCATAGCACAAAGATCGTGTAGTTCGTTTGCTAAAGCTTTTCAATGTCAAGTGTCATTTCCTTAGACCATGAGATTGTGTAACTCCCGGATACCGTAGGAATACTTTGGGTGTGCCAAACGTCACAACGTAACTGGGTGGCTATAAAGGTACGCTACGGGTATCTCCGAAAGTATCTGTTGGGTTGGCACGAATCGAGACTGGGATTTGTCACTCCGTGTGACGGAGAGGTATCTCTGGGCCCACTCGGTAAGACATCATCATAATGAGCTCAATGTGACTAAGGAGTTAGCCACGGGATGATGTATTACGGAACGAGTAAAGAGACTTGCTAGTAACGAGATTGAACAAGGTATGGGGATACCGACGATCGAATCTCGGGCAAGTATCATACCGATAGACAAAGGGAATTGTATACGGGATTGATTGAATCCTTGACATCGTGGTTCATCCGATGAGATCATCGTGGAGTACGTGGGAGCCAACATGGGTATCCAGATCCCGCTGTTGGTTATTGACCGGAGAGGTGTCTCGGTCATGTCTACGTGTCTCCCGAACCCGTAGGGTCTACACACTTAAGGTTCGATGACGCTAGGGTTATAGGGAAATGGTATACGTGATTACTGAAGGTTGTTTAGAGTCCCGGATGAGATCCCAGACGTCACGAGGAGCTCCGGAATGGTCCGGAGGTAAGGATTGATATACAGGAAGTCCAGTTTTGGTCACCGGAAAGTTTTCGGGCTCATCGATAGTGTACCGGGAGTGCCGGGAGGGTGCCGAAGGACCCCAGGGAGGGGTGTGACGACCAAAGGACCACATGGGCTGTTATATAAAGTGTGCCAGCCCTTATTGGGCTGGGCAAGACTTTTGCTAAAGGCCCATGCGGCTAGGGATAAGAGATAGGGCCAAAAAGGATTTAAAAGGAGGAGATCCACCTCCCTTATGGGAGGTGGACTCTCCCTTTAATTCGACCGGCCATCTCCTCTTTGGAGTAGAGGCCAAGCCAGCCCTCCACGTCCCTCCTCCTATATATACTTGAGGTTTTGGATGTTTTGAGAGAGGATTTGATCTCTCTCTCTCACGGCGAAGCCCTACCTCTCTTCTTCCTCCTCCGCAGCGCTTAGGCGAAGCCCTGTCGGAATACCTTGCTACTCCACCACCACCACGCCGTCGTGCTGCTGTTGGAGCCCTTCCCCAACCTCTCCTTCCTCCTTGCTGGATCAAGGTGTTGGAGACGTCACCGGGCTGCACGTGTGTTGAATGCGGAGGTGCCGTCCGTTCGGCACTTGATCGGATCTACCGCGATCTGAATCGCTGCGAGTACGACTCCATCAACCGCGTTCTTGTAACGCTTCCGCTTAGCGATCTTCAAAGGTATGAAGATGCAATCTCTCCCGTCTCGTTGCTGGTTTCTCCATAGATAGATCTTGGTGACACGTAGGAAAATTTTGATTTACTACTACGTCTCCCAACACCAGGACCCCGGCGACTCCGGATGTTATCATCACCGGGTCCGCTCAAAAACCTCCTTCACCAGCGCATGTCTTAACCCGGCATACGGGGCCGTCTGAAGCTTCGCGGAAACTTGAGTTTGACTCGTCGTACAACACAATGACAGCCGAAGAACTCCACTCCGGCTATATGAACCGGGTCAGCACCAACCGAGACTTGGAACTCCGGCTGGTCAGCATGATGAAGGCAAAATACGAGGTATGTTACCTTTCTTCAGCCATAACCTTCCCCAGCCCCCAACGGCCGGATTTAATCTAACATAGAGTTGAATTCGGGTCTTCTTTCGAAGGTTATGTAGAAAACACTTTGCGTTAAATACTGTCAACACTTGCATACTGCCAACTGTAGCCCCCAAGGGCCGGCTCAAATTTATTTGAACCGGAACTTTTGAGATTAGAAAAGAACCATAGTGTAGCCCCCATGTTCCGGGTCAATTTCTAGGAAGATGAGCCGGAACTGTAGATGTAAACAGATCAAATATACATTAGCCCCCAAGTGTCAAATATATTGCTTGCAATCTGTTTGAGACTTGTAGAACTTGAACTGTGAATCCTTATGCATATAAATACTCTTGTTGCTGCAATAGCTTATACTTTGCCTTTGATATGCACAGGACGCTCTTAACACAGCCGTCTCTCAGCTGGCGGATCTCAAAATCAACTTGGCAGCTCAACAGGAAGCACGAAGCCTTGCTGACAAGAGATGCCGGCTCTTAGCCGAAGAAGTAGCCAAGATCACCGCCGAGCTAACAACATTGAAAGAAACGGCTTAGTCGGAGAAAGCTGCACTGATCAAACGGGCAGATGATGCCGACCAGCGGCTCATTGCCGTTGCTGAGGAGCTCCAAGGGCTCAAAAGGCACATTGCTATGATGTCTACCGCCTTATTTGGTAAGTCAACCGTTCCTGTACTCCTTACTTAATATCTTTTATGAAACAATTGACGACTGACATGTCTCTTCCGGCTTATGCAGGACCTTTGAGCCGGCAACTTGTAGACGACAACATCCTGTCGCTGAAAGCCGTATATACTTTCACAGAGCAGCTGTATTGTGGAGCCATATTCACCATCAAAAGCATACAGTATAAGGAGAAGATTCCCAAGGCCCTGAAAGGGGTATTAGAGCTGTTCTCGATGGTGCCCAAGCAAATCCAAGAGCTGAAGAAGTCGGCTTTCCGCTCTGGAGCCGTCGCGGGCTTGAGCCAGGCCATGGCCTTCGCGCGGGATCTCACACCAGATGAGATGATGGGTGGATATCCTTCGAAGAAGGTGGACGGCTCAGAATTCTCCGACGAAGACTATTTCAAAGTCGTCAAGGACTCTTGCTATCTAGCGTCTGTAATGGCTGATGAGGTGGAGGGTGACTTGAAGAACTACCAAGCAGCATATGACCAGGAAGATAAACAGATCCGCGGGCCTCTTTACGAGTGTAAAGACCTAACACCCGCCCGAAGCAAAGATCTCTTCCCTAGTGAGCTTAACGCCGCGCCTTTCTTTGAAGGGTCATTTGCTGCCGTCTCTAACTGCAACTGGGAACTCGGCAATCTTCAGATCCGAACCGCGGAAGATCCGGAGCAGGATGAGCCGGCCGCGTGACCGAACCTTGTAATAGTCAGAGCAAGTATTGGCTCTTGTAATCATCCGCCCATGGTGTTTTGAAACTTCGTCAGAAACATCGTTTATTCCCTCTGAGAACATCTTTTGTAACAGCCTTTTAACATCTGATTGTACTTGCCGACGGTTTACTTTATAGTACTGTCAATCATTCTTCTCAGCTCTGTGCTTCCATCTTTGACAAATCTGCCAATGATTCATGAGAGGCACTTTAAAGTCTTCAAAACTCTTTTTAGAACCGGATAATACCTCTGTTTATAAATAGCCTCCATGAACAAACGCGGCTGTTGATAAACCAATGCGTAATTTGTCCGAGACGTCTGTCCTTCACCCGAAGTTATTAGACCCGGGAAATTTACTCCATCAATCGGAGCAGCATGACTTCCCTTATCTTATAATGAGATGCCATGGAAGAGCCGGCTGTCATAAGATAAAGTAAGCTATACCTGATGGTAGGAAGCCTCTATGTGACAATGACGACTGTTGAAAACTGTAAAGCGGCCTACAGCCGGCTGCATGAGGGGTGACGTAAACTGTACCATGATGGTAAAAAACCTCCTTTTAACAGCAAATACTTTATCCATTGTATTCCAACACCGGTTGTCAATAGGTTTATGTAAGCTATACCAAAGGTAAGAAGCCTCTACTGACAACCGCAGCTCAAGAAAGCCTGCTGTTGGAGGGTGATGTAAGATATACCCGAAGGCAAGAAGCCCCCTCCAATCAGCCAATGTTGAATAGGGCCGGCTGCCGATGGTATTATGTAAGCTATACCTTATGGCAAGAAGCATCCATTCGACAGCCGCGACTAGTAATTGTACCAGCCGGCTGCATGAAGGGCTTATGTAAGCTATACCCAAGGGCAAGAAGCCTCCTTCCGCAACTATTTTTGGCGTAAACGCCGTTGTTAGGGTGAGATAAGCGAACCCGTCGATAAGAAGCCCCCTTCGACAACCGTGGTTAATAAGTAACCGGAAGTGGCATAAAGCCGACCATTAGGGTGAGATAAGCGATACCGGTCGGTAAGAAGCCCCCTTCGATGGCCGCAGTTGATAAGCAACTGGAATTTGATGTACATGCTGTTGCCTTAGGGGAATTTTTTAAGCTATACCAAAGGTAGGAAGCCTCCATCAACAACAGCGCTTAATGCACTCAAACTAGGCATAAAGCCAATTGCGCACCATACCAGTTCAGGGTCTCTAAAGCGAGATTGGCCGTCAACTCTGTGAGCCGGCTCAGGGTCTCTAAGGCGAGATTGACTGATAAGAGCTTAACTTTAACTTACAACAGTTCAAGGTCTCTAAAGCGAGATTGGTCGTCCACTTTGTGAACCGGCTCAGGGTCTCTAAAGCGAGATTGACTAGTAAGAGTAACATCAGTTCAGGGTCTCTAAGGCGAGATTGGCCGTCAACTCTGTGAACCGGCTCAGGGTCTCTAAAGCGAGATTGACTAAGAAGAACTTATTGTATTGACATCAGTTCAGGGTCTCTAAAGCGAGATTGGCCGTCAACTCTGTGAGCCGGCTCAGGGTCTCTAAAGCGAGATTGACTAGAATACTTTTAACAAGTCACTTTAATTGGTTCAGGGTCCCCAAAGGAAATTAACCGGCAAGACCTTGGCGGGTCAAAGAACTACAGGAACCGCAAATTTGCTGGTATTGAAGAATGTCATCCTGAGATTATAAAGATACCCATAAGAGCCGGGGCTCCAATCTTTGGTAGTAGTACCACTCTATATAAATATGATATGTATAACGATACTGGATCTGCATCATCTCTTAAGTATAATATGGCCGCAAGTGTGCCACGTTCCATGGCCGTAAAGTCTCCTGACCCGCCGTGTCCGACTCATCACTAATATCAATGAGATAGTATGACCCGTTGTTAAGGTTTCTGCTAACCACAAAGGGCCCTTCCCACGGCGGAGAGAGTTTATGCATCCCAGTTTGGTCTTGAATAAGCCGGAGCACCAAGTCACCTTCCTGGAACGTCCGGGTCTTCACCCTGCGGCTATGATAGCGTCGCAGGTCTTGCTGGTAAATTGCTGATCTAGTCGCTGCTAACTCTCGTGCTTCGTCCAAGGCATCTAACGCATCTTGACGTGCCAGCTCATTGTTCGTCTCAACATAAGCCGCCACCCTTGGTGAATCATGCCAGATGTCACTTGGTAAAACCGCCTCAGCCCCGTAGACCATGAAAAAAGGTGTAAAACCTGTAGACCTGTTAGGTGTAGTCCGGATGCTCCATAAGATGGAAGGCAACTCATCAACCCAACACCCGGCTGTCCGTTTCAAAGGGACCATGAGCCGGGGTTTAACCCCTCGCAGGATTTCCTGATTAACCCGCTCAGCCTGGCCATTGGACTGTGGATGTACCACGGCTGAAACATCAAGCCGGATATGCTCCTTCTCATAGAACACCTTCATAGCCCCTTTGGACAAATTTGTACCATTATCAGTGATAATACTGTGTGGATAGCCAAAACGATAGATCAATTTCCTGACAAACTCAACCGTTGTAGCTGCATCACACTTGCTTACTGGCTCAGCCTCAACCCACTTGGTAAACTTATCAACCGCCACCAAGAGGTGCGTTTTCTTATCTTTGGACCTCTTGAAGGGTCCTACCATATCAAGCCCCCAGACCGCAAACGGCCAAGTGACAGGTATCATCCTCAACTCTTGAGCCGGAACATGAGCACGTCGGCCAAATTTCTGACAAGCATCACACTTACGAACCAGATCCTCTGCATCCTTGTGAGCCGTCAACCAGAAAAATCCATGCCGAAAAGCTTTAGCCACTGAAGATCTTGACCCGGCATGATGTCCATAGTCGCCAGCATGAATTTCATTTAAGATCTGCTGGCCCTCTTCTGGTGACACACAGCGTTGGAAGATACCTATCACACTGCATTTGTGTAACTCACCGTTGATAATTGTCATGGATTTAGAACGGCGGATGATCTCCCAAGCTCGGCTCTCATCATACGGCAACTCGCCGCGCGTCAAGTACGCTAAATAAGGATTAGTCCAATCCAGAATAACACGTAGAGCCGCCACTAGAGCCGCCTCCGGGTCAGGAATTGCCAGACCCTCCTCAGAAGGCATTTTGACAGTCGGATGATATAACACGTCAAGAAAAACATTAGGCGGCACCGGCTTACGCTGAGATCCGAGTCATGATAATGCATCAGCCGCCTCGTTCCGCCGACGATCAATATGATCCACCTGATACCCTTTGAAATAACCTGCAACAATATCAACCGCCCGTCGATAAGCCGCCATCCATGGGTCCTTAGAATCCCAAGTACCTGAAACTTGCTGAGCCACAAGGTCTGAGTTGCCCAGGCATCTAACCCGGCTTAAATTCATCTCTTTAGCGACTCTCAAACCATGGAGCAAAGCTTCATACTCAGCAGCATTATTAGTACAGGGGAACATCAACCGGAGCACATAACAAAACTTATCACCTTTCGGGGAGGTGAGAACCACACCGGCACCAGACCCCTCAAGCTGTTTAGACCCGTCAAAATATATAGTCCAGTATGTGTTGTCCAGCTTCTCTTCAGGTGCCTGGCACTCTGTCCAATCGTTTATGAAATCCACCAAGGCGTGAGACTTAATTGCTGTACGAGGGGTGTAACTGATGTTAAGAGGCCCCAACTCTAAAGCCCACTTGGCAATCCTTCCCGTAGCCTCTCTGTTCTGAATAATAGCCCCCAACGGGGCAGAGCTTACTACAGTTATTGGATGGCCCAAAAAGTAGTGCTTCAGCTTACGATTAGCCATAAAGACCCCGTATACAAGCTTCTGCCAATGCGGATATCGCTGCTTGGACTCAGCCAAGACCTCACTGATGTAGTAAACAGGCCTCTGAACGGGATACTCTTTCCCTGCTTCCTTACGTTCCATAACAATCGCCACACTGACCGCCCAGCTGTTAGCTGCTATATATAGGAGTAGCAGCTCTTTTTCAGCCGGAGCGGCTAATACTGGCGGCTCAGTCAATTGTTTCTTAAGAGCTTCCAGCGCCTCTGTGGCTGCCTTGCTCCACTTAAACTTGTCCGTATTCTTCATCATCTGATACAAGGGGATGGCTTTCTCCCCAAGCCGGCTTATGAACCGGCTCATCGCCGCAATCCGGCCTGCAATACGTGAACGTCATTGATGCATGTCGTCTCTCGCAAAGAGGTGATAGCCTTGATTTTATCCGGGTTAGCCTCGATGCCACGCTCAGAAACCAAGAACCCCAAAAGCTTTCCTGCAGGGACACCAAAGACACATTTTGCCGGGTTAAGCATCATTTTGTACACCCGGAGATTGTCAAAAGTTTCCTTCAGGTCCTCCAAGAGTGTTTCCTTCTTCCTAGACTTCACCACTATGTCATCCACATAAGCATGAACATTACGGCCAATCTGGCTATGGAGACAGTTCTGCACACACCGCTGGTAAGTCGCCTGGGCACTCTTGAGCCCAAAAGGCATGGAGACGTAGCAGAACGCCCCAAAAGGTGTGATAAACGATGTCTTCTCCTGGTCCTTGACTGCCATTTTGATCTGATGATACCCTGAATAAGCATCCAAAAAACACAAATTCTCACAACCGGCTGCTGCATCAATGATCTGATCAATGCAAGGGAGTGCGAAGGGATCAGCCGGACAAGCCTTGTTAAGGTCCGTGTAATCTATGCACATACGCCACGTACTATTCTTTTTAAGCACCAATACTGGATTAGCCAACCATTCCGGGTGAAAAACTTCAACTATGAACCCAGCGGCTAAGAGCCGGGCAACCTCTTCCCCAATAGCCTTGCGCCTGTCCTCATTGAACCGCCGCAGGAACTGCTTGATTGGCTTAAACTTAGGATCCACATTAAGATTGTGCTCAGCGAACTCTCTCGGTACACCCGACATGTCATAAGGTTTCCATGCAAAGATGTCCCGGTTCTCACGGATGAATTGGATGAGCGCGCTTTCCTATATGGGATCCATGTGAGCCCCGATGGTGAACTGCTTGGATGAGTCGCCCGGAGTAAAGTCCACTGTTTTAGTATCATTCGCTGAAAACTTGAGCGGCGGCTCTACCTCTGTATTTGGTTTCTTCAACGGGGTCGTGTCCTCCGGGTCAACGTTCTCCTTATAGAACTTCAGCTCATCTTGTGCACAGCTAGCCTCAGCATAAGCCGCATCACCTTCCTCGCACTCAAGAGCCGTTTTTCGATTGCCATGAACCGTAATCGTGCCATTTAGGCCGGGCATCTTAAGATGCAAATAAACATAACAGGGCCTAGCCATGAACTTGGCATAAGCCGGCCGCCCGAACAATGCATTATAAGGGCTCTTAATCTTGACCACCTCGAACCATAAGGTCTCCACCCTGTAATTATACTCATCGCCGAAAGCCACCTCCAAAGTGATTTTTCCTACTGGGTATGCTGACTTACCAGGCACCATGCCATGAAACACAGTAGAAGAAGTTTCGAGATCTTTGTCTAGCAACTTCATCCGCCGGAAGGTGTCATAATACAAGATGTTGATACTGCTACCTCCGTCCATGAGCACTTTGTTTACTCCATAACCATGTATCTGAGGGGCCACCACCAGAGCAAGCCGGCCCGGGTCATCCACCTGTGGCGGGTGATCTTGCTTGCTCCACATTATGTCAAACTCTGACCACGACAGGTATCATGGGAGAGCCGGCGCGATCGTATTAACCGCTCGCCTCCGTAGCTTCTCATCTCGCTTGCTGTTACCAGTCGTAAACACATGATACTACCCCGAACTGAGCTGCTTCGAGTTACTCTGGAATCCAGATTGATTGCGCTGCTGCTGGTTATTATGATTGTTGTTGCCAGGATGCTGTTGATGCTGCTGATTATTGTGTTGGTGTTGACCCGGATGACCTGCTCTTGAGCCGCCAGCACCAAAGCCGGCACCTGACCCGCCGTTGCCTGACCCGCCAGGCCCTGATCCGCCACCGCCCTGATTATGAGGTGGTTGAAAGTGTTGATTCTTAAATCTATGCATGATAAAACAATCGCCCCACGCATGCGTTGCTGGTTTATCAGGTGTGCTGTGCTCTGGGCAGGGTTTCCTAAGCACCGCTTCCAAATTGAAAGGGGGCCTGTTATCCCGCTAGTACGGCTTGTAATGCCCGTTCCCCTTAGGAACATTCGGCCCTGTGTTAGCATTTGCCACCAGCTCTGACCCGCCGCCAGCGTTCCTCTATCTGCTTTGATTCCCATTGTTCCCAAAACTCTTGCCTTGGTTCTTATTCTTTCCCTGATTCGACTTCTCCTCATCCGAACCCGGATCCTTGGTGTTGTCTGAGTCGGCGTACTTCGTTAGAGCCGTCATGAGCTCTCCCATGTCTTGACACGTACGTTTAAGCCGGCCAAGCTTCTGCTTTAGCGGAACGAAATGGCAATTCTTCTCCAGAATGAGCACCGCTTGAGCCGCCATGATCTGTTCCGACGAGTGAATGACGGTCGACACCCGCCGAACCCAATGATGAGCCGACTCATTCTCTTGCTGAACGCAATGATCCAAATCCACAATGGTCATAGGTTGCTTGCAAGTCCCTTAGAAATTTTTGATGAACTTTGCCCTCAATTCGGCCTAAGAGCTTATAGTGTTGGGTGGTAAGCCCTTTAACCATGTGCGAGCCGGACCCTCGAGCATCATGATAAAAATATTTTGCAAAAATAGCCTCACTGACGTCTAGCATCTCCATAGCTAGCTCATAGCTCTCGACCCAAGCCTCGGGAGGGAGATCCGCCGTGTAATTTGGAACCTTCCGAGGCCCCTTGAAATCCTTAGGCAACCTCTCGCTCCGTAGAGCTGGAGTTAAGCATGGAACTCCCGCGGCTCTGGCGCTACCAACCGCTCCGGCCTCTGTCAACACTGAGGGCCCAAGACCCGGGGGAACTATTGTTGCCTCTTGTTCTTGCCTGTTTCTTGCCCGGTCCACCAGGGCCGGCGCGTCTAGCGCCGCGCGTCCCCTTTGCCCATGATACGGGCCACTGCTTGAAACCGCCGGTGACTCATAGCGCCGGCTGAAACTTCGACTATGGAGAGGGGTGGAGTGGATCCGGCTCCGGCTATGAGTATATTTCTCTTGTTGAGCCACGACCGTCTGTAAATATCCGATAGCGTTCCTCACCTCCTCCGCGAAGGGTGCCTCATCTGGGATAGGGATCGTTCCAAGCTGGGTGGCTGCTGCTACCATGTTCTCGGTCGGGTTAGAATAATGACCCGCCGGTGTCGTAAACCCTCCGGGTGGGGCCATGTGAGCCGCTGCTCGCCCTTCCCCAGGGGCAGCCGCCGCTCTCCCAGAGCCAGGGGTGTTGAAGAGATTCCTCGCCTCATAGCGCTCCGGAAGACGAGATTGATGCCTCCTGCGGTGCATAGCCGCCGCTGAAAACTGTTCCAGCCCCAAACGGAAAGCGTCGGCCTTGAGCCGTGCTGCCTCTGCCTCCATCTGGGAGTTTAAATCAGTTAGCCTTTGACGCTCCTCGGCCATCCGGCCCTTGATCCTCGCGATCTCTGCGTTACGAGCCACCTGATTATCTGGTGTGACCTCCGTAGCTAACATGGCCTCAAGCTCATCCATCAACTCCACAAGGCCCTGAGCCGGTGGCTGGGGAGGGTTAGCTTCCGACCCGGCCGCCCCTAGCTCTGCCATGAATACCGCTGCATGAGACGGCTGCTCCGGCTCATCTGACTCACCGTGCTCTGACTCGGGGCGAGTGTCACCGTAGCCCCCAAGGCCACCATTGCTGAGCTGGTACACAGATTCAGTTTCCCCACTTGACGACTCATCATCGAAGTGCATGAGAGTCCCTTGAGATCTAGATGCATCCAGATCCATCCCTTGATTGAAGCCCACGAAGACATGCTCCTGAACCGGGTTAACACGGGCAGGGCCTACCTTACGTGCGAGCTGGAGACACCGAGCCGGCTCGACGATGTTGGTGCAGACGTCCGGCCCGGGTGTAGATCCATCGATCTTCCCGATGAACACCTGAATCCCGCCGAACGGAACCCTGAAACCATACTCCACGGAAGCAGCATCAAGCCCCCAGCCGGCGTCGTCGATGTAGAGCCGGCCGCGGCGACTCTTGCTCATTCTGCCAACTACGTATCCTTCGAGCTCTGGAAGGGAGTCCTTTGAGAACTCAACACCACCGAACACGGGCCCCACTGTGGGCGCCAACTGTCGTGGTTTTGTCACGGCAGATGTCCGGGTTACCAGACTTGAGTTTGGAGCCATCGCCATGGTAGTGGACTCAAAGGGGTTGATCGAGACGAAGGACACGAGTTTACCCAGGTTCGGCCCCTCAAGTCGAGGTAAAAGCCTACGTCCTGCTTGTGATGTTATTGCTTGTTGTATCGAATACAAGGGGCTAGAAGCTTGACCTAGTTTTTGATCACCTGCCTCTAAGCTGCCCCGACTCTGCCTTTATATAAGAGGTCAGAACCGTCGGGTCTTACAATTGTACAGTCGGATCATGTTTACATCTCCGAATCTATCTCTATGTTACTAGCCAAGACCATCCTTTGGAAGGTCTGGCGCATCCGGGTCTCTATCGTCCGGCCCACATCAAGAGCCGCCAATCATCTTGGGCCTCCAGCTGATACATGTCTTCGTGGGCCGGCTCATAACCAATGCTATCCACCGGAACCTTCCAGCCGGGTCATATCACGGGGTTATATCCCCAACACCTTTTGTGCAGCAACGACGACAATCTTGAGATCACGGAGCTAGTTCGCAATATTGCTACCATCATCTTTGAAATCTATTTCTCTAGGAACATATAAAAATACAAGGGAGCTACAGCGTGAGCTAGTAATCTACAACACAATTTGCAAATACACTACTGACTATGTTCATGATAATGAGTTCAATTAATCATATTACTTAAGAACCCCCACTCAAATTGACATCCCTCCGGTCATTGGAGTGATACACGATAGAAATTCACCAACTCAATTCCGGTCATCACGTGACTTGAGGTGGTTACAATGGTCAACATCATCATGTTAATCATATCTACTATATGACTCATGTTCGACCTTTCGGTCTCTTGTGTTCTGAGGCCATGTCTGTACATGCTTGGCTCGTCAAGTTTAACCCGAGTGTTCTGCATGTGCAACACTGTCTTGCACCCGTTGTATGTGAACGTAGAGTCTATCACACCCGATCATCACGTGGTGTCTCGACACGAAGAACTTTCGCAATGGTGCACACTCGGGGAGAACACAATTTATCTTGAAATTAAGTGAGGGATCACCTTATAATGCTACCGTCGTCCTAAGAAAAACAAGGTGCATAAAAGGATTAACATCACATGCAAATCATAAGTGACATGATATGGCCATGAACTTGTGATTTTGATCTCCATCATAAAAGCACCGACATGATCTCCATCGTCACCGGCATGACACCATGATCTCCATCATCTTGATCTCCATCAACGTGTCGCCATCGGGGTTGTCACGCCCACCATGCTTCTACTGCTATTGCTATTGTTTAGCGATAAAGTAAAGCATTACATAGCGCTTAATGATTGACACGCAGTTCATACAATAATTAAAGGCAACCCTATGGCTCCTGCCGGTTGCCGTACTCATCGACATGCAAGTCGTGATATTCTATACAACACATGATCATCTCATACATCACATATATCTCATCATGTAATTGGCCATATCACGTCACAACATAACCTGCAAAAATAAGTTAGACGTCCTCTAATTGTTGTTGCATGTTTTACGTGGCTGCTACGGGTATCTAGCAAGAACTATTCTCACCTACGCATAAACCACAATGGTGATACATAAGTTTTTTTTCCAACCTTCTCAAGGACCACCTTAGTCGAATCCGATCCAACTAAAGTAGGAGGAATAGGCACCCGCCAGCCATCTTTGTGCAACGAGGTTACACTTCAATCGATGGAACCAGTCTCTCGTAAGTGTACGAGTAATGTTGGTCTTGACCGCTTCATCCCACAATACCTCTGAACCAAAACACGACCAAGGGAGGAAGCAATCTAAGACTCAACGCCCACAAACTCTTTGTGTTCTACTCAAGATCTCATCTACACATAGACCTAGCTCATGATGCCACTGTTGGGGAACATTGCATGGGAAACAAAAACTTTCCTATGCACACACAAGATCTATCCATGGTGATGAGCATCAACGAGAGGGAGAGTGGATCTACATACCATTGTAGATCGCTAAGCAGGAAGCGTTAAGAAACGCGGTTGGTGCCGTCGAACATCTTCGCGATACAAATCGCCGAGCATCCCACGATCTCATCACATCACGATCCGTCCTGCGATATCATCACGATCCGTCCCGCGATCCAATCACGAATTGTCTCGCGATCTTGATCACAGTCCTTCCGATCTAGCGCCAAACGGATGGCACCTCCGCGTTCAGCACACGTATAGCTCGATGATGGGAAGAGGGAGTGGAGAGGTAGACGAGTTCTCCGGTAGAGCGACGGCGTTGCGGCGATGGTGGTGAAGCTATTCCAGCAGTGCTTCGCCTAAGCACTATAGAAAACCGATCTAGAGGAGAAACTATGCACTAGAGGGTAGGGTTGCATGTGGCAGAAAAGACTAGTGCAAAAACCCAAAAACCTCTAGTATATATAGGAGGAAGAGAGGGGAAGGCTTGGACCAAGGGCCAAGGCAACTTGGCTTCGGCCGGAGGGAGAGGAGAGGAGGAGTCCTCCTCCAATCCTAGTAGGACTCTGACTCCTTCTTTATTTGGTCTTTTTTGCCTTTTTCAACCTTTTTCTCTTTGGGCTTTTCTTCCCAGACACATGGGCCTTGTGTGGGACTTCCACCAGCCCACTAAGGGCTGGTATTCACCCTCCCACAGCCCATGTAGCCTCTTGGGTCGAAATACCCCTCCCGATGGTCCCCCGATACACTACTGGCACTCCCGATACACTACCGATGAGCCCAAAACTTTTCCGGTGACCAAAACAGGACTTCCTATATATCAATATTTACCTCCGGACCATTCCAGAGCTCCTCAAAACGTCCAGGATCTCATCCAGAACTACGAACAATCTTCGGTCACCACCATGCATAACCCTATACTACCGAAACGTCACCGAACCTTAAGTGTGAAGACCCTGCGGGTTCGAGAACTATGTAGACATGACCGAGACACCTCTATGGTCAATAACCAATAGCGGGACCTGGATGCCCATATTGGTTCCTACATATTCTACGAAGATCTTTATTGGTCGAACCTCTATGTCAAGGATTCAGTTAATCCCGTATGATGTTCCCTTTGTTCTTCGGTATGTTACTTGCCCGAGATTCGATCGTCGGTATCTCCATACCTAGTTCAACCTCGTTACCGACAAGTCTCTTTACTCGTTCCGTAATACAAGATCCCGTGGCCAAAACTTAGTCACATTGCTTGCAAGGTTTGTTGTGATGTTGCATTACCGAGTGGGCCCTGAGATACCTCTCCGTCACACGGAGTAACAGATCCCAGTGTTGATCCATGCCAACCCAACAGAGACCCTCGGAGATACCTTTAGAGCACCTTTATAGTCACCCAGTTATGTTGCGATGTTTGATTCACACAAGGTACTCCTACGGTGTCAGTGAGTTGCATGATCTCATGGTCATAGGAACATATACTTGACATGCAGAAAACTGTAGCAATAAACTGACACGATCATATGCTACGTTCATAGTTTGGGTCTTGTCCATCAAATCATGCTCCTAATGATGTGATCCCATTTATCAAATGACATCTCATGTCCATGACTAGGAAACCATAGCCATCTTTGATCAACGATCTAGTCTATTAGAGGCATACTAGGGACATTGTGTTGTCTATGTATCCACACATGTATTTGAGTTTCCGATCAATACAATTATATCATGGATGATAGACGATTATCATGAACAAGGAAATGTGATAATAACCAATTTATTATTGCCTCTAGGGCATATTTCCAACAGACAGAGAGAGAGACAGAGAGAGAGCCTAACACATGTCTCACCACCGCTTGCCGCCACCGCGACCCAGGACGCGGCCAAGCCTGCATTCCCCACCATCGCCGAGACACCTCCAAGGAGAAATGGCGGGCAAGGGTGCTTGGGATGGAAGCAAGGTCAACGAGGCCTACATCGATCACCTCCGCCACTGCCGCAAGCTTCCGTCAGAGGAGCACGTGGAGGCGCGCATCGCCGGGACGGAAAACACGCCAGCCCCTTGAGAAGGTAAGGTGGTGGTCTTCGCCGAGTACTCCGCTTGCGGGCTTGGCCTGCCGGCGAGCACATTCTTCTGGCACTTTCTCTCATGCTTCGAGTTGTAGCCCCACCATCTCAATGCCAACGCCATACTGCAGCTGGCGGCATTCGTCGCCCTCTGCGAGGGCTTCCTAGGGGTGGAGTCGCGTCTCGACCTCTAGTGCCGGCTCTTCTACCTGAAGCGCCAGACGTTGAAGAAGGCCAACGGCGACATGGTTATGACCACCTATGGGGATGCCCTGGTACACTATCACCCCGACGCCCGCTTCCCCCAGCTCCCTCTGCAGGACTCGGTGAAGAGCTAGCAGAAGGGGTTCTTCTATGTGAAGAATGTGAAGCTGGTCGAGGATTACATCAACCTTCCCGACTACGTCAACCAACCGCCGGTTGTGATGCCGAATTGGAGTACGCCTCTGCCCCAAGTGCCCTATATAGCGAACCGGCTCTATGAGTGGCTGCTGGTGATGACCAAGACAGAGGGGCTCATGGACGTGGACCTCCTGGCCACGATGATGGCACGCCAGGTGCAGCCGCTGCAACGCCGACTATACCTCGCCTGCTAGATGGGGGGTGGCGCAACCCGTACCGGCTCTCAACCAATGAGCTGAAGGCGGTGCAGGTGGTGAGAAGGGTGAACTCCATCTCGTCCGCCAAGATGAACGAGAGTGGGTGGCAATGGGGGAAGCCCCCCTACAGCCGGGCCCATCCGGCTCCGTGGGTACGTGACGAGCCGCCTCCCACCTTTTTTCCTTCTGGAGCCAGTGCTCCGCCCTAGCCTGACGTCGAAGGGGCTTCCCTTGCGTGCATGTCTTCCCTTTGCGATAGGAGTACAGTGAGCCGGCTCCCGACCTAGGGGGATTCGGATCCCGAGGAGATCGAAGACGTCAATGACATGGAGCCAACCGAATCAGAGCCAGCCGGCACGTCGGGGATCGGCGAGACAGAAGCGAAGAGGACCAAGTCGGCAGGTGAGTTCCTCCCCAGTCTCTTCTGTGGGAATGGTCTGATGAAGATGCTGAGCCTGGGGGGATTCGCGATGCAGTGGCCCCAGGGGACCCCAATGTTTCGGGAGACGACGCCATCGTGCCGAGGAAGCGCGTTCGCCGGGTCGACCGCGGGCCGGGTCGTGGCGGCACGGTCATGGACAAACAGGAGAAGCAGCCGACTGATACGTCAATTTTGCATCATGATTTTATATTGATATTTATTTCATTATTGGCTGTTATTACACATTTTGGTACAATACTTATGTCGTTTCTCTCTTATTTTACAAGGTTTACATGAAGAGGGAGAATGCCGGCAGCTGGAATTCTAGACTGGTAAGGGAGCAAATCTGAGATACCTATTCTGCACAACTCCAAAAGTCCTAAAAATCTACGGAGAATTATTTTGAAATATGTAAAAAATACTAGGCGAAAGTAATACATCAGGAGGCCCACCAGGGAGCCACAAGCCTGCTGGCCGTGACCCCCCTAGCCGCGGCTAGCGAGCTTGTGGCCCACCTGGCAGCCCTCCGGTGCCCAACTTCTGCTATATGGAGGGTTTCGTCGAGGAAAAAATCACAAGATACCTTTCAGGACGAAGCGCAGCCGTCTCGAGGCAGAACTTGGGCAGAACCAATCTAGAGCTCTGGCAGGGCGGTCCTGCCGGTGAAACTTCCCTCTAGGAGGTGGAAATCGAAGCCCTCATCACTGCCAATGATTGTCTCATCGAGAGGGGGTCAATCTCCATCAACATCTTCACCAGCACCATCTCCTCTCCAAACCCTAGTTCATATCTTGTATCTGATCTTTGTCTCAAAACCTCAGATTGGTACCCGTGGGTTGCTAGTAGTGTTGATTACTCCTTGTAGTTGATACTAGTTGGTTTACTTGGTGGAAGATTATATGTTCAGATCCTTGATCATCACTTATACTCCTCTGATTATGAACATGAATATATTTTGTTATGTTTTTTGAGTAGTTATGTTTTTTCCTGAGGACATGGGATAAGTCTTGTTATAAGTAATCATGTGAATTTGGTATTCGTTTGATATTTTGATAAGATGTATGTTGTCTCTCCTCTAGTGGTGTTATTTTAACAATGACTACATAACACTTTACCATTCTTTGGGCCTAGAGGAAGTCATTGGGAAGTAATAAGTAGATGATGGGTTGCTATAGTGACAGAAGCTTAAACCCTAGTTTATGTGTTGCTTTGTAAGGGGCTGATTTGGATCCACATGTTTCATGCTATGGTTAGATTTATCTTAATTCCTCTTTCATAGTTGTAGATACTTGCGGGAGGGGTTAATCATAAGTGGGAGGTTTTTCCAAGTAAGGGCAGAACCCAAGCACCGGTCCACCCATATATCAAATTATCAAAGTAGCAAACGCGAATCAAGTGAGCATGATGAAAACTAGCTTGACATAAATTCCCATGTGTCCTCGGGAGCGCTTTGCTTTATATAAGAGTTTGTCCAGGCTTGTACATTGGTATAAAAAGGATTGGGACACCTTGCTGCACCTTTGTTACAATTGCTACTTGCTACCATTACGAATTATCTTATCACAAAACTATCTGTTACCGATAATTTCAGTGCTTGCAGAGAATACCTTACTGAGAACCGCTTTTCATTTCCTTCTGCTCCTCGTTGGGTTTGCCACTCTTACTTATCTAAAGGACTATGATAGATCCCCTATACTTGTGGGTCATCAAGACTCTTTTCTGGTGTCATTGCCGGGGAGTGAAGCGCCTTTAGTGAGTGGAACCTGGTAAGGAAAAAAATTTATATAGTGTGCTGAAATTTACTATCACTTATTACTATGGAAAGTAATACTTTTAGGGGCTTGTTTGGGGTATCTTCACCTCGACTGGAACCACAAAGAGTTGTCCGCCAACCTGCTGAACGTACTGAAAATATTTATTATGAAATTCCTTCGGGTATGATAGAGAAACTGCTAGCTAATCCTTATGAAGGAGATGGAACACTACATCCTGATTTGCATCTAATCTACGTGGATGAAGTTTGTGGATTATTTATGCTTGCAGGTCTTCCCGAGGATCACGTCAAGAAGAAAGCCTTTCCTTTATCTTTGAAGGAGAAGGCATTGACATGGTATAGGCTATGTGATGATATTGGATCATGGAGCTACAACCAGTTGAAAATGGAATTTCATCAGAAGTTCTATCCTATGCATCTAGTTCATCGTGATCAGAATTATATTTATAATTTTTGGCCTCATGAAGGATAAAGAATCTCTCAAGCTTGGGGGAGGCTTAAGTCAATGTTATATTCATGCCCCAACCATGAGCTCTCGAGAGAAATTATTATTCAGAATTTTTATGCTCGGCTTTCTCGTAATGATCAATCGCTGCTCGATACTTCCTGTGCTGGTTCTTTTATGAAGAAAGATATTGAATTCAAATGGAATTTATTGGAAAGAATTAAACGCAACTCTAAAGATTGGGAACTCGACGAAGGTAAAGAGTCAGGTATAAATCTTAAGTTTGATTGTGTTAAATCCTTCGTGAATTTAGCACTAAATATGGACTTGACTCTAAGATAGTAGCTTCTTTCTGTGAATCTTTTGCTACTCATGTTGATCTCCCTAAGGAGAATTGGTTTAAATATCATCCTCCCATTGAAGTGAAAATTGTGGAACGTATTAAAGTTGAAGAGAAAATTATTGCTTACAATGCTAATCATGTTATCCCTACTGCTTACATCGAGAAACTAGCTTTCCCTTTTAGGATAAAGGAACATGCTAAAGCTTGAACTGTGGTTCGTAAGAGTTGTATTAGAACACCTACACCCGCTGAACAAATTAAAGTTGAACTAGTGTTGCTATGGTTAAATATCTCTTGGTTGATAATATTTATGGGCATGTTATTCAGTTCTATGATGAAGCTACTAGAATTGCTAGACCTGATACTAAGCATAAACATAGACCAGTTGTTGGCATGCCTGTTGTTTCTATTAAAATAGGAGATCATTGTTATCATGGCTTATGTGATATGGGTGCTAGCGTAAGTGCAATTCCCTATTCCTTATACGAAGAAATGATGCATGATATTGCACCAGTTGAACTAGAGGATATTGATGTTACTATTAAGCTTGCTAATAGAGACACTATTGCACCAATGGGGATTGTTCGAGATGTTGAAGTCTTGTGTGGGAAAGTAAAGTATCCTATTGATTTTCTTGTTCTTGGTTCCCCACAAGATTATTTTTGTCCCATTATATTTGGCAGACACTTCTTGAATACTGTTAATGCTAAGATTGATTGTGAGAAGGAAGTAGTTATTGTGAGCTTTGGGGATGTGTCTCTTGAATTTAATTTCTCTAAATTTTGTAGACAACCCGATGACAAGGAATTGCCTAGTAAAAATGAAATTATTGGTCTCGCTTCTATTGTTGTGCCTCCTATTGATCCCTTAGAACAATATTTGCTAGACCATGGAAATTATATGCATATGAATGAGAGGAATGAAATAGATGAAATTTTCTTTGAGCAGCAGCCTATTTAAAAACATAACTTACTTGTTGAAATACTTGGGGATCCCCCTCCAGCTAAGGGTGATCCCATGTTTGAGCTCAAGCAATTACCCGATACGTTGAAATATGCTTATCTTGATGAAAAAGAGATATATCCTGTTATTATTAGTGCTAACCTTTCAGAGCATGAAGAAAAGAGATTATTGAAAACTCCGAGGAAGCACCATGCTGGTATTGGCTATACTATTGATGATCTTAAGGGCATCATTCCCACTCTATGCTAGCATAAAATTAACATGGAGCCTGATGCCAAACCAGTTATTGATCACCAATGACGATTGAACCCTAAGATGAAAGAAGTGATAAGAAAATAAGTACTAAAGCTTTTGGAGGTAGGTATAATTTATCTTGTTGCTGTAGTGGATGGGTTAGTCCCGTCCATTGTGTCCCTAAGAAGGGAGGTATTACCGTTGTTCCTAATGATAGAGATGAATTGATCCATTGGATACCTTCAAACGGCGATAGCCCAGCAAGAAAAGTATGTGTACAACCGGAGCCGCGTGCATTCAACCCCCCTCCCCAGCCGCAGCTTCAGCCGGTGCTATGAGTCACCGATGGTTTCTAGCAGTGATCGACACCGGGGCCCGCTACGAGACGATCAGGCGGCTATGAACGCACAGGCGCTTGCAGACCGGGCAAGAGCACAGAGAGAAACAACGGCTCTGGCAGCTGTAACTCACCAAGAGCCTACGTCTTTCGTCTCAGTCGGGGCGGGAGTAACCACCAGAGCACTGGGAGTACCATGCTTGGTGGTGGCTCCGAGGAACAAGCATGTGCTGAAGGATTTCAAAGGCCCTCGCAAGGTCCCAAATTACACAGCCGACTTACCTACGGAGGCCTGGATTGAAAGCTATGAGATGGCTATGGAGATGTTGGACGTCAATGACGCGGTATGTGCAAAATATTTTATCATGATGCTAGAAGGTCCGGCTCGCACGTGGTTGAAGGGTCTGCCACCCAATACCATCAATTCCTGGGCTGAGTTAAAAGCAAAGTTCATCAAAAACTTTCAAGGAACATGCAAGGAACACATGATGATTGTGGATTTGGATCACTGTGTACAACAATAAAATGAGTCAGCTCATCATTGGGTCCGACGGGTCTCGACTATCATCCATTCATCGGAGTATATCACGGTGGCTCAAGCAGTTTTGATTCTGGAAAAGAATTTCCACTTCACACCTCTGAAGCAAAAACTCGGCCGTCTCAAGCGCACATGTCAAGACATGGGGGAGCTCATGGCAGCTCTCACGACATATGCCGACTCTGATAATACGAAGGATCCGGGCTCCGATGAAGAGAAGCCTGGTCAGAGTAAAAAGAGTAACCATGGCAAGGGCCCGGTAGGTAATGGAAACCAAAGTAAGAGGAAGAACCCGGATGGCGGGTCACAATTGGTGGCCAACACCAGCACTGGTAACAATCGTGCTAAGGGCAACGAGAAATTCAGACCACCTTTTAATAAGGGTAAGACTCCTTTCAGTTTGGAGGAGATGCTCAATAAACCTTGTTCGGAGCACAGCCGGCCCGACAGACTGGCGGGTCACACATGGGGTAATTGCCACATCATGCAAAAGTTCAAGGACTACAACATGCGACAGCATAGCAACGATGTTGGCCCGCCCGGCGGCTCGGGACCTGGCAGGTCAGGAGCCGGGTTTGGGTTCGGCGGTTCACGGTCCAGCCATCAGGGCCAGGGAAACCAAGGAGGACATCATCAACACTCTGGTGGCGACAATCAACAACAGTATAACCAGTCGGGATATCAGAGCAATCCAATGCAGCTTAGCTCGGGTCAGTATCATGTCTTTATGACCAACCTTGACAGGCAAGATCAAAAGCTGCGCAAGCGGGCGGTTAATGTGATCACGCCAGCTCTACCGCAATACTTGAAGTGGTTTGAGTATGACATAACTTGGAGCCGAGAGGATCACCCGCCGCGTGTTGATGACCCGGGGCGGCTGGCTCTGGTGGTTGCCCGCCAGGTGGGAGGATATGTGTTCACTAAGGTACTTATGGATGGTTGCAGCAACATCAATATCTTGTACTATGACACCTTCCGACGGATGAAGTTGCTTGATAAAGATCTTAGGCCTTCCTCGACAGTCTTTCGTGGGGTGGTTCCTGGCAAATCGGCTTACCCAGTGGGTAATATCTCGTTGGAAGTCGCCTTTGGTGACGAGTGCAACTACAGGGTGGAGTCCTTATGGTTTGAGGTAGTAAAAATCAAGAGCCCCTATCATGCTTTGTTCGGGCGGCCAGCTTATGCCAAGTTCATGGATAGGCCTTGCTATGTCTACTTGCAGCTCAAGATGCCCGGGTTGAATGGGACAATTACTGTTCATGATGACCGGAAGATGGCTATCGAATGTGAGGAAGGAGACACGGCTTACATAGAATCGAGTTGTGCTGAGGCGGAGCTCAAGTTTTATAAAGAAAATGTTGACCCGGAGGACATGACTCCGCTGAAAAAGGCCACCGCAGGTTGAGCCGCCCCTCAAATTTTTGGCGGATGATACCAAATTGGTGGATTTCACTCTGGGCGACTCATCTCAGTAGTTCACCATCGGGGCCAATATGGATCCCAAATAGGAACGCGCGCTCATCGAATTCATCCATGATAATCGGGACATCTTTGCGTGGAAGCCTTCTGACATGCCGGTTGTACAGAGAGAGTTCGTTGAGCACCACCTTAATGTGGATCCTAAGTTTAAACTAGTCAAGCAGTTTCTACGGCGGTTCAATGAGGAGAGACACAAGGCCATTGGGGAAGAGGTAGCCTGGCTTTTGGCGGCGGGTTTCATCGTCGATGTCTTTCACCCGGAGTGGCTTGCTAACCCAGTGCTAGTCCTCAAGAAAAACAACACGTGGCATATGTGTGTGGACTACACAGATCTTAACAAAGCCTATCTGGCTGATCCATTTGCCCTCCCTCGTATTGACCAGATCATCGATGCAATGGCGGGTAGTGAGAGTTTATGCTTCCTGGATGCTTACTCTGGTTATCATCAGATCAAGATGGCAGTCAAGGACCAAGAGAAGACGGCTTTCATCACGCCTTTTGGTGCCTTCTACTACGTGTCTATGCCTTTTGGGCTCAAGAGTGCCCAAGCAACTTAGCAGCGTTGTGTACAAAACTGTATTCACAGTCAAATTGGGCGCAACGATCATGCATATGTGGATGATATTGTGATCAAGTCAAGGAAGAAGGAGACTTTGCTTGATGACCTGACGAAGACTTTCGACAATTTATGGGTTTACAAGATGATGCTTAACCCAGCTAAGTGTGTCTTTGGTGTTCCGGCAGGCAAACTCTTGGGATTTGTAGTCTCTGAGCGTGGCATTGAAGCTAATCCTAATAAGATCAAAGCTATTACCTCCCTGTCTGAGCCAGCATGCATCAATGATGTTCAGTGCCTGGCGGGACGAATTGCTGCTTTAAGTCGGTTTATAAGCCGCCTTGGTGAGAAGGCCGTCCCTTTATACTAGATGATGAAAAAGACGGGCAACTTTGTCTAGAGTACGGCGGCGGGTGAAGCATTTGAGGCGCTCAAGAGACAACTCACTAAGCCACCGGTCTTAGCTGCTCTGGCTGAGAAAGAACCCTTGCTCCTATACATGGTGGCTAATAACAGGGCTGTTAGTGCCACAATCATTGTCGAGCGCAAGGAGGCAGGGAAGGAATATCCGGTTCAGAAGCCGGTTTACTATATCAGTGAGGTCCTAACAGAATCCAAGCAGAGCTATCCACATTGACAGAAGCTGGTGTACGGAGCATTCATGGCCAATCGTAAGCTAAAACATTATTTCTTGGGACACCAGATTACAATGGTGAGCTCTGCCCCGTTGGGAGACATAATTCAAAACAGAGAGGCCACTGGCAAAATTGCTAAGTGGGCGTTGGAGCTTGGACCTCTCAATTTGAGGTACATGCCTCGCACGACTGTCAAGTCCCAAGCCTTAGTTGATTTCATAAACGACTAGATAGAGTGTCAGGCGCCTGAAGAAAAGTCGCATAACACATATTGGACAATCCACTTTGATGGATCCAGGCAACTGGAAGGATCAGGGGCAGGGGTTGTTTTAACTTCCCTGAAAGGTGATAAGTTTTGTTATGTGCTAAGGTTGATGTTTCCTTGTACTAACAATGCATCTGAGTATGAAGCCCTGCTTCATGGCCTCAGGGTGGCTAAGGAGATGAACCTAAGCCGGGTTAGATGCTTTGGCGACTCAGATCTCATAGCCCAGCAAGTTTCAGGCACTTGGGATTCCAAGGACCCGTGGATGGCGACTTATCGTCAGGCGGTGGATGTCATTGCTGGTCACTTCAAGGGTTATCGGGTGGATCATATTGATCGTTGCAGGAACGAGGCGGCTGACGCCCTATCAAGGCTGGGTTCTCAACGTAAGGCAGTGCCGCCTAACTTTTTCTTGGATGTACTACATCATCCGTCAGTTAAGTTACCTTCAGAGGAAGACTTGGCTATTCCTGACCCGGAGGGACAGCTGGTGGTGGCTCTACATGCTATTCCTGACTGGACCGTGCCTTATTTGGCGTACTTGGCTCGCGGCGAGTTACCTGATGATGAAACTCTTGCCAGATAGATCACCAGCGGTCTAAGTCTATGCCGATAGTCAATGGCGAGTTACATAAGTGCAACGCCACTGGCGTGTTTCAACGTTGTGTATCACCCGTAGAGGGCAAGGAAATCTTGAATGAAATTCATGCTAGTGATTGTGGTCATCATGCCGACTCAAAATCTCTGGTGGGCAAGGCCTTTTGACATGGTTTATTTTGGCTGATGGCTCATAAGGATGCAGAAGACTTGGTCCGCAAGTGTGATGGATGTCAAAAGTTTGGCCGGCGTGCTCACGTCCTGGCTCAAGAGTTGCGCATGATTCCAATTACTTGGCCGTTTGCAGTCTAGGGGCTTGATATGATCGGGCCTTTCAAGAGATCCAAGGACAAGAAGACCCACCTCTTGGTGGCGGTTGACAAATTTACCAAGTGGGTAGAAGCTGAGCCGGTTAGCAAGTGTGACATGACCACGACAGTCCAGTTTGTTAAAAAGCTGATCTACCGTTTTGGTTACCCTCATAGTATCATCATAGATAATGGCATGAACCTATCTAAGGGGGCTATGTGAACATTCTATGAATGTGAACCTTTCATCATAGTATCATCATAGATAATGTTTCTGCAATTGCTCATCCACAGTCAAACGGTCAGGCAGGGCGCGCTAACCAAGAAATCTTGAGAGGCATCAAGCCCCGGCTTATGCTTCCTTTGCAGCGAACGCCAGGTTGTTTGGTGGAGGAGTTGCCGTCCATCTTATGGAGCATCAGAACCACTCCCAACAGATCAACAGGCTATACACCTTTCTTCATGGTTTATGGTGCAGAAGCCGTGTTGCCAAGCGATATCCGTCATGACTCGCCATGAGTGGCGGCTTACGTTGAGGCGGACAATGAAACGGCGCGTCAAGACACGTTGGATGCCTTGGAGGAGGAACGTGATCTGGTAGCGGCTCGATTGGCGATTTATCAGCAAGACCTGCACCGCTATCATAGCCGTAGGGTCAAGACCCAGACGTTTCAAGAAGGCGACTTGGTGTTGCGCTTGATTCAAGATCAGACAGATGCACACAAGTTGTCCCCTCCGTGAGAAGGGCCTTTCGTGGTCAGCAGAAATCTCAACAAGTGGTCATATTACCTCATTGACGCTTGAGACGACTCAAATACCTCGGGGCAGGAGACCTGCCGGCCGTGGAACATAGCGCATCTACGGCCTTACTATACTTAAGCTGTCAAGACTTGACATTGTACACCATCATTGTACATATTATATATATATATATATATATATATATATATATATATATATCAGCAAAAGTTGGTATCCCTGCAAGCCGGGGCCTCTGCCATTTCGCATATCCCAATCTGTGCAAAAAAGATCGTCCAGGGGGCTTCCAACCCATCGGGTTTAGCTTATCACACCCTATCGGTCGGCTCTCAAGACAAATAGTTGACTCCATCAACATGATCATCCAGGGGGCTTCCAACCCACCGGGTTTAGCTTATCACACCCTATCAGTCGGCTCTCAAGCCAAATAGTTGACTCTGTCAACATGATCGTCCAGGGGGCTTCCAACCCACCGGGTTTAGCTTATCACACCCTATCGGTCGGCTCTCAATCCAAATAGTTGACTCCGTCAACATGATCGTCTAGGGTGCTTCCAACCCACCGGGTTTAGCTTATCACACCCTATCGGCCGGCTCTTAAGCCAAACAGTTGACACCGTCAACATAGGTCACTTGGAGGCTTCCAACCCACCAGGTTTAGCTTACACACCCTCTTGATCGGCTCTTGAGCCAAGCAGGGTTAAACCTGCCTGTAAGCTGATGTTGCTCCGCTAGGTGACCCGCCAAACTCTTACCAGTTAATCTCGCCTGGAGACCCTGAGCCGGCTCAAAAGAAATTGACGGCCAATATCAATAGAGACCCTGCACTGGTTAAGGTTAAAACGGCGGCTCTTGTCACGTGAGGGCCGGCTTACAGAAAGCAAGGATAAACTCTCCCATCCACTATCGACTCTCCGCTATGTGGCCCGTTTGTACTCTTAGACAGTTAATATTTCAAAGACCATGCACTGTTTAAGGTTAAAGCGATGGATTTTTGTCACGTGAGAGGTAGTTTATGGGCTATCAGGGTACTCATGCCCTGCCATGTCTCTTCTGGGACGTCACACTTCCTGTCAGTTGATCTCGCCTAGAGACCCTGAGCCGCCGAAAGGGCTGACGACCAATCTCGATAGAGACCCTATACTGCTAAGGAGTTTTAAGTGGCGAATCAACCCAGTAGAACCGGCACATGAGTTATTATTAAAAAAGCAAGTCAGGAAAGATATAACATGTTTGGGTTGCACTACCCTAAGCCGCCCTCCTAACAATGCAAAGATTATCCCGTTGGTTGACTACCAAGAGCCGCCACAATATCTGGTATGAGTTGAAAGCACAAGGCAGATGTAATGCATCAAGCTGGACGATTTCATTTGTGCACGATGGCACAATTTAGGCAAGACAAAAGTCTACTAAAAGCCTATTACAATTCTCTCCGCGGAGCTCAAAAGTGATGACTCAAAGTTTTTTACACGCCCAATGGCGTGTCACAAGGCCGGATTGTCCATGGTACTATCAAGGTCGTCAGTTGGACGGCGGGTCACTCTGCGACGGGTCCTCGACCTCCATGATCTGGAGATTGTCCACGTCCCAGTTGTAGTTGGTTAAAGACACAAAGGTTGCCTCTTCAACGAGGGGGGACGGGTCAAGATCAGGAGCGAAGAGATGCTTATAGTGTGCAGTAGTTAAGTCCTTCGCCTCAAAGGTTGGTCCGCGTACTCTCTTCTTCTCGGCATTGTAAGCCGCCTGGTATGTTGACAGATCCACTTCTTCGGCTAACACTAATGCAAGGACTCTGGAATCCTTCATGCAACAAGCGTAGACAGCCTCTGTAAACTCTGAGTCGTCATCCTTCTTGGAGGGAAACCCGTCCATCATATCCTCAGGAGTCAACTTTGGGGCGAAAGCTAGCGCCCGACTTATGGCTGCGATGGCTCCTTTCCTGGCAGTTGATTTCTTGAGCTCCTGAATTTGCTTTGGCAGGGTGGAGAATACTTCTATGACACCCTTCAGGGTCTGGGGAATGCTGTCTTTATGGAGCACTGCCTTGATGGTACAGAGAGCTCCACAATACGACTGCTTTGTTATGGTATAGATGGCTTTTAGTGGCAACAAGCTATCAGTAGCGATTCGCCGACACCTTTGACCTGCATAAGACAGATTTTCAGATATAAATCTCTAGTATAGGTATTCACACAAGAGTATTGGATAAAGTGTTTAGTACTTACCAAAGATGGCAGTAGACGTCTTCGCAATGTGGCGCTTCAAGGCCTGCATCTCATCAGACACAATCATGAGCCGCCGATCAGCATCGTCTTCTCGTTGAGTTAGGGCCGCTTGTTCCGTCTCAGTAAACTTTTTGAAGGCAGCGAAGTCAGCTTTAATCTTTGTGAGTTCTTCAGTAGCGAGCCGGCATGTCACACCCTGTGGTTGTAGCACATTGTTATGTTTGGATTTATAAAAATTGGAGCCAACTAAAACTTTTTCTATGTGCTTCTGCTTGCTTGCTATGTTGTTTGCTTGCTTGTTTGATTGAATGTTATGGCACTACTAGGTTCTATTCCACTCCATAATCATCTTCCTTGATCCAAACTTCTTGCCCAATGATCATGCCATGTGAATAGTACCCAAAACTATTTTTATCAAAATTTATTTTTACCAAAAAGGATTTATTTAATTTAAGTTTCCAAACCCCCCTGAAATGAGGTTTGCATAGCAAGTCCTCAAAACAGGTGGGACTTTATTTCCCAAAGGCTTTATTTCAAACCTACTATATATATGAATTCCCAAAACCACAAAATATTATTTTTAAAGATTATTTTCATATTTTATTTAAAGGCTTTTTCTTAAGGCCAGAAATGGGTTTTCCTAGGGAAAAATTATTTAAATGCTTTAAAAATATTTGAGAAAATTTAGAGAAACTCAGTGGACATATATATTCCATATATATGAGTTTCAACACAAGGGCATGATCAGATCATAGGCAAAACCCCTCAAGACCATTTCTGTTCAGATCAAACTTTTGGAATGTTTCTATAAGAAATATTCTCAATAAATTCCAGGAAAATTCTAGCAAGTCAACACTATCATGGGTGATGATCTTACAAAGTTTCATCTCAATCCACGTTGGTTAGCTACATCAAATCAACTCAAATCCATTCCTGTCCAAAATCAAAATTGAGCAACTTTACATTGTGAAGTGTCTACCCTTGGCCTCAAACTTTGTGAGCATGCTCTAATGGCCTAATAGAGGTGATACACTAATTGGTGCATCAAGGGTTAAAGCTTAGCATCTTTGGATCTACTGAAATCAGTTTTTGCCAAATTCTAGGGTTCACCTAATCTCCATTGGTAACTTTTTCTCCTTAAGCTCAAATTTGGCGAAGCATCTCATTTTCACCTAGTCTTTGACCCTGGTAAATATCTCTGCAAGGAGGAAGCTTCTTCTTACCCAAAAACTCATCAAACACCTTCTGGTAGATTTATAAAACTCGTCACACACGCGTGCTCCCCTGCCCCTCTCTTCTCTCCCTCTAGCCGTGGACGACGCCCAGGAGCGGCGCGGACCACTTCTCTTTCTTCCCCGAGCCCTCCAGCATGCACCACATCCTCGCCGGCGCACGGGTCCATGGAGGTCCTCCCCTCTCTTTATTTAAGCCCCCCGGGCATCTCTCTCCCCTCCTCTTTCTCCCTTTCACCCTCCATAGATTGCCCGAACCCCCCTTTGGAGCCCCCCGAGCACCAGTGCTCGAGATCGACCGAGGCGCCGCCGTGGCGGAGCTCCATAGATCTCGGGACATAGGCCCGCTCCAGCGCTCTCCTCTCCTCCTCTGAGCCCGCAGCTCCCCCCTGGTTCGTTCCCCCCTCTCCCCCGCTCGTTTTGAGGCAAGAATTGCAGGCCCCGACCACCTCCCGAAGGCCCCTCCACCGCGGGTGCTCGCCGCTGGCAGCTCCGACCTCCTCCAGCCTCCACTCCCCCTCCAGAGGACCGGAGGGTCATCGCCAAGGCCGTTCCCGCCTTCAGCTCCCCTTGCCGCGCCTCCCCTCGCCGCCGGTGAGGTCTCCCTCCTCTTTGTCCCGAGGAGGAAGAAGAACCCGAGAGGTGGGCCCACCTGTCGGCCTCTCCTCCCCTCGCCCGCGCTCTCTCTCCTCTCTCTCGTGTCGCTAGCAACCAGGCCCTGCATGTCAGTTTTGAACTTGACCGCGCGCGAGGCCGGCTGGCTGGCCAGCTAGGCCGGCCTAGCCTCCGGCCGCCCCTAGCCCAGGTTCCAGTGCCCCCCTTTTTCCTTTTCTGTTTCTATGGGATTTGCAAAAATCCCACAGGGTGAAATATTTACCCAATGCAAATTTTTCTTCCACCTAAATTCATGAAATAATCTCTAGAATTAATAGTGCCATTTGTAAAAAGGTTTGAAAATGTTTTTAGTACTGTTTTATTTTAAAACCTATTTATTGGCACCTTTGTGCCTCTATTATTTTATTTCAAAATCTTTTCCACCACAAATCCCTAACAGAATATTTTTAGTATGAATTTAGGTATTTATCAGACTAGGTGGACATTTTTTTTGTGAAATGAATGCTCTGTTTTGTGTGTTTGCTTATTATTATCGTTTATATTCACGACGATAGATTGCGCGGTTGACAAAGAAGTTGGACCCGAAGACGTCGAAGACCCTGGGGACTTTGTTGAGCCAGGCAAGCAGCCCTTTGATCATGACAAGAAACCATTTTTATCGCATGTCATATAGCACTTTACTTTCATCGTATTTGATCATGTGTTGTGGTGTTCCCCTTCGATGGGATGCCCCCGGTACCTTCCTTTGATACTTGCATCGTGCATGACCCTACCACCTTATAAGGGTTGTGCGGGTGGGAGTAGTTAGGTTGCTAATAGATGCTATGCAAATGGGATGGGACATATGCATAGTGATGACAAGAAAGAGGTGATTTCAAATAATTTTTAAAACCCCCGTCGGGTGCCCGTAATGCCCGAGGGGGATGATGGTGAAATGGGTGACCACTTGAGAAAGAAGTGGTGTACCGGAGCAAGTGAGTATGTGTGTTTTCGAAAACAGAGGATTTAAGATTTGTCGACAATTCCAACCTTACATGCGCAACCACGATACGCCTTATGGGACGGGGCTTTGTTGATTACCTTGGTGGGTACTGGCAAGGAGCCCGCATTACTAGTGGGGGAGTGGCGTGGTCACTCTCAATACGGGGTCGTACTGGTATGTACAATCATGCGCTGTCTTTACAGGCACCGGGCACACCGTTGGTCCCCTCATGGATGGTACGGTTAGAGCGAGGCTCGTGTGATGTACATCGTGAGGGCTGGTACCAATCAAGTGGACTCTTTGTTTAGTATCGCCGAGGGAAAGGCATTGTTCGGGTGGTTACCTCGGGTATGTTATATACCGCGAGTCGTGGATGACACGGAAGTTCCTCGAGTCTTGTGGGTAAAGTGTGCAACCTCTGCAGGGTGTAAAAATATTCGAATAGCCGTGTCCACGGTCAAGGACAGTTGGGTGGTGCTGCTTATGCCACTTCCAGATGTTTTCGTGAAACTTGGGGTGAGTATGGATGTGATGGTGACAAGAGGCCACATGAGTTAAGTCCGATGACTTGGCATGAGGAATGAACTAAGTTCGATGACTTAGCGTGAACATGAGATGTTCAACCAATACTTATGATGGTATCTGCAATTTGCTCACATGATTACCTGCTAGTTGTTGATGCATGCTCACTAATTACTTGATCATGACAATTGCATACAAAATTTAGCTTTCCGCAAATTTACCTACTTAGTGCTATATCATGCATCATTATTACCTCGTTCCACACTTGGGTTGCTTGCGAGTACATTCAAAGTACTCATTGGCTTGCCATTGGTTATTTAATTGGCCAGGCATGGAAGAACATGAGTTTGTTGAAGAGTTCATTGGAGACGAACATGCGAACTAGGACACTTCCGAGTCAGAATGCATGTAGGTTAAGGCAGATGGTATGGGTTCATGCTTTCGACCAAGATTTCCGCTGTTTGTTCTAGTCTAAGTGTTTGGCCGTGTGTCCCTATCTATGTAAGACTAAGACCTTCATGGTCACCATTTGCATCAGACATTAAGTGTGGATGTAAGACTCTTGTTATTCAGCTTCTGTGTGTTCAGTGAGCATTGATCTCTGGGATCACTATACACGTGTATTCGGTGATCTCGACTTATGAGTCGGGGTCCCCATAGAGCTGATATCAGAGCCATCCTGACTGTAGGAAGCCCTTAGTTGGCATGGACGTTAGTTAGGATAAGAGCCGTTTTCAAAACTACACCTAGCATTGGAAATTAGGAAATCTGCACCATTTGCCTCTCCTATGCTTCACACAACACTTTACTGACTCTTCTCCTTTCAAACCTTTGTAGATGGCCATTGTACCCAAAGCCTTCCTGACATCCAACTTTCCCTTACTCCTTGGGTATAGCCTGGAGAAGTGCTAGTTTCTCCAACCACCCATTTTCCTCTACCACGAGCATTGGGTCGATGCCGTCATGAAGGAGTACCACGTGGACGTGGTCGTGAAGGCAAACGACTCCCCGACTAGTTGATTCTTTGAAGGACCATGGATGGAGACCATGATGTTTGTCGTCGAGACAGCTGCATGCGAGGCACTCCTACACCTTCGAGACATCATTCCAGAGATGGCTGACGAGCCCACTACTCGCTACCTTTCCTTCAGGAAGGATGACATTGGCGAGAGTTGGACGCTGATTCCGACCAAGGAAGATGGCGCACCACTTAGGTTCCAGACCTACTTCAGCCTCTCCATCGATAGTCTTGTTCACAACTTGATGAAGGAGTCTGTAAACCTCCGTGAGGAACTTCACCACACTCGAGAGCTACTTCGACAAGCCAAGACGAAGCCAGACAAGATCAAGAAGGATGGAGCCCCCAAGGGACGACCAGCTGTCGCTTATCAAGGAGGAGTACCCCCAGCGAGTGATGCACCCATGAGTAGTCATCGGATGAGCGCGAAGGAGTACCGTGAGCTCTTCACCGACCTGCCTGCAAAGCGTCGTCGGGATGGGCCTCCTCGTTCCCCGACCCCTTTGACCGGGAACGATGCTCGTTCGGATGATGAACAGGAGGAAGACCCAGAGGAGCGTGACTACGAGACCGAGCACTCCAGCACCTGAGTCCGAGAACCCCTAGGGTAGGATCAGTCATGTATCCCTCATGCGAAGTTGAGTCCGTGTATTGGTTCATATGAAACCATGTGTGCTTGTTGTTTGTTTTGTTGTTTGTTTTCCGATGCAAGTCGCTCTTTTGCCGTAGGCAACATGTAAGTGACTCCATCGTTTATCTTAATGTATGTTGTTGGTCATTTGACCTTTGTTTCAACACACTTGCACTTGACCAACCCCCTTAGGCACGCTTTGCCGTTATTGCTTATCCTCTTGTCGAACCTAGTTGTTTGACTTGGCTGCTCCAAACAGGATGGTGACTTCTACCCGCAATAGATCCTTCACCAACCCTGAAGCCGGCAACTCGAGACAGCAACAGGGAGCTGATGGGGCTGCACACGCTGGAGGACACCAGGAGCAGCCACAAGGCGACATTCCCCCGCCATCACCTCCGCCAGAGAACATGACCATAGCTCATTTTCTCCAAGTTCTCTGGGAGGAACGCTAGGCCAACAAGGCTGCTATCTAGCAGATGGCTCAGGCTCTCGTGAACAACCAGCAGCAAGGCAGGAACGACAATGGCCGCTCCATGCTATCTGAGTTCATGAGGAACTCGCCCCCGAACTTCACCGAGACTGCGGAACCATTGGATGCTGATGACTGGATCCGCACCATCGTGGACCTCCTTGCATTGGTCAATTGCAATGAGGACTGTGAGAAGGTGCTTTATGCCTCTCATTGCCTCGGAGGTACCACCTGAGCTTGGTGGGATGGATTCAAGGTCATGCAAGGAGAACATGTATTCACGTGGAATGACTTCAAGGAAGGATTCCACACTGCCCATATTCCTTCTGGGATCATGGCTATCAACAAGAGAGAATTCCAAGCGCTGAAGCAAGGAAGTGGCTCTGTCAAGGAGTATCTGTAGAAGTTCAACCTGCTATCAAGGTATGCACCTAAAGACGTCAGCATGGAGGCTGCCAAGAAGGAACGCTTCATGGAAGGACTCCAGCAGGTCCTGTAATACCAACTCATCATCTGCGACTGTCGCACATTCTTTTACCTGGTGAACAAGGCCCTCCTGCTGGAAGACAAGCGTCGTGCCATAGACGACATTCGCAAGTGCGAGATGATCAGCAAGGGAAGCTCAAGCAACCAGAAGCGTCGCCCATGGCAACCAGCCCTAGCCAAGCCAACCTATCAGCCGCAGCAGGCTAGACCTCCTGCACCTCGTCCGAGCTACCAGCCTCATCAGTATGCCAATCCCAGGCCAGCCTTCAACAACAACCCCAATAACCACAATGGTGGCAGAAACTTCAACAACAACCCTGGGCAAGTCGCTTGCTTTAGATGTGGGCAGCCAAGGCACATCTCTAGGCTGTGTCCCAACAAGAAGCCAGATGCGCCGCACCCCAATGCGCTAGCGCAAGGTCAAGCCCATGGAGCACCGCCAAGGAACCCAGCTCCCCGCAACCAGCCCAACAATGGCAAGGGTTGTGTGAATCACGTTACCGCAGAGGAAGCCCAGGAAGACCCGGACATCATACTGGGTACGTTCCTCGTCAACTCAACCCCAGCAACGGTATTGTTTGATTGTGGAGCTTCGCATTCTTTTGTCACCCAAAAGTTTGCACTAGAAAGTGGCATGGCATGTACACCGCTGGGTAGTCGTATGCTGATACAAATCCCCGGTTCAGTTATGAAGTCTGGGATAGGGTGTAAGGGAGTGAAGATTGACATCAACGGGGTAGACTTCCTAGCAGACCTTATAGTTCTGGATTCAACCGGCTTGGATGTTATCCTTGGCATGAATTGGTTGACTAAGCACCAAGGCTTGTTAGACTGTGCCAAGAGGATTGTCACCATGACCAATAGCCAAGGAGTGGAAGTCAAGTATGTTCCCAGCCCTGCCTCCACTCAAGCCCCTCAAGCTAACTGCCTGTCGGGAGTTGAGTTGGATCAAGTGCCAGTGGTATGTGAGTACCCGGATGTGTTTCCTGATGAGCTGCCCGGAATGCCTCCTGACCGCGACATTGAGTTCATCATTGAACTTATGCCCGGATCAAGGCCCATCTACAAGAAGGCCTACAGGATGGGATCCGAAGAGTTGGCTGAGTTGAAGAAGCTACTAGGAGATCAGCTCAGAAAAGGGTTTATTCGCCCTAGTGCCTCTCCTTGGGGATCGCATGTTCTATTTATGTGAAAGAGGGATGGGACTATCAGACTTTGCATCGATTACCGTTCTCTCAATGAGGTCACGATAAAGAACAAGTACCCACGCCCCAAGATCGAAGACCTGTTTGATCAATTGAATGGAGCCAAGGTGTTCTCCAAGATCGACCTCAGGTCTGGATACTATCAGCTGAAGATCGGACCCCAAGACATCCCGAAGACGGCATTTGTAACCCGGTATGGCATGTATGAATAAACGGTCATGTCATTCGGGTTAACTAATGCCCCTGCCTACTTCATGTACCTCATGAATAAAGTCTTCATGGAGTACTTGGACAAGTTCATTGTTGTCTTCATTGATGACATACTCGTCTTTTCCAAGTCGGAAGAAGAACATGAGGAGCACTTGAGATTGGTCCTAGAAAAGCTTCGAGAGCACTAGATTTATGCCAAGTTTAGCAAGTGTGAATTCTGGCTGCATGAAGTTGGATTCTTGGGTCATGTGTTGACTGCGGAAGGATTATCAGTGGATCCTGCCAAGATTGAAGCCGTGACTGAATGGCAGACCCCAACCACCGTGAAGGAAGTTAGGAGATTCCTCGGTCTCGTGGGTTATTACCGCAAGTTCGTGGAAGGTTTCTCAAGTATTGCCTGACTTATGACCCAGATTTTGAAGAAGGACAAGAAGTTCGAATGGACCGCTAAGTGCGAGGAAAGCTTCTAGGAGCTCAAGAAGAGATTGACCACAACCCTAGTTTTTCCACCCCCGATATTCACAAGGAGTTTGTGATATATTGTGATGCATCAAGGACCGGACTTGGAGGTGTTCTAATGCAAGAAAGCAGAGTCGTAGCATATCTATCCAGACAGCTACGTCCTCATGAAGAGAACTACGCAACTCATGATCTCGAGTTAGCAGCCGTTGTTCATGCCTTGAAAACATGGCGGCATTACATTCTGGGGAAGCTCAGTTAGATATTCACGGACCACAAGAGTTTGAAGTATATCTTCACTCAAAGGGAGTTGAACATGAGGCAGCGAAGATGGTTGGAGTTGATCAAGGATTACAACCTCAGTGTTCAATACCACCCCGGAAAGGCCAACGTGGTAGCTGATGCCTTAAGCAAAAAGGCTTGCTCCTTGAATGCTATGATTAAGGAAAGGCTACCCGCCCTATATGAAGAACTTGAGAGCTTCAGCCTGGAACTGGTTACACCAGGATTCCTCGCCAACCTTGAAGCAAAGCCTACTTTGATGGATGTTATCAAAGAAGCCCAGAAGGGGCACGAGAGCATTGAAGGCATCAAGACAAAGATCAAGGAAGGCAAGGCCCCAAGATTCTCAGAGGATGAACAAGGAGTTGTATGGTTTGGTAATCGCATCTGCGTACCCAACAAGGAAGAGCTCAAGAACCTGATCTTGCAAGAAGCTCATAACACTCCCTACTCCATCCATCCTAGAGGAACCAAGATGTATCAAGATGTCAAGACAAGGTTCTAGTGGCATGGCATGAAGCGGGAGATAGGCACGTTCGTGGCTAAGTGTGACATATGCCAGAGGGTCAAGGCTGAGCATCAGCGACCTACTGGGCTACTGCAACCTCTCAAGGTGCCCGAGTGGAAGTGGGATAAGTCGGGATGGATTTCATCACCAGTTTACCAAGGTCAAGCAAGGGACATGACTCCATTTGGGTCATTGTTGATCACCTGACCAAGGTAGCCCACTTCATCCCCGTCAGTACCACCTACGATGGAAGCCAGCTTGCGAATCTCTACATCAACCGCATTGTGAGTCTTCACGGAGTTGCAAACGAGATCATGTCAGATCGAGGAACCCAGTTCACCTCAAGATTTTGGAAGAAGTTTCAAGAAGCTATGGGAACCAAGCTCTCCTTCAGCACTGCTTTTCACCCCTAGACCGGTGGGCAAACGGAACGAGTAAATCAGATACTCAAAGATATGCTCCGCGCTTGTGTTTTGGCATATGGAGACAAGTGGGAAGATTGCCTACCCTTCGCCAAGTTCTTGTATAACACAGCTATTAGTCGAGTCTTCAGATGGCACCATTTGTGGTGTTTTATGGACTCAAGTGCCGTACTCCCCTCAACTGGTGAGAGACCGGAGAAGGATTAATTTTTGGACCGGATATCCTCCGCGAAGCCTAAGAACAAGTTCAAATCGTCCGAGAACGTCTAGAGGCCGCCAAGTCAAGACAGAAGAGCCACACTGACTCCCACCGCCAAGAAGTGAACTTCTGTGTCGGTGACCATGTCTACCTCCGGGTCACGACTCTCAAAGGAACCAAGTGTTTCCACGTCAAAGGGAAGCTCTCACCCAGATACATCGGCCCCTTCAACATCACCGCAATGCGGGGAGAAGTTGCCTACCAGCTGGAATTACCTCCCGATCTATCGGATGTGGACAACGTCTTTCATGTGTCACAACTCCAGAAGTGTCTGCAAGTTCCCAACCACCCCGACCTTTACAAGGACATCGACCATCAAGCCATCGATCTTCAACCAGATCTCACTTATCATGAGAGGCCAGTTCACATCTTGGATGAAGCTGAGCGCTGCACCCGAAGCCGCACTATCAAGTACTTCAAGGTCTAGTGGAGCAACCACACTGAAGCTGAAGCAACCTGGGAGCGTGAAGATTATCTCAGATCAGAGTTTCCTTATCTTTTTAGCGCTTAGCGAAGGAATCTAGGGGACAAGATTCTTATAAGGGAGTAAGGTCTGTCACACCCTGTGGTTGTAGCACATTGTTATGTTTGGGTTTATAAAAATTGGAGCCAACTAGAACTTTTTCTATGTGCTTATGCTTGCTTGCTATGTTGTTTGCTTGCTTGCTTGATTGAATGTTATGGCACTACTAGGTTCTATTCCACTCCATAATCATCTTCCTTGATCCATCTTCTTGCCAATGATCATGCCATTTGAATAGTAACCAAAACTATTTTTATCAAAATTTATTTTTACCAAAAAGGATTTATTTAATTTAAGTTTCCAAAGCCCCCTGAAATGAGGTTTGCATAGCAAGTCCTCAAACCAGGTGGGACTTTCTTTCCCAAAGCCTTTATTTCAAACCTACTATATATATGACTTCCCAAATCCACCAAATATTATTTTTAAAGATTATTTTCATATTTTACTTAAAGGCTTTTTCTTAAGGCCAGAAATGGGTTTTCCCAGGGAAAATTTATTTAAATGCTTTAAAAATATTTGAGAAAATTTAGAGAAACTCAGTGGACATATATTTTCCATCTATATGAGTTTCAACACAAGGGCATGATCAGATCATAGGCAAAACCCCTCAAAACCCTTTTTGTTTAGATCAAACTTTTGGAATGTTTCTATAACAAATATTCTCAATAAATTCCACGAAAATTCTAGCAGGTCAACACTATCATGGGTGATGATCTTGAAAAGTTTCATTTCAATCCAAGTTGTTTGCTTCATCAAATCAACCCAAATCCATTCCTATCCAGAATCAAAATTGAGCAACTTTATATTGTGAAGTGTCTCCCCTTGGCCTCAAACTTTGTGAGAATGCTCTAATTGCCAAATAGTGGTGATACACCAAGTGGTGCATCAAGGGTTAAAACCTAGCATCTTTGGATCTACTGAAATCAGTTTCTGCCAAATTCTAGGGTTCACCTAATCTCCATTGGCAACTTTTTCTCCTTAAGCTGAAATTTGATGGAGCATCTCATTTTCACCTACTCTTTGACCCTGGTAAATATCTCTGCAAGGAGGAAGCATCTTCTTGCCCAAAAGTCATCAAACACCTTCTGGTAGATTTGTAAAACTAGCTTTTTCACCTCTTAGCCTTTTACCCTTGGCCACAGCCTTTTACCACAAACCCTCTGAGTTACTAGTTACCTCCAGTAACTCTCCCTAGAGAAAACTCCATGAGTAAGTGGGGTAAAACCCCCATTTTCACCTTTGGTCAGCTCCATTTTCTACCCCTTTCCTCATTTCCTTATCTCCTAAGGCATCACCAGAGCATCCTATGGCCTATACCCTCTTTGTTAACCCCCTAGATTCCCCTAGACATGGCCGGCCACGCAGAAGACGTCGTTGGCATGCCATGGCATGCCAAACGCGCACTCTGGAGCACGCTACAGTGCCGATAGGCACTGTAGCCGCTGGCCAGTTCATGGCTCTGGCAGCCTCGGGCCTCCCCCTGGCGCCATTTGGCCCCCCTCGGCGTCCGGGCCACGCCACCCCTGTCGGCCCCTCCTCTCTCTCCTTCCTTCTCCCTCCTCTCACATGCGCCGCGGCCGCCGGGTTCGGCCAACTGCGGGGCTCACACGCGCGTGCTCCCTTGCCCCTCTCTTCTCTTCCTCTGGCCATGGACGACGCCCAAGAGCGCCGCGGACCACTTCTCTCTCTTCCCCGAGCCCTCCAGCGTGCGCCATGTCCTCGCCGGCGCACGGGTCCATGGAGGTCCTCCCCCTCTCTCTATTTAAGCTCTTCGGGCATCTCTCTCCCCTCCTCGAGCTCCCTTTCATCCATAGACCGCCCGAACCCCCCTTTGGAGCCCCCCGAGCACCAGTGTTCGAGATCGACCGAGGCGCCGCCGCGGCGGAGCTCCGTTGATCTCGGGACACAGGCCCGCTCTAGTGCTCTCCTCTCCTCCTATGAGCCCACAGCTCCCCTCTGGTTCGTTCCCACCTCTCCCCCGCTCGTTTTGAGGCAAGAATCACAGGCCCTAACCACCTCCCGAAGGCCCCTCCGCCGCGGGTGCTCGCCGTCGGCAGCTCCGACCTCCTCTGGCCTCCACTCCCCCTCCTGAGGACTGGCGGGTCATCGCGAAGCTCGTTCCCGCCTCCAGCTCCCCTCGCCATGCCACCCCTCACCTTCGGTGAGCTCTCCCTCCTCTCTGTCTCGAGGAGGAAGAAGAACCCGATAGGTGGGGCCCACCTGTCGGCCTCTCCTCCCCTCGCCCGCGCTCTCTCTTCTCTCCCTCGTGTCACTGGCAACCGGGCCCCACGCGTTAGGTTTGAACTTGACTGCGCGCGAGGCCGGCTAGCTGGCCAGCTGGGCCGGCCCAACCTTTGGCCGCCCCTGGCCCAGGTTCCAGTGGCCCCCTTTTTCCTTTTCTGTTTTCTATGGGATTTGCAAAAATCCCATAGGGTGAAATATTTACCCAATGCAAATTATTATTCCACCTAAATTCATGAAATAATCTCTAGAATTTAATAGTGCCATTTGTTAAAATGTTTGAAAATGTTTTTAGTACTGTTTTATTTTAAAACCTATTTATAGGCACCTTTGTGCCTCTGTTATTTTATTTCAAAATATTTTTCACCACAAAACCCTAATAGAATATTTTTAGTATGACTTTAGGTATTTATCAGAGTAGGTGGACATTTTTGGTAGTTAAATGAGTGCTCTGTTGTGTGTGTTTGCTTATTATTATCGTTTATTTTTCGTGACGATAGATTGCGCGGTTGACGAAGAAGTTGGACCCGAAGACTTCGAAGACCCCAGCGACTTTTTTGAGCCAGGCAAGCAGCCCTTTGACCATGACAAGAAACCATTTTTATCGCATGTCATATAGCACTTTACTTTCATCGTATTTAATCATGTGTTGTGGTGTTCCCCTTTGGTGGGATGCCCCCGGTACCTTCCTTTGATACTTGCATCGTGCATGAACCTACCACCTTATGAGGGCTGTGCGGGTGGGAGTAGTTAGGTTGCTAATAGATGCTACGCAAATGGGATGGGACATATGCATAGTGATGACAAGAAAGAGGTGATTTCAAATACTTTTCGAAAACCCCGTCGGGTGCCCCTAATGCCCGAGGGAGATGATGGTGAAATGGGTGACCACTTGAGAAAGAAGTGGTGTACCGGAGCAAGTGAGTATGTGTGTTTTCGAAAACGGAGGGTTTAAGATTTGTCAACCGTCCCAACCTTACATGCACAACCACGATACCCCTTATGGTATGTGGCTTTGTTGATTACCTTGGTGGGTACTCGCAAGGAGCCCGCATTACTAGTGGCGGGAGTGGCATGGTCACTCTCGATACGGGGTCATATCGGTATGTACGATCATGTGCTGTCTTTACAGGCACCGGGCACACCGTTGGTCCCCTCATGGATGGTACGGTTAGAGCGAGGCTCGTGTGATGTACATCGTGAGGGCTGGGTACCAATCGAGTGGACTCTTTGTTTAGTATCGCCGGGGGAAAGGCATTGTTCGGGTGCTTACCTCAGTTATGTTATATACCGCGAGTCGTGGATGACACGGAAGTTCCTCGAGTCTTGTGGGTAAAGTGTGCAACCTCTGTCGAGTGTAAAACTATTCGAATAGCCGTGTCCACGGTCAAGGACAGTTGGATGGTGCTGCTTATGCCACATCCGGATGTTTTCGTGAAACTTGGCGTGAGTATGGATGTGATGGTCACACTAGGCCACATGAGCTATGTGTGATGACTTGGCGTGAGGAATGAACTAAGTCCGATGACTTAGCGTGAACATGAGATGTTCAACCAATACTTATGATGGTATCTGCAATTTTCTCACATGACGACTTGCTAGTTGTTTGTGCATGCTCACTAATTACTTGATCATGACAATTGCATACAAATTTTAGCTTTCCGCAAATTTACCTACTTAGTGCTATATCATGCATCATTATTACCTTGTTCCACACTTGGGTTGCTTGCGAGTACATTCAAAGTACTCACTGGCTTGCCACTGCTTATTTAATTGGCCAGGCATGGAAGAACATGAGTTTGTTGAAGAGTTCGTTGGAGACGAACATGCGAACTAGGACACTTCCCAGTCAGAATGCCTGTAGGTTAAGGTAGATGGCATGGGTTCACGCTTTCGACCAAGATTTCCACTATTTGTTCTAGTATAAGTGTTTGGCCGTGTGGCCCTATCTTTGTAAGACTAAGACCTTTGTGGTCACCATTTGTGTCAGACGTTAAGTGTGGATGTAAGACTCTTGTTATTCAACTTCTGTGTGTTCAGTGAGCATTGATCTCTGGGATCACTATACACGTGCATTCGGTGATCTCGACTTCTGAGTCGGGGTCCCCCCATGGCACTTCTCGTCTGCTTCGCTTTGGGAGGCTTGCTGAGTGGCCAGATTGCTCTTTAAGCTGGTCAATTCAGACTCGGCCTCAATTAAAGCTCCCTATGACATAACAAAGCAGTTGGAGGGCTAAAGTCGCCAGGATGGTGTATTACCAGATGCTGAAGATTAAAAAAAGGAATGCAAGTTTCAAGCAGATTGCAAGCAATATGCTCGACACTTGGGGGCTAATGTCTATTTGCTCTCCAAGGCTACATTAAAAGTTCCGGATCATCTTTAGCCAGTTAAGCCGGTACTTGGGGGCTACATGCGGCTCTTTCTTCTGTATACACAAAAGTTCCAGCTCATCTTTAGCCAGTTAAGCCAGCACTTGGGGCTATGTATGGCTCTTCAATCTATCTTCAACAAAGCTCTGACTCAACTTCATCAAGTTAAGTCGGCCCTTGGGGGCTACAAATGACTCTTTGAGCAACTAATTCTAAGCTGATAGTTGAGGGCTACAGGCTAAGTATTTCTGCTTCTGGCAAGACTCGAAGACCCGGTTTACTATTAGCAAATACTAAACCAGCTCTTGGGGGGGCTAAGTAAGGGTATAAGGAAAAGAGAGCATGAGTACCTCATATTTTTTCTTCGTCAAGCTAACAAGCTTGAGCTCCATGTTCCGGCTGACGGAAAGGCGGTTTAGATAACCAGCGTGTAGCTCATCAGCGGTTAACTTCTCCAGTGCGGGGACCTCAAAATCCAGCTTCATGGAGGCTTTAGGCTTCTCAGTGTGCTTTGTCAACACATGAGGCAGAGGAGTATGGAAGCCAACGCCAGTAATAAGGACGTTCGGTACAGCTGAAGCATCAATAGCCGTCGAAGGACTCAGCGGCTTAGAATTGGTCCTCGGAGGACTCTCAGGAATCATATCATGGGCCGTCGGCTTGGCAGAACGATGAGCTTCGTCAGGCGCATCCTTGGAGGCCACAAAGGGATCAGCCTGCGGCGTAGGAGAATCCGGTTTGGCAGGCTCCGACTCTCGAGCCTTGGGAGCAGAGGTAGACCCGATGGCCTTCCTTCGTTTTGCTTGAGCCCTGGAGAACATAGAAGGTCATGGTCTAAGCTTTACAGATAACAAAGGCTCAAACATAAGCATAAGAGGCACGTACTCTGGGTTGATCTTGAGAGGCGGCAGAGCAGTTGCTGTAGAGTCGCCAGATGAAGGAGGTGATTCCTGAAAATAGTTAAAACAATATAAGTCAATCAAATTATAAAAGTCAAGGTTGAGAAAAGAAAGCCAAGTTGGGTACATACTTCAGTCGGCCGTTTCCGTTGAACCGGAAACTTAGACAACCCGGCCATGAGGTCTTCAGAGTCGGTGCTCCGGGTTTGGCATCGAGAAAGGTGTTGTGGTTTTTCAAAAGAAAGTTGGGGTCTAAATAAGCAAGAAGATGAGAAAATGTGACTTCTCGAATGACCCGCCGTATCTTTTCTGGTGGACGAGGTTCTGAGTCGGATGAAATGTAAGTTACCTGAGGAATGTTGGCATGGCTTGTCTCTGTTTCGTCCTGTGAAGTATCACGGTCAATAAGGTGTATGAAGAGAGGGCCAAGAGAGTCAAGTTCTACCTCAGAGTCGTTAGCTTCGGGCTGCTCTTGAGGTGCGGTTTTCTTCTTTCGGCCACCAGTCTTTTCCTTTGATTTCTTCGCAGGAGGAACGTACTTCTTCTTCCAGAAGCCGGAATTGTCCTGAGAGTGAAAGCCATTGGAAAAGGTCAATAGATTACAACATATATATGGATAAATAACGCGGAACAAGGTGATCGAGAGTCGCCCTTATGTCTGGGGCCGGGTTTGCGGCGTAGAAAGGTGCTAACCCGGTGGCGCGACACAGAAAGGTGCTAACTCATGAACCAGGCTTTTGATGACGGCCACAATGTTGTCTTCTGACAAGTAAGTAGCATTAAAATAGAGGGGGTCATTCGCTTTGCCCATATACTCACACATGAGACGACTTTGCCGGCTCAAGGGCACAACTCTCCAAGAAATCCGGCACCGGGTTAGATCAATGCCCGTCAGTCCATTGACCATAAGGGCTTTACTCTTTGCGTGAGCCAGAGCATACTTCGCCCCCTCAGAGGCCGACAGACGGCCAGGGAGCTCAATTGTTGTCTTGAGCTGGGATGGACGATAACCCAGCAAGGAATGCTCTCCCTCTAGAGAGGTGTCTTTGCAATAAAACCATGTCATATTCCAGTCTTTAGGATGACTCGGCATCCGAACAGCCGGAAAGGTCACATCCTCCTTTGAATGGAGATCCCACCAAGCTCTAAACTTGGACTAGCTGCCACCTCCGTCTGGCAGTTTGCATAAAAGAACTCACGAAAGAGACCAACAGATGGCTCTTCTTGTAAGTAAACTTCACTAAGTATTTGGAAGTTGCACGTGTTGGAGATGGGGGCAATGTCTTGAGGGCGCAGTTTTAAGAAATGAAGGACGTATCGATTTTTTTAGCCGGGTGGGCTAAACCCGTGCACGAGGTGATCCACAAACACAACTACTTCACCCTCTTAGGGAATGGATTTCATCTCATTGCCTGGAACCCGCAAATGGATGACATCCTTGGCTGGTAAGGTCCCCACGTCTAAAAAGTCCTTCTGAAACTCTTCGGTGACAGCAGAGCCGACCCAATTACAAGAACTGGACGCACGAGGCATGGTGGCGACTTAAAACTGTGCAAGGTAACAATGTGCAGTGAGTTAGAAGGTCACGGACAAACTAAAAACGACTAAGAAAGTCTAAGTTCTATAAGCTAAAGTCGCCGGAATAGTTTGTTGAAAGTCGGAAGTTCACTGGTGAGTTACAGTTTGCAAGGGAAACGAAGCAAATGTTACTAAGTGTGGAAAACTGGTTTCACAGACTATCTATACAGTTATGGATCTACAAAACAGAGAAAAGTCGGTTTATTCTAAACCTAACGATGAACAGTTGAACTAGCGATGTTGAAGGCAGTGAAAAAGGCAACTACAGATCTGCATGGTGCTATTATTAACTTCCTGTGGTCTACCACAATGGAAAGGATGATATTATCGGGTTCGATGATCTGTACACTATCTGGCATTGCGGAGAACTCGTGTTCTGGTGGGCGGAGGAGCTCCATGAAAACCCTACCGAGGACTACAGATCTGGGGGAGGAGAAGAACTCACCGAAGATGACGCGACGGACGCGGGTAGAGCTCTGGTACGATCAGGTTGATGCAGCGGCCTGGCGCAATGACGTCATGGAAGCTTCACAGGAGCAAGATTCACTGGAGCAACGACATCAGAAGGAGGAAGAAGAAGCGCGAGCAGGGAAGGAAATGAAGACCACCCTTCGTGGTCTTATTTAACAGGCCAAAGGTGGAAATGGGCACGAGAATCCAGGCGATAGAGGTTGATTGACCAAGACGGACGCCTCGATTTCGGACTGTCAGTTTCATAGTGGAAAGATCCACTGCGGTCATCAGGGAATCTTTTTGATATCCCCGGTATGACGTAATGACAGGTCATCTTTATTTTACTTTCAGATGAGAACGAGTGAGACTTGCCACCAAGTAAGATGGAAATAAATACCACCCTTCATGGTCTTATTTAACAGGCCAAAGGTGGAAACGGGCACGAGAATCCAGGCGACAGAGGGTGATTGACCAAGACAGACGCCTCAATTTTCGGACTGTCAGTTTAATAGTGGAAAGATCCGCTGCGGTCGTCAGGGAATCTTTTTGATATCCCCGGTATGACATAACGGCGGGTCATCTTTATTTTACTTTCAGATGATAACGAGTGAGACTCGCCACCAAGTAAGATGGAAGGTTGAAATGAGTAAGCTCAAATCAACCTGGGGCCTAATGTTGGGGATATAACCCCGTGGTAAGACCCACCCAGGTGGGGCCGGGTCATACCTGGCGGCTCATAGGCCAAACCAAGGATGGGCCCCGACACTTAAAGTCTAGACGTCAGGTGACTTACCAAGATGGGCCAAGATGAGGCCGAGACAAAGAAGGCATGAAGACCTGGATGGATAAGCCACCAGAGACGGCTTGCTGAGGAAGGCAAGGCAACATAGAGATAGACTCGGATATGTTGTAAGAATCGGTATGACTTGTATAACCCGTGGTCTTGACCTCCTATATAAAGGCGAGACCCGAGGCGATTTAGACAGAGACTAAAGAATCGAGAGCTAGGTCAAGCGAATCCGCTCCCTTGTAATCGATACCCCAATTAATACAACGCAAGTAGGACGTAGGCTTTTACCTCTTCTTGAGGGGCCGAACCTGGGTAAACTCGTGTCCTTCGTCCCAACCAACCCCTTTGAGTCCATCACCTTAGCGATGGCCTCGAGTCTAAGTCCTTGGACATCTGCCGTGACAAAGCCACGACATTTCTGTAGGGATGATCGCCTTGGAACCGTACACAAGGAAAAAGGGGGTGAAGTTGGTTGATCAGTTTGGCGTGGTCCTGAGGCTCCACAAGACAGCCGTCAGCTCATCAATCCCGTAGTTGGCCGATCGCATGTGTGGTCCCATAAGGCGGAGCTTGAGGCCGACCAAGATTAGGTTGTTTGCCCATTCTGCCTGGTCGTTCTACTATGGGTGGGCCACCGATGTGAGGTCAAGCCAGATGCCCTCATAGGCGCAGAAACGCGCCATCGCACCTTTGGCGAAGTTTGTGCCGTTGTCGGATGCTATGGGGGACGCCGTAGCAGACCGTGATATCTTTGATTAACTGGACAGCCATGGGGCCATCTAACTTCTTGATTGGCCTGGCCTCGATCCACTTGGTGAACTTGTCGACGACCACCAATAGATGTGTCATGCCACCTCGAGCGGTGTTGAAGGGTGCCACCATGTCGAGTCCCCATACCGCCAAGGGCCAGGAAAGGGTGATAGTCTGCAGCGTCGTAGCCGACAGGTGGCTTTGCACTTGTAGACCAGCTGCTTTGCTTCTTCTAGGGCGATTGGCCGATAGAAACCATGGCGGAATGCCTTAGCCACCAGGGTTCTAGTGGCGACATGATGCCCGCACTCGCCCTGGTGGATGTGTCGGAGGATCTCTTGCCCCCTTTTCGGCCCAACGCAGCGTTTGAGCACGCTGGTTGCGCTGTGATGGACCAACTCGTGGTTGATGATGCTATAGGCGGGGGCCTGACACTGGATTTGCCGGGCGGTGGCCTCGTCGGGAGGGAGCTCGCCGCGTAGGAGGAAGGCTAGGATGGGATGGGCCCAGGTGGGGGCTATGAACTAAGAAGGCACCATTTTGAGGTGGATCTCAGGGTCGGCTGTAGCCCGCGTGCCCGGAGGCGGAGCCCCTAGTACCGAGCCATTAGTCCCCGGGGCAGGCAAATTGATTGTCACAAGGACGGTTGTGGGGTCAGCAGTTGCTAGAGCCAGCTAAGCTGAAGCGGCGGTTGGAGCCAACAAGGTGCCGACGGGGTTAGCTAGCATGAAGATGGAATCCGATTTGGCAGAGGGTTTGATCCACGGCTTAAGTAGCCGCTCGAGGGAGATGCTGGCTAGGATTGCCTGTCGGGTGGAGCCGATTTTAGCCAGGGTGTCCGCTCCCTCGTTGTCCGCCTGGGGGACGTGGTGGAACTCACACCCCCGGAAGGAGCCGGTGAGCTATTGGACGAGGAAGCTATAGCTGGCCATGTTGGCGTCCCTGGCATCCCATTTGCCAGAGACCTACTGCACCACAAGAGCTGAGTAGCCGAAGCAAAGGATGCACGGGATGCCGATTACCTTGGTGAGCCGGAGGCCGCGGACGAGCGCCTCATACGCGGACAAGAGGATTTGGAGTGCGTACTTGAGCTGGTCCCCTTTGAGGGACGACAGGACGATGCCAGCTCCTAAGTCGGCCCACATCTTCAAGCCGTCAAAGTGCATGCACCAGTGCGTGGAGTTCGGAGGCGGCGGCATGAACTGAGTCTCCGCCCAGTTGACGAGTAAGTCGGCCATCGTCTATGACTTGATGGCGGTGCACGGCTCGTACCAGATTTCGTAGTCGGCGAGGGCGATAGACCCCGGTGGTGTCCCGATTGCGCATGATTCCTTTGACCGGCGTCGTGCTCACCACGGTGATGGTGTGCTCCTAGAAGTACTGCTTGACCTTGCCACCTTGGTGGCGAAGTATATGCCATAGCACATCTTCTGGTAGTGGGGGTAGTTCTTCTTGTAGGTGGAGAGGACCTTGCTGAGGTAGTAGATGGGGCGCTGGATCGACAGCGCCCTGCCTTCCTCTGGACCTTGCTAGGACGACGTTGATCATGCGCGTGGTTGCCGTGATGTATGCAAGCAAAGGATCCTTCTCGGCCAGAGCTGCCAGGACGGGTGTGCTGGAGAGGGCGTGCTTGAGGTCGCAGAACGCTTCGTCCGCCTGGTCCGTCCATTCAAACTTGGCCGGCTTCTTCATTGGTTCGTGGTCCGACTCGATTTTGCTTGTCTTCTTCATGAGCTGATAGAGGGGTAGAGCCTTCTCGCCTAGCCGGCTAATGAACCAGCTGAGTGAGGCAAGGCAGTTGGCGAACTTCTAGACGTTGTGAAGCTTGGTCAGCTTGTGCATGCGCTCGATGGCTTTGATTTTCTCCAGGTTGGCTTTGATGCCATGGGCGGACATGAAGAAACCCAGGAGCTCGCCGGCTGGCATGCCAAAAACACACTTCTTCGGGTTGAGCTTGACCTTGTACTCGCGCAGGTTGGCGAATGTCTCTCGGAGGTCGTCGAGGAGGCTGAAATGCTTCTTGGTTTTGACGTCGATGTTGTCCACGTAGTTATGGATGTTCCTGCCGATCTGGGGTAGGAGGTACTTCTGCATGCAACGCTGGAAGGTGGTGCCTGCATTCTTTAGGCCGAAGGACTTGGTGATGTAGCAGTTGGCCTCGAAAGGGGTGATGAAGGAGGTCTTCAGCCGGTCGGCTGGGTCCAGCTTGATCTGGTGGTAGCCGGAATAGGCGTATAGGAAGGACATCATATCGCAGCCGGCCGTGGAGTCGATCACTTGATCGATCCAAGGTAGGGCGAGAGGGTCCATGGGACAGGCCTTGTTCAGGCTGGTGTAGTTGATACACATGCGCCAAGTCTTGTTTTTCTACAGCACCAGGACTGGGTTGGCCAGCCAGTCTGGGTGGAATACTTCCATGATGAAGCCGGCTGCGAGCAGCTGGGCGATCTCTTCTCCTATAGTACACGGCTTCTCCTCGGAGAAACGGCGCAGGGGTTGCTTGACAGGCTTGGCATCCGACGACACATGAAGTTTGTGCTCGACATACTTCCTCGGAACACCCGACATGTCTTTTTGAGACCATGCAAAGATGTCCCGATTCTCACAGAGGAAGTCAATGAGCTCTCCTTCCTATTTGCTGTTGAGGTGGGCGCCAATGGTGATGCACTGCTTGGGGTTGGCCGGGTCGAGCGTCACCTGCTTGGTGTCCTTGGACGGCTAGAACGACGTCTCGCTGGCCGACTAGGACAGAGGATCCGACATGGCTTGCTAATCGGAGGCGTGAGCCACTAGCCGGTCGAGCTACCGCTTCTCCTCCGCTATCTCCAGGGACTCGGCCAGCCGGCTGCTGTCGCACGCGCACTCGATCGACATTTTGTAGTCACCGTCGACGGTGATGATGCCCTTGGGGCCCGACATCTTGGGTTTGAGGTAGGCGTAATCGGGTATCACCATGAACTTGACGAGGGCCAGCCTGCCCAGCAGTGCGTGGTAGGGACTTTTGAGGTCCACCATCTCGAACCATATCGGCTTATGGCGAAAGTGGCTCTTGTTACCGAAGAGGACATCGAGCCGGATTTTGCCGATGGGGGCGCAGGATTTTCCCGGCACAATGCCATGGAAAACCGTTCGGCTCGGCTGCAGGTCTGTTTCCTTGAGCCCCAACTTGAGTAGAGTGTCATGGTAGAGGATGTTGATGGTACTGCCCCCATCAATCAGTACTCGCAAGAAACGACACGTGCGCCTCTCGGAGGCAATGGTGGGATCGAGGACAAGGGCGTAGCTACTGGGGTTTGCCATCATGGCTTGGTGGTCCGCCCGGCTCCAGGTAACCGGCTTCTCGGACCAGTGCATGAACTCAGGGACCAAGGAGATGGTGGCGTTCACCTCATGCGGGTGTTGATGCTGGATGTGCTTGTCGGTCCCCTCGCTAGTGAAGATGACGTAGGCCCCGTCCTGGTCGAGGAACTGGTCGTGAAGGCGGCCGTCATTGGCAGCCGGAGATGGGGCTGGTGGTTGTGCCAGTGCCGGAGCCTACGCATGGTGAGCCGAAGGCGGAGGAACCGAAAGGCCCTCGCCTCGGGCTAGCCGTTGGGAGAAGCTGCACTGCCGTAGCGTGTGCTTGGTTGGCTTCACCCTAGAGTGCATCTTGCACGGAGCGTCGAGCATCTGCTATATGGTGAGCATGGGCTGCCAGGCGATCTTGCCGGTTCGCTAGTGTTGATTGGGCGCCTAGGCAGTCGGCTATTCCTTGTCGATAGAGGCAACCTGTTTGCTCCCGTAGCAGGTATCTGGATGGTTGGCCTTTCGCTTGTTGTTATACTGCAGCCGGTTGTCAGCAGCCGGCTGTGCTGCAGTAGGCGGTAGGATTGCCTTGCCAGGCACGGTGACCTTGATCCGCATCGTGGAGTTTGCCATAGCATACTTGTCCGCCTTGGCCATGAGATCCGCCAAGGTAGCCGGCTCGGAGCACACGAGCTTGTGCTTGAGGAAGGTACCATCACGGCAGCCCTCGATGAAGTATTGGATGGCATGCACCTTGTGCACCCCTTCGGAAGGGTTACAGAGCTCGGTCCATCGGGTGAGGTAATCGCGGAGGGGCTCATCTCGGCCTTGGATATACATGCCCAGCTCGCGGGGGCGACCGGGACGCTTGTAGGTGCCGGTGAAGTTGCGGACAAACGCCTCTTCAAAGTCCGTCCAGGTGTTGATGCTGCCGACCGATAGGCTGTTGAGACTGGCTAGGTCGAGCCAATCAACATGAGCAGGACATAGCGCATAGCTACGTGCTTGTTCCCCCTGGCTATGCCGACTATGGTGGTGTAGTCGATCAGCCAGTCCTCTGGCTTGGCGGCGCCGTTGTACTTTGGAGTGTCGTGGGGGAGCATGAAACCGGTAGGGAACGGCTCGTTGCGAATCCATGGGCCAAAGCATGCTGGCCTGATAGGGCCCTCCTCCTCCAAAAAGAGCTAATTGTGCTAGCCGGTCGGTGCGGGTCTGGGCGTCGTTCTCGCTCCGCGGGACGCACGGGCTGAGCCGGGCGGCGACCTTGGGGCGGACAACCGGGGTAGATGAGCACGCACGTTCCTGCCGTGGGGGCAGGGTGTTGGCATAGCTGTGCCTGCTGCCGCCTACCGCATCGTTCTTGTGCCAGCTCGTGACAGCCGGCAACTCGTCTCCCTAGCGGGGGCGTCCGTTATAGGACCCAACGCCCGGCAGTCGGATCCGCGGGGAGAAGAGGCTTGCTGGGCCAGGCGGCGCTGGTTTACAGTCGGTGGGGCGTTGCCCTCGGGGACGGGCATTTCGGAGCCGGCATTGGCATCATCGAGCGGGGCCTGCTGGGTGTTGGCGGTGACGATGAGGTCTTGAATGTGCCGCTCCTGCTGCTCTTGCTCCTCGCCCGTCAGGCCAGCGAGGTCGATGTAGGCCACCTGGGCGGCCCTCATGTTGGCCGCCAGCGTGTCATAGGTGGGGAGCCTGCCACCGAGCATTTCCATGACAACAAGGCGGCGGTTGCAGACGTCACCACACTGGCCGGGCTCATTGTTGGTAGGAGTGAGGTCATAGGCGGAGTTGTATTCGCGTTGCACGGACTCCATCAGACGCTTGGTGGTGGCGAGCGTGGTTGCCTCCGCGAACAACAACTGGCAAGCAGCCTCTAGCTCAGCCGTAGCTATAGCTGGGTTTTCCATAGGCGTGATGGGGGCGCTGAGGCCCCAAAGCATGCAGCTGAGGGGTCGGAGGTACCGGTGCCGACGGCTGCGGCGGCCACCTCCGCCCTGGCATGCCGCGCACAGATGCGGGAGTCAATATAATTGCCCGAGGCAAGTGCGCCCACAGATGAGGGTGGGTCGAGGATATCAACCACCTCGCTAGGGTACTCGTTGGCAGTTGGCTCAGCGGCGAGGCCTAGCCTGCCGAAGCGCTCGGTGAGGATGGCGATGTCGGACAGAGGGTCGTCGCTGTGCCATTCGCAGGAGAGGTCCCGCCCCATGGGAGCAAGCCCCACAAGTGTGCAGTTCTGCCCGGATGCTGGGCGACCGGGGGAGTTGGTGAAGGGTCCCGCCTGGAGCATGACTCCGGCTGGCGCCGCGGACGGCCCCAAGGTGGCGCCAACTGTCGTCTTTTTCTCACGACAGATGCCATGTGGTGGCTTATCGAGAGTGGTTGGGGCCGAAGGACGCCGGTGGGCTCGGGTAGCAGGATTGGGCAAGTGCAGTGAGAGGCACACGATGTACCCAGGTTCGAGGCCCTCTGTGGGAGGTAATACCCCTAGTCCTTCTTGTCTAGTTGATAGACCGAGAGAGCTACAATGGTGCTCCTTGAGCTGTTTGCTTGAGGAGGAATAAGAGGCTAATTGGCTCGTTCTACCTTCCTACATGGGTGTGTGTTGAGTTGAGAGTGTCTCCGCCCCTGCAAGGGAGAGTCGGGGGACCCGGCTGGCAGCCTCTCTGGCTAGCCAGGGGAGCCCCCGGCTGAAGGGTCTTGTTGATGATGGGGCCTGCCGACTGTGGGGTCCCATAGGGAACCGGTGGGAGGGCACACCGGCGGTCATCACCATTGGCGCGTGCCCATCACGCCGCGACATGGGTCGCCTGGCCTATCGTCACCTTGCGTTAACTGGACATGGTTAGTGGTACTTCCAGTGGCGCTGTAGCCATGTCGGGGCGGGTAATGGAGTGGTTGAGAGCGTGCTAGCACTGTGCCTCCGACCTAGTCGCATTCGGCCAGGGTTAGAAGCACTATTGCCTCCACTGTGGCCATGCAGGCATTGACCCCCAACACGACATGGGCCACTTTGCCACATGTGCCCTGACCGCGGTACCAAAGGCACCGCTGACACACCGTGTGTCAGGCCACTATCCCGCGGAGCGCGATGACACGACGGGAGCTGACACCTGGCCTGGAGGCCTTGGGACTCCGCCCCTGGCCGGCCGGCTAGTCGCAGTCGGCCATGCGGAGTCGGACTACAGCGGGAAGCGGCTCATCCCATAGTCTTTTTTTGAAGAGCTAGATCAAAGGCCCAGTTGAGGCTACGTTGGAGTTAATCGCCCGTCAGTGTGGGTGTATCGGTGCCAAGGTGCTATTCTTACTTGAAATAACAACCTACTTATGATTAACCCCCTCGCAAGCATCTGCAACTACGAGAGAAGTATTAAGACAAAGTCTAACCATAGCATTAAGAATGTGGACCCAAATCAGCCCCTTACGAATTAGCGCATAAACTAGGGTTTAAGCTTCTGTCACTCTAGCAACCCATCATCTAATAACTACTCCACAATGCCTTCCCTTAGGCCCAAGGATGGGGAAGTTTCATGTAGTTGACGTCCACATGACACCACTAAGGGAATCACAACATACGTATCATCAAAATATCAGACACATATCAAATTCACATGATTACTTGCATAATGAATTCTCCCATGTCCTCAAGAACAAAGGTAACTACTCACAAATAATATTCATGCTGACGATCAGAGGTGTATTGAATAGCATAATGGATCTGAACATATAATCTTCCACCAAATAAACCATATAGAAATGAACTACACAAGGTAATCAACACTACTAGTCACCCACATGTACCAATTTGAGGTTTCGGTACAAAGATTGAACACAAGAGATAAACTAGGGTTGGAGAGGAGATGGTGCTGTTTAAGATGTTGATGAAGAATGGCCGCCCCAAGATGAGAGGGTTGTTGGTGATGACGATGACGTCGATTTCCCCCTTTGGGAGGGAAGTTCCCCCAGTGGATTCACTCCGCCAGAGGGAAAAAGTGTTGCTGCCGAAGTTTTGCCTCGAGACGGCGACGCCTCATCCCGAAAGTCCTTCCCCTAATTTTTTTAAGGTTTTCTAGGAATTTATACTAGAAGATGGGCTCCGGAGGTGGGCAATGGTGAGCACCGCCCACTAGGTCGCGCTTGGGGGGCCTAGCGTGCCCTGGTGGGTGTTCCTCACCTGGTGGCCCCTTCTGATTTCTCTTTGATCCAAAATTCCTCATTTATAACACAAAAATTCTCCGTAAAATTTCAGCTTCATTGGGGGTGTGCAGAATAGGTATCTCTGACATGCTTTTTCAGGTCCTAAATTCCAGCTGCCGGTATTGTCCCTCTTGTGTAAACCTTGCAAATTATGAGATAAAAGTCATTAAAATTACTCCCCAAAGAATTATTATGCATAAAAAATTATAAATAATAGTAGGAAAACATGATGCAATGTAATAGCCCGAGACCGACGCTTCAGAAGATTCCCCCTTTTTTCGTTGTCGTCGTGTGATTCATTTGGTTGTCGCATTCCTCATCACATCATTCGCATCATCCACATTCCATCGGCACTTCATTGCCATCATTTTGAAAACTTGCATCCATTCGTAGTCACCGGTTCTCTCCGTTCTAGTCAACGATCGTTTCAAGACCACCCACACATGCACATGCCTGTGGCATCATTAAAAAAATCATTTTCAAAAGCGTGCGAAAAATATTCTCGGATTCGGTCAAAAGTTGGCATGTTGTCTTGCTATAATGAAGGTAGACCTCCTGCCAAATTTCGCCGCAATCGGAGGTCGTTTGATACCCGAATGGTCGATCATAGCGGCATCGTCATCGGATTGTTTATCAGACGTTTTCGGTTTGTTAAAACTCGATGCCGGGTGTAACATCCCAAATTTTGGAATGTTATAATAAATATTAGAATGAGTGTTTGTTTGCTTGAGTGATTGAATTGAGTGAAATATAAAACTTTTTGAAAACTTTTGAATGAGAGGGAATAAAATGACTTTCCCCTTTGTGTTTGATTTCAAATTCAATTCCAGTTCAAATAAGTGAGAGAAGATACCATGACTTCTTCATAAACAAGGAATTTGAAAAGTAGATTGGAAAATCTCTGAATTATTCTTTTTGGAGTTCATTTCATATTTGGTTCCGTTCTAAATTTTGAAAGAATTCAAATACCCTTGACAAGATTTTGAGAGGAGTAACATGACACTCCACACCAGGGTTACTTTTGTGAAGTATTTGAACCATAAAACCTAGGGGGTAATTTGAAAATTATTTGCAAAAGGAGTTAAAAGCCATTTAGGCATTTTCTAAAAAGAGTTTTTTTAGAGTATTTATTTTGGCCGTGGAAATTTTTTCACCTTATTGCATTTATTTCCCTAATCATTTTGGTATATAAAACTTTATTTTTTGGAAATGTTTTGATTGCCCAAAAGTTAGTTTCCTTCTCTGTTATTTTATAAAAGGAAAATATTTTAAAATAGGAAACCCATCGTGGCCCGTTAGGAAAGAAATCGGCCCACGTCTTTATTAGCCGGATCCGAATCCCTCCGGATCGACCGCCCGCTCCTCTTTCCTTTCCCTCCTTCTCGTTGACACCCGGGCCCACCACCCGACCGAAACCGCCGCCGGTCACCACCTTCCTTTTCTCCTCCCTCCTTCCTTTCCAATGCCGGCGAGATCAATCCCGACCAGATCTCCCTTCCCTTCCTTTCCCCGAGCCCCTCGAGGCCCCTATATAAGCCCCTGCCCCTTCTCACCCCGTTCCCCCCCCCCCAAAACCCCGATCCTCCCTCGCCAAAACGATGCCCCATGCTCGCCGGAGTTCGATCGAGCCGCCGCACCATTGCCATCGTACCGCACCACCTTGACCCTCTCATCACCGTCCGAGCCCACCAACCACTCTGCCTCGCTCTCCTGCACACCTCCCCATCCACTCGCCCGAGCCCCGCACCCATCGGAGCCCCTCTCCCCGTCGACACCCGAGCACCACAGCCGCCTCCGAGCTCACCGTCGTCACCATCGTCGCCCCCGAGCCCCGCTGACGCTACCAACGGAGTCGTCGTGCTCGTCCGCATCACCTGGTGCTGATGCCATCGCCGGAGGACCACCGGTGCATCGTGCCCGTCGACCTTGTTGCCTCGGACATCGTCGGAGCATCGCCGGAGCTCCCCTCCTCCTCTGTAATTCACCGGAGCCCTCCTCACCCGTCCGATCTAGAACCTACGGTTAGGACTAGATCCCGCGTACCTCTTCGGTTTAGATTAAATAAACCGACCGGTTTTCTGTTTAGTCATTTAGCCGAACTGTTTTTTTTCTATTACGAGTCGGCTGTCCCCTCGAATCGCTAGAACATGCACACCCTCCGGCCAATCAGAGACTCCCACGTCACCCCCTGTCCGTTAGAGTAATTTTTTTCTTTTTTCTACTTTAGTTTGTTTTACAGATTTAGTTCGGTTTTTGTTTTATTCATATCTTTTATGTTTCTAATTATTTTAATTTAATTCTTTTTGCATCATGTCACAAATTTCATCTAGTTTCTGTAGATATAAAGTTTGACCATATTTGAATAATTTCAAATTGAATTCAAAAAGATTTGAATTAAATTTTATTCTCTGAATATGTTGAGTTTAAAAATATATTTTAGTTGATTCTTTTTGCCACTTATCACTAGTGAGTTTAGTTAACAGTAGGTATAATTTGAGAATTTTTCGAATAGTTTAAATTAGGGTTTCATGCAAGACAGATTCTGTTTTAGTTCTTTTTAGGATTATTTATATTTCTTCTGTTTTAAATAGTTTTAAATTATTTTCTTTTATATCAGTTGATAGATTTTATAAAGTTTTCTGTTAGATAAAGTAGCCCTTCAAACAAATATTATTTTATTAGTTGATTGCATGAAAATCAATTCTAGTTAATTATAACTTGTAATTGATTTCCATTTGCTAGATTGATTTGCTTTTGGAAAATACCTTTAAATAAAATTTGTTTTATAAAATATAGTTTCTGTTAATTTAGTTGTTACATATCTTGTTTCTGTCATTTTAATATTTTTATTTTTCTTTCTTGTTGTTAAGTTTATTAGGCAAAAACCTATGTTGTGTAGAGTGTTGTTTTCATAATGTTTAGTTGTTCTTGAAAACTAATTCTTTTTGCTAAGTAAAATATTTACTTAAATAATTTTGTTATATTTGCTTTGTTTTTGTTTTGTTACCTTTGAAAATAGGATCATTTGTAGAGAAAACCAACCTTAGTTGTGTTGATGAAACTTTGTTTTTTTGAGTTTTGTCTTAAGTATTTCCTTCATCACAACCTTGTTGCTTTTGGTTTTGTGTTACTTTTTGATTGTTAGAATTGATTGCTTATATGAATGCAATGTTTGATTATTATAGATTTTTATCAGAGAGTGATGAATGGTCTATCAAGTATTTCTGAGAGCGACATTTTTCTTCATCAACAGTACAGGCAAGTTCGCTTTGACCATCTATTTCATATCTATGTTTTATTGCATGTAGTGATATCATTCAACAAATCTCTCTAGTAGTGTTATTGATAATTTTTGTAGTCAAGTAGAATGCATGAGGTAGGAACCCACCACTTGTTACTAAAGCCCCAGGAACATTAGTTATTTTAACGCTATGCTAAAGTAGATGGGGTCTGGTATGAGTGTTCGTGAGTGGTGTGAGAAGGAGGACTCTATGTCAAGACGACAACTTCATGAAGGCATCTTCAAGTCCTGCATCTTCAAGACCTCAAGACTTCGAGACTCGAGAAACAAGTTTTCAATACACACTACTAGGTGAAGGATGGAAATGGTGGGCATCCCTGGAGTAACCTGTGGATGGCCGGGATGCATGGAGAAGCGCCATGACATCTTGCGGAAAGCTTCACCCAGACTCAAAGAGACGGATGAATACTTCATGCCCGAAAGCTTACCTGTGTAGCCACAAGTCATTATGGGCTCTGGCTTGGTTGATCTTTGTTGTGACTCTGGCTGGGCAGTGCTACGAGATATAGTCGATGTTAGGATTGGATGGGCACTAACAGTAGCCAGGGAAACACTCTGAAAGTCCATGTTTCGTTCGTCCTGTTCTCAAACAGCCGGTAGTGCGAGGACTTACCAGGAGGGAACAAATCTTGTGGGTAAAGTACGCAACACTCTGCAGAGTTAAACCTAATCGATTAGCCGTGTCCCCGGTTACGGACAATTTGAGCCTCTGAACTCTCAACACTGGACTGGTAATTAATTGTGGGCAACCATTGATACTTGTGGGCATTAAGATATCGGTTGGCGGAAGCATGTCATGTTAGGTAACTCTGTAGTGAAAACTCCTGATATTCCTTTGTTGTCGGAAAAGACAATAAAATCAGCTTTTATGCCAAAGCAGACATAGAGCCACAAAGCCTTACTGCATATAGAATAGTTTTTATCTTCTGTTATACTATGGTGATCTTGCCGGTACATTCAATGTGCTGACCTACACGGCTGCAACATCTTATGTTGTAGATAAGCTCTACGATGGGTAAGAGTACGATTCAGGGTTACGGTCTGCACTCAACCTGCCATTGGTGTTATTGGGACTCCACTCCCGTTGATTGTTTCCGCTGAGATTTTAAGGTATATATCAGTTTTACATTAATTACATCTGATTGCACTTTGATATATACATTGATGTACTATGTGTGCCAGCATACTGATCCAGGGATGGCATAGAACACACGGAGGCTTGACTCGTTTTGAGTCGGGTCGCTATAGAAATGGTATCAGAGCACATGTTGACTATAGGACGTGACCCTAGGAAATGGATTAGAAATAGGAAGACCTTGATAGGAACAACTTTTGTTTTCACTACTCTCGTAACTTCTAAATTCTTTTACTGAACCCTCCCAGTTTCAAACTATAGATGGAGAACTACACCCTGAACAAAAGAGAGGACTATGAAGATGTCCTCGGAGTCTCATTCCTCATGGAGCTAGTGCAGATGGTGAAGCTGCCGATACCTGAGATCAAGGCGACTAAGAGGAAGTCTGGATTCTGGGGCATCAAAACTAAAGTTTTTGGACATGAAGAAGACCCCAAGACTGAAGACATCAACTATGGCACATTGAGCCATGAATTTGAGATGGGCTGTCCATGATGCCATCGCACGTTTGAGCTATCATCATCGTGCTGAGTTGTGCAACCCCTAATTTGGAATGCTTGGATAGCAGAAGCCTGATGGAGCACTCATCGACCTGACCGACGAACAGAAGATGAAGTTTTCACCCGTACTTGTGTACAATCAAGAACTGGAGCACTACATCGAGAACCTTCAAATGGACCTTCTCTCGGAGTTATTTGAGAACAAAGCACTTCGTGAGAGCCTCAAGACGAGAAGCTGAAGGTAGTCAATCTGAAGAGACATGATCCCGAGATTCAGAAGCTTCGTCAAGATTTGAAGAATAGTCAGGCCATGGCTCATGCTGGAGACGTTGAAATTCGGAAGCTCAAGAACCATCTCCTGGAACTACAGGGACGACACTGGAAACTCCGGAACAATAGGGAAAATCTGGTAGAAGAACTTGAGAATATCAAGCATGACCAGAAGAAGCGCACTGAAGACGAAGACATGATATAGACTAGCTTAGTAGTAGCCCCACCATGAGAGAATAAAGGATAAATGTTTTTACGATTTGAGTGATCGACCATACCAACCTTATGTGGGTGGCGATACTATAGTTTGATTGAACTTTATGAATGTGTGGACTTGAGTTTGATGTTTTGTGTCTTTGAGTTGTTTGTATCCCTTCTCTCTCTGTCTCTCTCTCTTACCCATCTCATCCCCAAAACCTTGAACCCAATAGATGACGAATGAAGCTGGACTCGTGTATTATGGATCGATGACTCGGTTAGAGATAGAAGAATGGATTCAGAACATGGAGGATCATCTAAGGAGTAACCATGTTGCAAGGAACGAGATGGTCCAGTATGCTCTTCGGTACTTTGCAAAAGGTGCTGCAAATTGGTGGAAGATGCATAAAGCTATCCATGATAGGCAAGCATCCATCACCTGGGAAGAATTCAAGAGGACTCTACAAAAATCTCATGTTGTTACCAACACCCAGAAGCCCCGTTGCAAAGATGTGAAGAAGATTTGTGCATGCAAGATATGTGGGGAGATAGGACACACCCAGGAAGAACACAAGGAAGGATGCCCTCATTGTGAAGAAAATCACCGAGCTGAGGAATGCCCAACTGGACAGGTGACATGTTTCTTGTGTCAAGGAACCACTCACTATCTAGCACAATGTCAAATATACCCCAAGGTACAAGAAGTCATGAAGCAGCAGAAGGAAGCAATGAAAGAAGCCTACAGGAATAAGTTTGAAGAACCCACGATAATGGGAGATGTACCGGACCCAAACATAAGTACCAAGTCATGTTATTCATGTGGAGAACAAGGACATATCTCTTAGGATTGTCCGAACGAGTATTAGGGAGACTTCCCGACAGAAGAAGTGCAATATGACCCTCAGGAGATAGAAGAAATGATCAACCTAGACAAGAAGAAAGGCCAAGTAAGCGGAGGCATCAGATGTTTGCATTGTAGCTCGAAGAGGCCACACTGTTTTTGCAAGAGGTATGAGCCAAGCATCAAGAAAGGAACCCAACCCAAGAAGAAGAAGAGGACTCCGTGGTTTTCTACATGGAAGGATCTGAGCCACATCACTTGTCATCGGTGCAACAAGACATGACACTACTCCTATACCTGCCCGGAGAAGAAGGCTAAACATGAGTAGTTTGAGTTTTGGGATTTTGGAAGTAATAAATGTAATAGGTAGCCCTCTTATCATTTTGAAGTTATTTAAAGGAAGTTTCAGAGTTTGTAATAAATTCATGAGTCAATGGAAATTATGGTGTCATGATTTCTCATATGTTGAATTATATGAACTGTTACTCTATGAACAAAGATCACTAACCATTTTCGAGGATATTAGAAAATATGGTCTATGCAGGCATGTGTACATTTCATTTTAAGTGTGGTAGTAACCACATCGACGAATGAATAAAGAAAGTAGCATTCCTGTTACGGAGTTTGGATAAGTGACTACAGGTGAAGAGAATGTGGAACCATATCCAACTATGTGGATGACACCTGAAATATTATACCTTGGATTTTGAATATGATGAACCAAAACTTTTATTGGTAAATAGACCAATGGAAAGGAAAAACATATTCAAGGAATAGAACATGTATCAAGGATGAATCTCATGGTTTCATGAAGGTTACCCCAAGATCATGAAGCAAGAAGTTATGATTGGATTAGCAAACCTTTTCTTAGGAGTATACGACAACCTGAGGGATGTGATGAAATGATAGATGTTTGTTTAGCTTGTAGAATCAATGGATTTATCCGAACTTCGTTCGTTGACAAGAGGAATTTCTGCAATGCTTGTGAGGAAGCCCAAGTGTTAGAATACGAGATTCACTAAACCTTATACAAGGTAATGATTTTAGTGCGGCATGGATTGATCACCATGACGACTTACTCTTATCATTTCTCTTGCTATTCGGAATGGTAAATCTGAGTGACTTACCCATAGTAAAGAGACGACGTTCTTTTGAAGCTTTTGTTTAAGCCTTAGAATGGTATGATGAAAATCCTTTGTACATGCCAGTTGTTGCCACACGTAGGAATTTTACGGAGAGGAATAATGCCAAGACCCATTTCATTGCAGGATAACCACTAATGATAGACCACCATGAGATCTTCGATAAGTTACTTAGAATGAATGCGAGACTTGTCATCTAAGAAGACCCAGTATCGGAGGAAATAAATTTTGTTATGAGAACACCAGATTTTTGATTTAAACGGAAGAGCATCATCGAAGGAGCTATCGTGAAGAATGTGAATAGACAGATGCACCCACAGGATCTCCATGACTTTTGAAGGACCAGTAACTCTCATTTTAAGTGTGGTAGACCCCACACTTCCAGGATAATGGATTTGTTAGAAGACCCCAAACCCTAACCTATTCTTTCTAGCCCTTTCGAATCTCGAGGACGAGATTCATTTTAAGTGTGGTAGGTTTGTAACATCCCAAATTTTGGAATGTTATAATAAATATTAGAATGAGTGTTTGCTTGCTTGAGTGATTGAATTGAGTGAAATTTGAAACTTTTTGAAAACTTTTGAATGAGAGGGAATAAAATGACTTTCCCCTTTGTGTTGGATTTCAAATTCAATTCCATTTCAAATCAGTGAGAGAATATAACATGACTTCTTCATAAACAAGGAATTTGAAAAGTAGATTAGAAAATCTCTGAATTATTCTTTTTGGAATTCATTTCATATTTGGTTCCATTCTAAATTTTGAAAGAATTCAAATACCCTTGACAAGATTTTGAGAGGAGTAACATGACACTCCCCACCAGGGTTATTTTTGTGAAGTATTTGAACTATAAAACCCAGGGGGTTATTTGAAAACTTATTTGCAAAAGGAATTAAAAGCCATTTTAGGCATTTTCTGAAAAAATAATTTTTTTTAGAGTGTTTTTTTGGCCGTGGAAAAATGTTCCTCTTATTGCAATTATTTCCCTGACCATTTTGGTATATAAGCCTTTCTTTTGGAAATGTTTTGATTACCCAAAAGTTAGTTTCCTTCTCTGTTATTTTATAAAAGGAAAATATTTTAAAATAGGAAACCCACCGTGGCCCGTTAGGAAAGAAATCGGCCCACGTCTTTATTAGCCGGATCCGAATCCCTCCGGATCGGTCGCACGCTCCTCTTTACTTTCCCTCCCTCTCGCTGACACCCGGGCCCACCACCCGACCGAAACAGCCGCCGGTCACCACCTTCCTTTTCTCCAGGCTCCTTCCTTTCCAACGCCGGCGAGATCAATCCTGACCGGATCTCCCTACCCTTCCTTTCCCCGAGCCCCTCGAGGCCCCTATATAAGCCCCTGCCCCTTCTCACCCCGTTACCCCTTGAAACCCCGATCCTTCCTCGCCAGAACGACGCCCCACGCTCGCCGGAGTTCGATCGAGCCGCCGCACCATTGCCATCGTACCGCACCACCTTGACCCCCTCATCACCGTACGAGCCCACCAACCACTCTGCCTTGCTCGCCTACACACCTCCCCATCCACTCGCCCGAGCCCCGCACCGACCAGAGCCCCCTCCCCGTCGACACCCGAGCGCTGCCGCTGCCTCCAAGCTCACCATCGTCGCCATCGTCACCCCCGAGCCCCGCTGATGCTACCAATGGAGTCGTCGTGCTCATCCATATCACCTGGTGATGACGCCATCGCCGGAGGACCATCGGAGCACCGTCCTCGTCGACCTCGCCGCCTCGGACATCGCCGCAGCATTGTCGGAGATCCCCTCCTCCTCTATAAGTCACCGAAGCCCTCCTCACCCGTCCGATCTAGAACTTGCGGTTAGGATTAGATCCTACGTACCTCTTCGGTTTAGATTAAATAAACCAACCGGTTTTCTGTTTAGTCATTTAGCCGAACCGTTTTTTTCTGTTAGGAGTCGGCCGTCCCCTCGAATCGCTAGAACACGCACACCCTCCAGCCAATCAGAGACTGCCACGTCACCCCCTGTCCGTTAGAGTAATTTTTTTTCTTTTTTCTATTTTAGTTTCTTTTACAGATTTAGTTTGGTTTTTGTTTTATTCATATCTTTTATGTTTTTAATTATTTTAATTTGATTCTTTTTGCATCATGTCTCAAATTTCATCTAGTTTCTGCAGATATAAACTTTGACCATATTTGAATAATTTAAAATTGAATTCAAACAGATTTGTTTTAAATCTTATTTTCTGAATATCTTGAGTTTAAAAATATATTTTTAGTTGATTATTTTTGCTACTTATCACTAGCGACTTTAGTTAACGGTAGGTATAATTTGCGAAATTTTAGTATAGTTTAAATTAGGGTGTCATGCAAAACAGATTTTGTTTTAGTTCTTTTTAGGATTATTTATATTTCTTTTGTTTTAAATTGTTTTAATTTATTTTATTTTATATCAGTTGATAGATTTAATAAAGTTTTCTGTTAGATAACAGTATCCCTTCAAACAAATATTATTTTATTAGTTGATTGCATGAAAATAAATTCTAGTTAATTATAGCTTGTAATTGATTTCCATTTGCTAGTTTGATTTGCTTTTGGAAAATACCTTTAAATAAAATTTGTTTTATAAAATATATTTTCTGTTAATTTAGTTGTTACATATCTTGTTTTTGTTATTGTAATATATTTTTTCTTTCTTGTTGTTAAGTTTATTAGGCAAAAACCTATGTTGTTTAGAGTGTTGTTTTCATAATTTTTAGTTCTGCTTCAAAACTAATTCTTTTTGCTAAGTAAAATATTTACTAAAATACTTTTGTTATATTTGATTTGTTTTTGTTTTGTTACTTTTGAAAAAAGGATCATTTGTAGAGAAAACCAACCTTAGTTGTGTTGATGAAACTTTGTTGTTTCGAGTTTTGTCTTAAATATTTCCTTCATCACAACCTTGTTGCTTTTGGTTTTGTGTTACTTTTTGATTGTTAGAATTGATTGCCAGTATGATTGCTTATATGAATGCAATGTTTGATTATTATAGATTTTTATCGGAGAGTGACGAATAGTCTATCAACTATTTCTGAGAGCGACATTTTTCTTCATCAACAGTACATGCAAGTTCACTTTGACCATCTATTTCATACCTATGTTTTATTGCATGTAGTGATATCATTCAACAAATCTCTCCAGTGGTGTTATTGAAATTTTTTGTAGTCAAGTAGAATGCATGAGGTAGGAACCCACCACTTGTTACTAAAGCCCCAGGAACATTAGTTATTTTAACGCTATGCTAAAGTAGATGGGGTCTGGTATGAGTGTTCGTGAGTGGTGTGAAGGATGGAATTGATGGGCATCCCTGGAGTAACCAGTGGATGGCCGGGATGCATGGAGAAGCGCCATGACATCTTGCGGAAAGCTTCACAATGACTCAAAGAGACGGATGAATACTTCATGCCTGGAAGCTTACCTGTGTAGCCACAAGTCATTATGGCTCTCGCTTGGTTGATCTTTGTTGTGACTTTGGCTGGGTAGTGCTACAAAATGTAGTCGACGTTAGGATTGGATGGGCACTGACAGTAGCCAGGGAAACACTCTGAAAGACCATGTTTCGTTCGTCCTGTTCTCAAACACCCGACAGTGCGAGGACTTACCAGGAGGGAACGAATCTTGCGGGTAAAGTACACAACACTCTATAGAGTTAAACCTAATCAATTAGCCGTGTCCCCGGTTACGGACAATTTGAGCCTCTAGACCTGGATCTATCTCTGAACTCTCAACACTGGACTGATAATTAATTATGGGCAACCATTGATACTTGTGGGCATTAAGACATCGGTTGGCAGAACCATGTCATGTTAGGTAACTCTGTAGTGAAAACTCCTGATATTCCTTTGTTGTAGGAAAATAAAATAAAATCAGCTTTTATGCAAACTCAGACAGAGAGCCACAAAGCCTTACTGCATATAGAATAGTTTTTTATCTTCTGTTCTACTATGGTGATCTTGCCGGTATATTTAATGTACTGACCTACACTGCTGCAATGTCTTATGTTGCAGATAAGCTCTACGACGGGTAAGAGTACGATTCAGGGTTACGGTCTGCACTCAACCTGCCGTTGGTGTTATTGGGACTCCACTCCCGTTGACTGTTTCCGCTGAGATTTTAAGGTATATATCAGTTTTACGTTAATTACATGTGATTGCACTTTGATATATACATTGATGTACTATGTGTGCCAGCATACTGATCCAGGGATGGCACAGAACACACAGAGGCTTGACTCGTTTTGAGTCGGGTCGCTACACCGGGCCACTAACTTCCCTCTCATCCCCACCTAGCCCAACTACACAGCCCACCGCAGCCCACCTGAAGCTCCCCCGTGACTGGAGCCGTCCAATTGCGATTGAACGGCTCGAATCGCCCCAAAACCCTCAAACCCTAGCCTAAACAACTATATATGGACGTTCCCCACATCCAAAAATGGCCTTCCCTAGCCTCCTCTATCCTCCCTCATTTTCCATGCCCAGCCACCACCTCCACGCCACTTGGCAATGCCTCGAAGATCCGGACGCCACCTTAGCCGCCCTCTGCAGCCAATAGGAGGCTGCCACGTGGCCTCCTCCGCCGCCAACCGTTGCCCCGCATGACTCCTCCATGCCAGGTCCGCCAATCCTGCGTCGGGCCCGAACCGGGCCGCCATCACCCGTTCGCACCCGAGGTGCCTGCCTTCGCCCTCGAGCCGCCTGGCTCCTACAAGCTCGCCGGAGACGTCGCCTCGCCTGCCGTCGGATCGTCGACCCCACCGCTGGATAGCGCCACTGCATGCCATGCCCCGCTGCCCACTACCGCTGCACTGGACAGCACCACGCCGGTGCTAGCTCGCCGTCAGCCGCTCTCTGGCCAGATCTGGGGTGCAGCCGCATGAATCTGGCCACCCCAAAGCCTCGCGTCCGTTTTTGCCATCACCCTGCACCCGCGCTCCTCGAGTCGTCGTCTAGGCCGACCGCCGCCGTCGTTGCTGCCATGGCTCAGCTCGAGATCGAGGAGAGGAGTTGCTCATCCCCCTGCCCTAGCCACATGTGGGCCTAGGCCCAAATCCCATGCTCGCCAGGCCCAGCCTCCGCGCCGGCCTGCCAGACCTCCTCCTCATGACCTAGGCCGCGGTCTGCTAAGGTGACGACCCAGTGCCCCTATCCCACGCTCGCGTGCGTTGGATGGTTATCCTGCGCCTAGTCCCGTTTGCCATATTAGTCTAGATTTGGCCTAGTAGCATGTTTTTTTTCGCTGAAAATTTATCAATTATCCATGACATTTAGTAATCTTAGAAAAAAACATGTTTTTAAAATGCTCATAATTAATAAACCGTGCGCGGGGTAAATATGTTTTATATATGAATGATGTGTAGAATTTCGTGTAGATTATTTGTATCCTGCTAGCACAACTGTTTAAAGTTGTTTAACATGCTGCTTTATTTATTTTGTGGAAAATCCATGTTTTGCATTGCACATATTTAATAAATGGTGCATTGGTTACAAAACTTGTGTATAGAAAATATGTAGCATTTTTGTATGCCTTTTTCATGCATGCTAAAATATTTGATGTGTTGCTTGCATTTATTTTGCATACATAACTTGCTAAAATGGGTTATGTTCTATTCTCGCATAATTGGTGTGTCATTGTTACTTTAAGAAAAAACCACATATTGTATATGATTTTGGGGTAGGATAATCCATAGAATTTATCTATGCAATTAGTTTTGTCATTTGAGCAATTTGTGTGCATGTCATTTTACCATGATGCCCTTTTGTTTATTTCATGTGAATTAATCCATGCATATTTTGGAATAGTTGCTAACATGAGATATGCCCTTGGACATCTGTTCTAGGCCCTGGTATTTTTGGTTGCTATAGAAATGCATGTTTAGGTGTTATTTTCTTGTTGTCCAAATGTGATTAAAAGTTGCCGCTTTGAGGGTCCAAAATATTTGTTTGAAAATTGTTATTTTGTTACCATGTTACCATGTGATTTGCTATTGATCTAGGAGTATTTTGTGGTTGCTCCCAAGGAGTCTTTTGTTAAGCATGTTGTTGTCTACTAGGTTGTTTCTTTTGATGTCATGTATAGGATTTGCATCATGTTTTTTGGGGATATAAACCCGTGGTAAGACCTGCCCAGGAGGGGTCGGGTCATACCTGGCGGCTCGTTAGCGTATGGGCTGGAAGAGGAAGATTGGGCCGCACGGCAGTTCATCCGATGGGCCGAGATGGAGGACCAGAGACGGGAAGAAGATACAAGACCTAGGCGGGAGAGTCGCTCAGAGACAGCCTGCCAGAGTAGGCAAGGCGGCTTAGAGACGGAGTCAGACAAGTTGTAAGAGTTGGTATGATACTTGAATAACCCAGGGTCCTGACCTCCTATATAAAGGCGAGACCCAGGAATGGCTTAGACAGAAACCAATCAATCGAGAGCTAGGTCAAGCGAATACGCTCCCTTGTAATCGATACTCCAATCAATACACAGAAAGCAGGACGTAGGCTTTTACCTCCTCTCAAGGGGCTGAACCTGGGTAAATCTGTGTCTTTCTTCCCGACCAACCCCTTTGAGGCCACCGCCTTAGCGATGGCCTTGAACCTAAGTCTTCCGACAGATGTCATGAAAAAATCACAATAGTTGGCGCCCACCGTGGGGCTAGCGTGCGGTGGTGTTGAGTTCTTGAAGGGCTCTCTCCTAGGGATTGAAGGATATGCCGTCGGCTTGATGACAAAGAGTCGCCACGGCAAGCTCTACATCAACGATTCAGGATGGGACCCTGAACCCGGCTCAATCGACTATGGGTACCGGGTTCCCATTGGCGAGATGCACATGTTCATAGGCAAGCTTGACGGATCTACACCCGGGTCGGACATCTGCACCGACCTCGTCGAGCCGGCCCAATGCATGACACCCGCCCATGTTCAACCCGGGCGGAAGAGTGTTTTCGTCGGCTGTACGCAGGACAAGGGGGATTCCTTGTCGGGGGAGACCTTGGATTTCTCAGATGAAAGATCTTCCAACGAGGATGCGGAATCAATTTATCAACTTCATGACGGCGGGCTAGGGGGCTATGCCGATGGTGACAGTGTTTTGGAGCCCTATGACCCGCCGAATTGAGCCACGGTGTTCATGGCAGGCCCAACACCGGATTCCAATGATGCGACTTCTGGAGCAGTGGCAGGAGAGGCCCCACCCGATGTGGAGCCTCCTAAGACACCGACTCAAGTTTTACTAGAGCTCATGAAGGAGCTAGCAACTCTGATGGCCACGAAATTAACTGGATATGGGATAGATGGCTCAGGCCCAGGAGGATATCAATGCAATGCAAGTTCAGATGAATGCCGAGTTGGAGCACTTGAGGGTGTAGGCTCTCCATTTTGATCTGGATCAGCAGGCGTCAGAGGCGGTTGAGCGTAGAAGGACTCAAGTTGGACTACCTATCCAGCCTCGGAATCTTTTCAAAATTCCTGGGGCGGGGCCAAGCACGCCGCTGATGGTGACCAGGTTAGCAGAGGCGCCAAGGCAATTAAACTCGACGTAGAGGAACAGACCATTGCCGCGGCACGTTGTGACAGCACCTGGAAATTATTCCAACCCGATGGAAAACATGATAGCGGCGACTGTCAGACTTGACGCCCTCCCTTCGGCTAAAGGGATGCCGTTTGCTGAAGAGGCAAGGATTGCAATCAACCTGTTGCGAACAGCAGTGGCTCAGCAAGAAAGATACATGCATAGCCGGAGCCGGGGGCACTACATGCTGGTTCACAGTCGTAGCTACATTCGACGCATTGAGTCACTAGCAGTTTCCAACAGTGAGCAGAGGCCGAACCCGCCCAATGATAACATGCCTGAGATGGATTTTCAGGGGCCCATGGATAGGGTCGGGCTCAGCAAGGATCAACACCGGTGATGGATTACCCGGAGATCCCTGAGCCGGCACCAACAACCCCCGTCAGTGTTTCTTCTAGGGGAGTCGGCACCAGCAACCCCCGTCAGTGTCTCACGGAGGATCTAAGGAATGCACGTTTTCCTAAGGACTTTAAGGGGCCATGGAAGGTGCCGAATTACACGGTGGATCTGCCCCTGAGGCCTGGGTCGAAAGCTATGAGCTTGCTATGGAGATGCTACATGTCAGTGAGGCGGTTTGTGCGAAATAGTTCATCATGTTGTTGGAAGGGCCGGCCTGCACTTGGTTAAAGTGATTGCCACCCAACACCATCACCTCTTGGGCCGAGTTGAAAGCGCTCTTCATCAAGAATTTCAGGGGAACCTGCAAGCAACATATGACGATCGTGGATTTGGATCACTGTGTACATCAAGAAGGTGAGTCGGCCCATCATTGGGTCCGGCAGGTCTCGACAATGATCCACTCGTTTGAGAATATTTCAGCGTCCCAAGCAATTCTGATTTTAGAAAGGAACTGTCACTTTGTACCCCCTAAAACAGAAGCTTAGGAGGTTGAAGCGTTCTTGTCAGGATATGGGTGAGCTCATGACGGCTCTCACCAAATATGTGGATTTCGACACCACCAAGGACCCAAGATCCAACGATTAGAAGTCAGCTCAGGGTAAAAAGGGCAACAATGGTAAGAACCAGCAGGTCGGCGCTGGGATCGGTAGCCAAGGCAAGCGGAAGAACCCGAACGGCGGGTCAGAGTTAGTGGCGAGCACCAATGCGGGGAACGGTCGTGCTAGAGGCAATGGCAACTTTAGGCCGCCATTCGACAAAGATAAGGCACGTGTGGCTCACAACTTGGAACAGGCATTGAACAGACCTTGCCTGACGCACAGTCGGCCGGATAGGGAGGCCACCCACACTTGGAAGGAGTGCAACATTATGCGTGAGTTCTGGGAGTACAGCCTTCGTCAAAACCATAACAATGGTAAAGGCCCATCAGGCAGTTCAGGTCCGGGCGGCTCAGGAGCCGGTTTCGGTGTCGGCGGGTCAGGTTCAGGTTACCTGGGTCAAGGACGTCAGAGTCAAGGAAACCAAGGAAATCATCAGCAGCAGGGCAATGGTGGTAAGCAATAGAATAACCACTCAGGATATCAGAGCAACCCGAAAGAACTTAGTGGGGGGCAATATCATCTCTTCACTACGAGCCTGGACAAGTGGGATCAGATGCTGCACAAGAGGGTGGTTAATGCGGCCACACCGGCTCTCCCGCGATGCTTAAAGTGGTCAAAGTACCCGATTACGTGGAGCCGGGAGGATCACCCGCCACGGGTCGATAATCTGGGGTCATCTAGCTCTGGTGGTCGCTCCTCAGGTTGGAGAATACAAGTTCACAAAGGTGCTTATGGACGGCGGTAGCAGTGTCGACATCCTATACTACGACACCTTCCAACGGATGGAGTTAACTGACAAGGCTCTTAAACCGTCATAAACCGTCTTTCATGGGGTGGTGCCAGGCAAGTCGGCCTACCTAATGGGGAAGATTGCCTTGGAAGTGGCGTTTGGAGATGAGTACAACTACAAGGTGGAGACCTTGTGGTTCGAGGTGGTGAAAATTAAGAGCCCGTATCATGCTTTGTTTGGCAGACCGGCTTTCGTGAAGTTTATGGCCAGACCTTGTTATGTCTATCTGTAGCTCAAGATGCCTGCTCACAACAGAACAATCACGGTCCATGGTGATCAAAAGGTCGCCATTGAATGCGAGGAAGGAGACGCGGCTTATGCAGAGTCAAGTTCTGCAGAGGCAGAGCTTAAGTTTTACAAGGATAATGTTGACCCGACGGATATGACTCCGTTGAAGAAACCCAGTACAGAGTCTGAGCCGCCTTTGAAATTTGCAGCATATGACACGAAGCTGGTAGATTTCACATCGGGCAACTCATCCAAACAGTTTACTATCGGGTCTAACATGGACCCCGCATAGGAAAGCGCGCTCATCAAATTCATCTGTGAGAATCAGGACATCTTTGCATGGAAGCCGTCTGACATGCCGGGTGTACCGAGAGAATTCACTGAGCACCGCCTTGATGTGGATCCTAAATTTAAGCCGATTAAGCAATTCCTCCACCGTTTCAACGAGGAGCGGCGTAAAGCAATTGGAGAAGAGTTGGCCCGACACTTGGCGGCGGGGTTCATTGTAGAAGTATTTCATCTAGAGTGGTTAGATAATCCCGTGCTGGTACTCAACAAGAATGACACGTGGCATATGTGTATAGACTACACGGATCTTAACAACGACTGTTTAGTTGACCCATTTGCTCTCCCTCGTATGGACCAGATTATTGATGCAACGTCGGGTTGTGAGAGTTTATGCTTCCTGGACGCCTATTCAGGTTATCATCAGAACAAGATGACAGTCAAAGACCAAGATAAGACATCATTTATAACACCTTTTGGGGCTTTCTGCTATGTGTCTATGTTGTTTGGGCTCAAGAGTGCAAAGGCGACTTATCAACGTTGTGTACAGAATTGCCTTCACGGTCAGATTGCGCGCAATGTTCATGCTTACGTGGATGATATTGTGGTTAAGTCAAGGAAGAAGGAGACGTTGTTTGACGACCTGAAGGAAACATTTGATAACTCACGTGTCTATAAGATGATGCTTAACCCGGCTAAATGTGTTTTTGGAGTTCCTGCAGGTAAACTTCTAGGATTTTTTGTTTCAGAGTGAGGAATCGAGGCCAACCTGGACAAAATAAAGGCCATCACGTTACTAGCTAAGCCAGCGAGCATCAATGATGTGCAACGCTTGGCAGGTCGTATTGCTGCTTTAAGCCGCTTCATCAGCCGCCTGGGGGAGAAGGCTATTCCTTTGTACCAGATGATGAAGAAGATGGATGACTTTGTTTGGAGTAAGGCCACGGATGAAGCGCTTAAGAAGCAGTTGGTTGAGCCGCCGATCTTGGCTGCTCCGGCTGAGAAGGAACCCTTACTCCTTTATGTGGCGGCTGACAATAGGGTGGTCAGTGCTGCGATCGTGGTAGAGCGCAAGGAGGCAAAGAAAGAGTATCCGATCTAGAGGCCGGTTTATTATGTTAGTGAGGTGCTTATAGAGTCCAAGCAGAGGTACCCACATTGGCAGAAACTAATATATGGGGTATTTATGGAAAATCGGAAGTTGAAGCATTATTTCCTTGGGCACCAGATCACGTTGGTTAGTTCTGCTCCGTTGGGAGATATAATTCAGAACTGGGAAGTCACTGGCAGGATTGCTAAGTGGGCGCTAGAACTTGGGCCTCCCAACTTGAAGTATGTATCTCGCACCTCCCCGTTGTTCTCCTGATACACGTCTCAGCAATAAGCAGAGAGGATGTGTACCTGGAGAACAACAAGGAGGCACCGCTAAAATTCTGCATCGGATCCGGAGCAAAGCATATGGGAAAACGAACCCAATCTACAGATACTCGGGCTGTCCATGGATAACGTTGGACAATTCGAAAGAATCATGGTTATAAATATGCTAATGAATGCATATTTATAGATGTAACCCTTTCGAACGGGAGACGCATAGTGGTCACGCATACTTATGATTCAAGACACCTATAGCTAGCAAGTTTCATCGGCACGAAGACCGGAACAGAGGAAATGAAGGGTGCAGGAGGAGATGTCATTTGTGCTCACCCACGAATGCAGGGGCGAAGCTCGTCGAACGCACGGGGAGGTCGTCGAACACCAGACCCTCGCGGTGACGAAACAACTGCACATTTAAATCCACCTGATCAACATAAATATGATGTTCTATATAACAAAATCGAAAAATATATGACCTAGCTAACTCATAATTCACAAATATATGAGGTGTGGTCGGCTGTCGGGAGTGTCGTGTCGAGGTCGGGGTGTCGGGCTTGCCGTGTCGGGGTCGGGGTGCTGTGTCGTGGTCGGGGGTGCTGTGTCGGGGTGTTGGGGTGTCGTGTCGGGGTCGGGGTGTAGGGTGTGTCGTGTCGGGGTCGGGGTGCTGTGTCGTGGTCGGGGGTGCCGTGTCGGGTTCGGGGTGCTGTGTCATGGTCGGGGTGCCGTGTCGGGGTCGGGGTGCTGTGTCGGGGTCCCAGAGTGTCGGGGTCAGGGTGCCGTGTCGGGGTGTCGGAGGCAGGGCAGCCGGTGGGCGGAGGCGGGGTGACCGGCAGGCAAAGGGGCGCTGGCAGGGGCGGGGGCGGGGCGGTCGTCAGCGGAGGGGTGCGGGCGGGGGCGCTGCGGCCGGCCGGCGAAGGGGCGCTGGCGGGGGCGGGGGCAGGGCGGCCGGCAGCGGAGGTACACGGGCGGGGGCGCTGCGGCTTGCGGCGGAGGGGCGCGCGTGGGGGCGGGGCATCCTGCGGGCGGTCGACGGGCGGAGGGGCACGGGCGGGGACGGGGCGGCCTATGGGCGGGTGGGCATGGGCGGTCGGCGGGGCGGCAGTAGGGGCGCGGTGGCGCGGTGGGGGTGGGGGCATGCGGGCATGCGGGCACGGGAGGGGGGAGATACGACGGAAGGGTAGGGCGTGCGGGCGCCATTAGTTAACTAGGTTTACCTCTTTGCCGTCCGCTAGAGGACGACAAAGAGGTGGGGTGGTGGGCCAATTCAGTACTGTCGTCAACTGGGCCCCACCGCAGCTCTTTGCCGTCCGCTAGCTGACGGCAAAGACTTGGCCGATGGCAAAGCCGCTCTTTGCCGTCTGCCAGCTCTTTGCTGTCCGCTTCGAGCTAGCTGATGGCAAAGGCACTCTTTGCCGTCTGCCAGCAGATGGCAAATTGTCTGATTCCAGTAGTGTGGATTTCATAAATGATTGTACGGAGTGTCAGTCGTCGGAAGAAAAGCCGGACAATACGTATTGGACAATTCATTTTGATGGGTCCAGATAGTTGGAGGGATCGGGGGCTGGAGTTGTCTTGACTTCCCCCAAAGGTGATAAGTTTTGTTACGTACCAAGCCTGATCTTTCCCTGCACAAACAATACAGCTAAGTATGATGCTTTACTTCATGGACTTCGTGTGGCAAAGGAGATGAATCTGAGCCGGGTGAGATGCTTGGCAATTCAGATCTTGTGGTGCAGCAAGTTTCAGGCACGTGGGACTCGAAGGACCTGCGGATTGCGGCTTATTGACAAGAGGTGGATATCGTCGCTGGTCATTTCAAGGGTTATCAGGTGGATCATATTGATCTTCACAGGAACGAAGCGGCTGATGCATTGTCAAGACTGGCTCTCAGCATAAGCCGGTGCCGCCTAACGTTTTCTTGGACGTAATTAATCACCCGTCTGTTAAGCTACCTTCAGAGGAGGATCTGGCCATACCTGACCCTGGAGGGGCAGCTAGTGGCGGCTTTACATGCTATTCCGTACTGGACGCTGCCGTACCTGACCCGGGGCAAGTTACCTAAAGATAAGACTTTGGTGCGGCAAATCATGAGCCATTCTAAGTCCATGACCATCATTAATGGAGAGTTGCACAAGCGTAGCATTACTCGTGTCTTCCAGCGTTGTGTTTCTCCGCGTGAAGGCATGGAAATTCTGTATGAAATTCATGCTGGTGATTGCGGACATCATGCCGGTCCAAAGTGTTTGGTGTCTAAGGCTTTCCGACATGGTTTCTTCTGGTTGATGGCTCATAAGGACGTGGAGGATCTAGTAACTTAGTGCGACGGGTGTCAGAAGTTCGGAAGACGGGCTCATGTGCCAGCTCAGCAGTTACGGATGATACCGATCACTTGGCCGTTTGAAGTATGGGGGCTTGATATGTTTGGACCTTTCAAACGGTCTAAGGATAAGAAGACCCACCTCTTGGTGGCAGTGGACAAGTTCACCAAGTGGGTGGAGTCTAAGACGGTCACTAAATGTGATGCGGCCACGGCGGTTCAATTTGTCAAAAATTTGATCTACCGATGTGAATACCCTCATAGCAACATCACACATAAGGACGCAAATTTATCCAAGGGGGCTAGGAAGGTGTTCTGTGAAAGCGAGCACATCCGGCTTGATGTTTCTGCTGTTGCTCATCCACAATTCAACGGTCAGGCGGATCGGGCCAATCAAGAAGTCATGAGAGGTATGAATCCCCGGCTTATGGTTCCTTTACAGAGAACGCCGGGTTGTTGGGTTGTGGAGCTGCCTTTTGTCCTCTAGAGCATCAATACTATGCCTAATAGGTCGACAGGTTACATGCCCTTTTTCATGGTTTATGGTGCGGAGGTTGTGTTGCCAAGAGACATACAACATGAATCGCCGTGGGTGGCGGCTTACATGGAAGCTTACAGTGAGTCAGCATGTTAGGATGCATTGGATGCTCTGGATGAAGCGTTCGATCTCGTAGAAGCTTGGTAGGCGATTTATCAACAAGACATGCATCGTTACCATAGCCGCAGGGTTAAGACCCAGACGTTCCAAGAAGGCGACTTAGTGTTGCGTTTGATTCAAGATCAGATGGATGTGCACAAGTTATCCCCCCATGGGAAGGACCTTTCGTGGTTAGCAGAAATCTAAACAATGGGTCTTATTATCTCATTGGCGTACGGGACGAGTCACGTACCTCTAGACAGGAGACTCATCGGCCGTGGAACATCGCTGATATACGGCCTTACTATACTTGAGTCATCGACTCCCATCTTTGTACCTCCATACTTCATTGTATTTATATTTCTCATATAAGAAAGTTGGCATCCTTGCAAGACGGGGCCTCTGCCGTTTTCCTTTTTTTGCATTACAGATTCGTGCAAAAGATGAACACTTCTATGTGGTCACTTGGGGGCTTCCAACCCGCCGGGTTTAACTTGCTCACCCTTTTGACCGGCTCTTTAGCCAAAATAGCACCATTGTACATCGACTTATCAATTGGTGGTCCACAACACGGCGACTTACAATTTGGCGGTCCACGTGATGGCGGCGTGCGAGATGGCGTAAAGGTTGACTCCGTCAACAAGGTCGTTTGGGGGATTTCATTTAAAGTTGCCCAAGAGGACCAGCCGCCATGTTGCGACCATTCAAACATGGGTACATGACCTTATTGGCGAAAGATTTAAAGTTGCCCAAGAGGATGAGCCACCATTTTGCGACCATTCAAACATGGGTGCACTACGTTATTGGCGAAAGATTTAAAGTCGCCCAAGAGGACGAGCCGTCATGTTGCGACCGTTCAAACATGGGTGCACTACCTTATTGGCGAAAGATTTAAAGTCGCCCAAGAGGATGAGCCGCCATGTTACGACAATTCAAACATGGGTGCACTACCTTATCGGCGAAAGATTTAAAGTCGCCCAAGAGGACGAGCCACCATGTTGCGACCATTCAAACATGGGTGCCCGACAAAGTCGTTTGGGGGCTTTCAACCTTCTGGGTTAAGATTCAACCCTATTGATCAGCTCGCCGTAAGGTAGGGTAGGGGACACCGAGCTTACTCCATCAAACAAGGTCAAAAGGGGTGTTGCGAGTTGTGAACTTATGCCCTTTTGATCCAAAAGGCCGAGTTATACCTGCCTATATGCAGACTACCGCTCGCCTGGGGGTGCTGCGAGCTGTCAACTCACCCCCTGCGAGGGCCTCATACATAGGCGAGGGAAACCCTCTCATCTACTACGGACTCTCCGCCAAGTGGCCCGTTGTACTCTTAAGCAAGTGACGCTGTTTAAGGTTCAAACGACGAATTTATGTCACGTGAGAAGTAGCTTATGATCCTGGGGCATTCACCCCACTGCAAATTCTGGTCTGTTCCGCCCTTAACAGTTAATCTCGCCTAAAGACCCTGAGCCATTCAAGATTGGCGGCCACTCTCGTTAGAGACCCTGCACTGTTAGGCGTTTCAAAGTAACAGTTCCCCCATAAGGTAGTAATGAGTCTTTTGATAAACGAAAAAGGGAAAGCAAGAACATCATGCATTACATCATACATTGCATCATAAACTGCATCATATACTACATCATACATTGCATACATATCATTCATAAGTCAGGTCAGAGCAGGATTATGAAATAAGAAAGTCTATGCAAATATTAAACATCTTCGGTTATGCTTTTTCAAGCCGCCCGTACAAATATCGCAGGATATTTTCTGTTTTTTTTTGCAGGCTTTATCTCTAAAGATGAGTCGCTGTTAAGACATCATAAGAATATTGAAAGATACAATACAAGACTCTCCAAGAGCTCAAAAGATGAAGGAATTAAAGTTTTGCATACACTTCTTCATCTCCCGGTTCAGCTGGCCGGGTTACATTCAGTTGAGAACAACAAAAAATTTAACTGGCTGGCAGGTCATCTTGCGCCAGGTCTTCAGGCTCTTCGATCTGAAGATTATCCACATCCCAGTTGCAGTTTAGTAAGGCTTCGAATTGAGTATCGTCATAAAGTGGAGACGGATCAACATCAGGGGCAAAGAGCGGCTTACGACGTGCAGGGATTAAATCGCTGGCTTCAAAGGTCGGGCAGCGCAGCCGTTGGTTGTTCTCATTGTAAGCCGCCTTGTAAGGAGTCAGATCCATCTCATCAACTAGTATGGAGGCAAGCCTCCTGGAGTCCTTAATTCATTTGGCGTAATCCGCTTCAGTAAAATCTGAACCGTCATCCTTCTTAGAGGGGAAGTTGTTCATCATTTCTTCAGCGGTTAACTCAGGAGCAAAGGCCAGGGACCGGCTCAGCATAGATATGGCCCCTCTCCTGGCGGCTGATCACCTTATTTCATCCACTTGCTTGGGTAATGTTGATAAGGTTTCTATGACACCCTTCATAAATTTGGGGACATATTTGTCCGTCATCAAGGCCTTGATGGTACAGAGGGCTCCAGTGTAGAGTTGCTCTGTCAAAGTATAGATTGCCTTCAGTTTCATCAGACTATCAGAGGATAGTTGGCGGATCCTCTCGCCTGCGAGAAAAAGATTAAAGGTGATAAGCCGCCTGGCAGATATTTCTTTCACAAGGATTTTTCTAAAGCCATGCATACTTACCAAAGATAGTGGCTGCCAGCTTGGATATGTGGTCTTTGAGAGTCTTCATCTCTACTGATGCAAGTTTTAGCCGCTCCTTTGTATCGATGAGACGCTTGGACAACTCAGCCCTTTTAGATTCATCAGTCTTTTTATATGCGGTGAAGTCGACTTGGAGTTTCTCAAGTTGTTCGACAGCGACCCATAGTTTTTCTTCTGCGGCGGCTCGAGCAGTTTCTTGCGTGGTCAGGTTTTCCCTTAAGCCGACACGCTTAGATTCCGCTGCGTCTAGCGCCTCCTATATTACACAAGTGAAAGATTATAAAGCTTAAAGTCGCCAGGATGGAGCTATTTATTGATACAAGTCCCAAGCAAATTGCAAGCAATGTACTTGGCACTTGGGGGCTAATGTCTGTGTTTTCGCTCCAAGTCTAAGGTGAAATTCTGGCTCATCATTATCATAATGCTCCGGACATGGGGGATATACCTCGCGAACTTCTCGAATATGAAAGATCAGCCTCATCATTATCATAATGCTCCGGACTTGGGGGCTAGAATTGGATCTATGATTGAGTATAAAGTATTGTCTACGATTTAACCCGTTACTTGGGGGTTACAAGTTAAGCTCCACACAACATGTCAAATGTTTGGAAGACCCGGTCCATTATTTGCAATATTAACGCCGTTATTGGGGGCTATGTATGGGTATAAGAGAAATACAAACGATGAAAAATACCTCATACTTTTTCTTCATCAAACCAACAAGTTTGGTCTCCATGTTGCGACTGGCAAAAAGGCGGTTCAGATAACCGACGTGTAAGTCATCTTCAATCATCTTATCCAAGATGGGGAACTCGAAGCTAAGATTCTCTAGACAGAAAGTATTAATCTTGCTAGAATGTCTTGCCAATGTATGATGTGTTGGGGATTGATAACCCGTCCCAGTGATGGTAACACCGGGGAGAGACGAGTCTTCAGCGGTAGGATTGGGCGGCTTAGGGTCAGCTGCTGGGCTATTGGAAGCTGCCATATGATGACCCACCAATTCTAAGGGCGAGGGAGAGCGCTCAGGTGCTTCCTTGTTAGCATCAGAAGGTTCAGCATGAGGGGAGAGAGATGGCTCAGCAGGATCCGCCTATTGAGCGGTAGGAGCAACGGTAGACCTGACTGTTTTCCTATGTTTGGCTTGCGCCCTGAAGGTCCAAAGAGTCAGCACGCAGTACAAAGGTAATACAGATAAGGTACACACGGCAGGGTGAAAGCATAGTCTAGGTTGATCTTCATGGGAGGAAGTTTGGAGGCAGTCGAGTCGCCAGAAGAAGGAGGTGACCCCTACAATTTAAGTCAATAAAACACAATAGTAAGACAACATTTCAGAAATACAAGACATATCTTGGGTAAGTGACAAGTACCTCAGCGGGACGTTTTCTTGGTGCTGGGGAGTTGGGTAAGCCAGCCTTAAGATCCCTAGAGCCGGTGCTCCGAGTCTGACGCCGAGAATCGTGCTGTTGTTTTTTCAAGGAAAATTCGGGGTCTAAGTAAGCAAGAGGATGTGAAAAAGGAACTTTTCAGACGACCCGCCGTATCTTCTCTTGTGGTAAGTTTTCTGAGTCGGAAGAAGTATAAGTTTCCTCAGGGGCGTTGGCGTGGCTCGTTTTTGTTTCCTCCTGTGTATAGTCGTTGTCAATAATTTGCACAAAAAGACGGCCAAGGGAGTCAAGTTATACCTCTGAGTTGTCGAGTTCAAGCAGGTTTTGAGCCGAAGTTTTCTGTTTGCGCCCATGGATGTTACCCGTCTGGGACTTTTTCTTCATGGGAGGAGTGTATTTTTTCTTCCAGAAGCTGGAGTTGGCCTGTACGAGAAAGCCGTCAAAAGATTTAAAGTTGCCGTAAATAAGGTTGAAATAGAGAGAGAGAGGAAATTTGAAAGTTGTCCTTACGTCCGGAGCTGGATTTGCGACGTAGAAGGGTTTTAATCCGATCGTACGACACGCCTCATAATATTCGTGGGTAAGCTCTTTGACAGCAGAGTTGATGTTTTCTTCTGTCAGGGGTGTGTGGTTGAAGCAGAGAGGATCGTTCTCATCGCTTGTGTAGTCGCACATAAGCCGGTCATGTCGGCATAGCGGTAAGACCTTCCATGAGATCCAACAACGGGTTAAGTCAACTCCCGTGAACCCATTCGCCGGAAGGACCTTGATTTTGGCGAAACCCGGAGCGTACTTTGCTCGTGCTGAGGCCGCCATCCTGCCTGGAAGCTCAGTGGAAGTGCAGAGCTGGGTAGGACGGTAACTCGGCAATGGATTTTCTCCTTCTGGAGAGGTGTCTCTACAATAAAACCATGTTCTGTTCTAGTCTTTAGGGTGGCTTGGCATAAGGACGGTCGGGTAAGCTAGATCTCTTCGTCTTTGGATGGAGACCCGGCCGAGTTCCAAGCTTTGTCCGGCTGCCACCATTGTTTGGCGGTTGACATAGAAGAAATTGCGGAAGAGGTCGACGGATGGATCTTCTTGCAAGTAAACCTCACATAAGACTTGAAAGTTGCACATGTTGGAGACAGAATTTGTGGCAATGTCTTGAGGATGCAGGTTCAAGAAATGGAGAACATCTCAGAAGAATTTTGAGCCGGGCGGGCAGAAACCACGAAGAAGGTGATCGACAAAGATAACAATTTCTCCTTCCTTAGGAGTAGGTCTCTTCTGTGACCCCAGAACCCACCGGAAACGTGCATGCCTCTATGAAATCCAGTAGGAGCTGCTCGGTGACTCCAGAGCTGACCCAATGACAGGACGAAGATGCTCGAGACATGGTGGCGGGTCAAACTATGAAAGGGGCAGGATACAGCGGGTTAGAAAGCGACTAGACAACCAAGACATCTGATGAAATTAAATAATGTGACGTTAAGCCATCGGTACAGTTTATCAGAGGAACCGGTGATTTGATGGCGGGTTAAGTGAGCAATGCCTTGCTACAAATATTACTAAGGACGTACAAACAGGTTTCAAATATTATACCGAGACTGCAAGATCTACTTGCAAGGAAAAATCAAATTTAATTCAACCCTAAAAGAGGAGCCGAGGAAGAGCAAGCAGTTAGCGCAAGAAAAGGAACAGAGTGCAGATCTAGGTTGAACTATTGTTGGCTTTGCATGGGTGGCCGCGGTGGATTGGCAGCATCACGAGATCCAAAAGAATGCTTGGTAGTTGGCATTACGAGGATGATTGGAGGAACAAGCATGTTAATGGAGGTTCGGCGAACTCAAAAGGATTCAAGTGAGTAACTATAGATCTAATGGAGGTTGAAAAGGTTACCTCAAGGATGCGGCTGATGCTTGCGAAAATCTAGAGCATTCAGGTTGTTGCAGCAGCCAAGGTCGTTGACGACGATGTGATTCCACCGGCACGGTGGAGCTCAGGAGCGCTGGCGTCAGGAGGAGGAAGAAGAATGGTGGCGGCGGAGAAAATGAAAAGACCCCCTCGTGGCCCTATTTAAGGAGATGGGAGGCCAAACGGGGCACGTGGGAATCGAGGCATGAAATGATAACTGACTGAGACGAACGCCTCGATTTTTGGGCTGACCATTTAATGAGAGGATCTACTGTATACATCACATAATATTTTCGGCATATCTGAAGGTGGCATCACGGCGGATTAGGTGTTCTTTTTCAGGTGACAAGGATGTGAGACTCGCCGCTGGATAAAGTGGAGATTGACATGGGCAAGCTTAAATCAATATGGGGCCTAATGTTGGGGATATAACCCCGTGGTAAGACCCGCCCAGGAGGGGCCGGGTCATACTTGGTGGCTCGTTAGCATATAGGCTGGAAGAGGAAGATTGGGCCACACGGCGGTTCATCCGATGGGCTGAGACGGGGTCCCAGAGATGGGAAGAAGACAGAAGACCCGGGCGGGAGAGCCGCCTGGAGACAGCCTGGCAGACTAGGCAAGGCGGCTTAGAGATGGAGTCAGACACGTTGTAAGAGTCGGTATGAGACTTGAATAACCCAGGGTCCTGACCTCCTATATAAAGGCGAGACCCAGGGACGGCTTAGACAGAAACCAATCAATCGAGAGCTAGGGCAAGCAAATATGCTCCCTTGTAATCGATACTCCAATCAATACACACAAAGCAAGACGTATGCTTTTACCTCCTCTTGAGGGGCCGAACCTGGGTAAATTCGTGTCTTTCATGCCGACCAACCCCTTTGAGTCCACCGCCTTAGCGATGGCGTCGAAGCTAAGTCTTCAGGCATCTATCATGACAAAACCACGGCAATAGTTATATTCATTTTCCAACATGTCAATCTGTTAGGAAAATTGTTGCACATGTCTACTCAAATTTTCACCAAGTCTAAGAACCTGTTTTCTTCATAATGCCATGTTGTCATGATGCTAGCCACGTTTCTATGCATAATTAGACCTTGCCACCATGGTATGCATTGTAGTGCATCATGTCCTCTACCATGCTGTAAATTTTCATGCCATGATATGCCCTGTAGCATATAGTTTTATTGCTGCCAATATGCCTTCGTAAAAATCTGCTATGCTAAAACCTGTTATTTTCACCAAGTCCTAATCTGCTATATTTTATTGCCATGTTGTGAGCTTCCTACCATGTGTTCCATGATTCTTTTAAGTATGGAATGTGAAGATGAAATGAAGTGTGTGTTTTATGCTACTGCCCCATGCTTAGTTTGTGCATATTCAGATATTGGAGCTTATTGTTTTCATGTGTGCAATATGCCATGTTGTTGTTTTGGGCAGATTTGAACTAAAACTTGTTTTGCTTGCTTTTGTTGAATCGTAGTTCCGTTTTGAACATGTTCCACATGAATCTTGACTAGAATCTCATGTAATTTCATAATATCTAGTCGAATCCATGATTTCACAAGTTTATGGTTGATGTTTGCATGCATTTTGCATTCATGACATGTTCATCTTGTGTGTGTCGTAACTTCTAGACCGTAGCTCCATTTCCTATGATCCATATATGTAAATTGACTCGAATGACGTGTAGGCTCACATGGAGCACCTTATTTTGATGTTTAACAAATATAAAATGAGTCTAGGACAGATCTTGACCAATTCCTAAATTTGTATATGAGGTTGCTTCAGAAAAACTATAAGTTGTTTCGGACCTCATTTAAGATGCCTAGATAGCGTAGTTTCATTATGCTTGACATCTTGCCATGTTTAGTAGCATTTATTATTGTTGTGTACCTAATGAGAGTCAACTAAATAATTTGAAAGTGGAGTTTCGTCAATATGCCACTCGGTGCATATTGAGCTTCACTTAATGTGTAGTATTTATTTGTTGTGATTGCCATGCCTTGCATAATTAAACCGGAGATGCATCATGCTTGTTTGCGCATCATGTCATGCATCTGTTGTGGTGTTGATCATGTGTTGATTGTTGTTTTTGGATTGCTTCTTCTTGATAGAGTTCCAAAAGCATTTGGAGTGTGAGGATCCGTTTGACTACGTGGTTTGTCTACTTCACGGATTTGTTCTTCTTCGAAGCGGGATCTCAGGCAAGATGATCATTTCCCTGGATACCATTAGTATCATTCCCATGCTAGATGTCTCATTCTATCATTGTCTCGTTACCTATCACTTGTTTGTCAAGCCTCCCAAAATGCCAAGAAAAGACTAACCCTCCACATCCCAACAAACCATTGTTTGGCTATGTTACAACTTGGTCAACCCTTCTTATAGCATTGCAAGTTGCAGCTGCAAATTGGTTTCCATGTGCCAACATGGATATTTTGATATATCCCAATATTATTTCTATTTAATTTAATGCGCACATATACTTGGTAAAAGGTGGAAGGCTTGTCCTTTTGCTCGTTGTTTTGTTCCACTTTTGCCCCCTAGTTACTTGTGTACCGGTGTTATGTTCCATATTTTGCGCTCCTAACATGCTCGGGGTTGTTATGGTGACCCCCTTGATTTTCATTTTGGCATAAAACTCATCTGGCAAGGCCCAACTTTGGTACTACATTTGCCTAATAACTAATAAATCTGCATAGGGAGTAATTAACCCAAGGATCTTTAATCAATAGCCGGTCCAGTGCTCCTCATGAGTGTTGGTGCAGAACAGAGCCACTTGCAGGGCCACCTCGGGGCACCTCGAGATATTTCTATCATGTCGTCGTACATAGTGTTCATCCGGTCATGTCCTGAGAACGGGATATGCGACTCCTATCGGGTTCGCCGACACATCGGGCGGCCTTGCTGGATTTGTTTTACCTTTCCCAAACGTATTGTGCGAGGAATTCCGAGAATACTTTGGGCTATCTCGAGGTTGCGAGTTTCCAATGGAACTGCCTTGGAAATCATGGAATTTTTGGTCAAGGTTATTCCCACGCGTGTGGTTAGTTTGTGATGGATGAGCTGGAGCACCGTTGAGGGTTAAATCTTTTAGAAAGTTGTGCCCGCTGTTACATGGCAACTTGGAAACTTTGTTTGACACCCGATCATATCAAAGTTGAAGTAAAATCAAATAAAATACACCAACTATGTGCGTAACCGTGACTGTCTCTTCTCGTGAATTTTTGATCCGAGAGAGAACACGGTGGGGTTATGTTTTTTCTTAAGTAGGTCTTCAGGATCTCTTAGAGATCATTACAAGTTTACGACCGTTTATGCGATGATCATCCCCCTTTATTCTTGTACTCGTGAGTTAGCCACTCAAATAAATGCTTAGTGCTTGCTGCAGCCTCACCACTTAACCATACCACACCCATTAAGCTTTAATAGTCTTGATACCCTTGGAAATGAGATTGTTGAGTCCCTGTGGCTCATAGATTACTACAACAATAGTTGCAGGTACAGGTAATGTGATGATTTGACATGAGAGCGATGCTTGTTTGATTTGGAGATCGTCTTCTACTTCATCATCATCAATCGAGGATGGGTTCCAGGCAGAAGCCTGGGATGGCAAGGATGGATGCCATTTTATCATTTGTTTTCGTCCGTAGTCGGACCCTGCTCTTCTGTATGATGTTTTAATATTTTGTTGTATTGATGTGATATTGATGTAGCTTGTGGTGAGTGTAAGCCAATTCCATATACTCATCTCTTCATTACATGTACTTGTAATGATATCCATTCTTGTGAAACAACGAGATGCGCTTCTATCCCCATTGAGGCCCTCGAGCCAAAATATGGAGAGGATCACATCTTGGGCGTTACAAGTTGGTATCAGAGCCAGTACTGACCTAGGAGCCCCCTTGATTGATCGAACTTGGCTGAGTCGAGTCTAGTTAAAACTATTTTGAGTCTAGTTATATACCGGAGAGTAGGATTCTTTTTACTCCTTTTCTATGCTCTGGTGAGGAATCCTGACGTAGGAATTTTAATTCTACCCCTCTTCTCACTAAAAAAATTAGGATCACGCAGGTAATTTGGAACCTCTATGATGTCGATATGACCGGAACTCTGTTCTTGGTGCCTCTCGTCCGTATGGATTGGACCCAGGGAGTGGAGCTCCAAGGGGTTCTTGACACATCACTATCGTTCAATTTCCTGAGTATCTCAGGACACGGATGTTCGAAATTGCTTCAATATTATTCGTGGTGCGAAGAGTGTGGCGGCACCCAGTACTAGGAGCGGGATCACATGTACTACCATATTTAAAATCGTTGCGATTACGAGGGTCTGAGGTAGATGAGTTTCTGAGACCTTTGGTTGTGTGTTTAGGGATGTGATACACTGGAGAGTAGTATTACTGCTAGGAGTTTAGTGATGGATAAAAACGCTGTGTATCCATGTACCTGATTGCATAACCAAGATTTTGGAAGTTCCTAGGTGGGAATTCAAGTAGTTTCCTAGGTTTATCTTTCAACAGATGCATGATGTGAGGTTGGGGTTCGACATCTAGTGGTTTGCTTGTTCACGGTCTTTCTTACAGAGGACAGTCTCAATATGCTTCATCAAGCCTAGGGAGCATATTTGAGCGTCCTTTCAATATGACAATGCAATGTACGATCGAGCCTGTGCGAGCCTTACCATGAAAATATCGGACGAAATCACTGTCGTGAGTTTGTTTCCGGCTTAATCCTCAAGACTCATCCTTTGTTTTGTTGGGGTATGGTAATTCGAGTTGCCTCGATGTCCAATGTTGATCTCATGTCTTTCCTAAGTGGTTTTCTCAGATTTGTATGGGTATGCTAATCCATTTGATCAACTAGGATTGTCATGTCAATTCTTTTCAACCGCAGTGCTTTTCTTCAGGATAAGTCGATCCTATTTCAATATTCGCAAGATCTATCCTCTTATTTCATCCTGGAGTTCTTTTCATCCGTCTAAGTTGTCTTCTTCTTTTCACCACCCTCCAACCCTTTTTCTTCCTCAATTAAATTCTCATCCAAGTGCCTTTCTATTCATGTGATGCTTTTGTTATCTTTTCTTCCATATTGTATCCGATGATTCCATGTGAAGATTCTCAAGAGTTTCAAGTTCATCATTCTTTGTTCTCATTCTTCTCCGGTGGATTCAATCCAATCTCTCGGTACTCATCATATCCTTTAATCTGTCAAATGTTTTCTCGTGTTGGAAATTCTTATCTAAGACTCTCTTGTTTATTCCCCTCTCTCTATTCTATCCGGAGTGGCAAGATATCTCAGAAGACTTTCATTCCCATTCATATCCTCTTAAATTATTTCAAGGCTCTCATATCATCAAGTTTTCAATTGTACCGGTGCAATCTCTCTTCCAATAAATCGTTTCAATGGTGTTTTCTTTGAGTGGGCCCATAACCCAAACGTTTTGCCCAGGATCTTACCTAGCTCTTCTAATCTTCTTCGGAGATGTCCTCAAGTTCTTTTCAATATGATGTAAGAACGAATATCATGAGCCATATTCCTTCTTGAAGATCGCTTCTAAATCATTTTCGTCAATGGCTCAACCTGTCCTTATTGATTGTTCCAGAGTATCTCAGTAATTCTTCGTGGTGTTTTTCTCGCCATCATTCTTATCATTAAAGACTGAAGGAGAGTTTCTCTTAAATCTTTGTTCGTTCTTCTGAAGATTCATAGTTTTAGCTTGTTGCTATCGTCTCCAAGTGTTTTCGATCATGAGTAATTCCTTTCATATCTATCCGAAGCATTTCAGTGTGATGTTCATTTCTCGATCCTTCTAAGGCCATCATTTCAGAAGATTTCTTCATTCTCAGCTTTCAGCTTTCGTTTTCAAATTCTTCTCAATTGTTGTCTCTTCGTTCGTCTCTCAATTATTCTGGTGCCTTGTTGAAGTTTTCTATTAGGAGGATCATGATCTCTTCGTTGTCTTGTATCTCCATTCATTCATAGTATCCTCATTCATTCCAATTCTTACCGGTGTTTCATTCAAGACGTATTCAAGATTGTCTCTTATCTTCTCTATATTTTCAAGAAGATTAAGTTGGATGCCAAATCCGATGCTTGTCATCAATTTAATTTGTTGAAGGAAAGCGTAACATAATTCTTATTCTTGTTTCATCAAGTGATTTCAATCCGTGTTATGGAGGTTATCCATGATATCAAATTCTTTGATGTAAGTGCTTCATCTATTCTTTTCCGAAGTTCAAGTTTTCTCTATTATCTCGAAGCTTCATCTAAATCTCTCAAACGTCATAATCTATCCTTTTCAACCTTAATTTGTTTGATCATTCTTTCGTTTACAGAGTTCCTCATGGTGGTTCTTCAAGTATTTAATTCTTTCTCGAACTATTCTTCAAGATTCTTGTTGGAGGAGCTCAAGTATTACTATCTTGCATTTCAAGATGCAATTCATTCTCCCTTATCTTTGAGGTGGTCTTATAGCATTCTTGTTTCATGAGGAGTCTCAATGAAAACTTGTCAAGAATGAGATATGTAAACCCATCATATTCTTGTAGTTATCTCAGATCGGATTTCACCTAAGGCATTTCCTAAGGATTGTTGCTATCGTGGTGCTTATCATGATCGAATTTCTCAATGCATCCTCTTGGTGAAAGAAGATTATCTCTTCATGATCTCAAGCAATCTTTGTCTCTATTAGTGGCTGGTTTTCAACTCATAATTTTGAGATGATCTCCATAATCCCACAACAAGCTTATTCTTTTCGTTATTGATTCACAACAACTCCATTCAACCCTTCCTTGTTAAGGTTCTTGTCAAGTTCCATGGTGGTGTAAGTCATCCCTTTCTTCTCCGTGCTTTTCGCTCCAATGATCTAGATTCTATTCTTTTGGTCTGGACGTATTGTGATGTTGCTCTCTTCAATCTAACATCTTGTTTTGTCAAGATCATGTTCCTTCTTTGCTTATTCATTTAACCGGAGTGTTGTGTCCTTTGTTCAAGTTGTTTCCATCGTATGAAGTTTTGCCTCTCTATCCTACCGAAGTGCTACCCAAATTTCTTGTGAATTCTTGGTGTTCCTCGTGTCGCTCTTCTTATCTTGGCAACCTTCAAGATTCATTGGTTTCACTCGTTTGTCAAAGAAGCAACTAAGTTTTAACTCTTCTCTTTCTCTTCCCCTTCTCATTCTAAGATCTCGGGTCGAGAACTCTTGTAGGTGGAGGAGAGTTATAATAGCCCGAGACCGACTCTCTAGAAGATTCCCCTTTTTCCATTGTCATCGTGTGATTCTTTTGGTTGTCGCATTCCTCATTGCATCCTTTGCATCATCCACATTGCATCGGCACTCCATTGCCATCGTTTTGAAAACTTGCATCCGTTCGTAGTCGGCGGTTCTCTCCATTCTCGTCGACGATCGTTTCCAGACCACCCACACATGCACGTGCCTGTGGCATCATTAAAAAACATTTCTAAAAGCGCACGAAAAATATTCTTAGATTGGGTCAAAAGTTGGCATGCGGTCTTTTTATATTGTAGGTAGACCGTCTGCCAAATTTCACCACAATCGGAGGTCGTTTGATACCCGAACGGTCCACCATAGTTGCACCGTCATCGAATTATTTACCGGACATTTTTGGTTGGTTCAAAGTAGATGCCGAGCCACTAACTCCCATCTCATCACCACCTAGCCCAACTACACAGCCCATCACACACCAACTAAACCTCCCCCATGACTTGACCCGTCTGATTGCGATCGAACGGCTCGAATCGTCCCGAAACCCTCAAACCCTAACCTAAACTGCTATATATGAACGTTCCCCACGTCCAAAAATGACCTTCCCTAGCCTCCACCTCTATCCTCCCTCGTTTTCTATGCACAATCACCACCTCCACGCCACTTAGCGCCACCCTGAAGGTCCGGCCACCACCTGAACCGCCGCAGCCGCCCTCCGGAGCCTATAGGAGGATGCCATGTGGCCTCCTCCACCGCCAGCCGTTGCCCCGCGCGCCTCCCTCCGCGCCGAGCCCGCCAGGCCCAAGCCAAGCCTGCATTCGGCCTGAACTGAGCTGCCGTCACCCGTCCACACCCGAGGCGTCTGCCTTCGCCCTCGAGTCGCCTGGCTCCTGGAAGCTCGCCGGAGACGTCGCCTCGCCCGCCGCCGGAACACCGACCCCGCCGCCGGATAGTGCCGCTCCGTGCAATGCCTTGCTGCCCACCGCCTTTCCACCTGACAACATCGTGCTCACACTAGCTCACTGTCGGCCGCTCTCCGGCCAGATCTAGCGTGCAGCCGCATGGATCCGGCCGACCTATAGCCCCGCGTCCGTTTCCGCCGTCGCCCCGCACTCGTGCCTCCTTGAGCCGCCGTCAGGCCGGCCGCCACCGTCGTCATGGCTCGGCTCGGGATCGAGCAGAGGAGCTGCTCGTCCCCCTGCCCTAGCCACACGTGGGCCTGGGCCTAGATCCCGCGGTCGGTAGGCCCAGCCTCCACGCCGGCCTGCCAGACCTCCTCCTAACGACCTGGGCCACGACCTGCTAAGGTCACGACCCAGTGCCCCTATCCCATACTCGCGTACGTTGAATGGTTATCCTGCGCCCAGTCTTGTTTGCCAGATTAGTCTAGATTCGGCCCAGTAGCATGTTTTTTTACTGAATAATTATCAATTATCCGGGACATTTAGTAATCTCAGGAAAAAAAAATCATGTTTTTAAAATGCTCATAATTAATAAACCGTGCGCCAGATAAATATGTTTTATATTTGAATGACGTGTCGAATTTTATGTAGATTATTTATATCCCACTTGCACAAATGTTTAAAGTTGTTTAACATGTTGTTTTATTTATTTTGCGTAAAAGCCATGTTTTGCATTGCACATATTTAATAAACGGTGCATCGATTACAAAACTTGTGTATGGAAAATGTGTAGCATTTTTTATGCCTTTTCATGCATGCTAAATATTTGATGTGTTAGTTGCATTTATTTTGCATACATAACTTGCTAAAATTGGTATGTCCTATTCTCGCATAATTGGTGTGTCACTGTTTCTTTAATAAAAGCCCACATATTATATATGATTTTGGGGTAGGAAAATCCATAGAAATTATTTGTGCAAATAGTTTTGTCATTTGAGCAATTTGGGTGCATGTCATCTTGCCATGATGCCCTTTTGTTTATGTCGTGTGAATTAATCCATACATATTTTCGAATAGTTGATAACATGAGATATGCCCTTGGACATGTGTTCTAGGCCCTGGTATTTTTGGTTGCTATAGAAATGTATGTTTGGGTGTTATTTTCTTGTTGTCAACATGTGATAAAAAGTTGTCGTTTTGACGGTCCAAAATATTTTGAAGTTTGAAAACTGTTAATTTGTTACCATGTAGCCACATGATTTGTTATTGATCTAGGAGTCTTTTGTGGTTGCTCCCTAGCAGTATTTTGTTAAGCATGTTGTTGTCTACCAGGTTTTGTCTTTTGATGTCATGTATAGGATTTGCATCATAGTTATGTTCATTGTCCAACATGTCAATCTTTAAAGAAAAAACTGCTGCACATGTCTATTCTAATTTTCACTAAGTCTAAGAATCTGTTTTCTTCATAATGCCATGTTGTGATGATGGTAGCCACTTTTTTGTGCATAATTAGACCTTGCCACCATGGTATGTATTGTAGTGCATCATGTCCTATACCATGTTGTATATTTTCATGCCATGATATGCCCTGTAGAATATAGTTTTATTGCTGCCAATATGCCTTCATAAAAATCTGCTATGCTAAAACCTATTATTTTCACTAAGTCCTAATATGCCATATTTTATTGCCATGTTGTGAGCTTTCTACCATGTGTTCCATGATTCTTTTTAGTATGAGATGTGAAGTTGAAATGAAGTGTGGGTTATATGCTACAGCCCCATGCTTAGTATGTGCATATTAGGATCTTGGAGCTTCTTGTTTTCATGTGTTCAATATGTCATGTTACTGTTTTGGGCAAATTTGAACTAAAACTTGTGTTGCTTACTTTTGTTGAACCGTAGTTCCGTTTTGAACTAAAACTTGATTAGAATCTCATGTAGTTTCATAATATCTTGTTGAATCCATGATTTGACATGTTTATGGTTCATGTTTGCATGCATTTTGCATTCATGACATATTCATCTTGTGTGTGTCGTAACTTCTAGACCACGGCTCCGTTTCATATGATCCATATACGTAAATCGACTAGAATGACGTGTAGAATCACATGGAGCACTTTATTTTGCTGTTTAAAAAAAATATAAAATGAGTTTAGGACAGATCTGGACCAAGTCCTAAATTTGCATATGAGGTCGCTTCGGAAATACTATAAGTTGTTTCCGACCTCGTTTAAGATGCCTAGATAGCATAGTTTCATTATGCTTCACATCTTGCCATGTTTAACAACATTTATTATTGTCATGTACCTAACGAGAGTCAACTAAATAATTCGAAAGTGGAGTTTCATCAATATGCAACTTGTTGCATATTAAGGTTCACTTAATGTGTAGTATTTGTTTGTTGTGATTGCCATGCCTTGCATAATTAAACCGGACATGCATTATGCTTGTTTGTGCATCATGTCTTGCGTCTGTTTTGGTGTTGATCATGTGTTGATTGTTGTTTTTGGATTGATTCTTCTCGATAGAGTTCCGAAAGTGTTCTGAGTGTGAGGATCCATTCGACTACGTGGTTCGTCTACTTCACAGATTCACTCTTCTTCCAGGCGGGATCTCAGGCAAGACGATCATTTCCCTGGATACCATTACTATCATTGACATGCTAGATGTATCATTCTATCATTGTCTTGTTACCTACCACTTGTTTGTCAAGCCTCCCAAAATGCCATGAAAAGACTCTATCCCTCCACATGCCACCAAACCATTGTTTGGCTATGTTACCGCTTGCTCATCCCCTATTATAGCGTTGCTAGTTGCAGGTGCAAATTGGTTTCCATGTGACAACATGGGTATTTTGATATATCACAATATTATTGCTATTTAATTTAATGCACATATATACTTGGTAAAACGTGGAAAGCTTGGCCTTTTGCCCAGTGTTTTGTTCCACTTTTGCCACTCTAGTTACTTGTGTACCGGTGTTATGTTCCATATTTTGCGCTCCTAACATGCTCGGGGTTGTTATGGGGACCCCCTTGATTTTTGTTTTGGGATAAAACTCATCTGGCAAGGCCCAACTTTGGTACTACATTTGCCTAATAACTAATAAATCTTCATAGGGAGTAATTAACCCGATGATCTTTAATCAACAACCCGGGCCAGTGCTCCTCATGAGTGTTGGTCCAAAACAGAGCCACTTACAGGGCCACCTCAGGGCAACTCGAGGGATTTCTATCAAGTCGCCGTACATAGTGTTCGTCTAGTTGTGTCCTGAGAACGTGATACGGGGCTCCTATCGGGTTCGTCAACACGTCGAGCGGCCTTACTGGATTTGTTTTACCTTTCTCGAACGTCTTGTGCGAGGAATTCCGAGAATACTTCGGGCTATCTCGAGGTTGCGGTTTTCCAATGGAATTGCAGAGAAATCACGGGATTCATGGTCGAGGTTATTCTCGTGGCGTGTGGTTAGTTTGTGATGGATGAGTTGGATCACCCCTATAGGGTTAAATCTTTCGGAAAGTCGTGCCTGTGGTGACGTGGCAACTTGGAAACTTTGTTTAACACCCGGTCATAGAAATATTGAAGTAAACTCAAATGAAATACACCAACTGTCTGCGTAACCATGACTGTCTCTTCTCGTGAATTTCTGATCCGAGAGAAAACATGGTGGGGTTATGTTTGTTTGTAAGTAGGTGTTCATAATCTCTTAGAGATCATTACTAGTTCACGACCATTTATGCAATGATCATCCTCCTTTATTCTTGTACTCGTTAGTTAGACACTCAAATAAATGCTTAGTGCTTGCTGCAGCCTCACCACTTAACCATACCTCACCCATTAAGCTTTAATAGTCTTGATACCCTTGGAAATGAGATTGCCAAGTCCCTGCGGCTCATAGATTACTACAACAACAGTTGCAGATACATGTAATGCGATGATTTGACGTGGGAGCAATGCTTGTTTGATTTGGAGTTCTTCTTCTTCTTCTTCTTCATCAATCTATGTTGGGTTCCAAGCGGTAGCTTGGGATAGCAAGGATGTCATTTTATCATTTGTTTTTGTCCGTAGTCAGACCCTGCTCTTCTATATGATGTTTGAATATGTTGTTGTATTGATGTGATATTGATGTATCTTGTGACGAGTGTAAGCCAATTCCATATACCCATCTCTTATTTACATGTACATGTAATGATATCCATTCTTGCGAAAAGACGAGATATGCTTCTATCCCTGTCGAGGCCCTCGAGCCAAAATAAGGATAGGATCGTATCTTGGGCGTTACATGCAAAATGGACGTATCAACTCCCCCAAGCTTAGACCTACTTTGTCGTCAAGCGAAAGCCGATATCGAAGAACATGTCCACATGGTTTGAGAGAGAGGTGTCGAGAAAAATAAAATATAGACATAGTAGCGTCATGTTTATTTTTATAGTAGCAACAAACTTTAAAATATAACTCTTTCATATAACTTTCATTTCATAACAAAATTATATAACTTCTTATGACCAAGTAACAAATCATCGCAATGTGGAAGTATAGAGCATATACCTTTTTGAAAACCAACAAACTATGTTCTCAGTCAAGTTTGCAACTACAATTCATCGTATTTTCAGGAAGGGCCTCATGTAGGAACCTTTTGGCAAGTCCACATACTCAACGATCATTTAGTCTTCTATGATTGCTAACACTCACAGTATACCCGTGAGCACAAACTTTCAACCGGACACATAGAAACATAGGGCTTATAGTTTCGCCTCCCAACGTATTCACCTCAAGGGTGATGTCAACAATAATAACTCATGCTCACTCATATCCAACTAGATATATGTGCCTAGATCTTTCCTCACCACATGATGCTTGCATAAGGAGAAAAATAAAAAGGAATATGGAAGAATATTTTGGCTCATGCATAAAAGTAAATGCATAAAGGTCAAAGATAGGCCCTTCATAGAGGGCAGCAGAGCTTGTCTTAATTTGTACCAAATCCCTTAGCGCAAAAGAACATCACATTGTATTGCCCCTTGTGATACAAACCTTTATTATGCAGTCTATCGCTTTTATTACCTGGCCATCACAAGTTCGTGCAATGCTCAATTTTCTCTTACACTAATTGATCCAAAACATTTAGAAGCAAGTTTTATTGCCTTCATGCACGGATGAAAACTTACTTGAAGGATCTTATTCAATCCATAGGTAGGTATGGTGGACTCTAAAACATGAGTTTGGGTTTGGGATTTTTGGATGCATAGGTAGTATCTCTACTTAGTGTAGAATTTTTGGCTAGAAAAGATATTGAGCAAGCACCACATGTTGAAGGATCTATGGCAATATAACTTCTATGTGAATATGAACAAGCATAAATCATTACGTTGTCTTCCTTGTCCAGCGTCAACAATTTTGGCATATAATATTTAATGGGGCTCACAATCATAATATGTAGATGATAGTGTATCTGCGTGTGAATCTTCTCTTCCCTAATTAATTCGTTCATGAATTGCATCATTGACTAATGCTATGTTTGCTAATCTTCAATAAATTTTACCACTTATACTTTTGTTCATTGTGATGTCATTACTCATCATAAGATTAGCATATGATCTTTTCATTTATTTTCTCTTAGTATGATTGCAACAAGAAAGTAAAGTGGCAAAAGCTCAAACTAAACGTTATTATATAACTTTCACTCGATTACATATATAGATAGATCACGAAACTAGCACTCAAAAATAGATCATACTAAACTTTTATTCAACTAAATCACGAAAAAGCTAAGGATCGAAATAAAAAGCAAAGGTAAAAAGTGATGGTGATACGATACCGGGGTACCTCCCCCAAGCTTGGCTAAAGCCAAGGGGAGTACCCATACCCATGTACTCAAGTGTCCTTTGGTGGTGAATATGATGAAGGTGGTGGTGATGAGGCATGACACATCAGCTCCAGTAAATACTTCAATTTGCGGATGACGCTCCTGATGGTGGTGATGTGCTCCTATAGCAAAATATTTTCATGAGTGAGGAATATATTTTGAACACGAACCGCTTCAAAATCTCTAAAAGCTTCAATTTCAAGAGGGGTGAGATGACGGTAATAAGGCCAAAGGATATCTTCTTCATCCTCTTCCATCGTGTCCATGGTTTTCCCTCCTTCTTGATCTTGATTCTGCATAGCTTCCTTGACCTTGTCCTCATTACTGGCTTCTTTTGGCTCTTCTCTGTTCAGCTCCATCTTCATCAACCAAGCGTCCTCTTCTACGTTATTGAGAGAGGAAGAAGACATGATGCCTGGCTTGACAGATCTGCTAGGAAAACAACTTGAAACAAGAATAGTAGAAAATCTCGTGACGCAGTGGTCAAAACAATAAGGGGTGTATATAGATAATTTTTATTCTTGGAAATCAAGCAAACGAAAGGAAAACAGAGTCGGGAAGGTTCCTGCGGTGGGAACCACCCACCAGAGCCCGCTAGCGATGGCGACCATGTTCTAGTGTGTCGTGCTCACCTCGGCCACCTTCCGGTTTATTTCTTATTTCCTAAACTTCTCAAATATTCCAAAAATGATAAAAATATTTTTGTGGATTTTTTGGAGTCCGTTTACTTACCGTATCACGTACCTCTTATTTTTCACGATTCTGGAGTATTCCGGAAGGTCTATCTTATGTGTTCCTCCGGTGTGATGGTTTGGATAACATTGCTAGGCATACCTAAGATATAGTGTTTAATTCTTTGTCCATTGACCACCTTCGGGTTAGTACCTTCGGCATTATTGATCTTGATAGCTCTAGAGCGATAAAATTCTTTGATAAAATATGTTCCTTCCCATTTGAACAGTAGTTTTCCTGCAAAAAATCCGAAACGAAAATTATTAGCTAGTGGGTCATCAAGAATATTTTCTAACCTAGACAAGTTATTAGCTAAGGGTTCTCAGCTCCTTTCCTATCAGTAATATGTAAATCAAATTCTTGAAGTAAGACAACCCACCTAATGAGTCTAGGTTTAGCATCTTTCTTTTCCATAAGATATTTAATAGTAGCATGATCAGTGTGAGCAATAACTTTCGAATCAATAATGTAAGATCTAAAATTATCACAAGCAAATACAACTGCTAAAAATTCTTTTTCAGTAGTGGCATAATTTCTTTGGGCACTATCTAAACTTTTGCTAGCATAATGGATAACATTTAATTTCTTATCAACTCTTTGTCCTAGAAAGGTACCAACAACATAATCACTAGCATAACACATAATTTCAAAAGGCAAGTTCCAATCAAGTTGCTGAAGAATAGGTGCAGTGGTTAAGGCTTTCACTACTGGAATCTAGGTATTTGCCGTCAGCTGCATCTTTGTCGTCTGTTGGCTGACGGCAAAGATAGTCTTTGTCATCAGCTTCCAGAAACAAACGGCAAAGTATGAGCTGATCGCAAAGGAACTCTTTGCCTTCAGTGCATACTTTGTCGTCGGCTGGCCCATGGCAAAGCGCCCAAAAGCAGACGACAAAGAGAACGAGGGCCCCCGACTCGACCGCAGGTCAACTGGATGGCATGGATGCCATCCACGGATCTTTGCCGTCAGCATTCTTCCTCTTTTGCCATCCGCTCCCAGATGGCAAAGAGGACGGCGACCTAACGGCTAACGACCTGCCCTGGCCGGCACCCCACCCCCTCTCTCTCCTCTTCTCCCCATCCCTCACTCTCTCTTCCCTTTCCTCCCAATCTCTCACTCTCTCTCGTCGCAAACCACTACGGCTGCCGGAGCCATCCCTCCCCACAACGAGCCCTCCCTCCCCGCGGCCCTCCTCCACCATCTCCCCCCGCGGCCCTCCTCCACCATCGCCCCTCCTCGCAGCCCTCCTCCACCACCGAGGAAAGCCCCGCTCCCCGCGGCCCTCCACCACCACCACCTTGAGCCTCCACCACCGTGGCGTGCCCCCACCACCGCGGCCCTCCTCCACCATCGCGCCCCCTCCCAGCGGCTAGTCCGCAGCGGCGAGCACCCCATCCCCGTGGCGAACACCCCCCCTGCGGCCAGGCTCCACCATCGTGTTGTCCTCCCCGCGTCGTGTCTCCTCCTCTTGCCGGCCCTCCTCGCGCCAGCCCTCCTCCGGTGAGTTCATCTTCTTTTTTTCATTAATTTCATTGCATCGGTTAATTAGTTTAGGTTACTGTTAGTGTTAATTAGGTTAGAATCTTAATTAGGTTACTCTTATTTTATGTTAATTAGGTAAGTAGGAAAAGGAATAAAAGAATAATAAGTAGAAAAGAAGAGGATAAAGGAAAGAAGGAAGAAGAGGAAGGATAACAAGAAGAGGAAGATGAAGAGAAGAAAAAATAAGAAGAAGAAGTAGAAGAAGAAAATGAAGAAAAAGGAACAAGAAGAAAAGGAAGCATAGGAAAAAAAGAAGAAGAGGAGGAAGAAGAAAACGACACCCCAACATGACACCCCGACACGACATCCCGACACGTCACACCGACACCCCCGACTCGACACGCCGACACGACGCCCTGACACGACATCCCGACACCCCGGCCCAACAACCCGACACCCCGACACAACACCCCAGTGATGCCTCTCTGGTGATCCCCCTACATGACACCCCTAGCACGACACCCCAGCATGACACCCCAGGTGACGCCCCTCCGGCCTTCCAGATGCTGACGACGTCATATATTTGTGAATTATGAGTTAGGTCATATATTTACCGTTTTTGTTAGGAAAAACATCATATATATTTGTATTGATCGGGTGGACTTAAATGTGCAACTGTTTCATCGCTGCGAGGGTCTGGTGTTCGACGACCTCCCCATGCGTTCGACGATCTCCGCCCTACGTTCATGGGTGATGATAAATGTCATCTCCTCCCCCCTCTTCATTTGCTCTATTCCGGTCTTCGTGCTAATGAAACGTGCTAGCTGTAGGTAGATTGAATTATCAGTATGTGTGACCACTATGCGTCTCCCGTTCGGAAGGATTACATCTATAAATATGCATGCATTTGCATATTTATAACCGTGATTCTTACGAATTGTCCACCGTTATCCATGGACAGCCTGAGTATGTGTAGATTGGGTTTGTTTTCCCATATGCTGTGCTCCAAATCAGATGCAGAATTTTGTTAGTGCCTCCCTGTTGTTCTCCAGGTACACATCCTCTGCTTATTACCGAGACGTGTATCAGGAGAACAACAAGGAGGTGCTACCGGAATTCTACGTCGGATCCGGAGCGGAGCATGGGAAAACGAACCCAATCTACACATACTCGGGTGGGATTAGGACCTATCTCTACCTATTAGCGTGTAGGTTGCATGGACATAATAAAACTAACAAACTTGATTACCGGATGAATATAGATGATGAATTATATATAAATTTATTGTGTGTTTATTAGGCAGGCAAGATGAGTGATCTTGCTTGGATGTACACTGGTCACCCTATTCAGAAAGACATGACCAATGAATGGTTAACAAAAACCAAGGGTTTGTGAGAGCCGCATTTGCAAATGGCTAGCAAAAAACATGGTGCCCCTGTCCCAAATGCGACAACTTTAAAAAGCAGACACAATTTGAAATGGGTAAACACCAACAGAAGTGGGGTTTTACGCCTAATTATACGGTGTGGAATTTTCATGGTGAGTCTGACCAACATGCCAAAGCTGAGGCGGTTCATCGTCGCACCAACGAGCATGGTATCGGGATCGAAGACATGGTGCAAGACTTTGATGATGCTTGGGATTCGGACGATGAGATGGAGGAATCTGCAAAGGCCTTCTATGAAATGTTGGATTCTTCAAATCATCCTCTCCATGAGCACACTGAGCTTTGTCAGCTGGATGCTATCACGCAAGTAATGGCTCTGAAGGCTAGGCAGAGAATGCTACGACACGATGATGACGATATTTGGACGCTTTCTACCCAAAGGCCATGTACTGCCTGCAAATCTGTACATATCAGACAAAATCCTCCGTGTACGTAAGATGCCCTATGAGCAGATACATGCCTATGAGAATGGATGTGCCTTATTTAGGCTTGAGTATGCGGCCATGAACTATTGCCCCATTTGCAATTCTTCCAGGTATATTGTGGTAGACAACAGTATGGGTGAGAAGATTCAGACCAAAATCCCCATTAATGTTCTTTGGTATCTGCCAATCGTACCAAGACTTCAACGTCTTTTCATGGTCGAAGAGACGGCCAGACAGATGACATGTCACAAATTGGGAAAAAGAACCGAACTAGATGCGGATGGAACACGGTGTTGGTACACACTTCAGATGCTTTTGTGTGGAAGCACTTCGATGCATTACATAAGGATAAATCGGCAGATCCAAGGCATCCTCGAGTTGCGATTAACATGGATGGGTTCAATGTGTATGTTATGACGGTAGCACAATACAGTAGTTGGCATGTATTTGTCATTCCACTCAATATCCCCCCTAAGAGATTATGAAAAGAAAGAACATTTTCCTGACGTTGATAATTCCAGGGCCCAAATATCCGGGGAAGAATATGAATGTGTACATGCAGCCGCTTAAGGATGAATTGCAAGAAGCCTAGGGTAATGGGATCAAGACATACGATGCCGCTACCAAAAAGAACTTCAAAATGCATCTGTGGTACATGTAATTGATGCATGACTATCCGGCGTATGCGCTATTCGTTGGCTGGTGTGTGCATTGAAGGTTTTCGTTCCCCACATGCAAGGCAGCTCTTTAGTTCCGTTGGCTGCAGGCGGGTCACAAGTTTTCTTGCTTCGACATGCACAGACAGTTCCTGGATCCTGACCATAAGTTCAGAAAAGACAAGAATAATTTCATCAAAGGTAGAGTTGTGAAAAACACACCACCTGCATTGATAGGCCAATAGACCCTTGATCAGTTAAACGCTCTCGAGCTTGATCCTTCGTGTCTAGGGTATTTCAAAGGGTATAATACGGAAAAGCCTGGACTCACAAGTCATGCTTATGCGATCTGCCTTAATTCAAAGACCTCATTTCCCCACACAACATCGACATGATGCACACTGAAAAGAATATGGCGGAGGCCATTTTTGGTACATTGTTCAGCATAGAGGGGAAGTCAAAGGATAATCCTAAGGCTAGAATCGACCAGGAGGCTCTATGTGATAGACCGTTACAAAACATGCGACAATGGAAAGGAAAGCAAAGCGTAGCGAAGCCAAAGGCATGGTTCAATCTTGGTAGGCCAGCTATGAGGGAAATGCTATTATGGGTGAAAATGCGGTTGATGTTCCCTGATGGGTATGCTGCGAATCTAAAGAGGGGAGCGAGTCTTGAAAAATTGAAAATATTTGGTCTCAAGAGTCATGATTGGCACATATGGCTTGAGCAGGTAATGCTGGTGATGTTGCATGGCTTTATCCCTGAGGATGAATGGCTAGTACTGGCAGAGCTGGGCTATTTATTGTGTTATCTTTGTGCGAAATAACTATCGCCTGGCGTGCTAGATGAAATGGAAGAGTTGGTGCCGGAGTAGATCTGCAAATTAGAAAGGATCTTTCCACCGGGCTTCTTTAATCCAATGCAACATTTGATTTTGCATCTCCCGACCGAGGCAAGATTGGCGGGGGGCAGTTCAAAATCGATGGTGCTTCTCAACCGAGAGGATGCAGAAGACGCTTAGAGCAAAATGTAAAAATAAACGTAGAGTTGAAGCATCGATGGCCGAGGCATTCAGTACTGAGGAGGCGGCAAACTTCGTGACAACACACTACGAAGCCAAAAATCATCATTTGCATAACCCGAAGCCTCGGTACAATGATGGCGAGCCTAAAAAAGGTCGATCCAACCTCAGCCTATTCAAAGGGAAGCTCGCACTAGCCGGTCCTTCGAAAGGGAAATCGTTGGATGTCGAAGAATGGCAGACCATTTCATTGTATATTTTCAACAACCTAACAGAAGTGTGCCGTACATCGAGTAAGTTCTCGGTAAATTATTGTTCCGCAACTTCTAATTCCTTTGAACTGTGCTTATTCCTGGATATTTGATATAGTCGATACGTTGCCGAATTCTCGGATGGAGCGGTCATAGAAAAGGATTCCATCGAAGAGTAGGAGCTTCTGGCAAAGCATGGAGGCGACTATCCCGGTTTCAATTCTTGGTTCAAACAAAGGGTTATTAATTACCATTACTGGACCATTTGATTTCTTGGTCTAATTTGCGGCTAATGCATCCATTCTCCCGTATTAAACTTGTAGGCTCATGCAGAGTCTATGGACGCCGAGTTGAGACAAGTCGCTAATGGGTTTGACTATAAGGTCCGTTCATTTGACAAATACGACATCAACGGGTATCGCTTTCGTACCTTTGGCAAAGAGCTATCTATGCCCGACCTAAAGACTACAAATTGTTGTGTCTCTGTCGGTGAAGGAGGTACCGAGTATTATCGAAGAGTTGAAGCAATTTATGAACTTCTATTTTGTGGTGAAAACCCACCAACCGTCGTGGTCTTCAAATGCTATTGGTTTCAGCCAAAGGAGACTAGAAGGACTCATGAACATATAGGGCTAGTCGAAATCAACCAAAGCACCCATTTAGATGTTCCCGATGTCTATATTACGGCTCAACAGGTGACACAAGTTTTCTATCTACCATGGGCCTGCCAAACTCATCCAAATCTGAAAGGTTGGGATGTCATTTATGAAGTGCCCCCAAGTTTTAGACCACCTACCCTCAATGAAGAGGATTACGAACCTCACATTAACCCAGACACATATGAAGGAGAATTCTTCCAAGAAACACGTAGTTCAAAAAATGTCTCAAGAACCGCTCTACTTCACCCCGGAACATTGAAGTAGACAGCGACAGTGAATCCGTCTTAACCCCTAAGCCGGAACAGGGAGAGCCAGAAGAAGAAGAGGTTACTGTTGTGGATGACCTATCAATTCTTGACCTATTACATAATGGAGGCCTTCCACATGTTCTTCCTGATAGTGATCAAGATGATGCATTTATTGATGATAGTGATGATCATGATGCATTTATTGACCTCGAAGCATATATAGACGATCAAGATTATTATTAGTTCATGTCAGGTATTCCACTATTATTATATACATATATAAAAAAATTATTACTCATGTTGGTATTTATGATGATGATACACTTAAATTATATACATTGTATTACTCATGTTGGTATATGATGTACTAATTTCCTTTACTCTTTGTCATGGCAGGTGCTGAAAGACTGTGGGAAAGGGTCGAGAGCACTCCGAGGCTCCTTCTTCATCAGCGGGTGTTGGGATGGGTACTCCCATTCCTGCCCCGTCTCTCCGGAGAGCGTTGCTCTCTACTCTACATGGACTGGTCGCTTCTTCGATGATCACGGCCCCCGTGAGAGGAGGTCGACCCCCCACCCCCCGTGAAGAAGAGAGCTACTAAAGGTACACGTGGCCGCGGGAGAGGTATGGTGGTTGCCACGCCTTCCTCGCCACCCCCCAGCTAATTCACCTGAGCATTGGACTTCTACGGTGGACCCGTCTAAGGTGGAGGCTACACGGACTCCGGTTCATGAGCCTCAGGTCGAAGAGCCTCGGGTCGACGAGACTCATGTCCCAGAGGCTTCGTTCTAGGAGACTCCGGATCAAAGTAGGGATGAGGGTACGTCCCAAGACACTCAGTGGGATACCTGGCCTGATCTGGGTCAGCCAGAGCTAAGTGGCCATGCTGATAGCAATGAGGAGCAGGGAGAGGGGCCCACCATCTACCAGCGTGGTAGTACGGGGCTCCCGCCCGTGCGGGCGACCTGCAAGCAGAGGTGGTCGATTCAGCAAAATGGGGAGAAGTAAGTTCATTTACTCTTATTTAACCTTTCGCCTTCACGTTTTCTCAAATATCTAATGTGTTGGCTTTAATTTGTCATACTGCAAGGGTATGATTGTTGCCAAGGGTGTCCGTAAGCCCAAAAGCGTCCTTGGTGTGCTTTGCCAGCAAAACTTCCTGGGGTTTTTTACGTTGCCCGGTCGGGGTCGAGAGGGAGGAATGAATTGGGAGCACTACTTGGGTGCCCTGGCCCTGCCAGAGGTGGAGATTGACGGTGTTTTGTGCCACAGGAGGGACGACATGGTGATCAGACAGTTCTTGGTAATTTCTCCTTTATACAATTAAAAATCAATAATAGCTAGTTATTGTACTAATCAGTGTTGTCTCATTTGCAGACCTTCTACATGTGTGAGGAGGGATACGAGGAGGACGCGGCAAAGGTTATCGAAACCGAATGCCGCCGCCTACTTCAAAACTAGCGGCACGAGGCTCGGGTGCAGGCTGTTCGAGACTACTATGCCTCGCAGCGTATTAGGAAGGACAAGGCAAAGTGCCGTAATTCTAAGATGGAGAAGGAGCACTACATCAGGGTAATTACATATTACTAAGGCCTCGTAGTTAGTTTCCTTGATTTGATTCTTACGCGTAGCGCTCAAATTTCTCTTTATTAACTTAGGTGCCCCGAGATGATGTGTGGATAATATGGATTTTTGGGAGGCCTTGGTGGATCAGTGGTGCTCCGAAAAGTGGGAGGCCAGCCACAACACTGCCAAGGAGAGGCGTGGCAAAATGGTTGGTGTGCCACACCATCAAGGGAGTGTCAACTTAAATGAGTTTGGTGGGAACTGGGTATGTGGTTTGCTTCATGACTCATGCAATTCATTCTTAATTCTAGCTTTAGCCCTTTACTAATGCTTTCTTCCTCTCTCTCTCTCTCTTTTAGGCGCGTCACAATAAGACGGAGGTGGCAGAGATGTACGACCTCTATGCGATGGCCCATACTACCTCCTACAAGAAGATCAAGGCATTCTGTGAGTCTGACCTCGATCATCCCAAAAACTTCACCAACATCTCCTCCCACCACAAGATCGTGAATTACAGAGATCACGGGAAGGCGAGGAAAGGGGAAGACTTTAACCCGTGCCAGTGACATATTGATCCAGAGATGGTGATGATAGCTAGCAATGGGAGGCCCCATGGCTCGATCGCCATTGGAGACGGCCTTATACGTTGTCCTAGCACTCTCTGGCAGATAAATGCACGCCAAACGAGCTCCTATCTTGAGATAACACCTCATCCATGGCCAGTCGAGCTTGCCATCGAGGTTAGTTTAATGGACTCAACTATGTTTCCGCATTATGTTGTGTGTCCGAACCAATATGATTACAATGCTAACATAGAGTTATGTTGGAGGCTGCTATTCTTAAAGAGAGAGAGAGGCAATGTAGACGGTTTTGGCGGCGAAGGATAAGGAGATGAAGGAGTTGGAGGAGAGGACGGCTGCGTTGATGGATGCGGAGAGGGCACGGAATGATGCATCTAACAGGGCCATGTACAAGCTCTTCATGGTAAGTTTCTTCTTCATATTTGTCAAATCTTGCATTTTAATGTTCATTTCATTAATAACTAAAAAGTTTGACTTGTCGAAACCAAATGTACAGTCTATGTGCGAGAAGACTGGTCATATCCCTCCAGCGATGCTAGTCATTAACATGGTGGGGATGGTGAGTTTCATTTCAATGCAGTGATCTTTTGAGTGTCATCATGCTAACGACACATTTGAAATGATGTTTGGTGCAGAATATCTCCCAAAACGCATCGTACGATCCTTCTACAAGGCAGCCTTCTCCAGGTGAAACAAGCCAGAACCATCGTGCTTCACCTCCGTGATAACAAGACTGGTATGTTTTTTCTAGTGTTTTCCTTAACAACCGCATAACGATGGTTACTTACCTAACCTTAGCTCCAAAATGACATATTTTATCCAAGTTAGCTCTAGAATGACCTATACTTAGCTTAGTTTCCTCCTAAATGACATACTAAGCTTAGGTAGCGCCAAACTTGCATAATATGCTTAGTTAGCTCCAAAATGACCTATTACCCAAGTTAGCTATAAAATGAGCTTAGTTAGCTCCAAAATGGCATAATAAGTTTAGCTACTTCCAACATGACCTATTTTACCAAAGTTAGCTATCAAATGACCTACAATTAGCTTAGTTAGCTCAAAAAGGGCATAATGAGCATAGTTAGCTCCTAAATTACCTATTTTTACCTAAGTTAGCTCTAAAATGACATATATTTCGCATAGTTTCCTCCCAAATGACATAGTAAGCTAAATTAGCTCCTAAACGGCCTACTTGCTCCAAAATGGCCTATTTTACCTAGCTTAGCTATCAAGTGACCTATACTTAGCTTACTTAGCTCCAAAATAGCATAATAAGCATAGTTTGCTCCTAGGTGACCTATTTTTAACTAAGTTAACTCTAAAATGACATATAGTTAGCTTAGTTTCCTCCTAAATGACATAGTAAGCTAAATTAGCTCCAAATGGCCTATTTTATAAAAAATGACATATAGTTCGCTTAGTTAGCTCCAAAATGGTATAATAAGCTTAGCTAGCTCCAAAATGACCTATTTTTACCAAAGTTGACTATTAAATGACCTATAATAAACTTAGTTAGCTTCAAAATGGCACAATAAGCATAGATAGCTCCTACATGACCTTTTTTTACCTAAGTTAGCTCTAAAATGACATATATTTAGCTTAGTTTCCTCCTAAATGACATAGTAAGTTGAATTAGCTCCTAAATGGCCTATTTTTATCAAAAATGACCTATACTTAGCTTAGTTCTCTCCCAAATGACATAATAATCTTACTGAGCACCAAAATGGCCTATTTTACCTAGCTTATCTATTAAATGACCTATAATTAGCTTAGATAGATTCAAACTGGCATAATAAGCCTAGTTAGCTCCTAAATGACCTATTTTTACCTAAGTTAGCTCTAAAATGACATATAATTCGCTTAGTTTCCTCCTACATGACATAGTAAGCTGAATTAGCTCCTAAATGGCCTATTTTATCAAAAATGTCATAAACTTAGCGTAGTTCTCTCCCAAATGACACAATAAATTTACTGAGCTCCAAAATGGCTTATTTTCCCTAGCTTAGCTTTTAAATGACCTATACTTAGCTTACTTATCTCTAAAATAGCATAATAAGCATAGTTAGCTCCTAAGTGACCTATTTGTACCTAAGTTAGCTCTAAAAGGACATATAGTTAGCTTAGTTTCCTCCTAAATGACGTAGTAAGCTAAATTAGCTCCAAAAAGGCCTATTTTATCAGAAATGAAATATACTTCACTTAGTTAGCTCCAAAATGGCATAATAAGCTTAGCTAACTCCAAAATGACATAATTTACCAAAGTTAGCTATTAAATGACCTATAATTAGCTTAGATAGATTCAAAATGGCATAATAAGCATAGTTAGCTCTTAAATGACCTGTTTTCACCTAAGGTAGCTCTAAAATGACATATATTTAGCTTAGTTTCCTCCTAAATGACATAGTAAGCTGAATTAGCTGCTAAATGGCCTGTTTTATAAAAAATGTCATATACTTAGCTTAGTTCTCTCCTAAATGACAAAATAAGCTTACCTAGCTCCAAAATGTCCTATTTTAAATAGCTTAGCTACTAAGTGACCTATACTTAACTTAGCTAGCTCCAAAATGGCATAATAAGCATAGTTAGCTCCTAAATGGCCTATTTTTACCTAAGTTAGCTCTAAAATGACATCTATGTAGCTTAGTTTCCTCCTAAATGACATAGTAAGCTAAATTAGCTCCTAAATGGCCTATTTTATCCAAAAAGTCCTATACTTACCTTAGTTCTCTCCCAAATGGCACAATAAATTTACTGAGCTCCAAAATGGCCTATTTTCCCTAGCTTAGCTTTTAAATGACCTATACTTAGCTTACTTACCTCCAAAATAGCATAATAATCATAGTTAGCTCCTAAGTGACCAATTTTTACCTAAGTTAGCTCTAAAATGACATATAGTTAGCTTAGTTTCCTCCTAAATGACGCAGTAAGCTAAATTAGCGCCAAATGGCCTATTTTATAAAAAATGACATATACTTCGCTTAGTTATCTCCAAAATGGTATAGTAAGCTTAGCTAGCTCCAAAATGACCTAGTTTTACCAAAGTGACTATTAAATGACCTATAATAAACTTAGTTAGCTTCAAAATGGCACAATAAGCATACATAGCTCCTACATGACCTTTTTTTACCTAAGTTAGCTCTAAAATGATATATATTTAGCTTAGGTTCCTCCTAAATGACATAGTAAGCTGAATTAGCTCCTAAATGGCCTATTTTTATCAAAAATGACCTATACTTAGCTTAGATCTCTCACAAATGACATAATAATCTTACTAAGCTCCAAAATGGCCTATTTTACCTAGCTTAGCTATTAAATGACCTATACTTAGCTTACTTAGCTCCAAAATGGCATAATAAGCATAGTTAGCTCCTAAATGACCTATTTTTACCTAAGTTAGCTCTAAAATGACATATATTTAGCTTAGTTTCCTCCTAAATGACAGAGTAAGCTGAATTAGCTCCTAAATGGCCTATTTTATCGAAAATGTCATATACTTAGCTTAGTTCTCTGCTAAATGACATAATAAGCTTACCTAGCTCCAAAATAGCCTATTTTACCTAGGTTAGCTACTAAATGACCTATACTTAGCTTACTTAGCTCCAAAATGGCATAATAAGCATAGTTAGCTCCTAAATGACCTATTTTTACCTAAGTTAGCTCTAAAATGACATATAGTTAGCTTAGTTTCCTCCTAAATGACGTAGTAAGCTAAATTAGCTTCAAAAAGGCCTATTTTATCAAAAATGACATATACTTCACTTAGTTAGCTCCAAAATGGCATAATAAGCTTAGCTAACTCCAAAATGACATAATTTACCAAAGTTAGCTATTAAATGACCTATAATTAGCTTAGATAGATTCAAAATGGCATAATAAGCATAGTTAGCTCTTAAATGACCTGTTTTCACCTAAGTTAGCGCTAAAATGACATATATTTAGCTTAGTTTCCTCCTAAATGACATAGTAAGCTGAATTAGCTCCTAAATGGCCTATTTTATTAAAAATGTCATTATTTAGCTTAGTTCTCTCCTAAATGACAAAATAAGCTTACCTAGCTCCAAAATGGCCTATTTTACCTAGCTTAGCTACTAAGTGACCTATCCTTGGCTTAGCTAGCTCCAAAATGGCATAATAAGCATAGTTAGCTCCTAAATGGCCTATTTTTACCTGAGTTAGCTCTAAAATGACATCTATGTACCTTAGTTTCCTCCTAAATGACATAGTAAGCTAAATTAGCTCCTAAATGGCCTATTTTATCCAAAAAGTCCTATACTTACCTTAGTTCTCTCCCAAATGACACAATAAATTTACTGAGCTCCAAAATGGCTTATTTTCCCTAGCTTAGCTTTTAAATGACCTATACTTAGCTTACTTATCTCTAAAATAGCATAATAAGCATAGTTAGCTCCTAAGTGACCTATTTGTACCTAAGTTAGCTCTAAAAGAACATATAGTTAGCTTAGTTTCCTCCTAAATGACGTAGTAAGCTAAATTAGCTCCAAAAAGGCCTATTTTATCAGAAATGAAATATACTTCACTTAGTTAGCTCCAAAATGGCATAATAAGCTTAGCTAACTCCAAAATGACATAATTTACCAAAGTTACCTATTAAATGACCTATAATTAGCTTAGATAGATTCAAAATGGCATAATAAGCATAGTTAGCTCTTAAATGACCTGTTTTTACCTAAGTTAGCTCTAAAATGACATATACTTAGCTTAGTTTCCTCCTAAATGACATAGTAAGCTGAATTAGCTGCTAAATGGCCTGTTTTATAAAAAATGTCGTATACTTAGCTTAGTTCTCTCCTAAATGACAAAATAAGCTTACCTAGCTCCAAAATGTCCTATTTTAAATAGCTTAGCTACTAAGTGACCTATACTTAACTTAGCTAGCTCCAAAATGGCATAATAAGCATAGTTAGCTCCTAAATGGCCTATTTTTACCTAAGTTAGCTCTAAAATGACATCTATGTAGCTTAGTTTCCTCCTAAATGACATAGTAAGCTAAATTAGCTCCTAAATGGCCTATTTTATCCAAAAAGTCCTATACTTACCTTAGTTCTCTCCCAAATGGCACAATAAATTTACTGAGCTCCAAAATGGCCTATTTTCCCTAGCTTAGCTTTTAAATGACCTATACTTAGCTTACTTAGCTCCAAAATCGCATAATAAGCACAGTTAGCTCCTAAGTGACCTATTTTTACCTAAGTTAGCTCTAAAATGACATATAGTTAGCTTAATTTCCTCCAAAATGACCTAGTAAGCTAAATTAGCTCCAAATGGCCTATTTTATAAAAAATGACATATACTTCGCTTAGTTATCTCCAAAATGGTATAGTAAGCTTAGCTAGCTCCAAAATGACCTATTTTTACGAAAGTGACTATTAAATGACCTATAATAAACCTAGTTAGCTTCAAAATGGCACAATAAGAATACATAGCTCCTACATGACCTGTTTTTACCTAAGTTAGCTCTAAAATGACATATATTTAGCTTAGGTTCCTCCTAAATGACATAGTAAGCTGAATTAGCTCCTAAATGGCCTATTTTTTTTATCAAAAATGACCTATACTTAGCTTAGATCTCTCACAAATGACATAATAATCTTACTGAGCTCCAAAATGGCCTATTTTACCAAGCTTAGCTATTAAATGACTTATACTTAGCTTACTTAGCTCCAAAATGGCATAATAAGCATAGTTAGCTCCTAAATGACCTATTTTTACCTAAGTTAGCTCTAAAATGACATATATTTAGCTTAGTTTCCTCCTAAATGACATAGTAAGCTGAATTAGCTCCTAAATGGCCTATTTCATCAAAAATGTCATATACTTAGCTTAGTTCTCTCCTAAATGACATAATAAGCTTACCTAGCTCCAAAATGGCCTATTTTACCTAGCTTAGCTACTAAATGACCTATACTTAGCTTACTTAGCTCCAAAATGGCATAATAAGCATAGTTAGCTCCTAAATGACCTATTTTTACCTAGGTTAGCTCTAAAATGACATATAGTTAGCTTATATTCCTCCTAAATGACGTAGTAAGCTAAATTAGCTCCAAAAGGGCCTATTTTATCAGAAATGACATATACTTCACTTAGTTAGCTCCAAAATGGCATAATAAGCTTAGCTAACTCCAAAATGACATACTTTACCAAAGTTAGCTATTAAATGACCTATAATTAGCTTAGATAGATTCAAAATGGCACAATAAGCATAGTTAGCTCCTAAATGACCTATTTTTACCTAAGTTAGCTCTAAAATGGCATATATTTAGCTTAGTTTCCTCCTAAATGACATAGTAAGCTGAATTAGCTCCTAAATGGCCTATTTTATCAAAAATGACATATACTTAGCTTAGTTCTCTCCTAAATGACAAAATAAGCTTACCTAGCTCCAAAATGGCCTATTTTACCTAGCTTAGCTACTAAGTGACCTATACTTAGCTTAGCTAGCTCCAAAATGGCATAATAAGCATAGTTAGCTCCTAAATGGCCTATTTTTACCTAAGTTAGCTCTAAAATGACATCTATGTAGCTTAGTTTCCTCCTAAATGAGAAAGTAAGCTAAATTAGCTGCTAAATGGCCTATTTTATCCAAAAAGTCCTATACTTACCTTAGTTCTCTCGCAAATGACACAATAAATTTACTGAGCTCCAAAATGGCCTATTTTCCCTATCTTAGCTTTTAAATGACCTATACTTAGCTTACTTAGCTCCAAAATAGCATAATAAGCATAGTTAGCTCCTAAGTGACCTATTTTTACCTAAGTTAGCTCTAAAATGACATATAGTTAGCTTAGTTTCCTCCAAAATGACCTAGTAAGCTAAATTAGCTCCAAATGGCCTATTTTATAAAAAATGACATATACTTCGCTTAGTTATCTCCAAAATGGTATAATAATCTTAGCTAGCTCCAAAATGACCTATTTTTACCAAAGTGACTATTAAATGACCTATAATAAACTTTTTAGTTAGCTTCAAAATGGCACAATAAGCATACATAGCTCCTACATGACCTTTTTTACCTAAGTTAGCTCTAAAATGACATATATTTAGCTTAGGTTCCTCCTAAATGACATAGTAAGCTAAATTAGCTCCTAAATGGCCTATTTTTATCAAAAATGACCTATACTTAGCTTAGATCTCTCACAAATGACATAATAATCTTACTGAGCTCCAAAATGGCCTATTTTACCTAGCTTAGCTATTAAATGACCTATACTTAGCTTACTTAGCTCCAAAATGGCATAATAAGCATAGTTAGCTCCTAAATGACCTATTTTTACCTAAGTTAGCTCTAAAATGACATATATTTAGCTTAGTTTCCTCCTAAATGACAGAGTAAGCTGAATTAGCTCCTAAATGGCCTATTTTATCAAAAATGTCATATACTTAGCTTAGTTCTCTGCTAAATGACATAATAAGCTTACCTAGCTCCAAAATGGCCTATTTTACCTAGCTTAGCTACTAAATGACCTATACTTAGCTTACTTAGCTCCAAAATGGCATAATAAGCATAGTTAGCTCCTAAATGACCTATTTTTACCTAAGTTAGCTCTAAAATGACATATAGTTAGCTTAGTTTCCTCCTAAATGACGGAGTAAGCTAAATTAGCTTCAAAAAGGCCTCTTTTATCAAAAATGACATATACTTCACTTAGTTAGCTCCAAAATGGCATAATAAGCTTAGCTAACTCCAAAATGACATAATTTACCAAAGTTAGCTATTAAATGACCTATAATTAGCTTAGATAGATTCAAAATGGCATAATAAGCATAGTTAGATCTTAAATGACCTGTTTTCACCTAAGTTAGCTCTAAAATGACATATATTTAGCTTAGTTTCCTCCTAAATGACATAGTAAGCTGAATTAGCTCCTAAATGGCCTATTTTATTAAAAATGTTATTACTTAGCTTAGTTCTCTCCTAAATGACAAAATAAGCTTACCTAGCTCCAAAATGTCCTATTTTCCCTAGCTTAGCTACTAAGTGACCTATACTTAGCTTAGCTAGCTCCAAAATGGCATAATAAGCATAGTTAGCTCCTAAATGGCCTATTTTAACTAAGTTAGCTCTACAATGACATCTATGTAGCTTAGTTTCCTCCTAAATGACATAGTAAGCTAAATTAGCTCCTAAATGGCCTATTTTATCCAAAAAGTCCTATACTTACCTTAGTTCTCTCACAAATGACACAATAAATTTACTGAGCTCCAAAATGGCCTATTTTCCCTAGCTTAGCTTTTAAATGACCTATACTTAGCTTACTTAGCTCCAAAATAGCATAATAAGCATAATTAGCTCCTAAGTGACCTATTTTTACCTACGTTAGCTCTAAAATGACATATAGTTAGCTTAGTTTCCTCCTAAATGACGCAGTAAGCTAAATTAGCTCCAAAAAGGCCTATTTTGTCAGAAATGACATATACTTCACTTAGTTAGCTCCAAAATGGCATAATAAGCTTAGCTAACTCCAAAATGACATACTTTACCAAAGTTAGCTATTAAATGACCTATAATTAGCTTAGATATATTCAAAATGGCTTAATAAGCATAGTTACCTCGTAAATGACCTATTTTTACCTAAGTTAGCTCTAAAATGACATATATTTAGCTTAGTTTCCTCCTAAATGACACAGTAAGCTGAATTAGCTCCTAAATGGCCTATTTTATCAAAAATGTCATATAATTAGCTTAGTTCTCTCCTAAATGACAAAATAAGCTTACCTAGCTCCAAAATGGCCTATTTTACCTAGCTTAGCTACTAAGTGACCTATACTTAGCTTAGCTAGCTCCAAAATGGCATAATAAGCATAGTTAGCTCCTAAATGGCCTATTTTTACCTAAGTTAGCTCTAAAATGACATCTATGTAGCTTATTTCCTCCTAAATGACATAGTAAGCTAAATTAGCTCCTAAATGGCCTAATTTATCCAAAAAGTCCTATACTTACCTTAGTTCTCTCCCAAATGACACAATAAATTTACTGAGCTCCAAAATGGCCTATTTTCCCTAGCTTAGCTTTTAAATGACCTATACTTAGCTTACTTACCTCCAAAATAGCATAATAAGCATAGTTAGCTCCGAAGTGACCTTTTTTTACCTAAGTTAGCTCTAAAATGACATATAGTTAGCTTAGTTTCCTCCTAAATGACGCAGTAAGCTAAATTAGCTCCAAAAAGGCCTATTTTATCAGAAATGACATATACTTCACTTAGTTAGCTCCAAAATGGCATAATAAGCTTAGCTAACTCCAAAATGACATACTTTACCAAAGTTAGCTATTAAATGACCTATAATTAGCTTAGATAGATTCAAAATGGCTTAATAAGCATAGTTACCTTGTAAATGACCTATTTTTACCTAAGTTAGCTCTAAAATGACATATATTTAGCTTAGTTTCCTCCTAAATGACATAGTAAGCTGAATTAGCTCCTAAATGGCCTATTTTATCAAAAATGTCATATAATTAGCTTAGTTCTCTCCTAAATGACAAAATAAGCTTACCTAGCTCCAAAATGGCCTATTTTACCTAGCTTAGCTACTAAGTGACCTATACTTAGCTTAGCTAGCTCCAAAATGGCATAATAAGCATAGTTAGCTCCTAAATGGCCTATTTTTACCTAAGTTAGCTCTAAAATGACATCTATGTAGCTTATTTCCTCCTAAATGACATAGTAAGCTAAATTAGCTCCTAAATGGCCTAATTTATCCAAAAAGTCCTATACTTACCTTAGTTCTCTCCCAAATGACACAATAAATTTACTGAGCTCCAAAATGGCCTATTTTCCCTAGCTTAGCTTTTAAATGACCTATACTTAGCTTACTTACCTCCAAAATAGCATAATAAGCATAGTTAGCTCCGAAGTGACCTTTTTTTACCTAAGTTAGCTCTAAAATGACATATAGTTAGCTTAGTTTCCTCCTAAATGACGCAGTAAGCTAAATTAGCTCCAAAAAGGCCTATTTTATCAGAAATGACATATACTTCACTTAGTTAGCTCCAAAATGGCATAATAAGCTTAGCTAACTCCAAAATGACATACTTTACCAAAGTTAGCTATTAAATGACCTATAATTAGCTTAGATAGATTCAAAACGGCATAATAAGCATAGTTAGCTCCTAAATGACCTATTTTTACCTAAGTTAGCTCTAAAATGACATATATTTAGCTTAGTTCCTCCTAAATGACATAGTAAGCTGAATTAGCTCCTAAATGGCCTATTTTATCAAAAATGGCATATACTTAGCTTAGTTTTCTCCTAAATGACAAAATAAGCTTACCTAGCTCCAAAATGGCCTATTTTACCTAGCTTAGCTACTAAATGACCTATACTTAGCTTACTTAGCTACAAAATGGCATAATAAGCATAGTTAGCTCGTAAATGACCTATTTTTACCTAAGTTAGCTCTAAAATGACATATAGTTAGCTTAGTTTCCTTCTAAATGACGTAGTAAGCTAAATTAGCTCCAAAATGGCCTATTTTATAAAAAATGACCTATACTTTGCTTAGTTAGCTCCAAAATGGCATAATAAGCTTAGCTAGCTCCAAAATGACCTATTTTACCAAAGTTAGCTATTAAATGACCTATAATTACCTTACTTAGCATCAAAATGGCATAATAAGCATAGTTAGCTCCTAAATGGCCTATTTTTACCTAAGTTAGCTCTAAAGTGGCATATATGTAGCTTAGCTTCCTCCTAAATGACATAGTAAGCTAAATTAGCTCCTAAATGGCCTATTTTATCCAAAAAGTCCTATACTTAGCTTAGTTCTCTCCCAAATGACACAATAAACTTACTGAGCTCCAAAATGGCCTATTTTCCCTAGCTTAGCTTTTAAATGACCTATACTTAGCTTACTTAGCTCCAAAATAGCATAATAAGCATAGTTAGCTCCTAAGTGACCTATTTTTACCTAAGTTAGCTCTAAAATGACATATAGTTAGCTTAGTTTCCTCCCAAATGACCTAGTAAGCTAAATTAGCTCCGAATGGCCTATTTTATAAAAAATGACATATACTTCGCTTAGTTAGCTCCAAAATGGTATAATAAGCTTAGCTAGCTCCAAAATGACCTATTTTTACCAAAGTTGACTATTAAATGACCTATAATAAACTTAGTTAGCTTCAAAATGGCACAATAAGCATAGATAGCTCCTACATGACATTTTTTTACCTAAGTTAGCTCTAAAATGACATATATTTAGCTTAGTATCCTCCTAAATGACATAGTAAGCTGAATTAGCTCCTAAATGGCCTATTTTTATCAAAAATGACCTATACTTAGCTTAGATCTCTCACAAGTGACATAATAATCTTACTGAGCTCCAAAATGGCTTATTTTACCTAGCTTAGCTATTAAATGACCTATACTTAGCTTACTTAGCTCCAAAATGGCATAATAAGCATAGTTAGCTCCTAAATGACCTATTTTTACCTAAGTTAGCTCTAAAATGACATATATTTAGCTTAGTTTCCTCCTAAATGACATAGTAAGCTGAATTAGCTCCTAAATGGCCTATTTTATCCAAAATGTCATATACTTAGCTTAGTTCTCTCCTAAATGACATAATAAGCTTACCTAGCTCCAAAATGGCCTATTTTACCTAGCTTACCTACTAAATGACCTATACTTAGCTTACTTAGCTCCAAAATGGCATAATAAGCATAGTTAGCTCCTAAATGACCTATTTTTACCTAAGTTAGCTCTAAAATGACATATAGTTAGCTTAGTTTCCTCCTAAATGAGGTAGTAAGCTAAATTAGCTCCAAAAAGGCCTACTTTATCAGAAATGACATATACTTCACTTAGTTAGTTCCAAAATGGCATAATAAGCTTAGCTAACTCCAAAATGACATACTTTACCAAAGTTAGCTATTAAATGACCTATAATTAGCTTAGATAGATTCAAAATGGCATACTAAGCATAGTTAGCTCCTAAATGACCTATTTTTACCTAAGTTAGCTCTAAAATGACATATATTTAGCTTAGTTTCCTCCTAAATGACATAGTAAGCTGAATTAGCTCCTAAATGGCCTATTTTTATCAAAAATGACCTATACTTAGCTTAGATCTCTCAAAAATGACATAATAATCTTACTGAGCTCGAAAATGGCCTATTTTACCTAGCTTAGCTATTAAGTGACCTATACTTAGCTTACTTAGCTCCAAAATGGCATAATAAGCATAGTTAGCTCCTAAATGACCTATTTTTACCTAAGTTAGCTCTAAAATGACATATATTTAGCTCAGTTTCCTCCTAAATGACATAGTAAGCTGAATTAGCTCCTAAATGGCCTATTTTATAAAAAATGGCATATACTTAGCTTAGTTCTCTCCTAAATGACAAAATAAGCTTACCTAGCTCCAAAATGGCCTATTTTACCTAGCTTAGCTACTAAGTGACCTATACTTAGCTTAGCTAGCTCCAAAATGGCATAATAAGCATAGTTAGCTCCTAAATGGCCTATTTTTACCTAAGTTAGCTCTAAAACGACATCTATGTAGCTTAGTTTCCTCCTAAATGACATAGTAAGCTAAATTAGCTCCTAAATGGCCTATTTTATCCAAAAAGTCCTATACTTACCTTAGTTCTCTCGCAAATGACACAATAAATTTACTGAGCTCCAAAATGGCCTATTTTCCCTAGCTTAGCTTTTAAATGACCTATACTTAGCTTACTTAGCTCCAAAATAGCATAATAAGCATAGTTAGCTCCTAAGTGACCTATTTTTACCTAAGTTAGCTCTAAAATGACATATAGTTAGCTTAGTTTCCTCCAAAATGACCTAGTAAACTAAATTAGCTCCAAATGGCCTATTTTATAAAAAATGACATATACTTCGCTTAGTTATCTCCAAAATGGTATAGTAAGCTTAGCTAGCTCCAAAATGACCTATTTTTACGAAAGTGACTATTAAATGACCTATAATAAACTTAGTTAGCTTCAAAATGGCACAATAAGCATACATAGCTCCTACATGACCTTTTTTTTAACCTAAGTTAGCTCTAAAATGACATATATTTAGCTTAGGTTCCTCCTAAATGACATAGTAAGCTGAATTAGCTCCTAAATGGCCTATTTTTTTTATCAAAAATGACCTATACTTAGCTTAGATCTCTCACAAATGACATAATAATCTTACTGAGCTCCAAAATGGCCTATTTTACCAAGCTTAGCTATTAAATGACTTATACTTAGCTTACTTAGCTCCAAAATGGCATAATAAGCATAGTTAGCTCCTAAATGACCTATTTTTACCTAAGTTAGCTCTAAAATGACATATATTTAGCTTAGTTTCCTCCTAAATGACCTAGTAAGCTGAATTAGCTCCTAAATGGCCAATTTCATCAAAAATGTCATATACTTAGCTTAGTTCTCTCCTAAATGACATAATAAGCTTACCTAGCTCCAAAATGGCCTATTTTACCTAGCTTAGCTACTAAATGACCTATACTTAGCTTACTTAGCTCCAAAATGGCATAATAAGCATAGTTAGCTCCTAAATGACCTATTTTTACCTAAGTTAGCTCTAAAATGACATATAGTTAGCTTAGTTTCCTCCAAAATGACCTAGTAAGCTAAATTAGCTCCAAATGGCCTATTTTATAAAAAATGACATATACTTCGCTTAGTTATCTCCAAAATGGTATAATAATCTTAGCTAGCTCCAAAATGACCTATTTTTACCAAAGTGACTATTAAATGACCTATAATAAACTTTTTAGTTAGCTTCAAAATGGCACAATAAGCATACATAGCTCCTACATGACCTTTTTTTACCTAAGTTAGCTCTAAAATGACATATATTTAGCTTAGGTTCCTCCTAAATGACATAGTAAGCTGAATTAGCTCCTAAATGGCCTATTTTTATCAAAAATGACCTATACTTAGCTTAGATCTCTCACAAATGACATAATAATCTTACTGAGCTCCAAAATGGCCTATTTTACCTAGCTTAGCTATTAAATGACCTATACTTAGCTTACTTAGCTCCAAAATGGCATAATAAGCATAGTTAGCTCCTAAATGACCTATTTTTACCTAAGTTAGCTCTAAAATGACATATATTTAGCTTAGTTTCCTCCTAAATGACAGAGTAAGCTGAATTAGCTCCTAAATGGCCTATTTTATCAAAAATGTCATATACTTAGCTTAGTTCTCTGCTAAATGACATAATAAGCTTACCTAGCTCCAAAATGGCCTATTTTACCTAGCTTAGCTACTAAATGACCTATACTTAGCTTACTTAGCTCCAAAATGGCATAATAAGCATAGTTAGCTCCTAAATGACCTATTTTTACCTAAGTTAGCTCTAAAATGACATATAGTTAGCTTAGTTTCCTCCTAAATGACGGAGTAAGCTAAATTAGCTTCAAAAAGGCCTCTTTTATCAAAAATGACATATACTTCACTTAGTTAGCTCCAAAATGGCATAATAAGCTTAGCTAACTCCAAAATGACATAATTTACCAAAGTTAGCTATTAAATGACCTATAATTAGCTTAGATAGATTCAAAATGGCATAATAAGCATAGTTAGATCTTAAATGACCTGTTTTCACCTAAGTTAGCTCTAAAATGACATATATTTAGCTTAGTTTCCTCCTAAATGACATAGTAAGCTGAATTAGCTCCTAAATGGCCTATTTTATTAAAAATGTTATTACTTAGCTTAGTTCTCTCCTAAATGACAAAATAAGCTTACCTAGCTCCAAAATGTCCTATTTTCCCTAGCTTAGCTACTAAGTGACCTATACTTAGCTTAGCTAGCTCCAAAATGGCATAATAAGCATAGTTAGCTCCTAAATGGCCTATTTTAACTAAGTTAGCTCTACAATGACATCTATGTAGCTTAGTTTCCTCCTAAATGACATAGTAAGCTAAATTAGCTCCTAAATGGCCTATTTTATCCAAAAAGTCCTATACTTACCTTAGTTCTCTCACAAATGACACAATAAATTTACTGAGCTCCAAAATGGCCTATTTTCCCTAGCTTAGCTTTTAAATGACCTATACTTAGCTTACTTAGCTCCAAAATAGCATAATAAGCATAATTAGCTCCTAAGTGACCTATTTTTACCTACGTTAGCTCTAAAATGACATATAGTTAGCTTAGTTTCCTCCTAAATGACGCAGTAAGCTAAATTAGCTCCAAAAAGGCCTATTTTGTCAGAAATGACATATACTTCACTTAGTTAGCTCCAAAATGGCATAATAAGCTTAGCTAACTCCAAAATGACATACTTTACCAAAGTTAGCTATTAAATGACCTATAATTAGCTTAGATATATTCAAAATGGCTTAATAAGCATAGTTACCCTCGTAATGACCTATTTTTACCTAAGTTAGCTCTAAAATGACATATATTTAGCTTAGTTTCCTCCTAAATGACATAGTAAGCTGAATTAGCTCCTAAATGGCCTATTTTATCAAAAATGTCATATAATTAGCTTAGTTCTCTCCTAAATGACAAAATAAGCTTACCTAGCTCCAAAATGGCCTATTTTACCTAGCTTAGCTACTAAGTGACCTATACTTAGCTTAGCTAGCTCCAAAATGGCATAATAAGCATAGTTAGCTCCTAAATGGCCTATTTTTACCTAAGTTAGCTCTAAAATGACATCTATGTAGCTTATTTCCTCCTAAATGACATAGTAAGCTAAATTAGCTCCTAAATGGCCTAATTTATCCAAAAAGTCCTATACTTACCTTAGTTCTCTCCCAAATGACACAATAAATTACTGAGCTCCAAAATGGCCTATTTTCCCTAGCTTAGCTTTTAAATGACCTATACTTAGCTTACTTACTCCAAAAATAGCATAATAAGCATAGTTAGCTCCGAAGTGACCTTTTTTACCTAAGTTAGCTCTAAAATGACATATAGTTAGCTTAGTTTCCTCCTAAATGACGCAGTAAGCTAAATTAGCTCCAAAAAGGCCTATTTTATCAGAAATGACATATACTTCACTTAGTTAGCTCCAAAATGGCATAATAAGCTTAGCTAACTCCAAAATGACATACTTTACCAAAGTTAGCTATTAAATGACCTATAATTAGCTTAGATAGATTCAAAATGGCTTAATAAGCATAGTTACCTTTGTAAATGACCTATTTTTACCTAAGTTAGCTCTAAAATGACATATATTTAGCTTAGTTTCCTCCTAAATGACATAGTAAGCTGAATTAGCTCCTAAATGGCCTATTTTATCAAAAATGTCATATAATTAGCTTAGTTCTCTCCTAAATGACAAAATAAGCTTACCTAGCTCCAAAAATGGCCTATTTTACCTAGCTTAGCTACTAAGTGACCTATACTTAGCTTAGCTAGCTCCAAAATGGCATAATAAGCATAGTTAGCTCCTAAATGGCCTATTTTTACCTAAGTTAGCTCTAAAATGACATCTATGTAGCTTATTTCCTCCTAAATGACATAGTAAGCTAAATTAGCTCCTAAATGGCCTAATTTATCCAAAAAGTCCTATACTTACCTTAGTTCTCTCCCAAATGACACAATAAATTTACTGAGCTCCAAAATGGCCTATTTCCCTAGCTTAGCTTTTAAATGACCTATACTTAGCTTACTTACCTCCAAAATAGCATAATAAGCATAGTTAGCTCCGAAGTGACCTTTTTTACCTAAGTTAGCTCTAAAATGACATATAGTTAGCTTAGTTTCCTCCTAAATGACGCAGTAAGCTAAATTAGCTCCAAAAAGGCCTATTTTATCAGAAATGACATATACTTCACTTAGTTAGCTCCAAAATGGCATAATAAGCTTAGCTAACTCCAAAATGACATATTTTTCCAAAGTTAGCAATTAAATGACCTATAATTACCTTAGATAGATTCAAAACTGGCATAATAAGCATAGTTAGCTCCTAAATGACCTATTTTTACCTAAGTTAGCTCTAAAATGACATATATTTAGCTTAGTTCCTCCTAAATGACATAGTAAGCTGAATTAGCTCCTAAATGGCCTATTTTATCAAAAATGGCATATACTTAGCTTAGTTCTCTCCTAAATGACAAAATAAGCTTACCTAGCTCCAAAATGGCCTATTTTACCTAGCTTAGCTACTAAATGACCTATACTTAGCTTACTTAGCTACAAAATGGCATAATAAGCATAGTTAGCTCGTAAATGACCTATTTTTACCTAAGTTAGCTCTAAAATGACATATAGTTAGCTTAGTTTCCTTCTAAATGACGTAGTAAGCTAAATTAGCTCCAAAATGGCCTATTTTATAAAAATGACCTATACTTTGCTTAGTTAGCTCCAAAATGGCATAATAAGCTTAGCTAGCTCCAAAATGACCTATTTTACCAAAGTTAGCTATTAAATGACCTATAATTACCTTACTTAGCATCAAAATGGCATAATAAGCATAGTTAGCTCCTAAATGGCCTATTTTTACCTAAGTTAGCTCTAAAGTGGCATATATGTAGCTTAGCTTCCTCCTAAATGACATAGTAAGCTAAATTAGCTCCTAAATGGCCTATTTTATCCAAAAGTCCTATACTTAGCTTAGTTCTCTCCCAAATGACACAATAAACTTACTGAGCTCCAAAATGGCCTATTTTCCCTAGCTTAGCTTTAAATGACCTATACTTAGCTTACTTAGCTCCAAAATAGCATAATAAGCATAGTTAGCTCCTAAGTGACCTATTTTTACCTAAGTTAGCTCTAAAATGACATATAGTTAGCTTAGTTTCCTCCCAAATGACCTAGTAAGCTAAATTAGCTCCAAATGGCCTATTTATAAAAAATGACATAACTTCGCTTAGTTAGCTCCAAAATGGTATAATAAGCTTAGCTAGCTAGCTCCAAAATGACCTATTTTTACCAAAGTTGACTATTAGACCTATAATAAACTTAGTTAGCTTCAAAATGGCACAATAAGCATAGATAGCTCCTACATGACATTTTTTTACCTAAGTTAGCTCTAAATGACATATATTTAGCTTAGTATCCTCCTAAATGACATAGTAAGCTGAATTAGCTCCTAAATGGCCTATTTTTATCAAAAATGACCTATACTTAGCTTAGATCTCTCACAAGGACATAATATCTTACTGAGCTCCAAAATGGCTTATTTTACCTAGCTTAGCTATTAAATGACCTATACATAGCTTACTTAGCTCCAAAGGCATAATAAGCATAGTTAGCTCCTAAATGGACCTATTTTTACCTAAGTTGCTCTAAAATGACATATATTTAGCTTAGTTTCCTCCTAAATGACATAGTAAGCTGAAATAGCTCCTAAATGGCCTATTTTATCCAAAATGTCATATACTTAGCTTAGTTCTCTCCTAAATGACATAATAAGCTTACCTAGCTCCAAAATGGCCTATTTTACCTAGCTTACCTACTAAATGACCTATACTTAGCTTACTTAGCTCCAAAATGGCATAATAAGCATAGTTAGCTCCTAAATGACCTATTTTTACCTAAGTTAGCTCTAAAATGACATATAGTTAGCTTAGTTTCCTCCTAAATGAGGTAGTAAGCTAAATTAGCTCCAAAAAGGCCTATTTTATCAGAAATGACATATACTTCACTTAGTTAGTTCCAAAATGGCATAATAAGCTTAGCTAACTCCAAAATGACATACTTTACCAAAGTTAGCTATTAAATGACCTATAATTAGCTTAGATAGATTCAAAATGGCATACTAAGCATAGTTAGCTCCTAAATGACCTATTTTTTACCTAATTTAGCTCTAAATGACATATATTTAGCTTAGTTTCCTCCTAAATGACATAGTAAGCTGAATTAGCTCCTAATGGCCTATTTTTTATCAAAAAATGACCTATACTTAGCTTAGATCTCTCAAAATGACATAATAATCTTACTGAGCTCGAAAATGGCCTATTTTACCTAGCTTAGCTATTAAATGACCTATACTTAGCTTACTTAGCTCCAAAATGGCATAATAAGCATAGTTAGCTCCTAATGACCTATTTTACCTACGTTAGCTCTAAAATGACATATAATTTAGCTCAGTTTTCCTCCTAAATGACATAGTAAGCTGAATAGCTCCTAAATGGCCTATTTTATAAAAAATGGCATATACTTAGCTTAGTTCTCTCCTAAATGACAAAATAAGCTTACCTAGCTCCAAAATGCCTATTTTACCTAGCTTAGCTACTAAGTGACCTATACTTAGCTTAGCTAGCTCCAAAAGGCATATAAGCATAGTTAGCTCCTAAATGGCCTATTTTACCTAAGTTAGCTCTAAAACTGACATCTATGTAGCCTTAGTTTCCTCCTAAATGACATAGTAAGCTAATTAGCTCCTAAATGGCCTATTTTATCCAAAAATGTCCTATACTTACCTTAGTTCTCTCGCCAAATGACACAATAAATTTACTGAGCTCCAAAATGGCCTATTTTCCCTAGCTTAGCTTTTAAATGACCTATACTTAGCTTACTTAGCTCCAAAATAGCATAATAAGCATAGTTAGCTCCTAAGTGACCTTTTTAACCTAAGTTAGCTCTAAATGACATATAGTTAGCTTAGTTTCCTCCTAAATGACCTAGTAAGCTAAATTAGCTCCAAAAATGGCCTATTATTATAAAAAATGACATATACTTCCTTAGTTAGCTCCAAATGGCATAAGTAAGCTTAGCCTAACTCCAAAATGACAATATTTTACGAAAGTGAGCTATTAAATGACCTATATTAGCTTAGTATAGCTTCAAAATGGCAATAATAAGCATAGTAGCTTCCTCTAAATGACCTATTTTTACACCAAGTTAGCTCTAAAATGACACTATATTTAGCTTAGTTTCCTCCTAAATGACATAGTAAGCTGAATTAGCTCCTAAAGGCCTATTTTATCAAAATGTCATATTACTTAGCTGAATTCTTCCTTAAAGCTTACCTAGCTCCAAATGGCCTATTTTACCTAGCTTAGCTACTAAATGAACCTATACTAGCTTACTTAGCTCCAAAATGGCCTTAATAAGCATAGTTAGCTACCTAAATGACCTATTTTACCTAGTTAGCTCTAAAATGACATATAGTTAGCTGTTTTTCCTCCTCCTAAATGACTTAGTAAGTACGCTAAATTAGCTCCAAAAAGGCCTCCTTTATCAAAAATGACCATTATACTTCACTTAGTTAGGCTCCACAATGGCATAATAAGCTTATCATAATCCACAAACTGCATTAACTTTACCAAAGTTAGCTACTTATTTAAGAGACCTATAATTAGCTTAGCTTAGATTCCAAATGGCATAATTAGCATAGTTAGCTCCTAAATGACCTATTTTTACCTAAGTTAGCTCTAAAATGACATATAGTTAGCTTAGTTTCCTGCTAAATGACGTAGTAAGCTAAATTAGCTCCAAAAGGGCCTATTTTATTAGAAATGACATATACTTCACTTAGTTAGCTCCAAAATGGCATAATAAGCTTAGCTAACTCCAAAATGACATACTTTACCAAAGTTAGCTATTAAATGACCTATAATTAGCTTAGATAGATTCAAAATGGCACAATAAGCATAGTTAGCTCTTAAATGACCTATTTTTACCTAAGTTAGCTCTAAAATGACATATATTTAGCTTAGTTTCCTCCTAAATGACATAGTAAGCTGAATTAGCTCCTAAATGGCCTGTTTTATAAAAAATGTCATATACTTAGCTTAGTTCTCTCCTAAATGACAAAATAAGCTTACCTAGCTCCAAAATGGCCTATTTTACCTAGCTTAGCTACTAAGTGACCTATACTTAGCTTAGCTAGCTCCAAAATGGCATAATAAGCATAGTTAGCTCCTAAATGGCCTATTTTTACCTAAGTTAGCTCTAAAATGACATCTATGTAACTTAGTTTCCTCCTAAATGACATAGTAAGCTAAATTAGCTGCTAAATGGCCTATTTTATCCAAAAAGTCCTATACTTACCTTAGTTCTCTCCAAATGACAATAAATTTACTGAGCTCCAAAATGGCCTATTTCCCTAGCTTAGCTTTAAATGACCTATACTTAGCTACTTAGCTCCAAAATAGCATAATAAGCATAGTTAGCTCCTAAGTCCTATTTTTACCTAAAGTTAGCTCTAAAATGACATATAGTTAGCTTAGTTTCCTCCTAAATGACGCAGTAAGCTAAATTAGCGCCAAATGGCCTATTTTATAAAAAATGACATATACTTCGCTTAGTTATCTCCAAAATGGTATAATAATCTTAGCTAGCTCCAAAATGACCTATTTACCAAAGTGACTATTAAATGACCTATAATAACTTACTTAGCTCAAATGGCCATAATAAGCATAGTTTGCTCCTAAGGACCTATTTTTACCGAAGTTCGCTCTAAAATGACATATAGTTAGCTTAGTTTCCTCCTAAATGACGTAGTAAGCTAAATTAGCTCCAAAAAGGCCTATTTTATCAAAAATGACATATACACACTTAGTTAGATCCAAAATGGCATAATAAGCTTAGCTAACTCCAAAATGACATAGTTTTCAAAAGTTAGCTATTAAATGACCTATACTTAGCTTACTTAGCTCCAAAATGGCATAATAAGCATAGTTAGCTCCTAAATGACCTATTTTTACCTAAGTTAGCTCTAAAATGACATATATTTAGCTTAGTTTCCTCCTAAATGACAGAGTAAGCTGAATTAGCTCCTAAATGGCCTATTTTATCAAAAATGTCATATACTTAGCTTAGTTCTCTGCTAAATGACATAATAAGGTTACCTAGCTCCAAAATGGCCTATTTTACCTAGCTTAGCTACTAAATGACCTATACTTAGCTTACTTAGCTCCAAAATGGCATAATAAGCATAGTTAGCTCCTAAATGACCTATTTTTACCTAAGTTAGCTCTAAAATGACATATAGTTAGCTTAGTTTCCTCCTAAATGACGTAGTAAGCTAAATTAGCTTCAAAAAGGCCTATTTTATCAAAAATGACATATACTTCACTTAGTTAGCTCCAAAATGGCATAATAAGCTTAGCTAACTCCAAAATGACATAATTTACCAAAGTTAGCTATTAAATGACCTATAATTAGCTTAGATAGATTCAAAATGGCATAATAAGCATAGTTAGCTCTTAAATGACCTGTTTTCACCTAAGTTAGCGCTAAAATGACATATATTTAGCTTAGTTTCCTCCTAAATGACATAGTAAGCTGAATTAGCTCCTAAATGGCCTATTTTATTAAAAATGTCATTACTTAGCTTAGTTCTCTCCTAAATGACAAAATAAGCTTACCTAGCTCCAAAATGGCCTATTTTACCTAGCTTAGCTACTAAGTGACCTATCCTTGGCTTAGCTAGCTCCAAAATGGCATAATAAGCATAGTTAGCTCCTAAATGGCCTATTTTTACCTGAGTTAGCTCTAAAATGACATCTATGTACCTTACTTTCCTCCTAAATGACATAGTAAGCTAAATTAGCTCCTAAATGGCCTATTTTATCCAAAAAGTCCTATACTTACCTTAGTTCTTTCCCAAATGACACAATAAATTTACTGAGCTCCAAAATGGCTTATTTTCCCTAGCTTAGCTTTTAAATGACCTATACTTAGCTTACTTATCTCTAAAATAGCATAATAAGCATAGTTAGCTCCTAAGTGACCTATTTGTACCTAAGTTAGCTCTAAAAGGACATATAGTTAGCTTAGTTTCCTCCTAAATGACGTACTAAGCTAAATTAGCTCCAAAAAGGCCTATTTTATCAGAAATGACATATACTTCACTTAGTTAGCTCCAAAATGGATAATAAGCTTACCTAACTCCAAAATGACATACTTTACCAAAGTTAGCTATTAAATGACCTATAATTAGCTTAGATAGATTCAAAATGGCATAATAAGCATAGTTAGCTCTTAAATGACCTATTTTTACCTAAGTTAGCTCTAAAATGACATATATTTAGCTTAGTTTCCTCCTAAATGACATAGTAAGCTGAATTAGCTCCTAAATGGCCTGTTTTATAAAAAATGTCATATACTTAGCTTAGTTCTCTCCTAAATGACAAAATAAGCTTACCTAGCTCCAAAATGTCCTATTTTACCTAGTTTAGCTACTAAGTGACCTATACTTAGCTTAGCTAGCTCCAAAATGGCATAATAAGCATAGTTAGCTCCAAAATGGCCTATTTTACCTAGCTTAGCTACTAAGTGACCTATACTTAGCTTAGCAAGCTCCAAAATGGCATAATAAGCATAGTTAGCTCCTAAATGGCCTATTTTTACCTAAGTTAGCTCTACAATGACATCTATGTAGCTTAGTTTCCTCCTAAATGACATAGTAAGCTAAATTAGCTCCTAAATGGCCTATTTTATCCAAAAAGTCCTATACTTACCTTAGTTCTCTCCCAAATGACACAATAAATTTACTGAGCTCCAAAATGGCCTATTTTCCCTAGCTTAGCTTTTAAATGACCTATACTTAGCTTACTTAGCTCCAAAATAGCATAATAAGCATAATTAGCTCCTAAGTGACCTATTTTTACCTAAGTTAGCTCTAAAATGACATATAGTCAGCTTAGTTTCCTCCTAAATGACGCAGTAAGCTAAATTAGCTCCAAAAAGGCCTATTTTATCAGAAATGACATATACTTCACTTAGTTAGCTCCAAAATGGCATAATAAGCTTAGCTAACTCCAAAATGACATACTTTACCAAAGTTAGCTATTAAATGACCTATAATTAGCTTAGATAGATTCAAAATGGCATAATAAGCATAGTTAACTCCTAAATGACCTATTTTTACCTAAGTTAGCTCTAAAATGACATATATTTAGCTTAGTTTCCTCCTAAATGACATAGTAAGCTGAATTAGCTCCTAAATGGCCTATTTTATCAAAAATGTCATATAATTAGCTTTGTTCTCTCCTAAATGACAAAATAAGCTTACGTAGCTCCAAAATGGCCTATTTTACCTAGCTTAGCTACTAAGTGACCTATACTTAGCTTAGCTAGCTCCAAAATGGCATAATAAGCATAGTTAGCTCCTAAATGGCCTATTTTTACCTAAGTTAGCTCTAAAATGACATCTATGTAGCTTATTTCCTCCTAAATGACATAGTAAGCTAAATTAGCTCCTAAATGGCCTATTTTATCCAAAAAGTCCTATACTTACCTTAGTTCTCTCCCAAATGACACAATAAATTTACTGAGCTCCAAAATGGCCTATTTTCCCTAGCTTAGCTTTTAAATGACCTATACTTAGCTTACTTACCTCCAAAATAGCATAATAATCATAGTTAGCTCCTAAGTGACCAATTTTTACCTAAGTTAGCTCTAAAATGACATATAGTTAGCTTAGTTTCCTCCTAAATGACGCAGTAAGCTAAATTAGCGCCAAATGGCCTATTTTATAAAAAATGACATATACTTCGCTTAGTTATCTCCAAAATGGTATAGTAAGCTTAGCTAGCTCCAGAATGACCTATTTTTACGAAAGTGACTATTAAATGACCTATAATAAACTTAGTTAGCTTCAAAATGGCACAATAAGCATACATAGCTCCTACATGACCTTTTTTTACCTAAGTTAGCTCTAAAATGATATATATTTAGCTTAGGTTCCTCCTAAATGACATAGTAAGCTGAATTAGCTCCTAAATGGCCTATTTTTATCAAAAATGACCTATACTTAGCTTAGATCTCTCACAAATGACATAATAATCTTACTAAGCTCCAAAATGGCCTATTTTACCTAGCTTAGCTATTAAATGACCTATACTTAACTTACTTAGCTCCAAAATGGCATAATAAGCATAGTTAGCTCCTAAATGACCTATTTTTACCTAAGTTAGCTCTAAAATGACATATATTTAGCTTAGTTTCCTCCTAAATGACAGAGTAAGCTGAATTAGCTCCTAAATGGCCTATTTTATCAAAAATGTCATATACTTAGCTTAGTTCTCTGCCTAATGACATAATAAGCTTACCTAGCTCCAAAATGGCCTATTTTACCTAGCTTAGCTACTAAATGACCTATACTTAGCTTACTTAGCTCCAAAATGGCATAATAAGCATAGTTAGCTCCTAAATGACCTATTTTTACCTAAGTTAGCTCTAAAATGACATATAGTTAGCTTAGTTTCCTCCTAAATGACGTAGTAAGCTAAATTAGCTTCAAAAAGGCCTATTTTATCAAAAACGACATATACTTCACTTAGTTAGCTCCAAAATGGCATAATAAGCTTAGCTAACTCCAAAATGACATAATTTACCAAAGTTAGCTATTAAATGACCTATAATTAGCTTAGATAGATTCAAAATGGCATAATAAGCATAGTTAGCTCTTAAATGACCTGTTTTCACCTAAGTTAGCGCTAAAATGACATATATTTAGCTTAGTTTCCTCCTAAATGACATAGTAAGCTGAATTAGCTCCTAAATGGCCTATTTTATTAAAATTGTCATTACTTAGCTTAGTTCTCTCCTAAATGACAAAATAAGCTTACCTAGCTCCAGAATGGCCTATTTTACCTAGCTTAGCTACTAAGTGAAATATCCTTGGCTTAGCTAGCTCCAAAATGGCATAATAAGCATAGTTAGCTCCTAAATGGCCTATTTTTACCTGAGTTAGCTCTAAAATGACATCTATGTACCTTACTTTCCTCCTAAATGACATAGTAAGCTAAATTAGCTCCTAAATGGCCTATTTTATCCAAAAAGTCCTATACTTACCTTAGTTCTTTCCCAAATGACACAATAAATTTACTGAGCTCCAAAATGGCTTATTTTCCCTAGCTTAGCTTTTAAATGACCTATACTTAGCTTAATTATCTCTAAAATAGCATAATAAGCATAGTTAGCTCCTAAGTGACCTATTTGTACCTAAGTTAGCTCTAAAAGGACATATAGTTAGCTTAGTTTCCTCCTAAATGACGTACTAAGCTAAATTAGCTCCAAAAAGGCCTATTTTATCAGAAATGACATATATACTTCACTTAGTTAGCTCCAAAATGGCATAATAAGCTTACCTAACTCCAAAATGACATACTTTACCAAAGTTAGCTATTAAATGACCTATAATTAGCTTAGATAGATTCAAAATGGCATAATAAGCATAGTTAGCTCTTAAATGACCTATTTTTACCTAAGTTAGCTCTAAAATGACATATATTTAGCTTAGTTTCCTCCTAAATGACATAGTAAGCTGAATTAGCTCCTAAATGGCCTGTTTTATAAAAAATGTCATATACTTAGCTTAGTTCTCTCCTAAATGACAAAATAAGCTTACCTAGCTCCAAAATGTCCTATTTTACCTAGTTTAGCTACTAAGTGACCTATACTTAGCTTAGCTAGCTCCAAAATGGCATAATAAGCATAGTTAGCTCCAAAATGGCCTATTTTACCTAGCTTAGCTACTAAGTGACCTATACTTAGCTTAGCAAGCTCCAAAATGGCATAATAAGCATAGTTAGCTCCTAAATGGCATATTTTTACCTAAGTTAGCTCTACAATGACATCTATGTAGCTTAGTTTCCTCCTAAATGACATAGTAAGCTAAATTAGCTCCTAAATGGCCTATTTTATCCAAAAAGTCCTATACTTACCTTAGTTCTCTCCCAAATGACACAATAAATTTACTGAGCTCCAAAATGGCCTATTTCCCCTAGCTTAGCTTTTAAATGACCTATACTTAGCTTACTTAGCTCCAAAATATCATAATAAGCATAATTAGCTCCTAAGTGACCTATTTTTACCTAAGTTAGCTCTAAAATGACATATAGTCAGCTTAGTTTCCTCCTAAATGACGCAGTAATCTAAATTAGCTCCAAAAAGGCCTATTTTATCAGAAATGACATATACTTCACTTAGTTAGCTCCAAAATGGCATAATAAGCTTAGCTAACTCCAAAATGACATACTTTACCAAAGTTAGCTATTAAATGACCTATAATTAGCTTAGATAGATTCATAATGGCATAATAAGCATAGTTAACTCCTAAATGACCTATTTTTACCTAAGTTAGCTCTAAAATGACATATATTTAGCTTAGTTTCCTCCTAAATGACATAGTAAGCTGAATTAGCTCCTAAATGGCCTATTTTATCAAAAATGTCATATAATTAGCTTAGTTCTCTCCTAAATGGCAAAATAAGCTTACCTAGCTCCAAAATGGCCTATTTTACCTAGCTTAGCTACTAAGTGACCTATACTTAGCTTAGCTAGCTCCAAAATGGCATAATAAGCATAGTTAGCTCCTAAATGGCCTATTTTTACCTAAGTTAGCTCTAAAATGACATCTATGTAGCTTATTTCCTCCTAAATGACATAGTAAGCTAAATTAGCTCCTAAATGGCCTATTTTATCCAAAAAGTCCTATACTTACCTTAGTTCTCTCCCAAATGACACAATAAATTTACTGAGCTCCAAAATGGCCTATTTTCCCTAGCTTAGCTTTTAAATGACCTATACTTAGCTTACTTACCTCCAAAATAGCATAATAATCATAGTTAGCTCCTAAGTGACCAATTTTTACCTAAGTTAGCTCTAAAATGACATATAGTTAGCTTAGTTTCCTCCTAAATGACGCAGTAAGCTAAATTAGCGCCAAATGGCCTATTTTATAAAAAATGACATATACTTCGCTTAGTTATCTCCAAAATGGTATAGTAAGCTTAGCTAGCTCCAAAATGACCTATTTTTACGAAAGTGACTATTAAATGACCTATAATAAACTTACTTAGCTTCAAAATGGCACAATAAGCATACATAGCTCCTACATGACCTTTTTTTACCTAAGTTAGCTCTAAAATGATATATATTTAGCTTAGGTTCCTCCTAAATGACATAGTAAGCTGAATTAGCTCCTAAATGGCCTATTTTTATCAAAAATGACCTATACTTAGCTTAGATCTCTCACAAATGACATAATAATCTTACTAAGCTCCAAAATGGCCTATTTTACCTAGCTTAGCTATTAAATGACCTATACTTAGCTTACTTAGCTCCAAAATGGCATAATAAGCATAGTTAGCTCCTAAATGACCTATTTTTACCTAAGTTAGCTCTAAAATGACATATATTTAGCTTAGTTTCCTCCTAAATGACAGAGTAAGCTGAATTAGCTCCTAAATGGCCTATTTTATCAAAAATGTCATATACTTAGCTTAGTTCTCTGCTAAATGACATAATAAGCTTACCTAGCTCCAAAATGGCCTATTTTACCTAGCTTAGCTACTAAATGACCTATACTTAGCTTACTTAGCTCCAAAATGGCATAATAAGCATAGTTAGCTCCTAAATGACCTATTTTTACCTAAGTTAGCTCTAAAATGACATATAGTTAGCTTAGTTTCCTCCTGAATGACGTAGTAAGCTAAATTAGCTTCAAAAAGGCCTATTTTATCAAAAATGACATATACTTCACTTAGTTAGCTCCAAAATGGCATAATAAGCTTAGCTAACTCCAAAATGACATAATTTACCAAAGTTAGCTATTAAATAACCTATAATTAGCTTAGATAGATTCAAAATGGCATAATAAGCATAGTTAGCTCTTAAATGACCTATTTTCACCTAAGTTAGCTCTAAAATGACATATATTTAGCTTAGTTTCCTCCTAAATGACATAGTAAGCTGAATTAGCTGCTAAATGGCTTATTTTATTAAAAATGTCATTACTTAGCTTAGTTCTCTCCTAAATGATAAAATAAGCTTACCTAGCTCCAAAATGGCCTATTTTACCTAGCTTAGCTACTAAGTGACCTATCCTTGGCTTAGCTAGCTCCAAAATGGCATAATAAGCATAGTTAGCTCCTAAATGGCCTATTTTTACCTGAGTTAGCTCTAAAATGATATCTATGTACCTTACTTTCCTCCTAAATGACATAGTAAGCTAAATTAGCTCCTCAATGGCCTATTTTATCCAAAAAGTCCTATACTTACCTTAGTTCTTTCCCAAATGACACAATAAATTTACTGAGCTCCAAAATGGCTTATTTTCCCTAGCTTAGCTTTTAAATGACCTATACTTAGCTTACTTATCTCTAAAATAGCATAATAAGCATAGTTAGCTCCTAAGTGACCTATTTGTACCTAAGTTAGCTCTAAAAGGACATATAGTTAGCTTAGTTTCCTCCTAAATGACGTACTAAGCTAAATTAGCTCCAAAAAGGCCTATTTTATCAGAAATGACATATACTTCACTTAGTTAGCTCCAAAATGGCATAATAAGCTTACCTAACTCCAAAATGACATACTTTACCAAAGTTAGCTATTAAATGACCTATAATTAGCTTAGATAGATTCAAAATGGCATAATAAGCATAGTTAGCTCTTAAATGACCTATTTTTACCTAAGTTAGGTCTAAAATGACATATATTTAGCTTAATTTCCTCCTAAATGACATAGTAAGCTGAATTAGCTCCTAAATGGCCTGTTTTATAAAAAATGTCATATACTTAGCTTAGTTCTCTCCTAAATGACAAAATAAGCTTACCTAGCTCCAAAATGTCCTATTTTACCTAGTTTAGCTACTAAGTGACCTATACTTAGCTTAGCTAGCTCCAAAATGGCATAATAACCATAGTTAGCTCCAAAATGGCCTATTTTACCTAGCTTAGCTACTAAGTGACCTATACTTAGCTTAGCTAGCTCCAAAATGGCATAATAAGCATAGTTAGCTCCTAAATGGCCTATTTTTACCTATGTTAGCTCTACAATGACATCTATGTAGCTTAGTTTCCTCCTAAATGACATAGTAAGCTAAATTAGCTCCTAAATGGCCTATTTTATCCAAAAAGTCCTATACTTACCTTAGTTCTCTCCCAAATGACACAATAAATTTACTGAGCTCCAAAATGGCCTATTTTCCCTAGCTTAGCTTTTAAATGACCTATACTTAGCTTACTTAGCTCCAAAATAGCATAATAAGCATAATTAGCTCCTAAGTGACCTATTTTTACCTACGTTAGCTCTAAAATGACATATAGTTAGCTTAATTTCCTCCTAAATGACGCAGTCAGCTAAATTAGTTCCAAAAAGGCCTATTTTATCAGAAATGACATATACTTCACTTAGTTAGCTCCAAAATGGCATAATAAGCTTAGCTAACTCCAAAATGACATACTTTACCAAAGTTAGCTATTAAATGACCTATAATTAGCTTAGATAGATTCAAAATGGCATAATAAGCATAGTTAACTCCTAAATGACCTATTTTTACCTAAGTTAGCTCTAAAATGACATATATTTAGCTTAGTTTCCTCCTAAATGACATAGTAAGCTGAATTAGCTCCTAAATGGCCTATTTTATCAAAAATGTCATATAATTAGCTTAGTTCTCTCCTAAATGACAAAATAAGCTTACCTAGCTCCAAAATGGCCTATTTTACCTAGCTTAGCTACTAAGTGACCTATACTTAGCTTAGCTAGCTCCAAAATGGCATAATAAGCATAGTTAGCTCCTAAATGGCCTATTTTTACCTAAGTTAGCTCTAAAATGACATCTATGTAGCTTATTTCCTCCTAAATGACATAGTAAGCTAAATTAGCTCCTAAATGGCCTATTTTATCCAAAAAGTCCTATACTTACCTTAGTTCTCTCCCAAATGACACAATAAATTTACTGAGCTCCAAAATGGCCTATTTTCCCTAGCTTAGCTTTTAAATGACCTATACTTAGCTTACTTACCTCCAAAATAGCATAATAATCATAGTTAGCTCCTAAGTGACCAATTTTTACCTAAGTTAGTGTTGGGGAACGTCGCATGGGAAACAAAATTTTCCTACGCACATGCAAACCTATCCATGGTGATGAGCATCTACGAGAGGGAGAGTGGATCTACGTACCCTTGTAGATCGCTAAGCGGGAAGCGTTAAGAAACGCGGTTGGTGTAGTCGAACTTCTTCGCGATCCAAATCGCCGAGCGTCCCGCGATCCAATCACGAACCGTCCCGCGAACACATCATGATCCGTCCCGTGAACTCATCACGATCCGTCTCACGATCTTGATCACGATCTGTCCCGCGAACTCATCACGATCCGTTCCGTAATCACATCACGAACCGTCTCGCGATCTCGATCACGGTCCTTCCGATCTAGCGCCAAACGGACGGCACCTCCGCGTTCAGCACACGTGCAGCTTGATGACGATCTCCACCATCTTGATCCAGCAAGAGGAGGTGGAGAGGAGAGAGAGTTCACCGGCAGCGTGACGGCGCTCCGGTGATGGTGGTGGTGGAGCAATTCCGGCAGGGCTTCGCCTAAGCGCTGCAGAAATCCGATCTAGAGGAGAAACTGTGCACCGGTGAAACGGGTAGCACGTGGCCGGAAATTCTGTCCAAAAACCACCCAATCCACTAGTATATATAGGAGGAGAGGAGAGGAGAGGCAGCCAAGGCCTTTGGGTCGGCCGAAATAGGAGGTGGGAGCAATCCTACTTCACCTCCAATCCTAGTTGGAGTAGGATTGCCTCCTATTGGCTGATTTTCCACTTTTTGCTTTAGGACTTTCTCTCCTGCGCCATGGGCCTTTGTGGCTGTTTTCCCAGCCCAATAAGGGCTGGTTATTATTCTCCCACAGCCCATGGACCTCTTGGGGTCGAAGTACCCCTCCCGAAGGTCTCCCGGTACACTACCGGAACTCCTGGTACACTACCGGCACTCCCGGTACACTACCGATGAGCCCGAAACTTTTCCGGAAACCAAACTGGGACTTCCTATATATGAATCTTTACCTCCGGACCATTCCGGAGCTCCTCGTGACGTCCGGGATCTCATCCGGGACTCCGAACAACCTTCGGTCACCACCATACATAACTCTATACTACCGAAACGTCACCGAACCTTAAGTGTGCAGACCCTGCGGGTTCGAGAACTATGTAGACATGACCGAGACACCTCTACGGTCAATAACCAATGGCGGGACCTGGACGTCCACATTGGTTCCTACATATTCTACGAAGATCTTTATCGGTCGAACCTCTATGTCAAGGATTCAGTTAATCCCGTATAACGTCCCCTTTGTTCTTCGGTATGTTACTTGCCCGAGATTCGATCGTCGGTATCTCCATACCTAGTTCAACCTCATTACTGGCAAGTCTCTTTACTCGTTCCGTAATACAAGATCCCGTGACTAACACTTAGCCACATTGCTTGCAAGGCTTGTTGTGATGTTGTATTACCGAGTGGGCCCTGAGATACCTCTCCGTCACACGGAGTAACAAATCCCAGTCTCGATCCATGCCAACTCAACAAACACCATCGGAGATACCTGTAGAGCACCTTTATAGTCACCCAGTTACGTTGCGACGTTTGATACACACAAGGCACTCCTCCGATATCCGTGAGTTGCATGATCTCATGGTCATAGGAACATATACTTGACATGCAGAAAACAGTAGCAATAAACTGACACGATCATATGCTATGTTTGTAGTTTGGGTCTTATCCATCACATCATTCTCCTAATGATGTGATCCCGTTATCAAATGACATCTCATGTCCATGGCTAGGAAACCTTAACCATCCTTTGATCAACGAGCTAGTCCATTAGAGGCATACTAGGGACATGGTTTTGTCTATGTATCCACACATGCATTTAAGTCTCCGATCAATACAGTTATAGCATGGATAATAAACGATTATCATGAACAAGGAAATATGATAATAACTAATTTATTATTGCCTCTAGGGCATATTTCCAACAGTCTCCCACTTGCACTAGAGTCAATAATCTAGTTCACATCACCATGTGATTCGCATTGTTATGAATCTAACACCCAATGAGTTTTGGGGCTCGATCATGCTTTGCATGTGAGAGAGGTCTTATAGTCAACGGGTCTGCGATATTCAGATCCGTGTGTACTTTGCAAATCTCTATGTCAAACCGTAATCACTGCTACCACACTCCACTTGGTACTATTTCCAAATGGCTGCTCCACTATACGTATCCAGATTGCTACTACTAGTCATCCGGATAGGTGTTAAAGCTTGCATCGACGTAACTCTTTACGACGAACTCTTTATCACCTCCATAATCAAGAAACATTTCCTTAGTCCTCTGGTTACTAAGGATAATTCCGACCGCTGTCCAGTGATCCACTCCTGGACCACTCTTGTACCCCTTGACAGACTCGTGGCAAGGCACACATAGGTGCGGTACACAGCATGGCATAATATAGAGCCTATGGCTAAGGCATAGGGGACGACATTCATCCTTTCTCTTTCTTCTGCCGTTGTCGAGCTTTGAGTCTCACTCAACTTCACACCTTACAAATCAGACGAGAACTATTTCTCTGGCTGATCCATTTTGAACTCTTTCAAAATCTTGTCAAGGTATGCACTCATTGAAAGTCTCATCAAGCATCTTGATCTATCTCTATAGATTTTGATGCTCAACAATTAGGTAGCTTTATCCAGGTCTTCCTTAGAAAAACACTTTTCAAACAACCTTTTATGCCTTCCAGAAATTCTACATTATTTCCGATCAACAATATGTCAACCACATATACTTATCAGAAACTCTATAGTGCTCCCACTCACTTTATTGCAAATACAAGTTTCTCGTAAACTTTGTATAAACATCAAAAACTTTGATCACCTCATCAAAGTGTATATTCCAACTCCGAGATGCTTGCTTCAGTCCATGGAAGGATCACCAAAGCTTGCACACCTTTTAGCATCCTTAGGACTGACAAAACCTTCTGGTTGTATCACATACAACCTTTCCTCAAGTAAACCGTTAAGGAAATGATGTTTTGACATCCATCTGTCAGATTTCATAATTGAAAACGCAGCAACTGCTAACATAATTCCAACAGACTTTAGCACCACTACGAGTGAGAAAATCTCATCGTAGTCAACTCCTTGAACTTGTCACAAACAACTTTGCAACAAGTCGAGCTTTACAAATGGTGATATTTACCATCAGCGTCTGTCTTCATTTTTAAAGATCCATTTGTACTCAACGACCTGCCGTCCAACGAGCAAGTCTACCAAAGTCTATACTTGGTTTTCATACATGGATCCTATCTCGGATTTCATGGTCTCATCCATTTGTCGGAATCCGGGCCCATCATCGCTTCTCCATAGCTCGTAGGTTCATCGCTGTCCAACAACATGACCTTTTAGACAGGGTTGTTGTACCACTCAAGAGCAGTACACGTCCTTGTCGACCTACGAGGTTCGATAGTAACTTGATCCGAAGCTTCATGATCATCATCATTAACTTCTTTCTTCAACTAACATAGGCTTCACAGAAACAACTTTCTGCGCTGCGCTACTCTGATTGAAACAAGGTTCAATAACCTCATCAAGTTCTATCTTCCTCCCACTCAATTCTTTCGAGGGAAACCTTTTCTCAGGAAAGGATCCATTCCAGCAACAAACACTTTGCACTCGGATCTGAGATAGAAGGTATACCCAACTGTTCTTGGCGTATTCTATGAAGATGCATTTGTCCGCTTTGGGTTTGAGCTCATTAGGTGAAAACATTTTCCACACAAGCTTCGCAGCCCCAAACATCAAGAAATGACAGCTTTAGGTTTCTATCAAACCATAATTCACTCGGTGTCATCTCAACGGATTTAGATGGTGCCCTATTTTAAAGTGAATGCGGTTGTCTCTAATGCATAACCCTAAAACGATAGTATTAAAACGATAAGAGACATCATAGTATGTGCTATATCAAATAAGGCATGACTACGACGTTCGGACACACCATCACACTATGGTGTTCCAGGTGGCGTGAGTTGTGAAACAACTTTCACATTGTCTAAATTTGTATGCCAAACTCGTAACCCAGATATTCACCTCCACGATCATATCGCAGAAATTTTTATCTTCTTGTCACGATGATCTTTAAACTTCACTCTGAACCTTGCTTTGAACCTTTCAAACAATTCAGACTTGTGTTTCATTAAGTAAATATACACTATATCTACTCAAATCATCAGTGAAGGTAAGAAAACAATCATATTCACTGCAAGCTATAAACACTCATTGGATCGTATACATCAACATGCATTGTTTCCAATAAGTCACTTGCCCGTTTCATCAAGCCAGAAAACGGGGTTTAGTCATCTTACCAAAAGGCATGGTCCGCATGTCTCAACCGATTCAAAATCGAATGAGTCCAAAGATCCATCAACATGGAGTTTCTTCATGCGCTTTATACCAATATGACATTTAGCGGCAGTGCCACAAGTATGTGGTACTATCATTATTAACTTTGCATCTTTTGGCATCATTGTTATGAACATGTGTATTACTATGATCAAGATTCAATGAACCACACTTACTAGGTGCATGACCATTGAAGGTATTTATTCATGTAAGCAGAATAACCATTATTCTCTAACTTGAATGAATAACCGTGTTGCAATAAACATGATCTAATCACGTTCATGCTTCAATGCAAAACACCAAATAAAATTTAGGTTCGTCACTAATCCCGAAGGTAGAGAGAGCGTGCGATGTTTGATCATATCAACCTTGGAAACATTTCCAACACACATCGTCACCTCACACTTAGCTAGTTCTCCATTTATTCCGTAGCTTTTATTTCGAGCAACCGAACCGGTATCCAATACCCAGGTGCTACTAGGAGTACTAGCAAGGTACACATCAATAACATGCATATCAAATATACTTCTGTCGACTTAGCCAGCCTTCTTATCTACCATGTATCCAGGGTTGTTCCGCTTCAGTGACCGTTCTCCTCATAATGGAAGCACTCAGTCTCGGGTTTAGGTTCAACTTTGGGCTGCTTCACTGGAGCAGCAACTGACTTGCCATCCATGAAGTTTCCCTACTTGCCCTTGCCCTTCTCGAAACTAGTGGTTTTTACTAACCATCAACACTTTGATGCTCCTTTTTGACTTCTACCTTCGCGGTGTCAAAACATCGCGAGAAGCTCAGGAATCATTTCTATCCCTGGCAATTTATAGTTCATCACCAAGTTCTAGTAGCTTAGTGATAGTGACTTGGAGAACTATATCAATCACTATCTTATCTGGAAGATCAACTCCCACTCGATTCAAGCGATTGTGGCACCTAGACAATCTAAGCACATGCTCAACTATTGAGCTATTCTCTTTCGTCTTGCAAGCAAAGAATCTTTGTTTGAGATCTCATATCTCATAACACGGGCACGAGCCTGAGATCACAATCTCAGCTCTTAGAACATCTCGTATGTTCCGTGACGTTCAAAACGTCTTGGAGCCTCAATTCTAAGTCGTAATGCATGACGCACTAAACTATCAAGTAGTCATCAGAACGTGCCTGTCAGATGTTCACAACATCTACAGACGACGCTAGAGGGGGTGGCGTACCGAACGGTGCATTAAGGACATAAGCCTTCTGTGCAGCAATGAGGACAATCCTCATATCATGGACCCAGTCCGCAATATTGCTACCATCATCTTTCAACTCTATTTCTCTAGGAACATATAAAAACACACGGGAGCTACAGTGCGAGCTAGTAATCTACAACATAATTTGCAAAGACACTACTGACTATGTTCATGATAATGAGTTCAATTAATCATATTACTTAAGAACTCCCACTCAAATTGACATCCCTCAGGTCATCTGAGTGTCACATGATCCAAATTCACCAACTCGAGTCCGATCATCACGTGAGTTGAGGTGGCTTCAATGGTGAACATCATTATGTTGATCATATCTACTATATGACTCATGCTCGACCTTTCGGTCTCTTGTGTTCCGAGGCCATGTCTGTACATGCTAGGCTCGTCAAGTTTAACCCGAGTGTTCCGCATGTGCAAATCTGTCTTGCACCCGTTGTATGTGAACGTAGAGTCTATCACACCCGATCATCACGTGGTGTCTCAACACGACGAACTTTCGCAACGGTGCACACTTGGGGAGAACACAATTTATCTTGAAATTAAGTGAGGGATCACCTTATAATGCTACCGTCGTCCTAAGAAAAACAAGGTGCATAAAAGGATTAACATCTCATGCAATTCATAAGTGACATGATATGGCCATCAACTTGTGTTTAAGATCTCCATCTTTGAAACACCGGCATGATCTCCATCGTCACCGGCACGACACCATGATCTCCATCAACGTGTCGCCATCGGGGTTGTCACGCCCTGCATGCTTCTACTACTATTGCTACCGTAGCGATAAAGTAAAGCATTACATAGCGCTTTAATGATTGACACGCAGGTCATACAATAATTAAAGACAACCCTATGGCTCCTGCCGGTTGCCGTAATCACCGACATGCAAGTCGTGATAATCTATACATCACATGATCATCTCATACATCACATATATCTCATCATGTAATTGGCCATATCATATCACAACATACCCTGCAAAAACAAGTTAGACGTCCTCTAATTGTTGTTGCATGTTTTACGTGGCTGCTACGGGTATCTAGCAAGAACAATTCTCACCTACGCAAAACCACAACGGTGATACACTAGTTTGCTTTTCAACCTTCTCAAGGACCGCCTTTGTCGGATCCGATCCAACTAGAGTAAGAGAAACTGTCACCCGCAAGCCAGCTAAGCAACAAGTTGCATCGCGGGAACCGGTCTCTCGTAAGCGTACGAGTAATGTTGGTCCGGGCCGCTTCATCTCACAATACCGCTGAACCAAAATCCGACCAAGGTAGGAAGCAATCTAAGCATCAACGCCCACAAACCTTTTGTGTTCTACTCGAGATCTCATCGAACCATCAACCTAGCTCATGATGCCACTGTTGGGGAACGTCGCATGGGAAACAAAATTTTCCTACGCACATGCAAACCTATCCATGGTGATGAGCATCTACGAGAGGGAGAGTGGATCTACGTACCCTTGTAGATCGCTAAGCGGGAAGCGTTAAGAAACGCGGTTGGTGTAGTCGAACTTCTTCGCGATCCAAATCGCCGAGCGTCCCGCGATCCAATCACGAACCGTCCCGCGAACACATCATGATCCGTCCCGTGAACTCATCACGATCCGTCTCACGATCTTGATCACGATCTGTCCCGCGAACTCATCACGATCCGTTCCGTAATCACATCACGAACCGTCTCGCGATCTCGATCACGGTCCTTCCGATCTAGCGCCAAACGGACGGCACCTCCGCGTTCAGCACACGTGCAGCTTGATGACGATCTCCACCATCTTGATCCAGCAAGAGGAGGTGGAGAGGAGAGAGAGTTCACCGGCAGCGTGACGGCGCTCCGGTGATGGTGGTGGTGGAGCAATTCCGGCAGGGCTTCGCCTAAGCGCTGCAGAAATCCGATCTAGAGGAGAAACTGTGCACCGGTGAAACGGGTAGCACGTGGCCGGAAATTCTGTCCAAAAACCACCCAATCCACTAGTATATATAGGAGGAGAGGAGAGGAGAGGCAGCCAAGGCCTTTGGGTCGGCCGAAATAGGAGGTGGGAGCAATCCTACTTCACCTCCAATCCTAGTTGGAGTAGGATTGCCTCCTATTGGCTGATTTTCCACTTTTTGCTTTAGGACTTTCTCTCCTGCGCCATGGGCCTTTGTGGCTGTTTTCCCAGCCCAATAAGGGCTGGTTATTATTCTCCCACAGCCCATGGACCTCTTGGGGTCGAAGTACCCCTCCCGAAGGTCTCCCGGTACACTACCGGAACTCCTGGTACACTACCGGCACTCCCGGTACACTACCGATGAGCCCGAAACTTTTCCGGAAACCAAACTGGGACTTCCTATATATGAATCTTTACCTCCGGACCATTCCGGAGCTCCTCGTGACGTCCGGGATCTCATCCGGGACTCCGAACAACCTTCGGTCACCACCATACATAACTCTATACTACCGAAACGTCACCGAACCTTAAGTGTGCAGACCCTGCGGGTTCGAGAACTATGTAGACATGACCGAGACACCTCTACGGTCAATAACCAATGGCGGGACCTGGACGTCCACATTGGTTCCTACATATTCTACGAAGATCTTTATCGGTCGAACCTCTATGTCAAGGATTCAGTTAATCCCGTATAACGTCCCCTTTGTTCTTCGGTATGTTACTTGCCCGAGATTCGATCGTCGGTATCTCCATACCTAGTTCAACCTCATTACTGGCAAGTCTCTTTACTCGTTCCGTAATACAAGATCCCGTGACTAACACTTAGCCACATTGCTTGCAAGGCTTGTTGTGATGTTGTATTACCGAGTGGGCCCTGAGATACCTCTCCGTCACACGGAGTAACAAATCCCAGTCTCGATCCATGCCAACTCAACAAACACCATCGGAGATACCTGTAGAGCACCTTTATAGTCACCCAGTTACGTTGCGACGTTTGATACACACAAGGCACTCCTCCGATATCCGTGAGTTGCATGATCTCATGGTCATAGGAACATATACTTGACATGCAGAAAACAGTAGCAATAAACTGACACGATCATATGCTATGTTTGTAGTTTGGGTCTTATCCATCACATCATTCTCCTAATGATGTGATCCCGTTATCAAATGACATCTCATGTCCATGGCTAGGAAACCTTAACCATCCTTTGATCAACGAGCTAGTCCATTAGAGGCATACTAGGGACATGGTTTTGTCTATGTATCCACACATGCATTTAAGTCTCCGATCAATACAGTTATAGCATGGATAATAAACGATTATCATGAACAAGGAAATATGATAATAACTAATTTATTATTGCCTCTAGGGCATATTTCCAACAGTTAGCTCTAAAATGACATATAGTTAGCTTAGTTTCCTCCTAAATGACGCAGTAAGCTAAATTAGCTCCAAAAAGGCCTATTTTATCAGAAATGACATATACTTCACTTAGTTAGCTCCAAAATGGCATAATAAGCTTACCTAACTCCAAAATGACATACTTTACCAAAGTTAGCTATTAAATGACCTATAATTAGCTTAGATAGATTCAAAATGGCATGATAAGCATAGTTAGCTCTTAAATGACCTATTTTTACCTAAGTTAGCTCTAAAATGACATATATTTAGCTTAGTTTCCTCCTAAATGACATAGTAAGCTGAATTAGCTCCTAAATGGCCTGTTTTATAAAAAATGTCATATACTTAGCTTAGTTCTCTCCTAAATGACAAAATAAGCTTACCTAGCTCCAAAATGTCCTATTTTACCTAGTTTAGCTACTAAGTGACCTATACTTAGCTTAGCTAGCTCCAAAATGGCATAATAAGCATAGTTAGCTCCTAAATGGCCTATTATTACCTAAGTTAGCTCTACAATGACATCTATGTAGCTTAGTTTCCTCCTAAATGACATAGTAAGCTAAATTAGCTCCTAAATGGCCTATTTTATCCAAAAAGTCCTATACTTACCTTAGTTCTCTCCCAAATGACACAATAAATTTACTGAGCTCCAAAATGGCCTATTTTCCCTAGCTTAGCTTTTAAATGACCTATACTTAGCTTACTTAGCTCCAAAATAGCATAATAAGCATAATTAGCTCCTAAGTGACCTATTTTTACCTAAGTTAGCTCTAAAATGACATATAGTTAGCTTAGTTTCCTCCTAAATGACGCAGTAAGCTAAATTAGCTCCAAAAAGGCCTATTTTATCATAAATGACATATACTTCACTTAGTTAGCTCCAAAATGGCATAATAAGCTTAGCTAGCTCCAAAATGACATACTTTACCAAAGTTAGCTATTAAGTGACCTATCCTTGGCTTAGATAGATTCAAAATGGCATAATAAGCATAGTTAGCTCCTAAATGACCTATTTTTACCTAAGTTAGCTCTAAAATGACATATATTTAGCTTAGTTTCCTCCTAAATGACATAGTAAGCTGAATTAGCTCCTAAATGGCCTATTTTATCAAAAATGTCATATAATTAGCTTAGTTCTCTCCTAAATGACAAAATAAGCTTACCTAGCTCCAAAATGGCCTATTTTACCTAGTTTAGCTACTAAGTGACCTATACTTAGCTTAGCTAGCTCCAAAATGGCATAATAAGCATAGTTAGCTCCTAAATGACCTATTTTTACCTAAGTTAGCTCTAAAATGACATATATTTAGCTTAGTTTCCTCCTAAATGACAGAGTAAGCTGAATTAGCTCCTAAATGGCCTATTTTATCAAAAATGTCATATACTTAGCTTAGTTCTCTGCTAAATTACATAATAAGCTTACCTAGCTCCAAAATGGCCTATTTTACCTAGCTTAGCTACTAAATGACCTATACTTAGCTTACTTAGCTCCAAAATGGCATAATAAGCATAGTTAGCTCCTAAATGACCTATTTTTACCTAAGTTAGCTCTAAAATGACATATAGTTAGCTTAGTTTCCTCCTAAATGACGTAGTAAGCTAAATTAGCTTGAAAAACGCCTATTTTATCAAAAATGACATATACTTCACTTAGTTAGCTCCAAAATGGCATAATAACCTTAGCTAACTCCAAAATGACATAATTTACCAAAGTTAGCTATTAAATGACCTATAATTAGCTTAGATAGATTGAAAATGGCATAATAAGCATAGTTAGCTCTTAAATGACCTATTTTCACATAAGTTAGCTCTAAAATGACATATATTTAGCTTAGTTTCCTCCTAAATGACATAGTAAGCTGAATTAGCTCCAAAATGTCCTATTTTACCTAGTTTAGCTACTAAGTGACCTATACTCAGCTTAGCTAGCTCCAAAATGGCATAATAAGCATAGTTAGCTCCTAAATGGCCTATTTTTACCTGAGTTAGCTCTAAAATGACATCTATGTACCTTAGTTTCCTCCTAAATGACATAGTAAGCTAAATTAGCTCCTAAATGGCCTATTTTATCCAAAAAGTCCTATACTTACCTTAGTTCTTTCCCAAATGACACAATAAATTTACTGAGCTCGAAAATGGCTTATTTTCCCTAGCTTAGCTTTTAAATGACCTATACTTAGCTTACTTATCTCTAAAATAGCATAATAAGCATAGTTAGCTCCTAAGTGACCTATTTGTACCTAAGTTAGCTCTAAAAGGACATATAGTTAGCTTAGTTTCCTCCTAAATGACGTACTAAGCTAAATTAGCTCCGAAAAGGCCTATATTATCAGAAATGACATATACTTCACTTAGTTAGCTCCAAAATGGCATAATAAGCTTACCTAACTCCAAAATGACATACTTTACCAAAGTTAGCTATTAAATGACCTATAATTAGCTTAGATAGATTCAAAATGGCATAATAAGCATAGTTAGCTCTTAAATGACCTATTTTTACCTAAGTTAGCTCTAAAATGACATATATTTAGCTTAGTTTCCTCCTAAATGACATAGTAAGCTGAATTAGCTCCTAAATGGCCTGTTTTATAAAAAATGTCATATACTTAGCTTAGTTCTCTCCTAAATGACAAAATAAGCTTACCTAGCTCCAAAATGTCCTATTTTACCTAGTTTAGCTACTAAGTGACCTATACTTAGCTTAGCTAGCTCCAAAATGGCATAATAAGCATAGTTAGCTCCTAAATGGCCTATTTTTACCTAAGTTAGCTCTACAATGACATCTATGTAGCTTAGTTTCCTCCTAAATGACATAGTAAGCTAAATTAGCTCCTAAATGGCCTATTTTATCCAAAAAGTCCTATACTTACCTTAGTTCTCTCCCAAATGACACAATAAATTTACTGAGCTCCAAAATGGCCTATTTTCCCTAGCTTAGCATTTAAATGACCTATACTTAGCTTACTTAGCTCCAAAATAGCATAATAAGCATAATTAGCTCCTAAGTGACCTATTTTTACCTAAGTTAGCTCTAAAATGACATATAGTTAGCTTAGTTTCCTCCTAAATGACGTAGTAAGCTAAATTAGCTCCAAAAAGGCCTATTTTATCAGAAATGACATATACTTCACTTAGTTAGCTCCAAAATGGCATAATAAGCTTACCTAACTCCAAAATGACATACTTTACCAAAGTTAGCTATTAAATGACCTATAATTAGCTTAGATAGATTCAAAATGGCATAATAAGCATAGTTAGCTCCTAAATGACCTATTTTTACCAAAGTTAGCTCTAAAATGACATATATTTAGCTTAGTTTCCTCCTAAATGACATAGTAAGCTGAATTAGCTCCTAAATGGCCTATTTTATCAAAAATGTCATATAATTAGCTTAGTTCTCTCCTAAATGACAAAATAAGCTTACCTAGCTCCAAAATGGCCTATTTTACCTAGCTTAGCTACTAAGTGACCTATACTTAGCTTAGCTAGCTCCAAAATGGCATAATAAGCATAGTTAGCTCCTAAATGGCCTATTTTTACCTAAGTTAGCTCTAAAATGACATCTATGTAGCTTATTTCCTCCTAAATGACATAGTAAGCTAAATTAGCTCCTAAATGGCCTATTTTATCCAAAAAGTCCTATACTTACCTTAGTTCTCTCCCAAATGACACAATAAATTTACTGAGCTCCAAAATGGCCTATTTTCCCTAGCTTAGCTTTTAAATGACCTATACTTAGCTTACTTAGCTCCAAAATAGCATAATAAGCATAATTAGCTCCTAAGTGACCTATTTTTACCTAAGTTAGCTCTAAAATGACATCTATGTAGCTTAGTTTCCTCCTAAATGATATAGTAAGCTAAATTAGCTCCTAAATGGCCTATTTTATCCAAAAAGTCCTATACTTACCTTCGTTCTTTCCCAAATGACACAATAAATTTACTGAGCTACAAAATGGCTTATTTTCCCTAGCTTAGCTTTTAAATGACCTATACTTAGCTTACTTATCTCTAAAATAGCATAATAAGCATAGTTAGCTCCTAAGTGACCTATTTGTACCTAAGTTAGCTCTAAAAGGACATATAGTTAGCTTAGTTTCCTCCTAAATGACGCATTAACCTAAATTAGCTCCAAAAAGGCCTATTTTATCAGAACTGACATATACTTCACTTAGTTTGCTCCAAAATGGCATAATAAGCTTACGTAACTCCAAAATGACATACTTTACCAAAGTTAGCTATTAAATGACCTATAATTAGCTTAGATAGATTCAAAATGGCATAATAAGCATAGTTAGCTCTTAAATGACCTATTTTTACCTAAGTTAGCTCTAAAATGACATATATTTAGCTTAGTTTCCTCCTAAATGACATAGTAAGCTGAATTAGCTCCTAAATGTCCTGTTTTATAAAAAATGTCATATACTTAGCTTACTTCTCTCCTAAATGACAAAATAAGCTTAGCTAGCTCCAAAATGTCCTATTTTACCTAGCTTAGCTACTAAGTGACCTATACTTAGCTTAGCTAGCTCCAAAATGGCATAATAAGTATAGTTAGCTCCTAAATGGCCTATTTTTACCTAAGTTAGCTCTACAATGACATCTATGTAGCTTAGTTTCCTCCTAAATGACATAGTAAGCTAAATTAGCTCCTAAATGGCCTATTTTAGCCAAAAAGTCCTATACTTACCTTAGTTCTCTCCCAAATGACACAGTAAATTTACTGAGCTCCAAAATGGCCTATTTTCCCTAGCTTAGCTTTTAAATGACCTATACTTAGCTTACTTAGCTCCAAAATAGCATAATAAGCATAGTTAGCTCCTAAGTGACCTATTTTTACCTAAGTTAGCTCTAAATGACATATAGTTAGCTTAGTTTCCTCCTAAATGACGTAGTAAGCTAAATTAGCTCCAAAAAGGCCTATTTTATCAGAAATGACATATACTTCACTTAGTTAGCTCTAAAATGGCATAATAAGCTTAGCTAACTCCAAAATGACATACTTTACCAAAGTTAGCTATTAAATGACCTATAATTAGCTTAGATAGATTCAAAATGGCATAATAAGCATAGTTAGCTCCTAAATGACCTATTTTTACCTAAGTTAGCTCTAAAATGACATATATTTAGCTTAGTTTCCTCCTAAATGACATAGTAAGCTGAATTAGCTCCTAAATGGCCTATTTTATAAAAAATGGCATATACTTAGCTTAGTTCTCTCCTAAATGACAAAATAAGCTTACCTAGCTCCAAAATGGCCTATTTTACCTAGCTTAGCTACTAAGTGACCTATACTTAGCTCAGCTAGCTCCCAAATGGCATAATAAGCATAGTTAGCTCCTAGATGGCCTCTTTTTACCTAAGTTAGCTCTAAAATGACATCTATGTAGCTTAGTTTCCTCCTAAATGACATAGTAAGCTAAATTACCTCCTAAATGGCCTATTTTATCCAAAAAGTCCTATACTTACCTTAGTTCTCTCCCGAATGACACAATAAATTTACTGAGCTCCAAAATGGCCTATTTTCCCTAGCTTAGCTTTTAAATGACCTATACTTAGCTTACTTAGCTCCAAAATAGCATAATAAGCATAGTTAGCTCCTAAGTGACCTATTTTTACCTAAGTTAGCTCTAAAATGACATATAGTTAGCTTAGTTTCCTCCAAAATGACCTAGTAAGCTAAATTAGCTCCAAATGGCCTATTTTATAAAAAATGACATATACTTCGCTTAGTTATCTCCAAAATGGTATAATAAGCTTAGTTAGCTCCAAAATGACCTATTTTTCCCAAAGTGACTATTAAATGACCTATAATAAACTTAGTTAGCTTCAAAATGGCACAATAAGCAAACATAGCTCCTACATGACCTTTTTTTACCTAAGTTAGCTCTAAAATGACATATATTTAGCTTAGGTTCCTCCTAAATGACATAGTAAGCTGAATTAGCTCCTAAATGGCCTTTTTTTTATCAAAAATGACCTAACTTAGCTTAGATCTCTCACAAATGACATAATAATCTTACTGAGCTCCAAAATGGCCTATTTTACCTAGCTTAGCTATTAAATGACCTATACTTAGCTTACTTAGCTCCAAAATGGCATAATAAGCATAGTTAGCTCCTAAATGACCTATTTTTACCTAAGTTAGCTCTAAAATGACATATATTTAGCTTAGTTTCCTCCTAAATGACATAGTAAGCTGAATTAGCTCCTAAATGGCCTATTTCATCAAAAATGTCATATACTTAGCTTAGTTCTCTCCTAAATGACATAATAAGCTTACCTAGCTCCAAAATGGCCTATTATACCTAGCTTAGCTACTAAATGACCTATACTTAGCTTACTAAGCTCCAAAATGGCATAATAAGCATAGTTAGCTCCTAAATGACCTATTTTTACCTAAGTTAGCTCTAAAATGACATATAGTTAGCTTAGCTTCCTCCTAAATGACGTAGTAAGCTAAATTAGCTCCAAAAAGGCCTATTTTATCAAAAATGACATATACCTCACTTAGTTAGCTCCAAAATGGCATAATAAGCTTAGCTAACTCCAAAATGACATACTTTTCAAAAGTTAGCTATTAAATGACCTATAATTAGCTTAGATAGATTCAAAGTGGCATAATAATCATAGTTAGCTCCTAAATGACCTATTTTTACCTAAGTTAGCTCTAAAATGACATATATTTAGCTTAGTTTCCTCCTAAATGACATAGTAAGCTGAATTAGCTCCTAAATAGCCTATTTTATCAAAAATGGCATATACTTAGCTTAGTTCTCTCCCAAATGACATAATAATCTTACTGAGCTCCAAAATGGCCTATTTTACCTAGCTTAGCTATTAAATGACCTATACTTAGCTTACTTACCTCCAAAATGGCATAATAAGCATAGTTAGCTCCTAATGGACCTATTTTTACCGATGTTAGCTGTAAAATGACATATAGTTAGCTTACTTTCCTCCTAAATGACGTAGTAAGCTAAATTAGCTCCAAAAAGGCCTATTTTATAAAAAATGGCATATACTTAGCTTAGTTCTCTCCTAAATGACAAAATAAGCTTACCTAGCTCCAAAATGGCCTATTTTACCTAGCTTAGCTACTAAGTGACCTATACTTAGCTTAGCTAGCTCCAAAATGGCATAATAAGCTTAGTTAGCTCCTAAATGGCCTATTTTTACCTAAGTTAGCTCTAAAATTACATCTATGTAGCTTATTTTCGTCCTAAATGACATAGTAAGCTATATTAGCTCCTAAATGCCCAATTTTATCCAAAAAGTCCTATACTTACCTTAGTTCTCTCCCACATGACACAATAAATTTATTGAGCTCCAAAATGGCCTATTTTCCCAAGCTTAGATTTTAAATGACCTATACTTAGCTTACTTAGCTCCAAAATAGCATAATAAGCATAGTTAGCTCCTAAGTGACCTATTTTTACCTAAGTTAGCTCTAAAATGACATATAGTTAGCTTAGTTTCCTCCTAAATGACATAGTAAGCTAAATTAGCTCCTAAATGGCCTATTTTATCAAAAATGTCATATACTTAACTGAGTTCTCTCCTAAATGACATAATAAGCTTACCTAGGTCCAAAATGGCCTATTTTACCTAGCTTAGCTACTAAATAACCTATACTTAGCTTACTTAGCTCCAAAATGGCACAATAAGCATAGTTAGCCCCTAAATGACCTATGTTTACCTAACTTAGCTCTAAAATGACATATAGTTAGCTTACTTTCCTTCTAAATGACGTAGTAAGCTAAATTAGCTCCAAAAAGGCCTATTTTATCAATAATGACATATACTTCACTTTGTTTGCTCCAAAATGGCATAATAAGCTTAGCTAACTCGAAAATGACATAGTTTTCAAAAGTTAGCTATTAAATGACCTATAATTAGCTTAGCTAGATTCAAAGTGGCATAATAAGAATAGTTAGCTCCTAAATGACCTATTTTTACCTAAGTTAGCTCTAAAATGACATATAGTTAGCTTAGTTTCCATCTAAATGACGTAGTAAGCAAAATTAGCTGCAAAATGGCCTATTTTATCAAAAATATCATATACTTAGCTTAGTTCTCTCCTAAATGACATAATAAGCTTACCTAGCTCCAAAATGGCCTATTTTACCTAGCTTAGCCCCTAAATGACCTATACTTAGCTTCTAAATGACCTATTTTTACCTAGGTTAGCTCTAAAATGACATATAGTTAGCTTAGTTTCCTCCTAAATGACGTAGTAAGTTAAATTAGCTCCAAAAAGGCCTATTTTATCAAAAATGACATATAATTCACTTAGTTAGCTCCAAAATGGCATAATAAGCTTAGCTAACTCTAAAATGAATGACCTATAATTTGCTTAGATAGATTGAAAATGGCATAATAAGCATAGTTAGCTCCTAAATGACCTATTTTTACCTAAGTTGGCTCTAAAATGACATATATTTAGCTTAGTTTCCTCCTAAATGACATAGTAAGCTGAATTAGCTCCTAAATGGCTTATTTTATCAAAAATGGCGTATACTTAGCTTAGTTCTCTGCTAAATGACAAAATAAGCTTACCTAGCTCCAAAATGGCCTATTTTACCTAGCTTAGCTACTAAATGACCTATACTTAGCTTACTTAGCTCCAAAATGGCATAATAAGCATAGTTAGCTCCTAAATGACCTATTTTTACCTAAGTTAGCTCTAAAATGACATATAGTTAGCTTAGTTTCCTTCTAAATGACGTAGTAAGCTAAATTAGCTCCAAAATGGCCTATTTTATCAAAGTTAGCTATTAAATGACCTATAATTAACTTAGTTAGCTTCAAAATGGCATAATAAACATAGTTAGCTCCTAAATGGCCTACTTTTACCTAAGTTAGCTCTAAAATGACATATATGTAGCTTAGTTTCCTCCTAAATGACATAGTAAGCTAAATTAGCTCCTAAATGGCCTATTTTATCCAAGAAGTCCTATACTTAGCTTACCTAGCTCCAAAATGGCCTATTATACCTAGCTTAGCTACTAAATGACCTATACTTAGCTTACTAAGCTCCAGAATGGCATAATAAGCATAGTTAGCTCCTAAATGACCTATTTTTACCTAAGTTAGCTCTAAAATGACATATAGTTAGCTTAGTTTCCTCCTAAATGACGTAGTAAGCTAAATTAGCTCCAAAAACGCCTATTTTATCAAAAATGACATATACCTCACTTAGGTAGCTCCAAAATGGCATAATAAGCTTAGCTAACTCCAAAATGACATATTTTTCAAAAGTTAGCTATTAAATGACCTATAATTAGCTTAGATAGATTCAAAGTGGCATAATAAGCATAGTTAGCTCCTAAATGACCTATTTTTACCTAAGTTAGCTCTAAAATGACATATATTTAACTTAGTTTCCTCCTAAATGACATAGCAAAGTGAATTAGCTCCTAAATGGCCTATTTTATCAAAAATGGCATATACTTAGCTTAGTTCTCTCCTAAATGACAAAATAAGCTTACCTAGCTCCAAAATGGCCTATTTTACCTAGCTTAGCTACTAAGTGACCTATACTTAGCTTAGCTAGCTCCAAAATGGCATAATAAGCATAGTTAGCTCCTAAATAGCCTATTTTTACCTAAGTTAGTTCTAAAATGACATACAGTTCGCTTAGTTTCCTTCTAAATGACGTAGTAACCTAAATTAGCTCCAAAATGGCCTATTTTATCAAAAATGACCTATACTTAGCTTAGTTCTCTCCCAAATGACATAATAATCTTACTGAGCTCCAAAATGGCCTATTTTACCTAGCTTAACTATTAAATGACTTATACTTAGCTTATTTAGCTCCAAAATGGCATAATAAGCATAGTTAGCTCCTAATGGACCTATTTTTACCGAAGTTAGCTATAAAATGACATATAGTGAGCTTAGTTTTCCTCCTAAATGTCGTAGTAAGCTAAATTAGCTCCAAAAATGCCTATTTTATCAAAAATGACATATACTTCACTTAGTTAGCTCCAAAATGGCATAATAAGCTTAGCTAACTCCAAAATGACATATTTTTCAAAAGTTAGCTATTAAATGACCTATAATTAGCTTAGATAGATTCAAAGTGGCATAATAAGCATAGTTAGCTCCTAAATGACCTATTTTTACCTAAGTTAGCTCTAAAATGACATACATTTAGCTTAGTTTCCTCCTAAATGACATAGTAAGCTGAATTAGCTCCTAAATGGCCTATTTTGTCAAAAATGTCATATACTTAGCTTAGTTCTCTCCTAAATGACATAATAAGCTTACCTAGCTCCAAAATGGCCTATTCTACCTAGCTTAGCTACTAAATAACCTATACTTAGCCTACTTAGCTCCAAAATGTCATAATAAGCATAGTTAGCTCCTAAATCACCTATTTTTACCTAAGTTAGCTCTAAAATGACATATAGTTAGCTTAGTTTCCTCCTAAATGACCTAGTAAGCTGAATTAGCTCCTAAATGGCCTATTTCATCAGAAATGTCATATACTTAGCTTAGTTCCTCCTAAATGACATAATAAGCTTACCTAGCTCCAAAATGGCCTATTTTACCTAGCTTAGCTACTAAATGACCTATACTTAGCTTACTTAGCTCCAAAATGGCATAATAAGCATAGTTAGCTCCTAAATGACCTATTTTTACCTAAGTTAGCTCTAAAATGACATATAATTAGCTTAGTTTCCTCCTAAATGACATAGCAAGGTGAATTAGCTCCTAAATGGCTTATTTTATCAAAAATGGCATATACTTAGCTTAGTTCTCTCCTAAATGACAAAATAAGCTTACCTAGCTCCAAAATGGCCTATTTTACCTAGCTTAGCTACTAAGCGACCTATACTTAGCTTAGCTAGCTCCACAATGGCATAATAAGCATAGTTAGCTCCTAAATGGCCTATTTTTAGCTAAGTTAGTTCTAAAATGACATACAGTTCGCTTAGTTTCCTTCTAAATGACGTAGTAAGCTAAATTAACTCCAAAATGGCCTATTTTATCAAAAATGACCTATACTTAGCTTAGTTCTCTCCAAAATGACATAATAATCTTACTAAGCTCCAAAATGGCCTATTTTACCTAGCTTAGCTATTAAATGACTTATACTTAGCTTACTTAGCTCCAAAATGGCATAATAAGCATAGTTAGCTCCTAATGGACCTATTTTTACCGAAGTTAGCTATAAAATGACATATAGTGAGCTTAGTTTCCTCCTAAATGTCGTAGTAAGCTAAATTAGCTCCAAAAATGCCTATTTTATCAAAAATGACATATACTTCACTTAGTTAGCTCCAAAATGGCATATTTTTCAAAAGTTAGCTATTAAATGACCTATAATTAGCTTAGATAGATTCAAAGTGGCATAATAAGCATAGTTAGCTCCTAAAGGACCTATTTTTACCTAAGTTAGCACTAAAATGACATACATTTAGCTTAGTTTCCTCCTAAATGACATAGTAAGCTGAATTAGCTCCTAAATGGCCTATTTTGTCAAAAATGTCATATACTTAGCTTAGTTCTCTCCTAAATGACATAATAAGCTTACCTAGCTCCAAAATGGCCTATTTTACCTAGCTTAGCTACTAAATAACCTATACTTAGCTTACTTAGCTCCAAAATGTCATAATAAGCATAGTTAGCTCCTAAATCACCTATTTTCACCTAAGTTAGCTCTAAAATGACATATAGTTAGCTTAGTTTCCTCCTAAATGACCTAGTAAGCTGAATTAGCTCCTAAATGGCCTATTTCATCAGAAATGTCATATAGTTAGCTTAGTTCCTCCTAAATGACATAATAAGCTTACCTAGCTCCAAAATGGCCTATTTTACCTAGCTTAGCTATTAAATGACCTATACTTAGCTTACTTAGCTCCAAAATGGCATAATAAACATAGTTAGCTCCTAAATGGCCTACTTTTACCTAAGTGAGCTCTAAAATGACATATATGTAGCTTAGTTTCCTCCTAAATGACATAGTAAGCTAAATTAGCTCCTAAATGGCCTATTTTATCCAAGAAGTCCTATACTTAGCTTACCTAGCTCCAAAATGGCCTATTATACCTAGCTTAGCTACTAAATGACCTATACTTAGCTTACTAAGCTCCAAAATGGCATAATAAGCATAGTTAGCTCCTAAATGACCTATTTTTACCTAAGTTAGCTCTAAAATGACATATAGTTAGCTTAGTTTCCTCCTAAATGACGTAGTAAGCTAAATTAGCTCCAAAAACGCCTATTTTATCAAAAATGACATATACCTCACTTAGGTAGCTCCAAAATAGCATCATAAGCTTAGCTAACTCCAAAATGACATATTTTTCAAAAGTTAGCTATTAAATGACCTATAATTAGCTTAGATAGATTCAAAGTGGCATAATAAGCATAGTTAGCTCCTAAATGACCTATTTTTACCTAAGTTAGCTCTAAAATGACATATATTTAACTTAGTTTCCTCCTAAATGACATAGCAAGGTGAATTAGCTCCTAAATGGCCTATTTTATCAAAAATGGCATATACTTAGCTTAGTTCTCTCCTAAATGACAAAATAAGCTTACCTAGCTCCAAAATGGCCTATTTTACCTAGCTTAGCTACTAAGTGACCTATACTTAGCTTAGCTAGCTCCAAAATGGCATAATAAGCATAGTTAGCTCCTAAATGGCCTATTTTTACCTAAGTTAGTTCTAAAATGACATACAGTTCGCTTAGTTTCCTTCTAAATGACGTAGTAAGCTAAATTAGCTCCAAAATGGCCTATTTTATCAAAAATGACCTATACTTAGCTTAGTTCTCTCCCAAATGACATAATAATCTTACTGAGCTCCAAAATTACCTATTTTACCTAGCTTAGCTATTAAATGACTTATACTTAGCTTATTTAGCTCCAAAATGGCATAATAAGCATAGTTAGCTCCTAATGGACCTATTTTTACCGAAGTTAGCTATAAAATGACATATAGTGAGCTTAGTTTTCCTCCTAAATGTCGTAGTAAGCTAAATTAGCTCCAAAAATGCCTATTTTATCAAAAATGACATATACTTCACTTAGTTAGCTCCAAAATGGCATAATAAGCTTAGCTAACTCCAAAATGACATATTTTTCAAAAGTTACTATTAAATGACCTATAATTAGCTTAGATAGATTCAAAGTGGCATAATAAGCATAGTTAGCTCCTAAATGACCTATTTTTACCTAAGTTAGCTCTAAAATGACATACATTTAGCTTAGTTTCCTCCTAAATGACATAGTAAGCTGAATTAGCTCCTAAATGGCCTATTTTGTCAAAAATGTCATATACTTAGCTTAGTTCTCTCCTAAATGACATAATAAGCTTACCTAGCTCCAAAATGGCCTATTTTACCTAGCTTAGCTACTAAATAACCTATACTTAGCTTACTTAGCTCCAAAATGTCATAATAAGCATAGTTAGCTCCTAAATCACCTATTTTTACCTAAGTTAACTCTAAAATGACATATAGTTAGCTTAGTTTCCTCCTAAATGACCTAGTAAGCTGAATTAGCTCCTAAATGGCCTATTTCATCAGAAATGTCATATACTTAGCTTAGTTCCTCCTAAATGATATAATAAGCTTACCTAGCTCCAAAATGGCCTATTTTACCTAGCTTAGCTACTAAATGACCTATACTTAGCTTACTTTGCTCCAAAATGGCATAATAAGCATAGTTAGCTCCTAAATGACCTATTTTTACCTAAGTTAGCTCTAAAATGACATATAGTTAGCTTAGTATCCTCCTAAATGACGTAGTAAGCTAAATTAGCTCCAAAAAGGCCTATTTTATCAGAAATGAGATATACTTCACTTAGTTAGCTCCAAAATGGCATAATAAGCTTAGCTAACTCCAAAATGACATACTTTACCAAAGTTAGCTATTAAATGACCTATAATTAGCTTAGATAGATTCAAAATGGCATAATAAGCATAGTTAGCTCCTAAATGACCTATTTTTACCTAAGTTAGCTCTAAAATGACATATATTTAGCTTAGTTTCCTCCTAAATGACATAGTAAGCTGAATTAGCTCCTAAATGGCCTATTTTATCAAAAATGGCATATACTTAGCTTAATTCTCTCCTAAATGACAAAATAAGCTTACCTAGCTCCAAAATGGCCTATTTTACCTAGCTTAGCTACTAAGTGACCTATACTTAGCTTAGCAAGCTCGAAAATGGCATAATAAGCATAGCTAGCTCCTAAATGGCCTATTTTTACTTAAGTTAGTTCTAAAATGACATATAGTTCGCTAAGTTTCCTTCTAAATGACGCAGTAAGCTAAATTAGCTCCAAAATGGCCTATTTCATCAAAAATGATCTATACTTAGCTTAGTTCTCTCCCAAATGACATAATAATCTTAGTGAGCTCCAAAATGGCCTATTTTACCTAGCTTAGCTATTAAATGACCTATACTTAGCTTACTTAGCTCCAAAATGGCATAATAAGCATAGTTAGCTCCTAATGGACCTATTTTTACCGAAGTTAGCTCTAAAATGACATATAGTTAGCTTAGTTTCCTCCTAAATGACATAGTAAGCTGAATTAGCTCCTAAATGGCCTATTTTATCAAAAATGTCATATACTTAGCTTAGTTCTCTCCCAAATGACATAATAATCTTACTGAGCTCCAAAATGGCCTATTTTACCTAGCTTAGCTATTAAATGACCTATACTTAGCTTACTTAGCTCCAAAATGGCATAATAAGCATAGTTAGCTCCTAATGGACCTATTTTTACCGATGTTAGCTCTCAAATGACATATAGTTAGCTTAGTTTCCTCCTAAATGACGTAGTAAGCTAAATTAGCTCCAAAAAGGCCTATTTTATAAAAAATGACATATACTTCACTTAGTTAGCTACAAAATGGCATAATAAGCTTAGCTAACTCCAAAATGACATATTTTTCAAAAGTTAGCTATTAAATGACCTATAATTAGCTTAGATAGATTCAAAGTGGCATAATAAGCATAGTTAGCTCCTAAATGACCTATTTTTACCTAAGTTAGCTCTAAAATGACATACATTTAGCTTAGTTTCCTCCTAAATGACATAGTAAGCTGAATTAGCTCCTAAATGGCCTATTTTGTCAAAAATGTCATATACTTAGCTTAGTTCTCTCCTAAATGACATAATAAGCTTACCTAGCTCCAAAATGGCCTATTTTACCTAGCTTAGCTACTAAATAACCTATACTTAGCTTACTTAGCTCCAAAATGTCATAATAAGCATAGTTAGCTCCTAAATCACCTATTTTTACCTAAGTTAGCTCTAAAATGACATATAGTTAGCTTAGTTTCCTCCTAAATGACCTAGTAAGCTGAATTAGCTCCTAAATGGCCTATTTCATCAGAAATGTCATATACTTAGCTTAGTTCCTCCTAAATGATATAATAAGCTTACCTAGCTCCAAAATGGCCTATTTTACCTAGCTTAGCTACTAAATGACCTATACTTAGCTTACTTAGCTCCAAAATGGCATAATAAGCATAGTTAGCTCCTAAATGACCTATTTTTACCTAAGTTAGCTCTAAAATGACATATAGTTAGCTTAGTTTCCTCCTAAATGACGTAGTAAGCTAAATTAGCTCCAAAAAGGCCTATTTTATCAGAAATGAGATATACTTCACTTAGTTAGCTCCAAAATGGCATAATAAGCTTAGCTAACTCCAAAATGACATACTTTACCAAAGTTAGCTATTAAATGACCTATAATTAGCTTAGATAGATTCAAAATGGCATAATAAGCATAGTTAGCTCCTAAATGACCTATTTTTACCTAAGTTAGCTCTAAAATGACATATATTTAGCTTAGTTTCCTCCTAAATGACATAGTAAGCTGAATTAGCTCCTAAATGGCCTATTTTATCAAAAATGGCATATACTTAGCTTAATTCTCTCCTAAATGACAAAATAAGCTTACCTAGCTCCAAAATGGCCTATTTTACCTAGCTTAGCTACTAAGTGACCTATACTTAGCTTAGCAAGCTCGAAAATGGCATAATAAGCATAGCTAGCTCCTAAATGGCCTATTTTTACCTAAGTTAGTTCTAAAATGACATATAGTTCGCTTAGTTTCCTTCTAAATGACGTAGTAAGCTAAATTAGCTCCAAAATGGCCTATTTCATCAAAAATGATCTATACTTAGCTTAGTTCTCTCCCAAATGACATAATAATCTTAATGAGCTCCAAAATGGCCTATTTTACCTAGCTTAGCTATTAAATGACCTATACTTAGCTTACTTAGCTCCAAAATGGCATAATAAGCATAGTTAGCTCCTAATGGACCTATTTTTACCGAAGTTAGCTCTAAAATGACATATAGTTAGCTTAGTTTCCTCCTAAATGACATAGTAAGCTGAATTAGCTCCTAAATGGCCTATTTTATCAAAAATGTCATATACTTAGCTTAGTTCTCTCCCAAATGACATAATAATCTTACTGAGCTCCAAAATGGCCTATTTTACCTAGCTTAGCTATTAAATGACCTATACTTAGCTTACTTAGCTCCAAAATGGCATAATAAGCATAGTTAGCTCCTAATGGACCTATTTTTACCGATGTTAGCTCTAAAATGACATATAGTTAGCTTAGTTTCCTCCTAAATGACGTAGTAAGCTAAATTAGCTCCAAAAAGGCCTATTTTATCAAAAATGACATATACTTCACTTAGTTAGCTACAAAATGGCATAATAAGCTTAGCTAACTCCAAAATGACGTATTTTTCAAAAGTTAGCTATTAAATGACCTATAATTAGCTTAGATAGATTCAAAGTGGCATAATAAGCATAGTTAGCTCCTAAGTGACCTATTTTTGCCTAAGTTAGCTCTAAAATGACATATATTTAGCTTAGTTTCCTCCTAAATGACATAGTAAGTTGAATTAGCTCCGAAATGGCCTATTTTATCAAAAATGGCATATACTTAGCTTAGTTCTCTCCTAAATGACAAAATAAGCTTACCTAGCTCCAAAATGGCCTATTTTACCTAGCTTAGCTGCTAAATGACCTATACTTAGCTTACTTAGCTCCAAAATGGCATAATAAGCATAGTTAGCTCCTAAATGACCTAATTTTACCTAAGTTAGCTCTAAAATGACGTATAGTTAGCTTAGTTTCCTTCTAAATGACGTAGTAAGCTAAATTAGCTCCAAAATGGCCAATTTTATCAAAATTAGCTATTAAATGACCTATAATTAACTTAGTTAGCTTCAAAATGGCATAATAAGCATAGTTAGCTCCTAAATGGCATATATGTAGCTTAGTTTCCTCCTAAATGACATATTAAGCTAAATTAGCTCCTAAATGGCCTATTTTATCCAAAAAGTCCTATACTTAGCTTACCTAGCTCCAAAATGGCCTATTTTATCTAGCTTAGCTACTAAATGACCTATACTTAGCTTACTAAGCTCCAAAATGGCATAATAAGCATAGTTCGCTCCTAAATGACCTATTTTTACCTAAGTTAGCTCTAAAATGACATATAGTTAGCTTAGTTTCCTCCTAAATGACGTAGTAAGCTAAATTAGCTCCAAAAAGGCCAATTTTATCAAAAATGACATATACTTCACTTAGTTAGCTCCAAAATAGCATAATAAGCTTAGCTAACTCCAAAATGACATATTTTTCAAAAGTTAGCTATTAAATGACCTATAATTAGCTTAGATAGATTCAATGTGGCATAATAAGCATAGTTAGCTCCTAAATGACCTATTTTTTACCTAAGTTAGCTCTAAAATGACATATAATTAGCTTAGTTTCGTCCTAAATGACACAGTAAGCTGAAGTAGCTCCTAAATGGCCTATTTTATCAAAAATGTCATATACGTAGCTGAGTTCTCTCCTAAATGACATAATAAGCTTACCTAGCTCCAAAATGGCCTATTTTACCTAGCTTAGCTACTAAATAACCTATACTTAGCTTACTTAGCTCCAAAATGGCACAATAAGCATAGTTAGCTCCTAAATGACCTATTTTTACATAAGTTAGCTCTAAAATGACATATAGTTAGCTTACTTTCCTCCTAAATGACGTAGTAAGATAAATTAGCTCCAAAAAGGCCTATTTTTTCAAAAATGACATATACTTCACTTAGTTAGCTCCAAAATGGCATAATAAGCTTAGCTAACTCGAAAATGACATAGTTTTCAAAAGTTACTTAATAAATGACCTATAATTAGCTTAGCTAGATTCAAAGTGGCATAATAAGCGTAGTTAGCTACTAAATGACCTATTTTTACCTAAGTTAGCTCTAAAATGACATATAGTTAGCCTAGTTTCCTTCTAAATGACGTAGTAAGCTAAATTAGCTCCAAAATGGCTTACTTTTATCAAAAATGACCTATACTTCGCTTAGTTAGCTCCAAAGATTGCATAATAAGCTTAGCTAGCTCTAAAATGACATATATTTAGCTTAGTTTCCTCCTAAATGACATAGTAAGCTGAATTAGCTCCTAAATGGCTTATTTTATCAAAAATGGCGTATACTTAGCTTAGTTCTCTCCTAAATGACAAAATATGCTTACCTAGCTCCAAAATGGCCTATTTTACCTAGCTTAGCTACTAAATGACCTATACTTAGCTTACTTAGCTCCAAAATGTCATAATAAGCATAGTTAGCTCCTAAATGACCTATTTTTACCTAAGTTAGCTCTAAAATGACATATAGTTAGCTTAGTTTCCTTCTAAATGACGTAGTAAGCTAAATTAGCTCCAAAATGGCCTATTTTATCAAAGTTAGCTATTAAATGACCTATAATTAACTTAGTTAGCTTCAAAATGGCATAATAAGCATAGTTAGCTCCTAAATGGCCTACTTTTACCTAAGTTAGCTCTAAAATGACATATATTTAGCTTAGTTTCCTCCTAAATGATAGAGTAAGCTGAATTAGCTCCTAAATGGCCTATTTTATCAAAAATGTCATATACTTAGCTTAGTTCTCTCCCAAATGACATAATAATCTTACTGAGCTCCAAAATGGCCTATTTTACCTAGCCTAGCTATTAAATGGCCTATACTTAGCTTACTTAGCTCCAAAATGGCATAATAAGCATAGTTAGCTCCTAATGGACCTATTTTTACCGATGTTAGCTCTAAAATGACATATAGTTAGCTTAGTTTCCTCCTAAATGACGTAGTAAGCTAAATTAGCTCCAAAAAGGCCTATTTTATAAAAAATGACATATACTTCACTTAGTTAGCTACAAAATGGCATAATAAGCTTAGCTAACTACAAAATGACATATTTTTTAAAAAGTTAGCGATTAAATGACCTATAATTAGCTTAGATAGATTCAAAGTGGCATATTAAGCATAGTTAGCTCCTAAATGACGTATTTTTCGCTAAGTTAGCTCTAGAATGACATATATGTAGCTTAGTTTCCTCCTAAATGACATAGTAAGCTAAATTAGCTCCTAAATGGCCTATTTTATCCAAGAAGTCCTATACTTAGCTTACCTAGCTCCAAAATGGCCTATTATACCTAGCTTAGCTACTAAATGACCTATACTTAGCTTACTAAGCTCCAAAATGGCATAATAAGCATAGTTAGCTCCTAAATGACCTATTTTTACCTAAGTTAGCTCTAAAATGACATATAGTTAGCTTAGTTTCCTCCTAAATGACGTAGTAAGCTAAATTAGCTCCAAAAAGGCCTATTTTATCAAAAATGACATATACCTCACTTAGTTAGCTCCAAATTAGCATAATAAGCTTAGCTAACTCCAAAATGACATATTTTTCAAAAGTTAGCTATTAAATGACCTATAATTAGCTTAGATAGATTCAAAGTGGCATAATAAGCATAGTTAGCTCCTAAATGACCTATTTTTACCTAAGTTAGCTCTAAAATGACATATATTTAGCTTAGTTTCCTCCTAAATGACATATTAAGCTGAATTAGCTCCTAAATGGCCTATTTTATCAAAAATGTCATATACTTAGCTTAGTTCTCTCCCAAATGACATAATAATCTTACTGAGCTCCAAAATGGCCTATTTTACCTAGCTTAGCTATTAAATGACCTATACTTAGCTTACTTAGCTCCAAAATGGCATAATAAGCATAGTTAGCTCCTAATGGACCTATTTTTACCGATGTTAGCTCTAAAATGACATATAGTTAGCTTAGTTTCCTCCTAAATGACGTAGTAAGCTAAATTAGCTCCAAAAAGGCCTATTTTATAAAAAATGACATATACTTCACTTAGTTAGCTCCAGAATGGCATAATAAGCTTAGCTAACTCCAAAATGACATATTTTTTCAAAAGTTAGCTATTAAATGACTTATAATTAGCTTAGATAGATTCAAAGTGGCATATTAAGCATAGTTAGCTCCTAAATGACCTATTTTTAGCTAAGTTAGCTCTAAAATGACATATATTTAGCTTAGTTTCCTCCTAAATGACATAGTAAGCTGAATTAGCTCCTAAATGGCCTATTTTATCAAAAATGACATATACTTAGCTTAGTTCTCTCCTAAATGACAAAATAAGCTTACCTAGCTCCAAAATGGCCTATTTTACCTAGCTTAGCTACTAAATGACCTATAGTTAGCTTACTTAGCTCCAAAATGGCATAATAAGCATAATTAGCTCCTAAATGACCTATTTTTACCTAAGTTAGCTCTAAAATGACATATAGTTAGCTTAGTTTCCTTCTAAATGACGTAGTAAGCTAAATTAGCTCCAAAATGGCCTATTTTATCAAAAATGACCTATACTTCGCTTAGTTAGCTCCGAAATGGCATAATAAGCTTAGCTAGCTCCAAAATGACCTATTTTAGCAAAGTTAGCTATTAAATGACCTATAATTAGCTTAGTTAGCTTCAAAATGGCATAATAAGCATAGTTAGCTCCTAAATGGCCTATTTTTACCTAAGTTAGCTTTAAAATGACATATATGTAGCTTAGTTTCCTCCTAAATGACATAGTAAGCTAAATTAGCTCCTAAATTGCCTATTTTATCCAAAAAGTCCAATACTTAGCTTAGTTCTCTCGCAAATGACACAATAAGCTTACTGAGCTCCAAAATGGCCTATTTTACCTAGCTTAGCTTTTAAATGACCTATACTCACCTTACTTAGCTCCAAAATAGCATAATAAGCATAGTTAGTTCCTAAGTGACCTATTTTACCTAAGATAGCTCTAAAATGACATATAGTTAGCTTAGTTTCCTCCTAAATGACCTAGTAAGCTAAATTAGCTCCAAATGGCCTATTTTATAAAAAATGACATATACTTCGCTTAGTTAGCTCCAAACTGGCATAATAAGCTTAGCTAGCTCCAAAATGACCTATTTTTACCAAAGTTGACTATTAAATGACCTATAATAAATTTAGTTAGCTTCAAAATGGCACAATAAGCATAGATAGCTCCTACATGACCTTTTTTTACCTAAGTTAGCTCTAAAATGACATATATTTAGCTTAGTTTCCTCCTAAATGACATAGTAAGCTGAATTAGCTCCTAAATGGCCTATTTTTATCAAAAATGACCTATACTTAGCTTAGTTCTCTCCCAAATGACATAATAATCTTACTAAGCTCCAAAATGACCTATTTTACCTAGCTTAGCTATAAAATGACCTATACTTAGCTTACTTAGCTCCAGAATGGCATAATAAGCATAGTTAGCTCCTAAATGACCTATTTTTACCTAAGTTCGCTCTAAAATGACATATAGTTAGCTTAGTTTCCTTCTAAATGACGTAGTAAGCTAAATTAGCTCCAAAATGGCCTACTTTATCAAAAATAACCTATACTTAGCTTAGTTATCTCCCAAATGACATAATAATCTTACTGAGCTCCAAAATGGCCTATTTTACCTATCTTAGCTAATAAATGACCTATACTTAGCTTACTTTGCTCCAAAATGGCATAATAAGCATAGTTAGCTCCTAAATGACCTATTTTTACCTAGGTTAGCTCTAAAATGACATATAGTTAGCTTAGTTTCCTCCTAAATGACGTAGTAAGTTAAATTAGCTCCAAAAAGGCCTATTTTATCAAAAATGACATATACTTCACTTAGTTAGCTCCAAAATGGCATAATAAGCTTAGCTAACTCCAAAATGAATGACCTATAATTAGCTTAGATAGATTGAAAATGGCATAATAAGCATAGTTAGCTCCTAAATGACCTATTTTTACCTAAGTTGGATCTAAAATGACATATATTTAGCTTAGTTTCCTCCTAAATGACATAGTAAGCTGAATTAGCTCCGAAATGGCCTATCTTATCAAAAATGGCATATACTTAGCTTAGTTCTCTCCTAAATGACAAAATAAGCTTACCCAGCTCCAAAATGGCCTATTTTACCTAGCTTAGCTACTAAATGACCTATACTTAGCTTACTTAGCTCCAAAATGGCATAATAAACATAGTTAGCTCCTAAATGACCTATTTTTACCTAAGTTAGCTCTAAAATGACATATAGTTAGCTTAGTTTCCTTCTAAATGACGTAGTAAGCTAAATTAGCTCCAAAATGGCGTATTTTATCAAAAATGACCTATACTTAGCTTAGTTAGCTCCAAAAATTGCATAATAAGCTTAGCTAGCTCTAAAATGAGATATATTTAGCTTAGTTTCCTCATAAATGACATAGTAAGTTGAATTAGCTCCTAAATGGCTTATTTTATCAAAAATGGCGTATACTTAGCTTAGTTCTCGCCTAAATGACAAAATAAGCTTACTTAGCTCCAAAATGGCCTATTTTACCTAGCTTAGCTACTAAATGACCTATACTTAGCTTACTTAGCTCCAAAATGGCATAATAAGCATAGTTAGCTCCTAAATGACCTATTTTTACCTAAGTTAGCTCTAAAATGACATATAGTTAGCTTAGTTTCCTTCTAAATGACGTAGTAAGCTAAATTAGCTCCAAAATGGCCTATTTTATCAAAGTTAGCTATTAAATGACCTATAATTAACTTAGTTAGCTTCAAAATGGCATAATAAGCATAGTTAACTCCTAAATGACCTATTTTTACCTAAGTTAGCTCTAAAATGACATATATGTAGCTTAGTTTCCTCCTAAATGACATAGTAAGCTAAATTAGCTCCTAAATGGCCTATTTTATCCAAGAAGTCCTATACTTAGCTTACCTAGCTCCAAAATGGCCTATTATACCTAGCTTAGGTACTAAATGACCTATACTTAGCTTACTAAGCTCCAAAATGGCATAATGAGCATAGTTAGCTCCTAAATGACCTATTTTTACCTAAGTTAGCTCTAAAATGACATATAGTTAGCTTAGTTTCCTCCTAAATGACGTAGTAAGCTAAATTAGCTCCAAAAAGGCCTATTTTATCAAAAATGACATATACCTCACTTAGTTAGCTCCAAAATAGCATAATAAGCTTAGCTAACTCCAAAATGACATATTTTTCAAAAGTTAGCTATTAAATGACCTATAATTAGCTTAGATAGATTCAAAGTGGCATAATAAGCATAGTTAGCTCCTAAATGACCTATTTTTACCTAAGTTAGCTCTAAAATGACATATATTTAGCTAAGTTTCCTCCTAAATGACATAGTAAGCTGAATTAGCTCCTAAATGGCCTATTTTATCAAAAATGTCAGATACTTAGTTTAGTTCTCTCCCAAATGACATAATAATCTTACTGAGCTCCAAAATGGCCTATTTTACCTAGCTTAGCTATTAAATGACCTATACTTAGCTTACTTAGCTCCAAAATGGCATAATAAGCATAGTTAGCTCCTAATGGAGCTATTTTTACCGATGTTAGCTCTAAAATGACATATAGTTAGCTTAGTTTCCTCCTGAATGACGTAGTAAGCTAAATTAGCTCCGAAAAGGCCTATTTTACAAAAAAATGACATATACTTCACTTAGTTAGCTCCAAAATGGCATAATATGCTTAGCTAACTCCAAAATGACATATTTTTTCAAAAGTTAGCTATTAAATGACCTATAATTAGCTTAGATAGATTCAAAGTGGCATATTAAGCATAGTTAGCTCCTAAATGACCTATTTTTAGCTAAGTTAGCTCTAAAATGACATATATTTAGCTTAGTTTCCTCCTAAATGACATAGTAAGCTGAATTAGCTCCTAAATGGCCTATTTTATTAAAAATGGCATATACTTAGCTTAGTTCTCTCCTAAATGACAAAATAAGCTTACCTAGCTCCAAAATGGGCTATTTTACCTAGCTTAGCTACTAAATGACCTATACTTAGCTTACTTAGCTCCAAAATGGCATAATAAGCATAATTAGGTCCTAAATGACCTATTTTTACCTAAGTTAGCTCTAAAATGACATATAGTTAGCTTACTTTCCTTCTAAATGACGTAGTAAGCTAAATTAGCTCCAAAATGGCCTATTTTATCAAAAATGACCTATACTTCGCTTAGTTAGCTCCAAAATGGCATAATAAGCTTAGCTAGCTCCAAAATGACCTATTTTACCAAAGTTAGCTATTAAATGACCTATAATTAGCTTAGTTAGCTTCAAAATGGCATAATAAGCATTGTTAGCTCCTAAATGGCCTATTTTTACCTAAGTTAGCTCTAAAATGACATATATGTAGCTTAGTTTCCTCCTAAATGACATAGTAAGCTAAATTAGCTCCTAAATTGCCTATTTTATCCAAAAAGTCCTATACTTAGCTTAGTTCTCTCGCAAATGACACAATAAGCTTACTGAGCTCCAAAATGGCATAATAAGCATAGTTAGTTCCTAAGTGACCTACTTTTACCTAAGATAGCTCTAAAATGACATATAGTTAGCTTAGTTTCCTCCTAAATGACCTACTAAGCTAAATTAGCTCCAAATGGCCTATTTTATAAAAAATGACATATACTTCGCTTAGTTAGCTCCAAACTGGTATAATAAGCTTAGCTAGCTCCAAAATGACCTATTTTTACCAAAGTTGACAATTAAATGACCTATAATAAATTTAGTTAGCTTCAAAATGGCACAATAAGCATATATAGCTCCTACATGACCTTTGTTTACCTAAGTTAGCTCTAAAATGACATATATTTAGCTTAGTTTCCTCCTAAATGACATAGTAAGCTGAATTAGCTCCTAAATGGCCTATTTTTATCAAAAAAGACCTATACTTAGCCTAGTTCTCTCCCAAATGACATAATAATCTTACTAAGCTCCAAAATGGCCTATATTACCCAGCTTAGCTATTAAATGACCTATACTTAGCACACTTAGCTCCAAAATGGCATAATAAGCATAGTTAGCTCCTAAATGACCTATTTTTACCTAAGTTTGCTCTAAAATGACATATAGTTAGCTTAGTTTCCTTCTAAATGACGTAGTAAGCTAAATTAGCTCCAAAATGGCCTATTTTATCAAAAATGACCTATACTTAGCTTAGTTATCTCCCAAATGACATAATAATCTTACTGAGCTCCAAAATGGCCTATTTTGCCTAGCTTAGCTAATAAATGACCTATACTTAGCTTACTTAGCTCCAAAATGGCATAATAAGCATAGTTAGCTCCTAATGGACCTATTTTCACTGAAGTTAGCTCTAAAATAACATATAGGTAGGTTAGTTTCCTCCTAAATGATGTAGTAAGCTAAATTAGCTCCAAAAAGGCCTATTTTATCAAAAATGACATATACTTCACTTAGTTTGCTCCAAAATGGCATAATAAGCTTAGCTAACTCCAAAATGACATATTTTTCAAAAGTTAGCTATTAAATGACCTATAATTAGCTTAGATAGATTCAAAGTGGCATAATAAGCATAGTTAGCTCCTAAATGACCTATTTTTACCTAAGTTAGCTCTAAGAGGACATATAGTTAGCTTAGTTTCCTTCTAAATAACGTAGTAAGCTAAATTAGCTCCAAAATGGCCTATTTTATCAAAAATGACCTATACTTCGCTTAGTTAGATCCAAAATGGCATAATAAGCTTAGCTAGCAACAAAATGACCTATTTTTACAAAAGTTAGCTATTAAATGACCTATAATTAGCTTAGTTAGCTTCAAAATGGCATAATAAGCATAGTTAGCTCCTAAATGGCCTATTTTTACCAAAGTTAGCTCTAAAATGACAAATATTTAGCTTAGTTTCCTCCGAAATGACATAGTAAGCTGAATTAGCTCCTAAATGGCCTATTTTATCAAAAATGTCATATACTTAGCTTAGTTCTTTCCTAAAGCTTATCTAGCTCCAAAATGGCCTATTTTACCTAGCTTAGGTACTAAATGAACTATGCTTAGCTTACTTAGCTCCAAAATGGCATAATAAGCATAGTTGGCTCCTAAATGACCTAATTTTACCTAACTTAGCTCTAAAATCACGTATAGTTAGCTTAGTTTCCTCCTAAATGATGTAGTAAGCTAAATTAGCTCCAAAAAGGCCTATGTTATCAAAAATGACATATACTTCACTTAGTTAGCTCCAAAATAGCATAATAAGCTTAGCAAACTCCAAAATGACGTATTTTTTAAAAGTTAGCTATTAAATGACCTATAATTAGATTAGATAGATTCAAAGTGGCATAATAAGCATAATTAGCTCCTAAATGACCTATTTTTACCTAAGTTAGCTCTAAAATGACATATATTTAGCTTAGTTTCCTCCTAAATGACATAGTAAGCTGAATTAGCTCCTAAATGGCCTATTTTATCAAAAATGTCATATACTTAGCTTAGTTTTCTCCCAAATGACATAATAATCTTACTGAGCTCCAGAATGGCCTATTTTACCTAGCTTAGCTATTAAATGACCTATACTTAGCTTACTTAGCTCCAAAATGGCATAATAAGCATAGTTACCTCCTAAATGACCTATTTTTACCTAAGTTAGCTCTAAAATGACATATAGTTAGCTTATTTTCCTCCTAAATGATGTAGTAAGCTAAATTAGCTCCAAAAAGGGCTATTTTATAAAAAATGACATATACTTCACTTAGTTAGCTCCAAAATGGCATAATAAGCTTCTCTAACTCCAAAATGACATACTTTACCAAAGTTAGCTATTAAATGACCTATAATTAGCTTAGATAGATTCAAAATGGCATAAGAAGCATAGTTAGCTCCTAAATGACCTATTTTTACCTAAGTTAGCTCTAAAATGACATATATTTAGCTTAGTTTCCTCCTAAATGACATAGTAAGCTGAATTCGCTCCTAAATGGCCTATTTTATCCAAAAAGTCCTATACTTAGCTTAGTAAGATTACTGAGCTCCAAATTGGCCTATTTTACCTAGCTTAGCTATTAAATAACCTATACTTAGCTTACTTACCTCCAAAATACCATAATAAGCATAGTTAGCTCCTAAGTGACCTATTTTTACCTAAGTTAGATCTAAAATGACGTATAGTTAGCTTAGTTTCCTCCTAAATGACCTATTAAGCTAAATTAGCTCCACATGGGCTATTCTATAAAAAATGACATATACTTCGCTTAGTTAGCTCCAAAATGGCCTAATAAGCTTAGCTAGCTTGAAAATAACCTATTTTTACCAAATTTAGCTATTAAATGACCTATAATTAGCTTAGTTAGCTTCAAAATGGCATAATAAGCATAGTTAGCTCCTAAATGGCCTATTTTTACCTAAGTTAGCTCTAAAATGACATATATGTAGCTTAGTTTCCTCTTAAATGACATAGTAAGCTAAATTAGCTCCTAAATGGCCTATTTTATCCAAAAAGTCCTATACTTAGCTTGGTTCTCTCGCAAATGACACAATAAGCTCACTCAGCTCCAAAATGGCCTATTTTACCTAGCTTAGCTTTTAAATGACCTATACTTAGCTTACTTAGCTCCAAAATAGCATAATAAGCATAGTTAGTTCCTAAGTGACCTATTTTTACCTAAGATAGCTCTAAAATGACATATAGTTAGCTTAGTTTCCTCCTAAATGACCTAGTAAGCTAAATTAGCTCCAAATGGCCTATTTTATAAAAAATGACATATACTTCACTTAGTTAGCTCCAAAATGGTATAATAAACTTAGCTAGCTCCAAAATTACCTATTTTTACCAAAGTTGACTATTAAATGACCTATAATAAACTTAGTTAGCTTCAAAATGGCACAATAAGCATAGATAGCTCCTACATGACCTTTTTTCCCTAAGTTAGCTCTAAAATGACATATATTTAGCTTAGTTTCCTCCTAAATGACCTAGTAAGCTGAATTAGCTCCTAAATGGCCTATTTTTATCAAAAATGACCTATACTTAGCTTAGTTCTCTCCCAAATGACATAATAATCTTACTAAGCTCCAAAATGGCCTATTTCACCTAGCTTAGCTATGAAATGACCTATACTTAGCTTACTTAGCTCCAAAATGGCATAATAAGCATAGTTAGCTCCTAAATGACCTATTTTTACCTAAGTTAGCTCTAAAATGACATATAGTTAGCTTAGTTTCCTTCTAAATGACGTAGTAAGCTAAATTAGCTCAAAAATGGCCTATTTTATCAAAAATGACCTATACTTAGCTTATTTCTCTCCCAAATGACATAATAATCTTAATGAGCTCCAAAATGGCCTATTTTACCTAGCTTAGCTAATAAATGACCTATACTTACCTTACTTAGCTCCAAAATGGCATAATAAGCATAGTTAGCTCCTAATGGACCTATTTTTACTGAAGTTAGCTCTAAAATAACATATAGTTAGGTTAGTTTCCTCCTAAATGATGTAGTAAGTTAAATTAGCTCCAAAAAGGCCTATATTATAAAAAATGACATATACTTCACTTAGTTAGCTGCAAAATGGCATAATAAGCTTACCTAACTCCAAAATGAAATATTTTTCAAAAGTTAGCTATTAAATGACCTATAATTAGCTTAGATAGATTCAAAGTGGAATATTAAGCATAGTTAGCTCCTAAATGACCTATTTTTACCTAAGTTAGCTCTAAAATGACATATATTTAGCTTAGTTTCCTCCTAAATGACATAGTAAGCTGAATTAGCTCCTAAATGGCCTATTTTATCAAAAATGTCATATACTTAGCTGAATTCTTTCCTAAAGCTTACCTAGCTCCAAAATGGCCTATTTTACCTAGCTTAGCTACTAAATGACCTATACTTAGCTTACTTAGCTCCAAAATGGCATAATAAGCATAGTTAGCTCCTAAATGACCTATTTTACCTAAGTTAGCTCTAAAATGACATATAGTTAGCTTGTTTTCCTCCTAAATGACGTAGTAAGCTAAATTAGCTCCAAAAAGGCCTACTTTATCAAAAATGACATATACTTCACTTAGTTAGCTCCAAAATGGCATAATAAGCTTATCTAACTCCAAAATGACATACTTTACCAAAGTTAGCTATTAAATGACCTATAATTAGCTTAGATAGATTCCAAATGGCATAATTAGCATAGTTAGCTCCTAAATGACCTATTTTTACCTAAGTTAGCTCTAAAATGACATATAGTTAGCTTAGTTCCCTTCTAAATGACGTAGTAAGCTAAATTAGCTGCAAAATGGCCTATTTTATCAAAAATGACCTATACTTCGCTTAGTTAGCTCCAAAATGGCATAATAAGCTTAGCTAGCTCCAAAATGACCTATTTTACCAAAGTTAGCTATTAAATGACCTATAATTAGCTTAGTTAGCTTCAAAATGGCATAATAAGCATAGTTATCTCCTAAATGGCCTATTTGTACCTAAGTTAGCTCTAAAATGACATATATTTAGCTTAGTTTCCTCCTAAATGACATAGTAAGCTGAATTAGCTCCTAAATGGCCTATTTTATCAAAAATGTCATATACTTAGCTTAGTTCTTTCCTAAAGCTTATCTAGCTCCAAAATGGCCTGTTTTACCTAGCTTAGCTACTAAATGAACTATCTTAGCTTACTTAGCTCCAAAATGGCATAATAAGCATAGTTGGCTCCTAAATGACCTATCTTTACCTAAGTTAGCTCTAAAATGACATATAGTTAGCTTAATTTCATCCTAAATGACGTAGTAAGCTAAATTAGCTCCAAAAAGGCCTATTTTATCAAAAATGACATATACTTCACTTAGTTAGCTCCAAAATAGCATAATAAGCGTAGCTAACTCCAAAATGACATATTTTTTAAAAGTTAGCTATTAAATGACCTATAATTAGTTAGACAGATTCAAAGTGGCATAATAAGCATAGTTAGCTCCGAAATGACCTATTTTTACCTAAGTTAGCTCTAAAATGACATATATTTAGCTTAGTTTCCTCCTAAATGACATAGTAAGCTGAATTACCTCCTAAATGGCCTATTTTATCAAAAATGTCATATACTTAGCTTAGTTCTCTCCCAAATGACATAATAATCTTACTGAGCTCCAAAATGGCCTATTTTACCTAGCTTAGCTATTAAATGACCTATACTTAGCTTACTTAGCTCCAAAATGGCATAATAAGCATAGTTAGCTCCTAATGGACCTATTTTTACCGAAGTTAGCTCTAAAATGACATATAGTTAGCTTAGTTTCCTCCTAAATGACGTAGTAAGCTAAATTAGCTCCAAAAAGGCCTATTTTATCAAAAATGACATATACACACTTAGTTAGATCCAAAATGGCATAATAAGCTTAGCTAACTCCAAAATGACATAGTTTTCAAAAGTTAGCTATTAAATGACCTATAATTAGCTTAGATAGATTCAAAGTGGCATAATAAGCATAGTTAGCTCCTAAATGACCTATTTTTACCTAAGTTAGATCTAAAATGACATATATTTAGCTTAGTTTCCTCCTAAATGACATAGTAAGCTGAATTACCTCCTAAATGGCCTATTTTATCAAAAATGTCATATACGTAGCTTAGTTCTTTCCTAAAGCTTACCTAGCTCCAAAATGGCCTATTTTACCTAGCTTAGCTACTAAATGACCTATACTTACCTTACTTAGCTCCAAAATGGCATAATAAGCATAGTTACGTCCTAAATGACCTATTTTTACCTAAGTTAGCTCTTAAATGACATATAGTTAGCTTATTTTCCTCCTAAATGACGTAGTAAGCTAAATTAGCTCCAAAAAGGCCTATTTTATCAAAAATGACATATACTTCACTTAGTTAGCTCCAAAATGGCATAATAAGCTTCTCTAACTCCAAAATGACATACTTTACCAGAGTTAGCTATTAAATGAACTATAATTAGCTTAGATAGATTCAAAATGGCATAATAAGCATAGTTAGCTCCAAAATGACATAATAAGCTTACCTAGCTCCAAAATGGCCTATTTTACCTAGCTTAGCTACTAAATGACCTATACTTAGCTTACTTAGCTCTAAAATGGCATAATAAGCATAATTAGCTCCTAAATGACCTATTTTTACCTAAGTTAGCTCTAAATGACATATAGTTAGCTTAGTTTCCTTCTAAATGACGTAGTAAGCTAAATTAGCTCCAAAATGGCCTATTTTATCAAAAATGACCTTAACTTCGCTTAGTTAGCTCCAAAATGGCATAATAAGCTTAGCTAGCTCCAAAATGACCTATTTTACCAAAGTTAGCTATTAAATGACCTATAATTAGCTTAGTTAGCTTCAAAATGGCATAATAAGCATAGTTAGCTCCTAAATGGCCTAGTTTTACCTTAGTTAGCTCTAAAATGACATATATGTAGCTTAGTTTCCTCCTAAATGACATAGTAAGCTAAATTAGCTCGTAAATGGCCTATTTTATCCAAAAAGTCCTATACTTAGCTTCGTTCTCTCGCAAATGACACAATAAGCTTACTGAGCTCCAAAATGGCCTATTTTACCTAGCTTAGATTTTAAATGACCGATACTTAGCTTACTTAGCTCCAAAATAGCATAATAAGCATAGTTACTTCCTAAGTGACCTATTTTTACCTAAGATAGCTCTAAAATGACATATAGTTAGCTTAGTTTCCTCCTGAATGACCTAGTAAGCTAAATTAGCTTCAAATGGCCTATTTTATAAAAAATGACATATACTTCCCTTACTTAGCTCCAAAATGGTATAATAAGCTTAGCTAGCTCCAAAATGACCTATTTTTACCAAAGTTGACTATTAAATGACCTATAATAAACTTAGTTAGCTTCAAAATGGCACAATAAGCATAGATAGCTCCTACATGACCTTTTTTTACCTAACCTCTAAAATGACATATATTTAGCTTAGTTTCCTCCTAAATGACATAGTAAGCTGAATTAGCTCCTAAATGGCCTATTTTTATCAAAAATGACCTATAATTAGCTTAGTTCTCTCGCAAATGACATACTAATCTTACTAAGCTCCAAAACGGCCTATTTTACCTAGCTTAGCTATTAAATGACCTATACTTAGCTTACTTAGCTCAAAAATGGCATAATAAGCATAGTTAGCTCCTAAATGACCTATTTTTACCTAAGTTAGCTCTAAAATGACATATAGTTAGCTTAGTTTCCTTCTAAATGACGTAGTAAGCTAAATTAGCTCCAAAATGGCCTATTTTATCAAAAATGACCTATACTTCGCTTAGTTAGCTCCAAAATGGCATAATAAGCTTAGCTAGCTCCAAAATAACCTATTTTACCAAAGTTAGCTATTAAATGACCTATAATTAGCTTAGTTTGCTTCAAAATGGCATAATAAGCATAGTTAGCTCCTAAATGGCCTATTTTTACCTAAGTTAGCTCTAAAATGACATATATGTAGCTTAGTTTCCTCCTAAATGACATAGTAAGCTAAATTAGCTCCTAAATGGCCTATTTTATCCAAAAAGCCTTATATTTAGCTTAGTTCTCTCCCAAATGACATAATAAGCTTACTCAGCTCCAAAATGGCCTATTTAACCTAGCTTAGCTATTAAATGACCAATACTTAGCTTACTTAGATCCAAAATGGCATAATAAGCATAGTTAGCTCCTAATGGACCTACTTTTACCGAAGTTAGCTCTAAAATGACATATAGATAGCTTAGTTTCCTCCTAAATGACATAGTAAGCTAAATTAGCTCCAAAAAGGCCTATTTTATCAAAAATGACATATGCTTCCCTTAGTTAGCTCCAAAATGGCATAGTAAGCTTAGCTAACTCCAAAATGACATATTTTACCAAAGTTAGCTATTAAATGACCTATAATTAGCTTAGATAGATTCAAAATGGCATAATAAGCATAGTTAGCTCCTAAATGACCTATTTTTACCTAAGTTAGCTCTAAAATGACATATATTTAGCTTAGTTTCCTCCTAAATGACATAGTAAGCTGAATTAGCTCCTAAATGGCCTATTTTATCAAAAATGGCATATACTTAGCTTAGTTCTCTCCTAAATGACAAAATAAGCTTACCTAGCTCCAAAATGGCCTATTTTACCTAGCTTAGCTACTAAATGACCTATACTTAGCTTACTTAGCTCCAAAATGGCATAATAAGCATAGTTAGCTCCTAAATGACCTATTTTTACCTAAGTTAGCTCTAAAATGACATATAGTTAGCTTAGTTTCCTTCTAAATGACGTAGTAAGCTAAATTAGCTGCAAAATGGCCTATTTTATCAAAAATGACCTATACTTCGCTTAGTTAGCTCCAAAATGGCATAATAAGCTTAGCTAGCTCCAAAATGACCTATTTTGCCAAAGTTAGCTATTAAATGACCTATAATTAGCCTAGTTAGCTTCAAAATGGCATAATAAGCATAGTTAGCTCCTAAATGGCCTATTTTTGCCTAAGTTAGCTCTAAAATGACATATATGTAGCTTAGTCTCCTCCTAAATGACATAGTAAGCTGAACTAGCTCCTAAATGGCCTATTTTTATCAAAAATGACCTATATTTAGCTTAGTTCTCTCCCAAATGACATAATAATCTTACAGAGCTCCAAAATGGCCTATTTTACCTAGGCTAGCTATTAAACGACCTATACTTAACTTACTTAGCTCCCAAATGGCATAATAAGCATAGTTAGCTCCTAAATGACCTATTTTTACCTAAGTTGGCTCTAAAATGACATATAGTTAGCTTAGTTTCCTCCTAAATGACGTAGTAAGCTAAATTAGCTCCAAAAATGTCAATTTTATCGAAAATGACATATACTTCGCTTAGTTAGCTCCAAAATGGTATAATAAGCTTAGCTAGCTCCAAAATGACCTATTTTTACCACAGTTGACTATTAAATGACCTCTAATAAACTTAGTTAGCTTCAAAATGGCACAATAAGCATAGATAGCTCCTAAATGACCTATTTTTACCTAAGTTAGCTCTAAAATGACATATATTTAGCTTAGTTTCCTCCTAAATGACATAGTAAGCTGAATTAGCTCCTAAATGGCCTATTTCATCAAAAATGTGATATACTTAGCTTAGTTCTCTCCTAAATGACATAATAAGCTTACCTAGCTCCAAAATGGCATATTTTACCTAGCTTAGCTACTAAATGACCTATACTTAGGTTACTTAGCTCCAAAATGGCATGATAAGGATAGTTAGCTCCTAAATGACCTAGTTTTTACCTAAGTTAGCTCAAAAATGACATATATGTAGCTTAGTTTCCTCCTAAATGACATAGTAAGCTGAATTAGCACTAAATGGCCTATTTTATCAAAAATGACATATACTTAGCTTAGTTCTCTCCCGAATGACATAATAAGCTTAGCTAACTCCAAAATGACATATTTTCCGAAGTTAGCTATTAAATGACCTATAATTAGCTTAGATAGATTCAAACTGGCATAATAAGCATTGTTAGCTCCTAAATGACCTATTTTTACATAATTTAGCTCTAAAATGACATATATTTAGCTTAGTTTCCTCCTAAATGACATAGTAAGCTGAATTAGCTCCTAAATGGCCTATTTCATCAAAAATGTCATATACTTAGCTTAGTTCTCTCCTAAATGACATAATAAGCTTACCTAGCTCCAAAATGGCCTATTTTACCTAGCTTGGCTACTAAATGACCTATACTTAGCTTACTTAGCTCCAAAATGGCATAATAAGAATAGTTAGCTCCTAAATGACCTATTTTTACCTAAGTTAGCTCTAAAGTGACATATAGTTAGCTTAGTTTCCTCCTAAATGACATGGTAAGCTAAATTATCTCAAAAAAGGCCTTTTTTTTCAAAAATGACATATACTTCACTTAGTTAGCTCCAAAATGGCATAATAAGCTTAGCTAACTCCAAAATGACATATTTTACCAAAGTTAGCTATTAAATGACATATAATTAGCTTAGATAGATTCAAAATGGCATAATAAGCATAGTTAGCTCCTAAATGACCTATTTTTACCTAAGTTAGCTCTAAAATGACATATATTTAGTTTAGTTTCCTCCTAAATGACATAGTATGCCGAATTAGCTCCTAAATGGCCTATTTCATCAAAAATGTCATATACTTAGCTTAGTTCTCTCCTAAATGACATAATAAGCTTACTGAGCTCCAAAATGGCCTATTTTACCTAGCTTAGCTACTAAATGACCTATACTTAGCTTACTTAGCTCCAAAATGGCATAATAAGCATAGTTAGCTCCTAAATGACCTATTTTTACCTAAGTTAGCTCTAAAATGACATATAGTTAGCTAGTTTCCTCCTAAATGACATAGTAAGCTAAATTAGCTCCAAAAAGGCCTATTTTATCAAAAATGACATATGCTTCCCTTAGTTAGATCCAAAATGTCATAGTAAGGTTATCTAACTCCAAAATGACATATTTTTCCAAAGTTAGCTATTAAATGACCTATAATTAGCTTAGATAGATTCAAAATGGCATAATAAGCATAGTTAGCTCCTAAATGACCTATTTTTTGTTGGAAATATGCCCTAGAGGCAATAACAAATTAGTTATTATCATATTTCCTTGTTCATGATAATCTTTTATTATCCATGATATAATTGTATTGATCGGAGACTTAAATGCATGTGTGGATACATAGACAAAACCATGTCCCTAGTATGCCTCTAATGGACTAGCTCGTTGATCAAAGGATGGTTAAGGTTTCCTAGCCATGGACATGAGATGTCATTTGATAACGGGATCACATCATTAGGAGAATGATGTGATGGATAAGACCCAAACTACAAACATAGCATATGATCGTGTCAGTTTATTGCTATTGTTTTCTGCATGTCAAGTATATGTTCCTATGACCATGAGATCATGCAACTCACGGATATCGGAGGAGTGCCTTGTGTGTATCAAACGTCGCAACGTAACTGGGTGACTATAAAGGTGCTCTACAGGTATCTCTGATGGTGTCTGTTGAGTTGGCATGGATCGAGACTAGGATTTGTTACTCCGTGTGACGGAGAGGTATCTCAGGGCCCACTCGGTAATACAACATCACAATGAGCCTTGCAAGCAATGTGACTAATTGTTAGTTGCAGGATCTTGTATTATGGAACGAGTAAAGAGACTTGCCAGTAACGAGGTTGAACTAGGTATGGAGATACCGACGATCGAATCTCGGGCAAGTAACATGCCGAAGAACAAAGGGAACGTTATACGGGATTAACTGAATCCTTCACATAGAGGTTCGACCGATAAAGATCTTCGTAGAATATGTGGGAACCAATGTGGACGTCCAGGTCCCGCCATTGGTTATTGACTATAGAGGTGTCTCGGTCATGTCTACATAGTTCTCGAACCCGCAGGGTCTGCACACTTAAGGTTCGGTGACGTTTCGGTAGTGTAGAGTTATGTATGGTGGTGACCGAAGGTTGTTCGGTGTCCCGGATGAGATCCCGGACGTCACGAGGAGCTCCGTAATGGTCCGGAGGTAAAGATTCATATATAGGAAGTCCCAGTTTGGTTTCCGGAAAAGTTTCGGGCTCATCGGTAGTGTACCGGGAGTATCGGTAGTGTACCGGGAGTGCCGGTAGTGTACCGGGGGACCTCCGGGAGGGGTATTTCGACCCCAAGAGGTCCATGGGCTGTGGGAGAATAATAACCAGCCCTTAGTGGGCTGGGAAAACAGCCACAAAGGCCCATGGCGCAGGAGAGAAAGTCCTAAAGCAAAACGTGGAAAATCAGCCAATAGGAGGCAATCCTACTCCAACTAGGATTGGTGGTGAAGTAGGATTGCTCCCACCTCCTATTTCGGCCGACCCAAAGGCCTTGGCTGCCTCTCCTCTCCTCTCCTCCTATATATACTAGTGGATTGGGTGTTTTTTGAACAGAATTTCCGGCCACGTGCTACCCGTTCCACCGGTGCATAGTTTCTCCTCTAGATCAGTTTTCCGCAGCGCTTAGGCGAAGCCCTGCCGGAATTGCTCCACCACCATCACCGGAGCTCCGTCACGCTGCCGGTGAACTCTCTCTCCTCTCCACCTCCTCTTGCTGGATCAAGACAGTGGAGATCGTCATCAAGCTGCACGTGTGCTGAACGCGGAGGTGCCGTCCGTTCGGCGCTAGATCGGAAGGACCGTGATCGAGATCGCGAGACGGTTCGTGATGAGATCGCGGAACAGATCGTGATGAGTTCGCGGGATAGATCGTGATCAAGATCGTGAGACGGATCGTGATGAGATCGCGGGACAGATCGTGATGAGTTCACGGGACGTATCGTGATTGGATCGCGGGACGGATCGTGATGAGATCGCGGGACGCTCGGCGATTTCGATCGCGAAGATGTTCGACTACACCAACCGCGTTTCTTTACGCTTCCCACTTAGCGATCTACAAGGGTATGTAGATCCACTCTCCCTCTCGTAGATGCTCATCACCATGGATAGGTTTGCGTGCGCGTAGGAAAATTTTTGTTTCCCATGCGACGTTCCCCAACAGTGGCATCATGAGCTAGGTTGATGGTTCGATGAGATCTCGAGTAGAACACAAAAGGTTTGAGGGCGTTGATGCTTAGATTGCTTCCTCCCTTGGTCGTATTTTGGTTCAGCGGGATTGTGAGATGAAGCGGCCCGGACCAACATTACTCGTACGCTTACGAGAGACCGGTTCCCTCGACGCAACTTGTTGCTTAGATGGCTTGCGGGTGACAGTTTCTCTCACTTTAGTTGGATCGGATCTGACAAAGGCGGTCCTTGAGAAGGTTGAAAATCAATCTATTTATCACCGTTTAGGTTTATGCGTAGGTGAGAATCGTTCTTGCTAGATACCCGTAGCAGCCACGTAAAACATGCAACAACAATTATAGGACGTCTAACTTGTTTTTGCAGGGTATGTTGTGATGTGATATGGCCAATTACATGATGAGATATATGTGATGTATGAGATGATCATGTGATGTATAGAATTTCACGACTTGCATGTTGTTGAATACGGCAACCGGTAGGAGCCATAGGGTTGTCTTTAATTATTGTATGACCTGCGTGTCAATCATTAAGCGCTATGTAATGCTTTACTTTATCGCTACGGTAGCAATAGTAGTAGAAGCATGTAGGGCGTGACAACCCCGATGGCAACACGTTGATGGAGATCAAGATGATGGAGATCATGGTGTCATGCCGGTGACGATGGAGATCATGCCGGTGCTTTCATGATGGAGATCAAAAGCACAAGATCATGGCCATATCATGTCACTTATGATTTACATGTGATGTTAATCCTTTTATGCACCTTGTTTTGCTTAGGACGACGGTAGCATTATAAGGTGATCCCTCACTTAATTTCAAGATAAATTGTGTTCTCCCCGAGTGTGCACCGTTGCGAAAGTTCGTCGTGTTGAGACACCACGTGATGATCGGGTGTGATAGACTCTACGTTCACATACAACGGGTGCAAGCCAGATTTGCACGCGCAGAACACTCGGGTTAAACTTGACGAGCCTAGCATGTACAGACATGGCCTCGGAACACAAGAGACAGAAAGGTCGAGCATGAGTCATATAGTGGATATGATCAACATAATGATGTTCACCATTGAAGCCACCTTAACTCACGTGATGATCGGACTTGAGTTGGTGAATTTGGATCATGTATCACTCGAATGACCAGAGGGATGTCAATTTGAGTGGGAGTTCTTAAGTAATATGATTAATTGAACTCATTATCATGAACATAGTCAAAGTGTCTTTGCAAATTATGTTGTACATTACTAGCTCGTGTTGTAGCTCCCTTGTATTTTTATATGTTCCTAGAGAAATAGAGTTGAAAGATGTTGGTAGCAATATTGCGGACTGGGTCCGTGATCTGAGGATTGTCCTCATTGCTGCACAGAAGGCTTATGTCCTTAATGCACCGCTCGGTGCGCCACCCCCTCTAGCGTCGTCTATAGATGTTGTGAACATCTGACAGGCACGTTTCGATGACTACTTGATAGTTTAGTGCGTCATGCATTACGGCTTAGAATTGAGGCTCGGAAACGTTTTGAATGTCACGGAACATATGAGATGTTCTAGGAGCAGAGATTGTGATCTCAGGCTCGTGCCTGTGTTGCGAGATATGAGATCTCCAACAAGATTCTTTGCCTGTAAGATGAAGGAGAATAGCTCAATCGTTGAGCATGTACTCAGATTGTCTGGGTACTACAATCGCTTGAATCAAGTGGGAGTTGATCTTCCAGATAAGATAGTGATTGATATAGTTCTCCAAGTCACTGTCACTAAAGCTACTAGAACTTTGTGATGAACTATAATACACCAGGGATAGAAGTATTGATCCCTGAGCTGTTCGCGATGTTTGACACCGCGAAGGTAGAAATCAAGAAGGACCGTCAAGTGTTGATGGTTAATCAAACCACTAGTTTCGAAAAGGGCAAGAGCAAGGAGGGAAACTTCATGGATAGCAAGTCAGTTGCTGCTCCAGTGAAGCAACCCAAAGTTGAACTCAAACCCGAGACTAAGTGCTTCTATTATGAGGTGAGAGGTCGCTGAAGCGGAACAACCCTAGATACTTGGTAGATAAGAAGGCTGGCAACATCGACAGAAGTATATTTGATATACGAGTTATTGATGTGTACCTTGCTAGTACTCTTATTAGCACCTGGGTATTGGATACCGGTTCGGTTGCTAAATGTTACTAACTCGAAATAAAAGCTACGGAATAAACGGAGAACTAGCTAAGGGTGAGGTGACGATATGTGTTGGAAGTGTTTCCAAGGTTGATGTGATCAACATCGCACACTCTCTCTACCTTCAGGATTAGTGACGAACCTAAATAAATGTTATTTGGTGTTTTGCGTTGAGCATGAACATGATTAGATCATGTTTATTGCAATACGGTTATTCATTTAAGTTAGAGAATAATGGTTATTCTGTTTACATGAATAATACCTTCAATGGTCATGCACCCAGTGAGAATGGTTTGTTGAAATCTTGATCGTAGTATTACACATGTTCATAACATTGATGTCAAAAGACACAAAGTTAATAATGATAGTACCACATACTTGTGGCACTGCCGCTAAATGTCATATTGGTATAAAGCACATGTAGAAACTCCATGCTGATGGATATTTGGACTCATTCAATTTCGAATCAGTTGAGACATGCGAACCATGCCTCTTGGGCAAGATGACTAAAGGACCCCGTTGGATGGAGCGGGCAAGTGATTCATTGGAAATGATACATGTTGATGTATGCAATCTAGTGAGTCTTGTAGCGTGCAGTGGATATCGTTATTTTCTTACCTTCACTGATGATTTGAGTAGATATAGTGTATATTTACTTAATGAAACACAAGTCTGAATCATTTGAAAGGTTCAAGCAAATTCAGAGTGAAGTTTAAAGATCATCGTGACAAGAAGATAAAAATGACTGCGATATGATCATGGAGGTGAATATCTGAGTCAGGAGTTTGGCATACAACTTAAGACAATGTGAAAGTTGTTTCACAACTAAACGCCACCTGGAACACCATAGTGTGATGGTGTGTCCGAACATCATAGTTATGCTCTATTGGACATGGTGCGTAATATGATGTCTCTTGTCGTTTTACTACTATAATTTTGGGGTTATGCATTAGAGACAACTACATTCACTTTAAATAGGGCACCATCTAAATCCGTTGAGATGACACCATGTGAATTATGGTTTGATAGAAACCTAAGCTGTCATTTCTTAATATTTTGGGATGTGACACTTGTGTGGAAAATGTTTTCACCTAATGAGGTCGAACCCAAGGCGGACAAATTGCATCTTCATAGAATACCCTAAGATCAGTTGGGTGAACCTTCAATCTCAGATCCTAGTGCAAAATGTTTGTTGCTTAAACGGATCCTTTCTCGAGGAAATGTTTCTCTCGAAAGAATTGAGTGGGAGGAAGATAGAACTTGATGAGGTTGTTGAACCTTTGTTCAACCAGAGAGTAGCGCAGCGCAGAAAGATGTTTCTGTGAAGCCTACGTTAGTTGAAGAGGAAGTTAATGATGATGATCATGAAGCTTCAGGATCAAGTTACTATCGAACTTCGTAGGTCAACAAGGATGTGTACTGCTCCTAAGTGGTACGACAACTCTGTCTTGGAGATCATGTTGTTGGACAACAATGAACCTACGAGCTATGGAGAAGCGATGATGGGCCCGGATTCCGACAAATGGTTAGAGGCCATGAAATCCGAGATAGGATCCATGTATGAAAACCAAGTGTAGACTTTGGTAGACTTGCTCGTTGGACGGCAGGTCGTTGAGTACAAATGGATCTTTAAAATGAAGACAGACACTGATGGTGAATGTCACTATTTGTAAAGCTCGACTTGTTGCAAAGATGTTTGTGACAAGTTCAAGGAGTTGACTACGATGAGACTTTCTCACTCGTAGTGGTGCTAAAGTCTATTGGAATTATGTTAGCAGTTGCTGTGTTTTCAATTATGAAATCTGGCAGATGGATGTCAAAACATCGTTTCCTTAACGGTTTACTTGAGGAAAGGTTGTATATGATACAACCAGAAGGTTTTGTCAGGCCTAAGGATGCTAAAAGGTGTGCAAGCTTCGGTGATCCTTCCATGGACTGAAGCAAGCATCTCGGAGTTGGAATATACGCTTTGATGAGGTGATCAAAGTTTTGATGTTTATACAAAGTTTACGAGAAACTTGTATTTGCAATAAAGTGAGTGGGAGCACTATAGAATTTCTGATAAGTATATGTGGATGACATATTGTTGATCAGAAATAATGTAGAGTTTCTGGAAAGCATAAAACGGTCATTTGGAAAGTGATTTTCAAAGGAAGCCTGGATAAAGCTACCTAATTGTTGAGCATCAAAATCTATAGAGATAGATCAAGATGCTTGATGAGACTTTCAATGAGTGTATACCTTGACAAGATTTTGAAAGAGTTCAAAATGGATCAGCCAGAGAAATAGTTCTCGTCTGATTTGTAAGGTGTGAAGTTGAGTTAGACTCAAAGCTCGACAACGGCAGAAGAAAGAGAAAGGACGAACGTCGTCCCCTATGCCTTAGCCATAGGCTCTATATTATGCCATGCTGTGTACCGCACCTATGTGTGCCTTGCCATGAGTCTGTCAAGGGGTACAAGAGTGGTCCAGGAGTGGATCACTGGACAGCGGTCGGAATTATCCTTAGTAACCAGAGGACTAAGGAAATGTTTCTTGATTGTGGAGGTGATAAAGAGTTCGTCGTAAAGAGTTACGTCGATGCAAGCTTTAACACCTATCCGGATGACTAGTAGTAGCAATCTGGATACGTATAGTGGAGCAGCCATTTGGAAATCGTACCAAGTGGAGTGTGGTAGCAGTATTTACGGTTTGACATAGAGATTTGCAAAGTACACACGGATCTGAATATCGCAGACCCATTGACTATAAGACCTCTCTCACATGCAAAGCATGATCGAGCCCCAAAACTCATTGGGTGTTAGATTCATAACAATGCGAATCACATGGTGATGTGAACTAGATTATTGACTCTAGTGCAAGTGGGAGACTGTTGGAAATATGCCCTAGAGGCAATAATAAATTAGTTATTATCATATTTCCTTGTTCATGATAATCGTTTATTATCCATGCTATAATTGTGTTGATCGGAGACTTAAATGCATGTGTGGATACATAGACAAAACCATGTCCCTATTATGCCTCTAATGGACTAGCTCGTTGATCAAAGGATGGTTAAGGTTTCCTAGCCATGGACATGAGATGTCATTTGATAACGGGATCACATCATTAGGAGAATGATGTGATGGATAAGACCCAAACTACAAACATAGCATATGATCGTGTCAGTTTATTGCTACTGTTTTCTGCATGTCAAGTATATGTTCCTATGACCATGAGATCATGCAACTCACGTATATCGGAGGAGTGCCTTGTGTGTATCAAACGTCGCAACGTAACTGGGTGACTATGAAGGTGCTCTACAGGTATCTCCGATGGTGTCTGTTGAGTTGGCATGGATCGAGACTAGGATTTGTTACTCCGTGTGACGGAGAGGTATCTCAGGGCCCACTCGGTAATACAACATCACAATGAGCCTTGCAAGCAATGTGACTAATTGTTAGTTGCGGGATCTTGTATTATGGAACGAGTAAAGAGACTTGCCGATAACGAGGTTGAACTAGGTATGGAGATACCGACGATCGAATCTCGGGCAAGTAACATACCGAAGAACAAAGGGAACGTTATACGGGATTAACTGAATCCTTGACATAGAGGTTCGACCGAGAAAGATCTTCGTAGAATATGTGGGAACCAATGTGGACGTCCAGGTCCCGCCATTGGTTATTGACTGTAGAGGTGTCTCGGTCATGTCTACATAGTTCTCGAACCCGCAGGGTCTGCACACTTAAGGTTCGGTGACGTTTCGGTAGTGTAGAGTTATGTATGGTGGTGACCGAAGGTTGTTCGGAGTCTCGGATGAGATCCCGGACGTCACGAGGAGCTCCGGAATGGTCTGGAGGTAAAGATTCATATATAGGAAGTCCCAGTTTGGTTTCCGGAAAAGTTTCGGGTTCATCGGTAGTGTACCGGGAGTATCGGTAGTGTACCGGGAGTGCCGGTAGTGTACCGGGGGACCTTCGGGAGGGGTATTTCGACCCCAAGAGGTCCATGGGCTGTGGGAGAATAATAACCAGCCCTTAGTGGGCTGGGAAAACAGCCACAAAGGCCCATGGCGCAGGAGAGAAAGTCCTAAAGCAAAAAGTGGAAAATCAGCCAATAGGAGGCAATCCTACTCCAACTAGGATTGGTGGTGAAGTAAGATTGCTCCCACCTCCTATTTCGGCCGACCCAAAGGCCTTGGCTGCCTCTCCTCTCCTCTCCTCCTATATATACTAGTGGATTGGGTGGTTTTTGGACAGAATTTCCGGCCACGCGCTACCCGTTCCACCGGTGCATAGTTTCTCCTCTAGATCGGTTTTCCGCAGCGCTTAGGCGAAGCCCTGCCGGAATTGCTCCACCACCATCACCGGAGCGCCGTCACGCTGCCGGTGAACTCTCTCTCCTCTCCACCTCCTCTTGCTGGATCAAGACGGTGGAGATCTTCATCAAGCTGCACGTGTGCTGAACGCGGAGGTGTCGTCCGTTCGGCGCTAGATCGGAAGGACCGTGATCGAGATCGCGAGACGGTTCGTGATGAGATCGCGGAACGGATCGTGATGAGTTCGCGGGACAGATCATGATCAAGATCGTGAGACGGATCGTGATGAGATCGCGGGACGGATCGTGATGAGTTCACGGGACGTATCGTGATTGGATCGCGGGATGGATCGTGATGAGATCGCGAGACGCTCGGCGATTTCGATCGCGAAGATGTTCGACTACACCAACCGCGTTTCTTAACGCTTCCCGCTTAGCGATCTACAAGGGTATGTAGATCCACTCTCCCTCTCGTAGATGCTCATCACCATGGATAGGTTTGCGTGTGCGTAGGAAATTTTTTGTTTCCCATGCGACGTTCCCCAACATGTTTACCTAAGTTAGCTCTAAAATGACATATATGTAGCTTAGTTTCCTCCTAAATGACATAGTAAGCTGAATTAGCTCCTAACTGGCCTATTTAATCAAAAATGTCATATACTTAGCTTAGTTCTCTCCTAAATGACAAAACAAGCTTACCTAGCTCTAAAATGGCCTATTTTACGTAGCTTAGCTACTAAATTACCTATACTTAGCTTACTTAGCTCCAAAATGGCATAATAAGCATAGTTAGCTCCTAAATGACCTATTTTTACCTAAGTTGGCTCTAAACTGACATATAGTTAGCTTAGTTTCCTCCTAAATGACGTAGTAAGCTAAATTAGCTCCAAAAAGGCCTATTTTATCGAAAATGACATATACTTCGCTTAGTTAGCTCCAAAATGGTATAATAAGCTTAGCTAGCTCCAAAATGACCTATTTTTACCAGAGTTGACTATTAAATGACCTCTAATAAACTTAGTTAGCTTCAAAATGGCACAATAAGCATAGATAGCTCCTAAATGACCTATTTTTACCTAAGTTAGCTCTAAAATGACATATATGTAGCTTAGTTTCCTCCTAAATGACATAGTAAGCTGAATTAGCTCCTAAATGGCCTATTTCATAAAAAATGTGATATACTTAGCTTAGTTCTCTCCTTAATAAGCTTACCTAGCTCCAAAATGGCGTATTTTACCTAGCTTAGCTACTAAATGACCTATACTTATCTTACTTAGCTCCAAAATGGCATAATAAGCATAGTTAGCTCCTAAATGACCTAGTTTTTACCTAAGTTAGCTCAAAAATGACATATATGTACCTTAGTTTCCTCGTAAATGACATACTAAGCTGAATTAGCTCCTAAATGGCCTATTTTATCAAAAATGACATATACTTAGCTTAGTTCTCTCCCGAATGACATAATAAGCTTAGCTAACTCCAAAATGACATATTTTCCGAAGTTAGCTATTAAATGACCTATAATTAGCTTAGATGGATTCAAACTGGCATAATAAGCATAGTTAGCTCCTAAATGACCTATTTTTACATAACTTAGCTCTAAAATGACATATATTTACCTTAGTTTCCTCCTAAATGACATAGTAAGCTGAATTAGCTCCTAAATGGCCTATTTCATCAAAAATGTCATATACTCAGCTTAGTTCTCTCCTAAATGACATAATAAGCTTACCTAGCTCCAAAATGGCCTATTTTACCTAGCTTGGCTACTAAATGACCTATACTTAGCTTACTTAGCTCCAAAATGGCATAATAAGAATAGTTAGCTCCTAAATGACCTATTTTTACCTAAGTGAGCTCTAAAGTGCCATATAGTTAGCTTAGTTTCTTCCTAAATGACATAGTAAGCTAAATTAGCTAAAAAAGGCCTATTTTATCAAAAATGACATATACTTCACTTAGTTAGCTCCAAAATGGCATAATAAGCTTAGCTAACTCCAAAATGACATATTTTACCAAAGTTAGCTATTAAATGACATATAATTAGCTTAGATAGATTCAAAATAGCATAATAAGCATAGTTAGCTCCTAAATGACCTATTTTTACCTAAGTTAGCTCTAAAATGACATATATTTAGTTTAGTTTCCTCCTAAATGACATAGTAAGCTGAATTAGCTCCTAAATGGCCTATTTCATCAAAAATGTCATATACTTAGCTTAGTTCTCTCCTAAATGACATAATAAGCTTACTGAGCTCCAAAATGGCCTATTTTACCTCGCTTAGCTACTAAATGACCTATACTTAGCTTACTTAGCTCCAAAATGGCATAATAAGCATAGTTAGCTCCTAAATGACCTATTTTTACCTAAGTTAGCTCTAAAATGACATATAGTTAGCTAGTTTCCTCCTGAATGACATAGTAAGCAAAATTAGCTCCAAAAAGGCCTATTTTATCAAAAATGACATATGCTTCCCTTAGTTAGCTCCAAAATGGCATAGTAAGATTAGCTAACTCCAAAATGACATATTTTTCCAAAGTTAGCTACTAAATGACCTATAATTCGCTTAGATAGATTCAAAATGGCATAATAAGCATAGTTAGCTCCTAAATGACCTATTTTTACCTAAGTTAGCTCTAAAATGACATATATTTAGCTTAGTTTCCTCCTAAATGACATAGTAAGCTGAATTAGCTCCTAAATGGCCTATTTTATCAAAAATGTCATATACTTAGCTTAGTTCTCTCCTAAATGGCAAAACAAGCTTACCTAGCTCCAAAATGGCCTATTTTACGTAGCTTAGCTACTAAATGACCTATACTTAGCTTACTTGGCTCCAAAATGGCGAAATAGGCATAGTTAGCTCCTAAATGATCTATTTTTACCTAAGTTAGATCTAAAATGACATATAGTTAGCTTAGTTTCCTTCGAAATGACGTAGTAAGCTAAATTAGCTGCAAAATGGCCTATTTTATCAAAAATGACCTATACTTCGCTTAGTTAGCTCCAAAATGGCATAATAAGCTTAGCTAGCTCCAAAATGACCTATTTTACCAAAGTTAGCTATTAAATGACCTATAATTAGCCTAGTTAGCTTCAAAATGGCATAATAAGCATAGTTAGCTCCTAAATGGCCTCTTTTTACCTAAGTTAGCTCTAAAATGACATATATGTAGCTTAGTTTCCTCCTACAAGACATAGTAAGCTGAATTAGCTCCTAAATGGCCCGTTTTTATGAAAAATGACCTATACTTAGCTTAGTTCTCTCCCAAATGACATAATAATCTTAACGAGCTCCCAAATGGCCTATTTTACCTAGGTTAGCTATTAAATGACCTATACTTAGCTTACTTAACTCCAAAATGGCATAATAAGCATGTATAGCTCCGAAGTGACCTATTTTTACCTAAGATAGCTCTAAAATGACATATAGTTAGCTTAGTTTCCTCCTAAATGACCTAGTAAGCTAAATTAGCTCCAAATGGCCTATTTTATAAAAAATGACATATACTTCGCTTAGCTAGCTCCAAACTGGTGTAATAAGCTTAGCTAGCTCCAAAATGACCTATTTTTACCAAAGTTGACTATTAAATGACCTATAATAAACTTAGTTAGCTTCAAAATGGCACAATAAGCATAGATAGCTCCTACATGACCTTTTTTTACCTAAGTTAGCTCTAAAATGACATATATTTAGCTTAGTTTCCTCCTAAATGACATAGTAAGCTGAATTAGCTCCTAAATGCCCTATTTTTATCAAAAATGACCTATACTTAGCTTAGTTCTCTCCCAAATGACATAATAATCTTACTAAGCTCCAAAATGGCCTATTTTACCTAGCTTAGCTATTAAATGACCTATACTTAGCTTACTTAGCTCCAAAATGGCATAATAAGCATAGTTAGCTCCTAAATGACCTATTTTTACCTAAGTTAGCTCTAAAATGACATATAGTTAGCTTAGTTTCCTTCTAAATGACGTAGTAAGCTAAATTAGCTCCAAAATGGCCTATTTTCTCAAAAATTACCTATACTTAGCTTAGTTATCTCCCTAATGACATAATAATCTTACTGAGCTCCAAAATGGCCTATTTTACCTAGCTTAGCTAATAAATGACTTATACTTAGCTTACTTAGCTCCAAAATGGCATAATAAGCATAGTTAGCTCCTAATGGACCTATTTTTACTGAAGTTAGCTCTAAAATAACATATAGTTAGGTTAGTTTCCTCCTAAATGATGTAGTAAGCTAAATTAGCTCCAAAAAGGCCTATTTTATCAAAAATGACATATACTTCACTTCGTTAGCTCCAAAATGGCATAATAAGCTTAGTTAACTCCAAAATGACATATTTTTTCAAAAGTTAGCTATTAAATGACCTATAATTAGCTTAGATAGATTCAAAGTGGCATAATAAGCATAGTTAGCTCCTAAATGACCTATTTTTACCTAAGTTAGCTCTAAAATGACATATAGTTAGCTTAGTTCCCTTCTAAATGACGTAGTAAGCTAAATTAGCTCCAAAATGGCCTATTTTATCAAAAATGACCTATCCTTCGCTTAGTTAGCTCCAAAATGGCATAATAAGCTTAGCTAGCTCCAAAATGACCTATTTTACGTAGCTTAGCTACTAAATGACCTATACTTAGCTTACTTGGCTCCAAAATGGCATAATAGGCATAGTTAGCTCCTAAATGACCTATTTTTACCTAAGTTAGCTCTAAAATGACATATAGTTAGCTTAGTTTCCTTCTAAATGACGTAGGAAGCCAAATTAGCTGCAAAATGGCCTATTTTATCAAAAATGACCTATACTTCGCTTAGTATGCTCCAAAATGGCATAATAAGCTTGGCTAGCTCCAAAATGACCTATTTTACCAAAGTTAGCTGTTAAATGACCTATAATTAGCCTAGTTAGCTTCAAAATGGCATAATAAGCATAGTTAGCTCCTAAATGGCCTATTTTTACCTAAGTTAGCTCTAAAATGACATATATGTAGCTTAGTTTCCTCCTAAATGACATAGTAAGCTGAATTAGCTCCTAAATGGCCCGTTTTTATGAAAAATGACCTATACTTAGCTTAGTTCTCTCCCAAATGACATAATAATCTTACCGAGCTCCCAAATGGCCTATTTTACCTAGGTTAGCTATTAAATGACCTATACTTAGCTTACTTAGCTCCAAAAGGGCATAATAAGCATAGTTAGCTCCTAGGTGACCTATTTTTACCTAAGATAGCTCTAAAATGACATATAGTTAGCTTAGTTTCCTCCTAAATGACCTAGTAAGCTAAATTAGCTCCAAATGGCCTATTTTATAAAAAATGACATATACTTCGCTTAGCTAGCTCCAAACTGGTATAATAAGCTTAGCTAGCTCCAAAATGACCTATTTTTACCAAAGTTTACTATTAAATGACCTATAATAAACTTAGTTAGCTTCAAAATTGCACAATAAGCATAGATAGGTCCTACATGACCTTTTTTTACCTAAGTTAGCTCTAAAATGACATATATTTAGCTTACTTTCGTCCTAAATGACATAGTAAGCTGAATTAGCTCCTAAATGGCATATTTTTATCAAAAATGACCTATACTTAGCTTAGTTCTCTCCCAAATGACATAATAATCTTACTAAGCTCCAAAATGGCCTATTTTACCTAGCTTAGCTATTAAATGACCTATACTTAGCTTACTTAGCTCCAAAATAGCATAATAAGCATAGTTAGCTCCTAAACGACCTATTTTTACCTAAGTTAGCTCTAAAATGACATATAGTTAGCTTAGTTTCCTTCTAAATGACGTAGTAAGCTAAATTAGCTCCAAAATGGCCTATTTTATCAAAAATGACCTATACTTAGCTTAGTTATCTCCCTAATGACATAATAATCTGACTGAGCTCCAAAATGGCCTATTTTACCTAGCTTAGCTAATAAATGACCTATACTTAGCTTACTTAGCTCCAAAATGGCATAATAAGCATAGTTAGCTCCTAAATGACCTATTTTTACCTAAGTTAGCTCTAAAATAACATATAGTTAGGTTAGTTTCCTCCTAAATGATGTAGTAAGCTAAATTAGCTCCAAAAAGGCCTATTTTATCAAAAATGACATATACTTCACTTAGTTAGCTGCAAAATGGCATAATAAGCTTAGCTAACTCCAAAATGACATATTTTAAAAAGTTAGCTATTAAATGACCTATAATTAGCTTAGATAGATTCAAAGTGGCATAATAAACATAGTTAGCTCCTAAATGACATATTTTTACCTAAGTTAGCTCTAAAATGACATATAGTTAGCTTAGTTTCCTTCTAAATGACGTAGTAAGCTAAATTAGCTCCAAAATGGCCTATTTTATCAAAAATGACCTATACTTCGCTTAGTTAGCTCCAAAATGGCATAACAAGCTTAGCTAGCTCCAAAATGACCTATTTTACCAAAGTTAGCTATTAAATGACCTATAATTAGCTTAGTTTGCTTCAAAATGGCATAATAAGCATAGTTATTTCCTAAATGGCCTATTTTTACCTAAGTTAGCTCTAAAATGACATATATTTAGCTTAGTTTCCTCCTAAATGACATAGTAAGCTGAATTAGCTCCTAAATGGCCTATTTTATCAAAAATGTCATATACTTAGCTTAGTTCTTTCCTAAAGCTTATCTAGCTCCAAAATGGCCTATTTTACCTAGCTTAGCTACTAAATGAACTATCTTAGCTTACTTAGCTCCAAAATGGCATAATAAGCATAGTTGGCTCCTAAATGACCTATTTTTACCTAAGTTAGCTCTAAAATGACATATAGTTCGCTTAATTTCTTCCCAAATGACGTAGTAAGCTAAATTAGCTCCAAAAAGGCCTATTTTATCAAAAATGACATATACTTCACTTAGTTAGCTCCAAAATAGCATAATAAGCTTAGCTAACTCCAAAATGACATATTTTTTAAAAGTTAGCTATTAAATGACCTATAATTAGCTTAGATAGATTCAAAGTGGCATAATAAGCATAGTTAGCTCCTAAATGACCTATTTTTACCTAAGTTAGCTCTAAAATGACATATATTTAGCTTAGTTTCCTCCTAAATGACATAGTAAGCTGAATTACCTCCTAAATGGCCTATTTTATCAAAAATGTCATATACTTAGCTTAGTTCTCTCCCAAATGACATAATAATCTTACTGAGCTCCAAAATGGCCTATTTTACCTACCTTAGCTATTAAATGACCTATACTTAGCTTACTTAGCTCCAAAATGGCATAATAAACATAGTTAGCTCCTAATGGACCTATTTTTACCGAAGTTAGCTCTAAAATGACATATAGTTAGCTTAGTTTCCTCCTAAATGACGTAGTAAGCTAAATTAGCTCCAAAAGGCCTATTTTATCAAAAATGACATATACACACTTAGTTAGCTCCAAAATGGCATAATAAGCTTAGCTAACTACAAAATGACATTTTTTTCAAAAGTTAGCTATTAAATGACCTATAATTAGCTTAGATAGATTCAAAGTGGCATAATAAGCATAGTTAGCTCCTAAATGACCTATTTTTACCTAAGTTAGCTCAAAAATGACATATATTTAGCTTAGTTTCCTCCTAAATGACATAGTAAGCTGAATTACCTCCTAAATGACCTATTTTATCAAAAATGTCATATACTTAGCTTAGTTCTTTCCTAAAGCTTACCTAGCTCCAAAATGGCCTATTTTACCTAGCTTAGCTACTAAATGACCTATACTTACCTTACTTAGCTCCAAAATGGCATAATAAGCATAGTTACGTCCTAAATGACCTATTTTTACCTAAGTTAGCTCTAAAATGACATATAGTTAGCTTATTTTCCTCCTAAATGACGTAGTAAGCTAAATTAGCTCCAAAAAGGCCTATTTTCTCAAAAATGACATATACTTCAATTAGTTAGCTCCAAAATGGCATAATAAGCTTCTCTAACTCCAAAATGACATACTTTACCAAAGTTAGCTATTAAATGACCTATAATTAGCTTAGATAGATTCAAAATGGCATGATAAGCATAGTTAGCTCCTAAATGATCTATTTTTACCTAAGTTAGCTCTAAAATGACATATATTTAGCTTAGTTTCCTCCTAAATGACATAGTAAGTTGAATTAGCTCCTAAATGGCCTATTTTATCAAAAATGTCATATACTTAGCTTAGTTCTCTCCTAAATGACAAAACAAGCTTACCTAGCTCCAAAATGGCCTATTTTACGTAGCTTAGCTACTAAATGACCTATACTTAGCTTACTTGGCTCCAAAATGGCATAATAGGCATAGTTAGCTCCGAAATGACCTATTTTTACATAAGTTAGCTCTAAAATGACATATAGTTAGCTTAGTTTCCTTCTAAATGACGTAGGAAGCCAAATTAGCTGCAAAATGGCCTATTTTATCAAAAATGACCTATACTTCGCTTAGTTAGCTCCAAAATGGCATAATAAGCTTAGCTAGCTCCAAAATGACCTATTTTACCAAAGTTAGCTATTAAATGACCTATAATTAGCCTAGTTAGCTTCAAAATGGCATATTAAGCATAGTTAGCTCCTAAATGGCCTATTTTTACCTAAGTTAGCTCTAAAATGACATATATGTAGCTTAGTTTCCTCCTAAATGACATAGTAAGCTGAATTAGCTCCTAAATGGCCCGTTTTTATGAAAAATGACCTATACTTAGCTTAGTTCTCTCCCAAATGACATAATAATCTTACCGAGCAACCAAATGGTCTATTTTACCTAGGTTAGCTATTAAATGACCTATACTTAGCTTCTTAGCTCCAAAATGGCATAATAAGCATAGTTAGCTCCTAGGTGACTTATTTTTACCTAAGATAGCTCTAAAATGACATATAGTTAGCTTAGTTTCCTCCTAAATGACCTAGTAAGCTACATTAGCTCCAAATGGCCTATTTTATAAAAAATGACATATACTTCGCTTAGCTAGCTCCAAACTGGTATAATAAGTTTCGCTAGCTCCAAAATGACCTCTTTTTACCAAAGTTTACTATTAAATGACCTATAATAAACTTAGTTAGCTTCAAAATGGCACAATAAGCATAGATAGCTCCTACATGACCTTTTTTTACCTAAGTTAGCTCTAAAATGACATATATTTACCTTAGTTTCGTCCTAAATGACATAGTAAGCTGAATTAGCTCCTAAATGGCCTATTTTTATCAAAAATGACCTATACTTAGCTTAGTTCTCTCCCAAATGACATAATAATCTTACTAAGCTCCAAAATGGCCTATCTTACCTAGCTTAGCTATTAAATGACCTATACTTAGCTTACTTAGCTCCAAAATGGCATAATAAGCATAGTTAGCTCCTAAATGACCTATTGTTACCTAAGTTAGCTCTAAAATGACATATAGTTAGCTTAGTTTCCTTCTAAATGACGTAGTAAGCTAAATTAGCTCCAAAATGGCCTATTTTATCAAAAATGACCTATACTTAGCTTAGTTATCTCCCTAATGACATAATAATCTTACTGAGCTCCAAAATGGCCTATTTTACCTAGCTTAGCTAATAAATGACCTATACTTAGCTCACTTAGCTCCAAAATGGCATAATAAGCATAGTTAGCTCCTAAATGACCTATTTTTACCTAAGTTAGCTCTAAAAGAACATATAGTTAGGTTAGTTTCCTCCTAAATGATGTAGTAAGCTAAATTAGCTCCAAAAAGGCCTGTTTTATCAAAAATGACATATACTTCACTTAGTTAGCTCCAAAATGGCATAATAAGCTTAGCTAACTCCAAAATGACATATTTTAAAAAGTTAGCTATTAAATGACCTATAATTAGCTTAGATAGATTCAAAGTGGCATAATAAACATAATTAGCTCCTAAATGACATATTTTTACCTAAGTTAGCTCTAAAATGACATATAGTTAGCTTAGTTTCCTTCTAAATGACGTAGTAAGCTAAATTAGCTCCAAAATGGCCTATTTTATCAAAAATGACCTATACTTCGCTTAGTTAGCTCCAAAATGGCATAATAAGCTTAGCTAGCTCCAAAATGACCTATTTTACCAAAGTTAGCTATTAAATGACCTATAATTAGCTTAGTTTGCTTCAAAATGGCATAATAAGCATAGTTAGTTCCTAAATGGCCTATTTTTACCTAAGTTAGCTCTAAAATGACATATATTTAGCTTAGTTTCCTCCTAAATGACATAGTAAGCTGAATTAGCTCCTAAATGGCCTATTTTATCAAAAATGTCATATACTTAGCTTAGTTCTTTCCTAAAGCTTATCTAGCTCCAAAATGGCCTATTTTACCTAGCTTAGCTACTAAATGAACTATCTTAGCTTACTTAGCTCCAAAATGGCATAATAAGCACAGTTGGCTCCTAAATGACCTATTTTTACCTAAGTTAGCTCTAAAATGACATATAGTTCGCTTAATTTCTTCCCAAATGACGTAGTAAGCTAAATTAGCTCCAAAAAGGCCTATTTTATCAAAAATGACATATACTTCACTTAGTTACCTCCAAAATAGCATAATAAGCTTAGCTAACTCCAAAATGACATATTTTTTAAAAGTTAGCTATTAAATGACCTATAATTAGCTTAGATAGATTCAAAGTGGCATAATAAGCATAGTTAGCTCCTAAATGACCTATTTTTACCTAAGTTAGCTCTAAAATGACATATATTTAGCTTAGTTTCCTCCTAAATGACATAGTAAGCTGAATTACCTCCTAAATGGCCTATTTTATCAAAAATGTCATATACTTAGCTTAGTTCTCTCCCAAATGACATAATAATCTTACTGAGCTCCAAAATGGCCTATTTTACCTACCTTAGCTATTAAATGACCTATACTTAGCTTACTTAGCTCCAAAATGGCATAATAAACATAGTTAGCTCCTAATGGACCTATTTTTACCGAAGTTAGCTCTAAAATGACGTAGTAAGCTAAATTAGCTCCAAAAGGCCTATTTTATCAAAAATGACATATACACACTTAGTTAGCTCCAAAATGGCATAATAAGCTTAGCTAACTACAAAATGACATTTTTTTCAAAAGTTAGCTATTAAATGACCTATAATTAGCTTAGATAGATTCAAAGTGGCACAATAAGCATAGTTAGCTCCTAAATGACCTATTTTTACCTAAGTTAGCTCAAAAATGACATATATTTAGCTTAGTTTCCTCCTAAATGACATAGTAAGCTGAATTACCTCCTAAATGGCCTATTTTATCAAAAATGTCATATACTTAGCTTAGTTCTTTCCTAAAGCTTACCTAGCTCCAAAATGGCCTATTTTACCTAGCTTAGCTACTAAATGACCTATACTTACCTTACTTAGCTCCAAAATGGCATAATAAGCATAGTTACGTCCTAAATGACCTATTTTTACCTAAGTTAGCTCTAAAATGACATATAGTTAGCTTATTTTCCTCCTAAATGACGTAGTAAGCTAAATTAGCTCCAAAAAGGCCTATTTTCTCAAAAATGACATATACTTCAATTAGTTAGCTCCAAAATGGCATAATAAGCTTCTCTAACTCCAAAATGACATACTTTACCAAAGTTAGCTATTAAATGACCTATAATTAGCTTAGATAGATTCAAAATGGCATGATAAGCATAGTTAGCTCCTAAATGATCTATTTTTACCTAAGTTAGCTCTAAAATGACATATATTTAGCTTAGTTTCCTCCTAAATGACATAGTAAGTTGAATTAGCTCCTAAATGGCCTATTTTATCAAAAATGTCATATACTTAGCTTAGTTCTCTCCTAAATGACAAAACAAGCTTACCTAGCTCCAAAATGGCCTATTTTACGTAGCTTAGCTACTAAATGACCTATACTTAGCTTACTTGGCTCCAAAATGGCATAATAGGCATAGTTAGCTCCTAAATGACCTATTTTTACCTAAGTTAGCTCTAAAATGACATATAGTTAGCTTAGTTTCCTTCTAAATGACGTAGGAAGCCAAATTAGCTGCAAAATGGCCTATTTTATCAAAAATGACCTATACTTCGCTTAGTTAGCTCCAAAATGGCATAATAAGCTTAGCTAGCTCCAAAATGACCTATTTTACCAAAGTTAGCTATTAAATGACCTATAATTAGCCTAGTTAGCTTCAAAATGGCATATTAAGCATAGTTAGCTCCTAAATGGCCTATTTTTACCTAAGTTAGCTCTAAAATGACATATATGTAGCTTAGTTTCCTCCTAAATGACATAGTAAGCTGAATTAGCTCCTAAATGGCCCGTTTTTATGAAAAATGACCTATACTTAGCTTAGTTCTCTCCCAAATGACATAATAATCTTACCGAGCAACCAAATGGTCTATTTTACCTAGGTTAGCTATTAAATGACCTATACTTAGCTTCTTAGCTCCAAAATGGCATAATAAGCATAGTTAGCTCCTAGGTGACTTATTTTTACCTAAGATAGCTCTAAAATGACATATAGTTAGCTTAGTTTCCTCCTAAATGACCTAGTAAGCTACATTAGCTCCAAATGGCCTATTTTATAAAAAATGACATATACTTCGCTTAGCTAGCTCCAAACTGGTATAATAAGTTTCGCTAGCTCCAAAATGACCTCTTTTTACCAAAGTTTACTATTAAATGACCTATAATAAACTTAGTTAGCTTCAAAATGGCACAATAAGCATAGATAGCTCCTACATGACCTTTTTTTACCTAAGTTAGCTCTAAAATGACATATATTTACCTTAGTTTCGTCCTAAATGACATAGTAAGCTGAATTAGCTCCTAAATGGCCTATTTTTATCAAAAATGACCTATACTTAGCTTAGTTCTCTCCCAAATGACATAATAATCTTACTAAGCTCCAAAATGGCCTATCTTACCTAGCTTAGCTATTAAATGACCTATACTTAGCTTACTTAGCTCCAAAATGGCATAATAAGCATAGTTAGCTCCTAAATGACCTATTGTTACCTAAGTTAGCTCTAAAATGACATATAGTTAGCTTAGTTTCCTTCTAAATGACGTAGTAAGCTAAATTAGCTCCAAAATGGCCTATTTTATCAAAAATGACCTATACTTAGCTTAGTTATCTCCCTAATGACATAATAATCTTACTGAGCTCCAAAATGGCCTATTTTACCTAGCTTAGCTAATAAATGACCTATACTTAGCTCACTTAGCTCCAAAATGGCATAATAAGCATAGTTAGCTCCTAAATGACCTATTTTTACCTAAGTTAGCTCTAAAAGAACATATAGTTAGGTTAGTTTCCTCCTAAATGATGTAGTAAGCTAAATTAGCTCCAAAAAGGCCTGTTTTATCAAAAATGACATATACTTCACTTAGTTAGCTCCAAAATGGCATAATAAGCTTAGCTAACTCCAAAATGACATATTTTAAAAAGTTAGCTATTAAATGACCTATAATTAGCTTAGATAGATTCAAAGTGGCATAATAAACATAATTAGCTCCTAAATGACATATTTTTACCTAAGTTAGCTCTAAAATGACATATAGTTAGCTTAGTTTCCTTCTAAATGACGTAGTAAGCTAAATTAGCTCCAAAATGGCCTATTTTATCAAAAATGACCTATACTTCGCTTAGTTAGCTCCAAAATGGCATAATAAGCTTAGCTAGCTCCAAAATGACCTATTTTACCAAAGTTAGCTATTAAATGACCTATAATTAGCTTAGTTTGCTTCAAAATGGCATAATAAGCATAGTTAGTTCCTAAATGGCCTATTTTTACCTAAGTTAGCTCTAAAATGACATATATTTAGCTTAGTTTCCTCCTAAATGACATAGTAAGCTGAATTAGCTCCTAAATGGCCTATTTTATCAAAAATGTCATATACTTAGCTTAGTTCTTTCCTAAAGCTTATCTAGCTCCAAAATGGCCTATTTTACCTAGCTTAGCTACTAAATGAACTATCTTAGCTTACTTAGCTCCAAAATGGCATAATAAGCACAGTTGGCTCCTAAATGACCTATTTTTACCTAAGTTAGCTCTAAAATGACATATAGTTCGCTTAATTTCTTCCCAAATGACGTAGTAAGCTAAATTAGCTCCAAAAAGGCCTATTTTATCAAAAATGACATATACTTCCCTTAGTTACCTCCAAAATAGCATAATAAGCTTAGCTAACTCCAAAATGACATATTTTTTAAAAGTTAGCTATTAAATGACCTATAATTAGCTTAGATAGATTCAAAGTGGCATAATAAGCATAGTTAGCTCCTAAATGACCTATTTTTACCTAAGTTAGTGCTAAAATGACATATATTTAGCTTAGTTTCCTCCTAAATGACATAGTAAGCTGAATTACCTCCTAAATGGCCTATTTTATCAAAAATGTCATATACTTAGCTTAGTTCTCTCCCAAATGACATAATAATCTTACTGAGCTCCAAAATGGCCTATTTTACCTACCTTAGCTATTAAATGACCTATACTTAGCTTACTTAGCTCCAAAATGGCATAATAAACATAGTTAGCTCCTAATGGACCTATTTTTACCGAAGTTAGCTCTAAAATGACATATAGTTAGCTTAGTTTCCTCCTAAATGACGTAGTAAGCTAAATTAGCTCCAAAAGGCCTATTTTATCAAAAATGACATATACACACTTAGTTAGCTCCAAAATGGCATAATAAGCTTAGCTAACTACAAAATGACATTTTTTTCAAAAGTTAGCTATTAAATGACCTATAATTAGCTTAGATAGATTCAAAGTGGCATAATAAGCATAGTTAGCTCCTAAATGACCTATTTTTACCTAAGTTAGCTCAAAAATGACATATATTTAGCTTAGTTTCCTCCTAAATGACATAGTAAGCTGAATTACCTCCTAAATGGCCTATTTTATCAAAAATGTCATATACTTAGCTTAGTTCTTTCCTAAAGCTTACCTAGCTCCAAAATGGCCTATTTTACCTAGCTTAGCTACTAAATGACCTATACTTACCTTACTTAGCTCCAAAATGGCATAATAAGCATAGTTACGTCCTAAATGACCTATTTTTACCTAAGTTAGCTCTAAAATGACATATAGTTAGCTTATTTTCCTCCTAAATGACGTAGTAAGCTAAATTAGCTCCAAAAAGGCCTATTTTATCAAAAATGACATATACTTCACTTAGTTAGCTCCAAAATGGCATAATAAGCTTCTCTAACTCCAAAATGACATACTTTACCAAAGTTAGCTATTAAATGACCTATAATTAGCTTAGATAGATTCAAAATGGCATGATAAGCATAGTTAGCTCCTAAATGATCTATTTTTACCTAAGTTAGCTCTAAAATGACATATATTTAGCTTAGTTTCCTCCTAAATGACATAGTAAGTTGAATTAGCTCCTAAATGGCCTATTTTATCAAAAATGTCATATACTTAGCTTAGTTCTCTCCTAAATGACAAAACAAGCTTACCTAGCTCCAAAATGGCCTATTTTACGTAGCTTAGCTACTAAATGACCTATACTTAGCTTACTTGGCTCCAAAATGGCATAATAGGCATAGTTAGCTCCTAAATGACCTATTTTTACCTAAGTTAGCTCTAAAATGACATATAGTTAGCTTAGTTTCCTTCTAAATGACGTAGGAAGCCAAATTAGCTGCAAAATGGCCTATTTTATCAAAAATGACCTATACTTCGCTTAGTTAGCTCCAAAATGGCATAATAAGCTTAGCTAGCTCCAAAATGACCTATTTTACCAAAGTTAGCTATTAAATGACCTATAATTAGCCTAGTTAGCTTCAAAATGGCATATTAAGCATAGTTAGCTCCTAAATGGCCTATTTTTACCTAAGTTAGCTCTAAAATGACATATATGTAGCTTAGTTTCCTCCTAAATGACATAGTAAGCTGAATTAGCTCCTAAATGGCCCGTTTTTATGAAAAATGACCTATACTTAGCTTAGTTCTCTCCCAAATGACATAATAATCTTACCGAGCAACCAAATGGTCTATTTTACCTAGGTTAGCTATTAAATGACCTATACTTAGCTTCTTAGCTCCAAAATGGCATAATAAGCATAGTTAGCTCCTAGGTGACTTATTTTTACCTAAGATAGCTCTAAAATGACATATAGTTAGCTTAGTTTCCTCCTAAATGACCTAGTAAGCTACATTAGCTCCAAATGGCCTATTTTAGAAAAAATGACATATACTTCGCTTAGCTAGCTCCAAACTGGTATAATAAGTTTCGCTAGCTCCAAAATGACCTCTTTTTACCAAAGTTTACTATTAAATGACCTATAATAAACTTAGTTAGCTTCAAAATGGCACAATAAGCATAGATAGCTCCTACATGACCTTTTTTTACCTAAGTTAGCTCTAAAATGACATATATTTACCTTAGTTTCGTCCTAAATGACATAGTAAGCTGAATTAGCTCCTAAATGGCCTATTTTTATCAAAAATGACCTATACTTAGCTTAGTTCTCTCCCAAATGACATAATAATCTTACTAAGCTCCAAAATGGCCTATCTTACCTAGCTTAGCTATTAAATGACCTATACTTAGCTTACTTAGCTCCAAAATGGCATAATAAGCATAGTTAGCTCCTAAATGACCTATTGTTACCTAAGTTAGCTCTAAAATGACATATAGTTAGCTTAGTTTCCTTCTAAATGACGTAGTAAGCTAAATTAGCTCCAAAATGGCCTATTTTATCAAAAATGACCTATACTTAGCTTAGTTATCTCCCTAATGACATAATAATCTTACTGAGCTCCAAAATGGCCTATTTTACCTAGCTTAGCTAATAAATGACCTATACTTAGCTCACTTAGCTCCAAAATGGCATAATAAGCATAGTTAGCTCCTAAATGACCTATTTTTACCTAAGTTAGCTCTAAAAGAACATATAGTTAGGTTAGTTTCCTCCTAAATGATGTAGTAAGCTAAATTAGCTCCAAAAAGGCCTGTTTTATCAAAAATGACATATACTTCACTTAGTTAGCTCCAAAATGGCATAATAAGCTTAGCTAACTCCAAAATGACATATTTTAAAAAGTTAGCTATTAAATGACCTATAATTAGCTTAGATAGATTCAAAGTGGCATAATAAACATAATTAGCTCCTAAATGACATATTTTTACCTAAGTTAGCTCTAAAATGACATATAGTTAGCTTAGTTTCCTTCTAAATGACGTACTAAGCTAAATTAGCTCCAAAATGGCCTATTTTATCAAAAATGACCTATACTTCGCTTAGTTAGCTCCAAAATGGCATAATAAGCTTAGCTAGCTCCAAAATGACCTATTTTACCAAAGTTAGCTATTAAATGACCTATAATTAGCTTAGTTTGCTTCAAAATGGCATAATAAGCATAGTTAGTTCCTAAATGGCCTATTTTTACCTAAGTTAGCTCTAAAATGACATATATTTAGCTTAGTTTCCTCCTAAATGACATAGTAAGCTGAATTAGCTCCTAAATGGCCTATTTTATCAAAAATGTCATATACTTAGCTTAGTTCTTTCCTAAAGCTTATCTAGCTCCAAAATGGCCTATTTTACCTAGCTTAGCTACTAAATGAACTATCTTAGCTTACTTAGCTCCAAAATGGCATAATAAGCATAGTTGGCTCCTAAATGACCTATTTTTACCTAAGTTAGCTCTATAATGACTAAGTTCGCTTAATTTCTTCCCAAATGACGTAGTAAGCTAAATTAGCTCCAAAAAGGCCTATTTTATCAAAAATGACATATACTTCACTTAGTTAGCTCCAAAATAGCATAATAAGCTTAGCTAACTCCAAAATGACATATTTTTTAAAAGTTAGCTATTAAATGACCTATAATTAGCTTAGATAGATTCAAAGTGGCATAATAAGCATAGTTAGCTCCTAAATGACCTATTTTTACCTAAGTTAGCTCTAAAATGACATATAGTTAGCTTAGTTTCCTCCTAAATGACGTAGTAAGCTAAATTAGCTCCAAAAGGCCTATTTTATCAAAAATGACATATACACACTTAGTTAGCTCCAAAATGGCATAATAAGCTTAGCTAACTACAAAATGACATTTTTTCAAAAGTTAGCTATTAAATGACCTATAATTAGCTTAGATAGATTCAAAGTGGCATAATAAGCATAGTTAGCTCCTAAATGACCTATTTTTACCTAAGTTAGCTCAAAAATGACATATATTTAGCTTAGTTTCCTCCTAAATGACATAGTAAGCTGAATTACCTCCTAAATGGCCTATTTTATCAAAAATGTCATATACTTAGCTTAGTTCTTTCCTAAAGCTTACCTAGCTCCAAAATGGCCTATTTACCTAGCTTAGCTACTAAATGACCTATACTTACCTTACTTAGCTCCAAAATGGCATAATAAGCATAGTTACGTCCTAAATGACCTATTTTTACCTAAGTTAGCTCTAAAATGACATATAGTTAGCTTATTTTCCTCCTAAATGACGTAGTAAGCTAAATTAGCTCCAAAAAGGCCTATTTTATCAAAAATGACATATACTTCACTTAGTTAGCTCCAAAATGGCATAATAAGCTTCTCTAACTCCAAAATGACATACTTTACCAAAGTTAGCTATTAAATGACCTATAATTAGCTTAGATAGATTCAAAATGGCATGATAAGCATAGTTAGCTCCTAAATGATCTATTTTTACCTAAGTTAGCTCTAAAATGACATATATTTAGCTTAGTTTCCTCCTAAATGACATAGTAAGTTGAATTAGCTCCTAAATGGCCTATTTTATCAAAAATGTCATATACTTAGCTTAGTTCTCTCCTAAATGACAAAACAAGCTTACCTAGCTCCAAAATGGCCTATTTTACGTAGCTTAGCTACTAAATGACCTATACTTAGCTTACTTGGCTCCAAAATGGCATAATAGGCATAGTTAGCTCCTAAATGACCTATTTTTACCTAAGTTAGCTCTAAAATGACATATAGTTAGCTTAGTTTCCTTCTAAATGACGTAGGAAGCCAAATTAGCTGCAAAATGGCCTATTTTATCAAAAATGACCTATACTTCGCTTAGTTAGCTCCAAAATGGCATAATAAGCTTAGCTAGCTCCAAAATGACCTATTTTACCAAAGTTCGCTATTAAATGACCTATAATTAGCCTAGTTAGCTTCAAAATGGCATATTAAGCATAGTTAGCTCCTAAATGGCCTATTTTTACCTAAGTTAGCTCTAAAATGACATATATGTAGCTTAGTTTCCTCTAAATGACATAGTAAGCTGAATTAGCTCCTAAATGGCCCGTTTTTATGAAAAATGACCTATACTTAGCTTAGTTCTCTCCCAAATGACATAATAATCTTACCGAGCAACCAAATGGCCTATTTTACCTAGGTTAGCTATTAAATGACCTATACTTAGCTTCTTAGCTCCAAAATGGCATAATAAGCATAGTTAGCTCCTAGGTGACTTATTTTTACCTAAGATAGCTCTAAAATGACATATAGTTAGCTTAGTTTCCTCCTAAATGACCTAGTAAGCTACATTAGCTCCAAATGGCCTATTTTATAAAAAATGACATATACTTCGCTTAGCTAGCTCCAAACTGGTATAATAAGTTTAGCTAGCTCCAAAATGACCTCTTTTTACCAAAGTTTACTATTAAATGACCTATAATAAACTTAGTTAGCTTCAAAATGGCACAATAAGCATAGATAGCTCCTACATGACCTTTTTTTACCTAAGTTAGCTCTAAAATGACATATATTTACCTTAGTTTCGTCCTAAATGACATAGTAAGCTGAATTAGCTCCTAAATGGCCTATTTTTATCAAAAATGACCTATACTTAGCTTAGTTCTCTCCCAAATGACATAATAATCTTACTAAGCTCCAAAATGGCCTATCTTACCTAGCTTAGCTATTAAATGACCTATACTTAGCTTACTTAGCTCCAAAATGGCATAATAAGCATAGTTAGCTCCTAAATGACCTATTGTTACCTAAGTTAGCTCTAAAATGACATATAGTTAGCTTAGTTTCCTTCTAAATGACGTAGTAAGCTAAATTAGCTCCAAAATGGCCTATTTTATCAAAAATGACCTATACTTAGCTTAGTTATCTCCCTAATGACATAATAATCTTACTGAGCTCCAAAATGGCCTATTTTACCTAGCTTAGCTAATAAATGACCTATACTTAGCTTACTTAGCTCCAAAATGGCATAATAAGCATAGTTAGCTCCAAAATGACCTATTTTTACCTAAGTTAGCTCTAAAATAACATATAGTTAGGTTAGTTTCCTCCTAAATGATGTAGTAAGCTAAATTAGCTCCAAAAAGGCCTGTTTTATCAAAAATGACATATACTTCACTTAGTTAGCTCCAAAATGGCATAATAAGCTTAGCTAACTCCAAAATGACATATTTTAAAAAGTTAGCTATTAAATGACCTATAATTAGCTTAGATAGATTCAAAGTGGCATAATAAACATAGTTAGCTCCTAAATGACATATTTTTACCTAAGTTAGCTCTAAAATGACATATAGTTAGCTTAGTTTCCTTCTAAATGACGTAGTAAGCTAAATTAGCTCCAAAATGGCCTATTTTATCAAAAATGACCTATACTTCGCTTAGTTAGCTCCAAAATGGCATAATAAGCTTAGCTAGCTCCAAAATGACCTATTTTACCAAAGTTAGCTATTAAATGACCTATAATTAGCTTAGTTTGCTTCAAAATGGCATAATAAGCATAGTTAGTTCCTAAATGGCCTATTTTTACCTAAGTTAGCTCTAAAATGACATATATTTAGCTTAGTTTCCTCCTAAATGACATAGTAAGCTGAATTAGCTCCTAAATGGCCTATTTTATCAAAAATGTCATATACTTAGCTTAGTTCTTTCCTAAAGCTTATCTAGCTCCAAAATGGCCTATTTTACCTAGCTTAGCTACTAAATGAACTATCTTAGCTTACTTAGCTCCAAAATGGCATAATAAGCATAGTTGGCTCCTAAATGACCTATTTTTACCTAAGTTAGCTCTAAAATGACATATAGTTCACTTAATTTCTTCCCAAATGACGTAGTAAGCTAAATTAGCTCCAAAAAGGCCTATTTTATAAAAAATGACATACACTTCACTTAGTTAGCTCCAAAATAGCATAATAAGCTTAGCTAACTCCAAAATGACATATTTTTTAAAAGTTAGCTATTAAATGACCTATAATTAGCTTAGATAGATTCAAAGTGGCATAATAAGCATAGTTAGCTCCTAAATGACCTATTTTTACCTAAGTTAGCTCTAAACTGACATATATTTAGCTTAGTTTCCTCCTAAATGACATAGTAAGCTGAATTACCTCCTAAATGGCCTATTTTATCAAAAATGTCATATACTTAGCTTAGTTCTCTCCCAAATGACATAATAATCTTACTGAGCTCCAAAATGGCCTATTTTACCTACCTTAGCTATTAAATGACCTATACTTAGCTTACTTAGCTCCAAAATGGCATAATAAACATAGTTAGCTCCTAATGGACCTATTTTTACCGAAGTTAGCTCTAAAATGACATATAGTTAGCTTAGTTTCCTCCTAAATGACGTAGTAAGCTAAATTAGCTCCAAAAGGCCTATTTTATCAAAAATGACATATACACACTTAGTTAGCTCCAAAATGGCATAATAAGCTTAGCTAACTACAAAATGACATTTTTTTCAAAAGTTAGCTATTAAATGACCTATAATTAGCTTAGATAGATTCAAAGTGGCATAATAAGCATAGTTAGCTCCTAAATGACCTATTTTTACCTAAGTTAGCTCAAAAATGACATATATTTAGCTTAGTTTCCTCCTAAATGACATAGTAAGCTGAATTACCTCCTAAATGGCCTATTTTATCAAAAATGTCATATACTTAGCTTAGTTCTTTCCTAAAGCTTACCTAGCTCCAAAATGGCCTATTTTACCTAGCTTAGCTACTAAATGACCTATACTTACCTTACTTAGCTCCAAAATGGCATAATAAGCATAGTTACGTCCTAAATGACCTATTTTTACCTAAGTTAGCTCTAAAATGACATATAGTTAGCTTATTTTCCTCCTAAATGAACGTAGTAAGCTAAATTAGCTCCAAAAAGGCCTATTTTATCAAAAATGACATATACTTCACTTAGTTAGCTCCAAAATGGCATAATAAGCTTCTCTAACTCCAAAATGACATACTTTACCAAAGTTAGCTATTAAATGACCTATAATTAGCTTAGATAGATTCAAATGGCATGATAAGCATAGTTAGCTCCTAAATGATCTATTTTTACCTAAGTTAGCTCTAAAATGACATATATTTAGCTTAGTTTCCTCCTAAATGACATAGTAAGTTGAATTAGCTCCTAAATGGCCTATTTTTATCAAAAATGTCATATACTTAGCTTAGTTCTCTCCTAAATGACAAAACAAGCTTACCTAGCTCCAAAATGGCCTATTTTACGTAGCTTAGCTACTAAATGACCTATACTTAGCTTACTTAGCTCCAAAATGGCATAATAGGCATAGTTAGCTCCTAAATGACCTATTTTTACCTAAGTTAGCTCTAAAATGACATATAGTTAGCTTAGTTTCCTTCTAAATGACGTAGTAAGCTAAATTAGCTGCAAAATGGCCTATTTTATCAAAAAATGACCTATACTTCGCTTAGTTAGCTCCAAAATGGCATAATAAGCTTAGCTAGCTCCAAAATGACCTATTTTACCAAAGTTAGCTATTAAATGACCTATAATTAGCCTAGTTAGCTTCAAAATGGCATAATAAGCATAGTTAGCTCCTAAATGGCCTATTTTTACCTAAGTTAGCTCTAAAATGACATATATGTAGCTTAGTTTCCTCCTAAATGACATAGTAAGCTGAATTAGCTCCTAAATGGCCCGTTTTTATGAAAAATGACCTATACTTAGCTTAGTTCTCTCCCAAATGACATAATAATCTTACCGAGCAACCAAATGGCCTATTTTACCTAGGTTAGCTATTAAATGACCTATACTTAGCTTCTTAGCTCCAAAATGGCATAATAAGCATAGTTAGCTCCTAGGTGACTATTTTTACCTAAGATAGCTCTAAAATGACATATAGTTAGCTTAGTTTCCTCCTAAATGACCTAGTAAGCTACATTAGCTCCAAATGGCCTATTTTATAAAAAATGACATATACTTCGCTTAGCTAGCTCCAAACTGGTATAATAAGTTTAGCTAGCTCCAAAATGACCTCTTTTTACCAAAGTTTACTATTAAATGACCTATAATAAACTTAGTTAGCTTCAAAATGGCACAATAAGCATAGATAGCTCCTACATGACCTTTTTTACCTAAGTTAGCTCTAAAATGACATATATTTACCTTAGTTTCGTCCTAAATGACATAGTAAGCTGAATTAGCTCCTAAATGGCCTATTTTTATCAAAAATGACCTATACTTAGCTTAGTTCTCTCCCAAATGACATAATAATCTTACTAAGCTCCAAAATGGCCTATTTTACCTAGCTTAGCTATTAAATGACCTATACTTAGCTTACTTAGCTCCAAAATGGCATAATAAGCATAGTTAGCTCCTAAATGTCCTATTGTTACCTAAGTTAGCTCTAAAATGACATATAGTTAGCTTAGTTTCCTTCTAAATGACGTAGTAAGCTAAATTAGCTCCAAAATGGCCTATTTTATCAAAACTGACCTATACTTAGCTTAGTTATCTCCCTAATGACATAATAATCTTACTGAGCTCCAAAATGGCCTATTTTACCTAGCTTAGCTAATAAATGACCCATACTTAGCTTACTTAGCTCCAAAATGGCATAATAAGCATAGTTAGCTCCTAAATGACCTATTTTTACCTAAGTTAGCTCTAAAATAACATATAGTTAGGTTAGTTTCCTCCTAAATGATGTAGTAAGCTAAATTAGCTCCAAAAAGGCCTGTTTTATCAACAATGACATATACTTCACTTAGTTAGCTCCAAAATGGCATAATAAGCTTAGCTAACTCCAAAATGACATATTTTAAAAAGTTAGCTATTAAATGACCTATAATTAGCTTAGATAGATTCAAAGTGGCATAATAAACATAGTTAGCTCCTAAATGACATATTTTTACCTAAGTTAGCTCTAAAATGACATATAGTTAGCTTAGTTTCCTTCTAAATGACGTAGTAAGCTAAATTAGCTCCAAAATGGCCTATTTTATCAAAAATGACCTATACTTCGCTTAGTTAGCTCCAAAATGGCATAATAAGCTTAGCTAGCTCCAAAATGACCTATTTTACCAAAGTTAGCTATTAAATGACCTATAATTAGCTTAGTTTGCTTCAAAATGGCATAATAAGCATAGTTAGTTCCTAAATGGCCTATTTTTACCTAAGTTAGCTCTAAAATGACATATATTTAGCTTAGTTTCGTCCTAAAATGACATAGTAAGCTGAATTAGCTCCTAAATGGCCTATTTTATCAAAAATGTCATATACTTAGCTTAGTTCTTTCCTAAAGCTTATCTAGCTCCAAAATGGCCTATTTTACCTAGCTTAGCTACTAAATGAACTATCTTAGCTTACTTAGCTCCAAAATGGCATAATAAGCATAGTTGGCTCCTAAATGACCTATTTTTACCAAAGTTAGCTCTAAAATGACATATAGTTCGCTTAATTTCTTCCCAAATGACGTAGTAAGCTAAATTAGCTCCAAAAAGGCCTATTTTATCAAAAATGACATATACTTCACTTAGTTAGCTCCAAAATAGCATAATAAGCTTAGCTAACTCCAAAATGACATATTTTTTAAAAAGTTAGCTATTAAAATGACCTATAATTAGCTTAGATAGATTCAAAGTGGCATAATAAGCATAGTTAGCTCCTAAATGACCTAT